>CM057350.1:225309108-226570775 GCA_030015575.1 Agapanthus africanus
AAAACTTCTCAACTCATGGATACAAACACTCCTTGACGAGAGCTTCCTGATCCGCGTCGACCCGCAGAGCCACCGGTGCCTCCGTAGGAACCATCGACTCGTTTCAAATCCCAAGGACACAAATAATCCTTGGCGCTTGGGAAACAAATAATCCCTCGCAAAACTTCTCAACTCACGGATACAAACGCTCCGTGACGAGAGCTTTTCTGACTCACATCTCGGGCAGTAAGGATTCAAAAACTTGCTTCCTGAACAATGGGATCCTGCAAGTCAATCCTAAATGGTCTCTTGCATACTATTCACGGGTCTCACTCTCTGAAGTCGATTCTCGACAAAGAGGGAAACAACCGCTCACGAGCCCTCTCGACTCGTAAGAAGGGCAATGGGATCCTGCAAGTCAATCCTAAATGGTCTCTTGCATACTATCCACGGGTCTCACTCTCTAAAGTCGATTTTCGACAAAGAGGGAAACAACCGCTTACGAGCCCTCTCGACTCGTAAGAGGGCGATGGGACCCTACAAGTCAATCCTAAATGATCTCTTGCATACTATTCACGGGTCTCACTCTCCGAAGTCGATTCTCGACAAAGAGGGAAACAACCGCTTACGAGCCCTCTCGACTCGTAAGAGGGAGAAATTCTCTCATAAGATCCTTTCGACTTATGAGAGAAAACCACACTTGGGAATCCTCACGAGTCCTAAGGAGAAAATCCACTTACGAGATCCTCTCGATCCGTAGGGAGAAAAGTCTCTATGGGACCCTCATGGCTCATAGAGTTGAAAAGTCTTAGGCGGCAGATCCGAACCTGCGGCATAAGCCATCACTATCTCTCGAAGAAACCAAGATGCTTACTCTATTACCTGTCAATCATGTTTATCAAGACAGCATGCTGATAATAAGAGAAGGGAGAAAGCAAAGAAATGATACGAGACATTAAAAAAAATGTATGTATCTTTATTTATTCAATCAAGTACACGGCGAATCGTACAAAAGAATAAAGAATGTATACATCTTATTCAAAAAAAAAAAAGAAGAAGAAGAAGAAGAAGAAGAAAATTACAAATATATTGATACAAAGGCAGCTACTGGGAAGGAAGCGTCTTGCATAGATTTAGCAATTGCTCACATACTTCCTTCCACGTCTTCTCTTGGTCGGCTGCCACCGCCAGCTCTGCCTCCACTTGGGCTCGTTGCTGCAAGACCGACGCGAGCTGCTCCCTGGCGACCTGATATGCAGCTTCTCGACTTGGGATATTGCGCTCAGCTACGTCAAGTTTCCGCTTCAAATTCAGCCCATGGGAAATACGCTCCAAGAGACCCTCGAAGATAGTCTTCACTTGGGCAGCATTTGCCTCAACCTCAGCGCGCAGATGAGCCATTTCGTTTGAGGTCTTTTGGCATTCCCTTAGTCTTGAAGCTGCTTCTTGTTCCAAGTGGCGGAAGTGCGAAGTGCTTTGCTCGAGCCAAGTTGTGCGTTGGGTGCTCAGAGCTAAAACTTCAGGAGAAGGACGCGTCGACTCCAGCCGATTTAGACAAGCCTCGATCCCCCTGCAGTGGTTAACCCAAGATTCGACGACGCCTTCGTTATGAAAATTTACGAGCGCCGCCAACATTGGATTAACCTCCATAGCGAAATCCACGGCAGAAGGGAGAGCGTCCATATTGAGCTCTTCAATGTACCCGCTCAGCATGCCCAAACTCATCGCAGCACCCTTGGAAGACGGGCGTCTCAAGAAAGGGCCTGCCGGTGAAAGGACGCGAGTCTCAAAGGGGACCGGAGCTAGAACAATAGCTGCAAAAACAAAACATGGTCAAACGATGGTTCAAGAGATGTTGAAGGGTTACCAAAAAGAAATTCACTATACCAGCGGCAACGGATGGCAAAGCCGGAAGGGCCGGCAGCGCGGTGGGTCTTACATCCCCTCCTTCGATTTGTGGCACTGCAATAAGGAAAAGGAAAAGTCAAAGAACCATCCCATTGCTAAAAAGGGGAAAATAAAGACATTATAGTGAAAGTATACTCACCGGCGCCACCAGAGGGAGAAGCGAGTTCGGACGGGAAGGAGAAGTGTGGGAGCAACACTTGATATAAATGATCGAAGAGCACTCCTACAAAGGCACAATGATACGACGTTAGTACAAAGCTACATTTTTTTTGAAAGATTAAATGCATGAGTCGTGAATCCATACCTTCCAACATCCGTGATGGTACAAGGGAAGGCGGGGAGGTGACCACCGCCAAAGCAGTAGTTGACGGTGCCCCCTCGAGCAAAGGAGCATCGGCACTGGCCGCACCTGCAAAAAACAAGCTTGTTAGAAGAGATCGCAAGATATATAAAAAAGGGGGACGCCGGTGATAAAAGAAATTTTTTTTTTACCTGACGAGCTACCAGCAGAAACTGAAGCAATCCCCTCATCCATCGACATGAGACCACCGCCCGTAGCCTCATCACCCGACTCGATGAGAACCGTTGTTGTGCTCGCGAGCCCGGGAGACGGCAAGAGACCATACGCGGGGAGGGCTATGATTGGAGTATTACCAGATTCCTGAGAAAGAGCGGTTCGCTCCTCCTCAGGAATCGTGGCCGCCTCACCCGATACTCCCTTGGTTTCTGCGGTCACGGTTGTCTCATCCATCGACACCGTGACGCCTCCAGCCTCAAGCGCCTCCACTTCTACTGCCTTCGGCTCGACAGTCATCTCATCTGCCGCCACTTCAGACGCGGCATCCATGACCTTCTCGGCGGCGGGTCCTTCAACTTCTGTTTCAGGCACCGTGGCCCCAACGATGGTGCCCACCGTCGGCTCAGGTTCGACAGGCGCCGCTTCCGCCGTTTCCTGGGGTCCGACGGTCTCTGCCTCCCCCTCAGTCGGACTTGGTCCTGCAAGATGGAATGCATATGAGCCAATAGTTTTATAATAACAACAAGGTTCTGAAAGAGATGTTACCTGAAGGGGATTTATTATTTGCACTTCGGGCCGCGCACGCCGCTCGCCTATAAGCAGTAGATAGGGCGACAGGGGCCTCTTCAGAAGGAGTGTCAGCGCGAGGAATGGTGCTAGGGCCCGCTCCCGTGGCCAAAACAGCTCTGCTCGCCTCTGCTTCAGAAGGAGTGTCGGCACGAGGAAGAGTGCTAGGGCCCGCTCCCGCGGCCAAAGCAGCTCTGCGTGCCCTTGCTTCGCGTCTCAACCGCTTCCGCTCCTCTCGAGCCGTTGAGACGGATGCCACTAGGGCTTCCTTGAGTGAGGCTCCCTCGTCCGTATATAGGGATGCCTCTAAATTCTTCAAGGCGTCCCTCATCGTCTTGTCAAGCCGAGGCTCTTGTGGCAATTTTGACGAAGCCGGGACTTCGATAACGGACTTGGGAGGGACCCCTGCGTCAATTGATACAGCGCCTGCAAAGAAACAAAAGAAGGTCAGGTTGACTATAAAAAAAAGGCGACAACAAACTTTCCTTGTAAAAGAGAAAGGGGTGAAACATACCAACGCCTGCTAGGGCACGCTTCTCCTCCTCCTCCTGAAAGGTTTTCAGGGAGGCAGCGATAGCCTCTTCAGTGGAGACACCTGTTAAAGATGGAGCGAATATTAGTTAAGGATAACAATATAAAATGCAATAGAATGACAAATAAGGCGTTTGATAATTACCGGACTCAGCGAGTTTGCTCAACATCGCTTCAAGCCTCGCCGATCGCTCTGAAGCTGCAATGGCGGCAGCCAAATTGGTGTCCGCAGGGTCCACCATAAAGCCCTCATTGCTGCCGTACTCGCATATGGTCTTGGCAGGAGAAGCCGCAGGATTTAACCCGAGGATCGCATCGAGGGAAAGGGCGGACTTTTTCTTTTTCTGCTGTCCACCAGCTTTAGATCCACCTGGAGCGGATTTGCGCTTGGAAGCCACTTTAGGGCGGCGGGTCCCAATATCTGCCCCTACGCCTGACTCTGGCGATACTACTTTAGCCGCCTTCGTGGGAGCACGAGGCGCCGATGGCACATCCACCGTAGCGGGCAATGGCAGTCCACGCGGAGGGGCCAACACGCGTGGTCGATCAGATCCGGCCTCTTTCGTCGGAGGGATAACCTGAACCCTGGGCTGCAATAGAGCCTTGCGATCGCCGCCGGGAGGCGCAGCCCTACGATCGACCAGTAAGCGTTTCTCCATCAAGATGATTGGGCCCATCGTGTGCGCGTACCAAGCCACATACGAATTGAGTATCTTGGGGGTACAGCTGGGCTCACTGATGAAAAAGTAGGAGCCTGTATTGAGCCGGATGAAGTGATGCATCGCATTCCGTACTCCCTCTGGACCGACTGCAGGTGTTCCCAAGAAGGCTTCCAACGGGACTCCTTGGTTATAACTCGATTGCCGGGCAAATCGATGCGGGTTATACCTCATGAAGAGGGCCGTTTCATTCTGCCTAAATACCAAGTAGCCCGGCCGAATGGAATAAAGGTGGAGGATTTCCCGAGCCTTCAACACGGAGACACCGCCCTTAAAGTCATCACGCAGCGGCACCACCGACTTAGTGGTCTCGGAACCCATGGTGATGACCTTATCCACAAAAGAGGTCTTCGCCCCGACTAGATGCGAACGCAGAAGCAGTCCCCTAGACTCCCGCGGAGGTGCAAACACGATGGAAGCCCCGATCAATCGTATGATTCTTGGAAATATGAATCTCTCAAAGAATGGAGGAGTTTTGTGGGCACCAAACACTCCTCGAACATGCAGCTCCATCCAAGAAGTGAAGTAATTCATCGGGAAGTTAGCAGGCTGCACCCCAGGTTCATTAGCGTCCGCCGCTACGCTAAGTCCATTGTAGAGGTAAGCCAACCCGGCGATCCCCACTGATAACTGCAGACCGGCCACCATTTGATGCGCCGGGTAAAAGACAGAAGACCTCATGAGGCGTGGGTGCATGGGGAGCGCGAAGCTGCACAGCCACAGACCTAAGAACCCGATGAAGAAGGTCTCCTCATCCATGCCAGGAACGGCGATCTCTGAGAAAGGAACGCTAGCAGTGCCGGGAAGGTAAAAACTTCGCTGATCAATTTCCGATGAAGGTCGGCGGTCCAGGCCGAAACCAAAAGGATCAGCAAGTTGGGCGAACTTCTCACCTTGCTCTGATAAAAATTCCGGGCGAATAAAACGAGCAATGAAGTTCGCAAAACTAACTCCTCGGTCGCCCAATTCCAAATGAAGCTCCTCGTAAATCTCCAACACCTTCACCAGGCCCGGATGCTGATGCTGGATGGCATTTTCCGGAGTCAAGTCGAGTACCACTTGCTTGGTGGCAAAGACGTACTCATCAGGAGGAAGCAGCTCTTCGTAGTGCTCCCCCCTCGCCGGTAAACCAGAAAGCTCAACGAATTCCTCTAGAGAAATTGAAACTTCCCTATCCGCTGCCAGGAAAGTATGCATGGGGATATTCCATTGTTCGATGAAGGCCTTTGTCCACCACGTTGGAGGAGTAGGATACTCGAAAAGCGAGACGTAGACGGCGGAATATAAACCTATCTTCGTCAGGTGAGCTCTTTTCGCCGCTAAAATGTACCGGGCCCATGGCAGGTATCCAGCAAGCGGTCGCGGATTCAATCCAATATTGTAGGCCTGTCCCCAAGGGCGTGCTTCACCCTGACAGATTCGCCTTCCTAAGATATCTATGGCCGGCGGCGGCTGTACCGGAATAGCGCCGATTGCAGGCTGGAGAAGGTCGTCTGAATTCCAATTTTTTACCTCCACGGCATACTCCACCGGGGGTTTGTCCGCATAGGGGATCGTAACTATGGGTTCGGAAGGCGAGGCGGAACTAAAACTGCGGCGGCCTTGGATAATCTGGCTGTACCACCTTCCCCATAGGTGAAGTCTCTTGCACTCAGGATCGTGATCTTTAATCAAGGCGAACACTACCCGGTCCACTGGTGGATGTGGGAACCCTCCTTCTGAGCGAACGAAGGGAAAAGACAAGTCGTCAGACATCTTTCCTGCATAAAATATATCATTAGTGGCCTGGCGCTTAAACATTAAAAAAAAATAATAATGATAAAAAAAATAATAATAAATAAAAATCTTGCTCCACACTGTGATGCAGCGGGTAGGGGACCAAAGGGGGACCCACAAAATCAAGATGACGGCGCATCATTTGATGAGACAATCCCACCATTGGATGAGACTATCAGTCAATAAAAAGAACTCCCAAGAGAATATCCTCATTGGGGGGGGCCCTAGAGACAAGGAGAAGATCTCCTCTTTTCAGAGCAAAGCTCTGTCACAGAGTGACATTTGTCAAACTCCTGTTTCAAAAGAATAAAACTTCTTTAAAAAGAGCCTAACTCTGTAGCAGTAATAAAAATTCACAACTCCTAAGAATTAAAATTTTGGGGTCTTAAAGATCCATGGAAACTTTTAAAAAGTTTTCTAGTTGATCTGTGAGCAGGGCTCTGTTCATGGGTTAAAACCTAAGAACAGAGTCTCTGCAAATTTTTGAGAGCAAGGCTCTGTGAATAGAAACCCCAAAGGGGTTTCCTTTAGATCAAAGATCTATAAGAGCAAGGCTCTGTTGAAGAAACCCCAAAGGGGTTTCCTTTAGATCAAAGATCTATAAGAGCAAGGCTCTGTTAATTAAGTTTGATTTGAATTAAATTAATTTAATTTACCTAGAATGGTTCTAAGGAGAGAACTTGGAAGTTCTTAAGGAATCGCAAGAGCAAGGCTCTGGAAGTTCTCAAGTAAGAGCAAGGCTCTGAAATTTAATTTCTTGAGAATGGTAAAAAATTACCAAGGACCAAGGGTCTTATTTATAGGCGCCTGCGCCTGTTCACTTGACCCGTCAATCCGACGGTCAGGATCTTGCCACCGTTGCACTCACGCGCGCGCCACGTGAGCGCAACGGTGGGGGGGCATCTGTTTCCCCCAATCAGAGCAAGGCTCTACTGAATTTTGAAAATTCAAAATTCGAAGCAACGCTTCGGTTTCCGTGCGCAGCGCGCAATTTGCCACATGGCAGAAGGTGATTCGGCGGCGTAACGCCCGAGACAGTGCGTCCCATCAGAGCAAGGCTCTTCAGAAAACAAAATTAAGACATAAACTGCGCAAATGCACGGATGCGCGACACGTGTCTGCGCAGTTGCGCAATCGCAACTGCGCAAGCGCACGGATGCGCGACACGTGTCTGCGCAGTTGCGCAATCGCAACTGCGCAAGCGCACGGATGCGCGACACGTGTCACGCGCTGGTGTGTTGCGCAGCAACTGGATGAAGATTTAAATGAATCTTTTCTGTTCTCCTGTAAAACAGGGACCCTTGGATCTCTGATCCAATGGTGGGAAAATTCCCAAAATAATTCAAGAAAGATTTTGTTAACAAATCCAACAACTTTGTGGGCACTATAAATAAGACCCTAGACCTCATTAAAAAGGCATCAACTTCTGAGAAAAAAGAGAGCTGGTGAAGATTAAGAACAGAGAAGAAGAAACAAAGAAAAGAGGTAGAATTTCTGAAAAGAGAAAAGAAATAAGAAAAATAAAAAGAACAATAAACAGTGCCTTGCACTTGATATGAACCCTTGGTTCTGTATGATCAGGAAAAAACAAGAACTTGTTTTTCTTAGATCCAAATTCAAATCAAAAGTGCCATGCACTTGTGTTCTTAAACCTAAAGGTTTCTAGGGTTTCTGCAACCCCTTGTTTTGGGCCTGGCCCAAATTGAATTGCAGAATAAATAAAAGGGCAAGGCCCTGTTGGGAAAATTCCTGAGTTTCTGCAAACTCATTAAAAGGGCCTGGCCCAAACTAAATTACAGAACATCTCTTGAGTTCCTGCAACTCATCATTTAAAAGGGCCTGGCCCAACTTAAGAAAATTATTGAGTTTCTGAAACTCATTATTTAAAAGGGCCTAGCCCAATTGCAGAATAAATAAAAGGGCAAGGCCCTGTGTGGAGAATTCCTGAGTTTTTGTAACTCATTATTTAAAAGGGCCTGGCCCAAATCAGACTTGCAAAATAATAAAAGGGGGCAGAGCCCTGTTTAGATTGATTCTTCTAATCAGGCAGAGCCTAAAATAAAAATTGGACTTAACCCAAGCCTGGCTGTAAGTCCTTAAATTAAATGCCTCTCATAAACCAGGTCACGACCGGTTCGAGGGTACATCTCTGAACTCCTTTGACATCCGTCGTTGTAATTCCTCAACGACGTCAAAGAGATGACGGGTCCCAACGACCACTAAATTAATAACGGACCGAAACGTCCCTAAACTAAAATCGGACCGAAACGTCCCTAAACTAAAATCGGACCGAAACGTCCCTAAACTAATGACGGACCACTATGTCCCTAAACTGGCGACGGACCGAAACGTCCCTAAACTAATAATGGACCACCACGTCCCTAAACTGGAATATGGACCGCTACGTCCCTAAACTGACACGATAGGGCCCAAACGCTCTTTTGTCGGATCTAAACGATCCCGTCTAAGTTGATCTTAACCCCAAAAACGGTTAACGTGTCCTTAGACATCTAAATAAACAATAAAATCCCAAACCAACTTTGGTTCAAGGGTACATCTCGGAACTCCTCAGACGTATGTCGTTGTAATCCCTCAACGACGTCAGAGAGGTGACGAGTCCCGACGGCCGGATAATTAAATCAATCACTACGTCAGGTCGATCTTAGTCCAAAACAGGACTAGCGTATTCTTGATGAACGTTTAAGTTGATCTTAGTCGCAACGCGACCAATGCATCCTTAAACTAAAAACACCAAACCCAAATCTAAGCAAATACGGATTTGGACTAATCCACGTCCTACGGGTGACGATATTACTCAGTCTCCGTACACAATCCACGGGCAACCACAAACAAGACAAACACACACGACACGAAGTGAAATTCTGGAGAAGGAGAAAGTTGTTACCGCGGTGCGGTAGCGTAATTAACTGCAGGGGCTTGCGCCTGCAGGGAAGAGTGTCCCCACAATCAAAAACCCCTCATCCTGAGGGGGAATCTGACGAAGTCTGCTACATCGGCCGCATCCGTCTAAACCTTCGATACACGGTGCCATAAATCAACTTGGCATCTTCGAAGAGGTGGACGGATAAAAACCAAATAGCATCTGCCCCGAACCTCAGGCACGTGACGTCCTAACGTCGCAGGCCGCCGTTCGGAGGGGAACAGGGATCATCCATCGCCCATCTGTATGGGTCGAGAAGGTATACGCTAGTCTACTCTGGTATATCGATGCCCCGTCTCGATACACCCACGACTAGGGACTTTGAAGGATGTACTTATGGACTACCATGTCCCCACTAGTATGATCCGCATCATAGTCCAGGTAGTCAAGTACAGATCCTAAGGGCTTTACCAACATGTAACAGAGAGACAATCAGCATACACGTTAAGGTAAAGTGTAACCAGATAGCATACTATCATGTCGAGCAAGAAAGTCCTCCCTATATATGTCCCAGCATCCACTACAATATACATCCTATGTACAGTAATGGCCTCTAGGGCATACATATAACTAACAATCTCCCACTTGCACTAGGGCCATCTGTAGCAGTGGTTGCAGTATCTCATACTCAACCATCCCATGAAAGTCTCTCTCTGGGAACAGGCCTTTGTGAGTGGATCCGCTGTGTTGTCCTCTGAGTCTACTCTCCAAACCTCGATCACCCTGGAGATCAACCATCTCCATGATCAAGTGATACTGCCTTAGAATATGTCTGGATCACTGATGGGACCAGCGTTCCTTTGCATAAGCCACAACTCCATTGTCTCACAATGATAGGAACTAAGTTCATCTCATGAACCAATATACACCCGGACAGCCACTTTGGTAGCATCTTAAGTAGCGATGTATCCTGCCTTTATCGTCTAGTATGTCACGGTATCTAGCTTGGAACTCTTCCAACATACCGTCCCTTTACTGAGGGTAAAGACAATGCCTGCGACTGACATTCAGTCGTCATTATCACCCTGGAACCCTTCCAGTGATTCTCCCCAGGATCGATTGATACCGTCTCACTACATCTAGTGAGAATTCTAACATCCATTTAGATCTATCTCATAGATCCAAAATCCAGGATTTAGGAGGTATCACTTTGATCCTATATGGAGCATCTTTGTGATAATTGGAGATTGATCGAGCGTAGCATAGGAAACTACTTCCCTATCAAGAGTATGTCATCCACGTACTCTACGAGGATCTTCACCATACTCCCTACTACCTTTTTGTTTATACAAGGTTCATCTACCATTTTGATGATGTCAACTTCTTTGACTAATCCATCAAAACAGATGTTCCAACTCCGCGATGCCTGTTTTATCCTATAAAGCATCTTGCACACGTTTCCGCTGCTCCCACTGTCTACGAAGCCCTCTGGCTGTGTATTTATAGACGCTCTCTTCTAAATCATCATTTAGAAAAGCAGTCAAGACACCCAACCACTAGATATCGCAGTCATGGTATGTAGCCGTGACAAGTAGGATCTGGATGGACTTAAGCATAGCTACTTGAAAAGGTTTCATCATGATCCACACCTGGTCAATGATGTAAACTTTTAACAAGTCTAGCTTTGAAAGTCACAACTTTTCCATGTACACCAAGTAATCTTCTCAAGATATACTTGCTCCTGATGGGGATTTAACCCTTCAGATATAGCAGCTAAAGTCCATACTTTGCTGGTGTATAAGGATTCCATCTCAGATCACTAAGCATCCAGCCATTCTTACAGAGTCTTACTCCTGATGGCCAGCTCGAAGCTAGTTGGGTCATCATCTCATGATGCATTCCTCGCTCCCACTGTCATAGAGAAACCGAAGTATCTCTCAGGTGGGTGAGGAACCCTACTAGATCGGCGGAGAGGCTGAGGTTCGTTGGTTTCCACTGAATCCTCTGGTTGTACCAAATCATCTGCTGTAGTTTGTATAGCTGGAACACTTCCAGTTCTACATAACAGACCTTGCCTCAAGCTTGTCCGGATTTTGCTTTTAGACATAGGCCGGACAACCCCAAATCTTAACTAGCTTAAGACATGGGCTCTTCCCTTTCCATATCTCATATGGAATGGTAGGCAACTGATTTGATTGGAACCATATTCAATAGGTATGCAGCTTCTCAAGTGCATAACACCCAAAAGGAAATAGGTAGCTCAGTATTACTCATCATAGAGCACACCTTATCACATAGGGTGTAATAGCTCCACCCCGATATACCATCGTGCTATGGTGTATGCGGAGGAGTAATGCTGAGAGAGAATCTCATTCTCCTTTAGAAAAGTCCAGGATTTCCGTGCTCAAGTATTCTCCTCCTCGATCTCATCAAAGGACATAATACTTTTACCCGTATTTTGGTTCTCTACTTCTCGCTTATATTCTGTGAATATCTCAAAAGGTTCGGACTTGTGTTTCAACAAGAACATATGTCTGAATCTAAAGAGATCATCAGAGAACGTAATGAAGTATAAAGAACCAGTCCTGGCATGTGTAGACAGGGGACCTTACATACATCAACATGTATCATCCCAAGAGTTCACTAACTCTTTCTCTGTTTCCAATAAACGGAGCTATGGTCATCTTATCTTTGTGGCATGACTGGCGAGTTTCACAAGATGTAAATTCAAACTGATTTAAATATACATCTATATGTAACTCTAGCCAGTCGGGTCGCATTGATCTGACCTAGTCTACAATACCTCAAGAAGGATTCGTTCATTTCTGAACTCTTCCTCTTGTGTGTGTTCCGTATACTAAGAACTGTAGTTTGATTTAGAACATCAATTCTTTTAGATAACGTGCCTGAACCGATCAACTTTTGATATAGGAAATGTTCAAAACATTATCCAACAATACAAAATTTTATCATTTCTTTACTAATATAGAGATAGATATGATTTTGAATATCAGGTTCGGTATCTAACAACATTCGTTCAGAATCAATGTATTGGTAATACAGGGTGACAGTGACCAACAGACTTGGCTGCAACTCTTGCCCCGTTTTCTGCCTCATGAAACTTATCACCCGTTCTCAGTTCTCTTCCTTTCTGCAGCCCTATGTAACAGATTACATATCTGGGATCCTGATCTGGTATCACATACCCAGGACGTAGAGGATACAGAGAAACAGTTCTTTGTAACGAACACACCCGAAGATGATGCATCAGCATGCACTCTCTTCGTTGGGCGGCACGGGAATTCTGGTAATCCCCTATTTCCTGCTCTGTCTTATAACAATTATAAGTTGGAGCGGGACCAACGTTCCCCAGCTCAGTATAACAAGCGGGTTCGGTCAATATTCCGTATTATTATCTTGATTAAGGCGTGATATGGTCGCTACCTGGAGAGAGAGAGAAGAAAACACTCAGCGTGCGCTCTGTCAAGAATAGATTGGTTATTATTTTATCTAATCAGGATGGCTCCTACTGCTTTTTATTAAATCTTCCTTCAAACCCTAAAAAGGAAAGACTGGCCGGGATTAATTATACACTACAAGTTCGCCAATCTTTCAGCCAGGCCAGTGTCGGTACTTTAAGGGAGGTCCCCCGTGCTTTCGCACGAACCTAATTAATGTAAACCTCGTTTTCCCAGAAGCATAACCTCGTTGACACCTTTCTAGACACCTACTTGATCGGCTAATTGTAATGTATAAAACTCTTCCAGGAGTAACTCTTACTCGCAGCGGGTATCGGGATCCAACTATCTCATAGAAGGTATGCAATCTCATTGCAAATTTCAACACTTGAAATTCCCGATAATATTTTGCCCCTAGCAGCTATATGACCTTAACATAGTCAACAAATCATAAGTGCTAGTCAAGTTCAACCCGTCATTTCCCGATTGAATTAAACCCACCCGCACGACCCTTAACATAGTCAACAAAGTCGCACGACTACCCTAATCCAATCACATCATATGCTTATGCAGATAAGCACTAATTAGCTACCGCACACTACGCCTTAACATAGTCAACAAACGTAGCACGAATACTAACCAGTACTTATCTGAAATGACGGAGGGCTACGACAGGTTTTTCTGAAAACCTTTTGCGTAATGAACTTGATATCGTTGTAGAATCAAATGATTTTAAAATGGAGTGCTTTTGAGGCTTTTCTAGTTTTGCTAAAGGAGTCACTCCCGGTGAAGGGATCGTCGGTCCTTTCCTCGTCGAATGAGGTGCGGGATATATCATATATATCACTGTGCAAAGCAAAAACTCTTAAAAGCAATCAAAAGACAAACCGAGTGTGTAGTATCTGCCAGTTATTGCTAAAGGAGTCACTCCCGGTGAAGGGATCTCGGTCCTTTCCTCAACGAATAAGGTGCAGGATATATCACATATACCGCTGTGCAAAGCAAGAACTGTAGCTACCTGTTTTATTTTGAAACTCGATTCTACAACATCTTAGGTTTCTTTTATTTCATTAATCACATTAATGAAGTCCCATCATTTAAGTACCTAAACATCACAGATAAATACGACGTACACTTATGCCATCCGCATTCGCCTCGATGTCCCCTCGTGCACCGTTAGGTTAGGTAACTAACGGCAGAGCAGGGCAGGGCTAGCGCGGGTGCAAAACATAAGTAACGTCTATATAATATATCATATATACTATATACTGTATCTATCACAGAACATCACATGATCACATCACAGATATCGCAGCAGAAGAAATATATGAAATATTGGATATACTAGGATGTCTGTGTTTTCAATACGAGCCAGTATAAAACACGGATTCCACGGTCGCGATGAATAGCCAAACCCACACCCCTAGACCCCTATGAGAGCGGCAAGCAACCCTACCAATTCTAGAGTTAGGAGACCCGGACTCGACTCCTCGAGTTGGTCTCCCACTGGACTCCAGAACCCGGTTACTTGTGCTCCCCTCCTTGGGTCTATCCTAGTGTGGAAAAATAAATAATATACATCAACGGTGACAACTTCCGCAACCTGGAAGTGCCCCAATAAAAGAATATTACATACAAGTTTTTACATGAATGAAAATGAAAAACACTCATCTCACATAAAAAAAACCCGGCTATTCAAAGACGACGATCCAATATAACATATCCAACAACACATAACATCACATGTCATCAACGTAAGTAAATATGTCCATCCCAATTGTCGTTGACATATAGCAACGAAACCGGCGATATCACATATTACACTTACGGTCACAGAAAAGAAAGTGTAAAACTACAACAGTTGGAATCCGCAACCACCTCAGACATCGCATGCCTGACCAAATGAATTACTTAGACATCGCATGCCAAACAATTATAAACCCCGCATTTTAGTCTCAAAATCGAAAACTCTTTTCAATATCAAGTCGAACAATTCAACAAGATTCCCGACATTTTGATCGAATACTCGTCGCAAACTTTAGTAGGCGGCCGCACCCCCGATACCGTCGACGAAGTGCACCAAGGCGGAACACCGCTACCACGAGCACCCGAATGGATGCTTTCGGCGACGGGGTTCTCCTACAGTCACTTGGTCGGGGTTATGGAGTGAAGCTGTCTATTAAGTTTACCCGGCGAGTATCCGCGTACGCTACGTGATTGCGACGGACTTTTGATCACATCAAAATTCCGTGGCAACCGATCAAGTGAGACTAAATTGCTACGTTTATAACATTCATTCAGTTATCTCATAACTTCTGTGAATTCCAATTGTTGTATCCCATTCCGGATAAATAGAAAATGTCAAACTTTCCGATCGAACAATCGAACACCCAAGTTTTCCCGATACAGATCAACACATGAAATAAGTCTAACAACATTCAGTTCGTGCCTCAGTACCAACGGTCCAGCCGTAGAAGGGTCAAGCCAACGCCTCACATGTGACACGCCGTACTGCCCCAAACCCGAAGGTTCAAAGGGCAGTTCAAGACGGTCACATAATCGAGTTAAGGTTTGTTGTCTTCTAGAGGGTCCATCAAGTTACTTGCACTACTCAGAACGTCGTTAAACTACGGAAAAATCCAACACTTGGAAATTTCCCGACAGGGGAAAAATTGGGTATTTATATCCGGTCGAACTTTTTAACATATTCAAGAATTTATCCGGAAAGCCACATAGACAAAATTTGATACCCCGATCGAAACACCGAATCCCCTAAGCAATCCCAGAAAATTCAACTCTAGAAAAATTATTAAAAATTCCCAGAAAAATCACCACAGAAAACTAAGAATTACTGTACAAAATAAATTAAATACTGTGGCCGTATGGCCGCGGATCCGCCGCATGAGCATTGCTCATGCCGCGGAACCGCGGTGGAAAAATTGAATCAGGTCCACGAAATTTAGAGTAATTCTTAGAAAACCCTGCTTGATTTTCTGCATATTTTTAATGTTGAAAAATCCCAGATTTTAGAAAAAGGACAGAGAGCATGTTCCGGGTGGGGTTTTCGGTTCGTTCGGACTTCAAATTCCGTCTAGACTTCGCCTAAGGCTCTAGCTAGGCTCTGATACCACTGTAGGTTTCCTAGGCACCCTAATGATGTCTCACAAGGCATCGAACATGCCATTTTCAAAAAATCTAGGTGCCGAGAAGCCCGACTACGGATCGTCGGCTAGAAAACTAGGCGAAAAAGCTAACTAGTTAACACTTAACTATAAGAATCGGAAATACAACCTTTGTAGATCCGGTGCTCCACCTCCATTGCTCCGCAACGAAGTCCCTTTGCTGTCCTAATGAGTTACCGGGCTCTAGCGTCGGCTTCGTCGGAGAATGGGCAAGTTAGGTCGTCGATGTCCATACCGAAGATGATCTACGTCGAGGCATCGCTAGATCAAGCTCACAACTTCACCAAGTCATGAAACTTGTGAAGTAAACACACTCTACTACTTGGCAAGAGGTAGAGGATGAAGAAATAGGAAGTGGGTAGACTTTAGAAATGGATTTCTCACTCTTAATCATCAATCACCATTGATGAAAATGAAGCTTTCTTCACTTGAAGAAATGAAGAAGATGAAGATGATATGATAAGTTATTTTTAAAAAGAAAAGAATAATCCATTCTTATCATAACATTAACCATGGTAATGTGTAGAGAGTTGACCATAGTTAAATGAATGGTTAGGGTTTAATAGATGAAGACAAAAGGGTTAGATTGGTCAAAGCTTCATGAAGCTTCACTTAGCTTCATGAAAGAAACCCTTTTGTTTTCTTTTTCTCATTTATCTTTTAAATCCAAATGAAAAGATAAATGAATGAATAAAAGAAAACCCTAATTATTTATTTAACTTAGGTTTACTTCATTACACAAACCCTAGCATTCTTGCATCATCAAACATGATACAAAACAAGTGCACAAAATCATATCACATATGTAATGCGCACAATCGAGCGAGAAAATCCATTTAAAGTGAACCGATACTAGTTAATGCAAAGTAATATATCAAATATATAATTATGCATTAAATCATTAAATCAACACTTGATTTAATGATCCGGTCATATCGCATATAACCGACTAATATCTACAGTAACATCTGATCGAATCAACCCTTGATCCGATAACCTGGCTATATCGCATATAACCGATCAATGTCACAAATCGCGAGAATCAAATACAGTATCACATACTGGTATCATTCTCGGTCCCGCACATATCTCATATGCGCTCCTATTTCGTTTCGCTTGAGCCAGGAAACCTCTGTGTAGGACTCTAAAGACTCGTCAATACGCCGGCAGCAGATGATGATCATATCAAACACCCACAAGCCGCAAGCGGTCTGCTAAACGTAACGGCCACCCGGGTATTGAGCGATCTGAAAATCGACGAGCAAGCCCGCTCACACTCCAGTGAATCCAACCAGTAACACTACCGTACAGTCCGGTCTGATCGTCTGATCTGTCGCATATCTCGCCTAGGGGTGGTAAACGTCAGACCCCAATAGCTCGATAAGTCGTGTCGATATGAGGTCTATAACAATTCGAGAAACTACTGGTAACACTTACCAGTAAATCTCAGCAACCCTGGCCAGGGATTTCCTGTTATAACCAATCGAACACAGCGCAACATCAACTCCCTATACCGGGAGAGACGAATCCCCTCCTATCGCTCATTGCCTCCATGTGACTCGGGACTGTATCCAAAAACCACCGTTTTGCACGCCCTCTTGGACGTGGTAAGATGGAAATCAAAGCACAGTGGGAACCACACAAGACTCTATGACGATCTCGGGTCAACAGACTACTCTGTACCATTGTCACCAGAGAACTGCCATCTGACGTGATGTATAATACCATCTGGGAGTTCTCGGCGAGTCCGTCCAGTGTACCCAGTCTCTACTGAGCACCCGTATATCATCTCTGATGTCAAACACCGATGGATATGGGATCATCCATCGTCCATCTGTATGGGTTGAGAAGGTATACGCTAGTCTACTCTGGTATATCGATGCCCCGTCTCGATACACCCACGACTAGGGACTTTGAAGGATGTACTTATGGACTACCATGTCCCCACTAGTATGATCCGCATCATAGTCCAGGTAGTCAAGTACAGATCCTAAGGGCTTTACCAACATGTAACAGAGAGACAATCAGCATACACGTTAAGGTAAAGTGTAACCAGATAGCATACTATCATGTCGAGCAAGAAAGTCCTCCCTATATATGTCCCAGCATCCACTACAATATACATCCTATGTACAGTAATGGCCTCTAGGGCATACATATAACTAACATGGATCTCGGCTCTTTCCCTGTAGAATGAGGTGGAGGATATTCCAACTGAATACCACGATGCAAAGCAAAAGTAATCGACTATAGTGAAGTTATTGCCCTGAAGCAAACTTCTGTCCAAGGGGTCACTCCCGGTGAAGGGATCTCGGCCCTTGCCTCGTCGACTGAGGTGCTGGATATTCATAACCGAATACCACTGTGCAAACCAAAAGAGAATGCCCTTGCAATAACAACTTTTTTTGAAAAAATGTTCCAACAACATCAAATTGGTTTGTTTAGCTTGCATTGATCCGAATCAATGCAGTCCTATCAATTGATCACACCAATAAAGAACGAAAATAATGATGTACGTATATGCCATCCGCATTCGCCACTGGGTCCCGTCATCACCCGTTAGGTTACTTAACTAACGACAGAGCGGGGACTGGACTAGTGCGGATGCAAAACATATACAACATCTACTAGTATATATATCAATATATAATACTCGCTCAAGGCGTGATAAAATGCAATATCACAGAAATGTAATAAGTATCACAGAACAATACAGATATCTGGGATCCCCGGGTTTCATAGAGCCGCTACTGAAACCCGACGTTCCCCTGGTCGTGTGGATAGCCCGTGCAATGAAAATCCTAGACACCTACGGGCGCGGCAAGTCACCCGCCAAAACCTGAAGCGAGGCAGCCCCCTTCAGCAACGTGAATGGACCACCCAGCACTTCACGGAATCCGGTAACTTGGGCACCCCTCCTAGGTCAACCTATACCCCCTACGAGTGCGGCGAATAGCCCGCCAATTCTAGAGTAAAACCCCCTCTGTCTCAACGCCATGAGATGCGGGCCCGTTGCCCTCTAGAACCCAGCTACCCATACACCCCTCCGCGGAGTAATCCTAGTACAGAAAGTAAAATATATACAACGGGTACATCGACCTCAGGCCGGTCGTGCCCCAAAAGAATAATATACAAACAGGCAGTGACGGCAGTCCACATGTCGGACGCTCGTCCCGCAATATCAAATGTACATATATAAAAAATGTACTACCATTGCATCCAGGCTATCCCTCACGACTAATCCACAACATCACAGAACATCAACGTGAATGTCACGTTCGCAAATCCGTCTAAAAGGGCTATAGCAGTTAGACAGGATTTACCGATCAAATGACATTCACGGTCGCAGATATAATGTAAATACTGTGAACTAACATATTTAAAATTTTCGATCGACTAAATTTCCCGAATTGGGCCCCAAGCACAACTGTAGCACTCAAAATAAATCTGGGCCCAAAAAGAATATACCAAGAACCCCATTTCCAACTCAAGAATAAATCTGGAAATTTTGGTGCACTGTTTCTACAGTACGGCCGCGGATCGGCCGCCAAAACGTGGTTTTGGCCGCGGATCCGCCACGCTACAGTAAAATCAGTGAACCAAAATTTCACAGAATTCTTAAAAAACCCTGCACGCATTTTTCCAATATACCAAATAATTTTTAGAGCACAGGAAAAATTCGACAGAAACTGGACTTGAAAATGCGGTTTTTGGAAAGTCCGTTCGATCGAACTTGTAAACACATTAGAGCAAGCTAGACTAGGTTAATGGCGTGGCTCTGATACCAATGTAAGTGCACGGCAGCGCCCCGGCCGTCAATCCTACGCCGGAATGCGGAAACGAAACTTTTACAAAACTTGTAAACCGGCACTACCGCGCACTAAAAACCCGGATCGGGCCATTAACCTAACGCTAGCAAACTAGAAGATGGGTAGAAAGCTATACCGAGCGATCCGTGTCCTTCGGTTTTCGGCCTCCATCCCGATCTCCTCGCGGAATCTCCGGTCTTCATCTCCTCGTCGGAACGGGCACCACATCGCCGGGTTCTTTTACGGGCTCCCACCTCTGGACCGAGGCAACTCGGGCACGAAGTTGGCTAGCCGACGTGCCCAAGGATACTGTAGGATAAGTGTAGAATGTTTTGTCTCTTGGGGTTGTGAAGTTTCTATGATAGAGTGGAGGAGAAAGAATGAACTTTGGAGAGAGCTTTGAAATGGAGCTATGAACTTTGATGTAAAATGAGAATGAGATCAAAATTCCTCATACCAAAAATCACCCTTGCTCTCAAGTGGCCGGCCATAATGAAGAGGAGGGAAAATATACAAGGGAGGTGAGTGTAAGAAAAGGAAATGGTGACCATAACCCAAAAGCAAGCCTCACATCATAATCCAAATCAATCCAATCTCAAATCCTTTCTCATTAATGCAAAACCATGATGAATGAAAAAGCAAAGATGCTTGAATAATCATGAACCATCCAAGTCACAAAAACCCCCTCCATAATTGCTAATTTGCACACCTGCAAATTAGTCCCCCCGTCAGAAAAATCCGGCCATGAAGGAACAAAGAAAAACTGGCCGAAACGGAATACAAACTGGCAACTTCAAAAAACTGATCCCGTAATAAATTACAGGAAAACCTCGCGACCGTATATACATACCCGCATTTGTATTCCGACCGAATACAAATGCAAAGAGACAAAATCTACACTGTACAATACTAGGATCTGGCTTAAACCAAAACCCGCTAGTATTATCCGTCCGATCATGATCCGTGCAATACCGCACGTATATGATCGAACCCTGCCATATCTCCATACGGCCTCTACAGCGTTTCGCCCGAAACTTGAGAAACTGTCTGTGGGGGACTCTAAAGACTCGTCAATACTTTGGCTGTGGATTTAACCACTAGCACGTCAGAGGTATTAACCATACGTAATGGGCTACCAGGTATTAACCAAAAGGGACGTCGATGAGCGAACTCATCCTGACACCCTACTGAGCCTGTCAGTGACAATATCCGTACAGTCCAGTCCGTTCGTCTATGAGCATCGCATGTCGGGCCTAGGGGGTTGGTAAAAGTCAGACCCCCAATAGCGGTACAAGTCGTGTTGGAGTGTAGTCCAGAACACCCTGAGATATTACTGGAATACCTACCACTAAATCTCCTGCCTTGGCCAAGGACTTCGTGTAATGGCTCTCCTAGACACAGCGCGATCTCACCCCCAATACCGGGAGAGACGAACCCCTGCATATCCGCTCACTGCCTCCATGTGGCTCGGGACTGTACCCAACTAAAACCTGTTTGCACGACTCCTTTGAGCAGTGGTAGGGTAGTAATCAAAGCACAGTGGGAACTCACACGAAACAAATGACGATCTCAGGTCGATGAACTAACCTGTACACATGTCACCAGGGAACTGCTATCTGACGTCTGGTATAATCCCAACTAGCAGGTTCCTGGCGAGTCCTGTCCGGTGTACTCATAACCCAATGAGCACCTGTATACATCTTAGGTGAACCAACTGACACCAGTGGCTTATGAGACCGGTCACCGCCCCTCGTCGGGGTCTCGACTGTATACACTAGTCTACTCCGGAGTATCGATACCCTGTCTCGAATACTCCCACGACTAGGGACCTTTTAAGGATGTGCTTATTGACCCCAGATCCCACGTATATGATCGCCATCATACTGCTGGTCGTCAAGCAAGAATCCTAAGGGCTCTATCAACGTGTAATAGTGACCTGTAAGTTCACCTGAAGCAGTACACGATGATAAAGATAAACCAAATAGCATACTATCATCTTGAGTAAGACTGTCCTACCAGTACAGGTCCTCTCTCAATCATTGCAATCACGTGCCTGTGATCCAATAATTGACTTTGAGGGCACTATCTCCAACACTTAGCTCCGTCGCTTGAGAAGTGAGCTTCTTGGCACATGCCCTCGATCTTCTTCTCGAGGGCGTCTAGCCGACCATGGTACCCTGGGGAGTCAGCGCCTCAGGATCTCTGGCCCCCGCTGTGGGTGGCGTGCGTCTGGGAGCGTCCCCGGTTCTTCTCAATGAGGTACCTCAGGTCCCAGGGTGAGGTAGCTCTTGAGCCGCCTGGGCGGACCTCTTTTGTGTGGCCCCGCCGATGGTAGTGGGGTCGACCACGCTCGTGGACAGGCGAGGTGACTGACATCTCCTCAGGGGGATAGGGGTCATGAGGAGGCTCGAGGTGGGCGCCCTGGCGGCGAATCTCGGTGTCGAGCCCTGGGGCGCCCAACGGGCCCCAGGCAGCACCGGTTCGAGATACCGGCGGCCAGGGGATGCGGCCTATTGGTGATCGGCCGTCCAGACAGGGACAGAGCCTTCTGGAGGCGGTGGAACGGCGATCTGGGGCCCGGGCGCGGCCGTTTAGGCACGGATGAGGGCCTTCACGAGGGATTGCAGGCGATCTATCAGGCCTGCGAGGGCGTTGATGACCGTCATGGGAGGAGGTTCATCCCCGCCTTCAGTGAGTGGAGGACGGCTGCTGGTACCGGGATCCCCAAGATGGTCGTCTGCCATGAGGGTGGAGATAGGAAGGCCAACTTTATATTTTGTGAGGTTAATTTTCCCACAGACGGCGCCAACTGATGGAGCTCCTTTTCGGGCCTCCGTCAGATGTTGTCTTCTGTTGATCTTGCGGTGAACTTAACTGATTATCCTTCGTTGCGTGTGAGTCTCAATGGGTTTTTTGAGGAAGAGGTGAGGTGAGGAAGCTGTTGCCGAGTACCAGCAAAGAAATACCGGGATGGTTTGGTACTACCGAGGACCCTCCGACAATCAAGTTAGAAGGGAAATCCGAGCAAAGTAACGGCATAAAAGTGTCCATAATGGCTTACTTGACCCCTCTGTGATAGGGGTTTATATAGCGGTGGAGCACGCAGCAGCGGGCACGAGAATCTCGCCGGCAGTTACGCTCCCGACGTCACGCGCGCGTAGAGAGCGGATCGCTTATTAATGGGGATCGTGATGGCGTGGAACGTGGGACGTTGCTGGCGTAAAATCCGTGCGTGGCGAGATTTGTGGAGCGACGTTTACGCCTGGGAGTAGGTCGGAAGGCCGAGGAAAACGTCCTCGGCGGAAGCTCGGGGACAAGCAATGAGGCCGAGGAGTCTTGGTCCTGTGGTAGCTCGGGAACGAGCTGAGAGACCAAGGAGGCCAATTTGTAGGGGCCCCAAGGGGGGCCAGCTTGTGCTTGCTGGTCGGGCACGGGGTGGCCTGATCGGCCCCTGCGGGCCCCTTCTTCTGAGTTATGGGACACGTCACCTGTCACGTGTCATGATCTTGGGGATCGCCAACATCGAGCACTATCATTCCTTGTGTCATTATATTTATTTTAATACTTCTTTTTGGTGGAAAATAACTTTTAAAAAGGTTGTTTTGTATTTAAAACTAATTAATATAATTTTAGGGAATTTTTAAGAATTTACTTTGAATTTTTAGAAAAGAAAAAGGTTTTATGAAAAATTTTAAAGAATGAAAAAGAAAATTATTTTAGACAAAATTGTTACAAAATGAAGAAAACATTTAATTAGAATTTTCTAGAATTTTTCCACTTTTTCCGATATTTTAAAAACATTTTTTCCTAAATAAAAACAGTTTTAAAATCATTTTTTAAAAAAAAGGTTATCGGGTTGAATCGGCCCGGTCTGATAAGACCAGACCCAACCCGACCTGCCTCGTGCAGCAGCAACGGTTGTTGCTGTCGTGTGGACCCCACACGCTTGCAGACGCAAGCGCGTGTGCACAAGTGGGTAGCTCACACCCACGTGGGCTAATCTGGACTGCTCACGTGGTCGATCTGACGGCCACATGCGTCAAGGGGCAATGGCGCGTGATCTCCAGCAGCAGTCGGCTCCGTGTCGACTCGAGGTTAAGGTTTTCAAAACCATATATCTTGCACCATTTTGGGCTTTCCCTCCCCCCTTCTTCTCCAAAAAAAATCACCTAAAATTCGGGTTTTGTTACTCGATCCCCTACGCAGCGGTACAGGCCTCAATTTCAACAAAACTCGGAGGAGAGAGGAGAAGAAGCACGTCGAACCATTACCGATACCGAAATCAAAGGTAGGATCCCTCTTTTTCCTTCCCGCTTGTTCCCAACGCATTTCTATGCATGTAACTCTGATATGCTATACTTCCAAAATATTAATTCGGTTATCTCATCTTGTTAGTTAGCTTAGTTTCTTTAAGATAAACACGGAGGACTCCTAACACATCGCTAAATAGTTTCTTTCTCATAACTTGAATAGAACCCTTATACTATCTTTGTCGGGGTAATGACCTATCCCCTTAACAAATTTTACACTAAGAAACGTAAATACGCCGTTATACTGCCCAATTTGTATCAAAATATTGTCTGGTTACAGCCGGGGTGATGCCAAAATTTAGATAAATATCTTACTGCTAATTTTTATCGTTCCCTAACAAGCTAAAAGTCATATTTTCATTAAAACTTCTTGACTTTTCTAAAAGTTGTATTTTCATTAAAAACATCTCAACTTTTCTAAAAATCGTATTTCATAAAATACCCTAAACCTTTATAAGCCCTTTTACACTAAACTACCACATACTTTACCTGAACCCTATTATACTAAAAGACCCTATACTTTTCTAAATACCATGTATACTCTAGGTGGAATGTTACAACCCTATTATACATAACAAGAATGCATATACCCAGTTTAATCTTCGACACCGCTTTACATCACATACTTATACGGTTAGGATTAGACATTAGGATCAAGGCATGGGATGATGAAAAGATCCGATGTTCGGAAAACCCAAATATGGAAAGTGACCCCCTCATGTTTCCATGCTTAGGAGATCCGTGTGCTAACACATAATTGATCCTTTATACAACAAACCAAGACACGGGATGAGATAATTTGAGTTAGGTAAGGCAGTATGAAGAATCTCGGGATTCCCTTACTTTCACCGTGATTTCGGGATTAAACAGAATACCAAACCTATTGTATATTGTTGTGATTACGAGTCGTAAACGGAGTGCTTACTGTTGTTATTGTTCTGTGGGTATAAACGGAATAATCCCGAAGGACCCGGTACCCTTACTTAACTAAACTAATCAAGACAAAATACAATGATAGATGCTTGATGATACATGTCCGTCTCACTTACCTACACTCCTTACCTGTGACGCTACTTATATATCGTGCATTCGTTATCTTGTTGTACTAAACCTCTATTGAGAATCCTACTCGAGTTTGACTTGTTGACGGATATTTTTTCCTTCTTTCTTTTTTCCCGAAACGTCTGTTAGACGAAGGAGAGAACCAGGATGGAACCGAGGAGGTGGAAACTATGGCGGAGGACTACGCCGACCTTTTTATCTATTATCAGGATGTTTCTTGTTATCTTTGTCGCCCATCTGTTTAAGGCTGTTTTTTTATCAATGTAATAAAACCTTTTTGATGTCAAACCTTATTATGTAATAAATGTGAGTTGATGTAATAAAGTACTCTTTATTTATTTGTTTGTTTTCGTATATTGCCTGCAACTTTATTTACGTTTAACGTAACTATATCGAGTTGAGTTCATCTCTGTATAGTTAGGTTGCGGACTTAGTTACGTCCTCGCTATGGTCTTTTGGGAAGCGGGCGTGACAAAGCGTTATTAGGTCTGCCTTATTGTATAGTACAGAATGCTGGGCTCTTAAGAAATATCATGCATAGAAAATGAATGTAGCGAAGATGTGTATACTTCGTTGGATGTGCGGCAACACTAGAAAAGATAAAGTGTGAAATGAGGACATTCGTGCAAAGTTTGGTGTAGCACCTATGGAGTAGAAAATGCGAGAAACCATCTAAAAGGGTTTGGTCATGTGCGACAATGACCTACAGAAATACCGATTCGACGAATGAATATTCTTTATTTAGACCAATTCAAAAAGGTGAAAGGGAGACCGAAAAAACATGGATGGAGGCAATACGAAAAGATATGGATGCCAAAAGCCTTAATGAAAGTATATTGTTTGATAGGAGTGAGTGAAAACAGAGGATACAAGTGCTCGACCCAGCATGATTCTCATGTTGGTTCGTGTAGCCTAACTCCATATGCTTGGGACAAAGGCTTAGCTGTTGTATGTGTTAAGTAATCTATTTTGTGCCCAAGGTTTTAGCTTGTTCAGTGAAGATGAAAATGCAGATGCAGCAGCAGTTGATAACATTTATATTTTTCTGAATGCCTTGACAAATGCTGCAACAAGCAAATGCAGCTTTTGACAACAAATATTATTTCTTTAGAAATGACAAATGCGACTTGCCTTCCACACACTACGCTATTTGTTTAAGAAAAATTAATCTGATGCAATAATCTTGGAGCTTACTCGAATATTGCATATGACAGATTGATGCAATTGACTCTGCAGCAACACAACATAAGATAGTACTAAAGATTTCACAAAGCATACCTAAAACTCAAAAGTTAGATAACCATCTACGATAAGTTCTGACATTCCAAATAATATCATCTATTTGCGGGTCAAAAGAAAACTATTAAGTAGAAAATCTACAACATTTCTAGGATGAGTCTAGATGCCTTCATAGCTTACAGTATCTTACAAAGTTCCCCGCAAAATAACAACACTCCCAACTATGGTAATCAAAAGATCACGGAAAACATTCTGTTCATGATCAGCGCTTCTTCTTGCTTTTTGCACTGCTGGATTTCGATGGGCTGATAACCAAGTAAACGAACACGCCGACCAACGTTAGAACCGAAGCCAGCGATCCATACTTTGCTAACAGCCTCTGCATACAGAAGTATTTTAAATATCAGTACCATAAATTTAAAGTGAGTTACTGCTGCAGAAACTTAATAATTACAGATATGTCAAAGGTTACCTTTGCCTGAAGAAGTATGGTCGAACGAAAGACCAATTCCAAAGACACAAGCACACAATATGGATAAGTCAGAAAAGTTAAGCAAGAATGCCAAATCAAATATGGTTGAATTGCAAGAAACATCCATGGCTTCTGCTTGTAAAGCGGTTTTTATATCCTCTCTATCCAAAGCCTGCACTTTGCTCTATGCAACCAAAGTACAGAGAACTTTTTAAATTTTCTGCTCTATCCCCAAAATTTCCTAGATTTACTGCCGCTTTTTCACTGTTTCCAAGGGCTATTTTGGAAAATAAAAGAACTGCAAATTATAGAACTTCAAACCATTAAAGTTGGGGACGAAGAGCAGCTTTTAACAGAGAGGATGGTATCTTGCTATACAGGCAAAAGTAAAATGGGATTCTAGCAATTTAGCCATTATACATTATAAAGAAACATCAAACATTTTTACCCATTCAAATTTCTTTTCTGGAGGTTTGTCGGCCAGAATATCCAGAGGCGGAATAGGAGATGAATATGCCTCCTAAAAAACAGACATTACAATGGTTAAATCACAACATCGACAAGTAATATAAACGGGAAAATATAGAGACACAATACTAAAACCCATTACAAAATTTCAATGACAATCTTTTATAGCATCTGCACAGAGATTTGCATCTTAGAAGGTAACTTGCTTGCATGCGACGTAACCACAAATATTAAATGGCAAAGTGATAACCAATACTCGAACATATAACCCAGTATTTCTCTCAGATTTTCTCTGTACTATTTTACCAAATGGATAACTTGATTAAGTACCACTTGGAGCCAACTCTTGGTCAATTTTCTTCTTCTTCTTTTAACCGATTTGAAGGCATCTAGCTTGGGTGACTTTCTAGCTTAGCTTCTCAGAGAGTGACTCGACTAAAATCCCAGACAAGGAAATCTGTTTACTTCTTCGTTGAATATCATTTAAACAAACTAAATTAATTTCAAAATTCCCGATGATAATCTTTTATAGCATCTGCACCAAGATATGCATCTTTAGAAGGTAACTTGCTTGCATGCAACGTAATCACGGATATTGAATGAAAAATGACAACAAATACTCGAACATGTAACCCAATATTTCTGTCAGATTTTCCCTCTACTATTTTATCAAATGGGTAACTCAATAAGGTACCACTTGGAGCCAGCTCTTTGTCAATTTTTTTCTTCTTTTTTTACCGATTTGAAGGCATCTAGCTTGGGTGTCTTTCTAGCTTAGCTTCTCAGGGAGTGGCTCGACTAAAATCCCAGACAAGGAAATCTATTTTACTTCTTCGTATTTAATTTCGTTGAATATCATTTTCAGTGCTCCTTAAACAATCTAAAATAATTTCAAAATTCCCAAGACAACTGATTTCACCACGACTCCTAAGGAAATCTGGATATACCAAAGAAATAAATCTGGATAGAAATAATTCCTAACTAAGTCTATAATCGGAGCAACATCCATAAAACCGTAATGAAATCAACCACTTCCATACCACTACATGATATTGGCGAGTTGTTTGGAATATGTTAAGGCGGATAGGGAAAGTAATACCTGAAGTGCAGCCTTTGTTGGAACTCGGAATTTGATTACAGCAGGGGAGCCTTGAAAGAGGCCCTTAACTTGGGAATCCAAAACAAATGAATGAGAGACAGTCGCACCACTGAATCAGCAAACACAACCATCATATCCCATGGAAATAGTTTAGGAGATTAAAGGATGATATTTTATACAGTGGGCAAGATTTTGTTAGTATGAACTTACGCATCAAGCCTTTCCCATGTCTTTGAGGTGGTGCCAGAGACGACGTCAAATCTATCATGACCCCAACTGTCGTCACTCAAGCTTACATCATATGCAGTCCTGGAGGTAGTAAATGACAAAATGAACTACGAAGGTCAATTTAATAAAAATACAAACAAGAAGATCCAACTTAAACAGGAAACAATGTCATATACAGTCCTTAATGAAAATTCAGCAGTCCAACACAATATGCAGTGTGAAAGAAAAATGGAAAGAGTATATAGATGATAATAGCATATTGGACGGATGCATTATAGTAAGTAAAATCCATATGGAATATTACGCTTCAACAATGATAAATTCTCTAATACCGTATCATGGGCAGCATTACAGATAATCCGGACACTGTCGCACTTGTTCTAGCACTCAAGCAAGCTTTCTAAATTGACTCAAGGCTTACACAAGCAATTCTTCATGCCCTTATAGAGTCGCTGACTATATCGGGGGGATTCGAATCCAGATACGATTCAAATCCGTGGATTCACAATTTTCCAACAAACTAAGATACGGGATACATTTTAAATATAATTAATAAGTGTGTGTGTGTGTGTGTGTGTGTATAAATTTATGCATACAAATTGTATAAACAACAGGAAAATATTATTTAAACAATCTTAACATACTCAAACACCAGTAAATATATGAGGATAATGGAGGAAAGGTGCCATAGGAGGAAATTTCCTCCTATGGTGTCGAAAAAATTCATCCTCCACGATTTCTTTCGACGATCGGCACCCATCATCATCTTTATCCTGTAAGACGTGGATACACTAAATTTCATGTGATTCCATTACTTTTTCACCGTTGATTTAGTAGGTGCAAAATTAACGGTTTACCGACAATAGAACTTTTTACATTGTTAATTCAACGGTGAAAAAATGGTGGAATCACATGAAATTTGGTGTATCTACATCTTTCATGATAAAGATGGTGATAATGGATGCCGATCATCGAAAAAATTCGTGAAGGATATAGATATTTGACGTCAATTAACGGAAAAGCCTCCTAGGGCCTCTTTTCTTCATTATTTTCTAAATATATACACATGATAACAAGGTAATATTTTAGCAAATCTAAATTAAGAATGCAAAAAAATTTACCACGACCAACAATAAGTTGCTAATGTCTTGGTTATTTATGCATGTCTTATACATTTAGAATACAATATAAATTTTAAGATGTGTCAAAAAGAGTTCAGCTATACTTGATGAATCCAATACGCCGCCCTGACGAAGAATCCGTGTAATATAGGTCGTTGACTTCCTGTTATACATAATGTCCCTTGCATCCTGCCACCTTTCTTAAATAGTCACTAATTTAGTTTGATGTCTTTCTTGCTAAGGGAGTCACTCCAGAGTTGGTCAATAAAGTACGGCACTAGTTCGGTGTAAGCCGTGAGAAGTAAGAAAACTTATTAATTAGCTCACTGAAGTCAAGTTCTAGTTTTACAACAAATACCAGTTATATGAAATGTAACTTTTGGCAAACCAACGTCTTCTTTTAAGGGAAATTCGGTTGTTGAGAAACCACAGTTATATGAAATGCAATTCTTAATTGCCTTAACAAAGAAAATTAGGAGTTCTGGCTGGGAAGAGATGGATAGCGCAATGTGATCATAGACCTAATTTCTTATTTGAAGGAAGACTTAATGGTTAAGAGAGATTTTATAGCAAATACAATACATTAAATTAGTTTGGATAAAGCCCATCTTATGAATTTCTTGAAATACTCGAGGTTTACATGGTCCGGATTTACACATTGTTTTACTACATACTTATTTTCTAGTGTTAGATAGTACCAATTAATTTATTCATATGGCTAGAAGTACTACTGCAAACTCTGAATTGATTGCACATTATACAACATGATTCGAAGTTGAATGGCTACAGATTTTATAGATAATTATGTTGCATGTGTGTATATTCAATTGCTGTTATAGAATTGCTTAAACAGATAAGATATAAGATACTATTTACTTTAAATTGAGTATAGACGTTAGATGTAAATCTATAGAGTGGCTCTTAAGCCAGTATGGGATACTACAAAATTTTGATGACCACTTGATAAAGGGTTACTTCAGATGTAGGATCCTATAATCAGCCAAAGAGATGAGAATAAAGTCACTAAACCCAAGCATGTCAGGACATCGAAGATGGACTTCATTTCCGTAATGGTCCTAATGGACAAACCTCTATATGAAGTTCAAAGGATATGAACAGACCAAATGGATGTAAAGATTACAGAGCAATCATATATACATGTGGAACATGGGTCCACATCAAAGGAAAGCATAATGCTAGATATGGCAAATTTTAAGTGTTGGCTCAACGCCAGCAGCCTCTAATATCGGTTGCACAGAATCCATGCCTGTGTACGTATCCATTTTACAATTAGGTATATAATTTGGCGAATCGGACTTATAAGATGGAAAAACAAATTCAGACGGATTTTTCTTTTCTTATGTTATGTATGCATGGAAGCAAACCTTATTGTTTATGTTGTTTTCCCTCAACCTGATGAGGCACATGAAGGTATTCTGGTGCTGGCCACATGTGATTGCTTGGAATGATCAACACCATATGTATAACCACTATGCAAGTGGCCGAGTTTTATTTCGTGTAAGATTTCTCTCTCTTCAGTTGTTCTTCCCAATTAACCAATAAGTTAAACTATCCAAAACTGGAGAATGGCAATCCTGGTAATAGGTTGATATGGTGTTGTGCGCTAATATTTAAGTTGTGGTTATACAAAGGCCAAATGGAATGAGAAAAACATACAACTATAAATCCTATTCTCTCCTAAATCTCTTTCCGAGCATAAGACTCGCATTGGTAGCTTAGTGTTTAAGATCATCTTGCCTAGATTGATTTGGTAGTTGTTCGGCTCATGCGCTTAAAATGCTTTACTTCAAAGCCAATAACATAGCTGTCAATTAATTTTCTTATAGCACAGCACACAAAACTACAAGGGTTGAAATTAATAATCAAACATTATTCCAGCAGAAAGTATAATCCGAAGAAATCAGCTCAAATTAGAAGATGTAACTAACCCTAAGACTAAAGAAATTAAAATATCCAAATCAATCAATAACAGAAATTTCGAATTGTATCATAAGGCGATCATATAAGACTAATTTCAGATCCAAAGCCTTGATAAGAAAAATGATACATAAATTTTGGCGGTGGCGGTGATGAACTCACGCGGATCCTTTGTTGTAGATGTCGATCGAGACGGTGACGCGTTCCATCCCCGTCTTTTGGCGAGCGAGGGTCGCCTTCTTGTGGGCCACGATGAAGGGGCCGTCGGCGATCGCCAGGGATGGGGAGACGAGGAGGACGAGAGAGACGAGGAGTGAGAGGAGGAGAGCGTGGGATCGCGATTTCGCCATTGTTAGGGTTTCCAGAGCTTGCTCGCTCTGTTTTGTTTTTTCCCTACAGATCTGAGGTCTGCAGAAAATGATAAGAGGGCGGAGAATATGATAGAGATGCTGAAGGAGCTAAGCAGTGGGCTTGTTATTGGGCTGGATCGCTATTCACATAAGAGCTGTTTTGGGCTACATGATTATTTTGTTTTCTTGGTAAATTGTTGGGAAAAAACAGGCCCTTTTAAAACTTGTGAATAAGTCCATGGCCTTATCACGTAGTAAAAAACCCCACACCCATGAACTCTCAGATACTTCAGGCTATTTATATTTTAGCATATCCCAGAAATACACGTCTTACCCATGTGCGCAAGTTCACTTGGCAGCTGACATTTTCTTGGCAATAAAGCAGCAGTTAACTTGCTTGTAACATATGTGGAGTTTGCTGTAACACCCATCCTGTGTTATTTTTGCTTAAAGGACAAGCATTAAATGCTCCATCCAATCCGTTTTCCCTCCAAATTCACTATTTTTCCCAACAAAAACCTAATTTGCCACCACAACTAGAATTATTTATTATCTTCTCTCATTTAAACCACTTAAATGTTATATGCAACTTTTTTAGATATTACAGACAAGTGATTAGATGTTTCAAGCAACTGTTTAGATATTGTAGGCAGTTTGCTTAGATGTTACAGGCAACTTTGTAGATATTACAGGAAAGTAGTTAAATATTTCAGGCAACTGCTTAGATATTACATGCAACTTTGTAGATATTACAGGTAAATGGTTAGATATTATATGCAACTTTTTTAGATGTTACAAGCAAGTGGTTAGATTTTACAGGCAATTTCGTAAATATTACATGCAAATGGTTAAATATTGCAGGCAAGTGGTTAGATAATACATGCAACTTTGTAGATATTACATGCAAATGGTTAGATGTTGCAGGCAACTGCTTAGATCTTACATACAACTTTGTAGATAGTACAGGCAAGTGGTTAGATTTTACAGGCAACTGTTTAGATATTGCAGACAACTCAGATGTTACATGCAATTATTTAGTTGTTACGGGCAGTTATTTAGATGTTACAAGCAGCTATTTAAATATTACAAGCAAACATCTAAAATAATAATCATGAATAACATAATCCACACTAAATAAAAGTATATCAATACATGTCTGAATAAACTCACAAAATGTTTAAAGTTAAAACAAATATCAAGACTTTTGTTGAGCCCTCGGTGGCGACAATAGAATTTATCCATTTAATATCGGCAACCACTGCTCCAAAAAAAATTCTTCCAGCGCATCCGCTACGTCTTGGCCCTCAATTAGACACCATACTCCGCGTATTTTTCTCCCTCCGAATGATTATCGAGAATCTCTGCTGCTCTCTTACATTTAAGTACTCTTTAGAAAACTTACATACAATATCATTATATATTATGTATGTTGAATTCATTATTCAAAGAAAATGGAAAATTTGCAACTTAAGAGACCATCATTAGAGAATCTCTAAATCCTTGCATTTTAAGGAACTAATATGCGATCCATTAAGCAAAAAAAATTGTATTAGGACAGTGTCGGGTCTAATAATTCTTTTGACCTTAACATGTGGCAACCGAATTAAATTATCCTATAAATAAAAAATTCAGAGGCTTTCAAGATGCAAAATTATATGATCATCAATTCTTAGCTTTGAATACGCCATAAAATATTTAGTCATGTAAGATTCATGGTAGCTAAAAGAAAAAGAAAGAATCGATCCATACTTGAGAAAGTATTAAATAAATCCCAAAAGATCTCACATTCTTCAATTTGCCAACTACAAGTAACCTTATCCTTGTCTTCTTCTTCCTCACACTTAGCACAAATTAATCTTACGAGGTCGAGGGTGAAAATACCTTAGAGGGGATGAATAAAGTGTTTATAATCTATATGGCAAAATTTAAAACTAAATATTATTTCTAAAATGATTATTGAGTTTCCGCGGAATATATTTAACATCAGTTTTTAAACAAAGAAACTTAAGAATGATAATCACAAAAAATTGCTAAAAATAAAATAAAAAGAAGAAATCAATCACAAACACAAGGATATGTTGATTAGGGTTCACCCCCCCTGTGGCTGGTCCTCGCCTGAGTTTCTTACTTAGGATTTTCCACTATATGTGTGAAGCACACAAATCCCATTTTCACAGGGATGTGAAGAAACAAGATATCCCTCTCATAAGGATCAATCACTCAAACTTATAAGTCTCATTCCTCTCTAGACCATGATTCTATAGGAAAATCGCACTTTCCTCTCTAGACCATGATTCTATAGGAAAACCGCACTTTCCTCTCTAATCCACATCTCTCTAAAAAGATCTTCTTTTCCACTCCGAATCCATAATTCAAGTTAAAGGAGAAGCACCACTTCTCCTGGGTTACAAATCGCTTTTATTATAACGATTTCGCTCACTTTCAATCCTATTGACCTCAAAAATTATTTCCGGTTTGGCACAAGAATTGTTTTAAGAGATTTGAACAGATTAATGTTACTTGAGAAAATAAGGTTGAGAAAATAAGGATTTTGGCAAGTTAAAACGTGAAGAACAAGAGGATATTTCTCAAAAAGGATTTGCAATGAATTTTTATCAAAGTTGTGTGATCTCAATGGCATATATAGAGGATTGAATGGGAAAATATTATAACTTCCTATAACTGCAAAAAACTATCTAAAAGCGGTTAATGATCGTTTAGGGAAGTTATGGTTGAAAACGGCGCAAGTATCCATTCAATACAGAATTTAAATTTCAAATTTAACTAAACAAAGTGCCCATGGAGACGTCTCCCATAGACATTGTTGGGTTGCTAGGCACCTCTAGTAGGGTATAAAGCGCAGCGGAAGCGGTAATTTTAAAAATCTAGAGAGCTATAGAAAATCCAAACCAAGAATCAAACCTAAAAGCTAAACTTGTATCTAAACTAGTAAGCTAAAAACTAAAGTTTAGAGTGCTACAAGCTTTATAGTGCGTTAGCCACCTCTCTTTGGACTCCGGTTAGTCTCCACGAAGCCTGGAACAAGCTTGCTCGATATTCTCCTCGCCGAAGATGATCCACCTTGAGATAACTCCAACACAAACTCTAGATTCAAATTGATCTCATCAAGATGAAGTAACCCACTAATTAAACTTGCTAAGAATAATTAGTAGGTGTTCAGCACGATTTATTACATTTTAATATCACTCATTTCCTATTATTTTGTTAATAAATAGTGTTATTTAATCTATGTCTGCTCATTAGTATAGATTACAGGTACACAGGCAAAAACACTGGAGATGGTACACAATATGAACAGAAACGATGGTTTTTAGCCGGAACTACAAAACGGGACAGAATACAAATCAAATCAAATGAGTTTGCAACAAATAATGTTGTGTACAAATAATTCATTCTTTTGGTCCAATATGATCATGTGTGAACAAGTTTTGGATCATATGCACCAAATGGGCATAAAACCAAATTTTTGTAAAGCCCATGGCTCATGTGCAAAATAAATGAGCACATAAGGCATGGGAAGGGCAAAATGCCATTTTGTAAAGCCCAAGGGGTTTTATGTAAATTTGTAAGCCTATATAAGACAACATGATAATGAAATAAAACATACAATTCATTCCCCATCAAATCTCTAGGGTTTGTGCCTCCATCTTCACTCTCTCAAGTTCTTCCTTTTTTTTTCATTTTCCAATTAAATCAAGAGCTTAGCTTTTTTTTAAAAAAAACTAAATAAAGTTTTACCATAAACTCACTGAAGGAGAGTTTAACACTCACATCCGATCGAAGAAAACAAAAGGGTTAGATTTTCGCTACCTTCTTCTCCCTCTTCAAGATCCAATTTGAGAAAGGAAGAAGAAGGGAAACCCACCTCCCAAGCCTCCATCAAGAGAAGAAAAAGTGTCTTTTTTTATCATCCAAGATCTAAATCTTGGAGTTTCAAGAGAACCCATTTTGGGTTTCTTTTCAAAAGAGAAAGGAGGAAATCTTTTGGAGTTTAACTCCACAAATAAAATTCTTTTGGAGTTTAACTCTATAATAAAAACTTTTTTTTGGGAGTTTAACTCCGAATAAAATTGTTTTGGGAGTTTAACTCCAAATAATATTTTTTTGGAGTTTGACTTCATTACAAAAAAGGATCTTTTGGAGCTCATGCTCCCTCTCACGTGATGGAAAGGGAAGCTCCCACTAAGTGGGAGATTTCCCTCCTTCTCACGTGAGGGGAAGGCTCCCATAAAGTGGGAGCCCCTGCTCCCTATCATATGAGGAAGAGGTAACTCCCAACAAGTGGGAGCTTTCTCCCCTCTCACGTGAGGGGGGTTCCCCATTTAGTGGAGTTTAACTCCATACCAAATAAAAATCATTTTGGAGTTGAACTCAATTTAAAATTCTTTTGGAGTTTAACTCCACAACAAAAATTCTTTTGGAGTTTAACTCCATAATAAAAATCTTTTTAGGGAGTTTAACTCCACATTAAATCTTTTTAGGAGTTTAACCACATTTAAAATTCTTTTGGAGTTTAACTTCACAAAAAAAATTCTTTTGGAATTTAATTCTGTTAGTGTATATGCCCTAGAGGCCATTACTGTATCATACTAGTTTGTATATTACTTAATGGATGCTTGGGATATTCACCTTGTATATACAATCTTGCTCAAAATAGTAGTATGCTACTTGGTTTGTTTCTACTTCAATGTGTACTTGTGTTTATTTCAGTATATCACTTATACGCATTAGTGGAGCCCTTAGGATCTTTGCTTGATTACCAGCGTTGTGATGGCAGTCACACTAGTGGGGGCTGGGTAATCTATAAGCACATCCTTATTCAGGTCCCTGGTCGCAGGACTATCGAGACAGGGCATCGATACTCCGGAGTAGACCAGCGCATGCGCTTCTCATCCCAGTGTGGGAGACGGTCTGTCCCACAGCCGTCAGTACGTCGTACTTGAGATAGTATGCGGGTTCTCGTTAGGTTACGGGTACACTGGACAGGACTCGTCGGGAACTGACTAGTTGGTATTATACCTATCGTCAGTTATCAGTTCCCAGGTGACATGAGTACAGCTTAGTCCGCTGACTTGACACTGTCACTTCGCCTCGGGTGTGTTCCCACTGTACTTTGATCACTACCCTACCACGGCTCAAAGGAGTCGTGCAAACAGGTGGTAGTTGGGTGCAGTCCCGAAGCACTTGGAGGCAGTGACGGTTAGACAGGATTCGTCTCTCCCGGTATTGGGGGTTGACATCGCGCTGTGTCTAGGAGAGCCATTACACGAGTAGTCCCTGGCCAGGGCAAACGAGATATACTGGTAGGTTTCCAGTGTTATCTCAGGGTGTATTGGGCTTCACTCCGGCACGACTTGTACCGCTATTGGGGGACTGACGTTTACCGCCCCCTAGGCCCGCCATGCGATGTATCAGACGAACAGACCGGACTGTACGGAGAATGTCACGCTCAGGCTCAGTAGGAGTTCAGATGGGTTTCGCCTCGTCGGTCTTCTTGTCGGCATTACCTGGGGACCGTTACGCACAGCTAGTGCCGCTTGCGGTCTGTGGTTAAACCCACTGCCAGCGTAGTGTCGAGTCTTTAGAGTCCCACACAGAAAGCTTTTCGCCTTTAGGCAAAAGAGTAGAGGTCGCATGGTATTGCGACAGGTCGCATGGTTTTGCGACAGGGTTCGGTCACGTCCGTGCACTTGTGCACGTACAGTGTCCGGACAGTTTACACTAGCGGGCTTTGGTTTAAGCCAGATCCTAGTGTACCTTATGGGATTGGATTTATCCAGTTTGCATTCGTGTTCCTCGGAACGCGGATGCGGGTGTGTATGCACAGTTGACAGGGAGGCAGAGGCAGCGGATTCTCATTAGGGTTGTTGACAGTTGACCGTTGACTTTTTGACTTTATGCTCAACCCTAATGAGAATATGATATGTGATTAACTATTATATTAATTAAGTATTATGGTGATATGGTTGTTGACTTGTTGACTTTTGTTGACTTGTTGACTTTGGTGACTTGTTGATTTTTGTTGACTTGTTGACCGGTTGACTAGGCTTGACTAGTTGACCATCATGATAACCATGGTTATCATTTCATGCCAAAGACTTTTTCTTGCTTGTTCATTTGAGTAAAATGAGTGCATGACATGATAAGGTTATGGTTACTTCAACCATCACATAAGACTTTTGTTGATATGATGAGTTATCATTGCTTTGGATTATGAGAGGGTGAGAGACAAAATACTTGCTCATTCCTTCTTGCTCATTCTCTCTCTTGTTCTTGAGCTCTCCTCTTGCTCTCACCCTCAACCTCTTGCTCCCTCTCTTGATCTATGGTTCTCTTGTCTCATGAGTTGAGAATCAAGAACCATAGATAAAATCCCATTCTAAATCATCTCTACTCATTCTAGTTCACTAGGTTTAGCAAACCAAGTGAACTAGTTTCTTCAAAGAACGAAGAAGGAGCTAAAGGTTGGAGCTTTCAAGTGGATCTATCTTCGGCGTACGGAGACAACGAGAAGGAGCCATCGAACCACCATCGGAGCTTGAAGAGAAGGAGTTCAAGTTTAGGTATAACCATCTTCATCCGAGTAGCTAACTCTCTTTAGCTTAGTTTGCTAGTTTTAGTTTAGACAACGATCCCGACCATAGTTTAGTCCATGTTGCCTCTTGCGATAAAAATTCGTTTTTTATACCGTTTCCGCCTCCCCGTAAGAACCGGGGGTCGCAATATGGACTTACAAATTCCACATTAAATCATTTTAGGAGTTTAACTCAATTTAAAATTCTTTTGGAGTTTAACTCCACAATAAAAATCTTTTTGGGGAGTTTAACTTCACATTAAATATTTTTAGGAGTTGAACTACATTTAAAATTCTTTTGAAATTTAACTCCACATTTAAAATTCTTTTGGAGTTTCACTCCACAACAAAATTCTTTTGGAGTTGAGCTCCATGTAATAAAAATAAATAATAATATAAAAAAATTTGGAGCCGCCCTCATGTGAGGGGGAGGCTCTCACCAAGTGGAAGCTCCTGCTCCCGCTCATATGAGGGGGAGGGAGCTCCCACCAAATGGGAGCTTTTCCCCCTCACGTACCCCCTCACATGAGGTGGAGGAAGCGACCACTAAGTTGGAGCTTCTCCCCTCCTTCACGTGAGGGGAATGCTCCCATTTAGTGAGAGCCTCTTTCCCACCTCACGTGAGTGGGGAGACCCTTTCTTTTTCTTTTTTTAATTTTTTTTATTTTAAGAAAAAGAGAAAATAAATTATAAATAATATTTTTATAAAAAAATGTTTCTTTAAATAATTTTTAATTATTATATATATATATATATATATATATATATATATTTACTAATGGAATAAAAAAGTGAACACGTCTCCATTGTTATATATAAAAAACACCATTACTTCGCATGACCAGTTTTACCCGTCAATCGGAGGTTCTCTCGCTCCAAAAGCGAGGGGTAATTAACGACAGCTTAGTCCGCGACTGCCGGAGATTCGGATCCCCACAATCAATAAACCCCGGTCTGCCCTAAGCAGGGGGGATCTGTACATGCCTGACAAGTGACGCGTATTCTCATCTCAATGGGGTGACGAAAAACACCCTACAGGGTTGAACTTGATTAAGACCCTTTGATTTGTTGATTATTCGTCAAGGTCACTTGGGTCCTAGGGGTAAAAACCATATCGGGAGTTTCAAATATACATGAAACTTGCCAGGCATGCGCATACTTTCTGAAGTGTGGTGACTTGAGTGGCTTCTATCAAGTTATCATGCGATGATAGTTGGATCTCGATTCCTACTGATTAGTAGGTGTTACTCCTCGGTTGATTTTCAGATGATCCTGACTAATTCTCCTTTTAGGGTTTGAAGGAGAATTCGAGAAAACAGTGGGAGCCATCATGATCAGATAAAATGATTAACCAATCTAATCTAGGTTAGAATACACGCTGAGTGTTTCTTTTCTCTTTCTCTTTGGCAGCGACCATGACCCGACGTTAAACTAAAACTCATGAACCAAGTTAACCGAACCTTCTTAAAACACTTTGGCTTTTGGATTGTCATTAAGTCGCATATATCCCTGCCGCTCCTACTTCCCCTTTGCATTTTTCCAGAACACTCCGTATCACTACGAAAATCCATATTACTTGGATATTCCATCGTATAGTTACATACGAACTCGAAGAAACTTGTTTCAGTTCGAGGATGGATTCCGGTTCAGGAGAAATTGAATAAGACTATTCGGTTGTCTTTTCTTTTTCTCTTCTCTCAGGTTGCGAGAGCTCCTAGTATTCGGAGAGTAAACCTATTATGCTTATTGGATAGTCTTCTTCTAAACCATAGACATGTGCTGAAAGGTAGGGAAGGAAGAAAACCAATTAGCCTAAGTGTGGTGTACAAAAGGTAATAAGTAAAGACATATAAAGGGATTATAGTGAGGGCAAAGCAAATTGTGACTTCTATCATTCACGATGAAGCCGCGTATACCCCTGCCACTCCTACTTCCCCTATGCATTTCTCCAGAACACTCTGTATCACTACGAAGATCCATATTGCTTGGATATACCATCATATAGTTACATTCGAACTCGAAGGAACTTGTTTCAGTTCAAGAATGTTTTCCGGTTCTGGAAAAATTGATTACGATTATTCGGTAATTTCTTCTCTTTACCTTCTCTTACGTTGCGAGGGCTCATGGTATTAGGAGAGTACACTTATTACGCTTATTGGATAGTCTTCATCCAAATCTTAGGTTGGTGCCAAAAGGTAGGGAATGAAGAAAACAAATTAGTCTAAGAATGGTGTACAGAAGGTAAGAAGTAAAGACATATAAAGGATTGGAGTGAGGGCAAGGAAATATAAGATTACTGTCATGAATCTGGATAATGGAAGAGGCGTTACGAGGAATACCCAGCCACCTCTTTAAAATATCTTCATGTTTCAGTTTTACTGTGCGGTGTTAATTAAAACTATTTTCCCAATTAAATTCTGACTCCAGGGTATGTATTTACCAAACTTGATTCTCACATCTGTATGGTGTTACAGATGCTGAGTGGGAGTAAGATATTGGGAATCGGGTGATTTGATCCTCTATATATCAGAATTCTTTGTAATTGATGATATTTGAGGAAATCACCTGGGTTTCGTCTAACGACAAATATTTGGTTTTGAATATCCGCTGTTATGCACCAATTTCAAACTGATATATCTGTACGTTTATTTTTGTTGGGTTACCTTGACGCCATAGCCTCCAAACGAGGCGGTTTGCAGAACAAAATTTTTCTAGGGTTTCCAAAAGGGGCGCAAAGACAACTCAAAATCCCGGATCTTTCCATAAAACTAACTAGCAAACATAGGAGAGCTATCTACTATGATGAAGAAATCTTACCAAAGAAACCAAGTCCTTCAGTCTTCGTTCCTCATCCTTAGCTCCTGGTAGCCACCTTGAACTTGGTTGACCTCCATTTCCGGCTCCATCGGCTCTCCGGGATCGAGCTTGTTCTCCGGCCTTCCTTTGTCGTAGATGATCCACCCGGGGAGTATGATCCATGACTCTAGCTCTTTGCTAAGTGTTAAAAGAGCAACTAGAGAACTTGGGATGCTAGTCCAAGTAATCTAGGGTGTAGTTTAGAGTTCTAAGTGTCAAGCTATCTCTTCCTTGCCTCTTTACTTGATTCTCAACTCATGAGAAGGTAGTAAAGAGGAAGAAGATGAAGTTGGAGGAGGCTAGAGAGAAAGGAGAAGAATGAGAGCTCAAGAGAAAAATAAATGAAGCATGAAAGAGAAAATCACACACCTTGGTTTTGTGTATGAATTCTTTCAATAAACAAATGGCAACCATGCTTCAGTAGTAACCACAAATGAATTGAAAATTCATTTGTTGATTATTGAAGCATGGTCATGCTCATTCCTCCCACATCTCACACTTTACACCTCATTTCCATTTATAAAATAAATGGGTAATACAAAATGAGGTGGCCACCTTCTAGAAGGAAATCTGTAATAAATACGAATTTCAGTCTACTGTATATACATACCTGCATTCGGATAAAAATCCAAACGCCCAAACAGATAGAATAACACGAAGAACGTAATACTAGAATATACATATATGTAAATTATTAAATCAATACCTGATTTAATAATCCGGCTCAAACCCAAGCCGGCTAGTATTACCAACTGTCCGATCGAAAGTCCGAGTACAAAGTACATCAATCGATCGAACCCTGCACGTATCCAATACGACTACTACATCATTTCACCTGAATCAGGAAAACCCTATGTGTGGGACTCTAAACACTCGACAGTACACCGGCAGTGAGTTACTGGATAAATCCATAACCACAAGCACGTCAGCGGCACTAGCTGTACGTAACGGCTACCCGGATACCTGTCGAAAGGAAGGCCGATGAGCAAACTCATCCGGATCTCCACTGAGCCTATCCGTGACAATATCCGTACAGTCCGGTCTCTTCATTTGAGAGTATCGCATATCGGGTCTACGGGGTGGCGAACGTCAGACCCTAATAACCTGATAAGTCGTGTTGATGTAGCTCAGGATCAATCCGGAAAACTACTGATCAGCCTATCAGTAAATCCCAACTGCCTTGGCCATGGTCTTATGGTCCTGACCAATCGAACACTGTGCGATATCGACTCCCTATACCGGGAGAGACGAATCCCCGAAAATTGCTCACTGCCTCCATGTGGCTCGGGACTGTACCCAACCAAAACCTGTTTGCACGACTCAGCAGAGCCGTGGTAGGGTAGTGATCAAAGCACAGTGGGAACTCACACGAGACAAATGCCGATCTCAGGTCTAAAAACTAATCTGTATTAATGTCACCTGAGAACTTCCATCTGACGATAGGTATAGTACCATCTGGAAGCTCTCGGCGAGTTCGTCCGATGTACTCACCCCCAGTGAGCACCTGTATACGATCTTAGGTCTAAAGACCAATGGTTGCGGGACCAAACCATCGCCCCTCGTCAGGGTCTAGAAACGTATACACTAGTCTACTTCGGGATATCGATGCCCAGTCTCGATACTCCCATGACTAGGGACCATTTAAGGATGTACGTACCGACTACCCAGCTCTCACAAGTATGATCGCCATCACAACGTAGGTAGTCAAGAAACAATCCTACGGGCTTTTATCAACATGTAACCGCAATATATAATAACGAATATAACATATCCCATGTTAAGATAAGACAAACCATAATAGTATACTACAGTATCGAGTCTTCATCAATATGTGCAAGCTAGATATAACAACAATAAATACACATATCCTGACAAAGACAAGTCAAATAATATACTATAAAACTGAACAAGATTGTCCTGTATATACATATCCCTAGCAACCATATGTATACATATACAATACTGGCCTCTAGGGCATATACATCCAACCATCTCCCACTTGCACTAAAGGCCAGTAATTGGCATATCGATCACCCAACGTCTGCACTAAGGCCAGTGCTGGCGTACCGCATACCCAACATCTCAAAAAGTCGCTCGAACTGTGCTTGAGAGAGGGCCTTTGTGAATGGATCCGCAGTGTTGTCTTTTGTATCCACTCTCCGGACCTCGATCTCCTGGCGATCTACGATCTCCCTGATCAGGTGATACCGCCTTAAGATGTGCCTGGATTTCTGATGGGACCGTGGTTCCTTCGCTAAAGCTATAGCCCTATTGTTATCGCAATACACAGATATTGGGTCAACAATGGACGAAACTACCTAAAATGCAGCTATGAACTTCTTCATCCAGACCGCTTCTTTTGCGGCATCGCTTGCAGTAATGTATTCTGCCTCCATCGTCGAGTCTGCGATGGTGTCCTGTTTAGAACTCCTCCAACACACCACCTCTCCGTTGAGGGTAAACACAAAACCCGAGACAGACTTGCTGTCATCTTTGTCACTCTGGAAGCTTGAGTCGGTAAAGGACTCGACCCTGAGGTCTCTATTACCGTAAATCAGGTACATCTCCTTAGTCCTTCTCAGGTACTTGAGAATGTTCTTTACTGCTGTCCAGTGGTCCTCATCTGGATTCGACTGATACCGGCTCACCACGCTTAGCGCATAAGCTACATCTGGCCTTGTACATAGCATCATATATATTATAGATCTTACCGCCGAAGCGTAGGGTATAGTGCTTGTTAGTTATATGTATGCCCTAGAGGCCATTACTGTACATTGGATGTATATTGTAGTGGATGCTGGGACATATATAGGTAGGACTTTCTTGCTCGACATGATAGTATGCTATCTGGTTGATCTTTATCTTAACATGTATACTTTCTATCTCTCTGTTACATGTTGATAAAGCCCTTAGGATGTGTACTCGACTTCCAGGACTATGATGCAGATCATACTAGTAGGGCCTGGGTAGTCTATGAGTACATCCTTCAATGTTCCTAGTCGTGGGAATATCGAGACGGGGCATCGATATTCCAGAGTAGACTAGCGTATATCTTCTCGACCCATGTGATGGGCGATGGATGATCCCATATCCATTGGTGTTTGACATCAGAGATGGTATACGGGTGCTCAGTGGAGACTGGGTACACTGAACAGACTCGCCAAGAACTCCCAGATGGTATTATACCTCACGTCAGATGGCAGTTCTCTGGTGACACTGGTACAGCTTAGTCTGTTGACCCGAGATCGTCATAGAGTCTTGTGTGTCTCCTACTGTGCTTTGATTTCCACCCTACCACGGCTCTACTGAGTCGTGCAAACAGGTGGTTTTTGGGTACAGTCCCGATTCACATGGAGGCAATGAATGATAGGAGGGGATTCGTCTCTCCCGGTATTGGGGGTTGATGTTGCGCTATGCACGACTGGCCATAACTGGAAATCCTTGGCCAGGGTTGCTGTGATCTACTGGTAAGTGTTATCAGTAGTTTCGCACATGTTATGGACCTTATATCGCCATGACTTATCGAGCTATTAGGGTCTGACGTTTACCACCCCTACGCGAGATATGCGACATATCAGACGAACAGACCGGACTGTACGGTAAGTGTTACTGGTTGGATTCACAGGAGTGTGAGCGGGCTTGCTCCTCGATCTTCTGATCGCTCAATACCCGGGTGGCCGTTACGTTTAGCAGACCGCTTGCGGCTTGTGGGTGTTTGATATGATCATCACCTGCTGCCGGCGTATTCACGAGTCTTTAGAGTCCTACACAGAGGTTTCCTGGCTCAAGCGAAACGAAATAGGAGCGCATATGAGATATGTGCGGGACCGAGAATAATGCGTGTATGTGATACCGTATTCCATTCTCGCGATGAATGTATCGATTGGTTGTATGCGATATAACCTAGTTATCGAATCGAGGATTGATTCGATAAGCCGATACATTGGATATTAGTCGGTTATATGCTATATGACCGGATCGTTAAATCAAGTGTTGATTTAATGATTTAATGTATAATTATATATTTGATATATTACTTTGCATTAACTAGTATTGGTTCACTTAAATTGGATTTTCTCACTTGATGTACATAAGTTGTATATGTGATATACTTTTGTGCACTTGTTTGTATCATGCTTGATGATACATGCAAACTTGGGTTTGTGTAAGACTTAAACCTTGGTTAAGTAAATGGTTAGGGTTTTATCATCTTCTCTTGATTATTTAGTTTATTTATTTATTCTTTATTTTAGGAAAAGAAAATGATATGGTTGCTTCTTTTGTTCTTTTCTTAGAAGTTTCAAGAGGCTTTGACCATTCTTGTTCTTTTCCTAAACCTAACCATTCACATAACCTTAGTTAGTTCTCTACACTTGACCATGGTTGTGTATATGATAAGTATGATTTTATTTCCTATTTTCAATAGACTTATCATATTCTTTTTCTTCATCTTCTTCATCTTCAACAATGAAGAAACCTTGCAACCATCAACGGCAATTTGAGAAAAAGAGTGAGAAATTCAATTCTAAAGTGAACCCACTTCCTATTTCTTCATCCTCTACCACTTGCCAAGTAGTATAGGGTGTTTTCTTCACAAGTTTCATGACTTGGTGAAGTTGGAGCTTGATCTTGAGTTGCCTCGACGTAGATCATCTTCGGCATCGAAGTCGACGACCTAGCCCGATCTATTCTTCGATGAAACCACCGCGAGAGTCCGGGATCTGAAGGGTACAGCGGAAGGTCGTCAACACGGAGCTAGAGAGGTGGAGGACCGGATCTACAAAGGTTGTAATCACTTTCCTCTTAGTTAAAGTAGTTAACTCGCATTGCATCGCCTATACATCTAGTTAACGATCCGTATTAGGGTTTGTAGGCGCATGAAAAATTTGAATTGGACATGTTTGATCACTTGTGAGACTTCATTAGTGTGCCTAGGAACCCAACAGTGCTCATGTGAACCCTCTCCTCGTCAGTCTTGGGAGATATCTCCTTGGAGAGGGTGATTCCGTGCAATGCGGGTATGTTACAGCGCTTGGAATCTTCCATACTAAATCTCTTTAGTACGGACTCTATGTACCTGGACTATGAAAGTCCCAGTAATCTCTTGGATCTATCTCTGTAGATTTTGATCCCCAGAATATACGAGGCATCACCTAGGTCTTTCATGGAGAACCTTTGTGATAAGTGTAAGTCGATGCTATGCACCCCGCGGAATCGCTGGGAGGCGAAAGGTGTAAAAAACGATAATTTTAGCATCATAACATCGACTGAAAGCCATGATCGTAATTTAAACCGTATCTAGCAAAAGAAAAAGAAATATAAATCAAAGTACAGAAGTTATACCTCATGAAATATGGTCCTTCTTCTCCGTATCTCGCTGTCCTCCTCACCTGCACGAACTCTTCGAAGTGGTACGGATGTTGTCTCCTCGTCGGCTTGCTCGGATCCTAGATGATCAACCCGAACGTTTGTGCACCAAGCTTTTTCTTCTAAACCAAAGAAACTAGATCAAGTAGTTTGCTAAACTAAATGATCTATAGTGTGTAGATGATGTAGATGGATTGAGAAGTCTTTCTTTTTCTTCCTAGGTAACTCAACACATGAGTATCCTAGGGTTTGAGGAAGAAGATGATGTTTTTAGAAAAGCTAGTGAAGAAAATGCTTGAGAGAGTGTGTGTCTAACCTTTGGTTCTAAACTGAACACTATCTATTATTCACCTAAACAATTAAATGAATAATAGTAATTAGGGTTCAAGTTACAACCAAATGAGTCATGTCTTCAAAATCCACCATGTGTCATATTTAGCCATGCTCAATATCATGCATTTTCCACCATGTCATAATGCATAAATCATTTAATCCAAAATGAAAAATACAAATATGAAATATCATCTTCCAGAAGCATCTTTGAATAAATTACAAAAACGCCCCTCGTCTGTACATACATACCTGTATTCGTATTCCGAAAAATACGAATACCGAAGACGAAGAAAATCCATCAGTACAATACTAGAATTCGGCTTAAACCAAAGCCCACTAATATTGTCCGTCTGAATCATCGTGCGTGCACAAGTGTATGCACGTGATCGAACCCTTTCGTAAAACCATACGATATCTACACGTTTTGTCCGATGCAGGGAAACGCTCTGTGTGGGACTCTAAAGACTCGACTCTACGCCGGCAGTGGATTTAACCACAGGCCGCAAGCGGTACTATCTGTACGTAACGGTCCCCAGGTATTGTCGATAAGAGAGCCGATGAGCATAACTCATCCGAACTCCTACTGAGTCTGTATGTGACAATCTCCGTACAATCTGGTCTGTCCGTCTAAGAGTATCGCATATCGGGTCTAGGGGGCGGTAAACGTCAGACCCCTAATAGCGGTATAAGTCGTTTCGGAGTACGGTCCAATACACCCTGAGAAACTACTGGAGTGCCTACCAGTAAATCTCGCTTGCCCTGGCCAGGGACTATATGTAATGGCGTTCTGAACACAGCACGATATCAACCCCCAATACGGGGAGAGACGAATCCTATCTAACCGCCACTGCTGTTGGGGTAAAAATTTACACCCCGGTTGACCGAGTCAAAGTCAAGGTCAACCCCGAGCTAGGTGGGCCCAAGCCCAGGTCAAGCGGGCCCATACCCAAGTCGAGCCCGCAGCCAGCCTCCCCATGCCAACAACAAAATCATGTAATAAATAATTTTTATGTAATTGTTTATGCATGAATGTAAACAAAATGGGCATAAAGCCAACATTTTGTAAGCCCATGGCTTATGTGCAAAAATGAAATGGCACATGAGCCATGGGATGGCTAAAATGCCATTTTTGTAAAGCCCAAGGGGCTATATGTAAATATGTAAGCCTATATAAGGCAAAATGATGATGAATAAAGAACAACTTTTCATTCCAAAAAAAAAACTAGGGTTCTTTGTGTCTCCTGCTCCTTCTCCAAGGTTCTAAACCTTTTCATTTCTTTTGAATTAAATCAAGAGTTTTACTATTTCTTTTTCCAAAAACTAAGTAGTTTTCCACCACAAAACCCACAAAGGGGAACTCAGATCTCCCATCAGATCTCAAAAATGAGAGATTTTGAGATCTCACATCTCTTGATCTTCAAGATCCAGCTAACAGAGGAGGAAGAAGAAGAACCCCTTTCACTAAACCCCAAAAACACACACTCAGGAGTCCAATTCCTCTCTGATTTCTCTTCCGAGAATTCTTTTTAGGCTAAAAGCCTCTTTTTCTTGCCGGCGCTCAAGCGCAGAGCGCCCGCGTGCCGACACGTGGCGCGCTTGCGCTCCAGCGCAAGCGCTCGAGCGCAAGTCGCCTCGGTGCCGACAGGTGGCGCATTTGCGCTCGAGCGCAAGTCGCCCCGGTGCCGACACGTGGCGCGCTTGAGCGCAAGTCTCCCCCGTGCCGACATGTGGCACGCTTGCGCTCAAGCGGAAGCGCTCGAGCGCAAGTAGCCCCCGTACCGACACGTGGCGCGCTTGAGCGCAAGTCTCCCCCGTGCCGACACGTGGCGTGCTTGCACTCAAGCGCAAGCGCTCAGGCGCAAGTCGCCCCCGTGCCGACACGTGGCGCCCTTGCGCTCAAGCGCCCAGCACTCAAGCGCAAGTCGCCCCCGTGCCGACACGTGGCGCACTTGCCCTCGAGCGTCAAGCGCTGAAGCGCAAAGCGCCCACGTGCCGACACGTGGCGCGCTTGTGCTCAAGCTCCTAGCGCTCAAGCGTAGAGCGCCCACGTGCCGACATGTGGCACTCTAACGCCTGAGCGCACAGCACCTAGGCGCACATCGCCCAAGGTGCTGCCCCTACGCATCCTTTGGATGTTTTTTCCCCCTCTTTTTATGTACATACATATACATATACATATGTATACATATTTGCACACACACATGCTCCACGACACTGTCCCTGTTAGAAAAAAAATTCTAACGGAACGCTGCCCCGCACCCCGCAAGAGGGCTGCTAGCCCCCTTGACCCCCAGCCCGCTATCGGGGTAACGGGACCCCCGTAAAAACTCTGCGTGGCTCCTGATATATTTAAACCCCCTCCAAAACAAAACACACGTACACTGCACATTGAGTTCGCATGACCAGTTTAACCCGTTAATCGGAGGTTCCCTCGCCCCAAGGGCGAGGGGTAATTAACGGCAGCTTAGTCCGCGGCTGCCGGAGATTCGGATCCCTACAATCATTAAACCCCGGCCTACCCTAGGCAGGGGGAATCTGTAGTACGCCTGACAAGCGCGCGCGTATTCCCATCTCAATGGGGTGACGAAAAACACCCTACAACTGCCTCCAAGTGTTTCGGGACTGCACCCAACTACTACCTGTTTGCACGACTCAGTATAGCCGTGGTAGGGTAGTAATCTAAGAACAGTAAGAACACACTTGAGGCGAAGCAGCAGTGTCAAGTCAACGGACTAAACTGTACTCATGTCACCTGGGTACTGCTATCTGACGATAGGTATATTACCAACCAGCAGTTCCCAATGAGTCCGTCCAGTGTAACTCACAACCTAATGAGCACCTGCATACTATCTTCAGTACGACGTACTGATGGCTGTGAGACAGACCATCTCCCAGGCTGGGAAGAGAAGCGTATACACCAGTCTACTCTAGAGTATTGATACCTTGTATCGATAATCCTGCGACTAGGGACCTGTATAAGGATGTGCTTGTAGATTACCTAGCCCCCACTAGTGTGACTGCCATCACAACGCTGGTAATCAAGCATAGATCCTAAGGGATCTACTAATATGCATAAGCGATATGTCAAAAGAAACATATGTACATATTGAAGTAGAAACAAACCAAGTAACATACTACTATTTTGAGCAAGAATGTCAATACAACTGTGAATATCCCAGGCTTCCATTAAGTAATATATAAACTAGTATGATACAATAATGTCCTCTAGGGCATATACACTAACAATAAGAATAGCTTGACCGATTGTAGCATAGGAATGTCATTTCCTATCAAAAGAATGTCGTCCACGTACAAGACAAGGCTCATCTTCATTCTTGAAGAAGTCAAAATCCATGACCGTTTAATCAAAACAGATGTTCCAGCTCCGCGATGTCTGCTTCAATCAATAAATGGATTTAAGCAGCTTGCACACCTTCCCGCTGCTCCCACTGTCTACGAAACCTTGCGGCTGATCCATATAAATGCACTCTTCTAAACTTCCGTTTAGAAAAACCGTTTTTACGTCCATCTGCCAGATCTCATAGTCATGGAAGGCAACAATGGCAAGTAGGATCCGAATGGATTTGAGCATAGCCACTGGAGAAAAGGTTTCGTTATAGTCCACACCTGGTCTTTGACGAAAACCCTTTGCAACGAGTCTAGCTTTATAGGTTTCAACCTGCTCATCTACACCAAGTTTCCTTTTGTAGATCCATTTACATCCAACGGGTTTTAGACCAGGTGGAGCAATATCCAAGGTCCACACTTTATTGGTGTACATGGACTCCATTTCAGCTCGCATAGCATCTAGCCACTTGTCAGAGTCCCTACTGATAATGGCCTGCCTGAAACTGGTAGGATCATTTTCTTCCAAGATACAATCCTCTCGATCCCCGTCTATGAGAAAATCGTAGTATCTCTCGGGCGAATAAGAAATCCTACCAGATCTGCGGAGTGGCTGAGGTTCGTCGGGTACAACTGAATCTAGCGGTTCCACCAAATCTTCAGTTATGGTTTGTGTCTCTGGAATTTCATGCAGTTCTACCGTGTTGCCACCAATATTTTTAACAAGAAATTCTTTTTCCAAAAATGTGGCATTCTTAGAAACAATAATCTTTTGTTCCCCTGCATGGTAGAATAGATACCTATTGGAATCTTTTGGGTATCCCACAAACTTACATAAAACTGACCGTGCCTCAAGTTTGTCTGGGTTCTGCCTTTTGACATAAGCTGGGCAACCCCAAATCTTAATACGTTTAAGATACAAACTCTTACCACTCCATATTTCATACGGAGTCTTAGGCACGGATTTGGATGGAACTTGATTCAAAAGATGTGCTGTTGTTTGAAGTGCATATCCCCAGAATGAAAGAGGTAACTCAGCATTACTCATTATGGAGCGAACCATATCCAATAGGGTACGATTCCTCCGCTCTGATATACCGTTGTTCTGTGGTGTATTCGGAGGAGTAAGTTGAGAGAGAATTCTATTCTCTTTTATGTATTCTAGGAATTCCGTGCTTAAGTACTCCCCTCCTCTATCAGATCGAAGGATCTTAATAGTTTTGCCAGTCTGGTTCTCTACTTCGTTTCTGAATTCCTTGAATATCTCAAAAGTTTCAGATTTTTGTTTCATTAGATACACACATCCGAACCTAGAGAGATCGTCAGTGAATGTGATAAAATATGAGAACCCTCCCCGTGCATGTATAGACATTGGACCACATACATCACTATGTATGAGTCTTAAGAGCTCTGCTGCTCTTTCTCCATGTCTGATGAACGGAGATTTGATCATTTTTCCTTTAAGACAAGACTGAAAAGTTTCATAAGACGAAAATTCGAACGCATCCAAAAATCCATCTTTATGCAACTTACTCAGTCTTTTCTCTCCGATATGACCAAGTCTACAACGCCACAAGTAGGACTCGTTCGTATCTGAACTCTTCCTCTTGCGTGTGTTTTATATATTGAGAACTGTATTCTGATTTAAAATATAGATACTATTACACAGTGCACCTTCTACAACCTGTACCTTATCAAGGTAAATGTTCATGATATTTCTATCAAGAACAAAGTTATATCCTTCTTTATCAAGTAAAGAAACTGATATGATGTTGCAAACCATGGAAGGTACATAGTAGCGATTGTTCAAAATCATAGTATTGCTATTTGGCAACACAAGGTGATATTCACCAACGGCTGCAGTATTAACTTGTGCTCCGTTCCCTACCCTGAGGGACATATCACTAGGTCCAACCATTCTACTTTTTCTCAGTTCTTGCAATAAATTACAGATATGAGATCCTGATCTGGTATCAAGTACTCAGGAGGTAGGACTGACCGAAAAGCAGTTCTCAATAACAAGAACACCTGAAGGAGTCATAATAATATGTTTCTCCTTCGATGGGGTCTTTAAGGAATTCAAACAATCCTCTTTCCCTTGCTCATACTCATGACAGTTGTCATAAGTTAGAGCCAAACCGACGTTCCTCAGCCCCGAATAAGAATTCGGATCAGTCAAGCGATACATTTTATTATCTTGATTAGGGCGTGAAATGGTTGCTACCTGGAGAGAGAGAGAAAAGGAACACTCAGCGTGTGCTCTTGCAAGATTTAGATTGGTTATTAATTTATCTAATCAGGATGGCTCCTACTGTTTTCTCGAATTCTTCTTCAAACCTTTAAAAGAAGAACTAGTTAGGATTAATCGCACGTCACAATACTTGCTTAACCTTTCAGCTAGGCCAGTATTGGTACTTCGAGGGAGGTTTTCCAACGTTTTCGTAAAGTTCCTTAATTACATAACCTCTTTTCCCTTGAGGCATGGCCCCACTAATATCTTTCTAGACACCTACTTGGTTTATAGCATTGATTGTTAAGTGAGAAAATCTCCCAAGAGTAATCCTACTCATCGGTGGGATCGGGATCCAACTATCATTGTGTGATGAGCTAGATGGAATCTACTCTAGCCACCACACTACTGAAGGTATGCTAAATCTGCAAGTTTCCTGTATGTTTGAAACCCACGATGTGGTTTTTACCCCTAGGATCCAAGTGACCTTGACACAGTCAACAAATCAAAGAGTCCTAGTCATGTTCAACCCGTCATTATCATGATTGCATTAAACCTACCCGCATAACCCTTGACACAGTCAACAAGGTTATACAACTGTCTTAACCAATCGTATTGTATCCAACAAATAAGCGATACTCAGCTACCGTACACTGCGCCTTGACACAGTCAACAAACGCAGCACGAGTACTAAGTATATCTTATAAGAAATAACGGAGGGCTACTGCTGGGTTTTTGGCAAAAAACCCGTTAACGTAATGAACTTGATATCATTGTAGGAACCTGAGCAGTTTTAAAAATATATAGTGGCGAAAACTTTTGCTAAAGAGGTCGCTCCCTGTGAAGGGATCTCGGCTCTTTCCTCGTCGAATGAGGTGCAGGATATTCCAAAATGAATACCATGATGCAAAGCAAAAATAATCGACTATATTAATGTTATTACATTGACGCAAACTTTTACTCAAGGGGTCACTCCCGATGAAGGGATCTCGGCCCTTGCCTCGTCGAATGAGGTGCTGGATATTCATAACCGAATACCACTGTGCAAAGCAAAAATAAACGTCTGTAATGTCAGTTTTTCGAAATCTGTTCCAACAATATCTTTTAGGTTTATTATCTTGCATTAATCAAAATTAATGCGGTCCCATTATTTGTAACCTATTACACCAGAAAAGAACGAAAATAAAATGTACGTATATGCCACCCGCATTCGCCACTGGGCCCCGTCATTCACTCGTTAGGTTACTTAACTAACGACAGAGCGGGGACTGGACTAGCGCGGGTGAAAAACATATACAACATCTACTAGTGTGTGTGTGTGTGTATAAGTATATTCAACATCCGTCCCAGGCATGATAATAAACAACACTACAGAATTGTGGATAATCTTGGAGCCCCGGGTTTCATTTGAGCCGCAAATAAAACCCGACGTTCCCGGTCGTGTGGATAGCCTGTGCAAAGAGAACCTGTACCCCCTACAAGTGCAGCGAATAGCCCGCCAATTCTAAAATGAAGCCCCCTCCATCTCAACGCCATGAGATGCGGGCTTATTTCCTTCTAGAATCCGGCTATTCGTGCACCCCACCGTGGGGTAATCCTAATACAGAAAAAGAAAATAATATATACAAATGGTGACATCGGCCTCAAATCGGTCGTGCCCCAAAATAATATACAATCCGGCAAAGACAGCAGTCCACATGTCGGACGCTCACCCCGCAATAACAAATGTACAAATGAAAATAAACTGTACTACAACATTGCATCACCGGTTATCCACCACGACAATCCAACCACAATATCAGCACAATCACAGAAACATCAACGCGAATGTCATGTTCGCAAATCCGTCTAAAAGAACATATAGCAGATAGACGGATTTACCGATCAAATGACATCAGCGATCGCAGAATCTAAACTAAGTACTGATAACAAAATACGAATTTTACGATCGACTAAATTTTCCAAGTGGGCCCCAAGTATTAAACCAACACTGTAACAAATCTGGGCCCAAAAATAAATTATGCCAGAAACCATAATCCCAAAATTAAGAGGCCCGGAAGAAATTTGTGGCCCAGAGGCCCATATAGTGCCGCGGAACCGCGGCCAAGTGGGGCATTATGCGGCGGTTCCGCGGTGGAAGTATGGGTTCAGGGGCCCAAATTTCTTGTAGGTTCTTAAAAAAGCTTGCATGATTTTCTGAGACCATAAAATTGATTTTTAGACCACTTTAAAAAATCGACAGAAAATGCATTTTTGAAAATACGGTTTTTGAAAAATCCGGTCGATCGTTATTTTAAACACGTTTGAACAAGCTAGTATAGGTTTTATGGGATGGTTCTGATACTATGTTGGGTTATCTTGACGCCCAAGCCTCCAAACGAGGCGGTTTGTGAAACAAAATTTTCTAGGGTTTCAAAAAGGGGCGCAAAGACAACTCAAAATCCCGGATCTTTCTATAAAACTAACTAGCAAACATATGAGAGCTATCTACTATGATGAAGGAATCTTACCAAACGAACCAAGTCCTTCGGTCTTCGTTCCTCATCCTTAGCTCCTGGTAGCCACCTTGAACTTGGTTGACCTCCATTTCCGGCTCCATCGGCTCTCCGGGATCGAGCTTGTTCTCCGGCCTTCCTTTGTTGTAGATGATCCACCCAGGGAGTATGATCCATGGTTCTAGCTCTTTGCTAAGTGTCAAAAGAGCAACTAGAGAACTTGGGATGCTAGTCCAAGTAATCTAGGGTGTAGTTTAGAGTTCTAAGTGTCAAGCTATCTCTTTCTTGCCTCTTCACTTGATTCTCAACTCATGAGAATGTAGTGAAGAGGAAGAAGATGAAGGTGGAGGAGGCTCGAGAGAAAGGAGTGGAATAAGAGCTCAAGAGAAAAATGAATGAAGTATGAAAGAGAAAATCACACACCTTGGTTTTGTGTATGAATTCTTTCAATAAACAAATGGCAACCATGTTTCAATAGTAACCACAAATGAATTGAAAATTCATTTGTTGATTATTGAAGCATGGTCATGCCCATTCCTCCCATATCTCACACTTTACATCTCATTTCCATTTATAAAATAAGTGGAAAATACAAAATGAGGTGGCCACCTTCTAGAAGGAAATCTGTAATAAATACGGATTTTAGTCTACTGTATATATATACCTGCATTCGGATAAAAATCCGAACGCCCAAAGAGATAGAATAACACAAAGAACGTAACACTAGAAGATATATATCGAAATACATATATGTAAATTATTAAATCAATACCCGATTTAATAATCCGGCTCAAACCCGAGCCGGCTAGTATTACCAACTGTCCGATCGAAAGTCCGAGTACAAAGTACATCAATCGATCGAACCCTGCACGTATCCAATACGGCTACTACATTATTTCGCCTGAATCAGGGAAACCCTCTGTGTGGGACTCTAAAAACTCGACAGTACGCCGGCAGTGAGTTACTGGATAAATCCATAAACATAAGCACGACAGCGGCACTAGCTGTACATAACGGCTATCCGGGTACCTGTCGAAAGGAAGGCCGATGAGCAAACTTATCCGGATCTCCACTGAGCCTATTCGTGAAAATATCCGTACAGTCCGGTCTCTTCGTCTGAGAGTATCGCATATCGGGTCTATGGGGTGGTGAACGTCAAACCCTAATAACTTGATAAGTCGTGCTGATGTGGCTCAGGACCAATCCGGGAAACTACCGACCAACCAATCAGTAAATCCCAACTGCCTTGGCCAAGGTCTTATGGTTATGACCAATCGAACACTATGCGATATCGACTCCCTATCCCGGGAGAGACGAATCCTCGACAATCGCTCACTGCCTCCATGTGGCTCGGGACTGTACCCAACCAAAACTTGTTTGCACGACTCAGCAGAGCCGTGGTAGGGTAGTGGTCAAAGCACAGTGGGAACTCACACGAGACAAATGTCGATATCAGGTCTAAAGACTAACCTGTACTAAAGTCACCTGAGAACTTCCATCTGACGATAGGTATAGTACAATCTGGAAGTTCTCGGCAAGTCCGTCCAGTGTACTTACCCCCAGTGAGCACATGTATACGATCTTAGGTCTAAAGACCAATGGTTACGGGACCAAACCATCGCCCCTCGTCGGGGTCTAGAAACGTATACACTAGTCTATTTTGGGATATCGATGCCCAGTCTCGATACTTCCATGACTAGGGACCATTTAAGGATATGCGTACCGACTACCCAGCTCCCACAAGTATGATCGCCATCACAACGTAGGTAGTCTAGCAACGATCCTACGGGCTTTATCAACATGTAACCGCAATATGTAATAACGAGTATGACATATGCCATGTTAAAATAAAGACAAACCATTATAGTATACTACCGTATCGAGTCTTCATCAATATGTTCAAGCTAGATATAACAACAATAAATACACATATCCTGACAAAAACAAGTCAAATAATATACTATAAAACAAAGCAAGATTGTCATGTACATACATATCCTTAGCAACCATATGTATACATATACAATACTGGCCTCTAGGGCATATACATCCAACAATTTTATAAAGTGAGATATAAATTTTTGAAATTATGTCAATGACATTTAGCTATATCGGTTGATGGTTAGGTAAGTTGCATTCAACAGCGATGTAACTCTTCTTAACCATAGCACAGTTTTCAACCTACGACGCATAAGATTTGAATTATTAAACTCAGAGGACTTATACAAAGTATTGTATGCAGTCCGATGTCCGTTAGGACAAAGGGGTTGGTACTCGTACTATATTCCGTTTAGTTATAGCTTCTATGGTTTTAGACAAGTGTTTCGTTGAAATACAAGGTCTAAATTTTGAGAAGTTATAACTATAAGAATAAAGTAGAGAACCATATGTTACAAGTCTCAGGATTCTTTGAGGTGATCGAAGATGTAGATACTTATTCTAGGCATTCCGCTGTAAGTAATATATTTTCGAACTTGCTTCTCTCTCAGGTTACTCATCCGTGAGTATGCTCCTTGATGAGTAATGCTGCTTGGCCTCTTCCATTTAGTCGATATGCACTGGAAATCGCTGCTTGATTTTTGAATCTGGTTCCAATTAATTAGTGTCTTTGTTTCTATATTGGATATAGAATGGATTCATATCTTAACGATGTTAAGGTATATGGAGTTGTCCGGCTTATGCTTAAAACCATATTCTGGATAAACTCAAGGCACGTTTCAGTAATGTCAGTTTGTGGGTTATCCCGGGCTTTGACGAGGGTAAACATTCTACCATTTGGAAGATCAATAATTATATTGTTCTTGACTCGCCACCTCTTTAGTAAAATGAATTCTTTTCAGGAAACATTAATAAGAGTATGGTAGAACTAGAAGTGATTCTAGAACCACAAACGATTACTGAAAAATTTAGTAGAACCTAAAGATTCAATTGGATTCGACAATCCATTAGCCACTCCGCAGATTTGGTAGGTAACCTCAGCCACCCGAGAGGTACTTCGGTTTTCTCAAAGACGGTGACATGGAGGTTTTTGATGACCCAAGCTTGCCACTATTGTTGTCCTAGATTATGAGATCTGGCAGGTGGATGACTATAATGTCGTTCTAAATCAGCTTTAGAAGTGCACGTGTATATGACTCTGCCAAAGGGTTGTTGTAGCCAGTGGGAGCAGCAAAAGCATGGTGGGCAAGTAGCTTATGTATATTTATAGACTAAAGTAAGTATAGCGGAGATAGATCATCTATTTTTGATGTGACAGTCATAGAGTTTGACTGCATCAGAATAACAAATGGACCTGGCAAGAAGGTAGTAGGGAGTGATGTCCTGGTATTTAGATGACATGCTCTTGATAGAAAGTGATCTTTCTATATTACGATCGGTTATACTGTGGTTGTCACAAGGTGTTTCTCCACACAGGATATGGATAAAATATCAGGCATTCTGGTCACTAGATCTATGGTTTTAGATCTAGATTTGGGAAGTGTCCCAATTTGGGTACTTTGACACTATTCTAAAGTGTTTTGAGAATGGATAACTCCTGGCGTGGTATTGTACCCGCAGGTGATGGAGTCACCCTCTCTAAAGAGATGTCTTCTAGACTGATGAGGAGAGAGATTTGTATGATTGGCATATCACTTGTTTAGGCAATTGAGTTAATCATGAAATGTCAAGTACCACACCAGGAATTGCTTTTGCACTGGCTGCAATAAGCGTATATATTAATCCAATCCTGGAGAAACATTGGGAAACAGTTATGAATATAAGTGGATGTTCTTGGTATATGATAATAGCAGCCTACTTCAAGGGCGATTATCATTTCAAGCTTCCAAGGTGATCTGGATGATAAAGTGATTGTCAGAGTTATAGCTTTCCCTCTTTTTTGAGGGGCAGTATGTTGGACAAGTGGTCCAAGCGGATACTGAGGAGGGCATGACGCAGGATACTGATTAAATTCAGTGGAAGATACGATCTAAGAAGTTTGTTGGATTTGGAGTTCATTTGTGAACCGGGTCCCATCAGATATCCAGACAAATTCTAAGACAGGTATCGCTCATTTCGGGAGATAGTCTTTTTTCGCGAAGTTGAGATATAGAGAGATAAAGATAGAAACATTGGAGCGGATACACTCACTGAGGCTATTTCTCGAACGCAATAGTTTCACAAATGGGCTTTGCGAGACTGATTAGTAGAGAAGTTGGGTCCACGGTATCACATGGGCTGTGAGTATGCGACGTCGCAATAATTAGTCTTAAGTGCAAGTGGGAGATTGTTAGCTATAGTGCCCTCAAGTCAATTATTGTAATCGCAGGTACGCGATTGTGATAATTGAGGGAGAACATATACGGGTAGAACATTCTTACTCAAAATGATAGTATGCTATCTTGTTTGTCTTTATCATCATATACATGCATTATGTGGTATTACAGATCACTATTACATGTTGATACAGCCCATAGTATTCTTTCTTGACTAGCAGCATTATGATGGCGATCATATATTTGGGAGTTGGATGGTCTATAAGCACATCCTTAAATGTCCTTAGTCGAGGGAGTATCGAGACTGGGCATCGATACTCCGGAGTAGAGTAGTGTATACTTTTCGAAACCCCGACGAAGGGCGGTGGCCGGTCTCACAAGCCATTGGTGTCAGTTAGTCACCTAAGATAGTATACAGGTGCTCATTGGGATATGCGTTACACTGGATGGACTCACCGGGAACCTGCTAAATGGTATTATATCTATTGTCAGATAGCAGTTCTCAGGTGACATGAATACAGGTTAGTCTGTTGATCTGAGATCGTTATTTGTCTCGTGTGAGTTCTGTAAGTCCATGCTCCCTCTCCCGGTTCTTACGGGCTTGCGGAAATGATGAAAAACAATTTTTCTAGAGGTGGTAACATGGACTGAAAACGGATCTTTGTTAAACTATCTACCTAACAACCTAACTAGGAGTTGTTTAACTACTCGGTTAGGGAGTTATACCTTTCTTGAACTCCTTCGTCTTCAACTCTTCGTAGTGTACGGATTGGCTTCACCCCGTCGTCTCCTTGCGCCGAAGATCGATCCACCCGAAAGCTTCTACCTTTGGCTTCTTTTTCGAACTTTGAAGAAACTAGAACTCTTGGCTTGCTAGGCCTTGTGAACTAGGATGAGTAGAGGAGTGCGTGTTAGGATTTATCTCTGTGGTTCTTGCTTCTCAACACATGAGACAAGTGAACTATAGACTAGAGAGAGAGCAAGAGGAAGAGGGAGAGCTCAAGCAAGAGAGAGAAAGCAAATGAGAGAATGAGTAACTCTTTTGCCATCCAAGCTCTCATAATCCAAAACCATCAGAACAAATAATAGTAATCAAGTATTATGTGATGGTTCAAGTCAAAATGGCTATATCATTTCATGCACTCATTTTGCAAAAAGAAACAAGCAAGTAAAAGTCTTTGCCATGAAATGATAGCCATTGTCATGATGATGGTCAACTAGTCCAACCTAGTCAACCGGTCAACAAAGTCAACAAGTCAACAAAGTCAACCCCTCAACAACCATGTCACTATAATACTTAATTAATATTATTGTTAATCATATTTCATATTCTCATTAGGGTTTATCAAAAAGTCAATAGTCAACAGTCAACAACCCCAATGAGAATCCTCTGCCTCTGTCTCTCTGTCAACTGTGCATACACACCCGCATCCGCGTTCCGAGGAACACGAATACATACGAGATAAAACCAATCCCAAAACGTACACTAGGATCTGGCTTAAACCAAAGCCCGCTAGTGTTAACTGTCCGGACACTAAACGTGCACAAGTGCACGGATGTGACCGAACCCTGTTGCAAAACCATACGACCTGTCGCAAAGCTATGCGACCTCTACTCTTTTGCCTAAAGGCGAATAGCTCTCTGTGTGGGACTCTAAAGACTCGACACTACGCCGGCAGTGGGTTTAACCACAGACCGCAAGCGGCACTAGCTGTGCGTAATGATTAATCCAAAAATTTGTAGTTTACCGTAATCAGAAACGGCGTCGCTTCGCAGCTAGCCGGTGAATACGGGTCGATCCGCAGGGATGGTTAATTTCTGATTTTGTGTTATAACGAGTTGATTCAAATCGTTGTTGGTTTTTTTATCGATTGAGTTTAAGACGAATTTATGTGATGAGAAGGAACTCATTAGGGTTAGGTCGAAGGTAGGAGTGTTGAGATCAGTATGTTCACCTCTTTCAATGTCGTGATTTAAGCTTTTAGGAAAGTCACAACAATCAATAGGAAAAGGGATTAGGATGATCGGGAAGAAACAAAGTTTCTTCCTCTAGATCCTTGTCCGTCTTTTCTCATTCATTGATGTGAGCTTCATGGACATCATATAAGTCCGGCCTTTTATACTACGGAACACCGTTACCTTATAGGTAGGGTGCCGTAGGGGGCGGATCGTATATGTGTGCATGAAGGTTTCGTTTAAAAATAAGTTGACATTGAAAGAGGTGAGAGACATCCGTCTCTCACTCACTCCCTTGTTCCTAACCCTAACGAGCGAGAATTTTTACTCGCACATTAGGGAATTATTGCAAAGAGACATTTTTATGTTTATGTTTTAAAGGTTAACTACTTGGTGCAATTAAGGAGGATTACACTAGAGCAAAAATTAAATAACTAGGGCAAGTAAAAGATTATGCTAAGGCAAGAATTAAATAAAACTAAAGACTTACAAGAAGAGATGATGCTCTGAATTCTTCAACAAATCTCACTTTTATTGATTATAAAGAGGCATACCATTTTTAAGATCTAGATTACAATTTATAAGTAACTAGTGAAGCTAGGGTTACAGACTCTCGTAGACATGAATTTACTGATTTAACCCCTGAAAATCCCAACAATGAAACGACACACCGACACAAGAAGTCGGTGCCAACACGGGCACCATATGGCCGCGGTTCCGCGGCAGAGACATGCCTTTGGCCGCGGAACCGCGGCCATTTAGTGGGCTTGGCCCACCAGCTTTTTGTGCTTGGTTGTTCTTCTCTTGGGCTCTCTGTTTTCACTGTTCGTTTCTCTGTTGGGCTTTCTAGTATTCTCCAGATTCTCAGTGAAACTTGTAAGGCTCTTTTTTGACCGTTTCTCTTGACGTTCGTCTCGGCTTGAGTAGGATCCGTGTGCTGGTTGGTCAAAAGTCCATTTCCTGTATCAACTTTGTCTTTTTCACTGTATTTGCTTAAAAAGTCTGTATCCTGTATCATGTAACAAACGATCGTCAAAAGCACCTGTTTACTTATAAATTGCACAAAAATGGGGCGTATGAATTGCAATATTATGATGTGAACAAATACCCCCAAACTTACCTTTTGCTCGTCCTCGAGCAAATTTATTAGTTTATTCTAACCTAGCCACATTTTCGCAGGGAAACGCGATTGCACTGAGCTCGTGCAACAAGCCGTTAAACCTCTAGGTGTCCCTAGTAGGAGGAGTGTTGTCTCCTGAGGGTTTTCAGCGGATTACACCCACAAAATCCTATCAACTTGGTTTTTCGACTTTTGTTCTCCATTTAGGTTATCTAACAAGGAAATCTATTATCGTTGACCCACAAATTATCCACCCATATTCTTCACACTTGCTCATTATTTAACTTAAGATTACACATATCCTGTAGAATTATTTAGCTTTCGGCATTTCTTAAGTTTTCCTTCTAGAGTTCCATCTCTACTTAGGAATTTCTATCAACTCTATTAAAGACACAAGTTCTATTCTTCATTCCTTTCTCTTATCTAAAGTCTAATCACATATCCCCACGTGTGTGTAAATATCACCCCTACACTTGGAAATTCAAATCAAGCAATCATACTCCAGCCCATTGTCCAAAGCACTTGTGAGACTTCGCTTTCACATCCTTCATGCGATTGCTAATACTTCTTGAGGTACCAACAACCGATTACCAGATGCGTTAGCACTTTAAGGCGTACTTCCTAGTTTTGCAACACCCAAGGCTTTTAGCAGTGGCTCCCAAACCAGTTGGTCTAAGGCACTAGGTGATGAAGCACCCTCGCTAAATATTTTTCTATTTTTACAGCCTTAAGTAATCACAAAAACCAGTGTCCATTTTTTTTTCTTTATTCATTTTTTCTTTTTATTTTCATTGTGCTAAGGACTTTAGACAAGAGTATTTCAAGGTTTCTTCTACTAATCCAAGTTTCAAGGCGCGTGTTTGTGCATTTTGTAGGGTATATGTTTTCAGAATCTAGACTTAAGCTAGGAATTATTTTTCAAACTTATACTCTAATAAAAGTTTTAATACTTTTCCTTCGTTTCGACTTAGCCCAAGAACTGAACCCAAGATTTGCCTATTTCTAAATAGCCTACAAAGACATATGCTTTCCACAGTTAAACTTTAAGGAAGGTTATTTTTAGGGTTTTTAATTTGCTAAGTCTAAGATTTAGTTTTTCCTAGCCAGTTAACCTATTTATCAAACTCAAGTCAATTAACCAAAATTGAATACATCAATTTTTTTACTTTTTGAAATTTTTCAATTTTTTATGGGTTTTACTGTTTTCTAATTTTTTTATTTTTCAAATATGCAAAATTTTTTTTTTATGATTTTTTTTTATAAAAATGCAATGCAGAAATTAAATATGCAAAAGGAAAACAAAGATATATACAATATGCAATGCAAGGATAACTATATACATCACCTCTAATACCCCCAAACTTGAACCAAGCAGTGCCCTCACTGCCCGGCCCCACGTCGCGCTCGTGAGCGTGAACGTGATCTCTCCCCCCTAGCCAGAAGTGTTTGTATCCCTCTCTCAATCTCCGTCAACCGACGGTCGTGCTCTCGTGCCGATGCCCGGAACTCATCCCTCAAAGAGTCTAATCTCCTCACTGTTCTTCTCATTAATCGCGCATGTTCTTGGGGAGTTAGTTCTTCCCCGCTCGAAGTTGAGCTCGAGCTGGGGGTGTGTGCAGGTATGTTTTCTCCCGGCTCAGTCCGTGTCCAAATATCCGTCAGTCTAGAGTAAGACGACGAGACACCCTCTAAAAGTGGTCGAACTGCGGTACCTTCTGTCAAATAAGAGTCAAATTCTTCGGCCGGGAGGAAATAACGGCAGAGTTGGGTCACAAGCATGGGACATGGATATACACTCCCTCGTTTACCCGAACCTATGGAGTATAGCAAAACTGTGCACATGTCGAATCTAGGGTTTTTCGTCATTAAAGTATGAACGACATGTAAGGAAGGGGTGAAAAAGGTTGTGTTGTGAGAACTTCCAAAAATATTGTTTTGTGCCCACCGGCGCACAGTTAAAACATTTGCGAAGAGGGTCCGTGCTTGGATCCCCTTGCGCGGTTCTCGCGCACAGTCATTACCCATTAAAGGAATATAGTCTTCAAAGCGAAGGGGTTGTTCGTGTGCCGGTACACGTGGTATTAGTGTCACCTCGTGTATCATATCCCTATCAATGCGAATTTCATTATTTCCCCAAATCAGTTTAATATAACCTAAGTTGTCTAGGCTATTTTCTTCCATTGACTCATAAAATTGGGTAACTAAGCTAGGGACAGCAAATGCAGATCCATGGTTATAGAGGAGGAAATTCCATCCCCTTTGTGCAATTTCGTGTGGAAAGTATGATCCATAGATCTCGTGTGCGAACACCGGTGAGAAATCTCTCTCGTACTGCATTTTGTGGGCCATTTTAAATTTCTACAGTGAAGTATGTATACTAATAGAGAGGAAACAAGAATATGTACCTCCCCTGAAAATTTCAGGGGGAGAAGAGTTGATACGGCGGCGGAAGGGCGGTGGTAGACGGCAGGCGCGGCGGTTCCGCGGCTCTGTGGTGGCGGCGCGTCTCGAGATTTCTGCAGAGGGCAGGGGCGGCGCCTAGGGTTTTTATGAGGAGAAAATGTTTAGGGTATGAGGGCAGGAGGGCTCGGGTTCACTTATAAAGGGGAAAAGAAAGGGTTATTTACACAAAACACCCTATAAGATGAGGGTTTTATTTGTAAAAACAACTTATAATCTGCAAATTTGCAATTTGGTCCAAAAATATTAAACCCCCCCCTTTTTTTTTATATTTTTTTTTATTTTATATTTTCATTTTTCTTTTTATTTTTATGGTATTAGGAAATATACATACAAATGATACACACACCCCCAAACTTATCTGAAATAGTGTCACTGGAAAACAAAGTTTGTGGGTGAAAACGGAGGAAAATCAATCGGTGTAAATCGGCTCCTGAAAAAACAGGAGCTCCTCCGAAGGATCCGCAGTGAAGAACGGTTTTAGTCGATGCCCATTTACCTTAAATAAGGTACCGTCTTCAGGGTTCTCAAGATCAACCGCACCGTGCGGATAAACGGTGCGGACCACAAAAGGTCCTCTCCATCTGGACCTGAGCTTACCAGGATGCAAGTGTAACCGAGTGTCATAAAGTAGAACCTATTGACCAGGTTCAAAAGTTTTTCGTAAAAGGTGTTTATCGTGGAACACCTTGGCTCGGTTTTTAGCAGTTATGGCATTGTCATATGCCTCATCCCTTAGCTCCTCCAACTCATTCAGTTGCAGCTTTCTGTTGCTGCCCGCATCTCCTAAAGAAAAATTTAGCTCTTTTATAGCCCAGAAAGCTTTGTGCTCGATCTCCACTGGGAGGTGGCAAGCCTTCCCATACACAAGCCGATATGGAGACATACCAAGGTCGGTCTTTTATAGCCCAGAAAGCTTTGCATCTATCAGTTTTAATGACCAATCCTTACGGTTTTTGGAAACCGTTTTCTCCAAAATTTGCTTTATCTGCCGATTTGAAACCTCGGCTTGCCCACATGTTTGGGGGTGATATGGCGTTGACAATTTGTGGGTGATAGAGTATTTACGCATTAAGGACTCGAAAGTCCTATTGCAGAAGTGAGAACCATTATCACTTATTATCGCTCGAGGGTGCCCGAATCGAGAAAATATGTGTTCTTTAAGGAATCGAACGACAACTTTATTATCGTTCGTTCGACTGGGCACAGCCTCGACCCACTTAGAAACGTAGTCAACCGCCAACAGAATATACACATTTCCAAAAGAGTTAGGAAATGGTCCCATAAAATCTATACCCCAAACATCAAAAATGTCCACTACCAAAATGGGTTGGAGTGGCATTTCGTTTCTCCGCGAAATCCGGCCCAAATGTTGGCACCGGGAGCAAGTTTTGCAGTATTCAAATGAATCCTTGAAGAGTCGTGGCCAATAGAAACCACACTGCAAAACTTTTTCGGCTGTCTTCTTTGGGCCAAAGTGCCCGCCACATGCTTGATCGTGGCAGAAAGACAGCACGCTCTTGACCTCACTCTCGGGCACACACCGACGAATGATTTGGTCGGAACAGTATTTGAAAAGATAGGGTTCATCCCAGTAAAAATGCTTTACTTGGGACAAAAATCGAAGCTTATCCTGTTTCGACCAATCATTAGGAATCAAGCCGGTGGCTAAATAATTTACAATATCGGCGAACCATGGTTCGCAAGAAACGGTCAAGAGCTGCTCGTCGGGAAAAACGTCAGAGATTGGAAGATCGAGCGTGGGCGAAGAAGGAAGTCGTGATAGGTGATCAGCTACTACGTTTTCACATCCCTTTTTGTCCTTAATGACAAGGTCGAATTCTTGCAATAAAAGGATCCAACGTATTAGCCTAGACTTAGCATCCTTCTTCGCAAAGAGGTGGCGAAGAGCTGAATGATCAGTATAAACAACGACTGGAGAGCCGATTAAATAAGGCCGAAATTTCTCGAGTGCAAACACAACAGCTAAAAATTCTTTCTCTGTTGTTGTGTAATTAAGTTGGGCCTCATTTAGTGTTCGGCTGGCATAATAAATCACGTGGGGCATCTTATTAATGTGCTGTCCAAGAACAGCTCCAATTGCAAAGTCTGATGCGTCGCACATGATTTCAAAAGGGTGCGTCCAGTCGGGAGATGAGAGGATGGGTGCAGTGATGAGTGAATGTTTTAAAGACTCAAATGCTTCAGTGCATGTGGAGTCAAAAGCGAAGGTCGTATCCTTGGCCAGTAAAAGGGTCAAGGGTCTAGCAATTTTGCTAAAGTCCTTGATAAACCGTCTGTAAAAACCGGCGTGGCCAAGGAAGGCTCTAATATCTTTGACGCATTTTGGGGAAGGTACGTTAGAAATCACTTCGATTTTAGCCCTGTCTACCTCGATGCCGTTTTGAGAGATAACATGTCCTAAGACAATGCCCTCTCGTACCATGAAATGACACTTTTCCCAATTTAATGTTAGGTTCTTATCCCTGCAGCGGGTAAGAACAGCGTCAAGATGGCGTAAACACTCGTCGAAGGAGTCGCCAAAGATGGAGAAATCGTCCATAAAAATCTCCAAGAACTTTTCGACCATGTCTGAAAAGATCCCCATCATACACCGCTGAAATGTAGCGGGAGCGTTGCATAACCCGAAGGGCATGCGACGATAAGCAAAGGTGCCAAAGGGACAAGTAAATGTTGTCTTGTCTTGGTCCTCTTTGGCGATGGGGACTTGATTGTAACCGGAATAGCCATCGAGAAAGCAATAGAATTCGTGCCCTGCCAATCGCTCGAGCATTTGGTCAATGAAAGGTAAAGGAAAGTGGTCTTTCCTTGTAGCGGCATTGAGTTTCCTATAGTCTATGCAGACTCGCCACCCAGTTTGGGTGCGAGTGGGAATCAACTCATTTGCCTCGTTTGCAATGACCGTAATGCCCGATTTCTTGGGCACGACGTGGATTGGGCTAACCCATTAGCTATCCGAGATAGGGTAAATGATACCGCTATCCAGACATTTGACAATTTCCTTCTTAACCGCCTCTTTCATGATGGGGTTGAGGCGCCTTTGTGGATCTCGTGCTGGCTTGGCATCATCCATTAAGTGTATATGATGCTCGACTATGAGGGGACTAATCCCCTTTATGTCCGCCATAGACCAGCCGAAAGCTTGCCGATTATTAAGTAAGACCGTCAAGAGAGCCTTCTCTTGCTCAAGAGCTAGAGAAGTTGATATAATGACAGGTAAGGTCTCATTATCACCTAGATATGCATATTTTAGGTGTGTCGGCAAAAGCTTTAATTCGAGTTTAGGAGGTGAAACAATAGATGGTAGCAAAGGGGTAGTTGTTTCAAACTCGAATGATTCCATCAAAGGTTCGTACCGAGTGTACGCAACAGTGTCGGATGGTTCTACTAACTCATCCGAAAAAGCAAAAGACTCCAAATCAGGTAATGAGTCTTCGAAGTCGTCGACGAATGTAAAACATTCAAAATCATTATCCGCCGCGAAAACTGAGTCGGATTCTAGGAGGAACGCACTAGTGGCGTTAACATTGCTGTGGTCGAATAAAAAATTCTCGAACTCACAGTCCTCCTCCGCGATCTCATTGATCGAACAAACGTCTAGTACGCTAGCATTGGGCTCAGCAGGCTGACTTCCTAACTTGAAAATATTGAGCTCAATTGTCATATTGCCGAAAGATAAGTTCATTGAACCGTTACGACAATTGATCACTGCGTTGGAAGTAGCCAAAAATGGTCGACCTAATATAACCGGAATTTGGTTCCGGGGGTTCGCAACAGGTTGTATATCCATCACTATAAAGTCTACGGGGAAAATGAAATCCCCTACTCTTATTAACACATCCTCGAGCTCTCCCCTAGGATGAGTGATCGACCGGTCAGCCATTTGGAGAGTACAGTGAGTGGGCTTAAGCTCTCCAACGCCCAATTGCTCGTACACAGAATAGGGTAGCAAATTGACGCTCGCACCAAGATCCAATAGTGCTCTATTGATGTTCTTGTCCCCAATTGTTATCGAAATGGTAGGACACCCGGGATCCTTTTGTTTTGGGGGAAGGGAATTTACAAGAGCATCACTAATAGCACTGGCCACAAAAACTTTCTTTGGCACTTGCGACTTCCTCTTTTTGGTGCACAAGTCCTTTAAAATTTTGGCATATGAAGGAACTTGCTGAACTGCATCCAAGAGAGGGATGTTTATGCTAACCTGTTTAAACAGCTCGACAATCTTCTCCATTTGAGGAGTTGGTTTATTGGATCTCAACCTATTAGGAAAAGGAACATTTTGAAAAGTGGTTGAGTCCAACTTGTGTGGATCAGATTGTCGAGTTGGAACGGTACCTCGTGTAGATGTGTTCGTGTCGTGAGAATTAGGTCCGTTCAAGTTAGAAGAGGTAGAGCCATGTGAAGGGTGGAGAATAGGCTCTACAGAAGAAGAAGATGGTGAAGAAGAAGAAGAAGAAGAAGAAGAAGAAGAAGTAGTCCCACCGGCAGGGGTGTCATTGTTAATGCCCACATTGTTCCGCAACACTTTTCCCGATCTCAACGTGGTCACCGCATTCACATTATGATTTTGCTGATTGTGGGCAGCATGTGCGTGACCGGGGTTGGGCAACGGTTGAGACGGGAGTTTTCCTTTTTCGCGCTCGCTCAAAGCTGCATTAAGTTGTGCAATTTGTGCATCAATAGATTTGATACTCTGATCGTGGGAGGCACTGTTTTGCACTAAAGATTGAATAGAAGTCTCAAGTCTTGCTGTAGACTGTGTAGATTGCTTAAGAAATGCATCTAGACTTCTCTCGAGCGAGCTAACCTTATCATTATTAGGTTGAACATAATTGTTTGGCTGGTAAGCATTGTTCGGCACAAAATTGTTCACCTGATTAGGGTAAGGTTGCTGTTGAAATTGTTGCGGTTGATATTGAGTTTGCGAGGGTGCTTTTTGTTGTTGAGGAGGAGGAGGTCTTTGAAAATTATTATTATTTCCTTGGAATTGTTGATTTTGGTTCCAAGCGAAATTTGGGTGACTCCTCCACCCCGGATTATACGTCGAAGAGTACGGATCGTTCCTTTGTCGTTGCTGAAATGCAGCATTGACTTGATCCTGTCCTTGAGTGGATGCATTATAAGGACACTCTTCAGTTAAGTGCGATGGATCCGCACAACAAGCACAGACAGTTCGTGGGGGCATAGCAGGGGCAGGAGAAGACGACGAGATTTTGGTCTCGATCGCTTCTAGCTTTTTCGTAAGAGCGGCCATCTCGGCCTTCATAGCAATCGACATCTCTATTTGATGTATGCCCGCCCTAGATTGACCACTAGAAGTTGATGTGGTCTTGGTGCTCTCCCACTGTATTGTCTGCTCACTAAGATCCTCGAGAAACTGCCACGCCTCATCATTAGACTTAGAGAGAAAATGACCTTGACAGATGGTTTCTAGCAACTGCTTCGTTGCCGAGTTCAATCCCTCATATAATGTTTGGCAAAGTTGCCAACTTTCTATCCCATGGTGAGGGCATTGAACTAGTAGGTCCTTAAATCTCTCGAAGCACTTCCAGAATGGTTCGGAAGGAAGTTGTGAAAATTGAATTATTTCATTTCGAATTCTGGCAGTTTTATGGTGAGGATAGAACTTTTTCAGAAAAGCCTTCACAAACTCATCCCAATTTCTTATGGAATGTGACGCGGTGCTATATAGCCACTTCTCGGCTAGGTCACATAAGGTGAAAGGAATGACCCTTAGCCTTATAGCATCGTCACTTAATTGGGTTGTCTTCATCATGCTGCAAACGTTTTGGAATTTATTAATGAAAATATATGCATCTTCGGATTCCAAACCATGAAACTTAGGCAGCATATTGATGAAGTGTGGTTTTATCTCAAAATTATCCCCATTTGCCGGTGGGGGTGAAAGACAAGTGGGTAAAGAAGTGCGAACGGGGTAGAAGAGATCCTGGAGCGCAACTCGTGCGGGCGCTACAACAGGCGGTAGATTCGGGTTATTCGCACCTGGCGGAGGTGGAATCATTCCCGTCGGTAAGGTATCGTTGGGGTTGAATCCCGACATACCTTCGAATGAAGAAATTGAATGTGGAGGTAAGGAAGTGGACGGAAGATCGACGAAGGGTTCGTCGAAGGGTTCGTTGGTCGGTATCAACGAAACGCGGACTAATCGGGCGTTAGTATCCCTAGTCCAAAATGACATACACTATAGGGTAGTGCAGTCAGAAAAAAAAGAAAAACAGAAGGTGGGGGTAAGATAACGTCAGTGAGAAGAAGTGGTGGAAGTGAGGTTTCAAGTTTCTTTAGCGGCAAGTTGCAAGTTTTTAAAAGATTTTATTATTTTTTTTTATTTGTGACTTTTGCAAGGAAGTTTTTGAAAACGGACTCGTGACACAAAAAGTATCAACCACACATGCACAATCAGGCCTAGATCTAGGGTCGCCTAGGTCTACTAGACAGCTCCTAACTAGGGCTAGAAATAGACCTCAAACCGCCTCTTCACGGACAAATACGGCCAGGTAAGTGGAAAGGAACCACCACTACAGTGGGCCTAATTAAAAACCACTAGCCTAGACACCGCAATGTCGGTTAGGATAAACGGCCGATGCCTACCCTAGTCCTTTTCCTATTGAGCTCGCTGTCCTTAGGTCTGAGTCTAATCTTTTTTAATTAAAGGTGGTCGATGCAAAATGCTTATGTGTTTTCTGGGGTCCTGGGAAGGGTGATGAAATCCCCACCCAATCTGAGTTTGGTCAAATAGCCCCTTAAGTCCGATTAAAATATGCAAAACAACAATTCACTTGCAATCAATTTTTTAGCGCGGCGCAAAGAAACCTGCAGAAATCTGTTATTTAGAAGGGGGAGAAAGACTCTTTACGCAAAGAACCCTGCAGAAAAGTTTACAGTGGAGATATAGAGGTTACAGAGGAGAGGAAAAAAGAACAAACAGAGCAAATTTGAGATGCTGACGTGGCATCAAAGGCGCGGAACCGCGGCAAATAGGGTACTTGTGCGGCTGAAGCGCGGCAAAGAGATGGGTTCAGCCTCTGGAAAAATTTCTGGGGCTCTGTACTTTCAAGTCCTCTCTGTTTTTATGCCTCCTTTTCTGTTTTGACCTTCTGTAAAACTCCAGATCCAAAATTCCTTGTCGTTCCTGCAAGATTCAAACGGGAAACCCTTCAAACAGATAAAGATAATGAAAAGATTTTTTTTTTTTTTATATTTTGTATTTTCAGATTTTTATAATTTTAAAATTTTATATCAACCCGAAATCATACAAAAAGAGAAAATTACGCCATCCCCGGCAACGGCGCCATTTGATTAATCCAAAAATTTGTAGTTTACCGTAATCAGAAACGGCGTCGCTTCGCAGCTAGCCGGTGAATACGGGTCGATCCGCAGGGATGGTTAATTTCTGATTTTGTGTTATAACGAGTTGATTCAAATCGTTGTTGGTTTTTTTATCGATTGAGTTTAAGACGAATTTATGTGATGAGAAGGAACTCATTAGGGTTAGGTCGAAGGTAGGAGTGTTGAGATCAGTATGTTCACCTCTTTCAATGTCGTGATTTAAGCTTTTAGGAAAGTCACAACAATCAATAGGAAAAGGGATTAGGATGATCGGGAAGAAACAAAGTTTCTTCCTCTAGATCCTTGTCCGTCTTTTCTCATTCATTGATGTGAGCTTCATGGACATCATATAAGTCCGGCCTTTTATACTACGGAACACCGTTACCTTATAGGTAGGGTGCCGTAGGGGGCGGATCGTATATGTGTGCATGAAGGTTTCGTTTAAAAATAAGTTGACATTGAAAGAGGTGAGAGACATCCGTCTCTCACTCACTCCCTTGTTCCTAACCCTAACGAGCGAGAATTTTTACTCGCACATTAGGGAATTATTGCAAAGAGACATTTTTATGTTTATGTTTTAAAGGTTAACTACTTGGTGCAATTAAGGAGGATTACACTAGAGCAAAAATTAAATAACTAGGGCAAGTAAAAGATTATGCTAAGGCAAGAATTAAATAAAACTAAAGACTTACAAGAAGAGATGATGCTCTGAATTCTTCAACAAATCTCACTTTTATTGATTATAAAGAGGCATACCATTTTTAAGATCTAGATTACAATTTATAAGTAACTAGTGAAGCTAGGGTTACAGACTCTCGTAGACATGAATTTACTGATTTAACCCCTGAAAATCCCAACAATGAAACGACACACCGACACAAGAAGTCGGTGCCAACACGGGCGCCATATGGCCGCGGTTCCGCGGCAGAGACATGCCTTTGGCCGCGGAACCGCGGCCATTTAGTGGGCTTGGCCCACCAGCTTTTTGTGCTTGGTTGTTCTTCTCTTGGGCTCTCTGTTTTCACTGTTCGTTTCTCTGTTGGGCTTTCTAGTATTCTCCAGATTCTCAGTGAAACTTGTAAGGCTCTTTTTTGACCGTTTCTCTTGACGTTCGTCTCGGCTTGAGTAGGATCCGTGTGCTGGTTGGTCAAAAGTCCATTTCCTGTATCAACTTTGTCTTTTTCACTGTATTTGCTTAAAAAGTCTGTATCCTGTATCATGTAACAAACGATCGTCAAAAGCACCTGTTTACTTATAAATTGCACAAAAATGGGGCGTATGAATTGCAATATTATGATGTGAACACGTAACGACCCCCAGGTAGATGCCGACAAGAAGACTGACGAGGTGAAACCTATCTAAACTCCTACTGAGCCTGAATGTGACAGTCTCCGTACAGTCCGGTCTGTTTGTCTGAATACATCGCATGGCGGGCCTAGGGGGCGGTAAACGTCAGTCCCCTAATAGCGGTACAAGTCGTGTCGAAGTGTAGCCCAGAACACCTTGAGATAACACTGGAAGCCTACCAGTATATCTCGCTTGCCCTAACCAGGGACTACTTGTGTAATGGCTCTCCTAGACACAGCGCGATGTCAACCCTCAATACCGGGAGAGACGAATCCTGTCTAACCGTCACTGCCTCCAAGTGCTTCTGGACTGCACCCAACTACTACCTGTTTGCACGACTCCTTTAAGCCGTGGTAGGGTAGTAATCAAAGTACAGTAGGAACACACTCGAGGCGAAGTGACAGTGTCAAGTCAGCGGACTAAGCTGTACTCATGTGTAACGTTTTAAAAATAATTAAATAAATAATTAAATTAATAAAATTGTTTAAGTGAATTTTGTGATTTTCGGTAAAGTAAAATGTATTTTTCATAAAACTAAACCGTGATTGTTTTTCATTATAATTTCAAAAATACCTATTTTAATTATGTAATTACTAGTAAATGGTGTTTATTTAGCCACTTATAAATTTTTAGTTTAATTAAATATTTTTCCTAAATTAATTATTTTAAATATTAACATAAGCTTTATTTTTACACTAAATTAGTGTAAATTACAAATTTGAATGGTTTTAATTTGTAAAAATGAGCCATGGCATGTTAGAATTTAGTGTGTATCATGCAAAATTTATTTGCAAATTTTTCCTATTTTCTAGAGTTTTCTTGAGTTGCTATAGTAAAGAAATAAAAGAAAAATAAATAAATGCATGAAAAGACATAATGAAGTGATATTTTGATGGAGACTTCTACACATTTTCTCACCCTCTTCTTTCTCTCCCTCACCTCCAAAAAAATGGCCGGCCTCACCCCCCATGGTAGCCCCCATTTTCCTCATTTTATTTTGCTCCAAAATTCATCAAAAATCCTTTAAAAATTTAATTAAAAATCCACAAAATCCTATTTATTTCCTACCCTTTATTCCTTGCTCATTTTTATATGGTATTTGGAGATGGAAAGCATGAATTTTGGAGGCTCATTTTCTTGTTTGGATTTCATATTTTGGAGGTATAAATTTCCTTCTTTTGTTTATTTGTTATTAGATGTTTCTTTTAAGTATGTTTAGATTTAATGAATTAATTCTATGTTCAATTTTTAAAATACAAGTTAGGGTTTGTAAATTCAAGTTGTGATTTTTATTAATTAATTAGGGTTATAATAGTTAGTTTAACACTTTTATAATTGGAAAATCTTGTATGGTTGTTGAATTGTAAATTTTTCATTTAAAATTGTTTAAATTAGGAATTTTGCTAACTAGGTTTCTATAAAACATAATTTTTGGTGAAATAAAATTTCAATTAATATTTTTAACACTAGATTGTGGTCTTAATAAGGGTATTAACTTGTTGGTGGAAGGGAAACTTAAATTGATTGCTAGTTTCTATTGATAATTGATAAATTGTGATAAAAAATTGCTATTTTGTAAACTAGATTTTAAAAATTCCTAAATAAATGAGATTAAAAATATAATTTATGGTTTCATTAAATCATTATCATCATGAATTATGGTTTAATACATTAATTCATGCAAAATCACGTTTTATGGTGGAATTGTGGTATTTTGCTTGAAAAATGTTAAAAATTGTTAAAGGTTGCAAACTAGAAATTTCAAATTAATACAAATTTGTGTAATAAAAAATATAGTAATGGTTTGTATAGTCTAGTTATGCTATTTAATGAGTTTTATGACCATTGGTTTCATTTAAAAGTCAATTTTTGATGAAAAACGGTAAATTGGCATTTTCGGGTTTTACGAAATTGGACGGTTTGATGGATTTTAGGGTTTCGATAGATTTAATCATGTTTTATAATATAAGTAATGTGTTTTAAAACTACGAGTTATTTGTTGATGTTTATCTCGATCCATCGGAGTTTGCACGCCGATAACGAGCGATATTTAGTTCTTTTGCGTGGACGGGACATAGGTCTTAACCTATGCTTGTTCCTTGTATCGTTTGACTTTCGTATGTGATCCAGTTTACGATACTATTTATATGTTTGCGTTTAGGTACCCCTCACATGGACTGCGGGCGATGAAGAGGAGGATGGCGACACCGTCTTCGACAGACACGGACCAGGTGAGTAGATGCATATCTCCGGGGGGAAGTCGGGTGGATGGAGTTTAGCACCCCCGCAACGTAGAATAGGAAACCAGATGTGACCCTAGATTCTTAATGAGTAGGGCCCTAGTAATGACCCTAGGCTGGACTAGACTGATTTAGGAAGACATATCAGAAGATGAATACCTTGGAAGAGGTTCGTAGGTTTCAGGTAGAAACACACACACGCACACACTGAAACACGACATGGTGTATACATGCTTGTGTATATATATATAGGACGAGGTATATATATATATATATATATATATAAATATATATATATATATATACAACACGTATATGGGATACATTGATGTGATATGATATCCGAGGTATGATGAAACAGTGTAACTGGGCTTGATGCTGTGATTTTTGGCTATACAGTCATATTAAGTGTTAGCGGATCATTAGAGAATGAGATAATGAACATGTATACTTAAATTATAATGGGTGGTGATGATATTGAGGTACATGGGACTCTAAAATAATAGCCGGACTGTAACTTGTGATTGATCACGATATGGGATATGCATGACTTGATTACGACATCATATAGGTGTGACCTGATGTCGATATCATAGAGGTGTGACTTGAGGACGATATGATATCGGTATGACTTAATCACAATATGATACATATGACATGATATTTCTGAGGATAAACTAATGATGCTTATTATGATGGCAATGATATATGATTGATGCATGCGATCACAGTTTAGCACCTTGATCATGAGATGTGTTGATGATGACATTATACTAATGATGAGACACCTAGGAGATACTTGACCCGTACCCCGATATTGGGATGCCGTACGATGGATTTTAGCGTACGAGGCATAGATATGATGATTGATCCGCACTCTTGATTCGAGGAAGCCGTACTACGTACGTGACGCTATTGAGGCTGGATCGTCGACTATTAGAGATATTGATTCAGGTCTAGGTAGACTCTTGTTTCTTAATGACTAGTTTCTTAGGTTTAGTTTCTTAGGAGGTTAGATGGACACTAGGTTAGGTTCGAGTCATATAGTGGTAGTGATAATTGTATATCAAATGAGTGGATAACACACATCCGTCTTTACTTTCACACTGTAATCATAATGTTGCATGTTCATACATATGTTGCTATAATCAGTATAAACTTTACCTGTTAGGACACCAGCACCATTACCGATGATGCGCATATTCCACGCACACTTATTTGCCGGCTCACACACATCATCATCGGTAATTGCTATGTCACGTACACTTTAGATCTTATTATCTTTTATTGATAGAATCAGCTAGCAACTAGATCGATATATAATATTGTGATTACTCTCAGATGCTAGTATAGACATGGCATTTATTACTTAGACATTCATGCATTCATATTCTCATGTTATCATGCAGTTTTATGGGGCATATGTCGACACTTATCATTTACTTACTCATGATTTTGAGATTTGGATTTCTATGAGATTTCTGGATTTTGGGGAAAACCGCAAGAATATATAAAAACTTCTCTCTCCTCCTCCTCCCTTTTTAAAAACATAAGATGCGGTTTTCTCATGATGTATGTGTCGTCCACCATGAGATTTCATGTTTTCTGATGGATTTCGAGACCCGATTCGAGGAGTGGATGAACCGTCTCGGGTACATGGTGGGCCCGGTATGGTACCCCGGGGCAAGAAGATCGAGTTGTAGACGATGATCCTGGCAGGGGAAGGTTACCTACCGGTGATGTCTGGCGCGGCGGATATCCGGAGGATACCGACCGTTGTCGTGAGATTTGATGATATGGGCCGATCCGGACTGACGGAGCCCGAAATATTGAGACTATGAGACATTGAGATTTTGAGGTATTGAGACTTGAGATTTACATGTTTTGTGTCGATGCTTGACACGGATTTCATGGATTTCATTGTTGATATTTCAGATTCCTATACACATTTTACAATGATAACAGCTAAAGATTTCTTATACAGATACACCTGGATTTCAGGATTGGTTATTTTACATTCATGGTGCATGCATATCCATTCATATGACATAGTACTATATGAGGCACTGACACGAGCACGGAGTATCTGCACTTACACGTAGCATTACCCTGCTATTACTAGATGATTGGGACTTAGCAGTGTATTATTATGACCTAGGATAGCGTCGTGCATTCGATTTCTTTTCGTAGATATCTTCTACTCACGAGTTGGCAACTCACCCCCATTGTGCCAAATTTTATTACAGGTTCGATGTACAGGTTTCCCTGGCAGCTTGCTGGCACATCTTTTCTTCAGGGTGATTTGCACGGTAGGTTGGTTCACTTGTATCTGAACCACCATTGTATTTTTTATTCTTTCATTTGTATCTAGTAAGCTCCATCAACCATACTTGTATTACTTGATAAGTTTATTGGACCAGTATTTTTTTTATTTCGACCTTAGAATTGCGCATGTATTATTCTGATATGGTGGTTTTGTTTTCTTTGAGTTTTGAGCCTCGCCCTTTGGCGTTGTATATTATTGTGCTTGTTGTGGTTGTTTCCGCCTGTTGGCGTTGATGCTAGCTCCCGTTGGGGATGCTTTTTATTGTTTATGTATATTATACTTGTTGTACCCGTTTGGGTGGCCAGTTTTTATAGAGGAGACTCTGCCGAAATTTTTAAGAAAATTTGCTGATGTTTTAAATTTGTTCCTTCATGTTTTCTTTTACTGCTTCTTCTTCTTTTTCATGGTTTAGATTTCTGGGCTTCGGCTTACTTAGGTTACGTTGCGCCTCTAGACGTTTCGTAATCTAAGTGCCGGTCACGTTCCGTACTTTCGGGTCGTGACAAAGTTGGTATCAGAGCTCTAGGTTTAACCTTGTATAAGTCTAAGTGACCCTTGGTTGATGGAGTAGGCGATTTAGGTAGAGTAACGTACCGTGGGTATGGTCCGCGGCATACTTACGATACGCTACTCTGCTTAAGGAGCCTTAGAATGTACAATTGTTTGCACCATATTTTATTCGTTCTTTTGATCTATCTTCGTCAATGTTGGATGGTGGTTTCTGTTACCACGGGCACACTGGCAGAGGGAGCTGCGGCTCGAATGGGATAACCATTAGAGTATTGGTTATTCTTGAGGATTGAAGCATTTCTTAACGTGCGGACGAAGGATATTCACATGCCGTCCGGATGAAATTAAAGGGTTCGAACGATTATCAGAAAACCATTTTCCCAAGTTTAAAGTATTCGGAAGAACATGCAGGTATTTCGATAGACCCTCTAGAAGAATGAAACCCTAACTCGACATAATGACCACGAGAACGCCCTTGAACCTTAGGGTTTACGAAAGTTCCGCGGTGCCATTAGTGAGGCTTGGGTTTGCCCTTCTACGGCTGGATCATCGATGCTGGGGTATGTATCGTATATTTTTAAGCTGTACTTGAGTGTTGAGCTCTCGGGGAATTATGGGATTTTGATGGATCAATCGAAAAGTTTAATGTAGTCCGGATATCAGGTGAAGGGACCGACTATGTGGGAGACTCTAGATGTGAGTATTGCCGTTAGTAGCGCAGTCAGCACACTTATGAAGAGACAAGTTTGAAGCAGCAGACATCAGAGGAAAGAGGCGCACATTGACGATAGTGATTACGATGTGACTTGGTGATTTGAATTTCATATTTCTGTTATTGGATTTTGGTATTTTGAGGATTTTGTTCTACGATTGGTATTTCTTATGTTTACCTTCATTACATTCTATCTGTGTTTCACATATCAGTTGTATTGATGTTGCTTAGTATACACCCAGTACACTTGATTTGGTTTTATATATTTTGAGATTTTTGATTTGATTTCGTGCATATGGGTTACACATAATTTTGATATATGCTTTGACCTAGTTTTTATCCATTTTCATACTGTGATTTCGATTCTGATATTCGGCGTATATTTTCGTGCACCATGTACACTTGATTGAGATTCTTGCGCACACTTGGTGCACTTGATGCGATTTTGTGCACACCAGATGCACTAAATCGGGGTTTTGTGCAGATTAGATGCACCTGATAGTGAGTCGTGCACGCCCGTTGCACTTGACAGGTGTTTTGGTGCACACCTGTTGCACTTATTTTGTTTTTGTGTGTATTCATGGTATCTGTATTTGGTTTCGATTTCAGTGAGCACCGGACGCACATGATATTTTATTGATGTGATTGTGATTGATTTCAGTTTGAACAGTATGTTTCATAATCATTATTATTTGATTTAGTAACCAGGCGGGACGTGTATGTTAAATAAAAGATATATATATATATATATATATATATAGCTATTTTTAAAAAAAAATAAACGTCCGCTACTTATGCCGTGACACGTGCATTGCACGGCGATTTTTAAGAGGGGTTTTTGTATGCTTCTTTATTATGATGTTTAGGCGATTTTACTAGGATGCGAACTATATATAAGTTATAGATTGATGTATATTATGATGGTCTTCATAATGGGTTTTGATATTTTATTCTCGCCATAACTCTGATGATTGCGTTATGCTTGACGGAGTTGATTTTAGTTATGTATTGATGATTTCGGAGCCCCGACGATTTGAGTGTTTGCTAAGTGTTTTAGTATTTGGAAGGGGAGTTTTAATTTAAATTCGGGGACCGAATTTTTTAAAGGGGGGAAGATTGTAACGTTTTAAAAATAATTAAATAAATAATTAAATGAATAAAATTGTTTAAGTGAATTTTCTGATTTTCGGTAAAGTAAAATGTATTTTTCATAAAACTAAACCGTGATTGTTTTTCATTATAATTTCAAAAATACCTATTTTAATTATGTAATTACTAGTAAATGGTGTTTATTTAGCCACTTATAAATTTTTAGTTTAATTAAATATTTTTCCTAAATTAATTATTTTAAATATTAATATAAGCTTTATTTTTACACTAAATTAGTGTAAATTATAAATTTGAATGGTTTTAATTTGTAAAAATGAACCATGGCATGTTAGAATTTAGTGTGTATCATGCAAAATTTATTTGCAAATTTTTTCTATTTTCTAGAGTTTTCTTGAGTTGCTATAGTAAAGAAATAAAAGAAAAATAAATAAATGCATGAAAAGACATAATGAAGTGATATTTTGGTGGATACTTCTACACATTTTCTCACCCTCTTCTTTCTCTTCCTCACCTCCAAAAAAATGGCTGGCCTCACCCCCCATGGTAGCCCCCATTTTCCTCATTTTATTTTGCTCCAAAATTCATCAAAAATCCTTTAAAAATTCAATTAAAAATCCACAAAATCCTATTTATTTCCTACCCTTTATTCCTTACTCATTTTTATATGGTATTTGGAGATGGAAAGCATGCATTTTGGAGGCTCATTTTCTTGTTTGGATTTCATATTTTGGAGGTATAAATTTCCTTCTTTTGTTTATTTGTTATTAGATGTTTCTTTTAAGTATGTTTAGATTTAATGAATTAATTCTATGTTCAATTTTTAAAATACAAGTTAGGGTTTGTAAATTCAAGTTATGATTTTTATTAATTAATTAGGGTTATAATAGTTAGTTTAACACTTTTAGAATTGGAAAATCTTGCATGGTTGTTGAATTGTAAATTTTTCATTTAAAATTGTTTAAATTAGGAATTTTGCTAACTAGGTTTCTATAAAACATAATTTTTGGTGAAATAAAATTTCAATTAATATTTGTAACACTATATTATGGTCTTAATAAGGGTATTAACTTGTTGGTGGAAGGGAAACTTAAATTGATTGCTAGTTTCTATTGATAATTGATAAATTGTGATAAAAAATTGCTATTTTGTAAACTAGATTTTAGAAATTCCTAAATAAATGAGATTAAAAATATAATTTATGGTTTCATTAAATCATTATCATCATGAATTGTGGTTTAATACATTAATTCATGCAAAATCACGTTTTGTGGTGGAATTGTGGTATTTTGCTTGAAAAATGTTAAAAATTGTTAAAGGTTGCAAACTAGAAATTTCAAATTAATACAAATTTGTGTAATAAAAAATATAGTAATGGTTTGTATAGTCTAGTTATGCTATTTAATGAGTTTTATGACCATTGGTTTCATTTAAATGTCAAGTTTTAATGAAAAACGGTAAATTGGCATTTTCGGGTTTTACGAAATTGGACGGTTTGATGGATTTTATGGTTTCGATGGATTTAATCATGTTTTATAATATAAGTAATGTGTTTTAAAACTACGAGTTATTTTTTGATGTTTATCTCGATCCATCGGAGTTTGCACGCCGATATCGAGCGATATTTGGTTCTTTTGCGTGGACGGGACATAGGTTTTAACCTATGCTTGTTCCTTGTATCGTTTGACTTTCGTATGTGATCCAGTTTATGATACTATTTATATTTTTGCGTTTAGGTACCCCTCACGTGGACTGCGGGCGATGAAGAGGAGGATGGCGACACCGTCTTCGACAGACATGGACCAGGTGAGTAGATGCATATCTACGGGGGGAAGTCGGGTGGATGGCGTTTAGCACCTCCGCAACGTAGAATATGAAACCAGATGTGACCCTAGATTCTTAATGAGTAGGGCCCTAGTAATGACCCTAGGCTGGACTAGACTGATTTAGGAAGACATATCAGAAGATGAATACCTTGGAAGAGGTTCGTAGGTTTTAGGTAGAAACACACACACGCACACACTGAAACACGACATGGTGTATACGTGCTTGTGTATATATATATAGGACGGGGTATAGGTATATATATATATACAACATGTATATGGGATACACTGATGTGATATGATATCCGAGATATGATGAAACAGTGTAACTGGGCTTGATGCCGTGATTCTTGGCTATACAGTTGTATTAAGTGTTAGCGGATCATTAGAGAATGAGATAATGAACACGTATACTTAAATTATAATGGGTGGTTTTGATATTGAGGTACATGGGACTCTAAAATAATACCCGGACTGTAACTTGTGATTGATCACGATATGGGATATGTATGACTTGATTAAGACATCATATAGGTGTGACCTGATGTCGATATCATAGAGGTGTGACTTGAGGACGATATGATATCAGTATGACTTAATCACAATATGATACATATGACATGATATTTCTGAGGATAAACTAATGATGCTTATTATGATGGCAATGATATATGATTGATGTATGCGATCACAGTTTAGCACCTTGATTATGAGATGTGTTGATGATGACATTATACTAATGATGAGACACCTAGGAGATACTTGACCCGTACCCCGATATTGGGATGCCATACGATGGATTTTAGCGTACGAGGTATAGATATGATGATTGATCCGCACACTTGATTCGAGGAAGCCGTACAACGTACGTGACGCTATTGAGGCTGGATCGCCGACTATTAGAGATATTGATTCAGACCTAGATAGACTCTTGTTTCTTAATGACTAGTTTCTTAGGTTTAGTTCCTTAGGAGGTTAGATGGACACTAGGTTAGGTTCGAGTCATATAGTGGTAGTGATAATTGCATATCAAATGAGTGGATAACACACATCCGTCTTTACTTTCACACTGTAATCATAATGTTGCATGTTCATACATATGTTGCTATAATCAGTATAAACTTTACCTGTTAGGACACCAGCACCACTACCGATGATGCGCATATTCCACGCACGCTTATTTGCCGGCTCACACACATCATCATCGGTAATTGCTATGTCACGTACACTTTAGATCTTATTATCTTTTATTGATAGAATCAGCTAGCAACTAGATCGATATATAATATTGTAACTACTCTCAGATGCTAGTATAGACATGACATTTATTACTTAGACATTCATGCATTCATATTCTCATGTTATCATGCAGTTTTATGGGGCATATGCCGACACTTATCATTTACTTACTCATGATTTTGAGATTTGGATTTCTATGAGATTTCTGGATTTTGGGGAAAACCGCAAGAATATATAAAAACTTCTCTCTCTCCTCCTCCTCTCTTTTTAAAAACATAAGATGCGGTTTTCTCATGATGTATGTGTCGTCCACCATGAGATTTCATGTTTTCTGATGGACTTCGAGACCCGATTCGAGGAGTGGATGAACCGTCTCGGGTACATGGTGGGCCCGGTATGGTACCCCGGGGCAAGAAGATCGAGTTGTAGACGATGAGCCTGGCAGGGGAAGGTTACCTACCGGTGATGTCTGGCACGGCGGATATCCGGAGGATACCGACCGTTGTCGTGAGATTTGATGATATGGGCCGATCCGGACTGACGGAGCCCGAGATATTGAGACTATGAGACATCGAGATTTTGAGGTATTGAGACTTGAGATTTACATGTTTTGTGTCGATGCTTGACACGGATTTCATGGATTTCATTGTTGATATTTCAGATTCCTATACACATTTTACAATGATAACAGCTAAAAATTTCTTATACAGATACACCTGGATTTCAGGATTGGTTATTTTACATTCATGGTGCATGCATATCCATTCATATGACATAGTACTATATGAGGCACTGACACGAGCACGGAGTATCTGCACTTACACGTAGTATTACCCTGCTATTACTAGATGATTGGGACTTAGTAATGTATTATTATGACCTAGGATAGCGTCGTGCATTCGATTTCTTTTCGTAGATGTCTTCTACTCACGAGTTGGCAACTCACCTCCGTTGTGCCAAATTTTATTACAGGTTCGATGTACAGGTTTCCCTGGCAGCTTGCTGGCACATCTTTTCTTCAGGGTGATTTGCACGGTAGGTTGGTTCACTTGTATCTGAACCACCATTGTATTTTTTATTCTTTCATTTGTATCTAGTAAGCTCCATCAACCATACTTGTATTACTTGATAAGTTTATTGGACCAGTATTTTTTTTATTTCGACCTTAGAGTCGCGCATGTATTATTCTGATATGGTGGTTTTGTTTTCTTTGAGTTTTGAGCCTCGCCCTTTGGCGTTGCATATTATTGTGCTTGTTGTGGTTGTTTCCGCCTGTTGGCGTTGATGCTAACTCCCGTTGGGGATGCTTTTTATTATTTATGTATATTATACTTGTTGTACCCATTTGGGGGGCCTGTTTTTATAGAGGAGACTCTACCGAAATTTTTGAGAAAATTTGCTGATGTTTTAAATTTGTCCCTTCATGTTTTCTTTTACTGCTTCTTCTTCTTTTTCATGGTTTAGATTTCTGGGCTTCGGCTTACTTAGGTTTCGTTGCGCCTCTAGACGTTTCGTAATCTAAGTGCTGGTCACGTTCCGTACTTTCGGGTCGTGACATCATGTCACCTGGGAACTGATAACTGACGTTAGGTATAGTACCAACCAATCAGTTCCCGACGAGTCCTGTCCAGTGTACTCGTAACCTAACAAGCACCCGCATACCATCTCAAGTACGACGTACTGACGGCTGTGGGACAGGCCGTCTCCCCTGCTGGGATGAGAAGTGCATACGCTAGTCTACTCCGGAGTATCGATGCCTTGTCTCGATAGTCCTGCGACTAGGGACCTGTATAAGGATGTGCTTATGGATTACCCAGCCCCCACGAGTGTGACTGCCATCATAACGCTGGTAATCAAGCAAAGATCCTAAGGGCTCCACTAATGCGTATAGGTGATATAATAAAATAAACACATGTACACATTGAAGTAGAAACAAACCAAGTAGCATACTACCATTTTGAGCAAGATTGTCTATACAACTGTGAATATCCCAAGCTTCCATTAAGTAATATACAAACTAGTATGATACAGTAATGGTCTCTAGGGCATATACACTAACAATCTCCCACTTGCACTAAGGCCATGTACTGGCGTATCGAAGACCTATCATCTCGATCAGCCGCTCGAACTGAGTCTGGGGCAAGGCCTTGGTGAATGGATCTGCAGTGTTATTTTCTGAAGCAACCCTCCGAACTTCGATCTCCTGGCGATCCACGATCTCCCTGATCAGGTGATACCGCCTCAAGATGTGTCTGGATTTCTGATGGGACCTGGGTTCCTTCGCTAAAGCTATAGCCCCGTTGTTGTCGTAATACAGAGGTATTGGATCAACAATGGACGGAACCACCTGAAGTTCTTTTAAGAACTTTCTCATCCAGACGGCTTCTTTTGCGCCATCAAATGCAGCGATGTATTCCGCTTCCATAGTCGAGTCAGCAACGGTTTCCTGTTTAGAACTCTTCCAACACACCGCCCCTCCATTGAGGGTAAAGACAAAACCCGACATGGACTTGGAATCATCCTTGTCACTCTGGAAGCTGGAGTCAGCAAAGGCCTCGATCTGGAGGTCTTTTCCGCCATACACCAAGAACATCTCCTTAGTCCTTCTCAGGTACTTGAGAATGTTCTTTACTGCTATCCAGTGTTTGTCCCCAGAGTTTGACTGATACCGGCTTACTACACTCAGTGCATAAGCTACATCGGGTCTGGTACACAATATCGCATACATTATAGAGCCTACCGCAGAAGCGTAGGGTATAATAGACATGCGATCCCTTTCCAAATCAGCCTTGGGAGACATCTCTTTGGAAAGGGTGATCCCGTGACAAGCCGGTAGATTACCGCGCTTGGAATCTTCCATACTGAATCTTTTCAGTATGGTGTCGATGTACCTGGACTGTGAAAGTCCTAATATCCTCTTGGATCTATCATGATGGATCCGGATCCCCAGGATGTATGAGGCATCACCCAGGTCTTTCATGGAGAACCTGTGTGACAAGAACCCCTTGACAGATTGTAGCATAGGAATGTCATTTCCTATCAGAAGAATGTCATTCACGTATAAAATGAGGAATACGACAGTTCTTGCTACAAATCTACTATAGATGCATGGTTCATCTGGATTTTTGATAAAGCCAAATTCTTTGACCGTCTCATCAAAACAGATGTTCCAACTCCGCGATGCCTGCTTTAGTCCATAGATGGACTTAAGCAATTTGCACACCTTTCCGCTGCTCCCACTCTGAATGAGGCTGGTCCATATAGACACACTCCTCTAAATTTCCATTTAGAAAAGCGGTCTTTATGTCCATCTGCCAAATCTCATAATCATGGAAGGCAGCAATGGCAAGAAGGATCCGAATGGATTTCAGCATAGCCACTGGAGAAAAGGTTTCGTCATAGTCCAAACCAGGTCTTTGACGAAAACCCTTTGCAACGAGTCTAGCCTTATAGGTCTCAACCTGTCCATCTACACCAATCTTCCTTTTGAAGATCCACTTGCATCCTACGGGTTTTACCCCATCTGGAGCAATGTCCAACGTCCACACTTTGTTGGTGTACATGGACTCCATTTCGGTCCGCATTGCATCCAGCCATTTTACCGAGTCAACGCTCTGAACGGCCTGCTGGAAGCTAGTAGGCTCATCACCATCAATGATGCAATCCTCTCTATCCCTGTCTATGAGAAAACCGTAGTATCTCTTGGGCGGATGAGATTGCCTATTACCCCTGCGGAGCGGCGTAGGAATGTCCTGTTCTTTCGAACCTTATGGTTCTACTAGGCTTTCAGTAATAGTCTGTGGTTCTGGAATTTCTTCCAGTTTTACTGCGCTCCCACTAATTTCCTTTTCCAAGAACTGGTGTTCTAGAAAGTGGGCATGACGAGAAACAAAAACCTTTTGTTCCTCTTCGCAATAGAAGAAATATCCCTTGGAGTTCTTTGGATATCCCACAAACTTGCACTGTACTGAACGTGCCTCGAGTTTGTCCGCATGCTGCTTTTTAACAAAAGATGGACATCCCCATGTCTTAATGTGCTTAAGATAGGGTTTTTTCCCACACCACATCTGATATGGTGTAGTAGGCACAGTCTTAGTTGGAACTCGGTTCAAAAGGTATGCAGCTGATTCTAGCGCATATCCCCAGAATGATCGCGGTAACTCAGCGTTACTCATCATGGACCGTACCATATCCAATAGGGTGCGGTTCCGTCTCTCTGATACACCGTTATGTTGCGGAGTGTATGGAGGAGTAAGCTGAGAGAGAATTCCATTCTCTTTTAAGTAATCCAGGAACTCGGCACTCAAGTATTCTCTACCTCGATCAGATCTCAGTGTCTTGATACTTTTGCCGGTTTGTTTTTCTACTTCATTCTTATATTCCTGGAATTTTCCAAAGGCTTCGGATTTATGTTTCATTAAGAAGACATAACCGTACCTTGAAAAGTCATCCGTAAAGGTAATGAAGTAAGAAAAACCGCTTCGCGCATGTGTAGACATTGGACCGCACACGTCGCTGTGTACGAGTCCCAAGAGCTCGCTCGCTCTTACTCCCTGTCCAGTGAACGGAGTCTTTGTCATCTTTCCTTTGAGACATGATTGACAAGTTGCATATGATTGATATTGGAATGGATCCAAATATCTTTCTGTATGTAACTTAGTCAATCTTCTCTCATTGATGTGACCCAGTCTACAATGCCATAAGAAATCCTGATTGATTTCTGGAGACTTTCTTTTGTGTGTATTCTGGACATTGAAAATCTGTGGTTGGTTTAATACGTATATACCATTGCTTAATGTACCTGACCCAATCAGAACTTGATTAAGGTGAATGTTCACAACATTACTTACAAATGCAAATTCATAACCTTCTTTAGATAATAAAGATACAGAAATTATATTACAAGTTGCATTGGGTACAAAATAGCAATTACGCAAAACCAAAACGTGTCCATCTGACAAGCCCAGGTAATAGTCCCCCACGGACTCAGCATCCATGCCAGCTCCGTTTGCAACTCTGAGGGTCATATCACCTGTCTTCAAAACCCTACGCTTTCTCAGTGCCTGCAAAGAATTACAGATATGAGATCCTGATCCGGTATCCAATACCCAGGAAGTAAAGTTTATTGAAAGACAGTTTTCAATAACATACACACCTGAAGCTGAAGCCGCAACCTGCTTCAGATCCTGTGTTCTGGCCTTCCAAGCCCTGCAATCTTTCTTCCAGTGTCCACTCTTATGACAATAGAAGCATTCTTCTTTTCCCACAAGCTTCCCCGCTGCCTTTGTTGCTTTTGCCTTTCCCTTCGTATCCACTTTACTAACACCGCCCCTTGGTTTGGCGAGGGCTTTCTTCTTCTTTCCCTTAGCTTTCGCCTTGGACTTAGAAGAAGAAGATCCTCCTACAAACAAAGTGGATGTTTCCCTACCTTTCTGTAGGGTGCCCTCTGTGCTCCTCAGCATGTTGAGGAGCTCCGGAAGTTCAACTTCTTTTCCTTGTAAGTTGAAGTTCAGGATAAACTGGGCGTAAGTGGAAGGAAGGGACTGGAGAATCAAGTCCGTATAGAGCTCGTTCTCTAACGTGGTCCCAAGGTCCGCGAGCTCCTCAATGAAGCCAATCATCTTAAGCACGTGTTCCGCTACCGATGATCCGACGGCCAACCTTGCCGAAAATAACTTCTTCGACACTTCGTATCTTGCGATACGAGACTGCTCTCCATACAGTTCTTTTGTATGAAAAAATATGGATTCCAGGTCCATATTCTCGTGCCTCCTCTGATGTTCATTGTCCATAGAGGCAAGCACGAGGCACTTGGCCTTCGCGCAATCGATCTCCCAGGTCTTACGGATTTCCTTATCCGCGACGCTGGAGGTGGGACCTGGGACAGGGGGAGCTTTGGTGGTAAGAAGATACCCCAGCTTGTCGTAAGTGATTGCCATTTTGACATTCCTGAGCCAATCTTTGTAGTTTGGCCCTGTTAGTATGTTTTTATCTAGAAGTAACTTAAGTCCGGTCATGTCGATTGGTCGCTGCAATTAGGAGAGAGAGAAGAAACACTCAGCATGATGCTCTTGCAAGTTTAAAGTGGTTTTTAGTTTGTCTAAACAGGATGGCTCCCACTGTTTCTCGAATCCCTCCTCAAACCAAAAAGGAAGAATTAGTTGGGATCAATCTCACCGCACAATACTTGCTTAACCGTTCAGCCAGGCCAGTGTTGGTACTTCGAGGGAGGTTTTCCAACGCTTTCGCGAAGTTCCTTAATTTAAAAACCTCTTTTCCCTGGGGGCGTAGCCCCGCTAACACCTTTCTAGACACCTACTAGGTTTATAGCATTGATCGTTTAGTGAGAAATTTCCCGAGGAGTAGCATATACTCACAGTAGGATCGGGATCCAAATATCATCGCGTGACAAAACTGAAGGAATCCTACCAGAATCATCACACTCCAAATGGTATGCAGCGCTAGCAAGTTTCAGTACTTATGAAACTCCCGATGTGGATTTTTGCCCCATGCTCTTATGACCATGACTTTGGCCAAAATATCATAAGTCACATGTCAAGTTCTACCCGTCATTCTCCAGGTTAATTTGGACCCACCCGTACCTACCCTTGACTTTAGCCAAAATGGCAGTGCGACTGTCCCAAACCAACGCATCTATCTATGCTGCACATGAATACCCAATAGCTACCAATCACTATGCCTTGACTTTGGCCAACATACATAGCTTGAATACTATTGACTATTCATGTGAAACGACGGAGGGCTATGAATGGTTTTGGCGAAACCGTGAACGTAGTGAACTTGATATAATCGATGGAACGAGATAGTTTTTAAAAGGAGTGGCTCAAGCTCCGCATTTAAAAGTTGGTTTTTGAAAAGAACCGAGTGGTTTTTGAAAATGTTCCAACGACTTTTACTTGGTTTATTTTCTTGCATTAGTTCTTTTAATGCGTCCCATAATTTAATCCTACCATTACAGAAAACAACCAAAATATGACGTACGCTTATGCCATCGCATTCGCCACGGGGCCCCGTCATTACCCGTTAGGTTACTTAACTAACGACAGAGCGGGGGCTGGGTTAGCGCGGCTGTAAAACATAAGCAACGCCTAAATAATATCATATATAGATATATTGCAATGATAGCCATTTCAGATCACAGATGAACACATTGGATATACTAGGAATCCGCAATTCGTACGAGCCTGTAACGAAAAGCAGACTACACGGTCGTGGTGAATAGTCAATACCCCACCCAAGACCCCTACGGGTGCGGCAAACTACCCGCCAGGTACCCGAAGCGAAGCAACCTCCCTCAACACCGTGAGTAGGCCACTCGGCACTTCGGGATACCTGGTAGTTTGTGCACCCCCTCCATGGGTCTATCCTAGGAGCAAAAACAGAAAAAAGAAATTATACAATGACGGCTACAACCCCGACCCGGTTGTGCGGCCATACAAATAATATTACATCAATTTACAAATTTACATGAATTGAAAGAAAAGAAAACTCTCGTCTCACAACCCCCCGGCTATTCACCCGCGACAATCCAATGAATTCATATACACATACCAGCAACATTACAGATCACAGATTTGTATAACCCCCACTAATCGACATATAGCGATTAGCAGACGTTCAATACAAATATCACATCACAGATATAAACTCGTTAGCATTGGTTTTTAGAAGTTCGATCAAAATACGGATTTTTAGGCCCCAAACACAAATTTTTCTTTCTGTAAAATCTGGGCAGAAAAAACATATTTTAAAAATCCCAAAACAACCCCAGAAACAAACTACACCAAAAATACACCACGGCCGAGTCAACTCGGCCGCGGATCCGCGGCGGGAGCGTGCTCCTGCCGCGGATCCGTGGCGCTTTGATCGATTCACTGGGCCATTTTTCTGCAGATTGTTATAAAAATCCTGAGTCGAATTTTCAGCCAAGATTTATTAATTTTTGAACAGAGAAAAAATTCGACAGAAAGTATGCTTTTCGGGTTCGTTTTGTGACTTTTTTTTGGTTCGAACTTCTACTTACATTGCTAACATGTTAGATAGTATTTAACTAGGCTCTGATACCACTGTAAATCGATTCTACCTCTCCCGGTTCTTACGGGCTTGCGGAAATGATGAAAAATAATTTTTCTAGAGGTGGTAACATGGACTCAAAACGGATCTTTGTTAAACTATCTACCTAACAACCTAACTAGGAGTTGTTTAACTACTCGGTTAGGGAGTTATACCTTTCTTGAACTCCTTCGTCTTCAACTCTTCGTAGTGTATGGATCGGCTTCACCCCGTCGTCTCCTTGCACCGAAGATCGATCCACCCGAAAGCTTCTACCTTTGGCTTCTTCTTCGAACTTTGAAGAAACTAGAACACTTGGCTTGCTAGGCCTTGTGAACTAGGATGAGTAGAGGAGTGTGTGTTGGGATTTATCTCTATGGTTCTTGCTTCTCAACACATGAGACAAGTAAACCATAGACTAGAGAGAGAGAGCAAGAGGAAGAGGGAGAGCTCAAGCAAGAGAGAGAAAGCAAATGAGAGAATGAGTAACTCTTTTGCCATCCAAATTCTCATAATCCAAAACCATCATAACAAATAATAGTAATCAAGTATTATGTGATGGTTCAAGTCAAAATGGCTATATCATTTCATGCACTCATTTTGCAAAAAGAAACAAGCAAGCAAAAATCTTTGCCATGAAATGATAGCCATTGTCATGATGATGGTCAACTAGTCCAACCTAGTCAACCGGTCAACAAAGTCAACAAGTCAACAAAGTCAACCCCTCAACAACCATGTCACTATAATACTTAATTAATATTGTTGTTAATCATATTTCATATTCTCATTAGGGTTTATCAAAAAGTCAATAGTCAACAGTCAACAGTCAATAACCCCAATGAGAATCCTCTGCCTCTGTCTCTCTGTCAACTGTGCATACACACCCGCATCCGCGTTTCGAGGAACACGAATACATACGAGATAAAACTAATCCCAAAACGTACACTAGGATCTGGCTTAAACCAAAGCCCGCTAGTGTTAACTGTCCGGACACTAAATGTGCATAAGTGCACGGATGTGACCGAACCCTGTCGCAAAACTATGCGACCTGTCGCAAAGCCATGCGACCTCTATTCTTTTGCCTAAAGGCGAATAGCTCTCTGTATGGGACTCTAAAGACTCGACACTACGCTGGCAGTGGGTTTAACCACAGACCGCAAGCGGCACTAGCTGTGCGTAACGGCCTCCAGGTAGATGCCGACAAGAAGACTGACGAGGTGAAACCCATCTGAACTCCTACTGAGCCTGAATATGACAGTCTCCGTACAGTCCGGTCTGTTTGTCTGAATACATCGCATGGCGGGCCTACAGGGCGGTAAACGTCAGTTCCCTAATAGCGGTACAAGTCGTGTCGGAGTGTAGCCCATAACACCCTAAGATAACACTGGAAGCCTACCAGTATATCTCGCTTGCCCTGGCCAGGGACTACTTGTGTAATGGCTCTCTTAGACACAGCGCGATGTCAACCCCCAATACCGGGAGAGACGAATCCTGTCTAACCATCACTGCCTCCAAGTGCTTCGGGACTGCACCCAACTACTACCTGTTTGCACGACTCTTTTGAGCCGTGGTAGGGTAGTAATCAAAGTACAGTGGGAACACACTCGAGGCGAAGTGACAGTGTCAAGTCAGCGTACTAAGCTGTACTCATGTCACCTGGGAACTGATAACTGACGTTAGGTATAGTACCAACCAATCAGTTCCCGACGAGTCCTGTCCAGTGTACTCGTAACCTAACGAGCACCCGCATACTATCTCAAGTACGACGTACTGACGGCTGTGGGACAGGCCGTCTCTCCTGCTGGGATGAGAAGCGCATACGCTACTCTACTCCAGAGTATCGATGCCCTGTCTCGATAGTCCTGCGACTAGGGACCTGTATAAGGATGTGCTTATGGATTACCCAGCCCCCACGAGTGTGACTGCCATCACAACACTGGTAATCAAGCAAAGATCCTAAGGGCTCCACTAATGCATATAGGTGATATAATAAAATAAACACATGTACACATTGAAGTAGAAACAAACCAAGTAGTATACTACCATTTTGAGCAAGATTGTATATACAACTGTGAATATCCCAAGCTTCCATTAAGTAATATACAAACTAGTATGATACAGTAATGGCCTCTAGGGCATATACACTAACAAGTTCCTGTTGTACTTTGATTACTGCCCTACCACGGCTCAACAGAGTCGTGCAAATAGATTTTAGTTGGGTACAGTCCCGAGCCACATGGAGGTAGTGGGCGGATCGTCGGGATCCGTCTCTCCCGGTATTGCGGGTTGATGTCGCGTTGTGCACGGGTGGCCATCATCAGAAATCCTTGGTCAAGGTAGACGAGAATTACTGATTTGGATCAGTAGTTTCTCAGTGGGTGATGGGCTTCATACCGACACGAAATATCGCGTTATTAGGGGTCTGGTTTTATCCACCCCCATAGACCCGATATGCGATACTCTTAGACAAAGAGACCGGACTGTACGAAAATTGTCATAGACAGGCTCAGTAGAGATTCGGATGAGTTTGCTTGTCGGCCTTCCTTTCACTCAATACCTGGATAGCCGTTACGTACAGCTAGTGCCGCTGACGTGCTTATGGTTAAACCCACTGCCAGCATATTGACGAGTCTTTAGAGTTTCACACAAAGGGTTTCTCTGGTTCAGGCGAAATGATATGGTATCCTTATTTTGATACGTGCAGAGTTCCAATCGAATGATTGTACTAGTTACCCAGACTTTCGATCGGACGGTTGAAAATACTACCTGGCTCGGGTTTGAGCCGGATTATTAAATCAGGTATTTATTTAATAATTTACGTATATGTATTTCGATATGTAGATTCTAGTATTATGTTTTTTGTGTTATTCTATATTTTTGGGTATTCGTATTTTGGTATGAATACAAGTATGTATATACAGTTAAGTGTAATCCGTATTTATACAGAAAATATTCTAGAAGGTGGACACCTCATTTTGTTTTATCCATTTATTAAATTAAATGGAAATGAGCTGTAAAGGTAAAGAAGAGAGTATGATGAGACCAGTTCTTGAATAGTGTTGACAAATGAATTGTTTATTCATTTGTGCTCACTATTAAAGTATGGTTGCATTATTATATTTGGATACTGTGTTTTACAAAACCATGCTTGTTTCTTTTCTTTCTTTTGAGTTTTTGCTCACTTGTTTTTTCATTTGAGTTTTACTCACTTGAGTTTTTCTCACTTGAGCTCATGCATGGTTGGTTTTGGAAAACACTCTCACCATTTTGCTTGCTCTCTTCACTACCTTTCTTGACCTCCTCCTTTTTCTTCATCTTCTACCCTATCATCTAATGTGTTGAGAAATAAGGGTAGAAGAGAGAGAGATAAACACATTGAGCAACTTACTACATCTCTAGACACTCTAGATCAGCAACCTAGAGTCCTTAATTGCATCACAAGATTTTTAGTATGGAGCTAGAGCCATGAGCTACATCTTTCCGGTGGATCATTTTCGACGGAGGAAGATCGGCGACCAAGCTCAATCGAGGATACCTCAAGAAGGTAAAGAAGATGGTAGAAAACCGAAGGACACGGTTCATTCGGTATAACGCTTCTAACCTTGTAACTAGAATATCTTTTGTAGCTAGTGTAGGTTTATGCTTTCGATTCTAGAACGGATTTTTAACACCAAGTTTTTTTTAGACACCATTTTCGTTCCGCATCGGCCACGGTAGATGGCCACGGCGCTAGCAAACCCCAACATGCTAATAATCAATGGACATATAAAAGTTGATCCATGCACAGATTATTGGGTAATTTAGAATGTTATTAAAATATTTTATGTGCAATTTAAAGGGAAAAGATTAGGTGTATAAATTTTTTGGAATTTGAATACATAACAAAATCAATTAAAGAAAATAACTTTATCCAAATATATATTCTTAAAAACATTCTTTGTATTCATAATATACCATATTTATATTTATGAATAGAAAAATAATGAAAATCTTTGACCTTTCTCAATAAGGGCTTGGTAAAATCCATGACCTTGCGGGTAGGGTCCATGTGATGATACTTGCAAACGGACATGCCAGGTATGGGTACTATTTTAACGGGCGATAAAAATTTGATCCATAACCTATGTTTTATGTGTCGACCCGTGGGTCAATGGATAACGGGTTATTATTGACAACTCTTGCAAAATGCAATGCATGTGAATGTATTGTAATATTGTATGGTTAAAATTAATCTTTAAATACTGTAAATTTAGAATGAAATTCTAAAAATGTATCTATAAATAAAAAGGTATAATTATTTTTTTTTGTTGAAATTAACCCCCATTAGGTTCGAAACTTGCGACGTTTCACATTGAAAAGAAAATTGATACCAACTGAATTAATTCCAGTTGATAAGAAGGTACAACTTAGATATCAGAGGAAAGAGTACCTGTGCAGGATTGGCCTTACTTGCGCAAGAAGAACAAACAAGGGTTAGCGTGGTGGGGCCAATTATCGTCACCCGCCCTCTCTTGTTGCGCAGGGATTGCCTGCAGAAACTTTTTTGCTATAAATATTAGAGTAAATTGTCAAAAATCCCCCGGCCATTTTATACTAGTGTAAAAACGGTAGGATTTCTGTTTCTGGGTCCAATCAAAACCCCATCTATACCAGTTTTGTATGTAATATCTAAGCATTTGCCTTGAATTTCAAAGATTGTTAGAATATTTAACCTAGCTTGGGAGACCTAGCTGCCGCCGGTCGGTCGGGACGGGCAGGAAACGGATCGTGGACATAGTCACATAATTCGCGAATTATTCGGCGAATTCGTGAATAATTCACGAATTATGTCACTGCCGATTAAATCTGCGAATTATTCGCCGTCACCGAACGCGGCGAATAATTCGTGAATTATTCGTGAATAATTCCCGAATTATTAAAATAAAAATGAATTATTCAAAAAATAACAAATAATTGGCGAAATCAAAATCTAGCTTCTCATATATTAATTTTTTACTCGAAATCCTTCCCGAACACTTACCGAATCTTTCCCGAATACCTATCGATTTTTTCTAAATAGTTCTCTGAATCCGAATTTTCGATCTCACCGAATTATTGCCGAATCACGAATTTGTGATTATGGTCGTGGATAAGCATGTGAAGAAGTAAGCTTTCGTTCTTTTCGTATCTTGAAATGAGAAATAGATTGGATATTGTAAACGTTTTTTTATTGGAAAAAAAAAAACGATGTCGATTAGTAACATGATCTACATCTCAGGTATAAGAATAAAGAAAACATAAGCAGCACAAGAAAAGTAGTGCTAGCGGACAAAATTCTTATACATTATAATACATTCTTATTTATTTATTCAAAATCAGATACTTAAAAATAAATAAGGGAAATTATTTCCCAGCTCGATCCGGAGAAATGACTTATTTTTAAATCCATGTATTTCTAAAATCGTCAAAAAAACCCAATACTCCGGAGATTGAAGCCCGAAATGATTTCTACGTATAATAATTAAGATATTTTTCCAAAAATCCCAATTTTATCATTATTCTTATATGGTAAAGTATTTTCTAAAAAAATATGTATAATAAGTTGAAGATCTTATGCCCCTTCTTTTATTCTCCTTGGCTGCCTCTCCTTCTTCATTCTCCTCAAATGATCTCAATAATTTAAAATCCAATTGCAAAATTAAATGAGCATTAATATTTGAACCCTAAATCTTAATCTCCATTCTCGAATCCTATTTCTCGGTTTCTAAATTTCCGTAACCCTAACCTCAAACTTGATTTCTATAGATGGAGCTGGAGGCCGCAAAGATTTTGATTTTTTGTAAACAACCCAATATTTCAAATAATTTCTAATTAAATATCTTCCAAACTTACACATCTATCTACTGGGAATAGGGAAGAAACCCCTTTAAAATGAAAACGCCACAAAAAATTCAGAGTCCATCAATCGAGTAAAAAAAAGAAACTAACGATGAATATTCAGAATCATAAATATTTAGAGTGATAGCATAGTTCTGAAGTAATAATATATTTTAATGAGTTAAAATGACTTCTTGTCTAAAATAAAAAATACAACACTTGGTTTTTTTTCTCCATGGATGAAGAAGATGAGTGAGGAAAGATATAGGGGCCAGTACTAAATGGAAGAAATAAGGAATGCCAGAGATTCACGAATGTATTTAACCGATCTCAGAGTCCGGATCAATCAAAAGTTCGATTCTATCTAAACTACTCATTTTCAAATGATATTCACACTGTTCACAAATATTCATTTTTTACCTATTTTTTTTTAATCCATAACAATTTTGGCATTGAACCAATAAATTTCACATCGTAATATTTAATAGAATTATAAAAGGGTATTATTGGTAATATATACATAAATATGTATACAAATAAGAATACGTAGGAATTTGGTTTTAAAAACATTTCAATAGCACATTTTGGATTATTTGACGATTTTGGACTTTTTGAATATAAAATTAAATCACTTCTTCAAATTGGGACTGGAAACAACTTTCCCATTAAATAAATAGAAGCAAACTCGGATACTAACTTTGCTTACCTGAACAAGATTTCCCACTCATCCCGAGAAAATTTCCACCAATTAATATAAAATATAAATTGCAACGGTCAAATGTTGCCAAACAATGAAAACGATTTCTCGGATGACTTTGTATAATATTTTGGAAAGTCATCGAAAGCATGAGCCTTGCCTTGCCATTTGGCAACCATTTTTCTTCATGGAATTTGCTCTCGACTTCAACAAACTTTTGACTCATTTATGTAGAAAGTTTCATCTTGATAGCACATAGGTTTTCGTGTTGAAATTATGGAGAAATTTCAGACAAATATTTGGACGTGCACATAAAACATATCAGAGTTTACCAAAAGTACAGTTTTTTAATTAAGAAGAGTATTATGACGGTTTTTTTTTTAATTAAGGAGTGTTTTATGTCGGTTTATTAATTATGCTGGTTTCTTAATTAAGAAATTGCTTTGTGTATAAATAGGGACCTTGATAGGTGTAATTTATTACATATTTTTCTAACCTATTTATCATTTTATTTTCATATATTATGCGGTTTTGGGTATGTTTTGTGAATTATTATAGATAACAGGAGTTGGATGCAAAAATGAAAAATTGTGCTAAAATGAGAATTACGTGCGTACAATGGAGACTTAAAGAGGATTATTCAGAAAATAAAAAGATAATTTACAATTTTGGAACAAATTTAGAAACATCATTATAAATCTACAAAGATTACAACAAATACAGGTGAATCAATCATGACAACAACAAATTCGTTGGAGACACCGAATCAAATCAAAAATAACAAATCAACCGGTCTAATTATATACCAAATTTGGAATAATTCAGAAATCCACGCAACTATAGAAATACAGCAAGATATTCAAGATTTTATGAGCTCAAAAATAATCTAAATTTACGATAAAAACACAGAAAAATTCTAGAGCTACGAGACCAAAATTCGGTGGCGGATCAGCGGCAAATCAAGTCAATTAGAGGCGGATCAACATCTCATTTTGGGCCGTTCAATGAGATTTTTTATGGCCACGATTTTCTTTCCACATAAATTAATATGAGATGTACGGTTTCTTCTTTCGAAGATTTTTAAGGCACACAATAATATCCAACAGAGCAATTAGATTCTCATTGATTAGATTTTCATAATTGTTAACAAGTTGATTTTCTTATATCTTTTATTACTTATTCTCCAAACTTCATAAGCCCTGTATAAGCACCTATATAGCCCAACGATTTGATATCTCTCTCTCTTGGCAATAAACTTTAGGTTTTTCTTTTGAGAGATCAACTAGTTGTAAGTTCTTTATTTTTTAAATAAAGATATTTAGTTTATTTTTAACCATGCTTGGCTAAACTTTGCATCAAGGTTTTTGATCTGTGTTCTATTGTGGTAGGTATTTCAATTGTTCTTTTATTCTTGATTTAATATGAATATCTATTCTGATCTATATTATTCTCTTTTTGTTCTTAATCTAAAAAAAGTCTAATTTTTACAATGAAAAGTTGACGTCTTTAAGTAAGAATTAAGGATGGATAAAAAACGTAGAAACTAATTAGGTTCATAATAGTTAACATCTAGAAATCTAATTAGGGACGGTAAAGATAAATATAAATCATAGTGTAGGTAGACGCTCGTGCCTACGCCGCAAACTAGTGGCAATGCAGAATACAAAATAAAGTTTTTTGAAACTCAAGCACGAACTAATACAATCTAGAATCGAATCCAAACACTAATCTTGAAACTAATTAGAAGGAGTTAACTACTAGATTTGTGATTACAATATTTGTAGTCGTGTCCTTTGTCTTATTTCCACTTCCTTAGCAGTTTGGTCGTCGGAAACGAGTTTGAGAGTCGGTCTTCTTTACCGAAGATGATCCACTTTGAAAGAAACCTAATTAAGGCTCTAACTTCACAAGTGAAGCAACTAGTGATCAAGACTTGCTAAGAATTGATTACTAAATGATGTAGTGACTAATCTCTAAAGTTTTTCTCATTTTCATTCTTCATTCTCAACTTAGAAAAATTACCAAGAGAGGAAAAAGAAGCTTAGGTGTATAAATCAAGCATGGCCCATGAATAATGAATTATCAAATCTCTTTTCTTTCTTTCTCTTTCTTTTAATGTTATGATGGGTGGAATTGTGACTCACCATGGTGAGTCTCAAGTTTCCACACCAGTCTAACATTAATAAGAAGAGATGAAAAGAGAAGAGTGGCACCTCATTGTATACATATACATATGTATATGTATATATAAATATATACAAATACACTAATACAAGTATATACTATAAATACGAATATCGTATTCGTATAAAATACGAATACCGTATTCGTACTAATGATACAAATACCTGTATTAATATCAAAACACAAATACACGTATTTACACAAATACACTTATTCGTATAAATACCGTATTTTGCCAAAATACGAATACCGAAAAGTGAAATACTAAAAGAGATATATAATACTAGCTCACATTTAATCCAAAATGTGATAATCTGGTTATCTTTCAAACCAGCTAGTATTAACAAACTGTCCAACTAAAGCATGTGTACAAAAACATAACGGTATTTAATTGGACACGTGCTTTAATTGGACAGTTTGTTAATATTAGCTGGTTTGAAAGATAACCAGATTATCACATTTTGGATTAAATGTGAGCTAGTATTATATATTTATGATCTTATTATATAATCAGAAATATATTTCTGATCTTGTTAAAACTAACAAGATATTCATAATTTTATCAAACAAACAAGAAATCCTCTCTGTTAAACAGAGAGCCTTTGGATTAAAAATCCAACGGTGAAGAAAATTCACGGATTGGTCTAAAAGATCATGGAATCAATCACGATCTCTCAATGAGAGATTCTCTGAACAAATTGATTCTTGTTCTTCTCGTATAAATAGAAGCGAGGAGAGGAGAAGAAAGACACAGAGGGGGAGGGGAAGAAAAATATAGAGAGAATTTAATTCTCTAAAGAGAGAGAAGACCACCCCATAAGCTTCGAAAATACACACACACGCAAAAGGCTCCTAAAAGCTCCCACAAAACAAAAGAGAATTTAATTCTCAAACCAAGATTTTAACTCTTCTCAATGATCTTAGTTCTTCCTCTGGTTGAGGTCTGCAGAAACAGATCTCCCTACAAGTTGAGAATTTAATTCTCATCGGGAAGATTCTGTTATGCAGACTCAAAACTTAGGGGAAAAAACTAAGTTCGAAGAATTTAATTCTTCCAAAAGTATATGGGAATTAAATTCCTCTGATAAAACAAGGGTTTAACCCTGCAAAAGAATTTAATTATTATAAAACAAGGGACCTAAAATTCTCAAAATTCAGATTAAAATCTCTGTGCATGTAAAAGAAAGACTGGGAATTCACTAGTCTTCGACGTTATAACAAAAGCTCACGTGTTCCCACGTGAGCGCCTATGAGGAACAAAAAAGGAAGGACTGAGATTGAATCACGTGCTTCCACGTGACCCCCAAATAGTTGCTTGACACTTATATGGAAAAGGGGAAAATTCCAAAGACAGCGTCTCACGTGTTCGCATGTGAGTATCATATAAGCTAAGTGCTTAGCGCTTATAAAAGGAAGAGGGAATAAATCCAAAGAGACAGTGCCCAATTTTGGGATGCCTCACGTGTCCACACGTGATGGCCATAAGACTTAAGTGTTCAACACTTGCATATATAGACGGGGATTGAATCCAAGGGCAAAGTGCCAACTTTCAAGTGCCTCACGTACCACACGTGAGCGCCCCAAATTTCAGTATTTAACACTGCTTTAGAGACTCACGTGGGAGCACGTGAGCGCCGAGTAGATATTAGTGTTTAACATTATGAGAGGCCAACCTCAGCCCAAATTAGCCAAGTCTCCCGATACCAAAACCCTTTTGATCACCAATCAACCGAGCCCTCCTATGCTCAGGTCTCCCCAAATCGATCTTAGTTCCAAAGATGACTAATGATCTCTTAACAGATGATATCTAAAATGACGTTCACTCCACCATGATCTCCCTTCAATCTGGAATTCGGTTCAAGGGTACATCTCTCCACACCTCTGATACATGTCGTTGTAATTCTTCAACGTCTTCAGAGAGATAGAGGGTCCCAACAACCAACAACTCTTAGGTGCACTCCCAGACCGATGAGCACATCCCACTGTGGACCGCAACGTCCTTAAACTAGCTATGGACCGAAACGTTCTTAAACTAGCAATGGACCGAAACGTCCTTAAACTAAAGCAATATAGCGCAAATGCTCTTTTGTTGGGTCTGAATGATCCCGAAATCCTGTTGAGTAGATCTTAGTCTAAAATTAGACTAACGTATCCTCAACAAATATTTAAGTTGATCTTAATCTCAAACGAGATTAACGATCCTTAAATCAAACCAAACCCAAATCTAAAAATATACGGATTTGGACTAATCTACGCTCTACGGGCGACAACATAAATTAGTCTTTGTATACAATCCACGGGCAACCAAAAATAAAACAAACACACACGACACGAAGTGACCTTCTGGAGCAAAAGAAAGTGGTTATCGCTACGCGGTAACGTAATTAACTGCAGGGGATTGCGCCTGCAGGGAAGAGCATCCCCACAATCAAAACCCCCTCAGAAACGAGGGGGAATCTGACGAAGTCTGCTACAACGGCCGCATCCATCCAAACCTCCGATACACGGTGCCATAAATCAACTTGGTATCTTCGGAGAAGTGGACGGATAAACCTAAATAGCATCTGCCCCCAAATTCAGGCAAGACGTTTGTCTTCCCGATTTTCGGCGGTGAACAAACCCTCTGTGTGGGACTCTAAAGACTCGACAATACGCTGACGGTGGGTTTAACCACAAGCACGTCAGCGGCACTAGCTATACGTAACGGCTATCCAGGTATTGAACGAAAAGAAGGCTGACAAGCAAACTTGTTTGTATCTCTACCGAATCTGAAAGTGACAATCTACGTATAGTCTTGTCTGTTCGTCTAAGAGTATCACATATCGGGTCTAAGGGGTGGATAAAGTCAGACCCCTAATAAGATGATAAGTCGTGTCGGTATAAAACCCATCACCGACTGAGAAACTACTGATCCAAATTAGTAATTCTCGTCCACCTCGGCCAAGATTTTCTGGTGATGGCTACCCGTGCACTGCGTGACATTTACCCCTAATACCGGGAGAGATGAATCCCCAACGATCCACTCGCTGCCTCCATGTGGTTTGGTACTGTACCCAACTAAAACCTGTTTGCACGACTCAGTAGAGCTGTGGTAGGGTAGTAATCAAAGTACAATGAGAACTTACACGAGACAAATGGCGATCTCAGGCCGACAAACTAACCTGTACTCATGTTACCAGAGAACTGCTATATGATAATAGGTATAATACCATCTAGCATGTTCTCGGTGAGTCCGTCTAGTATAACTCATAACCCAATGAGCACTTATATACTATCTTTGGCGACTAACTGACACCAATGGCTGTGAGATCGGCCATCGTCTTTCGTCGGGGTCAAGAAACGTATACAATAGTCTACTCTAGAATATTGATGCCCAGTCTCGATATCCCCAGGACTAGAGCCATTTATGGATATGCTAATTGACTACCCAGTTCTCACAAGTGTGATTGCCACAATAACCTTGGTAGTCAAGTATATATGCTAAGGGCTCTGTCAACATGTGATAGTGATCCGTAATACCATATAATACATGTGCATGATGATAGAGATGAACAAGATAGTATACTATCATCTTGAGTAAGACTGTTCTACCCGTATAGGTTCTCCCTTAATCATCATAATCGCCTGCCCGCGATTACAATAATTAATTTGAGGATACTATATCCAACAATCTCCCACTTGCACTTAAGGCTAATTATTACGGTGTCGCATACTCACAGCCCGTGTGATACTGAACACACAACTTCTTTAGTAATCAGTTTCGTAAAATATATTTGTGAATCTTTCGCGTTCGATAAACAGCCTCAGTAAGTGGATCTGCTCCAATGATTCTATCTTTATCTCACTATATCTTAACTTCGCAGAGAACGACTATCTCCCGAAATGAGCGATAACTATCTTAGAACTTGTCTGTATATCTGATGGGATATAGTTAATAAATGAATTCCAAACCCAACAAACTTCTTATACCTATTTTCCATGCCAGTTATTTGAGAAATCTCGCCGGCCAGTTTTTGGATTTTGGGGCTCGTATTTTAATGGTGTTCTAGTTGTCACATGATTAGCCTTCTGCAATTGTTTAAAATTTTTTTTGAAGACTTTAAAAAATTGACAGAAACTTGAATATTGTCCGGATTGTTTCGGAATTGTTTCGGTTTCGTTATTTTAAATATCGTTTAAACTGCTAGTTAAGGGTTTATGGGCTGGCTGTGATACCATGTTGGGTTACATTAACGCCCTGGCCATCTTCCGTGGCCGTTTGCGGAACAAATTTTTTTCTTGGGTTGTAAACTGGCGCTAGAATAACCCGTTAGCCGGATCTACCATAAACCTAACTAGCTATATATATCTACTATTGTTCCCGCCAATTTTTTTTGGCTATGAGCTACTTGTTCACTTATAAAAAAGAGAGATAAGAAAGAGGAAAAGAATTCCCATAATTTGGCATCATGTGTTAAACACGTGGACGCTTATATGCAAATAACTAAGGGCCAAACTGGCCTCACGTGTTAAACACGTGGACGCTCATATGCAAAGCATATGAGCACTGAATAAAAAAAACCTAAAGACCAAACTGACCTCACGTGTTAAACATGTGAGCGCTTATATGCAAAGCATGTGAGCGCTGAACATAAATAACCAAAGGCCAAACATGCCTCACGTGTTAAATACGTGAGCGTGCATATGCAAAACATATAAGCGCTGAAAACAAATAATTAAGGGCCAAACCGGCCTCACGTGTTAAACACGTAGGCACTCATATGCAAAGCATATGAGCGTTAAATAAAATAAATCTAAAGGCCAACCTGGCCTCACATGTTAAACACGTGAGCGCTCATATGCAAAGCATATGAGCACTGAACATAAATAATCAAAGGCCAAACAAGCTCACATGTTAAACACGTAAGCGCTTATATGCAAAGCATATAAGCGCTAGAAGAAGATAATCATTAAGGGCCAAACCGGCCTCACGTGTTAAACACGTGGGCGCTCATATGCAAAGCATATGAGGGCTGAACATAAATAACCAAAGGTCAAATAGGCCTCACGTGTTAAACACGTGAGCGCTTATATGTAAAGCATATGAGCGCTGAAAATGAACAAGCTAAAACCCACACTAGGGGTCACGTGTTGATGTCATGCCCCGCTTTCCAGAGTGCGCTAAGATAGGCACGTGACAGAGCCAACCATGCTACCTGTGGATAGGAAATATCCCTCCACAGTTACATTACGGATGCAGAGATATCAAGAACAGTAATAAACTATCTAACACATGTCCATAAGCCAGAATAAATGAGTCATGAAATAAAATAATGCGGAAGCAAAAGATCCAAGTACAATAATAAACTGGAATGTACGTCCCATAATGCGAGCTCACATCAGGAAAGAAATACTGAAAGGAAACTAAACTAAACTAAACTAATAACAGATCCTCACTGCTCGGCCTGTTGATCAAAATACTCCTGGACTGGTTGCGATAAAGATAAGGGATCCAGGCCATGCAAAACCCAAACGTCAGTGCGTCATAATATCAATAATTCTAAGCAAGCAGGATATAATGAGATATGCAGGCATGAAGTATGAACAGTAACAAGTCACCAATAACAGGTAAACAGTAACATGAATATATATCAGTGAACAGGATATAAACAGGTGAAGTGCAGTGTGTAGTCTAAACTGTGCTATAGGGTTATCTACTCTAAAGTTATTCGGAATCAATTAATGTAATGTTCATCGTAACTCATCGGTCTATGCCCCGTTCATTCCCCACGGGACCACGGTAAAATGATGTAATAGACCGTGAGTCTATGTCCTGTTCATTCCCCACAGGACCACAGTAAAATGATATAATAGCCCTTTGAGTTACGTTCAGCTACATTCTTGATTTCCCCATACCCCCAAGTTATGTATGTAAGTCAGGTATTGATAAATTGGGAGCTAATGCCAACACAGGATCAAGTAGATACAGGTTTGTCTAAATAGACACAGGATATGTCCGTAGAGACAACAGGTCAAGATTGTTGGCATTAGTAACAAGATCAGGTATCAAGTCAAGCAGTAGGATATCAGGTTATGTCAGGTAGTGTTTATGTGTCAAGTCATGTCAAATAGTGTATCAAGTCGTGCCAAGTAGTGTACAAGTATCAAGTGGGTATTCATAATCAAACTGTAGTAAGTATGGGTGCACAAAATCAAGTATGGAGCACTAATATAATAATAAAATGAGATAATGTGACATGGTATGCAAATAGATATAAGATCAATGATATGGATGCACAATTATCAATTAGGGTTATATTTATAGTTCTAATACTAATTAGGATGCACTTTATTAAACATGGGGTGTTAATTTAACAGTGTTATGTATTAATGTGATCTTTAGATGCAGTTATATATATTTTAAATGAGATGGATGCAAACGGGTATCCGAAAACAGTAAAATTGTAAAATGGTAATGTGGGATGTACAACTAAGCAATATGAGATGTAAATATTCCATTGGATGCAGTATATTGTAATATAGTATGTAACAAGATAAGTTTGCATGCACTAGATGTAAAATAATACGTACGAATGTATACAGATGTTGTAAAACTGTAAAAGTAAACATGGGATGCATAATTTGAAATAACAGTATTGTATTTATTAAAATAGATGTATATAAGGTAATGTAGCATGTAGCAAGAAAAACTTGCCTTGATGGATCGCGATACGGATACGCACGGCAGCGTCGAATGTCGGTAAAAGTCTCGATGCACGCGCGGCACACGGGACGGGTCCAAGCAGTGTAAGAGGGTGATCACGTAGGTAAGGTACGTCCACTGGGTTGACTGGAACGACAGCGGTGGTCACGGCTCCGGCGATCATCGGAATCAAGAATTCAAGAAAAGAAAAAGAAGAAAGAAGAAGAAGAAGAGGGAGAAGAGAGGAAGTGGGTGATGGTGTCCTGGGGTCTGGGGTTCTGGGCCGAGGAGGTTACAAGGGGGCAACGACGGCGATGGATCAGACTCCGGCTAGTATGCAGGTGAGGCTAGGAGGTCGGGTTCTTGTAGGCGTCGGATTAAGGTCAGGTGTGCAGGGAAGAGCCGAGGATGGTGGTGGTGATGTTAGGAGTCGGAGTTGATGACGAGGGCGGTGACGAGGATGTCGGCGAAGGCGAGGCGAGGTAAGGCGGAGATGGGTGCAGTGGCCCGAAACTTGGGGTGCATGAGTATATCGGGGTGAGGTCGAGGTCGAGGTGAAGGAGGAAGTGGATAGGAGAGAAAGATGGCGGAGATGGTGGTCGCGGGGTGAGGTGATGGTGACGACGACGAAGGTGGAGGTGGCTAGGGTTTGGGTTCACGGGAGATGGGTTTTCTCGGGGGGTTTTCTCATGAGCGGGAGGTGAAGGAAAAGAGAGGAAGAAGAGGGGAGGAGATGATGAGGGGATGAAGTCTAGGACGTTGAGGGCGACTGCGGAGTTACGCGATGCTAGGGTTAGGGCGTGGGTTCCCATCGTGAGGAAGGAAGAAAGAGAGGCGAGGAGGAGAGACTGTGGGCTGTGAAAATGATCAGGTGAAAAATAACAATAATAAATATTAGGGGGGGAGAGATAGCTAGGAGGGAGAGAGAAAGACCACGAGAGAGAGAGAGAGAGAGCGACACACACCAAGAGGAGAGAGACAGAGATCGAGAGGGGGGAGAGAGAGCTGCGACAGGAGAGAGAGAGAGGAAGCGAGAGGAGAGAGAGAGAACAGTGAGGAGAAAGAAATTCGTAGGGTAGCGGGAGATAGAGAAAGAGAAGAGAGAGGAAAGAGGAGAGAGGGAGAGACAGCGAGAGAGAGAGAGAGAGGTATGGGGCCCAGTAAATAGAAAGAGAGAGAGAGCTGAGGTTTAATTGGTTTTGATTTATATTTACAAAGATTTTAGTTAGTTATATCAATTTAAAATGCCGATTAAAATAAAGGTATTAAATTAATTAATTTGAATTTTGGTGGGATACAAAAAATATTCCAAAACACGCTCGGGTCGGGTCTAAAATTCAATTTTAAAATATGAAACGTATATGCGACGTCCAAATTTCAAAATGAATGCTCGGCTAATGAAAATGCATACCCCAAGAACGGATACACGTATGTGAGCGTAGTCATCCAAACACGTCCGTTTCACTGAACGGGACGAGAACAAGATGCGCGGATGCTACCACGGGATTAGGGGTATCAAGCGAGCCATGCAATGTATTTCTAAAATATTTTATGCGACTTAAAATATTATATTGTAAAAAATACAATGCCAGATAAAATGCCAGTATGCAGTTTTCAAGAAAGTGCACATGTTTATGTAACAAGTCAAGATAATTCATAAATATGAATCAAACAAGTCTCCAGCAAGCGGGTCGGGTCGAATGCAATACTAAATGTAAAATACCATTCACACCCAAAACACGATAAATTAAGAAAATACCACAAAGAAAGAAATATATGAATTGGAATTGGTATAAATGAACTAGGGTGTTACATTATACCCAACTACAAAAAGAATTTCGTCCTCGAAATTCCCAAGACAAGGAAAGATAAACAAATATGAATCTACAAGAATAGGTGTGGAAACTTCTGTCGAATCTCGTCTTCTTGTTCCTAAGTCGATTCTCCATGCGAGCTATTTCCCAAAGAAAAAAGTACGAGAGGGATAATCTTGTTCTTAAAGACCTTTTCTTTTCGATCAACGATCGACATCAGTCGTTCCTCAAAGGTTAAATCCTCTCTTACCGTTAGCTCCGAATGATATAGCATGTGTGCTTCATCTCGAACATATTCACGGAGTTAAGATATGTGAAACACGTCATGTGTAGGGTTCCTAGGCACACCCATGAAGTTCTACAACTGATCAATCATGTCCAATTCAAAATTTTCTATGTGCCAAAGAACCCTAAACTAGATTGTTACTAGAGGTAAAGGCGAAACTACAAGCAAGTTAACAACTTAACTAAAAAGTGAAAGGGACTACAACCTTTGTAGATCCGGTCCTCCACTTCCTTAGCTCCGTGATGACGTCCCTCCGCTGCGATCAACCGGATCCCGGACTCTAGCGTTGGTTTCGTCGTAGAAATGATCGGGCTAGGTCGTTGACTTCGATACCGAAGATGATCTACGTCGAGGCAACTCAAACTCAAGCTCCACCTTCACTAAGTCATGAAACTTGTGAAGAAAATACCCTATACTATATGGCAAGTGGTAGAGGATGAAGAAATAGGAAGTGGGTTCACTTTAGAATTGGATTTCTCACTTGATTTCAACACTTGAAATTTTCTAGCAAGTTTTTTTCTTTTTGTGAAGAAGATGAAGAAGAAAAGAATGGAAAAGAAGTATCAAAATAGAAAATCAAGTGAAGCCTTATCATTTTGCAACCATGGGTAAGTGTAACTAATGTAGAGAATAAACTAAGGTTTAGGTGAAATGGTTAGGTTAAGAATAAAAACAAAATGGTTACTTTGTCAAAGATGCATGAAGCATCATGAAGCTTCTTGCATAAAACAAAAGCAACTATTTAGTTTTTTCTTTTTAACCAAAAATAAATAAGGTAAATAAAACCCTAACCATTTACTAAACATGGTGTATAGCATACACACACCCAAGTTTGCATGTATCATCAAACATGATACAAACTAGTGCACAAAACTATATCATATATACAATGTGCATATCAAGTGAGAAAATCCATCTTAAGTGAACAATACTAGTTAATGTAAAGCAATATATCCAATATATAATTATACATTAAATCATTAAATCAACACTTGATTTAATGATCCGGTCATACTGCATATAACCGACTAATATCAAGTGTATCAATGTATCGAATCAACACTTGATTCGGTAACCCGGCTATATCTTATATAACTGTCCGATGATACGAATCACGAGAATAGAATTCAGTATCACATACTGGTATTATTCTCGGTCCCGCACATATCTCATATGCGCTCCTATTTTGTTTAGCTTGAGCCAGGAAACCTCTGTGTAGGACTCTAAAGACTCGTCAATAAGCCGGCAGCAGGTGATGATCATATCAAACACCCACAAGCCGCAAGCGGTCTGCTAAACGTAACGGCCACCCGGGTATTGAGCAATTAGAAGATCAACGAGCAAGCCCGCTCACACTCCTATGAATCCAACCAGCAACACTTACCGTACAGTCCGGTCTGTTCGTCTGATATGTCGCATATCTCGCCTAGGGGTGGTCAACGTCAGACCCCAGTAGCTTGATAAGTCATGCCGATGTAAGGTCCATAACAAGCGTGAAACTACTGATAACTCTTACCAGTAAATCACAACAACCCTGGCCAGGGATTTCCAGTTATGGCCAGTCGAGTATAGCGCAACATCAACCCCCAATACCGGGAGAGACGAATCCCCTCCTATCGCTCATTGCCTCCATGTGAATCGGGACTGTACCCAAAAACCACCTGTTTGCACGACTCAGTAGAGCCGTGGTAGGGTGGAAATCAAAGCACAGTGGGAGACACACAAGACTCTATGACGATCTCGGGTCAACAGACTAAGCTGTACCAGTGTCACCAGAGAACTGCCATCTGACGTGAGGTATAATACCATCTGGGAGTTCTCGGCGAGTCCGTTCAGTGTACCCAGTCTCCACTGAGCACCCGCATACCATCTCTGATGTCAAACACCAATAGATATGGGATCATCCATCGCCCATCACATGGGTCGAGAAGATATACGCTAGTCTACTATGGAATATCGATGCCCCGTCTCGATATTCCCATGACTAGGAACATTGAAGGATGTACTCATGGACTACCCAGGCCCCACTAGTATGATCTGCATCATAGTCCTGGAAGTCGAGTACACATCCTAAGGGCTTTATCAACATGTAACAGAGAGACAGAAAGTATACATGTTAAGATAAAGAGCAACCAGATAGCGTACTATCATGTCGAGCAAGAAAGTCCTACCTATATATGTCCCAGCATCCACTACAATATACATCCTATGTACAGTAATGGTCTCTAGGGCATACATATAACTAACAATCTCCCACTTGCACTAGAGCCATCTGTAGCAGTGGTTGTAGTATCTAATACTCAACCATCCCATAAAAGTCTCTCTTTGGGAAAAAGGCATTTGTGAGTGGATCCGCCGTGTTGTCCTCTGAGTCTACTCTCCTAACCTCGATCACCCTGGAGATCAACTATCTCCATGATCAGGTGATGCTGCCTCAGAATATGTCTGGGTCACTGATGGGACCAGGGTTCCTGGGCCAAAGCCACACTTCCATTGTCACACAATGGTGGGAACCTAGTTCATCTCATGAACCAGTATACACCCAAACTGCCTCTTTGGTAGTATCTTTGATAGCGATGTTACCAGCCTTTATCGTCTAGTTTGCCATGGTATCTAGCTTGGAACTCTTCCAACATACCGTCCCTTTACTGAGGGTAAAGACAATGCCTGCAACTGACATTCAGTCGTCCTTATCACCCTGGAACCTTTCCAGTGATTCTTCCCTGGATCGATTGATACCAACTCACTAAACCTAGTGAGAACCCTAACATTCTTTTAGATCTATCTCATGGATCCAAATCCCAGGATTTAGGAGGTATCACCTTTATCCTATTTGGAGAATCCTTGTGATAAGAGGAGATTGACCGAGCGTAGTATAGGAAACTCTTTTCCTATCAAGAGTATGTTGTCCACGTACAATACGAGGATCGCCACCATACTCCCTACTACCTTTTTGTATATACAAGGTTCATCTACCATTTTGATGAAGTCAAACTCTTTGACTACCACATCAAAACAGACGTTCCAACTCCGCGATATCTGCTTTAATCTGTAAAGCAACTTGCACACGTTTCCACTGCTCCCACTGTTTACGAAGCCTTTTGGCTGTGTTCTTATAGACGTTCTCTTCTAAATCATTTTAGAAAAGCAGTCATGGCACCCAACCACCAGATATCGTAGTCATGGTATGTAGCAATGGCAAGTAGGATCCGGATGGACTAAAGCATAGTCCCTGGAAAAGGTTTCATCATTATCCATGCCTGGTCAATGACGAAAATCTTTAACAAGTCTAGCTTTGAAAATCTCAACTTTTCCATCTACACCAAGTAATCTTCTCAAGATATACTTGCTCCTGATGGGGATTTAACCCTTCAGATATAGCAACCAAAGTCCATACTTTGTTGGTGTACATGGATTCCATCTCAGATCGCTAAGCATCCAGCCATTCTTATAGAGTCCCTACTCTCGATGGCCTGCTCGAAACTAGTTGGGTCATCATCTCATGATGCAATCCTCTCTCCCACTGTCATCGAGAAATCGAAGTATCTCTCAAGTGGATGAGGAACCCTACCAGATCGGCGGAGAGGCTAAGGTTCGTCGGGAACTATATAATCCTTTGGTTCTGTCAAATCATCAGCGGCAGTTTTGTATAGCTGGAACCTTTCCAGTTCTACAGAACTGACCTTGCCTCGATCTTGTCCGGATTTTGCTTTTGACATAGGCCGGACAATCCCAAATCTTAACTTGCTTAAGAGATGGGTTCTTCCCATACCATATCTCATATGGAGTGGTAGGCACTGATTTGATTCGAACCCAATTCAATAGATATGCAGCTTCTCAAGTGCATAACCCTAAAAGGAAATAGGCAACTCAGTAGTACTTATCATAGAGCACACCATATCTAATATGGTGCGATCGCTTCGCCCTGATACACCGATATGCCGTGGTTTATTCAGAGGAGTAACACTGAGAGAGAATCTCATTCTCCTTTAGAATACTCCAGGAATGCCATGCATAAGTATTCTCCTCCCTGATCTTATCATAGGACATAATACTTATACCCGGTTTTTGGTTCTTTACTTCTAACTTATATTCTGTGAATATTAACAAAAGGTTCGGACTTATGTTTCAGCAGGAACATATGGCTGAATCTTGAGAGATCATCAGAGAATGTAATGAAGTATAAAGAACCGGTCCTGGCATGTGCAGACAGGGGACCTTACATACATCATCATGTATCAGCCCTAAGAGTTTACTAACTCTTTCTCTGTTTCCAATAAACAGAGTTATGGTCATCTAATCTTTGTGACATGATTGGCAAGTTTCACAAGATGTAAATTCAAACTGATTTAAATATGCATCTAAAATGTAACTTAAGCTAGTCGGGTCACATTGATATGACCTATTCTACAATACCTCAAGAAGGATTCATTCATTTCTGAACTCTTCCTCTTGTGTGTGTTCTGTATACTAGGAACTGTAGTTTGATTTAGAACGTTAATACTTTTAGATAACGTGCCTGAACCGATCAACTTTTGAAATGTTCAAAACAATATTCAACAATACAAAATTATATCCTTTCTTTAATAAATAAAGAGATTGATATGATTTTGTATATCAGGTTCGGTATCTAATAGCATATGTTCAGAATCAATGTATTTGGAAATACAGGGTGATAGTGACCAACAGACTTGGTTGCAACACTTGCACCGTTTTCTGTCTCATGAAACTTGTCACCCGTTCTCAGTTCTCTAACTTTCTGTAGCCCTATGTAACAGATTACATATCTGGGATCCTGATCTGGTATCAAATACCCAGGACGTAGAGGATACTGAGAAACAGTTCTTTGTAATGAACACACCCGAAGGAGATGCATCTCATGCACTTTCTTCGTTTGGGCGGCATAGGAATTCTGGTATTCCCCTATTTCCTGCTCGGTCTTATAACAATTATAAGTTGGAGCAGGACCAACGTTTCCTAGCTCAGTATAACAAGCGGGTTCGGTCAATACATCCATATTATTATCTTGATTAAGGCGTGATATGGTCGCTACCTGGAGAGAGAGAGAAGAAAACACTCTGCGTGTGCTCTTGCAAAATTAGATTGATTATTTATTTTATCTAATTAGGATGGCTCCCACTGTTTTTATCAAATCTTCCTTCAAACCCTAAAAGGAAAGACTAGCCGGGATTAATTACACTCTACAAGTTCGCCAATCTTTCAGCCAGGCCAGTGTCGGTAGTTTGAGGGAGGTTCCCCGTACTTTCGCACGGACCTAATTAAAATAAAACTCATTTTCCCAGGGGCGTAACCCCGTTGACACCTTTCTAGACACCTACTTGATCGGCTAATTGTAAAGTGTAAAACTCTCCCAGGAGTAACAATTACTCACAGTGGGTATCGGGATCTGATCAGTCGAAAATATTGTATATTTTAGCCGGCAATTTCCCTATCATTTGCATACATTTAGAAGTGTTCGGCATTCATATTCTACATATTAGCAAATCTGTCACAAAATATGAGATTGCATGTATTAGACTTTTAAACCGACACTTTAAGAGAAATTGACCGCATTTCATGGCATCGCATCATTTCTGTATTTGCGCAACACTTGTCTTGAGTCTGTGCAGGAAATACGGAAGAAAAGCAAAAGAGCTGATCAAAAATATGCCAACTAAATCATTTCAGATCTGGTAGCAATTCAGAAGGAGTTATACAATTCTATATATACAATAAAGGCCCAACAATCATCCCAAGACTGTACCAGAAAGATCAAAGCCCAAGGCCCACAAGGATCCGCGGATCCGCGGCAGGAGCCTGCTTGGGCTGCGGATCCGCGGCGCTTTGGACACATCAGAGCTTAATTTTTGGTGCAGAATCACAATATCTGAGCCCACATTCATTTCTGATATGTTAAATTCCAGAATTCTCTCGAAGCTTCTGCCAGATCAGCAAAGATCATTAAGCAAGGCTAATCCTAATTAAGCTCCTAACTAACCTCTTCTAGAAGCTCCCTCCTAACTAATCACATCTAGAAGTTTCTCCTCTAACTAACTTTTGGAGGGAAATTCAAATTTCCTCAACAAACTTTTGGAGGGAAATTTGAATTTCACTCAACTAACTTTTGGAGGGAAATTTGAATTTCAATTAACAAACTTTTGGAGGGAAATTCAAATTTCTTCAACAAACTTTTGGAGGGAAATTCAAATTTCCTCAACAAACTTTTGGAGGGAAATTTGAATTTCACTCAACTAACTTTTGGAGGGAAATTTGAATTTCATTTAACAAACTTTTGGAGAGAAATTCAAATTTCCTCAACAAACTTTTGGAGGGAAATTTGAATTTCACTCAACTAACTTTTGGAGGGAAATTTGAATTTCATCTAACAAACTTTTGGAGGGAAACTAAAAATTCAAATCCTAGATCTAGGGTTTTGATGGCTATAAATAGGAACCTAGATCTAAGGGATGAGGTTGTTCATTCTACACCATTTTCTTCCACAAGTCTCGTGACAAGGCTTGTGCGAAACCCTAACCCTAATTCCACTCCAACTTCAAGATCTTGAGTACCAAATCAAGCGGGAAGCCTTCAACCTTTTAGGAGCCGAGCCGATCTTCAATCGGGCAAGTGAACCAAGCCGATCCGCGATCCACGGAGACGAGCGAAGCCAAGTCGACGATCAAGTTCTTCCTCTTGTAGTTCTTGAGCGAATGTAACTAAATTGTTGATATAAATAAAAGGTGAAATTCTTGAATCTTGCTTTCTTTTAATTCTTGCATCATGATTAGATCTCAATTTGTAATTGTTGTTCTTGTTGTGATGTGTGAGTAAAACTCCGCTCGTTAAGGAGTCGAGACGATTGTAGAATGATGATGTAACAGATCTTTATACGATTTTTAAGTCCTACGAGTTTTGTAAACCCTAGCAAGTTCAAGAATCGATGACCTAGTTTCGTAGCGATGCTTTCTTGATTGTGATCGCTCGAAATTAGGGATCTACGATCGTTTCTTGAATTTACTAGAGGCTAGAATGTGAATGATATCGACGAAAGAACAAGGGATAAGATGAAACCCTAGTTTCACAAGAAATCCCTAATTCTCGTAGATCATCATCGATCTAGTATCAATTCATCGAAGGATAAGAATACGTAATTGTAAGATTACATCACATCTATAGATCCGATCGATTCCTACGAGCCTCATTTCGATTCTTGAGATTTGGTTTGGAAAAATCATCAAACGATCAATTCTTGATTCTATCTTTTACTTTTCTTAGATCTAGATATTTTCTTTTTCTTGAAATACAAAATTTAAATCATGAATTGTTTTCTTTTCTTTTCATTAAAGTTTCAACTCATCTAATTCAAAAGACGAACGATTACACTTTCCCTGTGGATGATCCGCACTCACTAACAATCTACATCCGACACCGTAGTTGATTGCGGTCAATTAATTTTTGGTTGTGATTTCTTTACAATTTTATACTACACATCAAGAATTCTTATACAATCAAATGGCGCCGTTGCCGGGGACCGTTTGATTCGATACTTTTACATCCAATCAAGAAAATTTCTTTCCAATCAAATGGCGCCGTTGCCGGGGATAGTGCGCTAATAGTTCGTATTTTGAAATTTGAGTTGAGCAATTTATTCCATTATAAATTTTAGATCAAAAATTCGTGCAAACACTAATACGTGTGTTGTGATTTGATTGCGAGAAAATCTGGAATCATTGGAGCTGGAGAAATTTTTTTCTGAAAATTCCAGTGGACTCAGCAGCTGAACAGAAGCTCTCTGTAAAAATCCTGTACAGTGATCTCACCAGCCAAGCGCGTTTCCGCGGCAATACCCCTTCAAACGCGGCGGATCCGCGGCTATTCTAGCTCCTCTCTGCACAAATTTTTCCCAGTGAGTCTCTATCTTTCTTTTCTCCTCCTCTGTTTGCTCCAATTGACAATTTGCTGCAGGTTTCTTTGCAAATAAATCGCAGCGCCGCAAAGCAAAATAAAATTTGTGCGTGTTTTTGATTCTTGTGGTTGTTGCATATTAATACGGAATTTAAGGGGCACGACCAAATCCAAATTAGGAGGGGATTTCATTACCCTTCCTAGGCCCCGAAAATCACAAACTTGCATCCGCATTGACCCTCATTAATTAAAAGAAATCTAGAGATGACTCTAAGGACCGTCGCGCTCAATTAGGACAAGAGAAGGCCGTGGGTAATTCATTGCTTATCCGAGTTTTCTTGTGGTGCCTAAGGCGAGTGTGTCTAAGGCTAGTGGTTATTAATTAGGCCCACTGTAGTGGTGGTTCCTTCCCACTTACCTGGCACTTATCCGGCCACAGGGAGACAAAGAGGCAGTGGAGGATTCTATCCTACGACTTGTCTTTTGGCAGTTAGGAGCGGTCTAGAGATTTGACCTAGGTGACCTCTAGATTTTAGGGTTTTGTGTGTTGCATTTGTTGTGTTGCATCATTTTTTTTAAAAATCCGTATCATTTTTCAAAACAAACACCAACACTTCATTTCCTCTAATTATACCAACGCTGCCACTTGTGCTACAACCGTTTAGCACAATGTTAGGCTGGACACGGGATTCCATTTCCCGTCTTGTCCGCGTTTCCTTTATCGACCCCAGAATCGGTAATTCTTCATCTTCTCCCCCACCACCCACCACACCCGCGATGGACCCAAATCCATCAAACTTTAACACTACTCTGCCACTGCCCGCAGGTGCGCAGAATCTTCCACGCATTTCTCTCCAAGAGAGATGCTATCCTACACGTGTTACCCTCCCCACCTGTCTTTCTATACCACCTGCCATCGGGGAAAATTTTGAAATCAACCCCCAATTCATCAAACTATTACCCAAATTTCATGGTCTTGATTCTGAAAACGCATACATGTTTATTTCCAAATTTGAAAACGTATGTGCTTTGATGGGGAATTCACAACTGTCTTTGGATGCTCTGCGTTTACGTCTTCTCCCATTCACTTTGTGCGATTTAGCCGAGAAGTGGCTTTACATCACACCCGCACATTCTATTTCAACATGGGACGAATTCGTTGCAGCATTCCTTAAGAAATTTTATTCCAATCACAAGACCGCCCGTGTTCGGAGCGAAATCTCTAAATTTACCCAACTTCCCAATGAACCATTTTGGAAATGCTTTGAACGATTCAAGGATCATCTTATCCAATGCCCTCATCACGGAATTCCCAGATGGGATTTGTGTCGAATTATCTATGAGGGTGTTGATCTCACTACTAGACAGATGCTTGAAACCATGTGTCATTGCCAATTCCTATCTAAAGATGATGGTGAAGCTTGGAAATACTTAGAAGATTTAGCTCAAAACACATCACAATGGGAAAGTGTTAGACCACCACCACCTAGGGAAGATGTCAATCAGCTCGATGTTTCCGTCACCTTGAAAGCCGAAATGGCCGCAATACAAAGGAAACTCGACGCTATAGAAAATAAAATCTCCTCAGCCTCCCTAAACCAATCCACACTTCCCAAAACCGTGTGTGGCTGCTGTTCAAACCCTTCACATTTGACGGAAGAATGTCCTTTGAATGTACCGTTTCAAGGTCACACTAATGCTTCACTTCAGCAAAGACCTGGAAACTATCCCTCTTCTTCCTCATATAATCAAGATTGGAGGAATCACTCGAACTTTTCTTGGAACCAATCACAATCTCAAAACACGGTTCCAATCCTAACCAATTTTCAAAGGGTCCCTCCACCACAACAGTAACCACCACTTCAATTGAGTCAGCACCCCTTCCAACCACAAAATTTTCAAAATCCTGCCAACACTTTTGCACTACATGAAAACTCTTTGCAATTGGCCGGTACTGATAATATCTCTGCACTGGTGCAAACCTTGGTTACTTTCATGAAACAATCCATCCAAGAGTCGGCAAGTTTTCAATCTTCCATCGATAATATGATAAAGACCATTCTCACTCAAAATGAGAATATCAAATCAATGGAAGCACAAATTGAACGAATAACAGCCGAAATAAGTGCTAGAGAAGAAGGGAATCTTCCATCTCAACCCGTACCTGATCCTAGACCTTCACATTACACTAATGTGGACGCTTTTACAACGTTGAGATCTGGAAGAGTGTTAGACAATCATTCGGGTGAACAAATTGATAATGATGAATTGATCATTAACACCCCGGCTTTCACTTCCACTTCCACTCACACTTCTATTTCTTACCCTATTTCGTCTAACTTACCTTCTTCTTCCGAGCCTATTCTCCGTGTTCCCAAAGGCTCGAACCCTCCACCCACCTCATCTTTTCCACCCCCACAAACTTCTCCACAAATGTTGGACCCAACACTTATTGATAGAGCTCCATTTCCAAATAGGTTGAGGCCCAAGAAACATGATGCCCAAATGGAGAAGATTGTGGACATGTTTAAGGAAGTTAACATCAACATCCCTCTCCTAGATGCTATTCAACAAGTTCCGTCCTATGCAAAAACTCTTAAGAACTTGTGCACTAGGAAGAGGAAGACTCAAGTGCCTAAAAAAATCTTCATGTCGAGTACTGTAGACACGGCTTTTCCCCAACAATTACCACGGAAACGTAAGGACCCTGGCTGTCCTACTATTTCCATTTTTATTGGGGAGAAACACATCAACCGTGCGTTACTTGACCTTGGCGCTAGTGTTAACTTACTTCCTTACTCGGTATATGAGCAACTAGGTATCGGAGTGTTAAAGCCCTCGAGCATAACTCTCCAGATGGCTGACCGATCAATCACTAAACCTAGGGGTAAACTGGAGGATGTGTTAATAAAAGTCGGGGAATTTGTATTTCCTGTGGATTTTATTGTACTTGATACACAGCCTGTAGCGAACCCACGGAATCAAATTCCGGTGATTTTAGGTCGTCCCTTTTTGGCCACTTCCAATGCTATCATCAACTGTCGTAATGGTTCTATGACCCTATCTTTCGGGAATAGGTCAATAGAACTAAACATTTACAAGTTGGGAAGTGTACCCTCCGAACCTATTGCTCAGGTATGTTCTGTCGACTTAATGGATGTCGACAGCAGCGAATTTGATGATCCTCCTGATATTGATCTAGACTCTTTTCATACGTTATTGTTTGACCCAACTATGTATCATACACATACGGACTCTTCCACCGAGATGTCCGGGTCAACAATTAACACGGATTATGAATTGCTTTTAGAGTCTGAAGATCACCCCGCACCTTGTGATGACATTATTCTCCGGGGTATTGATAGAACTTTTAAGGAAATCGTCGCTGAAAAACTTGCATTTCTGAACAACACGGGTGTTGAGATGAATCATCTCCCAATTATTGAAATTGAACCTCCATCCCTTCTTCTGAACTGTGAAAAGAATGCGAGTTATCCATCACATGCACTGCATCGTCTCTCCAATATGAGACGCACACACACTCTCTTCCACCACTTAACCTTTCCCCACTTCTTCTTCCACCAACCAGAGCACTGCATTGATAAAATTTTTGAATGGTTGGTGTTGACATTTGGTCTTTGCAAAGCTTGGCATCGACCAATGATTTTTGACCCCCACTTGTGATTTTCAAAGCTTAACATTGCATAAGTTTGGGGGGGATATATTTTTCTGGCTCTTGAAAAGAAAAATTTTTACAAAATTTTGAGCCAAAAATAAGTTTGGGGAAGGATCTTCACTTAAATATTTTGCCCCCACTAATAAATTCCTCCCAAGCTTACAGGTTTTTTGAGATTTAACAGAAGGCAACAGTGAGGACACTGTTGAAAACAAGTTTGGGGGAGGTTTGTGCTTATTTTCGCATCATTTGCATCATACATTGCATAAGCACAAAACATTTTTTGAAAACCATAAAAATTTAAAAATTTTCAAAACTATAAAAATATTTTTGTACATAAATAAGATAATGAAAGTTTAGATAGTGAAAAATTGCATCCATGAGATTAGAAGAATTTAAGAAAACCAAGAAAATTAGAAGTTTTCTTATACGAACTAGTAATAAGTAGTTATGAGCCGTCGTCCCAAGGGTTAGTAAGATGAAGGACGTCACTAATCTGAGGATAAAAATAAGTCTGAAAAATAGTTTCTATTCTGGAAGCCAAACATTTTGAACGTTGCTACCCTGCTATTCGCACTTACACACATCTTAAAGCCTGGGATAGTAGAGGATACCTTGAAATGCTCTTGTCTTAAAGCCAAAAGTATGAAGAAAAAAAAATGGTGAGAAAAATGGACACTGGTTTTGTTATCACCGAGGGAAATAAAAAAATATATAGCAAGGGTGCCTTTTCATCTAGTGCCCTAAGGCCAACTGGTCTGGGAGTCACTGCTATACCTAAGGTGGTGCAAGATTAGGAAAATACACCAAATAAGCAAGCACATGAGTAATCGGTCGGTTAGTACCTCAAGAAGTATTAACGGTCGCATGAAAGTGTGTGAGCTCATCGAAAAAAAAAGAAGAAGTACTGAGGTTGATGGGCAAGAGTATGATAGCTTGAATTGAATTCTCCGGGTGTAGGGATGTCTTTACACACACGCAGGGTGATATGATCGATGTTTGGAAGAAAGATAGGAATGAAGAATAAGACGATGTTTTATTGAGGGAGGACGTGATTTCTGACATCTTTCATGACCATTAAGATAAGGCTCATGACAACCGAAAAGCTAGCTTAGTTGGAAACCCCAATTTTCAAAGTCTTTCTTTTACAATTCTTTTCTTTAAATGTAATATTCATGATCTTTCTTTTATTATTGGATTTTGTGGGTGCAATCCGCTGAAAACCCTCAGGAGACAACACTCCTCCTACTAGGGACACCTAGAGGTTTAAAGGCTTGTTGCACGTGCTCAGTGCAATCGTGTTGCCTACGAAAGTGTGCTAGTTAGTATTTCTCTTTCTTTATTTTCTCCTTCTCTTTTTAATAAAACATTCGCTCGAGACGATCGAAATTAAGTTTGGGGGTATTTGATCAGTCGAAAATATTGTATATTTTAGCCGGCAATTTCCCTATCATTTGCATACATTTAGAAGTGTTCGGCATTCATATTCTACATATTAGCAAATCTGTCACAAAATATGAGATTGCATGTATTAGACTTTTAAACCGACACTTTAAGAGAAATTGACCGCATTTCATGGCATCGCATCATTTCTGTATTTGCGCAACACTTGTCTTGAGTCTGTGCAGGAAATACGGAAGAAAAGCAAAAGAGCTGATCAAAAATATGCCAACTAAATCATTGCAGATCTGGTAGCAATTCAGAAGGAGTTATACAATTCTATATATACAATAAAGGCCCAACAATCATCCCAAGACTGTACCAGAAAGATCAAAGCCCAAGGCCTACAAGGATCCGCGGATCCGCGGCAGGAGCCTGCTTGGGCTGCGGATCCGCGGCGCTTTGGACACATCAGAGCTTAATTTTTGGTGCAGAATCACAATATCTGAGCCCACATTCATTTCTGATATGTTAAATTCCAGAATTCTCTCGAAGCTCCTGCCAGATCAGCAAAGATCATTAAGCAAGGCTAATCCTAATTAAGCTCCTAACTAACCTCTTCTAGAAGCTCCCTCCTAACTAATCACATCTAGAAGTTTCTCCTCTAACTAACTTTTGGAGGGAAATTCAAATTTCCTCAACAAACTTTTGGAGGGAAATTTGAATTTCACTCAACTAACTTTTGGAGGGAAATTTGAATTTCATTTAACAAACTTTTGGAGGGAAATTCAAATTTCTTCAACAAACTTTTGGAGGGAAATTCAAATTTCCTCAACAAACTTTTGGAGGGAAATTTGAATTTCACTCAACTAACTTTTGGAGGGAAATTTGAATTTCATTTAACAAACTTTTGGAGGGAAATTCAAATTTCCTCAACAAACTTTTGGAGGGAAATTTGAATTTCACTCAACTAACTTTTGGAGGGAAATTTGAATTTCATTTAACAAACTTTTGGAGGGAAATTCGAATTTCATCTAACAAACTTTTGGAGGGAAACTAAAAATTCAAATCCTAGATCTAGGGTTTTGATGGCTATAAATAGGAACCTAGATCTAAGGGATGAGGTTGTTCATTCTACACCATTTTCTTCCACAAGTCTCGTGACAAGGCTTGTGCGAAACCCTAACCCTAATTCCACTCCAACTTCAAGATCTTGAGTACCAAATCAAGCGGGAAGCCTTCAACCTTTTAGGAGCCGAGCCGATCTTCAATCGGGCAAGTGATCCAAGCCGGTCCGCGATCCACGGAGACGAGCGAAGCCAAGTCGACGATCAAGTTCTTCCTCTTGTAGTTCTTGAGCGAATGTAACTAAATTGTTGATATAAATAAAATGTGAAATTCTTGAATCTTGCTTTCTTTTAATTCTTGCATCATGATTAGATCTCAATTTGTAATTGTTGTTCTTGTTGTGATGTGTGAGTAAAACTCCGCTCGTTAAGGAGTCGAGACGATTGTAGAATGATGATGTAACAGATCTTTATACGATTTTTAAGTCCTACGAGTTTTGTAAACCCTAGCAAGTTCAAGAATCGATGACCTAGTTTCGTAGCGATGCTTTCTTGATTGTGATCGCTCGAAATTAGGGATCTACGATCGTTTCTTGAATTTACTAGAGGCTAGAATGTGAATGATATCGACGAAAGAACAAGGGATAAGATGAAACCCTAGTTTCACAAGAAATCCCTAATTCTCGTAGATCATCATCGATCTAGTATCAATTCATCGAAGGATAAGAATACGTAATTGTAAGATTACATCACATCTATAGATCCGATCGATTCCTACGAGCCTCATTTCGATTCTTGAGATTTGGTTTAGAAAAATCATCAAACGATCAATTCTTGATTCTATCTTTTACTTTTCTTAGATCTAGATATTTTCTTTTTCTTGAAATACAAAATTTAAATCATGAATTGTTTTCTTTTCTTTTCATTAAAGTTTCAACTCATCTAATTCAAAAGACGAACGATTACACTTTCCCTGTGGACGATCCGCACTCACTAACAATCTACATCCGACACCGTAGTTGATTGCGGTCAATTAATTTTTGGTTGTGATTTCTTTACAATTTTATACTACACATCAAGAATTCTTATACAATCAAATGGCGCCGTTGCCGGGGACCGTTTGATTCGATACTTTTACATCCAATCAAGAAAATTTCTTTCCAATCAAATGGCGCCGTTGCCGGGGATAGTGCGCTAATAGTTCGTATTTTGAAATTTGAGTTGAGCAATTTATTCCATTATAAATTTTAGATCAAAAATTCGTGCAAACACTAATACGTGTGTTGTGATTTGATTGCGAGAAAATCTGGAATCATTGGAGCTGGAGAAAATTTTTTCTGAAAATTCCAGTGGACTCAGCAGCTGAACAGAAGCTCTCTGTAAAAATCCTGTACAGTGATCTCACCAGCCAAGCGCGTTTCCGCGGCAATACCCCTTCAAACGCGGCGGATCCGCGGCTATTCTAGCTCCTCTCTGCACAAATTTTTCCCAGTGAGTCTCTATCTTTCTTTTCTCCTCCTCTGTCTGCTCCAATTGACAATTTGCTGCAGGTTTCTTTGCAAATAAATCGCAGCGCCGCAAAGCAAAATAAAATTTGTGCGTGTTTTTGATTCTTGTGGTTGTTGCATATTAATACGGAATTTAAGGGGCACGACCAAATCCAAATTAGGTGGGGATTTCATTATCCTTCCTAGGCCTCGAAAATCCGGTCCTCCACTTCCTTAGCTCCGTGATGACGTCCTTCCGCTGCGATCAATCGGATCCCGGACTCTAGCGTTGGTTTCGTCGGAGAAATGATCGGGCTAGGTCGTTGACTTCGATGCCGAAGATGATCTACGTCGAGGCAACTCAAACTCAAGCTCCACCTTCACTAAGTCATGAAACTTGTGAAGAAAACACCCTATACTACATGGCAAGTGGTAGAGGATGAAGAAATAGGAAGTGGGTTCACTTTAGAATTGTATTTCTCACTTGATTTCAACACTTGAAATTTTCTAGCAAGCTTTTTTCTTTTCATGAAGAAGATGAAGAAGAAAAGAATGGAAAAGAAGTATCAAAATAGAAAATCAAGTGAAGCCTTATCATTTTGCAACCATGGGTGATTGTAACTAATGTAGAGAATAAACTAAGGTTTAGGTGAAATGGTTAGGTTAAGAATAAAAACAAAATGGTTACTTTGTCAAAGATGCATGAAGTATCATGAAGCTTCTTGCATAAAACAAAAGCAACCATTTAGTTTTTTTCTTTTTAACCAAAAATAAATAAGGTAAATAAAACCTTAACCATTTACTAAACATGGTGTATAGCATACACACACCCAAGTTTGCATGTATTATCAAACATGATACAAACTAGTGCACAAAACTATATCATATATACAATGTGCATATCAAGTGAGAAAATCCATCTTAAGTGAACAATACTAGTCAATGTAAAGCAATATATCCAATATATAATTATACATTAAATCATTAAATCAACACTTGATTTAATGATCCGGTCATACTGCATATAACCGACTAATATCAAGTGTATCAATATATCGAATCAACACTTGATTCGGTAACCCGGCTATATCTTATATAACCGTCCGATGATATGAATCACGAGAATAGAATTCAGTATCACATACTGGTATTATTCTTGGTCCCGCACATATCTCATATGCGCTCCTATTTCGTTTCGCTTGAGCCAGGAAACCTCTGTGTAGGACTCTAAAGACTCGTCAATACGCCGGCAGTAGGTGATGATCATATCAAACACCCACAAGCCGCAAGCGGTCTGCTAAACGTAACGACCACCCGAGTATTAAGCGATCAGAAGATCAACGAGCAAGCCCGCTCACACTCCTATGAATCCAACCAGCAACACTTACCGTACAGTCCGGTCTGTTCGTCTGATATGTCGCATATCTCGCCTAGGGGTGGTCAACGTCAGACCCCAGTAGCTTGATAAGTCATGCCGATGTAAGGTCCATAACAAGGTTGAAACGACTGATAACTCTTACCAGTAAATCACAACAACCCTGGCCAGGGATTTCCAGTTATGGCCAGTCGAGCATAGCGCAACATCAACCCCCAATACCGGGAGAGACGAATCCCCTCCTATCGCTCATTGCTTCCATGTGAATCGGGACTGTACCCAAAAACCACCTGTTTGCACGACTCAGTAGAGCCGTGGTAGGGTGGAAATCAAAGCACAGTGGGAGACACACAAGACTCTATGACGATCTCAGGTCAACAGACTAAGCTGTACCAGTGTCACCAGAGAACTGCCATCTGACGTGAGGTATAATACCATCTGGGAGTTCTCGGTGAGTCCGTTCAGTGTACCCAGTCTCCACTGAGCACCCGCATACCATCTCTGATGTCAAACACCAATGGATATGGGATCATCCATCGCCCATCACATGGGTCGAGAAGATATACGCTAGTCTACTCTGAAATATCGATGCCCCGTCTCGATATTCCCACGACTAGAAACATTGAAGGATGTACTCATGGACTACCCAAGCCCCACTAGTATGATCTGCATCATAGTCCTGGAAGTCGAGTACACATCCTAAGGGCTTTATCAACATGTAATAGAGAGACAGAAAGTATACATGTTAAGATAAAGAGCAACCAGATAGCGTAGTATCATGTCGAGCAAGAAAGTCCTACCTATATATGTCCCAACATCCACTACAATATACATCCTATGTACAGTAATGGCCTCTAGGGCATACATATAACTAACATCATGAACATTCACCAAAGATTGTGGTAAAGCCAATCGATAAGCCACTTCTCTAGCACTCTCCAAAATTTCGAAAGGCCCTACGAATCGAGGACTAAGCTTCCCTCGACTCCCAAAACGAATAGGTGATATCTTCAAAACACCAGATCACCAACAGCAAACTCTAGATGTTTTCTCGATGTATCGACCCAACTCTTCTGCCGATCTTGGGATGCCTTCATATGATTCCGGATTGTATTAACTTTCTCCACAGTTTGCACTATCAAATCCGGTCCCAACAATACTTCGTTCTCCAATATCTTCCTAACAAACAGGTGAACGACACTTGCGATCATACAATATTTCGAATGGAGCCATCTGAATAGTCTCCTGAAAATTGTTGTTGTACGAAAACTCCACTAAATGTAGATGATCCTCTCATGAACCCTTGAAGTCTAACATGCAAGCTCTCAACATGTCTTCAAGAGTTTAGATCGTTCTCTCCGATTGTCCATCTGTCTGAGAATGATAAGCCATGCTAAACTTCAATCGAGTCCCCAAACTTTCCTGTAAGCTCCTCCAGAAGTACAATAAGAATCGGGTGTCACGATCGGACACGATGCTCACAGGTACTCCATGTAATCTTACAATCTCCTGCATATACAGTTCTGCTAACATTTCCGTTGACTGACCAACTCTAAATGGTATGAAATGAGCTGCCTTGGTCAATCGATCAACAATCACCCAAACTGCATTGTTGCCCTTTGGACTCCGCGGTAAAACCGTCATGAAATCCATGGTTATATGTTCTCACTTCCATTGAGGAATCGGAAGTGGTTGCAATAAACCAGCAACCTTTTGATGTTCGGCCTTAATTTGTTGACACACCAAGCACTTCGCTACAAAGCGGGCAATCTCCCTTTTCATGCCTTCCCACCAGAAATGCTGTCGTAGATCACGGTACATCTTCGTGCCTCCTGGATGTACAGAATATAAGGAACTGGGCACCTCCTTCATAATTTCTTCGCGAATATCTCCTTTTGGCATACAAAAACGGCTACCATATCGCAACGAACCATCTTCATGAATCAACAAGTCCGTTCGAAGTCCTGCTTCAACTTGTTCTTGAAACTTCTGTAATCTTGGGTTCTGTAACTGCGCTGCTTTAATATTCATGATCAACGACGATTGTACTTGCAGCTGCATCAAAACACATCCCAATCCTTCCCCAGTTGCATCGCTGTGAATCACCAATCCTCCGAAACCGTCTGGTACGGTCAAACTAGGAGCGGTTATCAATCTCTACTTCAATGTCTCAAAACTGACACACATTTATCCGCGTGCCGTCTTTTTACTAGAAGAACTGGAGCTCCCCAAGATGAATTGCTGCTGCGAATCCAACCCTTCTCAAGTAATTGACTTCTTCCAACTCCATTGGTGCCATTGGATAATACGCTTTTGAGATTGGCGTTGCACCAGGAATAAAGTCGATCGCGAACTCTACATCTCGTTTCGGCGGTAAACCCGAGATGTCCTCGAACAGGCCTATGAAATCTCGAACTACAGCTGGCGCTTCAACTTCCATTGACGAAAGAACATTGTTTGTCGGCCTATCCCTAAACTCGACTGGTCTGACAAAACAGCTTCTTCCAGCAAAACAAACTCCGAATGTCCAGGAATCTGGAAAATCACTTTCTTTGCCCTACAATCAATGTGAGCGTGGAAAGTGAGACCATCCATTTCCAAGACAACTTCACAACTTCCGGTTATCAAACACCAAGAAATATGTGAATAACTCCCGTCCGCAGTAATTACAAAACCATCCTTACATTCTCTACTAGCTATGATCTTCCCATTCCCAGTGTGTATGTCCTAATAACTAGACAGGGTCGTGCAAGTAATCTTGGACGACACAAAATAATGGGATGCACTAGAATCGAATAATGATAATACGGGAAAAATCACGAACAGGTAGGATACCTGAAGGTCTCTTCAGCCGTCAGGGTAAAAGGCTCGAGCTTGATTGGATCCCTGAGTTAACTGCTCCTGCTCCCGAAACTGCTTCTGCGGTGGCCTCTGAACATCATCTTTCATGCGAAGCTTCGATGGACAAGTATCAGTGATATGATCAGCTGATCCACAAATAAGACAAAGTCCAAGTCTCCTTCGACAATCTTTCCAGAAATGATCCGGTCGTTGGCAGTAATCGCACAACACCCTTCCCTTTTGCTTGGGTAAAACTGGCTTCTTCATTGGTATAGCGCCACGCCTGTCCACCGGAATACCTCTGCGATAGGCGCTCGATTCGGCGTAAACGTCGGCTTCTATACCACAACTGTCGGCTGCTGCGTATTTCCACTCTTCATTGATAGGCTCTGCTGCTCTCGAGCGGCTTTCAGTACTTGTGAGAAAGTGGTCAAACCCAGAGATATAATTTGCCTCTGGATGTCCATGTCCAAACTGCACATGAACCTCCTTGCCCTATCAATATCATTGGCAACCAAAGGTCCAGCGAATCTACTGAGCCGTGTCTATTCAGCTGCATGTACATCTACGGATGTGTCGTTCTGCTTCAAGCCAATGAATCTTTCTTCCATTTCCTCTCGTGCAGTCTGCGGGAAGAACTTCTCCAAGAAGCTCTGTGAGAACGTTGCCCAACTGATCGGCTTGGGCAAACGGGTCTCTTCTATAAGCCACCATTCACGGGCATAGTCTACCAATTGGATGCGTCCTACATCCACTCTCTTGTCCTCTGGAATCTGTGCTGCAATGAGCAAATTCTCCGTATCGACTAGACACTGCTTTGCTGGCAACGGCTCTTCCAGACCTGTGAAAAAGGATGGACCAAGTCTCCTGAAATCCGCCACGGTACCCACACGCTCTATTGGTTTGGCCACAACATTGTTTACGAACTGCTGGACGGTCCGCAAACCTTCCTGAAGAGTTTCGGCTTGCCGCTGGTTCAGCTCAGTCTGCCGTTTCTGGTTCTCTAGCAAACCACGAATTACTCCAAGTAAGGCGGCGTCATCCACACGCCTCTGGTACGTCTTCAAACTTCTTTCCGTCATGATTCTGCAACCAATATACTAAAGAGGATTAGTATGATGAACAAGATTCAAAATTTGCGATGAATGATGACCATGAATCAAGGATATGAATCAAGACTAGAACTCCAAGTTACTTAAATAGAGTACCGCAATATAACCATGCCGCGGTACATAGTTACAATCACATAACTCCACTCAAGTCGCCCAAATCCTAGTATCCGAATCATGGAACAGGGAGAAATAATAAGGAACCAAAAGGTTCAACTCGAGATGCAAAGTGGTTTTCATATCGTCAAGGTGAAGGATCAAGAGAAAGATATGATTCAAGAATCATGATAACAATGTGGCAGGACATGTTCCTAATCACGGATTTTTCGATTCGTGTATTGGGTCCAATACCCAACTATAAAAGAATCAAACCCGATTAACCTAAATCCTATATCTCTGATACCAAACAAACCATGTCATGCCCCACTTCCCAGAGTGCGCTAAGATAGGCACGCGACAGAGCCAACCATGCTACCTGTGGATTGGAAATATCCCTCCACAGTCACATTACGGTTGTAGAGATATCAAGAACAGTAATAAACTATCTAACACATGTCCATAAGCCAGAATAAATGAGTCATGAAATAAATTAATGCGGAAGCAAAAGATCCAAGTACAATAATAAACTGGAATGTACGTCCCATAATGCGGGCTCACATCAGGAAAGAAATACTAAAAGGAAACTAAACTAAACTAAACTAATAACAAGTCCTCACTGCTCGGCTTGTTGATCGAAATACTCCTGGACTGCCTGCGATAAAGATAAGGGATCTGGGCCATGCAAAACCCAGACGTCAGTGCGTCATAATATCAATAATTCTAAGCAAGCAGGATATAATGAGATATGCAGGCATGAAGTATGAACAGTAACAAGTCACCAATAACTGGTAAATAATAACATGAATATATATCAGTGAACAGGATATAAACAGGTGAAGTGCAGTGAGTAGTCTAAACTGTGCTATAGGGTTATTTACTCTAAAGTTATTTGAAATCAATTAATATAATGCTCATCGTAACCCATCAGTCTATGCCTCGTTCATTCCCCACGGGACCATGGTAAAATGATGTAATAGACCGTGAGTCTATGTCCCGTTCATTCCCTACGGGACCACGGTAAAATGATATAATAGCCCTTTGAGTTACGTTCAGCTACATTCTTGATTTTCCCATACCCCCAAGTTATGTGTGTAAGTCTGGTATTGATAAATCGGGAGCTAATGCCAACACAGGATCAAGTAGATACAGGTTTGTCTAAATAGACACAGGATATGTCCGTAGGGACAACAGGTCAAGATTGTTGGCATTAGTAACAAGATCAGGTATCAAGTCAAGCAGTAGGATATCAGGTTATATCAGGTAGTGTTTATGTGTCAAGTCATGTCAAATAGTGTACAGATATCAAGTGGGTATTCATAATCAAACTGTAGTAAACATGGGTGCACAAAATAAAGTATGGAGCACTAATATAACAATAAAATGAGATAATGTGAAATGATATGCAAATAGATATAAGATCAATGATATGGATGCACAATTATCAATTAGGGTTACATTTATAGTTCTAATACTAATTAGGATGCACTTTATTAAACATGTGGTGCTAATTTAACAGTATTATGTATTAATGTGATCTATAGATGCAGTTATATATATTTTAAATGAGATGGATGCAAACAGGTATCCGAAAATAGTAAAACTGTAAAATGGTAATGTGGGATGTACAACTAAGCAATATGAGATGTAAATATTCCATTGGATGCAGTATATTGTAGTATAGTATGTAACAAGATAAGTTTGCATGCGCTAGATGTAAAATAATACGTACGGATGTATACGGATGTCGTAAAACTGTAAAAGCAAACATGTATTAAAATAGATGTATATAAGGTAATGTAGCATATAGCAAGATAAACATGCCTCGATGGATCACGATACGGATACGCACGACAGCGTCGAATGTCGGTAAAAGTCTCGATGCACGCGCGGCACACGGGACGGGTCCAAGCAGTGTAAGAGGGTGATCATGCAGGTAAGGTACGTCCACTAGGTCGAATGGAACGACAGCGGCGGTCACGGCTCCGGCGATCACCGGAATCAAGAATTCAAGAAAAGAGAAAGAAGAAAGAAGAAGAAGAAGAGGGAGAAGAGAGGAAGTGGGTGATGGTGTCCCGGGGTCTGGGGTTCTGGGCCGAGGAGGTGACAAGGAGGCAACGACGGCGATGGATCGGACTCCGGCAAGTGTGCAGGTGAGGCTAGGAGATTGGGTTCTTGCAGGGGTCAGATCAAGGTCAGGTGTGCAGGGAAGAGCCGAGGATGGTGGCGGCGGCGTTAGGAGTCAGAGTTGATGACGGGGGCGGTAACGAAGAGGTCGGCGAAGGCGAGGTGAGGTAAGGTGGAGATGGGTGTAGTGGCCGAAAACTTGGGGTGAAGGGATATATCGGGGTGAGGTCGAGGTCGAGGTGAAGGAGGAAGTGGAGAGGAGAGAAAGGTGGCGGAGATGGTGGTCGCGGGGCGAGGTGATGGTGACGACGATGAGGGTGGAGGTGGCTAGGGTTTGGGTTCACGGGAGATGGGTTTTCTCGGGGAGTTCTCGTGAGCGGGAGGCGAAGGAAAAGAGAGGAAGAAGAGGGGAGGAGATGTTGAGGGGATGAAGGCGAGGACGTTGAGGGCGACTGCGGCGTTACACAATGCCAGGGTTAGGGCGTGGGTTCTCATCGCGAGGAAGGAAGAAAGAGAGGTGAGGAGGAGAGACCGTGGGCTTTGAAAATGATCAGATAAAAAATAACAATAATAAATATACGGGGGGCGAGAGAGAGAGAGAGATAGCTGGGAGGGAGAGAGAAAGACCACGAGAGAGAGAGAGAGTAGAGCGATAGAGAGAGAGAGAGAGAGAGATCGAGAGGGGAGAGAGAGAGAGCTGCGAGAGGAGAGAGAGAAAAAGTGAGAGGAGAGAGAGAGAACAGTGAGGAGAAAGAAATTCGTCGGGTAGCGGGGGAGAGAAAGAGAAGAAAGAGGAAAGTGGAGAGAGGGAGAGACAGCGAGAGAGAGAGAGAGAGAGAGATAGGTGTGGGGCCCAGTAAACAGAAAGAGAGAGAGAGAGTGCCGAGGTTTAATTGGTTTTGATTTATATTTAAAAAGATTTTAGTTAGTTATATCAATTTAAAATGCCAATTAAAATAAAGGTATTAAATTAATTAATTTGAATTTTGGCGGGATACAAAAAAATTTCAAAACACGCCTGGGTCGGGTCTAAAATTCAGTTTTAAAATATGAAAAATATATGCGACGTCCAAATTTCAAAATGAATGCTCGGGTAACGAAATACCCCCAAGAGCGGATGCATGTACGTGCGCGTAGTCATCCAAACACGTCCGTTTCACTGAACGGGACGAGAACAAGACGCGCGGATGCTAGTACGGGGTTAGAGGTATCAAGCAGGCCATGCAATGTATTTCTAAAATATTTTACGTGATTTAAAATGTTATATGGTAAAAGATGCAATACCAGATAAAATTCCAGTATGCAGTTTTCATGAAAGTGCACATGTCTATGTAACAAGTCAAGATAATTCATAAATATGAATCAAACAAGTCTCCAGCGAGCGGGTCGGGTCGAATGCAATACTAAATATAAAATACCATTCGCACCCAAAACACGATAAATCAAGAAAATACCACAAAGAAAGAAATATATGAATTAGAATTGGTATAAATGAACTAGGGTGTTACAGTTGAACACGTGAGTTCTCTTGTCGCATTTTTTGGTAGCACTCACATGCAAAACATGTGAGCGCCCAAATTTAAAATGATCCCATCTGATAAAATTAAATTCTATGTGATAGAATTAAATTCTATTTAGGAAATATTTACCTGATCTTTCTAATATGGAAAGATTTTTTTCTAACAGAGAATCTTGGATTTAAAATCCAATGGTGATAAAATATCACCAATTAAACCATCTGATAGAATTAAATTCTATGTGAGAAATATTTTCTCGATCTTTCTCAAACGAGAAAGATCTTCTCTGTTAAACAGAGGACCCTTGGATCAAAAATCCAACGGTGATCATCTTATAGAATAAAATTCTATCTTAGGAAAATATTTTCCTAATCTTGTTAAACCAACAAGATATTCATATAACAGAATTAAATTCTCTGTTAGGGAAATATATTCCTAAACTTGTTAAATAAACAAGATATTCATATGATATAATAAAATTCTAATCTTGTTAAACCAACATGATATTCATATGATAGAATAAAATTTTATGTGATAGAATTAAATTTTATGTTGGAATAAATTCTAATCTTGTTAAATTAATAAGATATTCATATAACATAATTAAATTCTATATTAGGAAAATATATTCCTAATCTTATTAATCTAACAAGATATCCATATGATAGAATAAAATTCTAATATTGTTAAATCAATAAGATATTCATATGATAGAATAAGATTCTATCTTAGGAAAATATTTCCTAATTTTGTTAAATAAACAAGAAATCTTCTCTGTCAAACAGAGAGCATTTGGATTAAAAATTCAACGGCGAATGAAATTCACCGATTGATCTACGAGATCATTTTAATTTATCATGAAATCAATCAGGATCTCTCAATAAGAGATTTTTTCAAAAAATTGATTTTTCTTTTCTCCTATAAATAGGAGCAAAGAGATTAATCAAAAAAAAAGGAAAGGGGAGAGGAGGAAAAAATGAGACCCCCCATAAGCATCTGTAAAAAAAATATAGAAGGCTCTAAAAACAACAGAGAATTTAATTCTCTTAAAGAAGAAGATCTCTCTCCTAAAAGCTTTAAGTAAAGAAAAAAGAAGAGATCAAAATATCTCTTTTACCTAACATACCATATTTAAGGGTTTAACCCTTTTAAAAGAACTTAGTTCTTTCTCTGGATTTGAGATCCACAAGACAAGTCTCCCACAAGTTGATAATTTAATTCTCATCGGGAAGATCTTGTTCTTGAGAATCAAAAATTCAGAGAGGAACATGGATACATGAACGCGGAGAAAATGGAGTCCATCATACTTCAGGAACTTAGTTCCTCCAAATCAAGAACTTAGTTCTTTAAAAAACCCGATCTAAAATCCTCAAAATAGTGATCTTGGTGATCCTTAATGATCAAAATACCATTAAAAGAGGTTTAACTTCTCTGAAAACATGAACATGGAAAACATGGAGTTCATAATTCTCCAGGAATTTAGTTCCTTCAAATCAAGAACTTAGTACTTAAAGAACCCGATCCAAGATCCTAAAAATAATGATCCTGGTGATCGTTAATGGTCAAAATACCATTAACAGAGATTTAAATTCTCTAAAAATATCAACAGAGATTAAATCTCCAAAGAACATAGCGCCTCACGTGAAACACGCGTGAGCGCCGGCAAAAGTTAGTGCTTTGCATTATTGGAGCGCCTCACGTGAAACACATGTGAGCGCCACAAAAGTTAGGGCTTAGCACTATTGGAGCGCCTCATATGATATACACATAAGCGCTAAATGCATCTAAGTGTTTAGCATTGCTGGATGTTACAGAAACCCAATCTTAGCCTAAATTGGCTAAGCTTATATTCATGATATCCAAACTAATCTTAGTCTCAAACATGACTAATGATCTCTTATTGATGATATCCAAAATGATATTCATCCCATATCTCCTAAGGTAATCTTAGCCTCAAATAAGGCTAATGATTCTTAGATGATCCACCACGATCTTTTTCCTCAAATACGGGATTTGGTTCAAGAGTACATCTTTCCACACCTCTGATATATGTTGTCGTAATTCCTCAACGTCTTCAGAGAGGTGACGGGTCTCGATGACTAACAACCTCTTTCGCCGATGCACTTCCAATTGACGTGCATGTCTCAAATCGGATTGTGCCCCAAATTGGGAATATTCCATATCTCCATTGTTCACTTTGTCACGTAACAAATACACGTGCGTGTAAGATGAATAATGGACCAAAATGTACTTAAACTAATATTCATCTCAAATACGACAATAATGGACCGAAATGTCCTTAAACTAACATTCGCCCCAATTACGGCGACAACGGACCGAAATATCCTTAAATTAACATTTGTCCCCTAAATGGGAATGTTGGACCGAAATGTCCCTGAACTAATACTAGCCCCTAAATACGGCGATAAAAAAGGACCAAAACGTTCTGAAACTAACACCTCGTCTGAAACATGGCAATAATGGACCGCGATGTCCTTAAAACTAAAATAATTGAGCCCGAATGCTCATATGTTTTGAGTCGATCTTAATCTCAAACCAGATTAACGATCCATAAATCAACCCAAACCCAAATCTAAAAATATACGGATTTGGACCAATCCACGCCCTACGGGCGACGACAGAAACTAGTCTCCGTATACAATCCACGGGAAATCTAAACAAACAAAAACATACACGACACGAAGTGAACTTCCGGAGCAGGAGAAAGTGGTTATCGCGATGCGGTAACGTAATTAACTGCAGGGGCTTGCGCCTGTAGGGAAGAGCGTCCCCACAATAAAAAACCCTTACAAACGAGGGGGGATATGATAAAGTCTGCTACAATGGCCGCATCTGTCCAAAACTCTGATATACAGTGCCATAAATCAACTTGGCATTTTCGGAGAGGCGGACGGATAAATCCAAATAGCATCTGCCCCTAGGATTCAGGCCAGACACCCCAACGTCCCGGTTCGTCTTCCGGTGGTGAACAGATTCTGGCAAGCCCGGTGGGACCTTTTGCTCTTTCCACTCCATACATCGTGTGTCGTGTTTCGCGAACAAAATCGTGGTTCGCTGTGGTTGCCCTTGGATTCGAGATACTAAGATTTGGTGTCTTGTTCCTATGCAGAAGAAGAAAAATCAATGGCTTCCAACTGCACAACTTGCAACAACAACTCCCGCTCCGTCCCAACTGGAGGAGTGACTTACGGGCCCAACACGGCCTCTATCTTTTCAATGCCGGTGGGGAAAGTTACACAAGCCACTATAGGATTGTTCTTTGGGACTATGCTCCCACCAGTGGGTGTCGGTGCCTCAGCGCCGCAGGAAGAAGCTCCCAAGAGGTCGGTCTTCGATCGACTTGCAACCATAACGGCTCTTCTCAACGGGCCATACAAATCCGATGTCTCAGTCTTCGACAGGTTGAGCCGAAGCACAGATATCTCAGTCTTCAACAGACTGAGCAAGAACCAAAATGGGGCCGTAAAGAGGCTCGTGATATCTGAAGGGGCTGCCCCAAAATGGATAGCCCTCCCAACTCCTCCTGTAGGTGAAGTCGTCAAAGGTGCTTCCCCTGCTAGAAAGTCGGTCTTCGAAAGATTGGTCGGTACTTCTCAAACTTTGCCAAGGACATCAGTCTTCAACAGGCTGGCACCAACAGCATCCCCTCACCAAAGCCAGGGACATGAAGAAGCCGCTTCCAAAACTGAGGCGGTCCCCTCTGTAAGACACGCTCGACACCGCCATTGGAGCCGAGTGAGGAAATCTGGGGGCAACTCCATCTCTGGACTTACTCCGCCAGCTCCAATGATGGAAATTGATGCCGCTGTTCCAACCGGGAACAACTTTGATCTGCTTAGGAGGGTGCGAAAGAACTCTCCAACGGAGGTGCTAAAGAAATCGCCCCTGCCTACAGAAACCATAGTGCAGACAAAGATGGAGCAGCCCCGTCAATGTATCTCCTTCCAAATTCATAGAGTCTGGCGAAAAGTCCAGGACTCTGTGATTGATCAAAACTACTCTCATCGACCGAAGAAATCGAAGGCTCGGCAAGAGGAAGACCATCTCTCTACCATACAGCGAGGGACTTCTTCCACACGGGTGCCTGTTACAACGGCTCCTTCAACTTTGACCTCCCATAAAAGGATGAGGTTGGAGAAAATCCCACCGCCTGCGGTAAATTCCAAAGGCGATGAACCCAAACGCCCCAAGTCTGGGGGCATGATCGTATACACAGGTTACATGGCTTCCAGAAAAGAGGAAAGTTATGCTTCCATGGCTCATCGATCGCAGACTTGGCCATTAACAAAAGCTCAGGAGCAACAACAAAAGCTCCAGGAAATACTGACCAAAATGGCAGCACTCACCGGACAGAAAGAAAGTCCGGAACCAGCATCTGAACAACGCCAAGAGCAGGAGACCGATACAGAGTTCCTGTGAAGGGTGCTTGAAAGAAAGGACAAGGAAGCCGCTGAGCAGGCTGTTAACATAAAGCAGATGGCTCTTTTGTTCCAGGACATGGTTGGAATGATGATCCAGCCAGAACTCCTAGCCAAAAATTCGCCGATAATCATCGAGGATGACAGAGGGGAAACATCAAACCCTCTTCCGGCCTTATCAGTAGCCAAGGAGAAAACGATCTCCAAGGCTGCTCTTGATGATTACATCACTCAACAAATACGAGCTCATCATGAAAATGAAGCGGCTGGCAAAATCGTCAGAATTGGGCGATCGTATCCAGGCTGGTATGACTAAATCAAATATCCACCGGGATATACGATCCCCAAGTTCCATGTGTACAAGGGGACATGCAACCTACACCAGCACGTCGCGCAGTTCAGAGCTCCGTGCGGCAACACTAGAGGTGACGACAAACTGTTGCTTCACCAGTTCGTTGGCAGCCTGTCAGAAATGACCTTTGAATGGTACTCGGAGCTCCCAAATAACTTTGTGAGAATATTCACAGAGATGGAACTGTTGTTCACACAACGGTTCGCTAGTGCAATCGAGCGCACACCGATCACGACATTAATCAATGCCAGGGTAAATCCGGGAGAAATCTGGGTCCAATATGTGATCCGGTGGTGGAACCTGTGGTCAAAGTGCGAACAACGCATCGAAGAATCCCATACTATGGGCATATTCATCGGGACCCTAGATCTGCAAATGACTATATCCTAGTTCATGACATTCTTCAAGCCGACGACCTTCCAGGCTCTGATTGATAAACTGGCCCAAATGGACCAGATAGGTCATGGACCTTTCTCCTCAAGTAAGGACCCAACGAAAGATGCCCAACAGGAAGATAAGAACAATCGGGCTAGGATACGTTCGGTCCAAAAAACGGGAACGATTCTACAGCTGCAGCGTCATAAACAGCTCTGGTGAAGAAGAGAACACTCTTCCAAATAGCTGTGACGTTGAAACAGAACGAGATCCCGCTCTAAGAACGTTAAGCCCATCGTTCGAAGAACAAGTTGACAAGCTAATAAAAGAAGCCTATCAAAAGATTCGGGATAACCATAGTCACGAAATGGCTATTTATGAAAGGCCAGGACGCAACGCCTCAACCAGCAGTCCACAAAGAAAGAAGACTACAATGCCATTCATCCTCAGCCAGCTGAACGTTCTCGCCTAGAAGGAAAATCCCGAAATAGAGGCAAAAACAAGGCGAAGAAAGCAAACAGCGCTTGAAAAAAGAAAAACGGATCCAAGAAACCGTACAATAAAGGAAAAGCCAGCTGGAACCCGTCCTTTATGAAGAAGATAGGCCGGGAATACTCTTTCCCTTGAGACAAGACAAGGAAAATATTCAATCTTGTTATGAAGCACCAAATGATAACGCTCTCGGAGTCTCGACATCCCGAAAAAATAAATGAGGTTCATCACCCAAATTATTGCTCCTACCACCAAGCCATAGGTCATCCCTTTGAAGACCGCTTCACCTTCAAAGACTGGGTCGAAGACAAGTATCAACAAGACAGGTTCGCTTTGTCCGATAGCTGGAGGGTAACCCCACCGCAAAAGCATGAGCCAAAGAGGACCTATACCATGAGGACATGACTAGCTCAACGTCAAGAATGGACGCAAACTCATACCTTCATGTGGTAACACTCTCAAAGGAGGGAGGGCATGAAATGATAGATGACCCCTTCAGGTGGTTCGCAAATAAAAACGAGGACGAGGTGATCTCAGAGTTTCCACCAGCACCAAAAGAGCTAGAAGACGGGATACACACTACGGCGGACAATCTAAGGAAAATTGACTTAGGGACGGAAAACGACCCGAGGCCTACGTTCGTCAGTGAGCTACTATCTGAAAAAAAGGTAGCCATGTTAAAAGACGTGCTCATGAAATATAAAGACTGCATCGTATGGAACTATTCCGAGATGCCGGGTCTGGAACCAAAGGTCACAGTACATAAACTAGCTATATCGCCGGACATAAAGCCAGTCAAACAGGCGCTAAGAAGAATGCGGCTCGAACTTGAGATGAGTATCAACACTGAAATCAAGAAACTAATCGACTCCGGCTTCATCTAAGAAGTTCAATATCCTGACTGGATCGCTAACATCGTTCCAGTGATGAAGAAGAATGGGACGGTGAGCATCTGCGTGGACTTTTTGACCTCAACAAAGTTTTCCCGAAAGATGACTTCCTAGTACCTGTTACCGAGCTGATGATCGATAATACATCTACCCATGAGGTCTTCTCTTTCATGGATGGATTTTTAGGATACAATCAAATAAAAATGCATCATGAAGATCGAAAGCATACCGCCTTCCATACTCCGCTGGGCATATTTTGCTATAAGGCGATGCCCTTCGGTTTGAAGAACGCTGGCGCTACCTACCAGAGGGCTATGACAAAGATATTCGATGATCTCATCCATGAGATTGTCGAATATTACATCGATGACCTGGTGGTGAAAAGCAAGTCTTACGAGGAACATTGGGAATATCTAAACGTAGTGTTCCAACGCCTTCGGAAGTACAATCTGAAGATGAATCCTCTGCAATGCGCATTTGGAGTCTCCTCAGGCAAATTCCTAGGATTCATCATACGATACCGGGGTATAGAAATCGATCCCTCAAAGATCAAGGCCATGTCGAGGACCCTCAGACAGTTGTGATCCTTTCAAGGAAAGCTCGTACATATCTAGCGGTTCATACCTAACCTCTCTGGAAAATGCCGTCCCTACAGTCATTTGATGAAGAAGGGGACCCCGTTCGTCTGGGATCAAAAGTGCCAAAATGCACTAGACGAAATTAAGCAATACCTGCAAAATCCGCCAGTATTGACCGCTCTGGTTAAGGGAAAACCCCTTATCCTATATACTACGGCCATTGAGGGTTCTCTAGGTGCGCTATTGGCATAAGAGAACGATCAGGGAAAGGAGAGAGCTTTGTACAATTTGAGTCGAGTTCTCCTGGGGGCAGAAAATAATTACTCCCCAATCGAAAAGCATTGCCTGGCACTAATATTCGCGATAACGAAACTCAGACATTACGCCTTGGCACATGAGGTCCATTTATATCAAAAGTGGATCCTCTTAAATATCTGATGTCAAGGGCCATACTAATAGGAAGGCTTTCCAAATGGACCCTCTTCCTGATGGAGTTCTTGATAATGTATCAACCCCTTAAAGCAGTAAAAAGCCAGGCCATTGCCGATTTTCTCGCCGAGCATCCGATACCAGCCGACTCACCCTTAAATTGCGAGTTGTCGGATGAACATGCGTTCAACACAATCGAAGGAGAGAAGGAAGAAAATGATTCCTGATAGGAACTCTACTTCGATGGAGCATCTTCCATGAAGAGGCGAAGGCAAAACACCCCTATAATCAAAGCCGGGGTGGGCCTTATATTCGTGACTCCACGAGGAGGGATAATGTGTTACGCCCTTTCCTTAACAGAGCCGAGGACTAATAACAAAGCTGAATATAAAGTTTTGATAGCAGGTCTCGAGATCGCTGTCGACATGAGAATCAAAGACATCCTCATATATGGAGACTTCCAGCTGATCGTTAGCAAAGTAAATGGCGACTATCAGACATGCAAGCCGGAGCTGATAAAGTATGGCGAAAGAATGCAACAACTGTTGACATAAATCCCTTCCTACATCCTGGAAAGTATACCGTGTGTAGAAAACAGCAAGGCAGATGCGTTGGCCAAATTGGTTAAGGAATTAGCCGACGAAGACCTCGACGACGTAAAGATCATCGTGCAAAGCCGCAAGATCCTCGCACCAACAGATATATCTTCGGAAGACTCGATAGAGCCATCTGAAAGAAAAGAAACGACCGAATAAGCAGCCCTTCAAATAGAGGACGAAGAAAAGGTCAACAATTAGAGGGAAGCCTTCATAGACTACTTCAAATCCTAACGAACGCCAAAAAATGCGTCATCTAGACATCAGCTCATGAAACGAGCTCTGCCTTTCGCTTTCGTCAATGATACTCTATATAAGAGATCATTCGACTGTCTATGGTTAAGATGCCTGGGGCCGAAGAAAGCAAAGAAAGTTGTTCAAGAAATTCACGACGGACTCCGCGGTTCTCACCAAGCTGGGCCAAAGATGAACCTGAAGATCAAAAGAATGGTTTACTATTGGCCCATAATGATTTAGGATTATCTCGAATATGCGAAGCAGTGTCGCTCATGCCAAACCACAGGTACTTCATCCATCAACATCCAAATCCGCTACACCCAACAGTGGCTAGCTGGCTGTTCGAAATGTGGGGAACCGATATAATTGGCCCCATTGAACCGGCGTCGTCCAAAGGACATCAGTTTATATTGGCAACGACTGACTACTTCTCTAAGTGGGCAGAGCAGTACCACTAAGGGAGGTGAAGAAGAAGAATGAAAGTGTTTGCTAGCACCACAGTAGGGTTAAAACGGGCATCACACATGCAATTTTCAAAATTTCATGGTTCTAATGAACACTAACCAAGATCTAACTAGAATATTAGGGTAAAAACATGATAACAAAAACTTATACTAAGAGATGGATGGCTACAACTTTTGTAGACCGTGTCCTTCTTTTCTAATGCTCTGGGTTATATTCCATGCGACTCCACTTGAAGATTGAACGAACTTCCTCCGATGACCTTCGTGCCGAAGATGATCCACCCGAAATCCGCCAATCCAAGCTACCTCTTCACTAAACTCTTTAGTGAAGGAAACACACCACACCAAAATGCCAATCTAATGTGGGATGGTGAAGTAAGGGTGTTGTATGCTTACTAGGGATCTCAAGTTCTGTGGTTCACATCACATGTGAGGGTTTATAACTTGAAGTATGAGGAAGAGGATAATGATGGAGAGAACTAGAGAAACTCATCACATGAGCTCTCAAAATTGGCTAAGTGTTAGAATTAGCAAGCATCAATGGCTCTCTCTTGACCTCATTTATTCAAGCATGGAATAAATTGCAATAAGAAATTGCAACCATGCTTGAATAGTGAGTCAAGACTAATAAACAAATGAAAAATCCCATGCCTTTCCATTCCACAAATATCTCCACATTTTACACCACATTTTCTATTTTCTAAAAATAGAAATTCCATGCCATGTTTCATAATATATATATATATATATATATATATATATATTATATGAAGAAAATAATTAGTGAGCTAATATTAGTTAATATATAACTATATCAAATATAAATATATATCATATTATTAAATCAACACTTGATTTAATAATCCGGTTATATCACATATAACCGACTAATATCATTTATCTGTATATCACATTATCAAATCAATACTTGATTCAATAATCCGGTTATATCACATATAACCTAACTGATAATAAAAAGCCGCCAGATTACAATACGGTATCTCATACTCATATTTAATCAGGCCCCCGCACATATCATCATATGTGACCTACTTTGTTTCGCTTGAACCAGGAAACTTCTATGTGGGACTCTAAAGACTCGTCAATACACCAGCAGTAGGTGATGATCGCATCAGTCATCCACAAGCCGTCAGCGATACTAGCTGGACGTAACGACTATCCAGGTATTGAGTGTTGCGCCACGGTAACGCCCCGGCCGTCTTACTCGAGGCCAAATTGCGGAATCAAAATTTTCCCTTACTCGGAAACGGAATCCATTTCTTTTAAAAATGTGGCGAGTCAAGAACAATATTTCTATTGATCTGCCAGATGGTAGAAAGTCAACCCTCGTCATAGCCTGGGTCAACCCACAAACAGCCATTACAGAAACGTGCCTTGAGTTGTCCAGTGTCTGGTTTTAAGCATAAGCCGGACAACTCCCCGTACCTTAACAATGTTAAGATATGAACTGTTCTATATCCAATATAGAACCAGAGGCACTGATTTAATTGAACCAGATTCAAATCATGCAGCTGTCTCCAGTGCATGTCAACTAAATGGAAGGAGGCCGATCAGCGTTACTCAACTTAGGAATGCTTCCAATTATGATTAACCTGAAAGAGAAGCAATTTCTCTTTATCATTACTATCAACTGAACACCATACACAAGTATCTACATCTTCGATCACTTTGAAGAATCTCGATACTTGCTACACCTGGTTCTCTACTCTATTCAAATACCTATAACTCCTCAAAACTTAGACCCCGTGTTTCCACGAAACAGCTGTCTAAAATCTAGAGAAGTCATAAGTAAACCGAATATAGTACGAGGACCAACCCCTCTGTCCTGATGGACACTGGACAACATACAATACTCTGTATAAGTCCGCTGAGTCTAACAACTCTTTCACTGTGTGTCGTAGGTTGAAAACTGTACTTATGGTTAAGAAGAATTACACCGCTGTTTAATGCTCCTTACCTAACCATCCACTGATATAGGTAAATGTCATCGACATAATATCAAAAAGTATATCTCACTCTATAAAAATAGACGTACAGATATATCAATTTGAAATTGGTGCACAACAGCGGATATTCATAACCAAATATTTGCCGACCGGCAAACAACCCAGGTGACTTCCTCAAATATCACCGATTACAACGAATCCCGATATAATGAGAACGATCACCCAATTCCCAATAACTTACTCCCACTCATCATCTGTAAAACCATACAGATGTGAGAATCCAACCTGGTAAATACATACCCTGGAGTAAGTGTCTAATCGGGAAATCAGTTTTCTTTTAACATTACACAGTGAAACTGAAACATTGAAATGTTTCTGTGGGGAATCCTGGTATTCCTAGTAATGCCTCTACCATTATCCAGATTCACAACTATAACCGTATAATTCTTTGCCACCTCTCCAAATCCCTTTATATGTCTTTAGTCATTACCTTCTGCACACCCTTTTAGGCCAATTGGTTTTCTTCCTTCCCTACCGTTCGGCACCAGCCTATGGTTTGGAAGAAGACTGTCCAATAAGCATAAAAGGTGTACTGTCCTAATCCTAGGAGCACTCGCAACGCGAGAGAAGGTGAAGATAAAAGACACCTGAATGTACTTTATTCTTATTTCTCCTGAACCAGAATCCATCCCCGAACTGGAACAAGTCCCTTTCGAGTTCGTATATAACCATACGATGGAATATCCAAATAAACTGTGGATCTTCGTAGTGATACGGAGTGTCCTGGAGAAATACAAAGGTGATTTAGATTGGCGAAGAAATACTTGGTTTGGTCGTGAATATTAGTCGCAATTTACTTTGCCCTCCTACTAATCCCTTACTTTGTCTTAACTTAATACCTTCTGCACACCATCGTTATGCTAATTGGTTTTCTTCATTCCCCACCGTTCGGCACCAGCCTAAGGTTTGGAAGAAGACTATCCAATTTGCGTAATAGGTGTACTATCTCCTAAACCAAGGAGTACTCGCAATGAGAGAAGGTGAAAAGAAAAGACAACTGAATAATCCTATTCGTTTTCTCCAGAACCAGAAACCATCCTCGAAGTCCTTCGAGTTCGTATCTAACCATACGATGGTTTTGTCCAATGGAAGTGGACGTTCGCAGTAATACGGGGTGTCCTGGAGAAAAGGGTAAAAGTAGGAGTGGCAATGAGGTCTGCAACTCTGATAATCCAAAAGCCTGTGTTAAGAAGGTTCGGTCAACTTGGTCACTGAGTCATAGTCTTAGGGTCGGGTCAATGGTCGCTGCCAGAGAGAGAGAAAAGAAACACTCAGCGTGCACTCTATCCTAGATCAGAATGGTTATCACTTTGTCTAATCTGGAAACCTCCCACTGTACCTCAAATTCTCCTCCAAACCTGAAAGAAGAATTAGTCGGGATCACCCGAGGAGTAAACCAACTCATCAGTGGAAATCGGGATCCAACTATCATCGCATGATAACTTGACGGAATCCACTCAAGTCACCATACTCCAGAAGGTATGCACATGCCTGGCAAGTTTCAGTTCTTTTGAAACTCCCGATGTGATTTTTACCCCTAGGACCCAAGTGACCTTGACACAGTCAACAAATCAAAGAGTCCTAGTCAAGTTCAGCCCGTCATTTTCCTGGATTGCATTAAACCCATCCGTATGAGCCCTTGACACAGTCAACAAGGCCGCACGACTGTCCTAACCAATCCCATTAATATGCTGCAAACAAACACTACTTAGCTACCGCACACTACGCCTTGACACAGTCAACAAACGCAGCACGAATACTAAGTAATACTTGTAAGAAATGACGGAGGGCTACGACTGGTTTTTGGCGAAAAACCTTTAACGTAATGAACTTGATATCGTTGAAGGAACTGCATAGCCTTTTTATAAAAATATAGTGACGAAAACCTTTACTAAAGAGGTCACTCCCGGTGAAGGGATCTCGGCTCTTTCCCCGTAGAATGAGGTGCAGGATATTCCAACTGAATACCACGATGCAAAGCAAAAGTAATCGGCTATAGTGAAGTTAATGCCCTGACGCAAACTTCTGTCCAAGGGGTCACTCCCGATGAAGGGATCTCGGCCCTTGCCTCGTCGACTGAGGAGCAGGATATTCCAAATGAATACCACTATGCAAAACAAAAGTGAACGTCCTTGCAATAACAGCTTTTTGAAAAGTGTTCCAACAACATCAGAATAGGTTTGTTTATCTTGCATTGATCCGAATCAACGCAGTCCCATCAATTAATCACACCACAAAGAACGAAAATATACTGACGTATGTATATGCCATCCGCATTCTCCACTGGGTCCCGTCATCACCCGTTAGGTTAGCTAACTAACGGCAGAGCGGGGACTGGACTAGCGCGGATGTAAAACATATACAACATCTACTAATATATATACCAATATATAGTATTTCGCTCAAGGCGTGAATAAAAAGCAACATCACAGAAATGTACAGCATCACAGAACAATACAGATATCTGGAAGCCCCGGGTTTCACAGAGCCGCTGCTGAAACCCGACGTTCCCCTGGTCGTGTGGATAGCCTGTGCAATAAAATCCTAGACCCCTACGGGCGCGGCAAGTCACCCGCCAAAACCTGAAGCGAGGCAGCCCCCTTCAGCACCGTGAATGGACCGCCCAGCACTTCACGGAATCCGGTAACTTGGGCACCCCTCCTAGGTCAACCTGTACCCCCTACGAGTGCGGCGAATATCCCGCCAATCCTGGACTGAAGCCCCCTCCGTCTCAATGCCCTGAGATGCGGGCCCGTTGCCCTCCAGAACCCGGCTATCCGTGCACCCCACCGCGGGGCAACCCTAGTACAGAAAGTAAAATATACATACACCGGGTACATCGACCGCAAGCAGGTCGTGCCCCAAAAGAATAACACAAACAGGCAGTGACGGCAGTCCACATGTCGGACGCTCGCCCCACAATATCAAATGTACATAATACAACAAAACTGTACTAGCATTGCATCCAGGCTATCCCCCACGACCGATCCGCAACATCACAGCATAAACATAGAACATCAACGTGAAAGTCACGTTCGCAAATCCGTCTAACCGGGCTATAGCAGTTAGACCGGATTTACCGATCGAGTGACATTCACGGTCGCAGATATAATGTAAATACTGTGAAATAATGTGTTTAAAATTTTCCGATTGACCAAAAATTAACAAGTGGGCCCCCAATCAAAATTGTAGCAATCACAGAAAACCTGGGCCCAATTTTAATATCCCAGAAACCATATTTCTCACTGAGGAACATACTGCAAAATTTTGGGGGGCTGAACTGTTCACATTGCCACGGAAGCGCGGCGCCAGCAAGGTTTTGGCCGCTCTTCCGCGGTCGTATGAACAGTTCAGGCTACAAAATTTTTTCCGTATGCTTATATTTCCCTGTACATCATTCTGCAATCACCTGAAAAATTTTTAGACTCCAAAAAATTTCGACAGAAACTGATGTGCTAGAAAAATACGGTTTTTGGAATTTCGGTCGATCGGATAAGTAAAACACATTAGAAAAAGCTAGAAAAGGTTAATGGCGTGGCTCTGATACCATGTTGCGCCACGGTAACGCCCCGGCCATCTTACTCGAGGCCAAATTGCGGAATCAAAATTTTCCCTTACTCGGAAACGGCGCTACCGCGGACAAAGAAAACCCGGATCGTTTACCATTAACCTAATGCTAGCAAACAAGAGATGGGAAGAAAAGTATACCGAGTGATCCGAGTCCTCCGGTCTTCTCTTCATCATCCCGATCTCCCGCGGAAAGTCTTGGCTCCACATCGTCGCCTCCTCGCCGGAAAGGGCACCACATCGCCTTCGTCTTTTACGGGCTCCCGCCTCAATACCGAGGCAACTCGAGCATGAAGCCGGCAACTCGACATGCTCAAGGTATGCTGTAGAATGTAGTGTAGAAGATGCTTGTCTCTTTGGGGTTATGTTGTTGCCAATGAGGATGATGGAGGAAACAAGGATTAGAAAAATGGTGCTTGCATTTTTCTAGCATGAAAACTAGATCAAGAAAGAAAACTCTCATGAATGAAGCTCTCTCTTCTTCTTCTCACAACCATGAAAGACTTATCATCAAGTGAGAATAAAGGGTGGAGGAAAAACCATATGAAGCTAGAAGGAAGGTGAGTGTAGGAGAAGTCAAGAGGTGACCACAAACAAACATGAACCATGCTTGTTCTACTATTCAACCCATACCCTTTCAATCACAATAAAAAGCAAGTCAATGTGCAAGATATGAAAGGTGTCATAATCAATCTTTATGCAAAGAAACCCCTCCATAAAGTGTTATTTGCAAAACTGCAAATAACCCCCTCCATCGGAAAAGTCCGGCCGGGAAAGAACAAAGGAAAACCGGCCGGAACGGAATGCAAACTGGCAACTCCAGAAAACTGGTCCCGTAATAAATTACAGGAAAACCCCGACACTGTGCATACACACCCGCATCTGTATTCCGACCGGATACAAATGCAATGAGACAAAATCTACACTGTACTAGACTAGTACCGGCTTAAACCAAAGCCGGCTAGTAAAAAACCGTTCGATCCTGATCCGTGCAATACCGCACGTATCTGATCGAACCCTGCCATATATATCCATACGGCCACTAGTACAAAACTGTCCGATCCTGACACGTGCAATACCGCACGTATCTGATCGGACCCTGCCATATCTCCATACGGCCTCTACAGCGTTTCGCCCGAAAGCTGAGTAACTGAAAGTGTGGTGGACTCTAAAGACTCGTCAATACAATGGCTGTGGATTTAACCACTAGCACGTCAGAGGTATAAGCCAATACGTAACGGGCCACCAGCTATTGACCAAAAGGGACGTCGATTAGGAAGCTCACCCCGACACCCAACTGAGCCTGTCAGTGACAATATCCGTACAGTCCGGTCCGTTCGTCTATGAGTATCGCATGGCGGGCCTAGGGGGTTGGTGAAAGTCAGACCCCCAAAAGCGGTACAAGTCGTGTCGGAGCGTAGCCCAGAACGCCCTGAGATACTACTGGAATACCTACCAGTAAATCTCCTGCCTCGGCCGAGGGCTTTGCGTAATGGCTCTCCTAGACACAGCGCGACCTCACCCCCAATACCGGGAGAGACGAACCCCTGCAGATCCGCTCACTGCCTCCATGTGGCTCGGGACTGTACCCAACTAAAACCTGTTTGCACGACTCCTTTGAGCCGTGGTAGGGTAGTAATCAAAGCACAGTGGGAACTCACACGAGACAAATGACGATCTCAGGTCGATGAACTAACCTGTACACATGTCACCTGGGAACTGCTATCTGACGTCTGGTATAAGACCAACTAGCAGGTTTCCGGCGAGTCCTGTCCGGTGTACTCATAACCCAATGAGCACCTGTATACATCTTAGGTGAACCAACTGACACCAGTGGCTTGTGAGACCGGCCACCGCCCCTCGTCGGGGTCTCGACTGTATACACTAGTCTACTAATGGAGTATCGATGCCCAGTCTCGAAACTCCCACGACTAGGGACATTTTAAGGATGTGCTTATAGACCCCAGCTCCCACGTATATGATCGCCATCATACTGCTGGTCGTCAAGCAAGAATCCTAGGGGCTCTATCAACGTGTAATAGCGACATGTCAGGTCACCTAAAGCAGTACGCGATGATAAAGATAAACCAGATAGCATACTATCATCTCGAGTAAGACTGTCCTCCTGGGATAGGTCCTCCCTCAATCATTGCAATCACGTGCCTGTGATCCAATAATTGACTCTGAGGGCACTATCTCCAACATTGAGCGATTAGAAGATCAACAAGCAAGCTTGTCCAAACTCCCATGAAGCCTATAAGTAACACTTACCGTACAGTCCGGTCTCTTAGTCTGATATGTTGCATATCGAGTCTAGGCGTGGTAACGTTAGACCCCAGTAATTTGATAAGTTATGCCGATGTATGGCTCATAACGGTTCGAGAAACTACTGATAACACTTACTAGTAAATCTCATCAACAGCCTTGGACAGGGACTTACTGTTATAGCCAATCGAGCATAGCGCAACATCAACTCCCTATACCGGGAGAGACGAAACCCCTCCTATCGCTCATTGCCTTCATATGACTCGGGATTGTACCCAAAATCCACCTGTTTGCATGACTCCTTTGAGCCGTGGTAGGGAGGAAATTAAAGCACAGTGGGAACCACCTAAGACTCTATGACCATCTCCGGTCTACAGACTAATATGTATCAGTGTCACCAGAGAACTGATATTTGACGATAGGTATAGTACCATCTAGGAGTTCTCGGCGAGTCCTGTTTGGTGTACCCATTCTTTAATGAGCACCTGTATACAATCTTTAAAGTCAAATACCAATGGATATGGGATCAGCCATCGCCCCATACAGGGTCAAGAAACGTATACATTAGTCTACTCTGGAATATCGATGCCCTGTCTCGATATTCCTTCGACTAGGAACAATTGAAGGATGTACTTGTGGACTACCCAGGTCCTAGTAGTATGATCTGCATCATAGTCCTGATAGTCAAGCCAACATCCTAAGGGCTTTATCTGTTAGTTATATGTATGCCCTAGAGGCCGTTACTGTACATAGGATGTATATTGTAGTGGATACTGGGACATATATAGGAAGGACTTTCTTGCTCGACATGATAGTACGCTATCTGGTTGCTCTTTATCTTAACATGTATACTCTCTGTCTCTCTGATTACATGTTGATAAAGCCCTTAGGACGTGTGCTCGACTTCCAGGACTATGATGAAGATCATACTAGTGGGGCCTGGGTAGACAATGAGTACATCCTTCATTGTTCCTAGTCGTGGGAATATCGAGACGGGACATCGATATTCCAGAGTAGACTAGCGTATATCTTCTCGACCCATGTGATGGGCGATGGATGATCCCATATCCATTGGTGTTTGACATCAGAGATGGTATGCGGGTGCTCAGTGGAGACTGGGTACACTGAACGGACTCGCCGAGAACTCCCAGATGGTATTATACCTCACGTCAGATGGCAGTTCTCTGGTGACACTGGTACAGCTTAGTCTGTTGACCCGAGATCGTCATAGAGACTTGTGTGTCTCCCACTGTGCTTTGATTTACACCCTACCACGGCTCTACTGAGTCGTGCAAACAGGTGGTTGTTGGGTACAGTCCCGATTCACATGGAGGCAATGAGCGATAGGAGGGGATTCGTCTCTCCCGGTATTGGGGGTTGATGTTGTGCTATGCTCGACTGGCCATAACAGGAAATCCCTGGCCAGGGTTGCAGTGATATACTGGTAAGAGTTATCAGTAGTTTCACGAATGTTATGGACCTTGCGTCGGCATGACTTATCAAGCTACTAGGGTCTGACGTTTACCACCCCTAGGTGAGATATGCGACATATCAGACGAACAAACCGGACTGTACGGTAAGTGTTACTGGTTGGATTCACAGGAGTGTGAGCGGGCTTGCTCGTCGATCTTCTGATCGCTCAATACCCGGGTGGCCGTTACGTTTAGCAGACCGCTTGCGGCTTGTGGGTGCTTGATATGATCATCATCTGCTGCCGGCGTATTGACGAGTCTTTAGAGTCCTACACAGAGGTTTCCTGGCTCGAGCGAAACGAAATAGGAGCGCATATGAGATATGTGCAGGACCGAGAATAATGCGTGTATATGATACCGTATTCTATTCTCGCGATGAATGTATCGATTGGTTGTATGCGATATAACCTAGTTATCGAATCAAGGATTGATTCGATAAGTCGATACATTGGATATTAGTCGGTTATATGCGATATGACCGGATCGTTAAATCAAGTATTGATTTAATGATTTAATGCATAATTATATATTTGATATATTACTTTGCATTAACTAATATTAGTTCACTTTAAATGGATTTTCTCACTTGATGTGCACATTGTATATGTGATATATTTTTATGTGCACTTGATTGTATCATGTTTGATGATACATGCTAACTTGGTTAAGTGTATGATTAAACCATGGTTGTGTAATGGTTAGGGTTTTGATTTTATTTATTTATTTGTTTATTCATTTAATCATTTTTGGCAAAATAAAATGGTGGATTTATTTGTTCTTTGCTAAAAGCTTCTTGAAGCTTCAAAGCATCTTTGAAAAGTCTTCCATTTTGTTTTTACCACTAAACCTAACCATTCACCTAACCTTAGTTTATTCTCTACACTTTACCATGGTTACATTATGATAACCATCACTTGATTATTGAATTAATTTTTTTTCCATTCTTTTCTTCTTCTTCTTTTTGATGAAGAAAGAAAAGCTTTCTTGAAATTTATCAAGTGTTGATTCCAAGTGAGAAATCCAAATCCAAAGAGAACCCACTTCCTATTTCTTCATCCTCTACCTCTTGCCAAGTAGTATGGGGTGTTTTCTTCACAAGTTTCATGACTTGGTGAAGTTGGAGCTTGATCCTGAGTTGCCTCGACGTAGATCATCTTCGGCATCGAAGCCGACGACCTAGCCCGCCCATTTCTCCGATGAAGCCGATGCTAGAGTCCGGGATCCGATATGGACAGCGAGGGGACTTCATCATGGAGCCATGGAGGTGGAGGACCGGATCTATAAAGGTTTTAACCCCTTCCCTTTAGCTATAAATTCATTTATTTGCATTGCATCGCCTATACATCTAGTTAACGATCCGTATTAGGGTTTCTCGGCACTTGTAAAATCTTAATTGGCCATGTTTGATCACTTGTGAGACCTGATTAATGTGCCTAGGAACCCTACAGTGGTATCAGAGCCTAGCTAGTGTTAGTTATATGTATTCCCTAGAGGCCATTACTATACGTAGGATGTATATTGTAGTGGATGCTGGGACATATATAGGGAGGACTTTCTTGCTCGACATGATAGTATGCTATCTGGTTGATCTTTACCTTAACGTGTACACTGATTGTCTCTCTATTACATGTTGGTAAAGCCCTTAGGATCTGTACTTGACTATCTGGACTATGATGCGGATCATACTAGTGGGGACATGGTAGTCCATAAGTACATCCTTCAAAGTCCCTAGTCGTGGGTATATCGAGACGGGGCATCGATATACCAGAGTAGACTAGCGTGTACCTTCTCGACCCATACAGATGGGCGATGGATGATCCCATATCCATTGGTGTTTGACATCAGAGATGATATACGGGTGCTCAGTAGAGACTGGGTACACTGGACGGACTCGCCGAGAACTCCCAGATGGTATTATACCTCACGTCAGATGGCAGTTCTCTGGTGACACTGGTACAGAGTAGTCTGTTGACCCGAGATCGTCATAGAGTCTTGTGTGGTTCCCACTGTGCTTTGATTTCCATCTTACCACGTCCAAGAGGGCGTGCAAAACGGTGGTTTTTGGGTACAGTCCCGAGTCACATGGAGGCAATGAGCGATAGGAGGGGATTCGTCTCTCCCGGTATAGGGGGTTGATGTTGCGCTGTGTTCGATTGGCTATAACAGGAAATCCCTGGCCAGGGTTGCTGAGATTTACTGGTAAGTGTTACCAGTAGTTTCTCGAATTGTTATAGACCTCATATCGACACGACTTATTGAGCTATTGGGGTCTGACGTTTACCACCCCTAGGTGAGATATGCGACATATCAGACGATCAGACCGGACTGTACGGTAGTGTTACTGGTCGGATTCGCAGGAGTGTGAGCGGGCTTGCTCGTCGATCTTCTGATCGCTCAATACCCGGGTGGCCGTTACGTTTAGCAGACCGCTTGCGGCTTGTGGATGCTTGATATGATCATCATCTGCTGCCGGCGTATTGACGAGTCTTTAGAGTCCTACACAGAGGTTTCCTGGCTCAAGCGAAACGAAATATGAGCGCATATGAGATATGTGCGGGACCGAGAATAATTCGTGTATATGATACCGTATTTTATTCTCGGGATGAATGTATCGATTGGTTGTATGCGATATAACCTAGTTATCGATTCAAGCGTTGATTCGATAAGCCGATACATTGATATTAGTCGGTTATATGCGATATGACCGGATCGTTAAATCAAGAGTTGATTTAATGATTTAATGCATAATTATATATTTGATATATTACTTTGCATTAACTAGTATCGGTTCACTTTAAATGGATTTTCTCACTCGGGTGTGCGCATTGCATATGCGATATGATTTTGTGCACTTGATTATATCATGTTTGATGATACATATCTTTTTTGTTAAGTGTAATGAATTAAACCTAGTTTAAGTAAATGATTAGGGTTTTCTTTTATTCATTCATTTATCTTTTCATTTGCATTTAAAAGATAAATGAGAAAAGGAAAAGAAGTGAAAAATGGTGGTTAGTTTTGTTTTCAACATGAAGCTTCATGAAGCTTTCATTAAGTCACCATTTTTGTCTCATCTCCTTAACCCTAGCCATTCTTTAACCTTGGTCAATTCTCTACACCTAACCATGGTTTGCTTATGATAAGAATGTATTTTCTTTTCTATTTTAATAATTCTTATCATAACAATTTCCTTCTTCTTCTTCATTTCTTCAAGTGAAGAAAGCTTGCCTCCATCAATGGCAAGTGATGAAAAAGAGTGAGAAATCCAAATCTAAAGTCTACCCACTTCCTATTTCTTCATCCTCTACCTCTTGCCAAGTAGTAGAGTGTGTTTTCTTCACAAGTTTCTTGACTTGGTGAAGTCGGAGCTTGATTTAGCGATGCCTCGACGTAGATCATCTTCGGCATGGACATCGACGACCTAGCTCGCTTATTCTCCGATGAAGTCGACGCTAGAGCTCGGATTCTTTTTGGACAGCGGAGAGGACTTCGTTGCAGAGCTATGGAGGTGGAGCACCGGATCTACAAAGGTTGTATATCCGTATTCTCATAGTTAAGTGTTAACTAGTTAGCTTTTTCGCCTAGTTTTCTAGCAAACGATCCGTAGTCGGGTCTCTCGGCACCTAGAATTTTTGAAAATGGCATGTTCGATGCCTTGTGAGACCTCACTAGAGTGCCTAGGAACCCTACAGTGGTATCAGAGCCTAGCTAGAGCCTTAGGCAAAGTCTAGACGGAATTTGAAGTCCGAACGACCCGAAACCCATCTCAAAATATGCTCTCTGTACATTTTCTAATTTCGAGGATTTTTCCACATTAAAAATATGCAGAGAAATCAGCAGGCAATTATAAGGGAAATTGTAAAATTCGTGTGCGTAATTCCTTCAATGCGCCGCGGTTCCGGGTCTCCTAACTCCAGAATTGGTAGGGTTGCTTGCCGCTCTCGTAGGGGTCTAGGGGTGTGGGATTGGCTATTCATCACGACCGTGGAATCCGTGTTTTATACTGGCTCGTATTGAAAACACGGACGTCCTAGTATATCCAATATTTCATATGATTCTTCTGCTGCGATATCTGTGATGTGATCATGTGATATTCTGTAATAGATACAGTATATAGTATATATGATATATTATATAGGTGTTACTTATGTTTTACACCCGCGCTAGCCCTGCCCTGCTCTGCCGTTAGTTACCTAACCTAACGGTGCACGAGGGGACATCGAGGCGAATGCGGATGGCATAAGTGTACGTCGTATTTATCTGTGATGTTTAGGTACTTAAATGATGGGACTTCATTAATGTGATTAATGAAATAAAAGAAACCTAAGATGTTGTAGAATCGAATTTCAAAATAAAACAGGTAGCTACAGTTCTTGCTTTGCACAGCGGTATATGTGATATATCCTGCACCTTATTCGATGAGGAAAGGACCGAGATCCCTTCACCGGGAGTGACTCCTTTAGCAATAACTGGCAGATGCTACACACTCGGTTTGTCTTTTGATTGCTTTTAAGAGTTTTTGCTTTGCACAGTGATATATATGATATATCCCGCACCTCATTCGACGAGGAAAGGACCGACGATCCCTTCACCGGGAGTGACTCCTTTAGCATAACTAGAAAAGCCTCAAAAACACTCCATTTCAAAATCATTTGATTCTACAACGATATCAAGTTCATTACGCAATAGGTTTTCAGAAAAACCTGTCGTAGCCCTCCGTCATTTCAGATAAATCCTGTTTAGTATTCGTGCTGCGTTTGTTGACCTTGTCAAGGCGCAGTGTGCGGTAGCTAACCAGTATTTATCTGCTTATGCATATGATGCAGATTGGGTTAGGGTAGTCGTGCGGCCTTGTTGACCTTGTCAAGGGTCATGCGGGTGGGTTTGATTCAATCAAGAAATGACGGGTTGAACTTGACTTGCGGTCTATGGTTTGTTGACCTTGTCAAGGTCATAGATCGTTCGGGGCAAAACATTATCGGGAATTTCAAGTGTTGAAATTTGCAATGAGATTGCATACCTTCTATGAGATAGTTGGATCCCGATACCTGCTGCGAGTAAGAGTTACTCCTGGGAGAGTTTTACACATTACAATTAGCCGATCAAGTAGGTGTCTAGAAAGGTGTTAACGGGGTTACGTCTCTGGGAAAACGAGGTTTACATTAATTAGGTTCGTGCGAAAGCACGGGGGACCTCCCTCAAAGTACCGACACTGGCCTGGCTGAAAGATTGGCGAACTTGTAGTGTGTAATTAATCCCGGCTAGTCTTTCCTTTTAGGGTTTGAAGGAAGATTTGATAAAAAGCAGTGGGAGCCATCCTGATTAGATAAAATAATAACCAATCTATTCTTGCAAGAGCGCACGCTGAGTGTTTTCTTCTCTCTCTCTCCTGGTAGCGACCATATCACGCCTTAATCAAGATAATAATACGGATTATTGACCGAACCCGCTTGTTATACTGAGCTGGGGAACGTTGATCCCGCTCCAACTTATAATTGTTATAAGACAGAGCAGGAAATTGGGGAATACCTGATTTCCCGTGCCGCCCAAACGAAGAGAGTGCATGCTGATGCATCATCTTCGGGTGTGTTCTTTATACAGAACTGTTTCTCTATTCTTTACGTCCTGGGTATGTGATACCGGATCAGGATCCCGCATATGTAATATGTGTTAGTGTATATGCCCTAGAGGCCATTACTGTATCATACTAGCTTGTATATTACTTAATGGAAGCTTGGGATATTCACAGTTGTATATACAATCTTGCTCGAAATGGTAGTATGCTACTTGGTTTGTCTCTGCTTTAATATGTGCATGTGTTTCTTTTAGCATATTGCTGGTATACATATTAGTAGAGCCCTTAGGATCTTTGCTTGATTACCAGCGTTGTGATGGCGCTCGCACACGTGGGAGCTGGGTAATCTATAAGCACATCCTTATACAGGTCCCTGGTCGTTGGACTATCGAGACAGGGCATCGATACTCCGGAGTAGACTAGCGTATGCGCTTCTCATCCCAGTGTGGGAGACGGTCTGTCCCACAGCCGTTAGTACGTCGTACTTGGGATAGTATGCGGGTGCTCGTTAGGTTACGAGTACACTGGACAGGACTCGTCGGGAACTGTTGGTTGGTAATATACCTATCGTCAGTTATCAGTTCCCAGGTGACATGAGTACAGCTTAGTCCGCTGACTTGACACTGTCACTTCGCCTCGAGTGTGTTCCCACTGCACTTTGATTACTACCCTACCACGGCTCAAAGGAGCTGTGCAAACAGGTAGTTTTTGGGTGCAGTCCCGAAGCACTTGGAGGCAGTGACGGTTAGACAGGATTCGTCTCTCCCGGTATTGGGGGTTGACATCGCGCTGTGTCTAGGAGAGCCATTACACGAGTAGTCCCTGGCCAGGGCAAGCGAGATATACTGGTAGGTTTCCAGTGTTATCTCAGGGTGTTCTGGGCTACACTCCGACACGACTTGTACCGCTATTAGGGGACTGACGTTCACCGCCCCCCTAGGCCCGCCATGCGATGTATCAGACGAACAGACCGGACTGTACGGAGACTGTCACATACAGGCTCAGTAGGAGTGCAGATGGGGTTCACCTCGTCAGTCTTCTTATCGACATCTACCTGGGGACCGTTACGTACAGCTAGTGCCGCTTGCGGTCTGTGGTTAAACCCACTGCCAGCGTAGTGTCGAGTCTTTAGAGTCCCACACAGAGAGCTATTCGCCTTTAGGCAAAACGAGTAGAGGTCGCATGGTTTTGCGACAGGGTTCGTTCGCATCCGCGCACTTGTGCACGTTTGCTGTCCGGACAGTTTATACTAGCGGGCTTTGGTTTAAGCCGGATCCTAGTATATGATTTGAGATTGGTTTTTCTCATTGTGTTCGTGTTCCTCGGATCACGAATGCGGGTGCGTATGCACAGTTGCTTGAGATTGGGGGAGAGGACCTTGTTTAGGGTTAATGGCCTTTGTCATTTTATTAACCCTATTGATTTTGTGTGGATTATTGTTAATTGATAATTAGCTTAATTATTGTGCATGGTTGTTGTTGACAATTTGACTTCATTGACTTGTTGACCATGTTGACAACTTGACCATAATCATTTCATTTGGAAGATGCTCTTTGATCTTTGCAAAAATGAAATGATAATGGTCAATTCATGATTTATCATGACAATTTTCAAGCTAATTATCTAATTAAACTTATCCTCACATATTAGTGAGAATGGCTCACTATTATTCTGATTCTCTCATTTCTTTTCTCTCTCTTGCTCATCCTCTCCCTCAAGCTCTCTCCCTCTCATGTGTTGAGAAACAAAAAGCTTGAGAAAAACCCTCTCTTGATCTTCTCTACTCACTTCTAGGGTTCAAGTCTTAGCATTTCTTGCACTCTAGTTACTCCTAGCTTGGAGTTGAAGCTAAAGGTGGTGGCTTTCGGGTGGATCCTTCTTTGACGGGAGAAGACAAGCAAGGTGATCCTTTTCTACCATACCTAGGAGCAAGGAGAGAAGGACTAAAGACCAAAGGTATAACCTTTCTACAACTTTGTTAGTTGTTAGTTTACTTTAGCTAGTTTTAGTTTAGCAAAGATCCTCACAAGCTTAGTCCATGTTGCCTAAGTCATTAAAAATCCGATTTTTATTATGTTTTCCGCCTCCCCGTAAGCACCGGGGTGGGCAACACGGACTTACAGTGGTATCAGAGCCTAACTAAACTCAAACTAGCTAGGTAGTAAAGTGTAGCGAAGTTTCGAAACCGAAAAATCCAAAAACCGAACTTTGAAAAACCCTAGTTTCTGTTGAAATTTTTTCTGCTCAAAATAGAAAACTTTATATTTGTAAATTCATCTCAGGGTTTTTTAAAAACACCCACGAAAAACGAGACAGAGAATCATCCAAACCGCCGCGCTTCCGCCGCACGAGGTAGGCTCGTGCCGCGGAAGCGCCGCGATTTGATGTCTTCACTGCATCGTTTTTCGTGTAGTGTTTTTCTGTATTGTTTTTGGGATTTTTAGGATATATATTATATGCCCAGATTTTCCAGAACTAAAATTTGCTTTTGCGGGCCTATAAATCCGTATTTTTCCGGAACTTCACTACGCTTTAACTACATCGGTTATATCTGTAATGCTTGCATGTATTGAACGTCGGCTAATCGCTATAAGACGATTAGTCGGGGTTATACATGATCTGTGTTTGTTGTTGGTTTGTGGATATGAATGGATTGGATTGTCGCGGGTGAATAGCCGGGTTGGATGTGAGATGAGCGTTGTTTTTCTTTCATTCATTTGTAACATGTAAATTGATGTAATAATATTCTTTGTATGGCCGCACAACCGGGTCGGGGTTGTAGCCGTCATTGTATAATTCTTTTTACTGTTTTTGCTCCTAGGATAGACCCATGGAGGGGGTGCACAAACTACCGGGTACTCGAAGTGCCGAGTGGCCTACTCACGGTGGTGAGGGAGGTTGCTTCGCTTCGGGTGCTTGGCGGGTAGTTTGCCGCACCCGTAGGGGTCTTGGGTGGGGTATTGGCTATTCACCGCGACCGTGTAATCCGCTTTGCGTTGCAGGCTCGAACGCATTGCGGATTCCTAGTATATCCAATGTATTCATCTGTGATCTGTAATGTCTATCATTGCTATATATTTATATATAATAACTATTTAGGCGTTGCTTATGTTTTACAGCCGCGCTAGCCCAGCCCCCGCTCTGTCGTTAGTTAAGTAACCTAACGGGTGATGACGGGGCCCCGTGGCGAATGCGAATGGCATAAGCGTACGTCATATTTTGGTTGTTTTCTGCAATGGTAGGATTAAATGATGGGACGCATTAAAAGAACTAATGCAAGAAATAAACCAAGTAAAAGTCGAATGGAACACTTTGAAAACCACTCGGTTCTTTTCAAAACTAAAACTTTTAAACGCGGAGCTTGAACCACTCCTTTTAAAAGCTATCTCGTTCCATCGATTATATCAAGTTCACTACGTTCACGGTTTCGCCAAAACCATCCGTAGCCCTCCATCATTTCGGTTAAATATTCGGTAGTATTCAAGCTATGTATTTTGACCTCACGCCAAGGCATAGTGATTGGTAGCTGCCGGATATTTATCCGTTGCATAGATAGAATGCGTTGATTTGAGACAGTCGTACTGCCGTTTTGGCCTACGTCAAGGGTAGGTACGGGTGGGTTCAAATTAACCAGGATAATGATGGGAAGAACTTGACATGTGACTTATGACATTTTGACCTCACGCCAAGGTCATAAGAGCATGGGGCAAAAATCCACATCGGGAGTTTCATAAGTACTGAAACTTGCTAGCGTTGCATACCATTTGGAGTGTGATAATTCTGGTAGGATTCCTTCGGTTTTATCACGCGATGATATTTGGATCCCGATCCTACTGTGAGTATATGCTACTCCTCGGGAAAACTCTCACTTAACGATCAATGCTATAAACCTAGTAGGTGCCTAGAAAGGTGTTAGCGGGGCTACGCCCACAGGGAAAAGAGGTTACTTAATTAAGGAACTTCGCGAAAGCGTTGGAAAACCTCCCTCGAAGTACCGACACTGGCCTGGCTGAACGGTTAAGCAAGTATTGTACGGTGAGAATGATCCCGGCTAATCCTTTTCTTTATGGTTTGAGAAGGGATTCGAGAGACAGTGGGAGCCATCCAGTTTAGACAAACTAAAAACCACTCTAAACTTGCAAGAGCATCATGCTAAAGTGTTTCTTTTCTCTCTCCTAATTGCAGCGACCATTCAAGATGACCGGACTTAAGTTACTATTAGATAAAAACATATTGACAGGGCCAAACTACAAAGATTGGCTCAGGAATGTCAAGATGGCTATCACTTATGACAAGCTGGGGTATATACTTACCACCAAAGCTCCCCCCGTCCCAGGTCCCACCTCCAGCGTCGCGGATGTAGAAATCCGTAAGACATGGGAGATAGATTGCGCGAGGGCCAAATGCCTCGTATTAGCCTCGATGGACAACGACCATCAGAGGAGGCACGAGAATATGGACCTAGAGTCCATATTTCTCCATACAAAAGAACTGTATGGAGAGCAGTCTCGTATCGCAAGATACGAAGTGTCGAAGAAGCTCTTTTCGGCAAGGTTGGCCGTCGGATCATCGGTAGCGGACCACGTGCTTAAGATGATCGGCTACATAGAGGAGCTCGCGGACCTTGGGACCACGTTGGAGAATGAACTCTATACTGATCTGATTCTCCAGTCCCTTCCTTCCACTTACGCCCAGTTCATTCTTAACTTCAACATGCAAGGAAAGGAGGTTGAACTTGCCGAGCTTCTGAACATGTTGAGGACTGCTGAGGGCACCCTACAGAAGGGTAGGGAGACATCCACTTTGTTTGTAGGAGGATCTTCCTCTTCTAGGTCCAGGGCGAAAGCCAAGGGCAAGAAGAAGAAAGCCCCCGCCAAACCAAGAGGCGGTGTCGGTAAAGTGGATACGAAGGGAAAGGGTAAAGCAACAAAGGTAGCGGGGAAGCTGGTGGGGAAGGAAGAATGCTTCTATTGTCACAAAAGTGGCCACTGGAAACAAGATTGCAAGGCTTGGAAAGCCAGAACACAGGATTTGAAGCGAGTTGCAGCTTCAGCTTCAGGTGTGTATGTTATTGAAAACTGTCTATCAATAAACTCTACATCCTGGGTATTGGATACCGGATCAGGATCTCATATCTGTAATTCTTTGCAGGCGTTGAGAAAGCGTAGAGTTTTGAAGGCAGGTGACATGACCCTCAGAGTTGCGAACGGTGCTAGCATGGATGCAGAGGCCGTGGGGGACTATCACCTGGGATTATCAGATGGACACTTTTTGGTTTTGCGTAGTTGTTATTATGTACCAAATGCAACCTGTAATATCATTTCTGTATCTTTATTATCTAAAGAAGGTTATGAATTTGCATTTGTAAGTAATGTAGTGAACATTCACCTTAATCAAGTTTTGATTGGGTCAGGTACATTAAACAACGGTATTTACGTTTTAAACCAACCACAGGTTTTCAATATCCAGAATACACATAAAAGAAAGTCTCCAGATATTAATAAAACTTTCTTATGGCATTGTAGACTGGGTCACATCAACGAGAGAAGATTGACTAAGTTACATACTGAAGGATATTTAGATTCGTTCGATTATCAATCGTATGCAACTTGTCAATCCTGTCTCAAAGGAAAGATGACAAAGGCTCCGTTTTCTGGACACGGAGAAAGAGCGAGCGAGCTCTTGGGACTCGTACACAGCGACGTGTGCGGTCCAATGTCTACACATGCGCGAAGCGGTTTTTCTTACTTCATAACTTTTACGGATGATTTCTCAAGATTCGGACATGTCTTCTTAATAAAGCATAAATCCGAAGCTTTTGATAAGTTCCAGGAATATAAGAATGAAGTAGAAAAACAGACCGGCAAAAGTATCAAGATCCTAAGATCGGATCGAGGAGGAGAATACTTAAGTGCCGAATTCCTGAATTACTTAAAAGAGAATGGAATTCTCTCTCAGCTTACTCCTCCATACACCCCGCAACATAACGGTGTATCGGAGAGACGGAACCGAACCCTATTGGATATGGTACGGTCCATGATAAGTAATGCTGAGTTACCGCGATCTTTCTGGGGATATGCGCTAGAAACAGCTGCATATCTTTTGAACCGTGTTCCCACTAAGACTGTGCCTACCACACCATATGAGTTATGGAGTGGGAAGAAACCCTATCTTCAATACTTGAAGATTTGGGGATGTCCAGCTTATGTCAAAAAGCAGCATACGGACAAGCTCGAGGCACGCTCAGTACTGTGCAAGTTTGTGGGATACCCAAAGAACTCCAGGGGGTATCTTTTCTATTACGCAGAGGAACAAAAAGTCCTTGTTTCTCGCAATGCCCACTTTCTGGAACATCAGTTTTTAGAAAAAGAAATAAGTGGGAGCGCAATAGAACTGGAAGAAATTCCAGAACCACAAACTATCACTGAAAGTTTAGTGGAACCAGAAGGTTCAAAAGAACAGGACATTCCTACGCCGCTCCGCAGGAGTAGTAGGCAGTCTCATCCGCCCGAGAGATACTACGGTTTTCTCATTGACGGGGATAGAGAGGACTGCATCCTAGATTGTGATGAGCCTACTAGCTTCCAGCAAGCCATTCAGAGCGTCGACTCGGTAAAATGGCTGGATGCAATGCGGACCGAGATGGAGTCCATGTACACCAACAAAGTATGGACGTTGGACATTGCTCCAGACGGGGTAAAACCCGTAGGATGCAAGTGGATCTTCAAAAGGAAGATTGGTGTAGATGGACAGGTTGAGACCTATAAAGCTAGACTGGTAGCAAAGGGTTTTCGTCAGCGACCTGGTTTGGACTATGACGAAACCTTTTCTCCAGTAGCTATGCTGAAATCCATTCGGATCCTTCTTGCCATCGCTGCTTTCCACGATTATGAGATTTGGCAGATGGACGTAAAGACAGCTTTTCTAAATGGTCATTTAGAGGAGTGTGTCTATATGGACCAGCCAGAGGGTTTCATTCAGGGTGGGAGCAGCGGAAAGGTGTGCAAGTTGCTCAAGTCCATTTATGGACTCAAGCAGGCATCGCGGAGTTGGAACATCTGTTTTGATGAGACGGTCAAAGAATTTGGCTTTATCAAAAATCCAGATGAACCATGCATCTATTGTAGATTTGTAGCGAGAACTGTAGTATTCCTCGTTTTATACGTGGATGACATTCTCTTAATAGGAAATGACATTCCTATGCTACAATCTGTCAAGGGGTTCTTGTCACACAGGTTCTCCATGAAAGACCTGGGTGATGCCTCCTACATTCTGGGTATCCGGATCTACCGTGACAGATCCAAGAGGATATTAGGACTCTCGCAGTCCAGGTACATCGACACCATACTGAAGAGATTCAGTATGGAAGATTCCAAGCGCGGTAATCTACCGGCTTGTCACGGGATCACCCTCGCCAAAGAGATGTCTCCCAAGACTGATTTGGAGAGGGATCGCATGTCTATTATACCCTACGCTTCTGCGGTAGGCTCTATAATGTATGCGATGTTATGTACCAGACCAGATGTGGCTTATGCACTGAGTGTGGTAAGCAGGTATCAGTCAAACCCAGGGGAGAAACATTGGATAGCAGTAAAGAACATTCTCAAGTACCTGAGAAGGACTAAGGAGATGTTCTTGGTGTATGGCGGAAAAGACCTGCAGGTTGAGGCCTTTGCTGACTCCAGCTTCCAGAGTGACAAGGATGATTCCAAGTCCATGTCGGGTTTTGTCTTTACCCTCAATGGAGGGGCGGTGTGTTGGAAGAGCTCCAAACAGGAAACCGTTGCTGACTCGACTATGGAAGCGGAATACATCGCTGCATCTGATGCCGCAAAAGAAGCTGTCTGGATGAGGAAGTTCTTGAAAGAACTTCAGGTGGTTCCGTCCATTGTTGACCCAATACCTCTGTATTGCGACAACAACGGGGCTATAGCTTTAGCGAAGGAACCCAGGTCCCATCAGAAATCCAGACACATCTTAAGGCGGTATCACCTGATCAGGGAGATCGTGGATCGCCAGGAGATCGAGGTCCGGAGAGTTGCATCAGAGGATAACACAGCAGATCCATTCACCAAGGCCTTGCCCCAGACTCAGTTCGAGCGGCTGATCGAGATGATAGGTCTTCGATACGCCAGTACATGGCCTTAGTGCAAGTGGGAGATTGTTAGTGTATATGCCCTAGAGGCCATTACTGTATCATACTAGCTTGTATATTACTTAATGGAAGCTTGGGATATTCACAGTTGTATATACAATCTTGCTCGAAATGGTAGTATGCTACTTGGTTTGTCTCTGCTTTAATATGTGCATGTGTTTCTTTTAGCATATTGCTGGTATACATATTAGTAGAGCCCTTAGGATCTTTGCTTGATTACCAGCGTTGTGATGGCGCTCGCACACGTGGGAGCTGGGTAATCTATAAGCACATCCTTATACAGGTCCCTGGTCGTTGGACTATCGAGACAGGGCATCGATACTCCGGAGTAGACTAGCGTATGCGCTTCTCATCCCAGTGTGGGAGACGGTCTGTCCCACAGCCGTTAGTACGTCGTACTTGGGATAGTATGCGGGTGCTCGTTAGGTTACGAGTACACTGGACAGGACTCGTCGGGAACTGTTGGTTGGTAATATACCTATCGTCAGTTATCAGTTCCCAGGTGACATGAGTACAGCTTAGTCCGCTGACTTGACACTGTCACTTCGCCTCGAGTGTGTTCCCACTGCACTTTGATTACTACCCTACCACGGCTCAAAGGAGCTGTGCAAACAGGTAGTTTTTGGGTGCAGTCCCGAAGCACTTGGAGGCAGTGACGGTTAGACAGGATTCGTCTCTCCCGGTATTGGGGGTTGACATCGCGCTGTGTCTAGGAGAGCCATTACACGAGTAGTCCCTGGCCAGGGCAAGCGAGATATACTGGTAGGTTTCCAGTGTTATCTCAGGGTGTTCTGGGCTACACTCCGACACGACTTGTACCGCTATTAGGGGACTGACGTTCACCGCCCCCCTAGGCCCGCCATGCGATGTATCAGACGAACAGACCGGACTGTACGGAGACTGTCACATACAGGCTCAGTAGGAGTGCAGATGGGGTTCACCTCGTCAGTCTTCTTATCGACATCTACCTGGGGACCGTTACGTACAGCTAGTGCCGCTTGCGGTCTGTGGTTAAACCCACTGCCAGCGTAGTGTCGAGTCTTTAGAGTCCCACACAGAGAGCTATTCGCCTTTAGGCAAAACGAGTAGAGGTCGCATGGTTTTGCGACAGGGTTCGTTCGCATCCGCGCACTTGTGCACGTTTGCTGTCCGGACAGTTTATACTAGCGGGCTTTGGTTTAAGCCGGATCCTAGTATATGATTTGAGATTGGTTTTTCTCATTGTGTTCGTGTTCCTCGGATCACGAATGCGGGTGCGTATGCACAGTTGCTTGAGATTGGGGGAGAGGACCTTGTTTAGGGTTAATGGCCTTTGTCATTTTATTAACCCTATTGATTTTGTGTGGATTATTGTTAATTGATAATTAGCTTAATTATTGTGCATGGTTGTTGTTGACAATTTGACTTCATTGACTTGTTGACCATGTTGACAACTTGACCATAATCATTTCATTTGGAAGATGCTCTTTGATCTTTGCAAAAATGAAATGATAATGGTCAATTCATGATTTATCATGACAATTTTCAAGCTAATTATCTAATTAAACTTATCCTCACATATTAGTGAGAATGGCTCACTATTATTCTGATTCTCTCATTTCTTTTCTCTCTCTTGCTCATCCTCTCCCTCAAGCTCTCTCCCTCTCATGTGTTGAGAAACAAAAAGCTTGAGAAAAACCCTCTCTTGATCTTCTCTACTCACTTCTAGGGTTCAAGTCTTAGCATTTCTTGCACTCTAGTTACTCCTAGCTTGGAGTTGAAGCTAAAGGTGGTGGCTTTCGGGTGGATCCTTCTTTGACGGGAGAAGACAAGCAAGGTGATCCTTTTCTACCATACCTAGGAGCAAGGAGAGAAGGACTAAAGACCAAAGGTATAACCTTTCTACAACTTTGTTAGTTGTTAGTTTACTTTAGCTAGTTTTAGTTTAGCAAAGATCCTCACAAGCTTAGTCCATGTTGCCTAAGTCATTAAAAATCCGATTTTTATTATGTTTTCCGCCTCCCCGTAAGCACCGGGGTGGGCAACACGGACTTACAATATGTTACATGGGCTACAGATAGGTAAAGAACTAAGAACGGGTGATAAGTTTCATGAGGCAGAAAACGGGGCAAGAGTTGCAGCCAAGTCTGTTGGTCACTGTCACCCTGTATTACAAATACATTGATTCTGAACGAATGCTATTAGATACCGAACCTGATATACAAAATCATATCAGTCTCTTTAGTAGTAAAGAAATGATAAAATTTGTATTAATGGATAATGTTTTGAACATTTCCTATATCAAAAGTTGATCGGTTCAGGCACGTTATCTAAAAGCATTGATGTTCTAAATCAAACTACAGTTCTTAGTATATGGAACACACAAAAGAGGAAGAGTTCAGAAATGAACGAATCCTTCTTGAGGCATTGTAGACTAGGTCAGATCAATGTGATCCGACCAGCTAGAGTTACATATAGATGCATATTTAAATCAGTTTGAATTTACATCTTGTGAAACTCGCCAGTCATGTCACAAAGATAAGATGACCACAGCTCTGTTTATTGGAAACAGAGAAAGACTTAGTGAACTCTTGGGATGATACATGTTGATGTATGTTGGTCCCCTGTCTACACATGCCAAGACTGGTTCTTTATACTTCATTATGTTCTCTGATGATCTTTCGAGTTTCTGACCTATGTTCCTGTTGAAACGCAAGTCCGAACCTTTTGAGATATTCACAGAATATAAGTTAGAAGTAGAGAACCAAAATACGGGTATAAGTATTATGTCCTTTGATGTGATCAAGGAGGAGAATACTTGAGCACGAAAATTCCTGAACTATTCTAAAGGAGAATAAGATTCTCTCTCAGAATTACTCCTCCGTATACACCATAGCACGATGGTGTATCGGGGCGGAGCAGATACACCCTATTTGATATGGTGTGCTCCATGATGAGTACTACTGAGTTACCTATTTCCTTTTTGGGAGTTATGCGCTTGAGAAGCTGCATACCTATTGAATAGGGTTCGAATCAAATCAGTTGCCTACCAACTCATATATGATATGGAAAGGGAAGAGCCCATATCTTAAGTTGGTTAAGATTTGGGGTTGTCCGGGCCATGTCCAAAAGCATAATCCGGACAAGCTCGAGGCAAGGTCTGTTATGTAGAACTGGAATAGTTCCAGCTATACAAACTACAACAGATGATTTGATAGAACCAAAGGATTCAATAGTAACCAACGAACCTCAGCCTCTCCGCCGATCTAGTAGGGTTCCTCACCCACCTGAGAGATACTTCGGTTCCTCTATGACAGTGGGAGCGAGGATTGCATCATGAGATGATGACCCAACTAGTTTCGAGCTGGCCATCTGGAGTGGGACTCTGTAAGAATGGCTGGATGCTTAGTGATCTGAGATGGAATCCTTATACACCAACAAAGTATGGACTTTGGTTGCTATATCTGAAGGGTTAAATTCCCATCAGGAGCAAGTATATCTTAAGAAGATTACTTGGTGTAGATGGAAAAGTTGAGACTTTCAAAGCTAGACTTGTTAAAGCTTTTCGTCATCGACCAGGTTTGGATAATGATGAAACCTTTTCAAGTAGCTATGCTTAAGTCCATCCAGATCCTACTTGTCACGGCTACATACCATGACTGCGATATCTGGTGGTTGGGTGTCTTGACTGCTTTTCTAAATAATGATTTAGAAGAGTGTGTCTATAAGTACACAGCCAGAGGGCTTCGTAGACAGTGGGAGCAGCGGAAACGTGTGCAAGATGCTTTATAGGATAAAGCAGGCATCGCGGAGTTGGAACGTCTGTTTTGATGAATTAGTCAAAGAAGTTGACATCATCAAAATGGTAAATGAACCTTGTATAAATAAAAAGGTAGTAGGGAGTATGGTGACGATCCTCGTAGAGTACGTGGATGACATACTCTTGATAGGGAAGGAGTTTCCTATGCTACGCTCGATCAATCTCCGCTTATCACTAGGATTCTCCATATAGGATCAAAGTGATACCTACTAAATCCTGGATTTTGGATCTATGAGATAGATCTAAATGGATGTTAGGCTACTCACTAGTTGTAGTGAGATGGTATCAGTTGATCCTGGGGAAAATCACTGGAAGTGTTCCAGGGTGATAAAGACGACTGAATGTCAGTCACAGGCATTGTCTATACCCTCAGCAAAGGGACGGTATGTTGGAAGAGTTCCAAGCTAGATACCGTGGTATACTAGACGATAAAGGCTGGATACATCGCTACTTAAGATGCTACCAAAGTGGCTGTCTGGGTGTATATTGGTTCATGAGATGAACTTAGTTCCTCCCATTGTGTGACAATGGAGTTGTGGCTTATGCCAAGAAACATCCGTCCCATCAGTGATCCAGACATATTCTAAGGCAGTATCACCTGATCATGGAGATAGTTGATCTCCAGGGTGATCGAGGTTTAGAGAGTAGACTCAGAGGACAACACAGCGGATCCACTCACAAAGGCCTGTTCCCAGAGAGAGACTTTTATGGGATGGTTGAGTATGAGATACTACAACCACTGCTACAGATGGCCCTAGTGCAAGTGGGAGATTGTTAGTTATATATATACCCTAGAGGCCATTACTATACATAGGATGTATATTGTAGTGGATGCTGGGACATATATAGGGAGGACTTTCTTGCTCGACATGATAGTATGCTATCTGGTTGATCTTTACCTTAACGTGTACACTGATTGTCTCTCTGTTACATGTTGGTAAAGCCCTTAGGATCTGTACTTGACTACCTGGACTATGATGCGGATCATACTAGTGGGGACATGGTAGTCCATAAGTACATCCTTCAAAGTCCCTAGTCGTGGGTGTATCGAGACAGGGCATCGATATACCAGAGTAGACTAGCGTGTACCTTCTCGACCCATACAGATGGGCGATGGATGATCCAATATCCATTGGTGTTTGACATCAGAGATGATATACGGGTGCTCAGTAGAGACTGGGTACACTGGACGGACTCGCCGAGAACTCCCAGATGGTATTATACCTCACGTCAGATGGCAGTTCTCTGGTGACACTGGTACAGAGTAGTCTGTTGACCCGAGATCGTCATAGAGTCTTGTGTGGTTCCCACTGTGCTTTGATTTCCATCTTACCACGTCCAAGAGGGCATGCAAAACGGTGGTTTTTGGGTACAGTCCCGAGTCACATGGAGGCAATGAGCGATAGGAGGGGATTCATCTCTCCCGGTATAGGGGGTTGATGTTGCGCTGTGTTCGATTGGCTATAACAGGAAATCCCTAGCCAGGGTTGCTGAGATTTACTGGTAAGTGTTACCAGTAGTTTCTCGAATTGTTATAGACCTCATATCGACACGACTTATCGAGCTATTGGGGTCTGACGTTTACCACCCCTAGGTGAGATATGCGACATATCAGACGATCAGACCGGACTGTACGGTAGTGTTACTGGTCGGATTCGCAGGAGTGTGTGCGGGCTTGCTCGTCGATCTTCTGATCGCTCAATACCCGGGTGGCCGTTACGTTTAGCAGACCACTTGCGGCTTGTGGATGCTTAATATGATCATCATCTGCTGCCGGCGTATTGACGAGTCTTTAGAGTCCTACACAGAGGTTTCCTGGCTCAAGCGAAACGAAATAGGAGCGCATATGAGATATGTGCGGGACCGAGAATAATTCGTGTATATGATACCGTATTTTATTCTCGGGATGAATGTATCGATTGGTTGTATGCGATATAACTTAGTTATCGATTCAAGCGTTGATTCGATAAGCCGATACATTGATATTAGTCGGTTATATGCGATATGACCGGATTGTTAAATCAAGAGTTGATTTAATGATTTAATGCATAGTTATATATTTGATATATTACTTTGCATTAACTAGTATCGGTTCACTTTAAATGGATTTTCTCACTCGGGTGTGCGCATTGCATATGCGATATGATTTTGTGCACTTGATTGTATCATGTTTGATGATACATATCTTTTTTGTTAAGTGTAATGAATTAAACCTAGGTTAAGTAAATGATTAGGGTTTTCTTTTATTCATTCATTTATCTTTTCATTTGCATTTAAAAGATAAATGAGAAAAGGAAAAGAAGTGAAAAATGGTGGCTAGTTTTGTTTTCAACATGAAGCTTCATGAAGCTTTCATTAAGTCACCATTTTTGTCTCATCTCCTTAACCCTAGCCATTCTTTAACCTTGGTCAATTCTCTACACCTAACTATGGTTTGCTTATGATAAGAATGTATTTTCTTTTCTATTTTAATAATTCTTATCATAACAATTTCCTTCTTCTTCTTCATTTCTTCAAGTGAAGAAAGCCTGCCTCCATCAATGGCAAGTGATGAAAAAGAGTGAGAAATCCAAATCTAAAGTCTACCCACTTCCTATTTCTTCATCCTCTACCTCTTGCCAAGTAGTAGAGTGTGTTTTCTTCACAAGTTTCTTGACTTGGTGAAGTCGGAGCTTGATTTAGCGATGCCTCGACGTAGATCATCTTCGGCATGGACATCGACGACCTAGCTCGCTTATTCTCCGATGAAGTCGACGCTAGAGCCCGGATTCTTTTTGGACAGCGGAGAGGACTTCGTTGCGGAGCTATGGAGGTGGAGCACCGGATCTACAAAGGTTGTATATCCGTATTCTCATAGTTAAGTATTAACTAGTTAGTTTTTTCGCCTAGTTTTCTAGCAAACGATCCGTAGTCGGGTCTCTCGGCACCTAGAATTTTTGAAAATGGCATGTTCGATGCCTTGTGAGACCTCACTAGAGTGCCTAGGAACCCTACAGCTAGAGCCTTAGGCGATGCGTAGACGGAATTAGAAATCCGATTGAACCGAAACCCTAACACAAATTTGCTCTCTGGACTTTTTTCAAAAACTGGGTTTTTTCCAGATTAAAAATTCTTAAAAAATTCAGCAGGAAGATCTAAGAATTATGGTGCAAAACGAGATCGTGATTCATCTAAACCTCCGCGGAACAGCGGCAGAAGCATGGCTTCTGCGGCGGTTCCGCGGCCGTATGGTCACATTGGCCAATAAGTTTTGCACAGTAATTTTTATACTTTGGTTCTGGATTTTCTAGGATTTTTTAAATTATACTCAAGAGTTGAGTTTTCTGGGTTGTATTGGGGACTCGATATATTCGATCGGATTGTCTAATTTTGTCAGTGTGTTTTTCCCGGGTAATTTTAGAATATGTTAAAAAGTTCGACCGGATATAAATACTCACTTTTTCCCCTGCCGGGAAATTTCTAATTGTTGGATATTTCCGTAGTTTAATGACGTTCCAAGTAGTGCAAGTAACACTATGGTCCCTCTAGAAGACAACAAACCTTAACTCGATTATGTGACCGTCTTGAACTGCCCATTGAACCTTAGGGTTTGGGGCAGTACGGCGTGCCACATGTGTAAGTCGATGTACAACACCCCAATACTTGTGGGGAGGCGGAATTTTCAAAAACGAACTTGTTTAGTGAACAAACATCGACTAACCGCTTGAATCGAAGCTAAACGATAACTAACTTAAAACATAGAGTTTCAATGCTACTATGTTTAGGGATTATACCTAACGAATCGTGTCCTTCGTCTTTGCAAACTCCACCTCCTCTTCGGCCTTCTCGAAGTAGTAGACGATCCACCCGAGAGCTTAACTCCAAGCTTAGCCTCTAAACTTGAGGCAACTAAACTTCTCTAAGTGCTAATCAAAGAAGCTAGGTGTAATATAGAGAGGGTTATGGATTAAGTAGTCTAACTAATCCTTGTACTCAACACATGAGAGGGGAGGATTAGGGTTTGAAGAGGGAGAGCTTGAGGAGAGAGAAGGTGAAGATAATTATCATATGAGAATAATGAGTTATCATAATATATATGAAACATTAAAATTCATCAATAAAAGAAAAACAAATGATGAATAATCAAGTTTCATAAATATCTAATGGTGATTCATAACCATGACTCATTAAGCATTTATTGTGCATTAATGATATGGATGAATCACTCTCATGACTCACTAAACTCATTCAATGCATATGACACCTAAACCTCCTTAGTCACCATCTTCTAGAAGCTTCTCGCACAATTACGAGAACGCCCCTCCAATCCGCAAAAAATACGGAAAAACTTTAGACTGTATAAATCCAATAACCGGATACCAGTAACTGGCTTAAACCAAAGCCGACTGGTAAAAACTGTCTGAAAGTCGTATGCGCGTAAACGCACGTATGCGTCCGAACCCTTGTCGTAAAACCATACGACCTCTATATCGTTTCGCCTGGAGTAGGGAAACTCTCTGTGTGGGACTCTAGAGACTCGACTACTACGCTGGCAGTGGGTTTAACCACAGACCGCAAGCGGCACTAGCTGTACGTAACGGTCCCCAGGTAGATGTCGATAAGAAGGCCGATGAGGGAACCCATCCGAACTCCTACTGAGTCTGATGTGACAATCTCCATACAGTCCGGTCCGTTCGTCCAAGACTATCGCATATCGGGCCTAGGGGGCGGCAAGCGTCAGTCCCCTAATAGCGGTATAAGTCGTGTCGGAGGGAAGCCCATTACACCCTGAGAAACTACTGGAACCTACCAGCAAATCTCGCTTGCCCTGGCCAGGGACTTTGCGTAATGGCTCTCTGACACAGCGCGATATCAACTCCCAATACCGGGAGAGACGAATCCTGTCTAACCGCCACTGCCTCCAAGTGCTCGGGACTGCACCCAACTGCTACCTGTTTGCACGACTCCTTTGAGCCGTGGTAGGGTAGGAATCTAAGAACAGTGGGACACACTCGAGGCGAAGTAGCAGTGTCAAGTCTGCGGACTATGCTGTACTCATGTCACCCGGGAACTGTTCACTGACGACTGGTATAAAACCAACCAACAGTTCCCTGTGAGTCCTGTCCGGTGTACCCGTAACCTAACGAGCACCTGCATACTATCTCCAGTACGACGTACTGACGGCTGTGGGACAGACCATCTCCCCAACTGGGATGAGAAGCTTACACACCAGTCTACTCCGGAGTATCGATGCTCTGTCTCGATAATCCAACGACCAGGAACCTGAATAAGGATGTGATTGTAGACTACCCAGCCCCCACTAGTGTGACTGCCATCACAACGCTGGTAGTCAAGCAAGATCCTAAGAGCTCTATCAATACGTATACTCACATATTAAGATAGAAAATCCAAGTAGCATACTACCATGTTTAGCAAGACTGTTATATACATGTGAATATCCCAAGCTTCCATTAAGTAATATACAAACTAGTATGATACAGTAATGGCTTTCTAGGGCATAAACACTAACAATCTCCCACTTGCACTAGGGCCATGTACTGGCATATCGAAGACCAATGATCTCGAGTAGCCTCTCGAACTGAATCTGAGGTAGGGCCTTCGTGAATGGATCAGCAATGTTCTCTTCAGAAGCAACTCTCCGAACCTCGATCTCCTGACGATCAATGATCTCCCTGATCAGGTGATACCGCCTCAAGATATGTCTGGACTTCTGATGGGACCTTGGATCCTTCGCTAAAGCTATAGCTCCGTTGTTGTCTCAATACAGAGGTATTGGATCAACTATGGTAGGAACCACCTGAAGTTCTGTTAGGAACTTCTTCATCCAGACTGCTTCTTTTGCGGCATCGCAAGCAGCTATATACTCCGCGTCCATCGTCGAGTCAGCAACGGTGTCCTGCTTGGAGCTCTTCCAGCACACCGCCCCTCCATTGAGGGTAAATGTAGGGTTCCTAGGCACCCTAATGAGGTCTCACAAGGCATCAACCATGCTAATTTCAAATTTTAACGGTGCCGAGAAACCTTAGAACGGATCGTCGGCTAGATGTTTAGGCGAAAATGAAACTAGTTAACAACTTAACTAAAGTTTAAACGGAAATACAACCTTTGTAGATCCGGTGCTCCACCTCCATAGCTCCGCAACGAAGTCCCCTCGCTGTCCAAATGAATTCCCGGGCTCTAGCGTCGGCTTCGTCGGAGAAATGGCGAGCTAGGTCATCGATGTCCATGCCGAAGATGATCTACGTCGAGGCATCGCTAGATCAAGCTCCACCTTCACCAAGCCATGAAAACTTGTGAAGGAAACACCCTATACTACTTGGCAAGAGGTAGAGGATGAAGAAATAGGAAGTGGGTTCACTTTAGAATTGGATTTCTCACTCTTCATCATCACTTGCCATTAATGGAGCAAGCTTTCTTCCATGAAGAAATGAAGAAGAAGAAGAAGAATGTTATGATAAGTTAATAAAAATAGAAAATAAATATAATACTTATCATAACTTTAACCATGGTAAAGTGTAGAGAATTAACTTTAGTTAGGTGGAATGGTTAGGGTTAGAGAAGAAGACAAGAATGGTTGCTTTGGTCAAAGTTGCATGAAGCTTGAAGAAGCTTCTAAGAAAGCAACCATTTGTTTTCTTTTCTCATTCTTTTCATCCAAAAAGAAATAGATAAATGAATGAATAAATAAATAAGCAAATAATAAACCCTAACCATTTCATTAACCAAGGTTTAATTCTTTATACTTAACCAATTTTACATGCACCATCAAACATGATACAAGCATGTGCACAAAATCATATCACATATATAATGCGCACATCCGAGCGAGAAAATCCATTTAAAGTGAACCGATACTAGTTAATGCAAAGTAATATATCAAGTATATAATTATGCATTAAATCATTAAATCAACACTTGATTTAACGATCCGGTCATATCACATATAACCGACTAATATCCAATGTATCGATTTATCGAATCAATCTTCGATTCGATAACTAGGTTATATCGCATACAACCATTCGACACATTGTTCGTGAGAATGAAATACGGTATCACATACACGCATTATTCTCGGTCCCGCACATATCTCATATGCGCTCCTATTTCGTTTCGCTTGAGCCAGGAAACCTCTGTGTAGGACTCTAAAGACTCGTCAATACGCCGGCAGCAGATGATGATCATATCAAACATCCACAAGCTGCAAGCGGTCTGCTAAACGTAACGGCCACCCGGGTATTGAGCGATCAGAAGATCGACGAGCAAGCCCGCTCACACTCCAGTGAATCCAACCAGTAACACTACCGTACAGTCTGGTCTGATCGTCTGATATGTCGCATATCTCGCCTAGGGGTGGTAAACGTCAGACCCCAATAGCTCGATAAGTCGTGTCGATATGAGGTCTATAACAATTCGAGAAACTACTGGTAACACTTACCAGTAAATCTCAGCAACCCTGGCCAGGGATTTCCTGTTATAGCCAATCGAACACTGCGCAACATCAACCCCCTATACCGGGAGAGACGAATCCCCTCCTATCGCTCATTGCCTCCATGTGACTCGGGACTGTACCCAAAAACCACCCTTTTGCACGCCCTCTTGGACGTGGTAAGATGGAAATCAAAGCACAGTGGGAACCACACAAGACTTTATGACGATCTCGGGTCAACAGACTACTCTGTACCAGTGTCACCAGAGAACTGCCATCTGACGTAAGGTATAATACCATCTGGGAGTTCTCGGCGAGTCCGTCCAGTGTACCCAGTCTCTACTGAGCACCCGTATATCTCCTCTGATGTCAAACACCAATGGATATGGGATCATCCATCGCCCATCTGTATGGGTCGAGAAGGTACACGCTAGTCTACTCTGGCATATCGATGCCCTGTCTCGATACACCCACGACTAGGGACTTTGAAGGATGTACTTATAGACTACCATGTCCCCATTAGTATGATCCGCATCATAGTCCAGGTAGTCAAGTACACATCCTAAGGGCTTTACCAACATGTAACAGAGAGACAATTAATGTACACGTTAAGGTAAAGATCAACCAGATAGCATACTATCATGTCGAGCAAGAAAGTCCTCCCTATATATGTCCCAGCATCCACTACAATATACATCCAATGTACAGTAATGGCCTCTAGGGCATACATATAACTAACAATCTCCCACTTGCACTAGGGCCATCTGTAGCAGTGGTTGTAGTATCTCATACTCAACCATCCCATAAAAGTCTCTCTCTGGGAACAGGCCTTTGTGAGTGGATCCGCTGTGTTGTCCTCTGAGTCTACTCTCCTAACCTCGATCTCCCTGGAGATCAACCATCTCCATGATCAAGTGATACTGCCTTAGAATATGTCTGGATCACTGATGGGACGGACGTTCCTTGGCATAAGCCACAACTCCATTGTCTCACAATGGTTGGAACGTAGTTCATCTCATGAACCAATATACACCCAAACATCCTCCTTGTTAGCATCTTGAGTAGCGATGTATCCAGCCTTTATCGTCTAGTGTGTCACGGTATCTTGTTTGGAACTCTTCCAACATACCGTCCCTTTACTGAGGGTAAAGACAATGCCTGTGACTGACATTCAGTCGTCTTTATCACCCTGGAACCATTCCAGTGATTCTCCCCAGGGTCGATTGATACCATCTCACTACAGCTAGTGAGTATCCTAACATCCATTTAGATCTATCTCATAGATCCAAAACCCAGGATTTAGGAGGTATCACTTTGATCCTATATGGAGAATCCTTGTGATAAGCGGAGATTGACCGAGCGTAGCATAAGAAACTCTTTTCTTATCAAGAGTATGTCATCCACATACTCTACGAGGATCGTCACCATACTCCCTACTACCTTTTTGTTTATACAAGGTTCATCTACCATTTTGATGATGTCAACTTCTTTGACTAATTCATCAAAACAGATGTTCCAACTCCGCGATGCCTGCTTTATCAAATAAAGCATCTTGCACACGTTTCCGCTGCTCCCACTGTCTACGAAGCCCTCTGGCTGTGTACTTATAGACGCTCTCTTCTAAATCATCATTTAGAAAAGCAGTCAAGACACCCAACCACCAGATATCGCAGTCATGGTATGTAGCCGTGACAAGTAGGATCTGGATGAACTTAAGCATAGATACTGGAAATGTTGCGCCACGGCAGCGCCACGGCCGTCTTACTCGAGGCCAAATTGCGGAATCAAAATTTTTTTCCTTACTCGGAAACCGGCGCTACCGCGGACAAAGAAAACCCGGATCGTTAACCATTAACCTACGCTAGCTAACAAGAGATGGGAAAAGAAGTATACCGAGTGATCCGAGTCCTCCGGTCTTCTCTTCATCGTCCCGATCTCCCGCGGAAAGTCATGCCTCCACATCGTCGCCTCCTCGCCGGAAAGGGCACCACATCGCCTTCGTCTTTTACGGGCTCCCGCCTCAATACCGAGGCAACTCGAGCATGAAGCCGGCAACTCGACATGCTCAAGATTTGCTGTAGAATGCAGTAGATTGTCTCACTTGGGTTTATGTTGTTGCCAATGAGGATGATGGAGGAAACAAGGATTAGAAAAATGGTGCTTGCATTTTTCTAGCATGAAAACTAGATCAAGAAAGAAAACTCTCATGAATGAAGCTCTCTCTTCTTCTTCCTCTCTTTCTTTTTCCTTCTTCTTTTCTAATGGAAAAACTTCTCCACTTAGAAAAAGGGGTGGAGGAATGAAACATAATGCAAAGGGAGGTGAGTGTAGGAGCAAGAGAGGAGGTGACCACATCAAGAGACAAGAAAACATGAACCATGCTTTTTCCTTACATCAAACCCATACCCTTTCAATCACACTAAAAGCAAAAGTATGGAGCAAAAGATATGAAGCTATCATAATCAATATATATGCAATAAAACCCTCCACAAAGTGTTATTTGCAAAACTGCAAATAACCCCCTCCATCGGAAAAGTCCGGCCGGGAAAGAACAAAGGAAAACCGGCCGGAACGGAATGCAAACTGGCAACTCCAGAAAACTGGTCCCGTAATAAATTACAGGAAAACCCCTATACTGTGCATACACACCCGCATCTGTATTCCGTCCGGATACAAATGCAATGAGACAAAATCTACACTGTACTAGACTAGGACCGGCTTAAGCCAAAGCCGGCTAGTAAAAATCCGTTCGATCCTGATCCGTGCAATACCGCACGTATCAGATCAAACCCTGCCATATTACTATACGGCTACTAGTACAAAACTGTCCGATCCTGATACGTGCAATACCGCACGTATCTGATCGGACCCTGCCATATCTCCATACGGCCTCTACAGCGTTTCGCCCGAAAGCTTGAGTAACTGTAAGTGTGGTGGACTCTAAAGACTCATCAATACTATGGCTGTGGATTCAACCACTGGCACGTCAGAGGTATAAGCCAATACATGACGGGCCACCAGCTATTGACCAAAAGTGACGTCGATGAGAAAGCTCACCCCGACACCCAACTGAGCCTGACAGTGACAATATCCGTACAGTCCGGTCCGTTCGTCTATGAGTATCGCATGGCGGGCCTAGGGGGTTGGTGAAAGTCAGACCCCCAAAAGCGGTACAAGTCGTGTCGGAGCGTAGCCCAGAACGCCCTGAGATACTACTGGAATACCTACCAGTAAATCTCCTGCCTCGGCCGAGGGCTTTGCGTAATGGCTCTCCTAGACACAGCGCGACCTCACCCCCAATACCGGGAGAGACGAACCCCTGCAGATCCGCTCACTGCCTCCATGTGGCTCGGGACTGTACCCAACTAAAACCTGTTTGCACGACTCCTTTGAGCCGTGGTAGGGTAGTAATCAAAGCACAGTGGGAACTCACACGAGACAAATGACGATCCTCAGGTCGATGAACTAACCTGTACACATGTCACCAGGGAACTGCTATCTGACGTCAGGTATAAGTCCAACTAGCAGGTTCCCGGCGAGTCCTGTCCGGTGTACTCATAACCCAATGAGCACCTGTATACATCTTAGGTGAACCAACTGACACCAGTGGCTTGTGAGACCGGCCACCGCCCCTCGTCGGGGTCTCGACTGTATACACTAGTCTACTAATGGAGTATCGATGCCCTGTCTCGAAACTCCTACGACTAGGGACCTTTTAAGGATGTGCTTATAGACTACCAGCTCCCACGCATATGATCGCCATCATACTGCTGGTAGTCAAGCAAGAATCCTAGGGGCTCTATCAACGTGTAATAGCGACATGTCAGGTCACCTAAAGCAGTACACGATGATAAAGGTAAACCAGATAGCATACTATCATCTCGAGTAAGACTGTCCCACCGGGATAGGTCCTCCCTCAATCATTGCAATCACGTGCCTGTGATCCAATAATTGACTCTGAGGGCACTATCTCCAACAATCTCCCACTTGCACTCAAGGTTAATTATTGCGATGTCGCGTACTCACAGCCCGTGTGATACCGAACACCCAACTCCTCTACTAGTCAGTCTCACAAAGCTCGTTTGCGAAACTATTGCGTTCGAGGAATAGCCTCAGTGAGTGGATCCGCAGTGATGTTTCTTTCTATGTCTCTCTATATCTCAAGTTCGCGGAGAAAGCCATCTCCCGAAATGAGCAATACCTGTCTTAGAATATGTCTGGATGTCTGATGGGACCTAGTTCATAAATGAACTCCAAATCCAAACTTCTTAGACTGTATCATCAACTGAACTTAATCAGTATCCTGCGCCATGCCTCCCTCAGTATTGCCTTGGACCACCTGTCCAAAATACTGTCCCTCGTCAGAGGGAGAACTATAACTCTGACGACCTCCTTGTCGTCTATGTCACTTTGGAAGCCTGGAGTGATAATCGTCTCCTAAAGGAGGCAGCCGTTATCATATCCCTAGAACATTCACTTATGTTCTAAAACTGCTTCCGACTGTTCCTCCAGGATTGGATCAATATCAACTTATTGCATCTAGTGCAAGAACAACATCTGGTGTGGTACTTGACATCTCATGATTGACTCAATTGCCTAAGCAAGTGATCTGTCAATCATGCGTATTCCTCTCCCCTTTAGTCTGTAAGACACCTTTAGAGAGGGTGACTCCATTACCTGCAGGTACACTACCATGCCAGGAGTCGTCCATTCTAAATACTCTTAGAATGCTGTCAAGGTACCCTGATTGGGAAACCACCCAAATCTAGATCTAAAACCATAGGTCTAGTAACCAGTATGTCTGATATAATATCCAAGTCCCATGTGGAGAAAACACTGTGTGACGACCAAAGTATAACCGATCGTAGTATAGGAATATCACTTCCTACTACCTTCTCAACAGATCCATCCCCTATTCTGATGACGTCAAACCCATGACTGTCACATCAGAAACAGATGATCTAACTCCGCTATATCTGCTTTAGTCTATAAATAGATATAAGCATGAAGTCCACCAATGCTTCCGCTGCTCCCACTGACTACGACAACCCTCTGCCAGAGTCATATAGACGTGCACTTCTAAAGCTAGTTTAGAACGACGCTATACTCATCCTCCTGCCGGGTCTCGCAGCCTGGAACAACAACAATGGCAAGTGTGGGTAAACAAGAACTTCCCTGTCACCGTCCTTGAGGCTACCGGAGTACCTCTCGGGTGCCTGAAGTTACCCACCTTATCTGCGGAGTGGCCAATGGAATGTCAAATCAGATTGAATCTTTAGGTTCCTTATTAAATCTTCAGTAATCGTTTGCGGTTCTGGAATCACTTCCAGTTCTACCATACTCCCACTGCTGTTTTTGAAAAAATCTATTTTTAATAAAACTGTGGCGAGTCTAGAACAATATTTCTATTGATCTGCCAGATGGTAGAAAGTCAACCCTCGTCATAGCCTGGGTCAACCCACAAACAGCCATTACAGAAACATGCCTTGAGTTATCCGGAGTCTGGTTTTAAGCATAAGCCGGACAACTCCCCGTACCTTAACATCGTTAAGATATGAACTGTTCTATATCCAATATAGAACCAGAGGCACTGATTTAATTGAACCAGATTCAAATCATGCAGCTGTCTCCAGTGCATGTCAACTAAATGGAAGGAGGCCGATCAGCGTTACTCAACTTAGGAATGCTTCCAATTATGAGTAACCTGAAAGAGAAGCAATCTGTCTTCATCATTACTATCAACTGAATACCATACACAAGTATCTACATCTTCGATCTCTTAGAAGAATCCCGATACTTGCTACACCTGGTTCTCTACTCTATTCAAATACCTATAACTCCTCAAAACTTAGACCCTGTGTTTCTACGAAACACATGTCTAAGAACTTGAGAAGTTAAAAGTAAACAGAATATAGTATGAGGACCAACCCCTCTGTCCTAATGGACACTGGACAACATACAATACTCTGTATAAGTCCGCTGAGTCTAACAACTCTTTCACTGTGCGTCGCAGGTTGAAAACTGTACTTATGGTTAAGAAGAATTACACCGCTGTTTAATGCTCCTTACCTAACCATCCACTGATATAGGTAAATGTCATCGACATAATATCAAAAGGTATATCTCACTCTATGAAAATAGACGTACAGATATATCGATTTGAAATTGGTGCACAACAGCGGATATTCAAAACCAAATATTTGCCGACCGGCAAACAACCCAGGTGACTTCCTCAAATATCACCGATTACAACGAATCCCGATATAATGAGGATGATCACCCAATTCCCAATAACTTACTCCCACTCATCATCTGTAAAACCATACAGATGTGAGAATTATTCCTGGCAAATACATACCCTGGAGTAAGTGTCTAATCGGGAAATCAGTTTTCTTTTAACAGTACACAGTTGAAACTGAAACATTGTAATGTTTCGATGGGGTATCCTGGTATTCCTAGTAATGCCTCTACCATTATTCAGATTCACAACTATAACCGTATAATTCTTTGCCACCTCTCCAAATCCCTTTATTTGTCTTTAGTCATTACCTTCTGTACACCCCTTTAAGCCAAATGGTTTTCTTCCTTCCCTACCGTTCGGCACCAGCCTATGGTTTGGAAGAAGACTATCCAAAAAGCATAAAGGGTGTACTGTCCTAATCCTAGGAGCACCCGCAACGCGAGAGAAGGTGAAGACAAAAGACACCTGAATGTACTTTATTCCTATTTCTCCTGAACCAGAATCCATCCCCGAACTGGAACTAGTTCCTTTCGAGTTCATATATAACCATACGATGGAGTATCCAATAAACTGTGGATCTTCGTAGTGATACGGAGTGTCCTGGAGAAATACAAAGGTGATTTAGGATTGGCGAAGAAATACTTGGTTTGGTCGTGAATATCAGTCGCATTTTACTTTACCCTCCTACTAATCCCTTGCTTTGTCTTAATCTTAATACCTTCTGCACACCATCGTTATGCTAATTGGTTTTCTTCATTCCCTACCGGTCGGCACCAGCCTAAGGTTTGGAAGAAGACTATCCAATTTGCGTAATAGGTGTACTACTCCTAAGCCAAGGAGTACTCGCAACCTGAGAGAAGGTGAAAAGAAAAGACAACTGAATAGTCCTATCCGTTTTCTCCAGAACCAGAAACCATCCTCGAAGTCCTTCGAGTTCGTATATAACCATACGATGGTTTTGTCCAATGGAAGTGGACGTACGTAGTAATACGGGGTGTCCTGGAGAAAAGGGTAAAAGTAGGAGTGGCAATGAGGTCTGCAACTATGACAATCCAAAAGCCAGTGTTAAGAAGGTTCGGTCAACTTGGTCACTGAGTCATAGTCCAGGGTCGGGTCAATGGTCGCTGCCAGAGAGAGAGAAAAGAAACACTCAGCGTGCACTCTAACCTAGATCAGAATGGTTACCACTTTGTCTAATCTGGAAACCTCCCACTGTACCTCAAATTCTCCTCCAAACCTGAAAGAAGAATTAGTCGGGATCACCCGAGGAGTAAACCAACTCATCAGTGGGAATCAGGATCCAACTATCATCGCATGATAACGTGACGGAATCCATTCACGTCACCACACTCCAGAAGGTATGCGCATGCCTGGCAAGTTTCAGTTCTTTTGAAACTCCCGATGTGATTTTTACCCCAAGCGGTTTATGACCTTGACTAGGTCAACAAACCATAAACCGCCAGTCAAGTTCAACCCGTCATTGTTCTGGATTGCATTAAACCCACCCGTACGTGCCCTTGACTAGGTCAACAAGGCCGCACGACTGTCCTAACCAATCCCACTTATGCAACAAACAAGTACCACTTAGCTACCGAACACTACGTCTTGACTAGGTCAACAAACGCAGCACGAATACCAAATAATACCTGTAGGAAATGACGGAGGGCTACGACTGGTTTTTGGCGAAAAACCTTTAACGTAATGAACTTGATATCGTTGAAGGAACTGCATAGTTTTTATAAAAATATAGTGACGAAAGCCTTTGCTAAAGAGGTCACTCCCGGTGAAGGGATCTCGGCTCTTTCCCCGTAGAATGAGGTGCAGGATATTCCAACTGAATACCACGATGCAAAGCAAAAGTAATCGGCTATAGTGAAGTTAATGCCCTGACGCAAACTTCTGTCCAAGGGGTCACTCCCGGTGAAGGGATCTCGGCCCTTGCCTCGTCGACTGAGGAGCAGGATATTCCAAATGAATACCACGATGCAAAACAAAAGTGAACGTCCTTGCAATAACAGCTTTTTGAAAAATGTCCCAACAACATCAGAATAGGTTTGTTTAAACTTGCATTGATCCGAATCAATGCAGTCCCATCAATTGATCACACCACAAAGAACGAAAATATACTGACGTACGTATATGCCATCCGCATTCGCCACTGGGTCCCGTCATCACCCGTTAGGTTAGCTAACTAACGGCAGAGCGGGGACTGGACTAGCGCGGGTGTAAAACATATACAACATCTACTAATATATATACCAATATATAGTATTTCTCTCAAGGCGTGAATAAAATGCAACATCACAGAAATGTACAGCATCACAGAACAAAACAGATATCTGGAAGCCCCGGGTTTCACAGAGCCGCTGCTGAAACCCGACGTTCCCCTGGTCGTGTGGATAGCCTGTGCAATGAAATCCTAGACCCCTACGGGCGCGGCAAGTCACCCGCCAAAACCTGAAGCGAGGCAGCCCCCTTCAGTACCGTGAATGGACCACCCAGCACTTCACGGAATCCGGCAACTTGGGCACCCCTCCTGGGTCAACCTGTACCCCCTACGAGTGCGGCGAATAGCCCGCTAATCCTGGACTGAAGCCCCCTCCGTCTCAATGCCCTGAGATGCGGGCCCGTTGCCCTCCAGAACCCGGCTATCCGTGCACCCCACCGCGGGGTAACCCTAGTACAGAAAGTAAAATATACATACACCGGGTACATCGACCGCAACCAGGTCGTGCCCCAAAAGAATAATACAAACAGGCAGTGACGGCAGTCCACATGTCGGACGCTCGCCCCGCAATATCAAATGTATAAAATACAACAAAACAGTACTAGCATTGCATCCAGGCTATCCCCCACGACCGATCCGCAACATCACAGCATAAACATAGAACATCAACGTGAAAATCACGTTCGCAAATCCGTCTAACCAGGCTATAGCAGTTAGATCGGATTTACCGATCGAGTGACATTCACGGTCGCAGATATAATGTAAATACTGTGAAAAATGTGTTTAAAATTTTCCGATTGACCAAAACTTAACAAGTGGGCCCCCAATCAAAACTGTAGCACTCACAGAAAACCTGGGCCCAATTTTAACATTCCAAAACCACTAATTTAAGCCCATAAGCCCACTGCAAACAAATGATAACACGACCCCACACTTCTGCCGCGGAAGCGCGGCCAAAAGGGTGTTTTGGCCGCCCTTCCGCGGTCGTACGGAACGATCGTCTCACCAAATTTTGTCACTGTTCTTAGAACACTCTGCACATCATTCTGAGACCACCTGAAAAATTTTTAGACTCCAAAAAATTTCGACAGAAACTGATTGTGCTAGAAAATACGGTTTTTGGAAATTTTGGTCGATCGGAAATGCAAACACATCAAACGAAGCTAGGTAAGGTTAATGGCGTGTCTCTGATACCATGTTGCGCCACGGCAGCGCCCCGGCCGTCTTACTCGAGGCCAAATTGCGGAATCAAAATTTTTTTCCTTACTCGGAAACCGGCGCTACCGCGGACAAAGAAAACCCGGATCGTTAACCATTAACCTACGCTAGCTAACAAGAGATGGGAAAAGAAGTATACCGAGTGATCCGAGTCCTCCGGTCTTCTCTTCATCGTCCCGATCTCCCGCGGAAAGTCATGCCTCCACATCGTCGCCTCCTCGCCGGAAAGGGCACCACATCGCCTTCGTCTTTTACGGGCTCCCGCCTCAATACCGAAGCAACTCGAGCATGAAGCCGGCAACTCGACATGCTCAAGATTTGCTGTAGAATGCAGTAGATTGTCTCACTTGGGTTTATGTTGTTGCCAATGAGGATGATGGAGGAAACAAGGATTAGAAAAATGGTGCTTGCATTTTTCTAGCATGAAAACTAGATCAAGAAAGAAAACTCTCATGAATGAAGCTCTCTCTTCTTCTTCCTCTCTTTCTTTTTCCTTCTTCTTTTCTAATGGAAAAACTTCTCCACTTAGAAAAAGGGGTGGAGGAATGAAACATAATGCAAAGGGAGGTGAGTGTAGGAGCAAGAGAGGAGGTGACCACATCAAGAGACAAGAAAACATGAACCATGCTTTTTCCTTACATCAAACCCATACCCTTTCAATCACACTAAAAGCAAAAGTATGGAGCAAAAGATATGAAGCTATCATAATCAATATATATGCAATAAAACCCTCCACAAAGTGTTATTTGCAAAACTGCAAATAACCCCCTCCATCGGAAAAGTCCGGCCGGGAAAGAACAAAGGAAAACCGGCCGGAACGGAATGCAAACTGGCAACTCCAGAAAACTGGTCCCGTAATAAATTACAGGAAAACCCCTATACTGTGCATACACACCCGCATCTGTATTCCGTCCGGATACAAATGCAATGAGACAAAATCTACACTGTACTAGACTAGGACCGGCTTAAGCCAAAGCCGGCTAGTAAAAATCCGTTCGATCCTGATCCGTGCAATACCGCACGTATCAGATCAAACCCTGCCATATTACTATACGGCTACTAGTACAAAACTGTCCGATCCTGATACGTGCAATACCGCACGTATCTGATCGGACCCTGCCATATCTCCATACGGCCTCTACAGCGTTTCGCCCGAAAGCTTGAGTAACTGTAAGTGTGGTGGACTCTAAAGACTCGTCAATACTATGGCTGTGGATTCAACCACTGGCACGTCAGAGGTATAAGCCAATACATGACGGGCCACCAGCTATTGACCAAAAGGGACGTCGATGAGAAAGCTCACCCCGACACCCAACTGAGCCTGACAGTGACAATATCCGTACAGTCCGGTCCGTTCGTCTATGAGTATCGCATGGCGGGCCTAGGGGGTTGGTGAAAGTCAGACCCCCAAAAGCGGTACAAGTCGTGTCGGAGCGTAGCCCAGAACGCCCTGAGATACTACTGGAATACCTACCAGTAAATCTCCTGCCTCGGCCGAGGGCTTTGCGTAATGGCTCTCCTAGACACAGCGCGACCTCACCCCCAATACCGGGAGAGACGAACCCCTGCAGATCCGCTCACTGCCTCCATGTGGCTCGGGACTGTACCCAACTAAAACCTGTTTGCATGACTCCTTTGAGCCGTGGTAGGGTAGTAATCAAAGCACAGTGGGAACTCACACGAGACAAATGACGATCCTCAGGTCGATGAACTAACCTGTACACATGTCACCAGGGAACTGCTATCTGACGTCAGGTATAAGTCCAACTAGCAGGTTCCCGGCGAGTCCTGTCCGGTGTACTCATAACCCAATGAGCACCTGTATACATCTTAGGTGAACCAACTGACACCAGTGGCTTGTGAGACCGGCCACCGCCCCTCGTCGGGGTCTCGACTGTATACACTAGTCTACTAATGGAGTATCGATGCCCTGTCTCGAAACTCCTACGACTAGGGACCTTTTAAGGATGTGCTTATAGACTACCAGCTCCCACGCATATGATCGCCATCATACTGCTGGTAGTCAAGCAAGAATCCTAGGGGCTCTATCAACGTGTAATAGTGACATGTCAGGTCACCTAAAGCAGTACACGATGATAAAGGTAAACCAGATAGCATACTATCATCTCGAGTAAGACTGTCCCACCGGGATATGTCCTCCCTCAATCATTGCAATCACGTGCCTGTGATCCAATAATTGACTCTGAGGGCACTATCTCCAATAGGAAAAAGGTTTCATCATTATCCACGCCTGGTCAATGACGAAAACCTTTAACAAGTCTAGCTTTGAAAGTCTCAACTTTTCCATCTATACCAAGTAATCTTCTCAAGATATACTTGCTCCTGATGGGGATTTAACCCTTCAGATATAGCAATCAAAGTCCATACTCTGTTGGTATATAAGGATTCCATCTCAGATCACTAAGCATCCAGCCATTCTTATAGAGTCTTACTCCTTATGGCCAGCTCGAAACTAGTTGGGTCATCATCTCATGATGCATTTCTCGCTCCCACTGTCATAGAGAAACAGAAGTATCTCTCAGGTGGGTGAGGAACCCTACTAGATCGGCGGAGAGGCTGAGGTTCGTTTCCATCTACTGAATCCTTTGGTTGTACCAAATCATCTGCTATAGTTTGTATGGCTGGAACATTTCCAGTTCTACATTACAGACCTTGCCTCAAGCTTGTCCGGATTTTGCTTATTGACGTAGGCCGGACAACCCCAAATCTTAACTAGCTTAAGACATGGGCTCTTCCCATTCCATATCACATATGAAATGGTAGGCAACTGATTTGATCTGAACCCTTTTCAATAGGTATGCAGCTTCTCAAGTGCATAACTCCCAAAAGGAAATAGGTAACTCAGTAGTACTCATCATAGAGCACACCATATCATATAGGGTGTGATTGCTCCGCCCCGATATACCATCGTGCTATGGTGTATACGGAGGAGTAATGCTGAGAGAGAATCTCATTCTCCTTTAGAAAAGTCCAGGAATTCCGTGCTCAAGTATTCTCCTCCTTGATCTCATCAAAGGACATAATACTTATACCCGTATTTTGGTTCTCTACTTCTCGCTTATATTCTGTGAATATCTCAAAAGGTTCGGACTTGTGTTTCAACAGGAACATAGGTCTGAATCTCGAAAGATCATCAGAGAATGTAATGAAGTATAAAGAACCGGTCTTGGCATGTGTAGACAGGGGACCTTTATACATGATCATATATCATCCAAGAGTTTACTAACTCTTTCTCTGTTTCCAATAAACAGAGCTAGTGTCATTATATCTTTGTGACATGACTGGCAAGTTTCACAAGATGTAAATTCAAACTGATTTAAATATGCATCTTTATGTAACTCTAGCTAGTCGGGTCACATTGATATGACCTAGTCTACAATACCTTAAGAAGGATCCGTTCATTTCTGAACTCTTCCTCTTATGTGTGTTCCATATACTAAGAACTGTAGTTTGATTTAGAACATCAACGCTTTTAGATAACGTGCCTGAACCGATCAACTATTGATATAGGAAATGTTCAAAACATTGTCCAACAATACAAAATTATATTCTTTCTTTACTAATAAAGAGACTGATATGATTTTGTATATCAGGTTCGGTATCTAATAACATTCGTTCAGAATCAATGTATTGGTAATACAGGGTGACAGTGACCAACAGACTTGGCTGCAACTCTTGCCCCGTTTTCTGCCTCATGAAACTTATCACCTGTTCTCAGTTTTTCTACCCTTTTGTAGCCCTATGTAACAGATTACATATCTGGGATCCTGATCCGGTATCATATACTCAGGATGCGGAGGATACTGAGAAACAGTTCTTTGTAATGAATACACCCGAAGATGATGCATCAGCATGCACTCTCTTCGTTTGGGCGGCACGGGAATTCTGGTAATCCCCAATTTCCTGCTCTGTCTTATAACAATTATAAGTTGGAGCGGGACCAACGTTCCCCAGCTCAGTATAACAAGCGGGTTCGGTCAAAATTCCGTATTATTATCTTGATTAAGGCATGATATGGTCGCTACCTGGAGAGAGAGAGAAGAAAACACTCAACGTGCGCTCTTGCAAGATCAGATTGGTTATTATTTTATCTAATCAGGATGGCTCCCACTGCTTTTTATCAAATCTTCCTTCAAACCCTAAAAGAAAAGACTAGCCGGGATTAATTACACACTACAAGTTCGCCAATCTTTCAGCCAGGCCAGTGTCGGTACTTTGAGGGAGGTCCCCCGTGCTTTCGCACGAACCTAATTAATGTAAACCTCGCTTTCCCAGAGGCGTAACCCCGTTGACACCTTTCTAGACACCTACTTGATCAGCTAATTGTAATGTATAAAACTCTCCCAGGAGTAACACTTACTCGCAGCGGGTATCGGGATCCAACTATCTCATAGAAGGTATGCAATCTCATTGCAAATTTCAACACTTGAAATTCCCGATAATATTTTGCCCCTAGCAGCTATATGACCTTAACATAGTCAACAAATCATAAGTGCTAGTCAAGTTCAACCCGTCATTTCCCGATTGAATTAAACCCACCCGCACGACCCTTAACATAGTCAACAAAGTCGCACGACTACCCTAATCCAATCACATCATATGCTTATGCAGATAAGCACTAATTAGCTACCGCACACTACGCCTTAACATAGTCAACAAACGTAGCACGAATACTAACTAGTACTTATCTGAAATGACGGAGGGCTACGACAGGTTTTTCTGAAAACCTATTGCGTAATGAACTTGATATCGTTGTAGAATCGAATGATTTTAAAATGGAGTGCTTTCGAGGCTTTTCTAGTTTTGCTAAAGGAGTCACTCCCGGTGAAGGGATCGTCGGTCCTTTCCTCGTCGAATGAGGTGCGAGATATATCATATATATCACTGTGCAAAGCAAAAACACTTAAAAGCTATCAAAAGACAAACCGAGTGTGTAGCATCTGCCAGTTATTGCTAAAGGAGTCACTCCCGGTGAAGGGATCTCGGTCCTTTCCTTATCGAATAAGGTGCAGGATATATCATTTATACCGCTGTGCAAAGCAAGAACTGTAGCTACCTGTTTTATTTTGAAATTCGATTCTACAACATCTTAGGTTTCTTTTATTTCATTAATCTCATTAACGAAGTCCCATCATTTAAGTACCTAAACATCACAGATAAATACGACGTACACTTATGCCATCCGCATTCGTCTCGATGTCCCCTCGTGCACCGTTAGGTTAGGTAACTAACGGCAGAGCAGGGCAGGGCTAGCGTGGGTGTAAAACATAAGTAACGTCTATATAATATATCATATATACTATATACTGTATCTATTACAGAACATCACATGATCACATCACAGATATCGCAGCAGAAGAAACATATGAAATATTGGATATACTAGGACGTCCGTGTTTTCAATACGAGCCAGTATAAAACACGGATTCCACGGTCGTGATGAATAGCCAAACCCACACCCCTAGACCCCTACGAGAGCGGTAAGCAACCCTACCAATTCTAGAGTTAGGAGACCCAGACTCGACTCCTCGAGTTGGTCTCCCACTGGACTCCAGAACCCGGTTACTTGTGCTCCCCTCCTTGGGTCTATCCTAGTGCGGAAAAGTAAATAATATACAAACGGTGACAACTTCCGCAACCTGGAAGTGTCCCAATAAAAGAATATTACATACAAGTTTTTTACATGAATGAAAATGAAAAACACTCATCTCACATAAAAACCCCCGGCTATTCAAACACGACGATCCAATATAACATATCCAGCAACACATAACATCACATGTCATCAACGTAAGTAAATATGTCCATCCCAATTGTCGTTGACATATAGCAACGAAACCGGCGATATCACATATTACACTTACGGTCACAGAAAAGAAAGTGTAAAACTACAACTGTTGGAATCCGCAAACTCTTTAGACATCGCATGCCTAACCAAATGAATTCCTTAGACATCCCATGCTTAACAATTATAAACCCCGCATTTTAGTCTCATCATTGAACACTTTTCAATATCAAGTCGGGCAATTCAACAAGATTCCCGATGTAGCGTCTTGAAAAGTCATTTTGGTGTTTTCCTGAAATTCGGTGAAAATTCGGTATTTTTCCGAAAACCGTCTTTCTCGATATTTTGCAGTTAGGGCTAATTATACCTAAAAGGATAGGTAATTTCTTGTTTTCAGTAGCTAATGAGTTATTTATGAAATTTTGGTCATTTAAAATTTTTTCCCTATTTTTCAATTTTTTAATATTATTTTAAGCCGGTAAGAAAATATATTAAATAAGCGATAAATACAAATTTTTCCGGGCTAATTTTAATCTCTAAAATTATGATAATTATAATCTAGTGATAACATAAATTTTTAGTAATTTATTTTGATTTTTAACAAATTTTTATGATTTGAAACGAATTTATTGAATTTTGAGCTAAAACTTGCAATTTTTGAGTTGTAGGAGGCCTTTTTGCATAAAATTTCTTTTGTAAAACCCCTCTCTCTTTTTCCTCAGCCCTAGGACAGCCCCACCTTGTGTGAGACCAGAAATTTCTGGCCTCTCTCTTCTTGGTTTCTTTCTTGAGTTAATTTGATAGTTTATGGTATTATTTTAATTAAAATGGATAATGTATGATACATTGACTTTTGTGGACTTGACCATGACTTTCCCCACTTGCCCACACCCTCCCCCATACCTCATTCTGGCCGAAATTCCTGCACACCCTCTTCTTCCTCTCTTTTCTTTTTATTTTTCTTCAATTTCTTCAAGAAATACATCAAAATCCATGATTTAATTCAAAAATCCAAACAAAAATCCTTATGCTATCATTATCCTTAGCCATTCTTGCTTGAATCTTGGAGCTAGGAAGCCATTCCTTGGAGCAAATTCTCTTGCTTGATCCATTGATCAAGAGGTATAATTCTCATCAAGTTGCTTTCTTTTGCTATTCCTTTAATTGTATGGTTAGTGTTAAAAGTTAGCTTATTTCTAATCTAGTTTAAAAGAGTAGTTTGTTTAAATTAGGGTTTTGAAGCCATGATAATTAATTAAGTTGTTTATTAGTTAATCTAGTTGTTAGTGAACTAATCTATATGGTTACCTTGTTATGTAGTCTTTAATTATGCTAATTTAGGTAATTTTAGAAGTTGATTTTAGTTGTAATTGTTGTTTTAAATTTTCAAGAGAAGGTTTTTGTATGGAATTGATATTTGAAACTTGATTAGTGAGTTGATTAAGTTTTAGAAAGCATTACTTAATTGATTTAAACCTAATTTGCTATCTAGTGTTTTGCTAACCTTAATCTAAGAGGTGAACTTGCTAATTGGGGTTGAAATTAGTGTTTATTAAGTTTTTCAAGTATGGTTTTTGATTTGCAATTGCTATTTATAAAAATCAAGAAAGGGTTTGGTTGTGGAATATAGGTTTTGGAGCATGGTTAATGTGTTGTAATTAGTGGGTGTGGATTGCTTGTAGTGTGCTGGGTGAGTATGCTTTATTGTAGTCGTTTTGTCGCAAATCGGCGATTTTTGCTCCGATTTTTGGAATGTATATGCTTACTAGATTTTTATATAAATTATGTGATGGACTATTTTTGATATCTTGATAATTGTAATGGCTTGTCCTACGACTTTTAGGATGCGTGAGTGCGGTTTTTGGGTAGTCGGGTTTTAGTTTTGCCGGGTGACCCAAATCGGCATTTTTGGCAGTTTTTGCGATTTTCGCGTGTGTTCCGCGCACTTTGTGCACGTTGTACCGAGCTAGCGAACTTTAGTAGTTTCGTTGGGGTTTTGCGTCGTTCTTGATATGTAACCTTATATTTGGTATTGATGTAAATTCCAGGTTCGGTCGCGGAGACGTCAGACGCGGCGCGAAAGGGAAAGGCGGTGATTGGACACAGCTAGCCAGGGATCCCGGTGAGTAGATGTAACATCTACGGGGGACTATCGTTGGATGGCGCAAGCCGCCCGATAGTTTTAGTGACTTACAAGACCCTTAGTAATGTTAGTAATTAGGGGCGAAATGCATAATTGACTATTTGCTGCATCCATGCATTACATTGACATACCTATACGAAACCATTTCATAGGACACCTGCACCATTACCAGGGTTTTTATATGCAGCACGAGCACTATTCATGTTTACACACACACCCTGGTAATTGCCATGCCACCACACTAGATAACATTTAAATTAAACCTTTTACTAATTGATACTTAAACTGCTGCTTTTGCCTTTAATTCCTTGAAATGAAACCGTAGTATTGCTATTCATGTGCATGTACTTCATCATATTAATTGTTCATGCTTAATCCATTGATCACACATCGCAACTTGATTATTGATATCATACGCATTCATTATCATTGATATATGCACTTATGAGGATTTCTTGAGATTTTATGATATTGCTGGATTTCGGGGGAAAACCGCAAAATTTCTAAACTTATTATATTTTAAAATATGTAAAAATTGCGGTTTTCTAGTGATGTAAGTGTCGTCCACCATGAGTTTGCTGTGGATTTGGAAATCCGTGTCGAGGAGTGGAGGAACCGGCACGGGTACATGGTGGGCCCGGTAAGGTACCCCGGGGCAAGAGGAATGTGGTGATGACGTTGAGCCTGGCAGGGGACGGATTACCTACCGGTGACTGTTTGGGACGGCGGATATCCAGAGGATACCGACCGTGGCCGCTAGATGATGAGATATTGATATTTGAGATGGGTCAGCCGGACGGCTGAGGCCAGAGATACATTTATGAGATTTGAGACAGCTTTTGGGTGTCGTTGCTGGACACCGGTTCTCGTCGATTCTTTGAGTATTATGCTGGCATTCTAAAAGAGTTTCAAAAACAGAAAGAGATAAAATATTTCTTATATATACCTATTGAGACCTCAGATTTTCATGTTGCATACATATTAGCATACTGATGTTGTATACACACCTGCTAGTGCATCCAGTCATACCTGTATATTAGATGCTAGGATGCTTGTGTGCATGCATACGATAGCCTTTGTAGATGTTATTTATTACTCACGAGTTGGCAACTCACCCCCGTTGTGCCATAGTCTTTTGCAGGTCCGCTCCGTCAGTACAGTAGCGGTATGCGCACTTGTTCTTTTGCCTCTTTTGTCTGGGCTCGAGATTTGCTCATAGGTGGGTTATGTTATCATTTTTGTACCACCTTGTATATTCTTGTATCTAGTGTACTCCATCTACTGTTTCTACCAGATTTATTGTATATTGACCTAGAGATGAGACTGTGAGGTTTGTGGATTTTATGCTGTATTTTGGGGTCGAGCTCACTTGAGTCGACATGATGTTTTCTTATGCTTTATTATGATTATTATGCTTGCTGTCATTTACATTGCGTGGGATTTGTGACCGCCTTATGGCGAAGAGCTATCTCCCGCTTGGGGATGCCCTATTTTGTTGGATTCATGTATATATTTTGTTGTACCCATTTTTGGGGGTCAGTATTTACAAAGGAGACTCTGCCGAAATTTTCGGGAAAAATTGGTATTGTTTTTAAAAAGGGTTTTACATGACTTATTTGATAACTCGCTTTCAATTGATTGGGTTTTCTTCACTCTTTTGCTTAATTGGTTTTGTTTTCTGGGCTTTGGCTTACTTATTTTACGGACGTCTTTAGACGTTTCGTAAACTTAAGTGCCAGTCACGTTCCGTACCCTGTGGGTCGTGACAAAGTTGGTATCAGAGCGATAGGTTTTACCTTTGTGAGTGTAGGATGACCCTTGGTAGATGGAGTAAGTGACTTAAGCAGGGTAACGTAGCGTGCGTATGTCCGCGGCATACTTACGATACGGTACTCCGCCTAAGTGACTTTAGGATATACTTGCTTGAAAAATTCCTTCTTCAATTCCGTGTATCCTATGATCCTATTGCACTGTCCTTATTATCCTTTTCCTGTACCAGCCACTATGCCGCCGAAGGCTACGAGGGCACAGAGGGCTGCCGCCAGAGACGAGATTCGAGCTGGCTCGTCCGAGACTAGGACTGAGCAGGGTGGTATGCCTACGCCGCAGGGACAGACCGATCCACCTTCCCCAGGCCGTATGGATAGGCTCGAGACCGGTATGGAGGAGTTGCGACAGATGATGGGAGGCATGCAGGAGCTACGTCAGATGGTAGGATCCCTAGTTGCAGCCAGTCGTACACCGAGGCCGGATGACGTACCTACTACATCACAGACGACCATGATACCTGCTCCTACTACTACCACCGTGGCCATTCCGGTTTCACTACAGGATTTCATGAGGCTGAGACCTCCAGTATTCATCGGCACCGAGGCAGCGGAGGACCCACAGACGTTCCTTGACAGTTTAGCCAGGATCTGCCGTTCGCTGAGATGTTCGGATGATCGATGGGTAGAGCTTGCGAGTTTCCGACTAGAGGGTCTCGCACAGACATGGTGGGAGTCAGTCTTGAGAGGTCGAGCTGCAGGTCTGCCGCCTATGACTTGGGCCGAGTTTACAGTGGTCTTTCTAGCCCGTTTCCTTCCAGAGAGCGTTCGTGACGCCAGAGCTCATAGCTTCGAGGCCTTAGTCAAGACACCTGGGATGACGGTGTCTGAGTATGACATCCAGTTTACACAGTTATCCCGTTATGCTCAGTATTTGGTGGATACCGAGGAGAAGATGGTGAAGAGGTTCGTACAGGGACTTGATGCCCAGCTATATCTTGCCATTGGCACCCAGCACTACGACACTTATTCAGCTGCTATGGATACGGCATTGCGGATGGAGGCACGCATATCATGGACTTCGGCCGTTTCTGGGCCGAAGAGGATTCGCACCGATGTACCGTCTCAGAGGCAGCGCGCCAGATTCTTTCCGAGAGATAGGCCTGGCAGAGGATTTGGGCGGGGACAGTTATATGGTTCTTATCCCCAGGGGCAGCAGCCATCGTCAGGATGTTTTGGGTGTGGGAGTTTGCACCATCTTGTCAGAGACTGTCCGGTGAGACGACAGGGAGCAGCGACAGTTCCGCATGTGACCCTACCACCATCACCACCCCCTCCTCAGAGAGCCCTACTTCCTACCCCAGGCGATGCTCCACGCCAGTTAGGTGCACCGAGAGGCCGTGGACGCGGCGGTCCTGTTGAGAGAGGACGAGGAGGCAGAGGCCAAGGTCGAGGTCAGCCCGCTATCGGTGGAGGACAGGCCCGAGTATTTGTTTTGACACCGCAGGATGCACAGGCATCCAATGCCGTTGTGACAGGTACCTTGCCAGTTTGTTCTTTCGACGCACGGGTATTATTCGACCCAGGTTCCACACATTCGTACGTATCTACACACTTTGCACCGATGTTGGGCCGTGAGTCGTCGTCGTTAGATCAGCCGTTTTTTGTTGTTACTCCGGTAGGCGAGTCGTTTGTCGCTCGGTTTGTATTTCGTTTGTGTTCCGTTCGTATCGGGGAGAGGGATTCATCAGTTGATTTGATACTCCTCGATATGTTGGACTTTGATGTGCTTCTGGGCATGGATTGGCTAGCCACTTGTTATGCTTCGGTGGACTGCCGTGAGAAGGCAGTCAGATTTAGCTTTCCGGGAGAGCCAGTCCTTGTTATTCAGGGAGACCGCAGTGTCCCCCTTCCCAGCTTAATTTCGTCTCTTCGCGCTGGTCAGCTCTTGCGGAAGGGATGTCAGGGATTCTTAGCGTTTGTTTGTGTTACTCGAGCTGCAGAGGTTCCGTTGGACCGGGTCCCGGTAGTTTGTGAGTTCCCTGATGTTTTCCCTGATGAGCTACCTGGGCTACCGCCTGAGCGCAATGTTGAGTTCGGCATTGATTTGATTCCCGGTTCGGGGCCTATTTCTATACCGCCTTATCGGATGGCCCCGGCAGAGCTTCGAGAGCTGAAGGATCAGTTGCAGGATTTGTTGGACAAGGGGCTTATTCGACCGAGTGTTTCTCCGTGGGGTGCTCCGGTCCTGTTTGTCAAGAAGAAGGATGGAAGTTTGCGCTTATGTATCGACTACCGCCAGCTGAACAAAGTTACCGTTCGGAACAGATATCCGTTGCCGCGCATTGATGATTTGTTCGACCAGCTTCAGGGTGCGGGGTATTTTTTGAGGATCGACTTGCGATCAGGATACCATCAGCTGCGAGTTCGACAGGAGGATATACCGAGGACAGCTTTCCGTACACGCTATGGCCACTACGAGTTTTTGGTGATGTCGTTCGGACTCACCAACGCCCTAGCAGCATTTATGGATTTGATGAACCGTACATTCAGGCCGTATCTTAACTTGTTCATCATCGTGTTTATCGACGATATCTTGGTGTACTCCCGGAGCAGAGAGGAGCACGAGCAGCACTTGCGGATTACGTTACAGACTCTGAGGGAGCACCAGCTGTTCGCGAAGTTCTCCAAGTGTGCATTCTGGCTGGACAGCGTCGGATTCTTGGGTCACGTGGTTACGAGAGACGGCATTTGTGTGGACCCGAAGAAGATTGAGGCTGTTCAGCAGTGGCCCCGACCTACATCGGTTGCTGAGATCCGTAGTTTTCTAGGCCTGGAGGGCTACTACATGCGTTTTGTTCAGGACTTCTCCCGTATAGCTGCACCGTTGACCGGTTTGACCCGGAAGGGAGTTCCTTTCGTTTGGACAGAGGAGTGCGAGCGCAGTTTTCAGCAGCTACGGACTTGTTTGACTACGGCACCGGTATTATCTTTGCCTTCGGGATCAGGCGGATTTGTTGTCTACTGTGATGCTTCGCGAGTGGGATTAGGATGCGTATTGATGCAGCATGGCCGGATGATCGCTTATGCTTCTCGGCAGTTGAAGAAGCATGAACAGAACTACCCCACTCATGATTTGGAGATGGCTGCCGTGGTCTTTGCACTGAAGATTTGGCGACATTACCTGTACGGCGAGTCGTGTCAGATATTCACCGATCACAAGAGCTTAAAGTATATATTTCAGCAGCGAGACCTGAACCTCAGACAGCGTCGTTGGATGGAGTTGGTGAAAGACTACGACTGCGAGATCTTATATCACCCAGGCAAGGCGAATGTGGTGGCAGATGCGTTGAGTAGGAGGCCCGGGGGTAGTCTATCCTTTTTGCGCGCAGTGCAGAGGCAGTCGTTAGCAGATTGGCAGATGTTATGCGACAGCCGAGTTGAGTTCGAGTTCACTCAGACAGGGGGACAGCTCGCGCATGTTCGTGCATGCCCACAGTTGCTTGACCGTATATATGAGGCACAGCATAGTGACGACCGTTGCTCAGAGATCATGGCACAGATGGGACAGGGCAGATTTTCCGAGTTCATGGTTGATGATCAGGGGATTGTATGATATGGATCTAGACTGTGCGTACCAGATACTGATGGATTACGGCGCGACATTCTCGAGGAGGCACACCGATCAGTGTATAGTGTCCACCCCGGTTCCACCAAGATGTACCCGGTTCCACCAAGATGTACCATGATATGAGAGAGACCTACTGGTGGGACGGGATGAAGAGGGACATTGCGGAGTTCGTTTCGAGATGCCTGACTTGTCAGCAAGTCAAGGCCGAGCACCAGAGGCCCGCAGGAGAGCTACAGCCGTTAACCATTCCAGAGTAGAAATGGGAGCAGATTTCGATGGATTTCGTTGTGGGTCTGCCCAGGACCAGTCGAGGGTACGACTCATCTGGGTGATCGTGGATAGGTTGACGAAAGCGGCCCACTTCCTTCCAGTGAAGACGACTTTCAGCTTCGCTCAGTATGCTCAGTTCTATATTGACGAGATCGTGCGACTACATGGCGTACCGACTTGTATCGTGTCAGATCGAGGCACTCAGTTCACCAGCCGACTTTGGCAGAGACTTCAGGAGGCTTTGGGCACTCGTTTGAGCTTCAGCACAGCGTTTCATCCGCAGACAGACGGACAGTCAGAGCGGACCTTTCAGACTCTCGAGGACATGCTCAGAGCGTGCGTTTTAGACTTTGGTGGTAGCTGGGATCGTCATTTACCTCTAGTGGAGTTCTCCTACAACAACATCTTCCAGGATACTATTCAGATGGCACCTTTCGAGGCATTGTATGGGAGGAGATGCAGATCGCCCGTTAGTTGGACAGAGCTCAGCGAGAGCAGCATTTTGGGGCCGCAGCTTGTTGAGGAGACGACATCGAAGATCCAGTTGATCCGAGACCGGATGAGAGCGGCTCAGAGCAGGCAGAAATCCTATGCAGACAGACGCCGTCGCAGATTAGAGTTCGCAGTTGGCGACCATGTTTTTCTGAAAGTCTCTCCGATGAAGGGCGTGATGCGTTTTGGGCGAAAGGGGAAGCTTAGCCCTAGATTCGTAGGTCCCTTCAAGATCCTCGAGCGTGTTGGCGCTGTTGCTTATCGTTTGGCTCTTCCTCCCAGCTTTCCCGATGTTCACCCCGTCTTCCATGTTTCAATGCTCCGCAAGTACCTTCACGACCCTTCGCATGCGATTCAGCACCCGACAGTCCAGCTAGAGCGCGACCTTTCTTTTGCAGAGCAGCCGGTGGCCATCCTGGATCGGCAGGTGAAGAAGTTGAGGTCGAAGGTTATACCAACCGTCAAGGTCCTTTGGCGTAGCCCAAGCAGCGAGGAGGTTACCTGGGAGACCGAGGGCGAGATGAGGAAGAAATATCCCCATCTCTTTGAAGGTACGCGTAGCTATATTTTTAAATTCGGGGACCGAATTTCTTTAAGGGGGGAAGATTGTAGCGTCTTGAAAAGTCGTTTTGGTGTTTTCCTGAAATTCGGTGAAAATTCGGTATTTTTCCGAAAACCGTCTTTCTCGATATTTTGCAGTTAGGGCTAATTATACCTAAAAGGATAGGTAATTTCTTGTTTTCAGTAGCTAATGAGTTATTTATGAAATTTTGGTCATTTAAAAATTTTTCCCTATTTTTCAATTTTTTAATATTATTTTAAGCCGGTAAGAAAATACATTAAATAAGCGATAAATACAAATTTTTCCGGGCTAATTTTAATCTCTAAAATTATGATAATTATAATCTAGTGATAACATGAATTTTTAGTAATTTATTTTGATTTTTAACAAATTTTTATGATTTGAAACGAATTTATTGAATTTTGAGCTAAAACTTGCAATTTTTGAGTTGTAGGGGGCCTTTTTGCATAAAATTTCTTTTGTAAAACCCCTCTCTCTTTTTCCTCAGCCCTAGGACAGCCCCACCTTGTGTGAGACCAGAAATTTCTGGCCTCTCTCTTCTTGGTTTCTTTCTTGAGTTAATTTGATAGTTTATGGTATTATTTTAATTAAAATGGATAATGTATGATACATTGACTTTTGTGGACTTGACCATGACTTTCCCCACTTGCCCACACCCTCCCCCATACCTCATTCTGGCCGAAATTCCTGCACACCCTCTTCTTCCTCTCTTTTCTTTTCATTTTTCTTCAATTTCTTCAAGAAATACATCAAAATCCATGATTTAATTCAAAAATCCAAACAAAAATCCTTATGCTATCATTATCCTTAGCCATTCTTGCTTGAATCTTGGAGCTAGGAAGCCATTCCTTGGAGCAAATTCTCTTGCTTGATCCATTGATCAAGAGGTATAATTCTCATCAAGTTGCTTTCTTTTGCTAAAAATTCCTTTAATTGTATGGTTAGTGTTAAAAGTTAGCTTATTTCTAATCTAGTTTAAAAGAGTAGTTTGTTTAAATTAGGGTTTTGAAGCCATGATAATTAATTAAGTTGTTTATTAGTTAATCTAGTTGTTAGTGAACTAATCTATATGGTTACCTTGTTATGTAGTCTTTAATTATGCTAATTTAGGTAATTTTAGAAGTTGATTTTAGTTGTAATTGTTGTTTTAAATTTTCAAGAGAAGGTTTTTGTATGGAATTGATATTTGAAACTTGATTAGTGAGTTGATTAAGTTTTAGAAAGCATTACTTAATTGATTTAAACCTAATTTGCTATCTAGTGTTTTGCTAACCTTAATCTAAGAGGTGAACTTGCTAATTGGGGTTGAAATTAGTGTTTATTAAGTTTTTCAAGTATGGTTTTTGATTTGCAATTGCTATTTATGAAAATCAAGAAAGGGTTTGGTTGTGGAATATAGGTTTTGGAGCATGGTTAATGTGTTGTAATTAGTGGGTGTGGATTGCTTGTAGCGTGCTGGGTGAGTATGCTTTATTGTAGTCGTTTTGTCGCAAATCGGCGATTTTTGCTCCGATTTTTGGAATGTATATGCTTACTAGATTTTTATATAAATTATGTGATGGACTATTTTTGATATCTTGATAATTGTAATGGCTTGTCCTACGACTTTTAGGATGCGTGAGTGCGGTTTTTGGGTAGTCGGGTTTTAGTTTTGCCGGGTGACCCAAATCGGCGTTTTTGGCAGTTTTTGCGATTTTCGCGTGTGTTCCGCGCACTTTGTGCACGTTGTACCTAGCTAGCGAACTTTAGTAGTTTCGTTGGGGTTTTGCGTCGTTCTTGATATGTAACCTTATATTTGGTATTGATGTAAATTCCAGGTTCGGTCGCGGAGACGTCAGACGCGGCGCGAAAGGGAAAGGCGGTGATTGGACACAGCTAGCCAGGGATCCCGGTGAGTAGATGTAACATCTACGGGGGACTATCGTTGGATGGCGCAAGCCGCCCGATAGTTTTAGTGACTTACAAGACCCTTAGTAATGTTAGTAATTAGGGGCGAAATGCATAATTGACTATTTGCTGCATCCATGCATTACATTGACATACCTATACGAAACCATTTCATAGGACACCTGCACCATTACCAGGGTTTTTATATGCAGCACGAGCACTATTCATGTTTACACACACACCCTGGTAATTGCCATGCCACCACACTAGATAACATTTAAATTAAACCTTTTACTAATTGATACTTAAACTGCTGCTTTTGCCTTTAATTCCTTGAAATGAAACCGTAGTATTGCTATTCATGTGCATGTACTTCATCATATTAATTGTTCATGCTTAATCCATTGATCACACATCGCAACTTGATTATTGATATCATACGCATTCATTATCATTGATATATGCACTTATGAGGATTTCTTGAGATTTTATGATATTGCTGGATTTCGGGGGAAAACCGCAAAATTTCTAAACTTATTATATTTTAAAATATGTAAAAATTGCGGTTTTCTAGTGATGTAAGTGTCGTCCACCATGAGTTTTCTGTGGATTTGGAAATCCGTGTCGAGGAGTGGAGGAACCGGCACGGGTACATGGTGGGCCCGGTAAGGTACCCCGGGGCAAGAGGAATGTGGTGATGACGTTGAGCCTGGCAGGGGACGGATTACCTACCGGTGACTGTTTGGGACGGCGGATATCCAGAGGATACCGACCGTGGCCGCTAGATGATGAGATATTGATATTTGAGATGGGTCAGCCGGACGGCTGAGGCCAGAGATACATTTATGAGATTTGAGACAGCTTTTGGGTGTCGTTGCTGGACACCGGTTCTCGTCGATTCTTTGAGTATTATGCTGGCATTCTAAAAGAGTTTCAAAAACAAAAAGAGATAAAATATTTCTTATATATACCTATTGAGACCTCAGATTTTCATGTTGCATACATATTAGCATACTGATGTTGTATACACACCTGCTAGTGCATCCAGTCATACCTGTATATTAGATGCTAGGATGCTTGTGTGCATGCATACGATAGCCTTTGTAGATGTTATTTATTACTCACGAGTTGGCAACTCACCCCCGTTGTGCCATAGTCTTTTGCAGGTCCGCTCCGTCAGTACAGTAGCGGTATGCGCACTTGTTCTTTTGCCTCTTTTGTCTGGGCTCGAGATTTGCTCATAGGTGGGTTATGTTATCATTTTTGTACCACCTTGTATATTCTTGTATCTAGTGTACTCCATCTACTGTTTCTACCAGATTTATTGTATATTGACCTAGAGATGAGACTGTGAGGTTTGTGGATTTTATGCTGTATTTTGGGGTCGAGCTCACTTGAGTCGACATGATGTTTTCTTATGCTTTATTATGATTATTATGCTTGCTGTCATTTACATTGCGTGGGATTTGTGACCGCCTTATGGCGAAGAGCTAGCTCCCGCTTGGGGATGCCCTATTTTGTTGGATTCATGTATATATTTTGTTGTACCCATTTTTAGGGGTCAGTATTTACAAAGGAGACTCTGCCGAAATTTTCGGGAAAAATTGGTATTGTTTTTAAAAAGGGTTTTACATGACTTATTTGATAACTCGCTTTCAATTGATTGGGTTTTCTTCACTCTTTTGCTTAATTGGTTTTGTTTTCTGGGCTTTGGCTTACTTATTTTACGGACGTCTTTAGACGTTTCGTAAACTTAAGTGCCAGTCACGTTCCGTACCCTGCGGGTCGTGACACCCGACATCCTGATTGAATGGTCGTCGCAAACTTTAGTAGGCGGCTGCACCCCCGATACCGTCGACGAAGTGCACCAAGGCGGAACACCGCTGCCGCGAGCACCCGGACGGATGCTTTCGGCGACGAGGTTCTCCTACAGTAACTTGGTCGGGGCTATGGAGTGAGGCTGTCTATTAAGTTTACCCGGCGAGTATCCGCGTACACTACGTGATTGCGACGGACTTTTGATCACATCAAAATTCCGTGGCAACCGATCAAGTGAGACTAAACTGCTATGTTTATAACATTCATTCAGTTATCTCATAACTTCTTGTGAATTCCAATTATTGTATCCCATTCCAGATAAATAGAAAATGTTAAACTTTTCGATCGAACAGTCAAACACCCAAGTTTTCCCGATACAGATCAACACATGAAATAAGTCTAAAAACATTCAGTTCGTGCCTTAGTACCAACGGTCCAGCCGTAGAAGGGTCAAGCCAACGCCTCACATGTGGCACGCCGTACTATCCCAAACCCTAAGGTTTAAAGGGCAGTTCAAGACGGTCACATAATCGAGTTAAGGTTTGTTGTCTTCTGGAGGGTCCATCGCGTTACTTGCACTACTTAGAACGTCGTTAAAGTACGGAAAAATCCAACACTTGGAAATTTCCCGACAGGGGAAAAATTGGGTATTTATATCCGGTCGAACTTTTTAACATATTCAAAAAATTATCCGGAAAGCCACTTAGACAAAATCTGATACTCCGATCAAAACACCGAATCCCCAAAACAACTCCAGAAAATTCAACTCTTGAATAAATTTTAAAAATACCCAGAGAACTCAGCACCTGAAACAATGAATTACTATGCAAACAGTTAGGGCTGACGTCACAATTCTGCCGCGGAACCGCCGCATAAGCTAGGCTTATGCCGCGGTTCCGCCGCTGATTACACTGTTCATGCAATAAATTTTGCGCCGTAATTCTTAGAATTCCCTGCTGAGTTTTCTGCATATTTTTAATTTCGAAAAATCCACGATTTTAGAAAAAGTACAGAGAGCAATTTTTGGGGTTGGGTTTCGGTTCGATCGGACTTCAAACTCCGTCTAGACTTCGCCTAAGGCTCTAGCTAGGCTCTGATACCACTGTAGGGTTCCTAGGCACCCTAATGAGGTCTCACAAGGCATCAACCATGCCAATTTCAAATTTTAACGGTGCCGAGAAACCCTAGAACGGATAGTCGGCTAGATGTTTAGGCGAAAATGAAACTAGTTAACAACTTAACTAAAGTTTAAACGGAAATACAACCTTTGTAGATCCGGTGCTCCACCTCCATAGCTCCGCAACGAAGTCCCCTCGCTGTCCAAATGAATTCCCGGGCTCTAGCGTTGGCTTCGTCGGAGAAATGGCGAGCTAGGTCGTCGATGTCCATGCCGAAGATGATCTACGTCGAGGCATCGCTAGATCAAGCTCCACCTTCACCAAGCCATGAAAACTTGTGAAGGAAACACCCTATACTACTTGGCAAGAGGTAGAGGATGAAGAAATAGGAAGTGGGTTCACTTTAGAATTGGATTTCTCACTCGTCATCATCACTTGCCATTAATGGAGCAAGCTTTCTTCCATGAAGAAATGAAGAAGAAGAAGAAGAATGTTATGATAAGTTAATAAAAATAGAAAATAAATATAATACTTATCATAACTTTAACCATGGTAAAGTGTAGAGAATTAACTTTAGTTAGGTGGAATGGTTAGGGTTAGAGAAGAAGACAAGAATGGTTGCTTTGGTCAAAGTTGCATGAAGCTTGAAGAAGCTTCTAAGAAAGCAACCATTTGTTTTCTTTTCTCATTCTTTTCATCCAAAAAGAAATAGATAAATGAATGAATAAATAAATAAGCAAATAATAAACCCTAACCATTTCATTAACCAAGGTTTAATTCTTCATACTTAACCAATTTTACATGCACCATCAACATGATACAAGCATGTGCACAAAATCATATCACATATATAATGCGCACATCCGAGCGAGAAAATCCATTTAAAGTGAACCGATACTAGTTAATGCAAAGTAATATATCAAGTATATAATTATGCATTAAATCATTAAATCAACACTTGATTTAACGATCCGGTCATATCGCATATAACCGACTAATATCCAATGTATCGATTTATCGAATCAATCTTCGATTCGATAACTAGGTTATATCGCATACAACCATTCGACACATTGTTCGCGAGAATGAAATACGGTATTACATACACGCATTATTCTCGGTCCCGCACATATCTCATATGCGCTCCTATTTCGTTTCGCTTGAGCCAGGAAACCTCTGTGTAGGACTCTAAAGACTCGTCAATACACCGGCAGCAGATGATGATCATATCAAACATCCACAAGCGCAAGCGGTCTGCTAAACGTAACGGCCACCCGGGTATTGAGCGATCAGAAGATCGACGAGCAAGCCCGCTCACACTCCAGTGAATCCAACCAGTAACACTACCGTACAGTCCGGTCTTATCGTCTGATATGTCGCATATCTCGCCTAGGGGTGGTAAACGTCAGACCCCAATAGCTCGATAAGTCGTGTCGATATGAGGTCGATAACAATTCGAGAAACTACTGGTAACACTTACCAGTAAATCTCAACAACCTTGGCCAGGGATTTCCTGTTATAGCCAATCGAACACAGTGCAACATCAACCTTCTATACCGGGAGAGACGAATCCCCTCCTATCGCTCATTGCCTCCATGTGACTCGGGACTGTACCCAAAAACCACCGTTTTGCACGCCCTCTTGGACGTGGTAAGATGGAAATCAAAGCACAGTGGGAACCACACAAGACTCTATGACGATCTCGGGTCAACAGACTACTCTGTACCAGTGTCACCAGAGAACTGCCATCTGACGTAAGTTATAATACCATCTGGGAGTTCTCGGCGAGTCCGTCCAGTGTACCCAGTCTCTACTGAGCACCCGTATATCTCCTCTGATGTCAAACACCAATGGATATGGGATCATCCATCGCCCACCTGTATGGGTCGAGAAGGTACACGCTAGTCTACTCTGGCATATCGATGCCCTGTCTCGATACACCCACGACTAGGGACTTTGAAGGATGTACTTATAGACTACCATGTCCTCATTAGTATGATCCACATCATAGTCCAGGTAGTCAAGTACACATCCTAAGGGCTTTACCAACATGTAACAGAGAGACAATTAGTGTACATGTTAAGGTAAAGATCAACCAGATAGCATACTATCATGCCGAGCAAGAAAGTCCTCCCTATATATGTCCCAGCATCCACTACAATATACATCCAATGTACAGTAATGGCCTCTAGGGCATACATATAACTAACAGTAAAGACATAACCCGACATGGACTTGGAATCGTCCTTATCACTCTGGAAGCCGGAATCAGCAAAGGCCTCCAACCTGAGGTCTTTTCCGCCGTAAACCAAGAACATCTCCTTAGTCCTTCTCAGGTACTTGAGAATGTTCTTTACTGCTCTCCAGTGCATCTCCCCTGGGTCTGACTGATACTGGCTTACCACGCTTAGTGCGTAAGCTACATCTGGTCTGGTGCACAACATCGCATACATTATAGAGCCTACCGCAGAAGCGTAGGGTATAATAGACATGCGTTCCCTTTCCAAATCAGTCTTGGGAGACATCTCTTTGGAGAGGGTGATTCCGTGACAAGCCGGTAGATTACCGCGCTTAGAATCTTCCATACTGAATCTCTTCAGTACAGTGTCGATATACCTGGACTGCGAAAGTCCTAACATCCTCTTGGATCTATCACGATAGATCCGGATCCCCAGAATGTAAGAGGCATCACCCAGGTCTTTCATGGAGAACCTGTGTGACAAGAATCCTTTGACAGATTGTAGCATAGGAATGTCATTTCCTATTAATAGAATGTCATCCACGTACAGGACGAGGAATACGACACTTCTGGCTATAACTTTACTATATATGCACGGTTCATCTGGATTTTTCATAAAGTCATATTCTTTGACTGTCTCATCAAAACAGATGTTCCAACTCCGCGATGCCTGCTTTAGTCCATAAATGGACTTAAGTAGCTTGCATACTTTCCCGCTGCTCCCACTCTGATTGAAACCCTCTGGCTGATCCATATAGACGCACTCTTCTAAATTTCCATTCACCGTCTTTACGTCCATCTGCCAGATTTCATAATCATGGAAGGCAGCAATAGCAAGAAGGACCCGAATGGATTTGAGCGTAGCCACTGGAGAAAAAGTTTCGTCATAGTCCAAACCAGGTCTTTGACGAAAACCCTTTGCAACAAGTCTAGCCTTATAGGTTTCCACCTATCCATCTACACCAATCTTTTTCTTGAAGATCCATTTGCATCCTATGGGTTTTACCCCATCTGGAGCAAAGTCTAAAGTCCATACTTTGTTGGTGTACATGGACTCCATTTCGGTCCGCATTGCATCTAGCCATCGTACCGAGTCGCCGCTCTGGATAGCCTGCTGGAAGTCAGTAGGTTCATCATCATCTATGATGCAATCCTCTCTATCCCCATCTATGAGAAAACCGTAGTATCTCTCAGGCGGATGAGACGGCCTACTACTCCTACGGAGGGGTGCGGGAATGTTCTGTTCTTCTTGAACCTCTGGTTCTACCAAACTTTCAGTAGCAGCTTGTGGTTCTGGAATATCTTCCAGTTCTACTGCGCTCCCACTCTTCTGATTTTCTAAAAATTAAGTTTCTAAGAAGTGGGCATGACGAGAAACAAAAACCTTTTGTTCCTCTGCGTAATAGAAATAATATCCCTTGGAGTTCTTTGGATATCCCACAAGCTTACACTGTACTGAGCGTGCCTCGAGCTTGTCCGAATGCTGCTTTTTTACAAAAGCTGGACACCCCCATGTCCTAAAATGTTTTAGACAGGGTTTCTTTCCACTCCACATCTGATATGGTGTGGTAGGCACAGTCTTGGTTGGAACCTGGTTTAAAAGATATGCCGCTGATTCTAGCGCATAACCCCAGAAAGATCGCGGTAACTCAGCATTACTCATCATGGATCGTACCATATCCAATAGGGTTCGATTCCTTCTCTCCGATACACCGTTGTGCTGTGGAGTGTATGGAGGAGTAAGCTGAGAGAGAATTCCTTTCTCTTTTAGGTAACCTAGGAACTCGGCACTTAAGTATTCTCCACCTCGATCAGATCTCAGTGTCTTAATACTTTTGCCTGTTTGGTTTTCCGCTTCACTCTTGTATTCCAGGAATTTCTCAAAAGCCTCGGATTTATGCTTCATTAAGAAAACATGTCCATACCTAGAGAAATCATCTGTAAAAGTAATGAAGTAGGAATAACCACCTCTCGCATGTGTAGACATTGGACCACATACATCGCTGTGTATGAGTCCTAAGAGCTCGCTCGCTCTTATTCCTTGTCCAGTAAATGGAGTCTTTGTCATCTTTCCTTTGAGACAAGATTGACAAGTGTCATAAGTTTGATATTTGAACGAGTCCAAATATCCTTCTCTATGCAACTTAGTCAACCTTCTCTCATTGATGTGACCCAGTCTACAATGCCATAAGAAAGCTTTATTTAAATTTGGAGACTTTCTTTTTGGTGTGTTCTGGACATTGAAAATTTGGAGTTGGTTTAAAACATATATACCGTTATTTAGAGTACCGGACCCAATCAAACCATGATTAAGGTGGATGTTAACAACATCTCTTACAAACGTGAAATCATAACCTTTATTTGATAACAAGGAAACTGATATGATATTACACGTTAAGCTTGGTACAAAATAACAGTTATGTAAAACCAAAATATGTCCACTCGTCAATCCTAGGTGATAATCCCCGACGGACGCAGCTCCCACGCTAGCTCCGTTAGCAACCTTTAGGGTCATATCACCTTCCTTCAGCACTCTACGGTTTCTCAGTGCCTGCAATGAATTGCAAATATGAGATCCTGATCTGGTATCCAATACCCAGGAAGTAGAGTTGATCGACAGACAATTCTCAATTACAAACACACCTGAAGTCGAAGCCACAGCTTGCTTCGGTTCCTGGTTCTTGGCGTTCCACGCCTTGCAATCCTTCTTCCAGTGCCCTTTCCTGTGACAATGGAAGCACTCATCCTGGCCCACTACCGGTACCGCAAACTTTTTCTTTCCCTTCCCTCCCACCTTACTAACACCTCCTCTAGGTCTGGGGACGGCCTTCTTCTTCCTTCCTTTGGCCCTAGCCTTGGACCCGGAAGAAGATGCACCGCCAACAAACATAGCGGGTGTTTCCCTTGCCTTCTGCAAGGTGCCCTCTGCACTCCTTAACATGTTCAGGAGTTCCGGAAGTTCAACTTCTTTTCCTTGAAGGTTGAAGTTCAGGATAAACTGGGCGTAGGTGGGAGGAAGGGACTGGAGAATAAGGTCTGTATATAGCTCATTATCCAAAGTCGTCCCAAGGTCTGCGAGCTCTTCAATATAGCCGATCATCTTTAGGACATGTTCTCCTACCGATGACCCGACAGCCAATCTTGCTCGAAACAAGTTCTTAGAGGTCTCGTATCTTGCTATACGAGATTGCTCTCCATAAAGTTCCTTTGTATGGAGAAATATGCCATCTAGGGTCATATCCTCGTGCCTCCTCTGATGTTCATTGTTCATTGAGGCAAGCACGATGCACTTGGCTTTCACGCAATCTAAATCCCAGGTTTTGCGGATTTCCTTATCCGCATTGCTGGATTTGGGACCAGGGACAGCAGGTGCCGTAGCGGTGAGGATGTAACCCAATTTGTCATAGGTCAAAGCCATTTTGACATTCCGCAGCCAATCTTTATAGTTTGGCCCTGTCAGTATATTTTTCTCTAAAAGTAACTTAAGTCCAGTCATTTTCAGGGTCGCTGCAATTAGGAGAGAGAGAAGAAAAACTCTTTAGCATGATGCTCTTGCAAGTTTAGAGTGGTTTTTAGTTTATCTAAACTGGATGGCTCCCACTGTTTCTCGAATCCTTCCTCAAACCATAAAAGAAGAATTAGCCACGACTATTCTCACCGTACAATACTTGCTTAACCGTTCAGCCAGGCCAGTGTCGATACTTCGAGGGAGGTTTTCCAACGCTTTCGCGAAGTTCCTTAATTAAATAACCTCTTTTCTCTGGGGGCGTAACCCCGCTGACACCTTTCTGGACACCTACTTGGTTTATAGCATTAATCGTTAAGTGACGAATCTCCTAATAAGTAGCATATACTCACAGTAGGATCGGGATCCAAATATCATCGTATGATAATGTTGAAGGAATCCTACCAACATTCATCAAACTCCAAATGGTATGCAACTCTTTGCAAATTTCAGTTTCTTTAGAAATTCCCGATATATATTTTTGCCCCATGTTCTTATGATCTTGACTAAGGGCCAACAAATCATAAGTCACATGTCAAGTTCTGCCCATCATTATCCTGTTGATTTGAACCCATCCGTATACTCTTGACTAAGGGCCAAACAAAGTAATACGAGTGTCCCAAACCAACTCATCTATCTATGCAACAAATGAATACCCCAGCAGCTACCAATCACTATGTCTTGACTAAGGGCCAAACAAACATAGCTTGAATACTACTGACCATTCATAAGAAATGACGGAGGGCTACGACTGGTTTTGGTGAAACCGTGAACGTAGTGAACTTGATATAACCGAAGGAACCTGATAGCTTTTAAAAGGAGTGGTTAAAGCTCCGCATTTAAAAAATATCTGTTTTTAAAATTAACCGAGTGGTTTCTTTTAAATTGTTCCAACGATTAAAACTTTGGTTTATTTTCTTTGCATTATAGATAATGCGTCCCATCATTAACCTATCATTGCAGAAAACAACGAAACTACAACGTCCTCTTATGCCATCCGCACTCGCCACGGGGTCCCGTCATCACCCGTTAGGTTACTTAACTAACGACAGAGCGGGGGCTGGGCTAGTGCGGGTGTAAAACATAAGTGACGTCTAAATAGCTATCATATATATAGATATTTTACATTCTTCTGATGCAATGATATTCATTCCAGATCACAGATGAACTTAATTAGATTTGCAAGCAATCCGTGTTTGTTTTGAGCCTGCAACAAAATACAGATTACACAGTTGTGATGAATAGCCATTACCCCACCCACAACCCCTACGGGTGCGGCAAACTACCCGCCCGGCAGTTTGTGCACCCCACCTTGGGTCAGTCCTAGGAGCAAAAACAGTAAAATGAAATAATATAACGGTGGCTACAACCGCAACCTGGATGTGCCCTGCAAAATAATATTACAACAAATTACATTTATATCAAATGAATTAAATGATAACCCATCACATAACCCCGGCTAAACATCACAACAGTCCAACGCAGTTCATATGCACAAACAGATAAAATCCATTTCAGAAATGTGCAACCCCCTGCCAACTGACATACTAGCAGTTAGGGGAGGTTTACGAACACATTATACAATCACAGATATAATCCAACAAGCAAATACTGTATAATTTCGATCGATTAAACACTTTTAATCTTGCTCCAATACTGCTCTGTAAACTTGAAACCTGAGCAAAATTAAAAAATACCAGAAAATCCCAAATATCACAGAGAACCAACACAAGAAAAATGAGTCCCTGAATCGTCAACTTGGCGGCGGAAGCGCGGCGGATCGGTGCTATCCGCCGCGGTTCCGCGGCACCGTAGGCGATTCAGGGGACCAAATTTTTTGTGTGTTCTAATAATGTCATTTTAAGCTTTCTGAACCTCCCTGAAAAATTTTAGGACTTCATTTAAAAATCGACAGAAACTAATGTTTTCGGGCTTTTCCGGTTTCGTTTTTTCCGTTCGAAATTCATACAAAGTTGCAAGTAAGTTATTTATTGTTTAGCGAGGCTCTGATACCACTGTAAGTCGATGTACAACACCCCAATACTTGTGGGGAGGCGGAATTTTCAAAAACGAACTTGTTTAGTGAACAAACATCGACTAACCGCTTGAATCGAAGCTAAACGATAACTAACTTAAAACATAGAGTTTCAGTGCTACTATGTTTAGGGATTATACCTAACGAATCGTGTCCTTCGTCTTTGCGAACTCCACCTCCTCCTCAGCCTTCTCGAAGTAGTAGACGATCCACCCGAGAGCTTAACTCCAAGCTTAGCCTCTAAACTTGAGGCAACTAAACTTCTCTAAGTGCTAATCAAAGAAGCTAGGTGTAATATAGAGAGGGTTATGGATTAAGTAGTCTAACTAATCCTTGTACTCAACACATGAGAGGGGAGGATTAGGGTTTGAAGAGGGAGAGCTTGAGGAGAGAGAAGGTGAAGATAATTATCATATGAGAATAATGAGTTATCATAATATATATGAAACATTAAAATTCATCAATAAAAGAAAAACAAATGATGAATAATCAAGTTTCATAAATATCTAATGGTGATTCATAACCATGACTCATTAAGCATTTATTGTGCATTAATGATATGGATGAATCACTCTCATGACTCACTAAACTCATTCAATGCATATGACACCTAAACCTCCTTAGTCACCATCTTCTAGAAGCTTCTCGCACAATTACGAGAACGCCCCTCCAATCCGCAAAAAATACGGAAAAACTTTAGACTGTATAAATCCAATAACCGGATACCAGTAACTGGCTTAAACCAAAGCCGACTGGTAAAAACTGTCCGAAACTCGTACGCGCGTAAACGCACGTATGCGTCCGAACCCTTGTCGTAAAACCATACGACCTCTATATCGTTTTGCCTGGAGTAGGGAAACTCTCTGTGTGGAACTCTAGAGACTCGACTACTACGCTGGCAGTGGGTTTAACCACAGACCGCAAGCGGTACTAGCTGTACGTAACAGTCCCCAGGTAGATGTCGATAAGAAGGCCGATGAGGGAACCCATCCGAACTCCTACTGAGTCTGATGTGACAATCTCCATACAGTCCGGTCCATTCGTCCAAGACTATCGCATATCGGGCCTAGGGGGCGGCAAGCGTCAGTCCCCTAATAGCGGTATAAGTCGTGTCGGAGGGAAGCCCATTACACCCTGAGAAACTACTGGAACCTACCAGCAAATCTCGCTTGCCCTGGCCAGGGACTTTGCGTAATGGCTCTCTGACACAGCGCGATATCAACTCCCAATACCGGGAGAGACGAATCCTGTCTAACCGCCACTGCCTCTAAGTGCTCGGGACTGCACCCAACTGCTACCTGTTTGCACGACTCCTTTGAGCCGTGGTAGGGTAGCAATCTAAGAATAGTGGGACACACTTGAGGCGAAGTAGCAGTGTCAAGTCTGCGGACTATGCTGTACTCATGTCACCTGGGAACTGCTCACTAACGACTGGTATCAAACCAACCAACAGTTCCCCGTGAGTCCTGTCCGGTGTACCCGTAACCTAACGAGCACCGGCATACTATCTCCAGTACGACGTACTGACGGCTGTGGGACAGACCATCTCCCTAACTGGGATGAGAAGCGTACACACCAGTCTACTCCGGAGTATCGATGCTCTGTCTCGATAATCCAACGACCAGAGACCTGAATAAGGATGTGCTTGTAGACTACCCAGCCCCCATTAGTATGACTGCCATCACAACGCTGGTAGTCAAGCAAGATCCTAAGAGCTCTATCAATACGTATACTCACATATTAAGATAGAAAAACCAAGTAGCATACTACCATGTTTAGCAAGACTGTTATATACATGTGAATATCCCAAGCTTCCATTAAGTAATATACAAACTAGTATGATACAGTAATGGCCTTCTAGGGCATAAACACTAACAACATGTGAGGCGTTGGCTTGACCCTTCTACGGCTGGACCGTTGGTACTGAGGCACGAAGTGAATGTTTTTAAACTTATTTCATGTGTTGAGCTGTATCGGGAAAACTTGGGTGTTCGATTGTTCGATCGGAAAGTTTAACATTTTTGTATTTATCCGGATTGTGATACAACATTTGGAATTCACAAGTAGTTATGAGATAACTGAATGGATGTTATAAATCTAGCGGTTTAGTCTCACTTGATCGGTTGCCACGAAATTTTGATGTGATCAACAGTCCGTCGCAATCACGTAGCGTACGCGGATACTCGCTGGGTAAACTTAATAGACATCCTCACTCCATAGCCCCGACCAAGTGACTGTAGGAGAACCCCGTCGCCGAAAGCATCCGTTTGGTGCTCGCGGCAGCGGTGTTCCGCCTTGGTGCACTTCGTCGACGGTATCGGGGGTGCGGCCGTCTACTGAAGTTGGCGACGAACATTCGTTTTGGATGCCGGGAATCCTGTTGAATTGCCCGACTTTATATTGAAAAGTGTTTTCGATAATGAGACTAAAATGCGGGGTTTATAATTGTTAGGCATGCGATGTCTAAGGAATTCATTTGGCTAGGCATGCGATGTCTAAAGAGTTTGCGGATTCCAACTGTTGTAGTTTTACATTTTCTTTTCTGTGACCGTAAGTGTAATATGTGATATCGCCGGTTTCGTTGCTATATGTCAACGACAATTGGGATGCGCATATTTACTTACGTTGATGACATGTGATGTTATGTGTTGCTGGATATGTTATATTGGATCGTCGTGTTTGAATAGCCGGGGTTTTTTTATGTGAGATGAGTGTTTTTCCTTTTCATTCATGTAAAAACTTGTATGTAATATTCTTTTATTGGGGCACTTCCAGGTTGCGGATGTTGTCACCATTTGTATATTATTTACTTTTTCGCATTAGGATAGACCCAAGGAGGGGAGCACAAGTAACCGGGGTCTAGGGTCCAGTGGGAGACCATCTCGAGGAGTCGAGTCCGGGTCTCCTAACCCTAGAATTGGTAGGGTTGCTTGCCGCTCTCGTAGGGGTCTAAGGGTGTGGGATTGGCTATTCATCACGACCGTGGAATCCGTGTTTTATACTGGCTCGTATTGAAAACACGGACGTCCTAGTATATCCAATATTTCATATGATATTTTTCTGCTGCGTTATCTGTGATGTGATCATGTGATGTGTTCAGATAGATATTATATATAGTATATATGATATATTATATAGACGTTGCTTATGTTTTACACCCGCGCTAGCCCTGCCTCGCTCTGGCGTTAGTTACCTAACCTAACGGTGCAGACGGGACATCGAGGCAAATGCGGATGGCATAAGCGTGCGTTATATTTATCTGTGATGTTTAGGTGGACTTAAATGATGGGATATTCATTAATGAGATTAATGAAAGAAAATAAACCTAATTGATGTTGTGGAATCGAATTTCAAAATAAAACAGGTAGCTACAGTTCTTGCTTTGCATCGCGGTGTTCCTTATAGAACATCCTGCACCTTATTCGATGAGGAAAGGACCGAGATCACTTCACCGGAGTGACTCCTTTAGCAATAACTGGCAGATGCTACAACCCTCGGTTTGTTTTTTGATTGCTTCTATAGTTTTTGCTTTGCACAGTGATATATATGATATATCCCGCACCTCATTCGATGAGGAAAAGGCCGACGATCCCTTCACCGGGGGTGACCCCTTTAGCAAAACTAGAAAAGCTTCAAAAACATTCCATTTAAAAACCATTTGATTCCGCAACGAGATCAAGTTCAAAGCGTTAAAGTTTTTCATAAAAACCATTCGCAACCCTCCGTCATTTTAGGAAGTAGTGTACTTAGTATTCGTGCTGTGTTTGTTGACCTTAGTTAAGGCACAGTGTACGGTAGCTAAGTGATGTCTTCCTATACCGCATATGATGCGATTAGTTAGGATAGTCGCGTGACTTTGTTGACCTTAGTTAAGGGTCATGTGGGTGGGTCTAATTAATCACAAAATGACGAGTAGAACTTGACTAGTACTTATGATTTGTTGACCATAGTTAAGGTCATAGGTGCTAGGGGTAAAAACCTTTATCGGGAGTTTCAAGTGTTAAAATTTGCAACGAGATTGCATACCTTCTATATAATAGTTGGATCCCGATACCCACTGCGAGTAATTGTTACTCCTGGGAGAGTTTTGCACTTTGCAATTAGCCGATCAAGTAGGTGTCTAGAAAGGTGTCAATACGCCTCTGGGAAAACGAGGTTTACATTAATTAGGTCCGTGCGAAAGCATGGGGAACCTCTCTCAAAGTACCGACACTGGCCTGGCTGAAAGATTGGCAAACTTGTAGAGTGTAATTAATCTCGGCTAGTCTTTCCTTTTAGGGTTTGAAGGAAGATTTGATAAAAACAGTGGGAGCCATCCTGATTAGATAAAATAAATAACCAATCTGATCTTGCAAAAGCGCACGCAGAGTGTTTTCTTCTCTCTTTTTCCAGGTAGCGACCATATCACGCCTTAATCAAGATAATAATATGGATGTATTGACCGAACCCGCTTGTTATACTGAACTGGGGAACGTTGGTCCCGCTCCAACTTATAATCGTTATAAGATAGAGCAGGAAATAGGGGAATACCAGAATTCCTATGCCACCCAAACGAAGAAAGTGCATGAGATGCATCTCCTTCGGGTGTGTTCATAATAAAGAACTGTTTCTCAGTATCCTCTGCATCCTGGGTATATGATACCGGATCAGGATCCTAGATATGTAATCTGATACATAGGGCTACAAAAAGGTAGAAAAACTGAGAACGGGTGATAAGTTTCATGAGACAGAAAACGGGGCAAGTGTTGCAGCCAAGTCTGTTGGTCACTGTCACCCTGTATTACCAATACATTGATTCTGAACAAATGCTATTAGATACCGAACCTGATATGCAAAATCATATCAGTCACTTTATTAGTAAAGAAATGATAAAATTTTGTATTGATGGATAATGTTTTGAACATTTCCTATATCAAAAGTTGATCGGTTCAGGCACGTTATCTAAAAGCATTGACGTTCTAAATCAAACTACAGTTCCTAGTATACAGAACACACACAAGAGGAAGAGTTCAGAAATGAACGAATCATTCTTGAGGCATTGTAGACTAGGTCATATCAATGCGACCCAACTGGCTGAAGTTACATTTTAAATGCATATTTAAATCAGTTTGAATTTACGTCTTGTGAAACTTGCCAGTCATGTCACAAAGATTAGATGACCATAGCTCTGTTTACTGGAAACATGGAAAAAGTTAGTAAACTCTTGGGATTGATACATGATGATGTATGTAAGGTCTCCTGTCTACACATGCCAGGACCGGTTCTTTATACTTCATTACGTTCTCTGATGATCTCTCAAGATTCAGACAGATGTTCCTGTTGAAACACAAGTCCGAACCTTTTGAGATATTCACAGAATATAAGTTAGAAGTAGAGAACCAATACGGGTATAAGTATTATGTCCTATGATAAGATCAGGGAGGAGAATACTTGTGCATGGAATCCTTGGACTATTCTAAAGGAAAATGAGATTCTCTCTCCGTACTACTCCTCTGAATACACCACAGCACAACGGTGTATCGGGGCGGAGCAATCGCACAATATTAGATATCGTGTGCTCTATGATGAGTATCACTGAGTTACCTATTTCCTTTTGGGGTTGTGCACTTGAGAAGCTGCATACCTATTGAATTGGGTTCAAATCAAATCAGTTGCCTACCACTTCATATGTGATATGGAAAAGGAAGAGCCCATATCTTAAGTTAGTTAAGATTTGGGGTTGTCCGGCCTATGTCTAAATGCAAAATCCGGACAAGCTCGAGGCAAGGTCAGTTATGTAGAATTGGAAATGTTCCAGCTATACAAACTGAAGCTGATGATTTGATAGAACCAAAGGATTCAGTAGATTCCAACGAACCTCAGCCTCTCCGCCGATATAGTAGGGTTCCTCACCCACCTGAGAGATACTTCGGTTTCTCTATGACAGTGGGAGCGAGGATTGCATCATGAGATGATGACCCAACTAGTTTCGAGCAGACCATCAGGAGTAAGACTCTGTCAGAATGGCTGGATGCTAAGCGATCCGAGATGGAATCCATGTACACCAACAAAGTATGGACTTTAGTTGCTATATCTGAAGGGTTAAATCCCCATCAGGAGCAAGTATATCTTGAGAAGATTACTTGGTGTAGATGGAAAAGTTGGGACTTTCAAAGCTAGACTTGTTAAAGGTTTTCGTCATCAACCAAGCATGGATAATGATGAAACCTTTTTCCAGGGACTATGCTTAAATCCATCCAGATCCTACTTACCATTGCTGCATACCATGACTACGATATCTGTTAGTGTTTATGCCCTAGAAGGCCATTACTGTATCATACTAGTTTGTATATTACTTAATGGAAGCTTGGGATATTCACATGTAAATAACAGTCTTGCTAAACATGGTAGTATGCTACTTGGTTTTTCTATCTTAATATGTGAGTGTACGTATTGATAGAGCTCTTAGGATCTTGCTTGTCTACCAGCGTTGTGATGGCAGTCACACTAGTGGGGGCTGGGTAGTCTACAAGCACATCCTTATTCAGGTCCCTGGTCGTTGGATTATCGAGACAGAGCATCGATACTCCGGAGTAGACTAGTGTGTACGCTTCTCATCCCAGTTGGGGAGATGGTCTGTCCCACAGCCGTCAGTACGTCGTACTGGAGATAGTATGCAGGTGCTCGTTAGGTTACGGGTACACCGGACAGGACTCACGGGGAACTGTTGGTTGGTTTGATACCAGTCGTTAGTGAGCAGTTCCCAGGTGACATGAGTACAGCATAGTCCGCAGACTTGACACTGCTACTTCGCCTCAAGTGTGTCCCACTATTCTTAGATTGCTACCCTACCACGGCTCAAAGGAGTCGTGCAAACAGGTAGCAGTTGGGTGCAGTCCCGAGCACTTGGAGGCAGTGGCAGTTAGATAGGATTCGTCCCTCCCGGTATTGGGAGTAGATATCGCGCTGTGTCAGAGAGCCATTACGCAAAGTCCCTGGCCAGGGCAAGCAAGATTTGCTGGTAGGTTCCAGTAGTTTCTCAGGGTGTAATGGGCTTCGCTCCGACACGACTTATATCGCTATTAGGGGACTGACGCTTGCCGCCCCCTAGGCCCGATATGCGATAGTCTTGGACGAACGGACCGGACTGTATGGAGATTGTCACATCAGACTCAGTAGGAGTTCGGATGGGTTTCCTCATCGGCCTTCTTATCGACAACTACCTGGGGACCGTTACGTACAGCTAGTGCCGCTTGCGGTCTGTGGTTAAACCCACTGCCAGCGTAGTAGTCGAGTCTCTAGAGTCCCACACAGAGAGTTTCCTATTCCAGGCGAAACGATATAGAGGTCGTATGGTTTTACGACAAGGGTTCAGACGCATACGTGCGTTTACACACGTACGACTTTCGGACAGTTTTTACCAGTCGGCTTTGGTTTAAGCCAGTTACTAGTATCCGGTTATTAGATTTTTTCAGTCTAAAGTTTTTCCGTATTTTTGCGGATTGGAGGGGCGTTCTCGTAATTGTACGAGAAGCTTCTAGAAGATGGTGACTAAGGAGGGTTATGTGTCATATACATTGAATGAGTTATATGAGTCATGGTGGTGATTCATTCATCTCATTAATGAACATTTATTGCTTAATGACTCATGCTAATGAATCACCACTTGATATTTTATGAAGCATAATTATTCATCACTCTTTATTCTTTTCTTATTATTAGAAAATGCTTCATATCTATTATGATACTCATAACTTATTCATCATTATCATCTACACATTCTCTCTCCTCAAGCTCTCTCTCTTCAAAAGACTAATCCTCACCCTCATGTGTTGAGATCTAGGATTAGTTAGACTAAACAATCCATAACCATCACTCTATTTCATCCTAGCTTCTTTGATTAGCAATCCAAGAAGGTTAGTTGCCTCAAGTTTAGAGGTTTAGCTTGGAGTTTTGCTCTCGGGTGGATCGTCTACTACCTAGAGAAGGCCGAGGAGGACAAGGAGATCGTAAAGACGAAGGAGTTGGTTCATTAGGTATAATCCCTAAACACAGTAGTTTAGAAACACTTTGTGTTTGGTTATTTATAGTTTAGCTTCGATTCAAGCGGTTAGTCGATGTTCGTTCACTAAACAAGTTCGTTTTTGAAATTTCCGCCTCCCCACAAGTATTGGGGTGTAGTACATCGACTTACAGTGGTATCAGAGCCTCGCTAAATAAAAAAATAACTTAATTGCAAATTTGTACGAATTTCGAACGGAAAAACGAAGCCGGAAAACCCTAAATCTGTCAAGTTTCTGTCGAAATTAAAATGAAGTCTAAAAATTTTTCAGGGTTGCTCAGAAAGCTTGAAAAGGGTCCAGGAGAACACCCATGAAATTTGAGCCCATGACTCGGCTAATGAGCCGCGGAAGAGCGGCGGATCCCTACTGAGCCGCCGCTGTTCCGCGGCCGAGTTGCCGAGTCATGGACTCATTTTTCATTTGTGGGTCCTCTCTGGCATTTGGTGTTTTCTGGAATATTTTAATTTTGCTCAGGTTTCCAGTTTACAGAGCAGTTTTTGGAGCAATATTAAAGATGTTTAATCGATCGAAATTGTACAGTATTTGCATATTGGATTATATCTGTGATTGTTAAATGTGTTCGTAAACCTCCCCTAACTGCTAGTATGTCAGTTGGCAGGGGGTTGCACATTTCTGTAATGGTTATATCTGTTTGTGCATATAAACTGTATTGGACTGTTGTGGTGTATAGCCGGGGTTTGCAATGGGTTATTGTTTAATTCATTTGTTGTAAATGTAATTTGTTGTAATATTATTTTTGCGGGGCACATCCAGGTTGCGGTTGTAGCCACCGTTGTATTATTTCATTTTACTGTTTTTGCTTCTAGGACTGACCCAAGGTGGGGTACACAAACTGCCGGGCGTGTAGTTTGCCGTACCCGTAGGGGTCGAGGGTGGGGTAATGGCTATTCATCACAACTGTGTAATCTATCTTTTCTTGCAGGCTCAAAAGAAATACAGATTGCTTGCAAATCCAATATTGTTTATCTGTGTTCTGGAATGTATATCATTGCGTCAGACGAATGTAAAATATCTATATATATGATAGCTATTTAGACGTCACTTATGTTTTACACCCGCGCTAGCCCAGCCCCCGCTCTGTCGTTAGTTAAGTAACCTAACGGGTGATGACGGGACCCCGTGGCGAATGCGGATGGCATAAGAGGACGTTGTATTTTCGTTGTTTTCTGCAATGATAGGTTAATGATGGGACATATTATCTATAATGCAAAGAAAATAAACCAAGTTTAAATCGTTGGAACAATTTAAAAGAAACCACTCGGTTATTTTTAAAACAGATATTTTTAAATACGGAGCTTTAACCACTCCTTTTAAAAAGCTATCAGGTTCCTTCGGTTATATCAAGTTCACTACGTTCACGGTTTCGCCAAAACCAGTCGTAGCCCTCCGTCATTTCTTATGGATGGTCAGTAGTATTCAAGCTATGCTTATTGGCATACGTCAAGGCATAGTGTTTGGTAGCTGCTGGGGTATTCATTTGTTGCATAGATAGATATGTTGGTTTGGGACAGTCGCATTACCTTGTTGGCATACGTCAAGGGTATATACGGGTGGGTTCAAATTAATAAGATAATGATGGGCAGAACTTGACATGTGACTTATGATTTGTTGGCATACGTCAAGGTCATAAGAGCATGGGGCAAAAACTTATATCGGGAATTTCTAAAGAAACTGAAATTTGCAAAGAGATGCATACCATTTGGAGTTTGATGAATGTTGGTAGGATTCCTTCAACATTATCATACGATGATATTTGGATCCCGATCCTACTGTGAGTATATGCTACTTATCAGGATATTCGTCACTTAACGATCAATGCTATAAACCTAGTAGGTGTCCAGAAAGGTGTCATCGGGGTTACGCCCCCAGAGAAAAGAGGTTATTTAATTAAGGAACTTCGCGAAAGCGTTGGAAAACATCCCTCGAAGTATTGACACTGGCCTGGCTGAACGGTTAAGCAAGTATTGTACGGAGAGAATAGTCCTGGCTAATTCTTCTTTTATGGTTTGAGGAAGGATTCGAGAAACAGTGGGAGCCATCCAGTTTAGATAAACTAAAAGCCACTCTAAACTTGCAAGAGCATCATGCTAAAGAGTTTTCTTCTCTCTCTCCTAATTGCAGCGACCCTGAAAATGACTGGACTTAAGTTACTTTTAGAGAAAAATATACTGACAGGGCCAAACTATAAAGATTGGCTGCGGAATGTCAAAATGGCCTTGACCTATGACAAATTGGGGTACATCCTCAACGCTACGGCACCTGCTGTCCCTGGTCCCAAATCCAGCAATGCGGATAAGGAAATCCGCAAAACCTGGGATTTAGATTGCGCGAGAGCCAAGTGCATCGTGCTTGCCTCAATGAACAATGAACATCAGAGGAGGCACGAGGATATGTCCCTAGATGGCATATTTCTCCATACAAAGGAACTTTATGGAGAGCAATCTCGTATAGCAAGATACGAGACCTCTAAGAACTTGTTTCGAGCGAGGTTGGCTGTCGGGTCATCGGTAGGTGAACATGTCCTAAAGATGATCGGCTATATTGAAGAGCTCGCAGACCTTGGGACGACTTTGGATAATGAGCTCTATACAGACCTTATTCTCCAGTCCCTTCCTCCCACTTACGCCCAGTTTATCCTCAACTTCAATCTTCAAGGAAAAGAAGTTGAACTTGCGGAACTCCTGAACATGTTAAGGAGTGCAGAGGGCACCTTGTAGAAGGCAAGGGAAACACCCGCTATGTTTGTTGGCGGTGCATCTTCTTCCGGGTCCAAGGCTAGGGCCAAAGGAAGGAAGAAGAAGGCCGCACCCAAACCTAGAGGAGGTGTTAGTAAGGTGGGAAAGAAGGGAAAGAAAAAGTTTGCAGCACCGGTAGTTGGCCAGGATGAGTGCTTCCATTGTCACAGGAAAGGGCACTGGAAGAAGGATTGCAAGGCGTGGAACGCCAAGAACCAGGAACCGAAGCAAGCTGTGGCTTCGACTTCAGGTGTGTTTGTAATTGAGAATTGTCTGTCGATCAACTCTACTTCCTGGGTATTGGATACCGGATCAGGATCTCATATTTGCAATTCATTACAGGCACTGAGAAACCGTAGAGTGCTGAAGGAAGGTGATATGATCCTCAGGGTTGCTAACGGAGCTAGCGTGGGAGCTGCGTCCGTCGGGGATTATCACCTAGGATTGACGAGTGGACATATTTTGGTTTTGCATAACTGTTATTTTGTACCAAGCTTAACGTGTAATATCATATCAGTTTCCTTGTTATCAAATAAAGGTTATGATTTCACGTTTGTAAGAGATGTTGTTAACATCCACCTTAATCATGGTTTGATTGGGTCCGGTACTCTAAATAACGGCATATATGTTTTAAACCAACTCCAAATTTTCAATGTCCAGAACACACTAAAAAGAAAGTCTCCAGATTTAAATAAAGCTTTCTTATGGCATTGTAGACTGGGTCACATCAATGAGAGAAGGTTGACTAAGTTGCATAGAGAAGGATATTTAGACTTGTTCGAATATCAATCTTATGACACTTATCAATCTTGTCTCAAAGGAAAGATGACAAAAACTCCATTTACTGGACAAGGAGTAAGAGCGAGCGAGCTCTTAGGACTCATACACAGTGATGTATGCGGTCCAATGTCTACACATGCGAGAGGTGGTTATTCCTACTTCATTACTTTCACAGATGATTTCTCTAGGTTTGGACATGTCTTCTTGATGAAGCATTAATCCGAGGCCTTTGAGAAATTCAAGGAATATAAGAGTGAAGCGGAAAACCAAACAGGCAAAAGTATTAAGACACTGAGATCTGATCGAGGTGGAGAATACTTAAGTGCCGAGTTCCTAGGTTACCTAAAAGAGAAAGGAATTCTCTCTCAGCTTACTCCTCCGTACACTCCACAGCACAATGGTGTATTGGAGAGAAGGAATCGAACCCTATTGGATATGGTACGATCCATGATGAGTAATGCTGAGTTACCGCGATCTTTCTGGGGTTATGCGCTAGAATCAGCGACATATCTTTTGAACAGAGTTCCAACCAAAACTGTGCCTACCACACCATATCAGATGTGGAGTGGGAAGAAACCCTATCTTCAGTACCTGAAGACATGGGGATGTCCAGCTTTTGTAAAAAAGCAGCATCCGGACAAGCTCGAGGCACGCTCAGTAGAGTGTAAGTTTGTGGGATATCCAAAGAACTCTCATGGATATTGTTTCTATTACGCAGAGGAACAAAAGGTTTTTGTTTCTCGTCATGCCCGCTTCTTAGAAACTGAATTTTTGGAAAATCAGAAGAGTGGGAGCGTAGTAGAACTGGAAGAAATTCCAGAACCACAAACTGCTACTGAAAGTTTGGTAGAACCAGTAGTTCAAGAAAAACAGGACATTCCCGCACCCCTCCACAGGAGTAGTAGGCCGTCTCATCCGCCTGAGAGATACTACGGTTTTCTCATAGATGGGGATAGAGAGGATTGCATCATAGATGATGATGAACCTACTGACTTCCGGCAGGCCATCCAGAGCGGCGACTCGGTACGATGGCTAGATGCAATGCGGACCGAAATGGAGTCCATGTACACCAACAAAGTATGGACTTTGGACTTTGCTCCAGATGGGGTAAAACCCATAGGATGCAAATGGATCTTCAAGAAAAAGATTGGTGTAGATGGACAGGTGGAAACCTATAAGGCTAGACTTGTTGCAAAGGGTTTTCGTCAAAGACCTGGTTTGGACTATGACGAAACTTTTTCTCCAGTGGCTATGCTCAAATCTATTCGGGTCCTTCTTGCTATTGCTGCCTTCCATGATTATGAAATCTGGCAGATGGACGTAAAGACGGCTTTTCTAAATGGAAATTTAGAAGAGAGCGTCTATATGGATCAGCCAGAGGGTTTCAATCAGAGTGGGAGCAGCGGGAAAGTATGCAAGCTGCTTAAGTCCATTTATGGACTAAAGCAGGCATCGCGGAGTTGGAACATCTGTTTTGATGAGACAGTCAAAGAATATGACTTTATCAAAAATCCAGATGAACCGTGCATATATAGTAAAGTTGTAGCCAGAAGTGTCGTATTCCTCGTCTTGTACGTGGATGACATTCTATTGATAGGAAATGACATTCCTATGCTACAATCTGTCAAAGGATTCTTGTCACACAGGTTCTCCATGAAAGACCTGGGTGATGCCTCTTACATTCTGGGGATCCGGATCTATCGTGATAGATCCAAGAGGATGTTGGGACTTTCGTAGTCCAGATATATCGACACTGTACTGAAAAGATTCAGTATGGAAGATTCTAAGCGCGGTAATCTACCGGCTTGTCACGGAATCACCCTCTCCAAAGAGATGTCTCCCAAGACTGATTTGGAAAGGGAACGCATGTCTATTATACCCTACGCTTCTGCGGTAGGCTCTATAATGTATGCGATGTTGTGTACCAGACCAGATGTAGTTTACGCACTGAGCGTGGTAAGCCGGTATCAGTCAGACCCAGGGGAGAAGCACTGGATAGCAGTAAAGAACATTCTCAAGTACCTGAGGAGGACTAAGAAGATGTTCTTGGTTTACGGCGGAAAAGACCTCAGGTTGGAGGCCTTTGCTGATTCCGGCTTCCAGAGTGATAAGGACGATTCCAAGTCCATGTCGGGATATGTCTTTACCCTCAATGGAGGGGCGGTGTGCTGGAAGAGCTCCAAGCAGGACACCGTTGCTGACTCGACGATGGAAGCGGAGTATATAGCTGCTTGCGATGCCGCAAAAGAAGCAGTCTGGATGAAGAAGTTCCTAACAGAACTTCAGATGGTTCCTACCATAGTTGATCCAATACCTCTGTATTGCGACAACAACGGAGCTATAGCTTTAGCGAAGGAACCAAGGTCCCATCAGAAGTCCAGACACATCTTGAGGCGGTATCACCTGATCAGGGAGATCATTGATCGTCAGGAGATCGAGGTTCGGAGAGTTGCTTCTGAAGAGAACATTGCTGATCCATTCACGAAGGCCCTACCTCAGATTCAGTTCTAGAGGCTACTCGAGATCATCGGTCTACGATATGCCAGTACATGGCCCTAGTGCAAGTGGGAGATTGTTAGTGTTTATGCCCTAGAAGGCCATTACTATATCATATTAGTTTGTATATAACTTAATGGAAGCTTGGGATATTCACATGTAAATAACAGTCTTGCTAAACATGGTAGTATGCTACTTGGTTTTTCTATCTTAATATGTGAGTGTACGTATTGATAGAGCTCTTAGGATCTTGCTTGTCTACCAGCGTTGTGATGGCAGTCACACTAGTGGGGGCTGGGTAGTCTACAAGCACATCCTTATTCAGGTCCCTGGTCGTTGGATTATCGAGACAGAGCATCGATACTCCGGAGTAGACTAGTGTGTACGCTTCTCATCCCAGTTGGGGAGATGGTCTGTCCCACAGCCGTCAGTACGTCGTACTGGAGATAGTATGCAGGTGCTCGTTAGGTTACGGGTACACCAGACAGGACTCACGGGGAACTGTTGGTTGGTTTGATACCAGTCGTCAGTGAGCAGTTCCCAGGTGACATGAGTACAGCATAGTCCGCAGACTTGACACTGCTACTTCGCCTCAAGTGTGTCCCACTATTCTTAGATTGCTACCCTACCACGGCTCAAAGGAGTCGTGCAAACAGGTAGCAGTTGGGTGCAGTCCCGAGCACTTGGAGGCAGTGGCGGTTAGATAGGATTCGTCCCTCCCGGTATTGGGAGTAGATATCGCGCTGTGTCAGAGAGCCATTACGCAAAGTCCCTGGCCAGGGCAAGCGAGATTTGCTGGTAGGTTCCAGTAGTTTCTCAGAGTGTAATGGGCTTCGCTCCGACACGACTTATACTGCTATTAGGGGACTGACGCTTGCCGCCCCCTAGGCCCGATATGCGATAGTCTTGGACGAACGGACCGGACTGTATGGAGATTGTCACATCAGACTCAGTAGGAGTTCGGATGGGTTTCCTCATCGGCCTTCTTATCGACAACTACCTGGGGACCGTTACGTACAGCTAGTGCCGCTTGCGGTCTGTGGTTAAACCCACTGCCAGCGTAGTAGTCGAGTCTCTAGAGCCCCACACAGAGAGTTTCCTATTCCAGGCGAAACGATATAGAGGTCGTATGGTTTTACGACAAGGGTTCGGACGCATACGTGCGTTTACGCACGTACGACTTTCGGACAGTTTTTACCAGTCGGCTTTGGTTTAAGCCAGTTACTGGTATCCGGTTATTGGATTTTTTCAGTCTAAAGTTTTTCCGTATTTTTGCGGATTGGAGGGGCGTTCTCGTAATTGTACGAGAAGCTTCTAGAAGATGGTGACTAAGGAGGGTTATGTGTCATATACATTGAATGAGTTATATGAGTCATGGTGGTGATTCATTCATCTCATTAATGCACATTTATTGCTTAATGACTCATGCTAATGAATTACCACTTGATATTTTATGAAGCATGATTATTCATCACTCTTTATTCTTTTCTTATTATTAGAAAATGCTTCATATCTATTATGATACTCATAACTTATTCATCATTATCATCTACACATTCTCTCTCCTCAAGCTCTCTCTCTTCAAAAGACTAATCCTCACCCTCATGTGTTGAGATCTAGGATTAGTTAGACTAAACAATCCATAACCATCACTCTATTTCATCCTAGCTTCTTTGATTAGCAATCCAAGAAGGTTAGTTGCCTCAAGTTTAGAGGTTTAGCTTGGAGTTTTGCTCTCGGGTGGATCGTCTACTACCTAGAGAAGGCCGAGGAGGACAAGGAGATCGTAAAGACGAAGGAGTTGGTTCATTAGGTATAATCCCTAAACACAGTAGTTTAGAAACACTTTGTGTTTGGTTATTTATAGTTTAGCTTCGATTCAAGCGGTTAGTCGATGTTCGTTCACTAAACAAGTTCGTTTTTGAAATTTCCGCCTCCCCATAAGTATTGGGGTGTAGTACATCGACTTACAATATCTGGTGGTTGGGTGCCATGACTACTTTTCTAAATAATAATTTAGAAGAGAACGTTTATAAGAACACAGCCAGAGGGCTTCGTAAACAGTGGGAGCAGCGGAAACGTGTGCAAGTTGCTTTACATAATGAAGCAGGCATCGCGGAGTTGGAACGTCTGTTTTGATGTGATAGTCAAAGTGTTTGACTTCATCAAAATGGTAGACGAACCTTGTATATACAAAAAGGTAGTAGAGAGTAAGGTGGTCATCTTCGTATTGTACGTAGACAACATACTCTTGATTGGAAAAGAGTTTCCTATACTACGCTCGGTCAATCTCCGCTTATCACAAAGATTCTCCAATAGGATCAAAGTGATACCTCCTAAATCCTGAGTTTTCATCTATGAGATAGATGTAATTGGATGCTAGCATTCTCACTAGATGTAGTGAGATGGTATCAATCGATCCTGGGAAGAATCACTGGAAGGGTTCCAGGGTGATAAAGACGACTGAATGTCAGTCACAGGCATTGTCTTTACCCTCAGTAAAGGGACGGTATGTTGGAAGAGTTCCAAGCTAGATACCGTGGCAAACTAAACGATAAAGGCTGGTAACATCGCTATTAAAGATGCTACCAAAGAGGCAGTTTGGGTGTATATTGGTTCATAAGATGAACCAGGTTCCCACCATTGTGTGACAATGGAAGTGAGGCTTTGGCCTAGGAACCCTGGTCCCATCAATGACCCAGACATATTCTGAGGCAGCATCACCTGATCATGGAGATAGTTGATTTCCAGGGTGATCGAGGTAAGGAGAGTAGAATCAGAGGACAACACAGCGGATCCACTCACGAAGGCCTTTTCCCAAAGAGCGACTTTTATGGGATGGTTGAGTATGTGATACTGCAACCACTGCTACAGATGGCCCTAGTGCAAGTGGGAGATTGTTAGTTATATGTATGCCCTAGAGGCCATTACTGTACATAGGATGTATATTGTAGTGGATGCTGGGACATATATAGGTAAGGCTTTCTTGCTCGACATGATAGTACGCTATCTGGTTGCTCTTTATCTTAACATGTATACTCTCTGTCTCTCTGATTACATGTTGATAAAGCCCTTAGGATGTATGCTCGACTTCCAGGACTATGATGAAGATCATACTAGTGGGGCCTGGGTAGTCAATGAGTACATCCTTCATTGTTCCTAGTCGTGGGAATATCGAGACGGGACATCGATATTCCAGAGTAGACTAGCGTATATCTTCTCGACCCATGTGATGGGCGATGGATGATCCCATATCCATTGGTGTTTGACATTAGAGATGGTATGCGGGTGCTCAGTGGAGACTGGGTACACTGAACGGACTTGCCGAGAACTCCCAGATGGTATTATACCTCACGTCAGATGGCAGTTCTCTGGTGACACTGGTACAGCTTAGTCTGTTGACCCGAGATCGTCATAGAGTCTTGTGTGTCTCCCACTGTGCTTTGATTTCCACCTTACCACGGCTCTACTGAGTCGTGCAAACAGGTGGTTTTTGGGTACAGTCCCGATTCACATGGAGGCAATGAGCGATAGGAGGGGATTCGTCTCTCCCGGTATTCGGGGTTGATGTTGTGCTATGCTCGACAGGCCATAACAGGAAATCCCTGGCCAGGGTTGCAGTGATATACTGGTAAGAGTTATCAGTAGTTTCACGAATGTTATGGACCTTGCGTCGGCATGACTTATCAAACTACTGGGGTCTGACGTTTACCACCCCTAGGTGAGATATGCGACATATCAGATGAACAGACCGGACTGTACGGTAAGTGTTACTGGTTGGATTCACAGGAGTGTGAGCGGGCTTGCTCGTCTATCTTCTGATCGCTCAATACCCGGGTGGTCGTTACGTTTAGCAGACCGCTTGCGGCTTGTGGGTGCTTGATATGATCATCATCTGCTGCCGGCGTATTGACGAGTCTTTAGAGTCCTACACAGAGGTTTCCTGGCTCGAGCGAAACGAAATAGGAGTGCATATGAGATATGTGCGGGACCGAGAATAATGCGTGTATGTGATACCGTATTCTATTCTCGCGATGAATGTATCGATTGGTTGTATGCGATATAACCTAGTTATCGAATCAAGGATTGATTCGATAAGTCGATACATTGGATATTAGTCGGTTATATGCGATATGACCGGATCGTTAAATCAAGTATTGATTTAATGATTTAATGCATAATTATATATTTGATATATTACTTTGCATTAACTAATATTAGTTCACTTTAAATGGATTTTCTCACTTGATGTGCACATTGTATATGTGATATATTTTTATGTGCACTTGATTGTATCATGTTTGATGATACATGCTAACTTGGTTAAGTGTATGATTAAACCATGGTTGTGTAATGGTTAGGGTTTTGATTTTATTTATTTATTTATTTAATCATTTTTGGCAAAATAAAATGGTGGATTTATTTGTTCTTTGCTAAAAGCTTTTTGAAGCTTCAAAGCATCTTTGAAAAGTCTTCCATTTTGTTTTTACCACTAAACCTAACCATTCACCTAACCCTAGTTTATTCTCTACACTTTACCATGGTTACATTATGATAACCATCACTTGATTATTGAATTAAATTTTTTTTCCATTCTTTTCTTCTTCTTCTTCTTGATGAAGAAAGAAAAGCTTTCTTGAAATTTATCAAGTGTTGATTCCAAGTGAGAAATCCAAATCCAAAGAGAAGCCACTTCCTATTTCTTCATCCTCTACCTCTTGCCAAGTAGTATGGGGTGTTTTCTTCACAAGTTTCATGACTTGGTGAAGTTGGAGCTTGATCTTGAGTTGCCTCGACGTAGATCATCTTCGGCATCGAAGCCGACGACCTAGCCCGCCCATTTCTCTGATGAAGCCGATGCTAGAGTCCGGGATCCGATATGGACAGCGAGGGGACTTCATCATGGAGCCATGAAGGTGGAGGACCGGATCTACAAAGGTTGTAGCCCCTTCCCTTTAGCTATAAATTCGTTTATTTGCATTGCATCGCCTATACATCTAGTTAACGATCCGTATTAGGGTTTCTCGGCACTTGTAAAATTTTAATTGGCCATGTTTGATCACTTGTGAGACCTCATTAGTATGCCTAGGAACCCTACGTTATCAACATATATATGAGAGACGGTATAATAATACCAGTGAACATGTTAAGATAAAGGCAACCAGATAGCATACTATCATGTCGAGCAAGAAAGTCCTCCATATATATGTCTAAGCATCCACTATATCATACAATAATGGTTTCTAGTGTTGGATGTATATGCCCTAGAGGCCAGTATTGTATATTTATACATATGGATACTAGGGATATGTATGTACAGAACAATCTTGCTCAGTTTTATAGTATATTATTTGACTTGTCTTTGTCGGGATATATGTATTTATTTGTATTGTTGTTATATCTAGCTTGCACATATTGACAAAGACTCGATACGGTAGTATACTATTGTGATTTGTCTTTATCTTAACATGGCATAGGTCACACTCGTTATTACATATTGCGGTTATATGTTGATAAAGCCCCTAGGATCTTGCTTGACTACCTGCGTTGTGATGGCGATCATACTTGTGAGAGAAGGGTAGTCTATAAGCACATCCTTAAATGGTCCCTAGTTGCGTGAGTATCGAGACTGGGCATTGATACTCTAGAGTAGACTGGTGTATACGTTTCTACTTCGTCGGGGGGATGGTTGGTCCCGCAGCCATTGGTTTGATGCACCTAAGATCGTATAGAGGTGCTCACTGGGTGTGAGTACATTGGACGGACTCGCCGAGAACTTCCATGTGGTACTATACCTATCGTCAGATGGATGTTCTCAGGTGACATGTGTACAGGTTAGTTTTTGGACCCGAGATCAGCATTTGTCTCGTGTGAGTTCCCACCGAACTTTGATCACTACCCTACCATGACTCTACTGAGTCGTGCAAACAGGTTTTGGTTGGGTTTAGTCCCGAGCCACATGGAGGCAGTGAGCGATTGTTGGGGATTCGTCTCTCCCGGTATAGGGAGTCGATATTGCACTGTGATTTGATTGGTCAGGACCATAAGACCTTGTCCAAGGCAGTTGGGATTTACTGCTAGGCTGATCAGTAGTTTCCTGGATTGGTCCTGACCCACATTGGCATGACCTATCAGGTTATTAGGGTCTGACGTTCACCACCCCCTAGACCTGGTATGCGATAATCTTTGACGAAGAGACTGGACTGTATGGATATTGTCACGGATATGCTCAGTAGGAGATCCGGATGAGTTTGCTCATCAGCCTTCCTTTCGACAGGTACCTGGGTAGCCATTACGTCCAGCTAGTGCCGCTGACGTGCTTATGGTTAAACCCACTGCCAGAGTACTGTCGAGTCTTTAGAGTCCCACACAGAGGGTTTCCCTGATTCAGGCGAAATGATATAGTAGCCGTATTGGATACGTACAGGGTTTGATCGATTGATGTACTTTGTACTCGGACTTTCAATCGGACAGTTGGTAATACTAGCCGGCTCGGGTTTGAGCTGGATTATTAAATCAGGTATTGATTTAATAATTTACGTATATGTATTTCGATATATATATTCTAGTATTACGTTCTTCGTGTTATTCTATCTCTTTAGGCGTTCAGATTTTTATCTGATTGCTGGTATATATGTACAATAGACTGAAATCCGTATTTATTACAGATTTCCTTCTAGAAGGTGGCCACCTCATTTTGGATTTTCCATTTATTTGATAAATGGAAATGAGGTGTAAAGTGAGAGGTAAGGGAGGTATGGAGTTGACCATACTTCAATAGTTTACAAATGAATTTATAATTCATTTTGTGGTTACTATTGAAACATGGTTGCTATTGTTTAATGAAAGAATTCATACACAAAACCTAGTAGTATATTTTCTCTTTCATGCTTGGCTTCATAATTTCTTGAGCTCCCATTTTCTCTCAAGGTCCTCCCTCCTCTTGCTTTCCTCCACCTTCATCTTCTTCCTCTTCACTAACATTCTCATGAGTTGAGAAACAAGTGAAGAGGTTAGAAAAGAGATAGCAAACACTTAGACACCCTCACTACATCCTAGACTACTTGGTTTAGCAACCCAAGTTCTCTAGTTGCTCCTTATAGCTATTTGGTTAGGAGCTAGAGCCATGGATCATATTCCCCGGGTGGATCATCTACGACAAAGGAAGACCGGAGAACAAGCTCGATCCCGGAGGACCGATAGAGCCGGAAGTGGAGATCGGACAAGTTCAAGGAGGCTACTTGGAGCACATGATGAGGAGAGGAGACCGAAGGACTCGAGCCTCTTGGTATAGCTTCTTTCACAGTAGATAGAACTCAAAAATAGCTAACGAGGTTTATGGTAAAGATCCGGTTAAGTTTTATTCTAGCGCCAAAGTTTTGTTCGTTATAAAACTTTTTCCCGCATTTAGCCACGGAAGTTGTCCGGGACGCTAGGGTAACCCTTCATCTAGGGCATACATATCAGTAACAATCTCCCACTTGCACTAAGGCCAGTTGTTGTGGTATCTCATACCCATCCCAAGAAGTCTCTCGATTAGCATCTGGGGGAGGGCCTTGGCGAGTAGGTCCGCTGTGTTATCCTCTATGTCAACTATCCTGATATCGATCTTCCGGTGATCTAAAATCACTCTGATCAGGTGATACCGTCTAAGAATATGTATGGATCACTGATGGGACCGGATTCCTTGGCCAAAGCACGGCTCCATTTTTATCACAATACATAGGTATTGGATGCTCAAAGGATGGAACCTCACCAAGTTCATCTTATGAACTTCTTCATCCAGACAGCCTCTTTGGCAGCATTGTTGGTAACGATGTATTCAGCCTTCATCGTCAAGTCTGCTATGGTATCAATCTTGGAACTCTTCCAACATACCGTCCCTCTATAGATGGTGAAGAAAAAACATGAGACCGACTAACTGTCTTCCTTATCACTCTGGAAGCTCGAATCGGTAAAGGACTCCACCTGGAGTTCACCGTTATCAGACACCAAGAACATCTCTTTAGTCATCAAGTACTTAAGAATGTTCTTTACAGCTTTCCAGTATTTCTCCCCTGGATCTGACTGATACCTACTCACTACACTTAAGAATGTTCTTTACATCTGGTCTGGTATATAACAACGCATACATGATTGACCCGACTGCTGAAGCATAGGGTATCCCTTGCATTTGAGCCCTCTCCAAATCAGTCTTGGGAGACATATCTTTGGAGAGAGTGATTCCTGAACAAGCAGGTATATTACCATGCTTAGAATCTTCCATATTAAACCTCTTTAGTATGGTGTCTATGTACCTATTGCGACAATCCCAACATCCGTTTAGATCTATCTTTATAGATATTTATCCACAGGATGTAGGAGGCATCATCTAGATCTTTCATGGAGAACTTGTGTGATAAGAAGAGCTTGACCGAGTGTAGCATAGGAATATCGTTTCCTATCAAGAGTATGTCATCCACGTACAATACGAGGAAGACAACCTTACTCTCTACTACCTTCTTATATGTACATGGTTCATCTTCATTTTTGATGAAGTCAAACACTTTGACAACTTCATCGAAACAGATGTTCCATCTCCGCGATACCTGATTTAATTCGTAAATGGATTTAAGCAGCTTGCACACGCTTCCGCTGCTCCCACTGTCTATGAAGCCCTCTGGCTATGTCATGTACACGCTCTCTTCTAAATCACCATTTAGAAAAGCGGTCTTGACGTGCATCTACCAGATTTCGTAGTCATGGTATACAGCAACGGAAAGTTGGATCCTGATGGACTTAAGCATAGCTACTGGAGAAAAAGTTTCATCATAGTCGACACCTGGTCGTTGACGAAAACCCTTTCCTACAAGTCTAGTTTTGAAAGTCTCAACTTTTCCATCTATACCAATTATCTTGTGAAGATCCACTTGCTCCCGATGGGTTTTACCCCTTCAGGAGCAACTTCCAAAGTCCATACTTTGTTGGTGTACATGGATTCCATCTCAGATAACATAGCATCCAACCATTTCATATAGTCTCCACTTGTGACGGCCTGCTCGAAACTAGTTGGGTCATCATCTTCCATGATGCAATCATCTCTCCCACCGTCTATAAGAAAACCGTAGTATCTTTCAGGTAGATGAGAAACCCTACTAGATCAGCGGAGTGGCTGAGGTTCGTTGGGGACTATTGAACCCTCCGGTTCCACCAAATCGTCAGTAATAGTTTGTGTTGCTGGAACATCTTCCAGTTCTACCTCATTACCACTAATCTCTTTGACAAGAAATTCCTTTTCTAAAAATGTGGCATGTCGAGAAATAAACGCCTTTTGTTCCTCAGTGTGGTAGAAGATATTCCTTCGCGTTTGTTTGGGATATCCTACAAACTTGCACAGAACTCACATTGCCTTGAGCTTGTCCGGATTTTGCTTTTTTACATAGGCCAGACAACCCCATATCTTAACTCGTTTGAGAGATGGCCTCTTCCCATTCCATATCTCATATGGAGTGGTAGGCACGGATTTGGTTGAAACTCTATTCAATAGGAATGCAGCTTTCTCAAGTGCATAACTCCAAAAGGAAATAGGCAACTCAGCATTACTCATCATAGAGCGCACCATATCTAATAGGGTGTGACTCCTCCGCTCCGAAACTTCATTATGTTATGGTGTATACAGAGGAGTAAGTTGAGAGAGAATCTTATTCTCTTTTAAGTAGTCTCTGAATTCCGTGCTCAAGTATTCTTCTCTCCGATCATATCGAAGGATTTTAATACTTTTACCCGTATGGTTCTCAACTTCGTACTTATATTCCTTAAATTTTTCAAAAGATTCAGATTTGTGTTTCAACAGAAACACATGTCCGAACCTTGAGAGATCCTCTGTGAATGTAATAAAGTACGAGGAACCATTCCTGGCATTGTAGACATATGACCGCATACATCATTATGTATTTGTCCAAGAGTTCAGTAGCTCTTTCTCCATGTCCATTAAACGGAGATTTGGTCATCTTTTCTTTGAGACATGACTGGCAAGTTTCATAAGATGTAAATTCAAACGGATTCAAATATACATCCTTATGCAACTCAGCTAGTCTTGTCGCATTGATATGACCTAGTCTACAATGCCACAAGAAGGCTTCGTTCATTTTTGAACTGTTCCTCTTGTGTGTATTCTGTATACTTATGTTGTGATTTAGAACGTATTTACCGTTATATAACGTACCATGCCCAATCAACACATGATTTAGGAAAACATTCATAATATTTTTTGTACGAAATAACAGTCTCTGAGAATCATTGTGTTACCACTTGGTAATACAAGGTGATATTCGCCAACCGCTTTGGCTGCAACAATTGCACCATTCCCTACTACTAGAGACATATCATCCTTTTCCAGTTCTCTACCTATCTTTAGCCCATGTAATAAATTACATACGTGGGATCCCGATCCGGTAGCCAACATGCAGGACGTAGAGTTAACTGAGACACATTTCTCAGTAACGAATACACCCGAAGACGAGTAGATGTATTCATCTATGGGGGAATCGTTTTAGGGGTATGTAATCTTATATTGTGTGTTATGCAATGCTAGGATCGGTCGGAGAAACATCGGACACGGCGCGTAAAGACAAGGCGGTGGTCGGATCGGATTAGCGAGGCATTCAGGTGAGTAGATGTATTCATCTATGGGGGAATCGTCTGGATGGCGCGAGGCTCTCCCTAGTTAGGATTACCTTATTTCTTGCAAGACTTGTATTGCTAGTTAGCTTACCTCTTCATTACAATGCATACCCTTATAGTTAATAGTATGCTAGATTGCATTGATATTCATATGCACATATGCGATAACACTTCGTAGGACACGAACACCATTACCATTGGCATCTGCTGCACGCGCACTATTCATGTGACACACACGCCTTTGGTAATTGCCATGCCACGTGCACTATAGAACCTGTTTAACTTAGAATCGCCACTTGCATTCATACATGATATATGAAATTGCATAGCATGCATATACCTATATTTACATAGATTTCTAGCCCAAATTCACATCGTATACATTGATATCATAGACATTTATCATATATAACATGTGGACATTATGATTTTCTTGAGGATTTCAGTATTGCTGCGATTTCTGGATTTTTTGGGAAAACCGCAAGAATTTAACAAAAGCTTATATTTATCATCTTTAAAACAAAGTTGCGGTTTTCTCGTGATGTATGTGTCGTCCACCATGAGTTTTCATGTTTTCTGTTGGATTTCGAGACCCGATTCGAGGAGTGGATGAACCGTCTCGGGTATATGGTGGGCCCGGTATGGTACCCGGGGCAAGAAGATCGAGTTGTAGACGATGAGCCTGGCAGGGGAAGACTACCTACCGGTGATGTCTGGCGCGGCGGATATCCGGAGGATACCGACCGTTGTCGTGAGATTTGGTGATATGGGCCGATCCGGACTGACGGAGCCCGATATTTGAGACATTGATACAGTGAGATATTGAGACAGATATGATTTCATTTTTGGTGTCGATGCTTGACACGGGTTTCAGATAATTTCTTGATGGTACTTAGCTATTATACAGATATTCATTTTCTAAAGTTAAGAATGCAGTACCCTCAGCGTTTAAAACACTTAAAGATTTAGTAATGACATTGCATACATGTGCATGCATACTAGAGGTATTATATCACATATGGACATACATGCTGTGACGCATTTGCGTGCATTCTTACGATTGCCTTACTAGATGTTATATTCTACTCACGAGCTGGCAACTCACCCCCGTTGTGCCACAGTGTCTTGCAGGTCGGACCCGTCATCCTTGTAGCGGCGGGCTATCCTATCATCAGCTCCTTTTGCTCAGACTCGCGACATCGCCCGTAGGTGGGTTGCGAGCACACTTTATTTCTTTTTGCTCTATCATTGTATCTAGTATTCTCCATCTACCACTTTCTATTTGTATATGCGACCTAGTGATGAGATTGAGAGATTTGTATATATGTGGTTTCTTTTGGGTCGAGCTCACTTGAGCCGACGTTGTGTTTTCTGATATTTTGCGTTTCTTTTATGCCCTTTTTCTTGATATTACTTATATATTGCGTGTGGTTGTGATCCGCCTTGGGCGAAGAGCCAGCTCCCGCTTGGGGATGCCATTTGTTTATTACAGGTTATATATATCTTGTTGTACCCATTTTGGGGGATAGAAAATACAGGGGAGACTCTGCCGAAATTTTCGGAAAATTTTTGATGTTTTTTAAAAGGGATTCTATGCAACTTAATTGATTTAAAAACCGTTTTCATTAAAGGTTTTCCTTCACTCTCTTTTGATTTTGGTTTAGATTTCCTGGGCTTTGGCTGACTTAGGTTACGTTACGCCTTTAGACGTCTCATAATCTAAGTGCCAGTCACGTTCCGTACTTTCGGGTCGTGACAAAGTTGGTATCAGAGCTTGTGTTTTACCTTCCTGAGTGTAGAACGACCTTGGTAGATGGAGTAGGTGATTTAAGCAGAGTGGCGTAGCGTGGGTATGATCCGCGGCATACTTACGATACGGTACTCCGCCTAAGTGACCTTAGGACATAATTTCTTGTATTTCCTTTCTTGATTCCTTGCATTCCTTGATTCAATTGTCATGTTCTTATCAGTCCTGTTTCATATTCCAGCTTCGATGCCGCCAAAGACTACGAGAGCTCAGTGGGCTGTCGCTAGGGATGAGATTCGGGCGGGCCCGTCTGAGGCGAGGATCGAGCGGGAGGATACGCTTACCCCTCAGGGTCATACTAATCCGCCTTATCCAGACCGTATTGCCAGATTAGAGGCCGGCATGCAAGAGTTGCGACAGATGATGGGATCTTTAGTTGAGTCCAGCCGGGCACAGAGATCCGAGGAGGTTCCTTCCACCGCGCAGACTACGATTGTACCTGCTGCACAGATTGTCGCTCCTGGTACTACGGAGACTATCCCTGTTTCACTACAGGAGTTCATGAGATTGAGACCTCCAGCTTTTACGGGTACGGATGCGACAGAGGAGCCACAGGCATTTCTTGATAGGATGGCTCAGATTTGCCGTTCGTTGAGGTGTTCTGATGATAGATTGGTGGAGTTTGCGAGTTTTCGTCTGGAGGGTCTTGCCCAGACATGGTACGATTCAGTAGAGAGAGGCCGAGCTGCAGGTCTACCTTCTATGACCTGGGATGAGTTTACAGCAGCATTTCTTGCCCGTTTTCTTACGGAGAGTGTCCGAGATGCTCGAGCCCGTAGTTTTGAGTCTTTGCGCAAAACTCCTGGGATGACGGTGTCGGAGTATGATATACAGTTTACCCAGTTGTCTCGATATGCTCCGTACCTAGTAGACACAGAAGAGAAGAGAATAAAGAGGTTTGTGCGAGGGCTTGATACACAGCTATTCCTTGCCATCGGCACCCAGCACTTTGATACATACGCAGCCGCGATGGATGCATGCTTACTTTTGGAGGAGCGTATTTCTGATATTCCGGTCGTTTCTGGGCCGAAGAGGATCCGTACTGATACACCATCTGAGCGGCAGATGGGTAGACATCGTGATAGATCATTTCCGGGAGATGGTGGAGGCAGAGGATTGAGACGAGGTCAGTTATTTGGTTCATACCCACAGACCCAACAGTCGTCGCCAGGATGTTTTCGGTGCAGGATTCAGTACCACCGTATCAGAGACTGTACCATGGGACGTCAGGGCGTGGTGACAGTCCCACATGTGACCTTACCACCCTCACCACCTCCTCAGAGAGCTCTACTACCTACTCCTAATGATGCTCCACGCTAGTCAGATGTTTCTAAAGGCCGTGGGCGTGGCGGTCCGGTTCAGAGAGGACGAGGCGACAGAGGCCGAGGCCGAGGTAGAGGCAGAGGACAGCCAGCTATTAGTGGTGGACAGGCCCGAGTGTTCGCACTGACTCCTCAGGATGCACAGGCATCCAATGCCGTCGTGACAGGTACTCTGCCAGTATGTTCCTTTGATGCACGGGTATTATTTGATCCAGGCTCCACACATTCCTATGTATCCACATACTTTGCACCGAGGTTGGGTCGAGATTCTTCTCCGTTAGATCAGCCACTTGTCGTTATTACATCGGTAGGCGAGTCTTTTGTTGCCCGTTTTGTGTACCGATCGTGTTCCGTTCGTATTGGGGAGAGAGATTCTTCAGTTGATTTGATTCTCCTCGATATGCTAGACTTTGACATTCTTCTTAGTATGGACTGGCTAGCCATTTGTTATGCATCTGTGGACTGCCGTGAGAAAGCAGTCAGATTCAGTTTTCCTGGTGAGCCAGTTCTTGTTATTCAAGGAGATCGTAGCGCTACCCTTCCCAGCTTGATTTCTTCTCTTCGCGCTGGTCAGCTCTTAAGAAAAGGGTGTCAGGGATTCTTAGCCTATATTTGTGATACTAGCTCCACAGAGGTTTCGTTGGACCAGGTCCCTGTTGTGAGAGAGTTCCCTGATGTATTCCCTGACGAGCTGCCTGGTCTGCCACCAGAGCGCGAGATTGAGTTCTGCATCGACCTGATCCCCGGCACGGGGCCTATCTCTATACCGCCTTATCGGATGGCCCCGGCGGAGTTGAGAGAGCTAAAGGATCAGTTACAGGACTTGCTGGACAAAGGGCTTATCCGACCGAGTGTGTCACCTTGGGGTGCTCCTGTCCTGTTTGTTAAGAAGAAGGACGGAAGTATGTGCTTATGCATTGATTATCGTCAGCTGAACTGGGTTACTGTGCGGAACAGATATCCCCTACCCCGTATTGATGACTTATTCGATCAGCTCCAGGGTGCTGGGTTTTTCTCGAAGGTTGATTTACGGTCAGGTTAGCACCAGTTGCGGGTTCGGAAGGAGGATATGCCGAAGACCTCTTTCCGTACTCGATATGGTCATTATGAGTTCTTGGTGATGTCGTTCGGGCTCACCAATGCCCCGGCAGCATTTATGGACTTGATGAACCGTGTATTCAGGCCGTATCTCGATCAGTTCATTATTGTGTTCATTGACGACATCTTGGTTTATTCTCGGAGCCGGGAGGAGCATGAGCAGCACTTACGTATCACATTGCAGACTTTGAGGGAGCATCAGCTGTTCGCCAAATTCTCTAAGTGCGCATTCTGGTTAGTCAGTGTCGACTTCTTGGGTCATGTGGTGACGAGAGATGGTATTTGTGTGGACCCGAAGAAGATCGAGGCAGTTCAGCGTTGGCCTAGACCAGTATCAGTTACTGAGGTTCGCAGCTTTCTCGGTCTGGCAGGCTATTATCGACGTTTTGTCTAGGATTTCTCCCGCATTGCTGCACCGTTGACCGGATTGACCCGGAAGGGGGTTCCTTTTGATTGGACACAGGCATGTGAGGATAGTTTCCAGCAGTTGAAGACTCATCTGACTACAGCACCAGTGTTAGCATTGCCTTCAGGATCTGGCGGGTTCGTGGTATATTGTGATGCTTCTCGAGTGGGGCTGGGCTGTGTATTGATGCAGCACGACAGAGTTATCGCGTATGCTTCTTGGCAGCTGAGGAAACACGAACAGAACTACCCCACCCATGATTTAGAGATGGCTGCAGTGGTATTTGCACTTAAGATCTGGAGACATTACCTATACGGTAAGTCATGCCAGATATTCACTGACCACAAGAGTTTGAAGTACATCTTCCAGCAGTGAGATCTGAACCTGAGACAGCGCAGATGGATGGAGTTGGTGAAGGATTATGACTGCGAGATTCTATACCATCCGGGCAAGGCAAATGTGGTGGCAGATGCTTTGAGTAGAAGGCCCGGAGGTAGCTTATCTTGTTTGAGCGCAGTACAGATGCAGTCGACGGCGGATTGGCAGGTTTTATGTGACAGCAGAGTGCAGTTCGAGTTTATTCCTACAGGGGGACAGCTGGTCCATTTTAGAGCACGCCCACAGTTATTTGACCGTATCCGCGAGGCACAGTCCGGCGATGCCCCTATATTAGAGATTATTGAGCAGATTCGGCAGGGCAGAGTTTCCGAGTTCGTGATTGATGATCAGGGGATACTTCGATTTGGGACTCGACTGTGCGTGCCAGATTCAGAGGGACTGAGGCGTGATATTCTCGAGGAGGCACATAGATCAGTATACAGTGTGCATCCAGGTTCCACCAAGATGTACCGTGATTTGAGAGAGGTTTACTGGTGGGACGGGATGAAGAAGGATATTACAGACTTTGTGTCGAGATGCCTGACTTGTCAGCAAGTCAAGGCCGAGCACCAGAGGCCAGCCGGCGAGTTACAGCCTTTGCCCATCCCTGAGTGGAAGTGGGAGCAGGTCTCCATGGACTTCATTATGGGTCTACCCAGGACCAGTCGAGGGTACGACTCTATTTAGGTGATTGTGGATCGACTGACGAAAGCGGCTCACTTCCTGCCAGTGAAGACCACTTTTGGATTTTCTCAGTACGCCCAGATTTATATTGATGAGATAATGCGACTGCATGGCGTTCCGACTTGCATCGTGTCCGACCGGGGCACCTAGTTTACCAGCCGATTGTGACAGAAACTTCAGGAAGCATTGGGCACCCGATTGAGTTTTAGCACAGCCTTTCATCCGCAGACTGACGGTCAGTCGGAGCGTACTATTCAGACTCTTGAGGACATGATCAGAGCTTGTGTTTTAGATTTCGGTGGTAGCTGGGATCGTCATTTTCCTTTGATCGAGTTTTCCTACAATAATAGCTTCCAGGAGACGATTCAGATGGCACCTTTCGAGGCTTTATATAGGAGGAGATGTCGATCGCCTGTATGTTGGACAGAGCTCAGGGAGATCAGTATTTTGGAGCCGCAGATCGTACAGGAGACGACCGAGAAGATACAGCTGATTCGGGACAGGATGAGAGCGGCATAGAGCAGGCAGAAATCATATGCTGACAGGCGCCGTCGCCGACTCGAGTTCGCTGTTGGCGATCATGTTTTCCTGAAGGTCACTCCGATGAAAGGTGTGATGAGATTTAGACGGAAAGGGAAGCTGATTCCTAGATATGTTGGTCCTTTCGAGATCCTAGAGCGTGTTGGTCCAGTCGCTTATCGGTTAGCTCTTCCGCCCAGCTTCCCCGATGTTCACCCCGTATTCCATGTCTCGATGCTCCGCAAGTACCTTCATGATCTTTCCCAGGCGATTCAGCACCAGACGATCCAGCTAGAGCGTGATCTTTCTTTTACCGAGCAGCCGGTGGTCATTCTGGATCGGCAGGTGAAGAAATTGAGGTCGAAGGTTATACCGTCCGTCAAGGTCCTTTGGCGTGGCCCGAACAGCGAGGAGGTCACCTGGGAGACCGAGGCCGAGATGAGGAAGAGATATCCCCATCTTTTTGAAGGTACGCGTAGTTAAATTCTAAATTCGGGTACCGAATTTCTATAAGGGGGGAAGATTGTAACCCTTCGAAATTCGTTTAGGCAGTTTTTCGGTAATCGGCTAATTTTTCGGATTTTTCCGTAAAAAGTCAAATTAGGAATTTTTCATTGTAGACCTAATTATACAAAATTTAGATAAGATATTACTATAAATTGGTCACTAAAATGCCACTTATAATTTTCTAGTTAAATAAAAAAAATTCGCAATTAATTATTTTTAATATTATTTTAAGCTTTTAAAAATACATTAAATTAGTGATAAATACAAATTTAATTAGGTAAATTTCATAATTAGGAATATTTATAAACTAAAATAGGGTGTTAATAAATTGTATCATGACTTTATAAGATTTTAGTTTTATGGTTGGAAATTTATGAAAAAAATGAAGTAAAAAGGGTTTATTTTGGAAAAAGTTGATGTGAAATGCATTAAATGAGATTTAAGGGGTTTATTTGACCTAGAAATATCCACAAAAATCCCCCCATCACCTCCTCTTGCTGCTGGCCGACCAAAAACTACAGCAACTTCCCTTTGTTCTCACTTCTTTTTGCTACAATTTTCGTGCCAAAATTCATTAAAAATTCACAAATTCATTCTCCAATTCAAAACAAAACCCTAATCCACTCTCTCCTCAACCAAATTTAGTTCAAAATTTGAAGAAAGGAGGCTTCTTTGGTGGCTTGAGCATGCTAGGGTTCCACTTGTGAGGTGAAATTTCTAATCTATTTGTTAACTTGTAGTTTAAATGTGTTAAAATTGAAATTTGAAGTATTAATTTAGTAGTAATTGTTTGTTTAGGAAATTCAAGAAAGGGATTTGATTTTGAATTAGGGTTTGTAGCATGGTTGATGGATTTAAGTTAGGGCTTTGGTTATCTAATTGGTTAGAGTGGTTAATTGCGCGATGTTGCGCTCGCTAGATCGATAAATTGCGATATTTGCATCGAATCGGTATGCTTTTTGCTTACTAGATTTTTATTAAAATTAGGATGTGATCTAATTGCGTTATATTAGCGATATAATTAGCTTCATATACGACTATTAGAGTGCGCAAATGCGGGGTTTTGTCTAGTCAGGTTTTAGTTTTGTCGATTTCCCCGAAATGACGATTCTAGTTAAGATTTAGCGATTTTCGTGTGTTTTCCGCGCACCGAGTGCACGTTATGTTTAATTCAAGAGCGTCGATCTTTTTATATTGACTTGGTGTCGTTTTAGGGGTTTGTAATCTTATATTGTGTGTTATGCAATACTAGGATCGGTCGGAGAAACATCGGACACGGCGCGTAAAGGCAAGACGGTGGTCGGATCGGATTAGCGAGGCATTCAGGTGAGTAGATGTATTCATCTATGGGGGAATCGTCTGGATGGAGCGAGGCACCCCCTAGTTAGGATTACCTTATTTCTTGCTAGACTTGTATTGCTAGTTAGCTTACCTCTTCATTACAATGCATACCCTTATAGTTAATAATATACTAGATTGCATGGATATTCATATGCACATATGCGATAACACTTCGTAGGACACGAACACCATTACCATTGGCATCTGCTGTACGCGCACTATTCATGTGACACACACGCCTTTGGTAATTGCCATGCCACGTGCACTATAGAACCTGTTTAACTTAGAATCGCCACTTGCATTCATACATGATATATGAAATTGCATAGCATGCATATACCTCGCATTATCATCATATTTACATAGATTTCTAGCCCAAATTCACATCGTATACATTGATATCATAGACATTTATCATATATAACATGTGGACATTATGATTTTCTTGAGAATTTCAGTATTGCTGCGATTTCTGGATTTTTTGGGAAAACCGCAAGAATTTAACAAAAGCTTATATTTATCATTTTTAAAACAAAGTTGCGGTTTTCTCGTGATATATGTATCGTCCATCATGAGTTTTCAAGTTTTCTGTTGGATTGCGAGACCCGATTCGATGAGTGGATGAACCGTCTCGGGTACATGGTGGGCCCGGTATGGTACCCGGGGCAAGAAGATCGAGTTGTAGACGATGAGCCTGGCAGGGAAAGACTACCTACCGGTGATGTCTGGCGCGGCGGATATCCGGAGGATACCGACCGTTATCGTGAGATTTGGTGATATGGGCCGATCCGGACTGACGGAGCCCGATATTTGAGACATTGATACAGTAAGATATTGAGACAGATATGATTTCATTTTTGGTGTCGATGCTTGACACGGGTTTCAGATGATTTCTTGATGGTACTTAGCTATTATACAGATATTCATTTTCTAAAGTTAAGAATGCAGTACCCTTAGCGTTTAAAACACTTAAAGATTTAGTAATGACATTGCATACATGTGCATGCATACTAGAGGTATTATATCACATATGGACATACATGCTGTGACGCATTTGCGTGCTTTCTTACGATTGCCTTACTAGATGTTATATTCTACTCACGAGCTGGCAACTCACCCCCGTTGTGCCACAGTGTCTTGCAGGTCGGACCCGTCATCCTTGTAGCGGCGGGCTATCCTATCATCAGCTCCTTTTGCTCAGACTTGCGACATCGCCCGTAGGTGGGTTGCGAGCACACTTTATTTCTTTTTGCTCTATCATTGTATCTAGTATTCTCCATCTACCACTTTCTATTTGTATATGCGACCTAGTGATGAGATTGAGAGATTTGTATATATGTGGTTTCTTTTGGGTCGAGCTCACTTGAGCCGACGTTGTGTTTTCTGATATTTTGCGTTTCTTTTATGCCCTTTTTCTTGATATTACTTATATATTGCGTGTGGTTGTGATCCGCCTTGGGCGAAGAGCCAGCTCCCGCTTGGGGATGCCATTTGTTTATTACAGGTTATATATATCTTGTTGTACCCATTTTGGGGGATAGAAAATACAGGGGAGACTCTGCCGAAATTTTCGGAAAATTTTTGATGTTTTTTAAAAGGGATTCTATGCAACTTAATTGATTTAAAAACCGTTTTCATTAAAGGTTTTCCTTCACTCTCTTTTGATTTTGGTTTAGATTTCCTGGGCTTTGGCTGACTTAGGTTACGGTACGCCTTTAGAAGTCTCGTAATCTAAGTGCCAGTCACGTTCCGTACTTTCGGGTCGTGACAAAGTTGGTATCAGAGCTTGTGTTTTACCATCCTGAGTGTAGAACGACCTTGGTAGATGGAGTAGGTGACTTAAGCAAAGTGGCGTAGCGTGGGTATGTTCCGCGACATACTTACGATACGGTACTCCGCCTAAGTGACCTTAGGACATAATTGCTTGTATTTCCTTTCTTGATTCCTTGCATTCCTTGATTCAATTGTCATGTTCTTATCAGTCCTGTTTCTTATTCCAGCTTCGATGCCGCCAAAGACTACGAGAGCTCAGCGGGCTGCCGCTAGGGATGAGATTCGGGCGGGCCCGTTTGAGGCGAGGATCGAGCGGGAGGATACGCCTACCCCTCAGGGTCATACTGATCCTCCTTATCCAGACCGTATTGCCAGATTAGAGGCCAGCATGCAAGAGTTGAGACAGATGATGGGATCTTTAGTTGAGTCCAGCTGGGCACAGAGATCCGAGAACGTTCCTTCCACCGAGCAGACCACGATTGTACCTGCTGCACAGATGGTCGCTCCTGCTACTACGGAGACTATCCCTGTTTCACTACAGGAGTTCATGAGATTGAGACCTCCAGCTTTTACCGGTACAGATGTGACAGAGGACCCACAGGCATTTCTTGATAGGATGGCTCAGATTTGCCGTTCGTTGAGGTGTTCTGATGATAGATTGGTGGAGTTTGCGAGTTTTCGTCTGGAGGGTCTTGCCCAGACATGGTACGATTCAGTAGAGAGAGGCCGAGCTGCAGGTCTACCTTCTATGACCTGGGATGAGTTTACAGCTGCATTTCTTGCCCGTTTTCTTCCGGAGAGTGTCCGAGATGCTCGAGCCCGTAGTTTTGAGTCTTTGCGCAAGACTCCTGGGATGACGGTGTCGGAGTATGATATACAGTTTACCCAGTTGTCTCGATATGCTCCGTACCTAGTAGACACAGAAGAGAAGAGAATAAAGAGGTTTGTACGAGGGCTTGATACACAGCTATTCATTGCCATCGGCACCCAGCACTTTGATACATACGCAGCCGCGATGGATGCAGCCTTACTTTTGGAGGAGCGTATTTCTGAGATTCCGGTCATTTCTGGGCCGAAGAGGATCCGTACTGATATACCAGCTCAGTGGCAGATAGGTAGACATCGCGATAGATCATTTCCGGGAGATGGTGGAGGCAGAGATTTGAGACGAGGTCAGTTATTTGGTTCATACCCACAGACCCAGCAGTCGTCGCCAGGATGTTTTCGGTGCGGGAGTCAGTACCACCGTATCAGAGACTGTACCATGGGACGTCAGGGCGCGGCGACAGTCCCGCATGTGACCTTACCACCCTCACCACCTCCTCAGAGAGCTCTACTACCTACTCCTGATGATGCTCCACGCCAGTCAGATGTTTCTAGAGGCCGTGGGCATGGCGGTCCGGTTCAGAGAGGACGAGGCGACAGAGGCAGAGGCCGAGGCCGAGGTAGAGGTAGAGGACAGCCAGCTATTAGTGGTGGACAGGCCCGAGTGTTCGCGCTGACACATCAGGATGCACAGGAATCCAATGCTGTCGTGACAGGTACTCTGCCAGTATGTTCCTTTGATGCACGGGTATTATTTGATCCAGGCTCCACACATTCCTATGTATCCACGTACTTTGCACCGAGGTTGGGTCGAGATTCTTCTCCGTTAGATCAGCCGCTTGTCGTTATTACACCGGTAGGCGAGTCTTTTGTTGCCCGTTTTGTGTACCGATCGTGTTCCGTTCGTATTGGGGAGAGAGATTCTTCAGTTGATTTGATTCTCCTCGATATGCTAGACTTTGACGTTCTTCTTGGTATGGACTGGCTAGCCACCTGTTATGCATCTGTGGACTGCCGTGAGAAAGCTGTCAGATTCAGTTTTCCTGGTGAGCCGGTTCTTGTTATTCAGGGAGATCGTAGCGCTACCCTTCCCAGCTTGATTTCTTCTCTTCGCGCTGGTCAGCTCTTAAGAAAAGGGTGTCAGGGATTCTTAGCCTATATTTGTGATACTAGCTCCACAGAGGTTCCGTTGGACCAGGTCCCTGTTGTGAGAGAGTTCCCTGATGTATTCCCTAACGAGCTGCCTGGTTTACCACCAGAGCGCGAGATTGAGTTCTGCATCGACCTGATCCCCGGCACGGGGCCTATCTCTATACCGCCTTATTGGATGGCCCCGGCGGAGCTGAGAGAGCTAAAGGATCAGTTACAGGACTTGCTGGACAAAGGGCTTATCCGACCGAGTGTGTCACCTTGGGGTGCTCCTGTCCTGTTTGTTAAGAAAAAGGATGGAAGTATGCGCTTATGCATTGATTATCGTCAGCTGAACCGGGTTACTGTGCGGAACAGATATCCCCTACCTCGCATTGATGACTTATTCGATCAGCTCCAGGGTGCAGGGTTTTTCTCGAAGGTTGATTTACGGTCAGGTTATCACCAGTTGCGGGTTCGGAAGGAGGATATTCCGAAGACCGCTTTCCGTACTCGATATGGTCATTATGAGTTCTTGGTGATGTCGTTCGGGCTCACCAATGCCCCGGCAGCATTTATGGACTTGATGAACTGTGTATTCAGGCCGTATCTCGATCAGTTCATTATTTTGTTCATTGACGACATCTTGGTTTATTCTCGGAGCCGGGAGGAGCATGAGCAGCACTTACGTATCACATTGCAGACTTTGAGGGAGCATCAGCTGTTCGCCAAATTCTCCAAGTGCGCATTCTGGTTAGACAGTGTCGACTTCTTGGGTCATGTGGTGACGAGAGATGGTATTTGTGTGGACCCGAAGAAGATCGAGGCAGTTCAGCGTTGGCCTAGACCAATATCAGTTACTGAGGTTCGCAGCTTTCTCGGTCTGGCCGGCTATTATCGACGTTTTGTCCAGGATTTCTCTCGCATTGCTGCACCGTTGACCGGATTGACCCGGAAGGGGGTTCCTTTTGATTGGACACAGGCATGTGAGGATAGTTTCCAGCAGTTGAAGACTCGTCTGACTACTGCACCAGTGTTAGCATTGCCTTCAGGATCAGGCGGGTTCGTGGTATATTGTGATGCTTCTCGAGTGGGGCTGGGCTGTGTATTGATGCAGCACGACAGAGTTATCGCGTATGCTTCTCGGCAGCTGAGGAAACACGAACAGAACTACCCCACCCATGATTTAGAGATGGCTGCAGTGGTATTTGCACTTAAGATCTGGAGACATTACCTATACGGTGAGTCGTGCCAGATATTCACTGACCACAGAGTTTGAAGTACATCTTCCAGCAGCGAGATCTGAACCTGAGACAGCGCAGATGGATGGAGTTGGTGAAGGATTATGACTGCGAGATTCTATACCATCCGGGCAAGGCAAATATGGTGGCAGATGCTTTGAGTAGAAGGCCCGGAGGTAGCTTATCTTGTTTGAGCGCAGTATAGATGCAGTCGACGGCGGATTGGCAGGTTTTATGTGACAGCAGAGTGCAGTTCGAGTTTACTCCTACAGGGGGACAGCTGGCCCATTTTAGAGCACGCCCACAGTTATTTGACCGTATCTGCGAGACACAGTCCGGCGATGCCCGTATATTAGAGATTATTGAGCAGATTCGGCAGGGCAGAGTTTCCGAGTTCGTGATTGATGATCAGGGGTTACTTCGATTTAGGACTCGACTGTGCGTGCCAGATTTAGAGGGACTGAGGCGTGCTATTCTCAAGGAGGCACATAGATCAGTATACAGTGTGCATCCAGGTTCCACCAAGATGTAACGTGATTTGAGAGAGGTTTACTGGTGGGACAGGATGAAGAAGGATATTACAGACTTTGTGTCGAGATGCCTGACTTGTCAGCAAGTCAAGGCCGAGCACCAGAGGCCAGCCGGCGAGTTACAGCCTTTGCCCATCCCTGAGTGGAAGTGGGAGCAGGTCTCCATGGACTTCATTATGGGTCTACCCAGGACCAGTCGAGGGTACGACTCTATTTGGGTGATTGTGGATCGACTGACGAAAGTGGCTCACTTCCTGCCAGTGAAGACCACTTTTGGATTTTCTCAGTACGCCCAGGTTTATATTGATGAGATAGTGCGACTGCATGGCGTTCCGACTTGCATCGTATCCGACCGGGGCACCCAATTTACCAGCCGATTGTGGCAAAAACTTCAGGAAGCATTGGGCACCCGATTGAGTTTTAACACAGCCTTTCATCCGCAGACTGACGGTCAGTCGGAGCGTACTATTCAGACTCTTGAGGACATGCTCAGAGCTTGTGTTTTAGATTTCGGTGGTAGCTGGGATCGTCATTTGCCTTTTATCGAGTTTTCCTACAATAATAGCTTCCAGGAGACGATTCAGATGGCACCTTTCGAGGCTTTATATGGGAGGAGATGTCGATCGCCTGTATGTTGGACAGAGCTCAGGGAGAGCAGTATTTTAGGGCCGCAGATCGTACAGGAGACGACCGAGAAGATACAGCTGATTCGGGACAGGATGAGAGCGGCACAGAGCAGGCAGAAATCATATGCTGACAGGCGCCGTCGCCGACTCGAGTTCACTGTTGGCGATCATGTTTTCCTGAAGGTCTCTCCGATGAAAGGTGTGATGAGATTTGGACGGAAATGGAAGCTGAGTCCTAGATATATTGGTCCTTTCGAGATCCTAGAGCATGTTGGTCCAGTCGCTTATCGGTTAGCTCTTCCGTCCAGCTTCCTCGATGTTCACCCCGTATTCCATGTCTCGATGCTCCGCAAGTACCTTCATGATCCTTCCCAGACGATTCAGCACCAGACGATCCAGCTAGAGCGTGATCTTTCTTTCACCGAGCAGCCGGTGGTCATTCTGGATCGGCAGGTGAAGAAATTGAGGTCGAAGGTTATACCGTCCGTCAAGGTCCTTTGGCGTGGCCCAAACAGCGAGGAGGTCACCTGGGAGACCGAGGTCGAGATGAGGAAGAGATATCCCCATCTTTTTGAAGGTACACGTAGTTAAATTCTAAATTCGGGGACCGAATTTCTTTAAGGGGGGAAGATTGTAACCCTTTGAAAATCGTTTAGGCAGTTTTTCGGCAATCGGCTAATTTTTCGGCTTTTTCCGTAAAAAGTCAAATTAGGTATTTTTCATTGTAGACCTAATTATACAAAATTTAGATAAGATATTACTATAAATTGGTCACTAAAATGCCACTTATAATTTTCTAGTTAAATAAAAAAAAATTCGTAATTAATTATTTTTAATATTATTTTAAGCTTTTAAAATTACATTAAATTAGTGATAAATACAAATTTAATTAGGTAAATTTCATAATTAGGAATCTTTATAAACTAAAATAGGGTGTGAATAAATTGTATCATGACTTTATAAGTTTTTAGTTTTATGGTTGGAAATTTATGAAAAAAATGAAGTAAAAAGGGTTTTTTTTGGAAAAAGTTGATGTAAAATGCATTAAATGAGATTTAAGGGGTTTATTTGACCTAGAAACATCCACAAAAAACCCCCCCATCACCTCCTGTTGCTGCTGGCCGACCAAAAACTGCAGCAACTTCCCTTTGTTCTCACTTCTTTTTGCTACAATTTTCGTGCCAAAATTCATTAAAAATTCACAAATTCATTCTCCAATTCAAAACAAAAACTTAATCCACTCTCTCCTCAGCCAAATTTAGTTCAAAACTTGAAGAAAGGAGGCTTCTTTGGTGGCTTGAGCATGCTAGGGTTCCACTTGTGAGGTGAAATTTCTAATCTATTTGTTAACTTGTAGTTTAAATGTGTTAAACTTGAAATTTGAAGTATTAATTTAGTAGTAATTGTTTGTTTAGGAAATTCAAGAAAGGGATTTGATTTTGAATTAGGGTTTGTAGCATGGTTGATGGATTTAAGTTAGGGCTTTGGTTATCTAATTGGTTAGAGTGGTTAATTGCGCGATGTTGCGCTCGCTAGATCGATAAATTGCGATATTTGCATCGAATCGGTATGCTTTTTGCTTACTAGATTTTTATTAAAATTAGGATGTGATCTAATTGCGTTATATTAGCGATATAATTAGCTTCATATACGACTATTAGAGTGCGCGAATGCGGGGTTTTGTCTAGTCGGATTTTAGTTTTGTCGATTTCCCCGAAATGACGATTCTAGTTAAGATTTAGCGATTTTCGTGTGTTTTCCGCGCACCGAGTGCACGTTATGTTTAATTCAACAGCGTCGATCTTTTTATATTGACTTGGTGTCGTTTTAGGGGTATGTAATCTTATATTGTGTGTTATGCAATGCTAGGATCGGTCGGAGAAACATCGGACACGGCGCGTAAAGGCAAGGCGGTGGTCGGATCGGATTGGTGAGGCATTCAGGTGAGTGGATGTATTCATCTATGGGGGAATCGTCTGGATGGCGCGAGGCGCCCCCCTAGTTAGGATTACCTTATTTCTTGCAAGACTTGTATTTCTAGTTAGCTTACCTCTTCATTACAATGCATACCCTTATAGTTAATAGTATGCTAGATTGCATGGATATTCATATGCACATATGCGATAACACTTCGTAGGAAAAGAACACCATTACCATTGGCATCTGCTGCACGTGCACTATTCATGTGACACACACGCCTTTGGTAATTGTAATGCCACGTGCACTATAGAACCTGTTTAACTTAGAATCGTCACTTGCATCATACATGATATATGAAATTGCATAGCATGCATATACCTCGCATTATCATCATATTTACATAGATTTCTAGCCCAAATTCACATCGTATACATTGATATCATAGACATTTATCATATATAACATGTGGACATTATGATTTTCTTGAGGATTTCAGTATTGCTGCGATTTCTGGATTTTTTGGGAAAACCGCAAGAATTTAACAAAAGTTTATATTTATCATTTTTAAAACAAAGTTGCGGTTTTCTCGTGATGTATGTGTCGTCCACCATGAGTTTTCATGTTTTATGTTGGATTTCGAGACCCGATTCGAGGAGTGGATGAACCGTCTCGGGTACATGGTGGGCCCGATATGGTACCCCGGGGCAAGAAGATCGAGTTGTAGACGATGAGCCTGGCAGGGGAAGACTACCTACCGGTGATGTTTGGCGCGGCGGATATCCGGAGGATACCGACCGTTGTCGTGAGATTTGGTGATATGGGCCGATCCGCCCGATATTTGAGACATTGATACAGTGAGATATTGAGACAGATATGATTTCATTTTTGGTGTCGATGCTTGACACGGGTTTCAGATGATTTCTTGATGGTACTTAGCTATTATACAGGTATTCATTTTCTAAAGTTAAGAATGTAGTACCCTTAGCGTTTAAAACACTTAAAGATTTAGTAATGACATTGCATACATGTGCATGCATACTAGAGGTATTATATCACATATGGACATACATGCTGTGACACATTTGCGTGCATTCTTACGATTGCCTTACTAGATGTTATATTCTACTCACGAGCTGGCAACTCACCCCCGTTGTGCCACAGTGTCTTGCAGGTCGGACCCGTCATCCTTGTAGCGGCGGGCTATCCTATCATCAGCTCCTTTTGCTCAGACTCGTGACATCGTCCGTAGGTGGGTTGCGAGCACACTTTATTTCTTTTTGCTCTATCATTGTATCTAGTATTCTCCATCTACCACTTTCTATTTGTATATGCGACCTAGTGATGAGATTGAGAGATTTGTATATATGTGATTTCTTTTGGGTCGAGCTCACTTGAGCCGACGTTGTGTTTTCTGATATTTTGCGTTTCTTTTATGCCCTTTTTCTTGATATTACTTATATATTGCGTGTGGTTGTGATCCGCCTTGGGCGAAGAGCCAGCTCCCGCTTGGGGATGCCATTTGTTTATTACAGGTTATATATATCTTGTTGTACCCATTTTGGAGGATAGAAAATACAGGGGAGACTCTGCTGAAATTTTCGGAAAATTTTTGATGTTTTTAAAAAGGGATTCTATGCAACTTAATTGATTTAAAAAACGTTTTCATTAAAGGTTTTCCTTCACTCTCTTTTGATTTTGGTTTAGATTTCCTGGGCTTTGGCTGACTTAGGTTACGGTACGCCTTTAGACGTCTCGTTATCTAAGTGCTAGTCACGTTCCGTACTTTCGGGTCGTGACACTTTAGGATCTTTGCTTGATTACCAGCGTTGTGATGGCAGTCACACTAGTGGGGGCTGGGTAATCTATAAGCACATCCTTATACAGGTACCTAGTCGTAGGATTATCTAGACGGGGCATCGATACTTTGGAGTAGACTCGCGTATACGCTTTTCATCCCAGCAGGGAAGATGGTCTGTCCCATAGCCGTCAGTACGTCGTACTTGAGATAGTATGTGGGTGCTCGTTAGGTTACGATTACACTGGACAGGACTCGTCGGGAACTGTTGGTTGGTACTATACCTATCGTCAGTTATCAGTTCCCAGGTGACATGAGTACAGCTTAGTCCGCTGACCTGACACTGTCACTTCGCCTCGATTGTGTTCCCACTGTACTTTGATTACTATCCTACTACGGCTCAATGGAGTCGTGCAAACATGTAGTAGTTGGGTGCAGTCTCGAAGCACTTGGAGGCAGTGACGGTTAGATGGGATTCGTCTCTCCCGGTATTGGGGGTTGATATCGCGCTGTGTCTAGGAGAGCTATTACACAAAGTCCTTGGCCAGGGCAAGCGAGATATACTGGTTGGTTTCCAGTATTATCTCAGGGTGTTCTGGGCTACACTCCGACATGACTTGTACCGCTATTAGGGGGCTGGCGTTTACTGCCCCCCTAGGCCCGCCATGCGATATTCTCAAATGAACAGATCGGACTGTACGGAGATTGTCACATACAGGCTCAGTAGGAGTTCGGATGGGTTCACCTCATCAGTCTTCTTATCGGCATCTACCCGGGGACCGTTACGTATAGGTAGTGTCGCTTGTAGTCTGTGGTTAAACCCACTGCCAGCGTAGTGTCGAGTCTTTAGAGTCTCATACAGAGAGTTATTCGCCTTTGGGCAAAACAGAGTAGAGGTCGCATGGTTTTGCGACGGGGTTCGTTCACATCCGCGCACTTGTGCACGTTTGGTGTTCGGACAGTTATTACTAGCGGGCTTTGGTTTAAGCCAGATCCTAGTATATGTTTTGGGATTGGTTTTATCTCATTGTATTCGTGTTCCTCAGAACATGGATGCGGGTGTGTATGCACAGTTGAGAGAGGCAGAGGCAGAGGATTCACATTAGGGTTATGACCGTTGTCTTTTTCCAAACCCTAATAAATATGTGAAATATGATTAATAATATTAATTAAAGGAAATTGTGTTATGGTTAGGGTTGTTGACTATTTGACCATGGTTGACTTGTTGACCCAAATTGAAACATTGACCATCATCATTTCACACAAAAGATTCTCTTTGATCTTTGCAAAATTCATTAAATGTGAAATGATAATGGTCATTTCAAATCAACCATCACCTTTTTCTTTTTGATTAATATTGTTAATTGATAATTCACATATATGTGAATATGGTTGCTAAATTCATTTCATTCTCTCATTCTCATTCTCTTTCATCCTCTTCTTCTCTCTTAAGGCAAAAATCTCTCATGAGTTGAGAACCATTTGCCATTGAGATAAAACACCAAAATTACTCTCTACTCATCCTAAGGTTCAAGGTTTAGCAAACCTAACACTTTAGTTACCTCAAGTTTGAGGAAGGAGCTCAAGGTAGAGGCCCTCGGGTGGATCTTTCTTCGGCAAGAGAAGGCGACGAGGAGGAATCATTCAACCCACTCCAAGGAGAAGAAGAGAAGGAGTTCAAGACTAGGTATAACTCTCTAACCGAGTAGGTAAAGCTTATAGTTAGTTGCTAATGTGTTGTTTAGCAAAGATCCGGTTTCTAGTCCATGTTACCCTAGCCCTAGAAAATCGTTTTTCACCGTTTCCACAACTCCGAAAGAACCGGGACGAGTAACGTGGACTTACAGTGGTATCAGAGCCTAGCTAAACACATACTAGCATGTTAGCATGGTATTTAGAATTTCGATTGGAGAAAAAATCGCAAAACACGTCGGAAAAGTTAACTTTCTGCCGATTTTTAAACCTGTTCAAAAAATAATTTAACATACACTAAAAATCGGCTCAGGGTTTTTAAAGAACTCACAAGAAAAACGACCCAATGACTCGGTCAACGCGTCGCGGAACCGCGGCTAGAACATGCTTCTTACCGCGGATCCGTGGCTGAGTTGACTCGGCCGTGGATCGTTTTTCCTGCAGTGTTCTTGGAATGGTGTTTTGGGATTTTTAGAATATGTTGTTTCTGCCCAGATTTTCCAGAGAACAAATTTGTTTTTGGGGTGGTTACAAATCCGTATTTTGATCGAACTTCTGTCGACTTTTGCTAATGGGTTATATCTGTGATGTGATATATGTATTGAACGTCTGCTAATCGCTATACGTCGATTAGTGGGTTATACATATCTGTGATCTGTAATGTTGATGGTTTGTGTATATGAATTCGTTGGATAGTCGCGGATGAATAGCCGGGGGGTTGTGAGATGAGAGTTTTGTTTATCTTTCAATTCATGTAATATGTAAATTGATGTAATATTATTTGTATGGCCGCACATTCGGGATGAGATTGTAGCCGCCATTGTATAATTTATTTTTACTGTTTTTGCTCCTAGGATAGACCCAAGGAAGGGTGCACAAACTACCGGGTACCTCGAAGTGCCGAGTGGCCTACTCACGTTGTTGAGGGAGGTTGCTTCACTTCGGGTATTTGGCGTGTGGTTTGCCGCACCCATAGGGGTCTAGGGTGGGGTATTGGCTATTCATCGCGACCGTGTAATCTGCTTTTCGTTACAGGCTCGAACGAAATGCGGATTCTTAGTATATCCAATGTGTTCATCTGTGATCTGGAATGGCTATCATTGCATCTGATGAATGTATATATCTATATATGATATCTATTTAGGCATTGCTTATGTTTTGCATCCGCGCTAGTCCAGCCCCCGCTCTGTCGTTAGTTAAGTAACCTAACGGGTGACGACGGGGCCCCGTGGCGAATGCGGATGGCATAAGCGTACGTCATATTTTCATTGTTTTCTGCAATGGTAGGATTAAATGATGGGACGCATTAAAATTAATGCAAGAAAATAAACCAAAGTAAAGTCGTTGGAACACTTTCAAAACCACTCGGTTCTTTTCAAAAACCAACTTTTAAACGCGGAGCTTGAACCACTCCTCTTAAAAGCTATCTCGTTCCATCGATTATATAAAGTTCACTACGTTCACGGTTTCGCCAAAACCATTCGTAGCCCTCCGTCATTTCATATGGATAGTCAGTAGTATTCAAGCTGTGTTTGTTGGTCAAAGTTAAGGCACAGTGATTGGTAGCTATTGGATATTCATATGCAGCATAGATAGATGCGTTGGTTTGGGACAGTCGTATTGTCTTGTTGGCCAAAGTCAAGGGTAGGTACGGGTGGGTTCAAATTAACCTGGAGAATGACGGGTAGAACTTGACATACAACTTATGATTTGTTGGCCAAAGTGTAGGGTTGCTAGGCACGCGCACAAGAGTCTACGAGGCATCAACCATGCCCGATTATCAATTTAGCCGTGCCGAACAACCCGAATACGGATCTTTAAACTAGAGATTAGGCGAAAACTAACATGTTAACAACTTTAACACTAAGTGAGAGGGATTACAACCTTTGTAGATCCGGTCCTTCACTTCATATGCTCCCTGTTGTGGTCCCTTCGCTGCGATCATCGGGATCCGGACTCTCGAGAGGTTCTACGAAGAGAAAGATGCAACCTTTGCTTCCGATCTTCGATACTAAGATGATGTACCTTGAAGTTCCGTTAACACAAGCTAACACAACATGAAATGATGTGAACACCCTCATCTAAATGGCAAGGGAAGATGAGGATGATGAAGTAGGATTTTTGCTCTCTTTATTTATCTTTTTCTCATATTTATTCATCACATTGAAAAAGGCTAGCAAGCTTTTTCATGAAGAAAGATGAAGGAAGAAGATGAACAACAATTAAATTCCTTTTTGTGATGAATAGAAAGAATAATATGATGAATAATGCAACCATGGTTGACTAAACCCATGTAGAGAATTAACTAGGGTTAGGGTTGGGTTGGGTTAAAGCATGAGTCACTTGAAAACATCTTTCACAAAACAAAACCAAAACCTTCTAGAATCATCTAGAAAGCTTAACCCTAATCCAAACCCTAATCATGTTTAAACTCCACTAAACATGTTGCATTATTTATCATATCATGTTACAATATTATATATCATATATATAATATTTATCGTAACAAAATAAAATAATACATTTAACATATATCGCATATATATCAATGTATTACCCGAGTGAGAAAAAGAAACTTTTAGTGAGCAAATATTAGTTAATGTAATTTAATATATCATATATATTATTATACATTAAATTATCCAATCAACACTTGATCTGATAATCCGGCTATATCGCATATAACCGACTAATATTTATCCGTACCGATTAATCGAATCAACACTTGATCCGATGACCCGGCTGATATCAAATATCGCGAGAATAGAATACGGTATCTCATATCGTATTATCCTCGGTCCCGCACATATCACATATGTGCTCCTACTTCGTTTTGCCTGAGCCAAGAAACCTCTGTGTAGGACTCTAAAGAATCGTCAATACGCCGGCAGTAGGCGATGATAATATCAAACACCCACAAGCTGCAAGCGGTCAGCTAAACGTAACAGCTACCCAGGTATTGAGCGCTCAGAAGATCAACAAGCAAGCCTGTACATTCTCCTGTGAATCCAAACAGTAACACTCCCGTACAGTCCGGTCTCGTCGTCTGATATGTTGCATATCTCGCCTAGTGGTGGTAAACGTCAGACCCCAGTAGCTCGATAAGTCGTGTCGATTTGAGGTCTATAACAGTTCGAGAAACTACTGATAACACTTACCAGTAAATCTCAGCAACCCTGGTCAGGGATTTCCGGTTATAGCCAATCGAACACAGCACAACATCAACTCCCTATACCGGGAGAAACGAATCCCCTCCTATCGCTCATTGCCTCCATGTGATTCGGGACTGTACCCAAAAGCCACCTTTTTGCACGCCCTCTTGGACGTGGTATGATGGAAATCAAAGCACAGTGGGAATCACACAAGACTCTATGACAATCTCGGGTCAACAGACTACTCTGTACCAGTGTCACCGGAGAACTGCCATCTGACGTGAGGTATAATACCATCTGGGAGTTCTCGGCGAGTCCGTCCAGTGTACCCAGTCTCCACTGAGCACCCGTACACCATCCTTGATGTCAAACACCGATGGATATGGGATCATCCATCACCCATCATATGGGTCAAGATGCGTATACGCTAGTCTACTCTGGTGTATCGATGCCCTGTCTCGATATACCCTCGACTAGGAACAGTTATAGGATGTACTCATCGACTACCGTGGCCCCACTAGTATGATCTCATCATAGTCCTAGTAGTCGAGTACATATCCTAAGGGCTTTATCAACATGTAATATAGAGACAATCAGAGTACATGTTAAGATAAAGTATAACCAGATAGCGTACTATCATGTCGAGCAAGAAAGTCCTCCCTATATATGTCCCAGCATCCACTACAATATACATCGTATTACAGTAATGGCCTCTAGGGCATACATATAACTAACAATCTCCCACTTGCACTAGGGCCATCTGTTGTGGTATCGCATACCCAACAATTAGCTGCGGTTGAAGTATCTCATACTCAACCATCCCATAATAGTCTCTATTGGGAAAAAGGCCTTTGTGAGTGGATCCGCGCTGTTGTCCTCTGTGTCTACTCTCCTAACCTCGATCTTCCTGGAGATCAACCATCTCCATGATCAGGTGATACTGCCTAAGAATTATATCTGGATTTCTGATGGGACGGTAGTTCCTTGGTATAAGCCACAACTCTATTGTCACACAATGGTAGGAACGAAGTTCATCTTATGAACTTATATATATATCCAGACTACCTCTTTGGTAGTATCCTTGGTAACGATGTATCTTGCCTTTAATCGTCTAGTATGTCACGGTATCTAGCTTGGAACTCTTCCAACATACCGTCCCTCCACTGAGGGTAAAGACAATACCCGCAACTGACATTCAGTCGTCCTTATCAACCTGGAACCTTTCCAGTGATTCTCCCTAGGATCGATTGATACCATCTCACTACAACTAGTGAGTATCCTAACATCCAATTAGATCTATCTCGTAGATCCAAAACATAGGATTTAGTAGGTATCAATTTTATCCTATATGGAGAATCCTTGTGATAAGCGGAGATTGACCGAGCGTAGCATAGGAAACTCCTTCCCTATCAAGAGTATGTCATCCACGTACTCTACGAGGATCACCACCATACTCTCTACTACCTTTTTGTATATACAAGGTTCATCTACTATTTTGATGAAGTCAAACTCTTTGACTACCACATCAAAACAGATGTTCCAACTCCGCGATGCCTGTTTTATCATATAAAACATCTTGCACACGTTTCCGCTGCTCCCACTGTCTACGGATCCCTCTGGATGTGTACTTATAGACGCTCTTTTCTAAAACATCATTTAGAAAAGCAGTCATGACACCCAACCACCAGATATCGTAGTCATGGTATGTAGCTGTGGCAAGTAGGATCTGGATGGACTTGAGTATAGTTTTCAAAGTCTCAACTTTTCCATATACACCAAGTAATCTTCTCAAGATATACTCGCTCCTGATGGGGATTTAACCCTTCAGATGAAGCAACCAAAGTCCATACTTTGTTGGTGTATAAGGATTCCATCTCAGATCGATAAGCATCCAGCCATTCTTACAGCGTCCCACTCCTGATGGCCAGCTCGAAACTAGTTGGGTCATCATCTCATGATGCAATCCTCGCTCCCACTGTCATAGAGAAACCGAAGTATCTCTCAGGTGGGTGAGGAACCCTACTAGATCGGCGGAGAGGCTGAGGTTCGTTGGAAACTATTGAATCCTTTGGTTCTATCAAATCATCAGCTGTATTTTGTATAGCTGGAACCTTTCCAGTTGTACATAACAGACCTTGCCTCGAGCTTGTCCGGATTTTTCTTTTAGACATAGGCCGGACAACCCCAAATCTTAACAAGCTTAAGATATGGGCTCTTCCCTTTCCATATCACATATGAAGTGGTAGGCAACTGATTTGATTCGAACCCTATTCAATAGGTATGCAACTTCTCAAGTGCATAACTCCCTAAAGGAAATAGGAAACTCAGTAGTACTCATCATAGAGCACACCATATCACATAGGGTTCTATTGCTCTGCCCCGATACACCGACGTGCTATGGTGTATACAGAGGAGTAATGCTGAGAGAGAATCTCATTCTCCTTTAGAATAGTCCAGGAATTCCGTGCTCAAGTATTCTCCTCCTTGATCACATCAAAGGACATAATACTTTTACCCGTTTTTGGTTCTCTACTTCTAACTTACATTCTGTGAATATCTCAAAAGCTTCGGACGTGTGTTTCAACAGGAACATATGTCTGAATCTTGAGAGATCATCAGAGAATGTAATGAAGTACAAAGAACCGGTCTTGGCATGTGTAGACAGTGGACTTACATACATCAGCATGTATCAATCCCAAGAGTTCACTAACTCTTTCTCTGTTTCCAATAAACAGAGCTATAGTCATCTTATCTTTGTGACATGACCGGCAAGTTTCACAAGATGTAAATTCAAACAGATTTAAATATGCATCTAAATGTAACTTAGCTAGCCGGGTCGCATTGATATGACCTAGTCTACAATGCCTCAAGAAGGATTCGTTCATTTCTGAACTCTTCCTCTCGTGTGTGTTCTGTATACTAAGAACTGTAGTTTGATTTAGAACGTCAATGCTTTTAGATAACGTGCCTGAACCGATCAACTCTTGATATAGGAAATGTTCAAAACATTATCCAACAATACAAAATTATATCCTTTCTTTACTAATAAAGAGACTGATATGATTTTGTATATCAGGTTCGGTATCTAATAACATTTGTTCAGAATCAATGTATTCTGGTAATACAGGGTGAAAGTGACCAACAGACTTGGCTGCAACACTTGCACCGTTTTCTATCTCATGAAACTTATCACCCGTTCTCAGTTCTCTACCTATCTGTAGCCCATATAACAGATTACATATACGGGATCCTGATCCGGTATCACATACCCAGCACGTAAAGGATACTGAGAAACAGTTCTGTGTAATGAACACACCCGAAGATGATGCATCAACATGCACTTTCTTCGTTTGGGCGGCACGGGAAATCTGGTATTCCCCAATTTTCTGCTTTGTCTTATAACAATTATAAGTTGGAGCGGGACCAACGTTCCCCAGCTCAGTATAACAAGTGGGTTCGGTCAATATATCCGTATTATTATCTTGATTAAGGCATGATATAGTCGCTACCTGGAGAGAGAGAGAAGAAAACACTCAGCGTATGCTCTTGCAAGATTAGATTGGTTATCTAATATATCTAATCAGGATGTCTCCCACTGTTTTAATCAAATCTTCCTTCAAACCCTAAAAGGAAAGACTAGCCGGGATTAATCACATGCTACAAGTTCGCCAATCTTTCAGCCAGGCCAGTGTCGGTACTTTGAGGGAGGTCCCCCGTGCTTTCGCACGAACCTAATTAAAGTAAACCTCGTTTTCCCAGGGGCGTAACCCCGTTAACACCTTTCTAGACACCTACTTGATCGGCTAATTGTAATGTGTAAAACTCTCCCAGGAGTAACTCTTACTCGCAGCGGGTATCGGGATCCAACTATCTCATAGAAGGTATGCAATCTCATTGCAAATTTCAACACTTGAAATTCCCAATAATATTTTGCCCCTAACGTGCTATGACCTTGACGAAAGCCAACAAACCGTAGCCCGCTAGTCAAGTTCAACCCGTACATTTCTTGATTGAATTAAACCCACCCGCACGACCCTTGACGAAAGCCAACAAAGCTGCACGACTACCCTAATCCAATCACATCGTATGCAGCAGATAAGCAGCATATAGCTTCCGCACACTACACCTTGACGAAAGCCAACAAATGTAGCACGAATACTATATACAACTTATCTGAAATGTCGGAGGGCCACGACAGGTTTTTAAGAAAACCTATTACGTAATGAACTTGATATCGTTGTAGAATCGAGTGATTTTAAATAGAGTGTTTTTGAGGCTCTTCTAGTTTTGCTAAAGGGGTCACTCCCGGTGAAGGGATCGTCGGCCCTTTCCTCATCGAATAAGGTGCAGGATATTTCATAAATACCACTATGCAAAGCAAGAACTATAGAAGCAATCAAAAGACAAACCGAGTTTGTAGTATCTGCCAGTTATTGCTAAAGGAGTCACTCCCGGTGAAGGGATCTCGGTCCTTTCCTTATCGAATAAGGTGCAGGATGTTCTACAAGGAACACCGCGATGCAAAGCAAGAACTAGAGCTACCAGTTTTTAAACAAGTTTCTACAACATCGTAGGTTTCATTTATTTCATTAATCTCATTAATGAAGTCCCATTTTATTACGCTTCACAAGCATCTCTTTTGAAACGAAATCTGCAATATAACATATATCTCATATATAATATAAACATTCGTCTCAGGCAGTAATATGATCTCATCACAGAACATTGCAGCAGAAGAACATATATGAAATATTGGATATACTAGGACGTCCGTGTTTTCAATACGAGCCTGTATAAAACACGGATTCCACGGTCGCGATGAATAGCCAAACCCACATCCCTAGACCCCTACGAGAGCGACAAGCAACACTGCCAATTCTAGGGTTAGGAGACCCGGTCTCGACTCCTCGAGATGGTCTTCCACTGGACCCTAGAACCCGATTACTTGTGCTCCCCGCCTTGGGTCTATCCTAATGCTGAAAAGTAAATAATATACAACGGTGACAGCTTCCGCTACCTGGAAGTGCCCCAATAAAAGAATATTACATACAAATGAATTTTACATGAATGAAAAAGAAAAACTCTCATCTCACATAAAAACCCCCGGCTATTCAAAACGCGACGATCCAATAGAACATATCACAGCAACACATAATATCTCATATCATCAACGTAAGCAAGTATGCGTATCCCGATTGTCGTTGATGTATAGCAACGAAGCCGGTGATACACCATATACTACGCTTACGGTCACAGAAAAGAAAGTGTAAAACTACAACAGTTAGAATCTGCAACCTCCTTAGACATCGCATGCCTAACCAAATGAATTCCTCAGACATCGCATGCTTAACAATTATAAACCCCGCATTTTAGTCTCATTATCGAAAACACTTTTCAATATCAAGTCGGGGAATTCAACTAGATTCCCGACGTCTTGATCGAATGCTCGTCGCAAACTTTAGTAGACGGCCGCACCCCCAGATGCCGTCGACGAAGTGCACTAAGGCGGAACACCGCTGCCGCGAGCACCCGAACGGATGCTTTCGGTGACGGGGTTCTCCTACAGTCACTTGGTCGGGGCTATGGGGCGTAGCTGTCTATTAAGTTTACCCGGCGAGTATCCGCGTACACTACGTGATTGCGACGGACTTTTGATCACATCAAAATTCCGTGGCAACCGATCAAGTGAGACTAAACTGCTATGTTTATAATATTCAAATCAGTTATCTCATAACTACCTGTGGATTCCAAATATTGTATCACATTCCAGATAAATAGACAAAGTTAAATTTCCGATCGAATAATCAAACACCCAAGATTTCCCCAATATATCTCAACACTTGAAATCAGTTTAAAAGACATCCATCACATGCCACAGTACCAATGGTCCAGCCGTAGAAGGGTCAAACCAACGCTTCACATGTGGCACGCCGTACTGCCCCAAATCCTAAGATTCAAAAGGCAGTTCAGGACGGTCACATAATCGAGTTAAGGTTTGTTGTCTTCTAGAGGGTCCACCGCATTACTTGCACGACTTAGAACATTCTTAAATACGGGAAAAAATCCAACTTTTGAAAAATTTTCCGACAGGGGAAAAAGTGAGTTATTGATATCCGTTCGAACTTTTTAACCGTTTCTAAAAATTATCCGGACAAACTAAACAAAGTTAAAATATCCGATCGAATCAACGATTCCCCAATACAACCCTTGAAAACTCAACACTTGAGTGGAATTAAAATATTCCCAGAAAAAATTAACAAGAAAGGGCCTAAAAATAATTACATGAAATTTCAGGGACTAAGTCCAAATTTTGGCCGCGGAAGCGCCGCAAAACCCATGGTTTCGACGCGGTTCCGCGGTCCAATTTTCGAGTTAGAGGTCCGTACTTCACAGTAATTCTTAGTTTTTCCTGATTAATTTTATGAGAATTTTTAATTCAGAAAAAACCTCATTTTTGAAAAATGTACAGAGAGGGTTCCGTATCGGGGTTTCGACGTTCGATCGGAGTTTAAACTTCGTCTAGACTTCGCCTAAAGCTCTACCTTGGCTCTGATACCACTGCAGGGTTGCTAGGCACGCGCACAAGAGTCTACGAGGCATCAACCATGCCCGATTATCAATTTAGCCGTGCTGAACAACCTTAATACGGATCTTTAAACTAGAGATTAGGCGAAAACTAACATGTTAACAACTTTAACACTAAGTGAGAGGGATTACAACCTTTGTAGATCCGGTCCTTCACTTCATATGCTCCGTGTTGTGGTCCCTTCGCTGCGATCATCGGGATCCGGACTCTCAAGAGGTTCCACGAAGAGAAAGATGCAACCTTTGCTTCCGATCTTCGATACTAAGATGATGTACCTTGAAGTTCCGTTAACACAAGCTAACACTCATGAAATGATGTGAACACCCTCATCTAAATGGTAAGGGAAGATGAGGATGATGAAGTAGGATTTTTGCTCTCTTTATTTATCTTTTCTCATATTTATTCATCACATTGAAAAAGGCTAGCAAGCTTTTTCATGAAGAAAGATGAAGGAAGAAGATGAACAATAATTAAATTCCTTTTTGTGATGAATAGAAAGAATAATATGATGAATAATGCAACCATGGTTGACTAAACCCATGTAGAGAATTAACTAGGGTTAGGGTTTGGGTTGGGTTAAAGCATGAGTCACTTGAAAACATCTTTCACAAAACAAAACCAAAACCTTCTAGAATCATCTAGAAAGCTTAACCCTAATCCAAACCCTTAATCATGTTTAAACTCCACTAAACATGTTGCATTATTTATCATATCATGTTACAATATTATATATCATATATATAATATTTATCGTAACAAAATAAAATAATACATTTAACATATATCGCATATATATCAATGTATTACCCGAGTGAGAAAAAGAAACTTTTAGTGAGCAAATATTAGTTAATGTAATTTAATATATCATATATATTATTATACATTAAATTATCGAATCAACACTTGATCCGACAATCCGGCTATATCGCATATAACCGACTAATATTTATCCGTACCGATTCATCGATTCAACACTTGATCCGATGACCCGGCTGATATCAAATATCGCGAGAATAGAATACGGTATCTCATATCGTATTATCCTCGGTCCCGCACATATCACATATGTGCTCCTACTCCGTTTTTCCTGAGCCAAGAAACCTCTGTGTAGGACTCTAAAGAATCGTCAATACGCCGGCAGTAGGCGATGATCATATCAAACACCCACAAGCTGCAAGCGGTCAGCTAAACGTAACAGCTACCCAGGTATTGAGCGCTCAGAAGATCAACAAGCAAGCCTGTACATTCTCCTGTGAATCCAAACAGTAACACTGCCGTACAGTCCGGTCTCGTCGTCTGATATGTTGCATATCTCGCCTAGGGGTGGTAAACGTCAGACCCCAGTAGCTCGATAAGTCGTGTCGATTTGAGGTCTATAACAGTTCGAGAAACTACTGATAACACTTACCAGTAAATCTCAGCAACCCTGGCCAGGGATTTCCGGTTATAGCCAATCGAACACAGCACAACATCAACTCCCTATACCGGGAGAGACGAATCCCCTCCTATCGCTCATTGCCTCCATGTGATTCGGGACTGTACCCAAAAGCCACCTTTTTGCACGCCCTCTTGGACGTGGTATGATGGAAATCAAAGCACAGTGGGAATCACACAAGACTCTATGACGATCTCGGGTCAACAGACTACTCTGTACCAGTGTCACCGGAGAACTGCCATCTGACGTGAGGTATAATACCATCTGGGAGTTCTCGGCGAGTCCGTCCAGTGTACCCAGTCTCCACTGAGCACCCGTATACCATCCTTGATGTCAAGCACCGATGGATATGGGATCATCCATCGCCCATCATATGGGTCAAGATGCGTATACGCTAGTCTACTCTGGTGTATCGATGCCCTGTCTCGATATACCCTCGACTAGGAACAGTTATAGGATGTACTCATCGACTACCGTGGCCCCACTAGTATGATCTCATCATAGTCTTAGTAGTCGAGTACATATTCTAAGGGCTTTATCAACATGTAATATAGAGACAATCAGAGTACATGTTAAGATAAAGTATAACTAGATAGCGTACTATCATGTCGAGCAAGAAAGTCCTCCCTATATATGTCCCAGCATCCACTACAATATACATCGTATGTACAGTAATGGTCTCTAGGGCATACATATAACTAACACAAAGTCAAGGTCATAAGAGAATGGGGCAAAAATCCACATCGGGAGTTTCTAAAGAAACTGAAACTTGCTAGTGCTGCATACCATTTGGAGTGTGATGATTCTGGTAGGATTCCTTCAGTTTTGTCACACGATGATATTTGGGTCCCGATCCTACTGTGAGTATATGCTACTCCTCGGGAAATTTCTCACTTAACGATCAATGCTATAAACCAAGTAGGTGTCTAGAAAGGTGTTAGCGGGGCTATGCCCCCAGAGAAAAGAGGTTCTTAAATTAAGGAACTTTGTGAAAGCGTTGGAAAACCTCCCTTGAAGTACCGACACTGGCCTGGATGAACGGTTAAGCAAGTATTGTACGGTGAGATTGATCCCGACTAATTCTTCCTTTTTGGTTTGAGGAGGGATTCGAGAGACAGTGGGAGCCATCCTGTTTAGACAAACTGAAAACCACTCTAAACTTACAAGAGCATCATGCTAAAGTGTTTTTTCTCTCTCTCCTAATTGCAGCGACCAATCATCATGACCGGACTTAAGTTACTACTAGATAAAAATATACTGACAGGACCAAACTACAAAGATTGGCTCAGGAATGTCAAAATGACAATCACTTATGACAAGTTGGGGTAACTCCTTACCACCAAAGCTACCCCTGTCCCAGGTTGCACCTCCAGCGTCGCGGATATAGAAATCCGTAATACATGGGAGATCGACTGCGCGAAGGCCAAGTGCCTCGTGCTTGCCTCTATGGACAATGAACATCAGAGGAGGCACAAGAATATGGACCTAGAATCTATATTTCTCCATACTAAGGAACTATATGGAGAGCAATCCCGTATCACTAGATACGAAGTCTCGAAAAAGTTGTTTTCGGCGAGATTGGCCATCGAATCATCCGTAGCGGAACACGTGCTTAAGATGATTAGCTACATTGAAGAGCTCGCGGACCTAGGGACCACGTTGGAGAATGAACTCTACATTGACTTGATTCTCCAGTCCCCTCCTTCCACTTACGCCCAGTTTATCCTGAACTTCAACATGCAAGGAAATGAGGTTGAACTTTACGAACTTCTGAACATGTTGAGGAGTGCAGAGGGCATCCTACAGAAAGGTAGGGAAACATCCACTTTGTTTGTTGGAGGACCTTCCTCTTTTAGGTCCAAAGCGAAAGCCAAGAGAAAGAAGAGGAAAACCCCCACCAAACCAAGGGGCGGTGTTAGTGAAGTGAAACGAAGAGAAAGGCAAAAGCAACAAAGGTAGCGGGAAAGCTTGTGGGAAAGGAAGAGTGCTTGACTGTCACAAGAGTGGACACTGGAAAAAGGATTGCAGGGCTTGGAAGGCCAGAAACCAGGACCCGAAGCAAGTTGTGGCTTCGGCTTCAGGTGTGTATGTTATTGAAAACTGTCTATCAGTAAACTCTACTTCCTGGGTATTGGATATCGGATCAGGATCTCATATCTGTAATTCTTTGCAGGCACTGAAAAAGTGTAGGGTTTTGAAGGCAGGTGATATGACCCTCAGAGTTGCAAACGGAGCTAGCATGGATGCTGAGTCTGTGGGAGACTATCACTTGGGATTATCAGATGGACATGTTTTGGTTTTCCGTGATTGTTATTTTGTACCCAATGCAACTTGTAATATCATATCTGTATTTTTAATGTCTAAAGAAGGTTATGAATTTGCATTTGTAAGCAATGTTGTGAACATTCACCTTAATCAAGTTTTGATTAGGTCGGGTACATTAAGCAATGGTATATACGTATTAAACCAACCACATATTTTCAATGTCCAGAATACACACAAAAGAAAGTCTCCGGAAATAAATCATGCTTTCTTATGGCATTGTAGACTGGGTCACATCAATAAGAGAAGGTTGACTAAGTTACATACAGAAGGATATTTGGATTCGTTCGAATATCATTCATATGCAACTTGTCAATCCTGTCTCAAAGGAAAGATGACAAAAACTCCGTTCACTGGACACGGAGTAAGAGCGAGCGAGCTCTTGGGGCTCGTACACAGTGACGTGTGCGGTCTAATGTCTACACATGAGCGAAGCGGTTATTCTTACTTCATTACTTTTACGGATGACTTTTCAAGGTACGGATATGTCTTCTTAATGAAACATAAATCTGAAGCCTTCGGAAAGTTCCAGAAATACAAGAATGAAGTAGAAAAATAAACAGGCAAAAGTATCAAAATACTGAGATCTGATCGAGGTGGTGAATACTTGAGTGCCGAGTTCCTGGATTACCTAAAAGAGAATGGAATTCTCTCTCAGCTTACTCCTCCATACACTCCGCAACATAACGGTGTATCGGAGAGACGGAATTGAACCCTATTGGATATGGTACGTTCCATGATGAGTAACGCTGAATTGCCGCGATCATTCTGGGGATATGCACTAGAATCAGCTGCATACGTTTTGAACCAAGTTCCAACTAAGACTGTGCCTACCACACCATATCAGATGTGGTGTGGGAAGAAACCCTATCTTAAGCACATTAAGACATGGGGATGTCCAGCTTTTTTCAAAAAGCAGCATGTGGACAAACTCGAGGCACGCTCAGTACAGTGCAAGTTTGTGGGATATCCAAAGGACTCCAAGGGATATTTCTTCTATTGCGAAGAGGAACAAAAATTTTTTGTTTCTCGTCATGCCTACTTCTTGGAAACTGAATTTTTGGAAAATCAGATAAGTGGGAGCGCAATAGAACTGGAAGAAATTCCAGAACCACGAGCTATTACTGAAAGCTTAGTAGAACCAGAAGGTTCAAAAGAGCAGTACATTCTTACGCTGCTCCGCAGGAGTAGTAGGCAGTCTCATCCGCCCGAGAGATACTATAGTTTTCTCATAGACGGGGATAGAGAGGATTGCATCATTGATAATGATGAGCCGACTAGCTTCCAGCAGGCCATTCAGAACGTTGACTCGGTAAAATGGCTGGATGCAATGCGGACCGAAATGGAGTCCATGTATACCAACAAAGTATGGACTTTGGACGTTGCTCCAGAAGGGGTAAAACCCGTGGGATGCAAATGGATCTTCAAGAGGAAGATTGGCGTAGATGGGCAGGTTGAGACCTATAAGGCTAGACTTGTTGCAAAAGGTTTTCGTCAAAGACCTGGTTTGGACTATGACGAAATCTTTTCTCCAGTGGCTATGCTCATATCCATTCGGATCCTTCTTACCATTGCTGCCTTCCACGATTATGAGATTTAGCAGATGGACGTAAAGACCGCTTTTCTAAATGGAAATTTAGAGGAGTGTGCCTATATGGACCAGCCAGAGGGTTTCATTCAGAGTGGAAGCAGCGGAAAGGTGTGCAAGTTGCTTAAGTCCATTTATGGACTAAAGCAGGCATCGCGGAGTTGGAACATCTGTTTTGATGAGACGGTCAAAGATTTTGGCTTTATCAAAAATCCAGATGAACCATGTATCTATAGTAAAATTGTAGCACGAATTGTCGTATTCCTCATTTTATACGTGGATAATATTCTCTTGATAGGAAATGACATTCCTATGCTACAATTTGTCAAAGAGTTCTTGTCACACAGGTTCTCCATGAAAGACCTGGGTGATGCCTCCTACATTCTGGGGATCCGGATCCATCGTGAAAGATCCAAGAGGATATTAGGACTTTCACAGTCTAGGTACATCGACACCATACTGAAAAGATTCAGTATGGAAGATTCCAAGCGCGGTAATCTACCGACTTGTCACGAGATCACCCTCTCCAAAGAGATGTCTCCCAAGACTGATTTGGAAAGGGATCGCATGTCTATTATACCCTACGCTTCTGCGGTAGGTTCTATAATGTATGCGATGTTGTGTACCAGACCAGATGTTGCTTATGCACTGAGTGTGGTAAGCCGGTATCAGTCAAACCCTGGGGAGAAGCACTGGATAGCGGTAAAAAACATTCTCAAGTACCTGAGAAGGACTAAGGAGATGTTCTTGGTGTATGGCGGAAAAGACCTCCAGATCGAGGCCTTTGCTGACTCCAGCTTCCAGAGTGACAAGGATGATTCCAAGTCCATGTCGGGTTATGTCTTTACCTTCAATGGAGGGGCGGTGTGTTGGAAGAGTTCCAAACAGGAAACCGTTGCTGATTCGACGATGGAAGTGGAATATATCGCTGCTTCTGATGCCGCAAAAGAAGCCGTCTGGATGAGGAAGTTCTTGAAAGAACTTCAGGTGGTTCCATCCATTGTTGATCCAATACCTCTGTATTGTGATAACAACGGGGCTATAGCTTTAGCGAAGGAACCCAGGTCCCATCAGAAGTCCAGACACATCTTAAGGCGGTATCACCTGATCAGGGAGATCGTGGATCGCCAGGAGATCGAGGTTCGGAGGGTTGCTTTAGAAGATAACACTGCAGATCCTCTCACGAAGGCCTTACCCCAGATTTAGTTTGAGCGGCTGATCGAGATGATAGGTCTTCGATACGCCAGTACATGGCCTTAGTGCAAGTGGGAGATTGTTAGTGTATATGCCCTAGAGGCCATTACTGTATCATACTAGTTTGTATATTACTTGATGGAAGCTTGGGATATTCACAGTTGTATAGACAATCTTGCTCGTAATGGTAGTATGCTACTTGGTTTGTTTCTACTTTAATGTGTGCATGCGTTTCTTTTAGCATATCGCCTATACACATTAGTGGAGCCCTTAGGATCTTTGCTTGATTACCAGCGTTGTGATAGCAGTCACACTAGTGGGGGTTGGGTAATCTATAAGCACATCCTTATATAGGTACCTAGTCGTAGGATTATCGAGACGGAGCATCGATACTCCGGAGTAGACTAGCGTATACGCTTCTCATCCTAGCAGGGGAGATGGTCTGTCCCACAGCCGTCAGTATGTCGTACTTGAGAAAGTATGCGGGTGCTTGTTAGGTTACGAGTACATTGGACAGGACTCGTCGGGAACTGTTGGTTGGTACTATGCCTATCGTCAGTTATCAGTTCCCAGGTGACATGAGTACAGCTTAGTCCGCTGACTTGACACTGTCACTTCGTCTCGAGTGTGTTCCCACTGTACTTTGATTACTACCCTACCACGGCTCAAAGGAGTCGTGCAAACAGATAGTAGTTGGGTGCAGTCCCGAAGCACTTGGAGGCAGTGACGGTTAGATAGGATTCGTCTCTCCCGGTATTGGGGGTTGATATCGCGCTGTGTCTAGGAGAGCCATTACACAAAGTCCCTGGCCAGGGCAAGCGAGATATACTAGTAGGTTTCCAGTATTATCTCAGGGTGTTCTGGGCTACACTCCGACACGACTTGTACCGCTATTAGGAGACTGACGTTTACTGCTCCCTAGGCCCGCCATGCGATATTCTCAGACGAACAAACCGGACTGTACGGAGATTGTCACATACAGGCTCAGTAGGAGTTCGGATGGGTTCACCTCATCAGTCTTTTTATCGGCATCTACCTGGGGACCGTTACGTACAGGTAGTGCCGCTGTCGGTCTGTGGTTAAACCCACTGCTAGCGTAGTGTCGAGTCTTTAGAGTCCCATACAGAGGGTTATTCGCCTTTTGGCAAAACAGAGTAGAGGTCGCATGGTTTTGCGACGGGGTTCGTTCACATCCGCACACTTATGAACGTTTGGTGTCCGGACAGTTATTACTAGCGGGGTTTGGTTTAAGCCAGATCCTAGTATATGTTTTGGGATTGGTTTTATCTCATTGTATTCGTGTTCCTCGGAACATGGATGCAGGTGTGTATGCACAATTGAGAGAGGCAGAGGCAGAGGATTCACATTAGGGTTGATGACCGTTGTTTTTTTTCCAAACCCTAATAAATATGTGAAATATGATTAATAATATTAATTAAAGGAAATTGTATTATGGTTAGAGTTGTTGACCATTTGATCATGGTTGACTTGTTGACCCAAGTTGAAACATTGACCATCATCATTTCACACAAAAGATACTCTTTGATCTTTGCAAAATTCATTAAATGTGAAATGATAATGGTCTTTTCAAATCAACCATCACCTTTTTCTTTTTGATTAATATTGTTAATTCATAATTCACATATATGTGAATATGATTGCTAAATTCATTTCATTCTCTCATTCTCATTCTCTCTCATCCTCTTCCTCTCTCTCAAGGCAAAAATCTCTCATGAGTTGAGAACCATTTGCCATTAAGATAAAACACCAAAATTACTCTCTACTCATCCTAAGGTTCAAGGTTTAGCAAACCTAACACTTTAGTTACCTCAAGTTTGAGGATGGAGCTCAAGGTAGAGGCCCTCGGGTGGCTCTTTCTTTGGCAATAGAAGGCGACAAGGAGGAACCATTCAACCCACTCCAAGGAGAAGAAGAGAAGGAGTTCAAGACTAGGTATAACCCTCTAACCGAGTAGGTAAAGCTTGTATTTAGTTGTTAGTGTGTTGTTTAGCAATGATCCGGTTTCTAGTCCATGTTACCCTAGCCCTAGAAAATCGTTTTTCACCGTTTCCGTAACCCCGAAAGAACTGGGACGAGTAACGTGGACTTACAAAACTCACCCGCACGACCCTTGACGCAGGCCAACAAAGTCGCACGACTACCCAAACTCAATCTGCATCATATGCATAAGCAGATAAGTATAAATAGCTACTTCACACTACGCCTTGACGCAGGCCAACAAACGTAGCACGGATACTATGAAGTACTTATCTGAAATGACGGAGAGCTACGATGGGTTTTTAAGAAAACCTTTTGCGTAATGAACTTGATATCGTTGTAGAATCAAATGATTTTAAAATGGAGTGTTTTTGAGGCCTTTGCTAGTTTTGCTAAAGAGGTCACTCCCGGTGAAGGGATCTTGGCCCTTTTCTCATCGAATAAGGTGCGGGATATATCATATATATCACTATGCAAAGCAAGAACTAGAAAAGAAATCAAAAGACAAAACCAAGGGTTGTAGCATCTGCCAGTTATTGCTAAAGGGGTCACTCCCAGTGAAGGGATCTCGGCCCTTTCGTTATTGAATAAGGTGCAGGATGTTCTACAAGGAACACCGCTATGCAAAGCAAGAACTGTAGCTACCTGTTTTTGAAAATTCGATTCCACAACATCTTTTAGGTTTCTTTTCTTTCATTAATCATATTAATGAAGTCTCGTCATATAAGTCACCTAAACATCACAGATAAATACAACGTACGCTTATGCCATCCGCATTCGCTTCGATGTCCCCTCGTGCACCGTAAGGTTAGGTAACTAACGGCAGAGCGGGGCAGTGCTAGCGTGGGTGTAAAACATAAGCAACGTCTATATAATATATCATATATACTATATATAGTATCCATCTGAGCATATCAAATGATCACATCACAAATATCGCAGCAGAAGAAACATATGAAATAATGGATATACTAGGAGGTCCGTGTTTTATTTTGAGCCTCTATAAAACACGGATTCCACGGTCGTGATGAATAACCAAAACACACACCCCTAGACCCCTACGAGAGCGGCAAGCAACCCTACCAATTCTAGAGTTAGGAGACCCGGACTCGACTCCTTGAGTCGGTCTCCCACTGGACTCTAGAACCAGGTTACTTGTGCTCTCCTCCTTGGGTCTATCCTAGTGCGGAAAAGTAAATAATATACATATGGTGACATCAACCTCAACCTGGAAGTGCCTCAATAAAAGAATATTACATACATTTAATTTTACATGAATGAAAATAAAAAACTCTCATCTCACATAAAACCCCTGGCTATTCAAAACGCGACGATCCAATATAACATATCCAGCAACACATTGTAAGTCTACGGTAGCGCCCCGGCCGTCTGTCCGAGGCCAAAATGCGGAAACGAAAACATTTTCTAAACTAGAAATCGGCGCTACCGCGGACTATTAAACCCGGATCGGACCATTAACCTACTACTAGCTAACTAGAGAAAGGGTAGAGAGGCTATACCGAGCGATCCGTGTCCTTCGGTCTTCGGCCACCATCCCAAGCTCCTCGCGGCATTTCCGGTCTCGATCTCCTCGTCGGAAAGGGCACCACATCACCGAGTCTTTTTACGGGCTCTCACCTCTGAACCGAGGCAACTCGGACATGAAGTTGGCTAGCCGACGTGTCCAAGATTGCTGTAGACTGAGTGTAGAACGCTATGTCTCGAGGGTTAATGAAGTTGCCATTTTTGGATGGAGGAATGAACTATGGAAATGAGCTAAGGAATTTTTGTTGCAAGCAAAAATGAGATCAACATTTTCCAACACCCAAAATGAATCCACTGCCAATCTTTTGTGTGGCCGGCCATGCTTTTTTGAGGAGGGAGGTGAGGGAATCTAACATAAAGAAAAATGTATGATAACTAGAAATATATGTCACAACAATATCCTTTCAATCCACTCACAATCCCGTCTCAAAAAAGCAAGTCATGATGAACAAAAAGAAACAAAAGATGCTAGAACCATCATGAACCATCCACCACAAAAAACACCCTCCATTTTGCTAATTTGCACATTTGCAAATAAGTCCCTCCATGGAAAATTCAGCCAAGGAAAGAAAGAAAGGAAAATGGCCGAAACGGAATGCAAACTGGCAACTTCAAAAAAAAAAACAATCCCGTAATAAATTAGAGGAAAACCTCGTGACTTTATATACATACCCGCATTTGTATTCTGACCGAATACAAATGCAATGAGATAAAATCTACACTGTATAATACTAGAATCCGGCTTAAACCAAAGCCCGCTAGTATTATCCGTCCGAAACACGACACGTGCACAAGTGTATGCGTATGTTTGAACGCTGCCATAAATCCATACGGCCTCTACAACGTTTTGCCCGAAACTTGAGAAACTGTCTGTGGGGGGACTGTAAAGACTCGTCAATACTTTGGCTGGGGATTTAACCACTAGCACGTTAGAGTTAGCCGTACGTAACGGGCTACCAGGTATTGACCAAAAGGGAGGTCGATGAGCGAACCCATCCTAACACCCTACTTAGCCTGTCAGTGACAATATCCGTACAGTCCGGTCCGTTCGTCTATGAGCATCGCATGGCGGGCATAGGGGGTTGGTAAAAGTCAGACCCCCAAAAGCGGTACAAGTCGTGTCGGAGTGTAGCCCAGAACACCCTGAGATACTACTGGAATACCTACCAGTAAATCTCTTGCCTTGGCCAAGGACTTTGTGTAATGGCTCTCCCAGACACAGCGCAATCTCACCCCCAATACCGGGAGAGACGAACCCCTGCCGATCCGCTCACTGCCTCCATGTGGCTCGGGACTGTACCCAACTAAAACCTGTTTGCACGACTCCTTTGAGCCGTGGTAGGGTAGTAACTAAAGTACAGTGGGAACTCACTCGAGACAAATGACGATCTCAGGTCGATGAACTAACCTATACACATGTTACCAGGGAACTGCTATCTGACGTCAGGTATAATACCAACTAGTATGTTCCCGGCGAGTCTTGTCCGGTTTACTCATAACCCAATGAGCACCTGTATACATCTTAGGTGAACCAACTGACACCAGTGGCTTGTGAGACCGGCCACCGCCCCTCGTCGGGGTCTCGACTGTATACACTAGTCTACTCTGGAGTATCGATGCCCTGTCTCGGAAACTCCCACGACTAGGGACCTTTTAAGGATGTGCTTATAGACCCCAGGTCCCACGTATATGATCGCCATCATACTGCTGGCAGTCAAGCAAGAATCCTAAGGGCTCTATCAATGTGTAATAGTAACCTCTAATGTCGTCTAAAGCAGTACACGATGATAAAGATAAACCAGATAGCATACTATCATCTTGAGTAAGACTGTCCTACCGGTATAGGTCCTCCCACAATCATTGCAATCACGTGCCTGTGATCCAATAATTAACTCTGAGGGCACTATATCCAACAATCTCCTACTTGCACTCAAGGCTAATTATTGCAATGTCGCATACTCACAGCCCGTGTGATACCGAACATCGAACTCCTCTACTAATCAGTCTCACAAAACCCGTTTGCGAAACTATTGCGTTCGAGGAATATCCTCAGTGAGTGGATCCGCCCTGATGTTTCTTTCTATGTCTCTCTTAATCTCAAGTTCGCAGAGAAACCCATCTCCCGAAATGAGCAATACCTGTTTTAGAATATATCTGGATATCTGATGGGACCTAGTTCATAAATGAACTCCAAATCCAAACTTCTTAGACTGTATCGTCAACTGAACTTAATCAGTATCCTGCGCCATGCCTCCCTCAGTATCCGCCTGGACCACCTGTCCAAAATATTGCCCCTCGTCAGAGGAAAAGCTATAACTCTGACAGTCACTCTGTCATCTAGGTCACCTTAGAAGCCTAGAATGATAACTGTTTCCTGAATGAGGCTGTCGTTATCATATCCCTAGAACATCCACTTATGTTCTAAAACTGCTTCCAAACGTTTCTCCAGGATAGGATTAATATCAACTTACTGCATCTCGTGCAAAAACAATATCTGGTGTGGTACTTGACATCTGATGATTGACTCAATTGCCTAAGCAAGTGATCTGCTAATCATGCACATCCCTCTCCCGTTTAGTCTGTAAGACACCTTTAGAGAGGGTGACTCCATCTCCTGCAGGTACATTACCATGACAGGAGTCGTCCATTCTAAAACACCTTTAGAATGCTGTCTAAGTACCCAAATTGGGAAACTACCCAAATCTAGATCTAAAACTATAGATCCAGTAACCAGAATGTCTGATATAATATCCAAGTCCCATGTGGAGAAACCACTGTGTGACAACCAAAGTATAACCGACCTTAGTATAGGAATTTCACTTCCTACTCTGTGTATGTCATCCAAATACCAGGACATCACACCCTACTACCTTCTTAACAGATCCATTCCCTATTCTGATGAAGTTAAACCTATGACTGTCACATCAGAAATAGATGATCTATCTCCGCTATTTCTGCTTTAGTCTATAAATAGACATAAGCCACTTGTCCACGATGCTTCCGCTGCTCCAACTGACTACGACAACCCTCTGACAGAATCATATACACGTGCACTTCTAAAGCTTGTTTAGAATGACGCTATACTCATCCTCCTGCCGGGTCTCATAGCCTGGAACAACAGTAGTGTCAAGTCCCCACTTAGCTTCCGCTGCTTGCACTGACCACGACAACCCTCTGGCAGAGTCATATAGACGTACACTTCTAAAGCTAGTTTAGAACGACGCTATACTCATCCTCCTGCCGGGTTTCACAGTCTGGAACAACAGCAATGGCAAGTCTGGGTAAACAAGAATCTACCTGTCACCGTCCTTGAGGCTACCGGAGTACCTCTCGGGTGCCTGAGGTTACCCACCATATCTGCGGAGTGGCCAATGGAATATCAAACTCGATTGAATCTTTAGGTTCTTATCAAATTTTCAGTAATCGTTTGCGGTTCTGAAATCACTTCCAGTTCTACCATACCCCCACTACTGCTTTCTGAAAAAAAATCCATTTTATTAAAACTGTGGTGAGTCAAGAACAATATCACTATTGATCTTCCAGATGGTAGAAAGTCAACCCTCGTCATAGCCCGGGTCAACCCACAAATAGCCATTACAGAAACGTGCCTTGAGTTATCTAGAGTCTGGTTTTAAGTATTAGCCGGACAACTCCCCGTATCTTAACATCATTAAGATATGAACCGTTCTATATCCAATATAGAAACAGAGGCACTGATTTAATTGGAACCGGATTCAAATCATGCAGCTGTCTCCAGTGCATGTTAACAAAATGGAGAGAGGCCTATCAGCATTACTCATCTTAGGAATACATCCAATTATGAGTAACCTGAAAGAGAAGCAAGTTCTCTTAATCATTACTATTAACTGAATACTATACACAAGTATCTACATCTTCGATCACCTTGAAGAATCCCGATACTTGTAACATCTGGTTCTCTACTTTACTCTTATACCTATAACTTCTCAAAACTTAGATCTTGTATTTCTACGAAAAACTTGTCTAAAAACTAGAGAAGTCATAAGTAAACAGAATGTAGTACGAGGACCAACCCCTCTGTCCTAATAGACACTGGACAACATACAATACTCTGTATAAGTCCCTTGAGTCTAATAACCCATTCCCTGTGTGTCGTAGGTTGAAAACTGTACTTATGGTTAAGAAGAATTACACCACTGTTTAATACTCCTTACCTAATCATCCACTGATATAGGTAAATGTCATAAACATAATTTCAAAAAGTTATATCTCACTTTATAAAAATAAACGTACAGATATATCAATTTGAAATTGCTGCACAACAACGGATATTCAAAACCAAATATTTGCCGTCCGGTGTAACATTTCAAAAAAATAAAATATTATTTTTAGGAATTTTTATAATTTAATATTAATTTTTAATGAATATTTTAATATTTCGGTATAATTAAATACCGATAAATAGGGAAAATTTTGGAAAAATTATGGAAAATTCTAAAATAGGGTATTTTTATAGAATTATTCCATTTTTAAGTTTTTATGGTGAGTTATATGCTAATTTAGTGCTAATCGCGACTAAAAATCGCTAATCGAGTTTTTAGCATTTTTGGTGCAAAACATGCACATATCATTTTTTCTACACTTATTACATTTTCTTACATGTTGTGGGTAGATGGTGGCCTAGGATGACTATTGTGTGAGGTGGAATAAAAGAAAAGAAAAGAAAAAGGTTGGAATGATTATGAGAGAGAGAGAGGAATGGGTCAACCCTTCTTTTTTTAAACCATCCCCCATCATTTTCCCCTTCTCATTCTCTCTCCTCTCCTTCCCCATTGCTGCTGCAGCCCCTCCCTCTTCTTCCTCCTCCCTCTTCAACCTAGATCCACTATGAAAACAACTCCAAAATCCCATTTTGACTTCACAAAACTTATTCACAAGCTCGAGAGGATCGCATTGGACTAAGAAAGAGTGGATTTGGAGAACTTTGAGCAACTCAAGAATTTTCTTGAGTTGCCAAAGGAGGTAATTTCTGCACCCCTAGTATAGTATTTCAATTCTTATTGCATCCATACTAGTTTCATGTCGATATTGTGGGTTTTGATGGACTTTGGAAAATTAAAGTTAGGGTTTAGGGTTTGATCTGAAACAAAAGGTGAATTGAGGTGTGATTAGAGATTACAACCCCTGTGGTGATTGAATGGGGACCCAAACCAGAGACAAAAACCTAGAATACGGATTTACGGAATCGATATCGGGAAAAACTGTAATTCTATAACTGTTTTTAGAGATCTGCTTTAACCCGAGACACCTGAAAATAAAATTGACTTGACTGAGAGATGTGCAGGAAAATAGAAACCATCACCCAAAACCCTAGCTCCCACCTCCTTTCCCAGGCCACCAATAAATTCCTCCTGGCCGCAATTTACGGCCAGAGCAGGTGTGTTTGGGCTCGTTTTTGTTTTGGTGCCCCCTTATCAGTAGATTAGACCCCTGGCATGTGCAAAATTGTCCAATTTGACCTAGGGTAGAATCTGGGACCCTTTTCTCTAGTTACTGTTTTGGATTCATGTTTCTGTATTCCGTATTTTTAATTCTGAATTTACGTATTGTGTTTTACCTCGACTACTTGGCGTTTATACGACGATATCGAGGATTGTTGATGGTTTTGAAAGCGTAGTCCATAGGTTCTAACCTATAGGCCTTAACGTATCGTTTTGGGTTTCGTATGTCGTTTTAGGTTTTGATTTGGTTTTAATGCTCCTTTACGATACTTTGACGTGTAGGTACCCATGAAGACTTCTGGACGACAAGCAAGCACGTGGCAACGTCGACAAATGAAGACGCAAGGTGAGTAGATTTATATCTACAGGGAGAAGTCGGGTGGATGGCGTATAGCACCCCCGCAGTTCGTGGTGATGTATATGAATACGTATACACATGTATATTGATTATATATATTGTTTGAGATTATTGATGATATAGACAGATTCTAGGTGTGATTGGATTAGTTTAGTGTTGCGAAACCCTAGAGTAGTGGTTGCACCACACATACACAAACCCATACTTGCATACATTCTTCTTTCATATGTGTATACTTGGGATTATATAGTTATGTGTTCACATGGGTATGGGACTATGTGTTCACATACTGGAATTGAGGATAGTATTTGGGATTGAGGTGAGTCGATAAGATATGATTTGAGACTGTGAGATCGGTGATATGGCAGAATTCGTATTTGAGATACGTCATGATGTTATAGAGGATTTTTGGACGACGATACCATGTGAATAGTGATATAAATAAAATGGTTGACATGTGATCGTGATATGAGATATGATATGTTAGGATGTTTATGATAGGCCGCATTGGGCGAGGTATACTTCTCTATTATGATATGTGCTGATGATATCTGTTTGTACGAGACTGTCGATCAGTAGTCAAATCATGAGTATATTGATGATATTAGTATTGTACTAGACATAGATCAGTAACCTGGATTATAATCTTTGATAAAGAGGATACCAGATGAATAATATGATGAATGTGATTTTGACCCGTACCCAGATTTGGGATGCCGTATGACGGATTTATGTACGAGCTAGATATTGATGTTTGATCCGCACTCTTGACTTGGGAATGTCTGTTTATAGATATGGTATCGGATGTGATATTATCGAGGCGAGATCACCGACTATATATATATGTATCGACTCAGATGATAGGCGGTTTCTTTATCTTCAGTTAGCCTGTTAGCTCAGCCCTATAGTGTAGTGTAGTTGTTAGACTAGATTTATATTAAATGCAAATTAGTTATCGTTGTGTCTAGTATTTAGCTCCCGCTCATTATTGCTGTTCGCTCCGCATCGCATGCTTATATTATGATTCATATTCTATTGTTGATATCATGCTGTTAGGACACCAGCACCATTACCGATGACGCGTATATACCACGTATACTTACTTGCCGGCTCACACACATCTTCATCGGTAATTGCCATGTCACGAACACTTTAGAAATACTATTTTATTGACATAGGTTGTTAGCTAATAGTTTAGACATGATATTAGTGTACTTGCCTTATATGCTAGTTTAGACATTGTAGTTATTGCCTGCTACTTCATGCATGTTAGTATTCACTGTTTACATGCTATTGAGGATTTGGATTAGGATTTTCATGAGATTTTCTGGATTTGGGGGAAAACCGCAAAAACATTTATAAAATTCTTTTCTCTCTCTTTTCAAAGAAAAGTGCGGTTTTCCCATGATGTATGAGTCGTTCACCATGAGTTTTGCTGATGGATTTTGAGACCCGAGTTTAAGGAGATGGAGGAACCGTTTTGGGTACATGGTGGATCCGGTGCGGTACCCCGGGACAAGAAGATCGCAGATGATGGCGTTGAGCCTGGCACGGGAGCACTACCGACCGGTGATTTTACCCGACGCGTCGGATATCCGGAGGATACCGTCGTGGTCTTGAGATTGATGGTAGGGGCCGGTCTGGACTGACGGTGCCCTAAATAGTGAGATTGATACAGAGATTTTGAGATATTGAGGTACTGAGATTTGATGATACAGGCCAGTCCGGATAGCCGGAGCCTGGGATCTTGAGATATTGGGATTTATGTTTTGTGTCGATGCTAGACACTGTTTATGCTGATTTCATTTATGATACCTCATTTAAAAAGAAAGGATACAGAAATCTCACTAATTTATGAAAGCAGTTTTCTTCAGTACATGCATTCTATTTCATGCATTCATACATCATCCATATGATATATTGCTACCTGAGGCACTGACATGGGCACATGGGATTACACTTGGGTTAGATATTTACCCTAACCATTATTAGAGGCTGCTGGTTATATTTGAGGATATATTATGATCGTATGACCTAGGATTGCGTCATACATGCGATTTTTGTTCGTAGATGTTTTTCTACTCACGAGTTGGCAACTCACCCCCGTTGTGCCCCAGTTTCTTACAGGTTTTGCCGTACAGGTTTCATTACGGCTTGCTGGCACTACTTCTTTCGGGTGATTTGCTGGTAGGTGGGTTTATTTGTATCGCACCCATCATTATACCTTGTATATCATTATTCTGTTGTATCTAGAAGTTCCATCAACCAAACATGTATTTATTTCAGATAGAGACCAATGTTGTTTATTCTTTCGACCATAGAGTCACGCGTTGTATTTCTTTGGATTTCTTATTGTTTTGAGTTTCCTTTTCTGTTGTGATCCTCGCCTCTTGGCGTTGTATATTATATTGCTTATGTGGTTGTGACCGTCGATTGACGAAGAGCTAGCTCCCGCTTGGGGATGCATTTTTCATTATATATATGCTTTATCAGGTTTTGTACCCATTTGGGGTCAGTTTTTACAAAGGAAACTCTGCCGAAATTTTTAGAAAAGACTTATGATTTTAAACTGCATATTTCGGCATATGTTGCAAACTATTTGATTTAAATTGGTTTTCCTATACTCTACTACTTTTCTTGGTTTGGATTTCTGGGTTGCGGCTTACTTAGATTACGTACGCCTCGAGATGTTCGTAGTTTAAGTGCCGGTCATGTTCCCTACTTTCGGGTCGTGACATCCGACAAACTACCCAGGCGATTTCCTCAAATATCACTAATTACAACGAATCCCGATATAATGAGGATGATCACCTAATTCCCAATAACTCACTCCCACTCATCATCTGTAAAACCATACAAATGTGAGAATCAAACCTGGTAAATACATACCCTGGAGCAAGTGTCTAATTGGGAAATCAGTTTTCTTTTAACAGTACATAGTGTTACTGAAACATTGAAATGTTTCGTAGGGGTATCCGGGTATTCCTAGTAATGCCTCTTCCATTATCCAGATTCACAACTGTAACCGTATATTTCTTTGCCATCTCTCCAAATCCCTTCATATGTCTTTAGTCATTACCTTCTGTACACTCTCTTAGGCTAAATGGTTTTCTTCCTTCCCTACCTTTCGGCACCAGCCTATGATTTGGAAGAAGACTATCCAATAAGCATAATGGGTGTACTGTCCTAATCCTAGGAGCACTCGCAACCTGAGAGAAGGTAAAGATAAAAGACACCTGAATAAACTTTATTCCTATTGCTCCTGAACCAGAATCCATCCCCGAACTGGAACAGGTTCCTTCGAGTTCGTATATAACCATACGATGGAGTATCCAAAATAACTGTGGATCTTCGTAGTGATACGGAGTGTTCTGGAGAAATACAAAGGTGAAGTAGGAGTGGTAATGAAATGCTTGGTTTGGTTGTGAATAGCAATCGCAATTTACTTTGCCCTCTTTCTAACCCCTTTATTTGTCTTTACTTAATACTTTCTGTACACCATCGTTAGGCTAATTGGTTTTCTTCATTCCCCACCGTTCGACACCTGCCTATGTTTTGGAAGAAGACTATCCAATAAGTGTAATAGGTGTACTGTCCTAATCCAAGGAGCACTCGCAACCTGAGAAAGGTAAAAGGAAAAGACAACTGAATAGTCCTATTCGTTTTCTCCAGAACCGGAAACCATCCTCGAATCTGGAACAAGTTCCTTCGAGTTCGTATATAACCATACGATGGCTTTATCCAATGGAAGTGGATGTTCGTAGTAATACGGGGTGTTCTGGAGAAAAGGGTAAAAGTAGGAGTGGCAATGAGGTATGCAACTCTGACAATCCAAAAGCCAGTGTTTTAAGAAGGTTCGGTCAACTTGGTCACTGAGTCATAGTCAAGGGTCGGGCCTTGGTCGCTGCCAAAGAGAGAGAGAAAAGAAACACTCAGCGTGCACTCTAACCTAGATCAGAATGGCTATCACTTTATCTAATCAGGAAACCTCCCACTGTAACATCAAATTCTCCTCCAAACCTGAAAGAAGAATTAGTCGGGATCACCCGAGGAGTAAACCAACTCATCAGTGGGAAACGGGATCCAACTATCATCGCATGATAACGTGATGGAATCCACTCATGTTGTCACACTCCAGATGGTATGCACATATCTGGCAAGTTTCAGTTTCTTTAGAAACCCCCGATGTGATTTTTACCCCATGCTCTTATGACCTTGACGAAAGTCAACAAATCATAAGTCACATGTCAAGTTCTACCCGTCATTGTCCAGGTTAATTTGAACCCACCCGTACAAGCCCTTGACGAAGGCCAACAAGGCTATACGACTGTTCCAAACCAATGCATCTATCTATGCAGCAGAAGGTAACAAATAGCTACCATACATTATGCCTTAACGAAGGCCAACAAACATAGCATGAATACTAAGTGCTACCCGTCTGAAATGACGGAGGGCTACGAATGGTTTTTGGCGAAAAACCTTTAACGTAATGAACTTGATATCGTTGAAGGAACTAGATAGCTTTTATAAAAATATAGTGGCGAAAACCTTTGCTAAAGAGGTCACTTCCGGTAAAGGGATCTCGGCTCTTTCCCCGTAGAATGAGGTGCAGGATATTCCAACTGAATACCACGTTGCAAAGAAAAAGTAATCGACTATAGTGAAGTTATTGCCCTGACGCAAACTTCTGTCCATGGGGTCACTCCCGGTGAAGGGCTCGGCCCTTGCCTCATCGACTGAGGTGCTGGATATTCATAACCGAATACCACTGTGCAAAACAAAAGAGAACATCCTTGCAATAACAGCATTTTTTGAAAAATGCTCCAACAACATCAGAATAGGTTTGTTTAGCTTGCATTGATCCGAATCAACACAGTCCCATCAATTGATCACACCACAAAAGAACGAATATACGATGTACGTATATGCCATCCGCATTCGCCACTGGGTCCCGTCATCACCCGTTAGGTTACTTAACTAACGACAGAGCGGGGACTGGACTAGCGCGGGTGCAAAACATATACAACATCTACTAGTATATATATCAATATATAATATTCGCTCAAGGCGTGATAAAAATGCAACATCACAGAAATGTAATAAGCATCACAGAACAATACAGATAATCTGGGATCCCCGGGTTTCATAGAGCCGCTACTGAAACCCGACGTTCCCCTGGTTATGTGGATAGCCTGTGCAATGAAATCCTAGACCCCTACGGGCGCGACAAGTTACCCACCAAAATCTGAAGCGAGGCAGCCCCTTCAACAAAGTGAATGGACCACCCAGCACTTCACGGAATCCGGTAACTTGGGCACCCCTTCTTGGGTCAACCTATACCCCCTACGAGTGCGGCGAATAGCCCGCCAATTCTAGAGTGAAACCCCCTCCGTCTCAACGCTATGAGATGCGGGCCCGTTGCCCTCTAGAACCCGGCTACCCGTGTACCCCTCCGCGGGGTAATCCTAGTACAGAAAGTAAAATATACAATGGGTACATCAACCTCAGCCCGGTCGTGCCCTAAAAGAATAATATACAAACAGGCAGTGACGGCAGTCCACATGTCGGACGCTCGCCCCGCAATATCAAATGTATATATACAACCAAACTGTACTACCATTGCATCCAGGCTATCCACCACGACAAATCCGCAACATCACAGCACTACACAGAACATCAACGTGAATGTCACGTTCGCAAATCCGTCTAAAAGGGCTATAGCAATTAGACAGGATTTACCGATCAAATGACATTCACGGTCGCAGATATAATGTAAATACTGTGAGCTAACATGTTTAAAATTTTCGATCGACTAAATTTCCCGAAGTGGGCCCCAAGTACAACTGCAGCACTCAAAATAAAAATCTGGGCCCAAACAAAAATTACCAGAGACCCCATTTCCATGTCATGAACCCCTGTAGAAAAACTTGTGCAAAGAAGATACTGTTCTGCGGCGGAACCGCGGCCAAAATGGGGTTACAGCCGCGGTTTCGCGGTTATACAGTGACATCATGCAACAATTTTTCAACAGTATTCTTATAACAGCCTGCACGATTTTCTGCAATACACAAAATAATTTTTTGAGCACAAATAAAATTTTACAGAAACTGTTAAGTTGGAAATGTAGTTTTTGAAATTTTCGTTCGATCGAAGTTCTAAACACGTTAGAGCAAACTAGTAAAGGTTAATGGCGTGGCTTTGATACCATGTAAGTCTACGGTAGCACCCCTGCCATTTTTCCGAGGCCAAAATGCGGAAACGAAAACTTTTTCTAATCTAGAAACCGGCGCTACCGCGGACTATTAAACCCAGATCGGACCATTAACCTACCATTAGCTAACTAGAGAAAGGGTAGAGAGGCTATACCGAGCGATCCGTGTCCTTCGGTCTTTGGCCACCATCCCAAGCTCCTCGCGGCATCTCCGGTCTCGATCTCCTCGTCGGAAAGGGCACCACATCACCGAGTCTTTTTACGGGCTCCCACCTCTGAACCGTGGCAACTCGGACACGAAGTTGGCTAGCCGACGTGTCCAAGATTGCTGTAGACTGAGTGTAGAACGCTATGTCTCAAAGGTTAATGAAGTTGCCAATTTTGGATGGAGGAATTAACTATGGAAATGAGCTAAGGAATTTTTGTTGCAAGCAAAAATGAGATCAACATTTTCCAACACCCAAAATGAATCCACTGCCAATCTTTTTTGTGGCCGTCCATGCTCTTTTGAGGAGGGTGGTGAGGGAATCTAATATAAAGAAAAATGTATGATAACTAGAAATATATGTCACAACAATATCAACAAAAGATGCTAGAACCATCATGAACCATCCACCACAAAAAACACCCTCCATTTTGCTAATTTGCACATTTGCAAATAAGCCCCTCCATGGAAAATTCAGCCAAGGAAAGAAGGAAAGGAAAATGGCCGAAACGGAATGCAAACTGGTAACTTCAAAAAAAAACGATCCCGTAATAAATTACAGGAAAACCCCGTGACTGTATATACATACCCGCATTTGTATTCCGACCGAATACAAATGCAATGAGACAAAATCTACACTGTATAATACTAGGATCCGGTTTAAACCAAAGCCCGCTAGTATTATCCGTCCGAAACACGACACGTGCACAAGTGCACGCGTATGTTCGAACCTTGCCATAAATCCATACGGTCTCTACAGCGTTTCGCCCGAAACTTGAGAAACTGTCTGTGGGGGGACTCTAAAGACTCGTCAATACTTTGGCTGGGGATTTAACCACTAGCACGTCAGAGTATTAGCCGTATGTAATGGCCTACCAGGTATTGACCAAAAGGGAGGTCGATGAGCGAACTCATCCTGACACCCTACTGAGCCTGTCTGTGACAATATCCGTACAGTCTGGTCCGTTCTTCTATGAGCATCGCATGGCGGGCCTAGGGGGTTGGTAAAAGTCAGATTCCTAAAAGCGGTACAAGTCGTGTCGGAGTGTAGCCCAGAACACCCTGAGATACTACTGGAATACCTACCAATAAATCGCCTGCCTTAGCCAAGGACTTTATGTAATGGCTCTCCCAGACACAGCGCGATCTCACCCCCAATACCGGGAGAGACGAACCCCTGCCGATCCGCTCACTGCCTCCATGTGGCTCGGGACTGTACCCAACTAAAACCTGTTTGCACGACTCCTTTGATCCGTGGTAGGGTAGTAATCAAAGTACAGCGGGAACTCATACGAGACAAATGACGATCTCAGGTTGATGAACTAACCTGTACACATGTTACCAGGGAACTGCTATCTGACATCAGGTATAATACCAACTAGCATGTTCCCGGCGAGTCCTGTCCGGTGTACTCATAACCCAATGAGCACCTGTATACATCTTAGGTGAACCAACTGACACCAGTGGCTTGTGAGACAGGCCATCGCCCCTTGTCGGGGTCTCGACTGTATACACTAGTCTACTCTGGAGTATCGATGCCCTGTCTCGAAAACTCCCTCGACTAGGGACCTTTTAAGGATGTGCTTATAGACCCCAGCTCCCACGTATATGATCGCCATCATACTGCTGGCAGTCAAGCAAGAATCCTAAGGGTTCTATCAATGTGTAATAGTGACCTTTAAGGTCGCCTAAAGCAGTACACGATGATAAAGATAAACCAGATAGCATACTATCATCTTGAGTAAGACTGTCCTACCGGTATAGGTCCTCCCTCAATCATTGCAATCACGTGCCTGTGATCCAATAATTGACTCCGAGGGCACTATATCCAACACACATAACATCACATGTCATCAACGTAAGTAAATATGCACATCCCAATTGTCGTTAACATATAGTAACGAAACCGACGATATCATATATTACACTTACGGTCGTAGAAAAGAAACTGTAAAACCACAACATTTGGAATCCACAAACACCTTAGACATCATAAATCCGAAATATCATATACTTCCCATTTCATGCCTAACAGTATGAATTCCACATATTGTATCACATTACAGAAAAAGCTAGACGATTTTAAACATTCCAATCGAATCATTAAATACCCAAAATTACCCAGAAAGCTCAACACTTGAGCGAGTTTAAAGTAATTCAGCACACGCCACAACACCAATGAACCAGTCATAGAAGGGCCAAACCAATGCCTCACATGTGGCACCGCTGGACCACCATAAACCCGAAGGTTCGGTGGCGGTTCTGACGGCCACATAATCGAGTTAAGGTTTTGTTTTTCTAGAGAGTCCATCGCATAACTTGCATGATCTTTGAAAGCTTTTTAACTACGGAAAAATCCAACAATTGGAAAATTTTCCGGTAAGGGAAAAAGTGGGTATTTGACATCCGATTGAACTTTTTAATATCGTCTAAAGTAACCGAAAACAGTTAAAATACGACTACGAAACACTCCGAGTTGTTATTATAGTAAATTAACATCACATGACAATTTAGCAAAAATAAACAACACCTGAAGCACCAAAACCCATGTAACAGAACACTGGAAAAATTTGGAGGGGGGTGCTCGGATTGGACCAGTATGGGGTGTTTTCTCGCCGGCCCAAAAGTGGCCAAATGTCTCCAAATTTCATCAGTGTTCATGTTATCAAACATTTATGATTCTGTACATGTTTAAAAAAATTTTAGGGCTCGTTTTAAATTCGACAGAAACATGAATTTTCGGGTTTCAAGTTCGGAGTTTGTTTCATCTTCGTAATCTAACATTATCCGTATAATTTCCTAGCTAGGCTCTGATAGCACTGTAGGGTTCCCCTCGACGGCAGCAAGGTTTCGGGAGGTATCGTCCATGCCATTTTAAAATTTTTTCCATTAAAAGGAACTCTAAACTAGAATCGTTAACTAGAAATTAATACGGAAATATATGTAAACTATTTTACATCTAAGTGAAATCGAAATACAACCTTTGTAGATCGGTCCTTCACTTCATAAGCTCCTTCTAGTAGTCCCTTCGCTGCGATCATGTTGCTCCCGGACTCTTGGACGGCTCCATGAGAAGAATGCAATGGTCTTGCTTGAAGTTTTCGAGGCCGAAGATGATCTACGTCGAGGGAATACGAACTCAAGCTACTACTTCACCAAAGTGAAGCAAACACCCTATACAAAAGTGCTAATCTAGTAGAGGATGGAGAAATAGGAAATGGGTTCTCTTTAGTTTTATTTTTCTCACAATATTTCTCTCTCTTTATCAAACCCTAGCAAGCTTTTGATGGAGGAAGAAGATGAGTTCAAGAAAAATGAGAATGGAAACTAATCAAGAGAGAGAGTGAACCATGGGTGAGTTTGTATTATATACTAACTCATGTAGAGACATTAACATAGCTAATTAGAATGGTTAGGTTAACAAATATCTAAAGTAAAACAAACCTAGTGGACTTGGTCAAAGCATCCACAAGCTTCCATAAGCTTCATGCCTTTTTCCAATAATCCACTAATTTTGTAATTACTTTAAAATACTAAACCCAACATCATAATTAGCATGGTGTATGTCTCATACACCCATGTAGTGTGTATCAACAACCATTATACAAACAAAACACAATTTAATATATATCACATATATATTAAGTTGTGCACAAGTGAGAAAAACAAATGCTTAAGTGAACCAATGTTAGTTAATATAAATTAGTATATCACATATACAATTATATACTAAATTATTAAATCAACACTTGACTTAATAATCTGGTTATATCATAAATAACCGACTACATCCATTGTATCGACTTATTAAATCAACCCTTGATTTGATAACCTGGTTATATCACATATAACCGATCGATACAAACATCGTGAGAATAGAATACGGTATCACATACATGCATTATTCTCGGTCCCGCACATATCACATATGTGCTCCTATTTCGTTTTGCCTGAGCCAGTAAAACCTCTATGTAGGACTCTAAAGACTCGTCAATACGCCGGCAGTAGGTGATGATCACATCAAGCACCCACAAGCCGTTAGTGGTACTAGCTGGACGTAACGGCTACCCGGGTATTGAGCGATCAAAAGATCAGCAAGCAAGCCTGCTCCAACTCCTGCAAAAGCCTGACAGTAACACTACCATACAGTCCGTTCTCCTCGTCTGATATGTCGCATATGACTCATAACGGGTCGAGAAACTACTGGTAACACTTACCAGTAAATCTCTAAACCAGCCCCGGCCAGGGACTTCCCTGTTATAGCCAATCGAGCACAGCGCAACATCAACCCCCAATACCGGGAGAGACGAAAACCCTCCTATCACTCATTGCCTCCATGTGACTCGGGACTGTACCCAAAAACCACCGTTTTGCATGTCCTCTTGGACGTGGTAAGATGGAAATCAAAGCACAGTGGGAATCACACAAGACTCTATGACGATCTCGGATCTACAGACTAACCTGTACCAGTGTCACCAGAGAACCGCCATCTGACGTGAGGTATAATATCATCTGGGAGTTCTCGGCGAGTCCGTCCAGTATAGCCAGTCTCCACTGAGCACCCGTAAATCATCTCTGACGTCAAACATCAATGGATATGGGATCATCCATCGCCCATCTGTATGGGTCGAGAAGGTATACGCTACTCTACTCTGGTATATCGATGCCCTATCTCGATACACCCATGACTAGGGACCTTAAAGGATGTACTTATGGACTACCATGGCCCCATTAATATGATCTGTATCATAGTCCTGGTAGTCAAGTACACATCCTAAGGGTTTTACCAACATGTAACAGAGAGACAATTAGTGTACACGTTATGGTAAAAAGTAACCAGATAGCATACTATCATGTCGAGCAAGAAAGTCCTCCCTATATATGTCCAAGCATCCACTACAATATACATCTCATGTATAATAATGGCCTCTAGGGCATACATATAACTAACATATATTTTGATCTAATACCACAAATACATAATAACAATAAAGGTATCCCCAAGCGGGAGCTAGCTCTTCGCCAATCGACGGATTCACAACCACGCAAGTCATGAAATAAGTATACGACGCCCAACGGCGAAGATCCACACAAAAGATAATGAATAAAGCAAGACATCAACCCAAATAAGTGAACATAAAACCCATAGCTCAAGTCTCGCAACTACAAGTCTCACTAAGTCTTACTAATTATACAAATACCAGTTTTGATTGATAGAGTTGACTAGATACAATATGAATAATAAATACAAGAGGGGAACGATCCAACATGTACCACCTACCAAAGCAAACACCCGAATGTATCTATGTACCAGCGATGTCGCTACTGATCCATGCGGTCAACCTGCAAGAACCGTGGAACAACGGGGGTGAGTTGCCAACTTGTGAGTAAAAAACATCATCAGATAGAAATCGAATAAAATAACGATTTCCTAGGTCAACTATATCATAAAGGTAATACTATGATATCTAGGGTGACCGTATTTAAATATGTGCCAACAATATAATCAATGCCTGTATGCATGTGGATATCATCCAACAAAATAATAAATGCCTGTAAGCATGTGGATCCCGTCCATGTGTCAACCAATGACACAACCACATCATACATGTAAATATCATAAAAGCATATACATGGTGTTAGTTATGTATATGCCCTAGAGGCCATTATTGTACATATGATGTATATTATAGTAGATTCTTGGATATATAGAGAGAGGACTTTCTTACTCGACATGATAGTATGCTATTTGGTTACACTTTATCTTAACATGTTGACTTGTATTAATTTACTGTCTTGCTCTCATATGTTGATAAAGCCCTTAGGATATGTACTCGACTACTGGGACTATGATGAGATCATACTAGTGGGGCCAGGGTAGTCAATGAGTATATCCTATAACTGTTTCTAGTCGAGGGTGTATCGAGACAGGGCATCGATACACCAGAGTAGACTAGCGTATACGCATCTTGACCCATAAGATGGGAGATGGATGATCCCATATCCATCGGTGTTTGACATCACAGATAGTGTACGGGTGCTCAGTGGAGATTGGGTACACTGAATGGACTCGCCGAGAACTCCTAGATGGATTTATACCAATCGTCAGATAGCAGTTCTCCAGTGACACTGGTACAGGTTACTCTGTAGATCCGAGATCGTCATAGAGTCTTGTGCGATTCCTACCGTGCTTTGATTTCCACCTTACTACGTCCAAGAAGGCGTGCAAAACGGTGGCTTTTGGGTACAGTCCCGAATCACATGGAGACAATGAGCGATAGGAGGGGATTCTTCTCTCCCGGTATAGGGAGTTGATGTTGTGCTGTGTTCGATTGGCTATAACTGGAAGTCCCTGGCCAGGGCTGATATAGAGTGCTATTGGTAAGAGTTATCAGTAGTTTCTCGACCTGTTATGAGCCTCACATCGACACGACTTATCGGTTACTGGGGTCTGATGTTTACCACCCCTAGACTAGATATGCTATATATCAGACGAAGAGACCGGACTGTACGATAGTGTTACTGATTGGATTCACAGAAGAATGCACAGGCTTGCTTGTTGATCTTCTGATCGCTCAATACCTGGGTAGCTGTTACGTTTAGCTGACCGCTTGCAGCTTGTGGGTGTTTGATATGATCATCACCTACTGCCGGCGTATTGACGATTCTTTAGAGTCCTACACAGAGCTTTCCTGACTCAGGCAAAATAGAGTAGGTGCACATATCTGATATGTGCGGGACCGAGAATAATACGATATGAGATTCCATATTCTATTCTCGCGATATATGATATCGGCCGGGTATATGTGATATAGCCGGGTCATTAGATCAAGTGTTGATTCGATGAACTAATACAGATTATATTAGTCGGTTATTTATGAAATAGCCGGATTATCGGATCAAGTGTTGATTCGATAATTTAATGTATAATTATATATTTGATATATTATATTACGTTAACTAATATTAGCTCACTTAAAGATTCTTTTTCTCACTTGGATAATACATTGATATATATGTGATATATGTTAATTGTATTATTTTATTTTGTTACAATAAATATTGTATATGTGATATATAATATTGTAACATGTTATGGTTACAAATCCAATATGCTTTGTGGAGTTTAAATATGGTTAGGGTTTAGATTAGGGTTAAGCTTGGATGAAGTTTTCATGAAGCTTCTTGAAGCTTTGACTTTGACTTGTGATATTTTGAGTAGATATTTTTTAACCCAACCCAAACCCTTTACCCTAGTTAATTCTCTACAAGGGTTAAGTCTTCATTCTTAACACATGGTTGATTTGTAACAGCAACAATGATTTTCATTATTCATCACAAATAGATTTCTTCTTCTTCTTCCTGTAAAAAAAAAACTTTCTAGCTTTTGGGTTAGTGATGAATAAGTGCGAGAAATTGAAATAAAAAGATAGCTAAATTCCTACTTTATGATCCTTATCTATTCTAGCCACTTAGATTAGGGTGTTCACTTCATTAATACTTGATTAGAGAAGTGAGAGCTTGAGTTATAGATTCTTCAAGGTAGATCATCTTCGAAAAGGAAGACTTCAAGTAAGCATGGATCATTTGGCTTGTGGAGCCTCTCTTGAGTCCAGAAGTTCATGGATTGCGGTGAAGGGACTACTACTCAGAGCTTATGAAGTGAAGGAACGGACTACCAAGGTTGTAATCCCTTTCTCTTAGATGTAAAGGTGTTTACTTGCTATGTTAACCCTAATTATTTAGCAAAGATCCTCGCTTTAGGTTGTTCGGCACTTGAAAATTTTAAATTCGGCATGGTTGATGCCATATAGAGCCTTGTGATAGTGCCTAGTAACCTTGCAGTGGTATCAGAGCCTAGCTAGAGCATTAGGCAACGTGTAGACGAAGTTAAAAGTCCGATCGAACCCCGAAACAACATTTTGGACCCCCTCTCTGGAAATTTTTTAAAAAGATGGGTTTTTCCATATTAAAAATACTCAGAAAATTAAGCAGGTGATTGTATGGTTATCTGTGAAGTACGATTCCCTAAGTCCATCAAGCCACCGCGGAACCGCGGCCAAACCTTGTTATTGGCGGCAGTTCCGCGGCCGAACCTGAGGATTCAGGGATCGTACTTCAACAGGTGATCCGTAGGTATTACGTTATGCTTCTGGGAATTTTTAATATTACTCAAGTGTTGTGTTTTCTGGAGATCTAAAGAATTCGTTGATTAGATCGGAAAGTTTAACATCGTTTTGTTTTTCGGGTAATTTAGAACGTGTTAAAAGGTTTGAACGGATATCTATAACTCAATTTTTCCTCAATTTAAAACTTTCGGGAAATCATGCTAGCGTATCTATGGACCCTCTAGAAGAACTTAACCTTAACTTGATTATGTGACCGTCAAAACTACCACTGAACCCTTGGGTTTGTGGTAGTTTAGCGCTGCCACATGTGAGGCGTTGGTTTGACCCTTCTACGGCTGGTTCATTGGGGCTGTGACATGTTCTAGGATTTTTGAACTCCGCTCAAGTGTTGAGCTATTTAGGAAATCTTGGGTGTTTGTTTATTCGATCGGAAAGTTTAACATTGTCTATTTATCTGGAATGTGATACAATATGTGGAATTCATATAGTTAGGCATGAAATGCGAAGTATGTGATATTTCGGATTTAAGATGTCTAAAGTGAATGTGGATTCCAAATGTTGTAGTTTTACACTTTCTTTTCTGTGACCGCAAGCGTAGTATGTGGTGTATCGCCGGCTTCGTTGCTATACATCAACGGCAATCGGGATACGTATACTTGCTTACGTTAATAATATGAGATATTATGTGTTGCTGCGATGTGTTATATTGGATCGTCGTGTTTCTGAATAGCCGGGGGTTTTATGTGAGATGATGGTTTTATTTTCATTCATGTAAAATTCACTGTATGTAATATTCTTTTATTGGGGCACTTCCGGGTTGAGGATGATGTCACCATTGTATATTATTTACTTTTCCGCATTAGGATAGACCCGAGGAAAGGAGCACAAGTAACCGGATTCTAGGGTCCAGTGGGAGGCCATCTCGAGGAGTCGAGACCGGGTCTCTTAACCCTAGAATTGGCAGTGTTGCTTGCCGGTCTCATAGGGGTCTAGGGATGTGGGTTTGGCTATTCATCGCGACCGTGGAATCCGTATTTTATACAGGCTCGAAATAAAACATGGACGTCCTAGTATATCCAATATTTCATATGTTATCTTCTGTTGCAATGTTCTGTGATGAGATCATATTACTGTCTGAGACGAATGCTTATACTATATATATGATGATATATAAATATTATTGCTTTCGTTTCTTCTGTGATGCTTGGGAAGCATAATTGATGGGATTTATTAATGAGATTAATAAAAGAAAAGAAACCTAAAAGATGTTGTAGAATCAAACTTTATAAAATGGGGTAGCTACAGTTTTGCTTTGCATAGCGGTATATATGATATACCCTGCACCTTATTTGATGAGGAAAGAGCCGAGATCCCTTCACCGGGAATGACCTCTTTAGCAAAACTGGCAGATGCTACAAACTCATGATTTAGTTTTTGATTGCTTCTATAGTTCTTGCTTTGCATAGCGGGGTATATGATATACCCTGCTCCTTATTCGATGAGGAAAGAGCCGAGATCCCTTCACTGGGAGTGACCTCTTTAGCGAAACTAGAAAAGCCTCAAAAACTTCCCTTTTCAAAATCACCCGTTTCTACAACGATATCAAGTTCATTACGCTCATGCTTTTCTGAAAAACCTGCGTAGCGCTCCGACATTTCAGATAAGTAATATTTAGTATTCGTGTTACGTTTGTTGGTTTTCGTCAAGGCGTAGTGTGCGGTAGCTAACTATTGCTTATCTGCAGCATATGGTGCGATTGAGTTAGGGTAGTCGTACGGCTTTGTTGGCTTTCATCAAGGGTCATGAGGGTGGGTTTAATTCAATCAAGAAATGTACGGGTTGAACTTGACTAGCGGACTATGGTTTGTTGGCATTCGTCAAGGTCATAGCACGTTAGGGGTAAAAGCATTATCGGGAATTTCAACTGTTGAAATTTGCAATGCGATTGCATACCTTCTATGAGATAGTTGGATCCCGATACCCACTGCGAGTAAGAGTTACTACTGGAAGATTTTTACGCAGGACAATTAGCCGATCAAGTAGGTGACTAGAAAGGTGTTAACGGGGTTATGCCTCTGGGAAAATGAGGTTTACTTTAATTAGGTCCGTGCGAAAGCACGGGGAACCTCCCTCAAAGTACCAACACTGGCCTGGCTAAAAGATTGGCGAACTTGTAAGTTGTGATTAATCCCGGCTAGTCTTACCTTTTATGGTTTGATGGAAGATTTAAAAATAGCGGGAGACATCCCGATTAGATAAGATAATAACCAATCTAATTTTGCAAGATCATACACTGAAGTATTTTCTTCTCTCTCTCTCTAGGTAGCAACCATGTCAGGCCTTAATCAAGATAATAATATGGATGTATTGACTGAACCCGATTATTATACTGAACAGGAGAACGTTGGTCCCGTTCTTTCTTATAAGTGTTATAAGACTGAGCAGGAAATAAGAGAATATCTAGATTCTCACACCGCCCAAATGAAGAATAAGCATGTTGATGCATCTTCTTCAGGTGTGTTAGTTATCGAGAACTGTTTCTCAGTTCACTCTACTTCCTGGGTATTAAATACCGGATCGGGATCCCACATATGCAATATGTTACATGGGCTACGAAAATGTAGAGAACTGGGAATGGGTGATCATTCCATAAGAGTAGGGAATGGTGCAGATGTTGCAGCCAAGGCTGTTGGCGAATATCACCTTGTGTTACCAAATGGTAATACATTGGTTCTGAACGAGTGCTATTACATTCCGACCCTGATATGCAATATTATATCAGTTTCTTTATTGAATAAAGAAGGATATAATTTTGTAGTACAGGATAATGTTATCAACATATTCCTAAATCAAAAGTTGATTGGATCAGGATCGTTAAATAATGGCATATACGTTTTCAACCAAACTACAGTACTTAATGTACAAAACACACACAAGAGGAAGAGTTCAGAAATGAACGAATCCTTCTTGTGGCAATGTAGACTAGGTCATATCAATGTGACACGGCTAGCTAAGTTACATAAGGATGGATATTTGAATCTGTTGGATATAGTGCCCTCAGAGTCAATTATTGGATCACAGGCACGTGATTGCAATGATTGATGGAGGACCTATACCGGTAGGACAGTCTTACTCAAGATGATAGTATGCTATCTGGTTTATCTTTATCATCGTGTACTGTTTCAGGTGACCTTACAAGTCACTATTGCACGTTGATAGAGCCCTTAGGATTCTTGCTTGACGGCCAGCAGTATGATGGCGATCATATACGTGGGAGCTGGGGTCTATAAGCAAATCCTTAAATGGTCCCTAGTCGTGGGAGTTTTTGAGACAGGGCATCGATTCTCCAGAGTAGACTAGTGTATGCAGTCGAGACCCTGACGAGGGGCGGTGGCCGGTCTCACAAGCCACTGGTGTCAGTTGGTTCACCTAAGATGTATACAGGTGTTCATTGGGTTATGAGTACACCGGACAGGACTCGCCGGGAACATGCTAGTTGGTCTGATACCAGACGTCAGATAGCAGTTCCCAAGTGACATGTGTACAGGTTAGTTCATCGACCAGAGATCGTTATTTGTCTCGTGTGATTTCCCACTGTACTTTGATTACTACCCTACCACGCTCAAAGGAGACGTGCAAACAGGTTTTAGTTGGGTACAGTCTCGAGCCACATGGAGGCAGTGAGCGGATCTGCAGGGGTTCGTCTCTCCTGGTATTGGGGGTGAGGTCACGCTGTGTCTAGGAGAGCCATTACACGCAGCCCTCGGCCGAGGCAAGAGATTTACTGGTAGGTATTCTAGTAGTATCTCAGGGTGTTCTGGGCTACACTCCGACACGACTTGTACCGCTTTTGGGGGTTTGACTTTTACTAACCCCTTAGGCCCGCCATGCGATGCTCATAGACGAACGGACCGGACTGTACGGATATTGTCACTGACAGGATCTGTAGGGTGTCAGGATGAGTTCGCTCACAGACGTCCCTTTTGGTCAATAGCTGGTGGACCGTCACGTATGGCTAATACCTCTGACGTGCTAGTGGTTAAATCCACAGCTATAGTATTGACGAGTTTTTATAGTCCCCCACAGACAGTTACTCAAATTTCGGGCGAAATGCTGTAGAGGGCGTATGGATATATGGCAGGGTTCGATCAGATACGTGCGTATTGTACGAATCGTGATCGGACGGATTTTACTAGCCGGCTTTGGTTTAAGCCGGATCCTAGTATTAGACAGTGTAGATTTTGTCTCTTTGCATTTGTGTTCAGTGGGAATACAAATGCGGGCATGTATATGCAGTCGCGGGGTTTTCCTGTAATTTTATACGGGATCGGTTTCTGAAGTTTCCAGTTTGAATTCCGTTCCGGCCAGTTTTCCTTTGTTCCTTCACGGCCGGACTTTCCGATGGAGGGGGTTATTTGCAAGTGTGCAAATAACATTTTGTGGAGGGGTTTTCTTGCATTATGTGGCTTCATGATGATATTCTTTTTTAGTCTCTTCCTTTTCATTAAATGAGATTTGAGTTGATTAGGATTAGATGTGACTTTGTTATCATTACTTTTGGGTTGTGGTCACCTTTCACCTTTTCCTACACTCACCTCCCTTCTTGTTTATTCCATGACTCTCCCATTTTGTTTGAGGGGCCGGTCACACTTGAGGATGGAGGATGGAGAGGTTCATTTTTTATGTGTGGCATTTTTCTTCATCTCATTTTCCTTGCAAGAAAATGATAGCTCCATTTTTCCAAAGTTCAATTTTCTTTTCTCCACCTCCACATCAATGGCAACTTCACTCCAATGAGATAATGCTACTACACTTAGCCTACAGTACCCTTGGACGCGTCAGCTAGCCAACTTCACGCCTGAGTTGCCTCGGTACAGAGGTGGGAGCCCGTAAAAGACATCGGCTACGTGGTGCCCTTTCCGACGAGGAGGTAACAAATGGAGATTCCGCGGGAGATCGGAGTGGAGATGAAGACCGAAGGATACGGATCGCTTGGTATATCTCTCAACCCCTTCTCTTGTTAGCTAGGATTAGGTTAATGGTTACGATCCGGGTTATTAGTGCGCGGTGGTGCCGGTTTCAAAAGTTTAAGGAAAATTATCGTTTCCGCATTTTGGCCTCGGGATGACGGCCGGGGCGCCGCCGTGCACCTACATGGTATCAGAGCCACGCCATTAACCTAGTCTAGCTTGCTCTAACGTGTTTACAAGTTCGATCGAACGGATTTTCGAAAAACCATATTTCCATGTCGTACTTTCTGTCTAATTTTTCTGTGCTCTAAAAATTATTTGGTACATTGGAAAATTATGTGCAGGGTTTTTATGAATTCTGTGAAATTTTGGTACGCTGTTGTTACTGTAGCGCGGCTGTTTAGCGGCCAAAACCATGTTTTAGCCGCGTAACCGCCGCCGTTTTGTGGCCAAACCGTACCAAATTTCTACAGTGGTTTACTGATATGGAAATAGGGTTTCTGGTACATTCTTTTTGGACCCAGATGTTTTTGAGTGCTACAGTTGTGCTTGGGGCCCACTTCGGTAAATTTGATCGATCGAAAATTTTAAACATGTTAGTTCACAGTATTTATTTTATATCTGCGACCATGAATGTCACTCGATCGGTAAATCCAGTCTATCTGCTATAGCCCTTTTAAATGGATTTACAAACGTGACATTCACATTGATGTTCTGTGTTGTGCTGTGATGTTGCGGATTGGTCGTGGGGGATAGCCTTGATGTAATGTTAGTACAGTTTGGTTATTTATGTACATTTGATATTGCGGGGCGAGCGTCCGACATGTGGACTGCCGTCACTTTCTGTTTGTATATTATTCTTTTGGGGCACGACCGGGCTGAGGTCGAAGCACCCGTTGTATGTATATTTTTACTTTCTGTACTAGGATTACCCCGCGGAGGGGTGCATGGATAGCCGAGTTCTAGAGGGAAACGGGCTCGCATCTCATGGCGTTGAGACGGAGGGGGCTTCACTCTAGAATTGGCGGGCTATTCGCCGCACTCGTAGGGGGTATAGGTTGACCCAAGAGGGGTGCCCAAGTTACCGGATTCCGTGAAGTGCTGGGTGGTCCATTCACGTTGCTGAAGGGGGCTGCCTCGTTTCAGGTTTTGGCGGGTAACTTGCCGCGCCCGTAGGGGTCCAGGATTTCATTGCACAGGCTATCCACACGACCAGGGGAATGTCGGGTTTCAGTTGCGGCTCTATGAAACCCGGGGATCCCAGATATCTGTATTGTTCTGTGATGCTTATTACATTTCTGTGATGTTGCATTTTATCACGCCTTGAGCGATATTATATATTGATATATATACTAGTAGATGTTGTATATGTTTTGCATCCGCGCTAGTCCAGTCCCCGCTCTGTCGTTAGTTATGTAACCTAACCGGTGATGATGGGACCCAGTGGCGAATGCGGATGGCATATACGTACATCATTATTTTCGTTCTTTATTGGTGTGATCCATTGATGGGACTGCATTGATTCGGATCAATGCAAGCTAAACAAACCTATTCTGATGTTGTTGAAATAATTTTTCAAAAAGCTGTTATTGCAAGGACGTTCTCTTTTGCTTTGCACAGTGGTATTCGGTTATGAATATCCAGCACCTCAGTCGACGAGGTAAGGGCCGAGATCCCTTCACCGGGAGTGACCCCTTGGACAGAAGTTTGCGTCAGGGAAATAACTTCACTATAGCCAATTACTTTTTGCTTTGCATCGTAGTATTCAGTTGGAATATCCTGCACCTCATTCTATGGAGAAAGAGCCGAGATCCCTTCACCGGGAGTGACCTCTTTAACAAAGGGTTTTCGCCACTATTTTTTTTATAAAAAGCTATACAGTTCCTGTAAGTCCACGTTGCGACCCCCGGTTCTTACGGGGAGACGGAAACGGTATAAAATCAAAATTTTAACGCAAGAGGCAACATGGACTAAACTATGGTCGGGATCGTTACCTAAACTAAAACTAGCAAACTTAGCTAAAGAGAGTTAGCTACTCGGATGGAGATGGTTATACCTAGACTTGAACTCCTTCGTCTTCAAACTTTGTAGAGGTTGATGGTTCTCCTTTGTCGCCTTCTTCCGTCGAAGATGGATCCACCTCGAAGGCTCGACCTTTGGGCTCTTTCTCGTACTTGGAGTGAACTAGAATCGCCGGCTTGCTAGACCCTTGATCCTAGAGTGAGTAGAGAGTGTCTAGGGTTTGCTTTTGTTTTTCAAGAGAAGGATTCTCAACTCATGAGAAGGTTTCTCTTGACTAGAGGAAGAAGAAGATGAAGTGAAGAGAGAGAGTGAGAGTGATAGAATGAGCTTCTCTTTTCCTTTTTGCAACCATAACAAAAGAAAAAGAATAATCAAATAATAACAATAATCAAAATGAAAAAGGTTTGATGGAAAGTTTAGGAATGACTAATATCATTACAAACATTAAATGAAAAAGCAAGAATGAAAAAGCATCTTGCATTTGTAATGATGGTAGTCAAATGTTCAACCATGGTCAACAAGTCAACCATGGTCAACAAGTCAACAAAAACTAACCATGACACAATTTCATTTTATTATATATTATTAAATGATATAACACAGATCCATTAGGGTTTGGAAAAAAAACAACTGTCAACTGTGCGTACGCACCCGTTCCGAAACCCTAATGAAAAATCATCTTCCTCCTCCTCAAAAAGAACTGTGCATACACACCTGTATTCTTGTTCTGACGAACACGAATACAAAGAGATAAAAGCAACCCCAAATACTATACCAGTATCCGGCTCAAACCAGAGCCCACTGGTAATACCCGTCCGGACTCCAAACGTGCACAAGTGCGCGGATGAGAACGAACCCTGTCGCAAAACCATGCGACCTCTACTCTGTTTTGCCCAGAGGCGAATACCCTCTGTGTGGGACTCTAAAGACTCGACACTACGCTGGCAGTGGGTTTAACCACAGACCGCAAGCGGCACTAGCTGTGCGTAACGGTCCCCAGGTAGATGTCGACAAGAAGGCTGACGAGGTGAAACCCCATCGGTACTCCTACTGAGTCTGAATGTGACAGTCTCCGTACAGTCCGGTCTGTTCGTCTGATACATCGCATGGCGGGCCTAGGGGGCGGTAAACGTCAGTCCCCCAATAGCGGTACAAGTCGTGCCGGAGCGAAGCCCAAAACACCCTGAGATAACACTGGAAACCTACCAGTATATCTCGTTTGCCCTGGCCAGGGACTACTCGTGTAATGGCTCTCCTAGACACAGCGCGATGTCAACCCCCAATACCGGGAGAGACGAATCCTGTCTAACCGTCACTGCCTCCAAGTGCTTCGGGACTGCACCCAACCACCACCTGTTTGCACGACTCCTTTGAGCCGTGGTAGGGTAGTGATCAAAGTGCAGTGGGAACACACCTGAGGCGAAGTGCCAGTGTCAAGTCAGCGGACTAAGCTGTACTCATGTCACCTGGGAACTGATGACTGACGATAGGTATAATACCAACCTATCAGTTCCCGACGAGTCCTGTCCAGTGTACTCGTAACCCAACGAGCACCCGTATACTATCTCCAGTACGACGTACTGATGGCTGTGGGACAGACCATCTCCCACACTGGGATGAGAAGCGCATACGCTAGTCTACTCCGGAGTATCGATGCCCTGTCTCGATAGTCCTGCGACTAGGGACCTGTATAAGGATGTGCTTATAGATTACCCAGCCCCCACTAGTGTGACTGCCATCACAACGCTGGTAATCAAGCAAAGATCCTAAGGGCTCCACTAATGCGTATAAGTGATATAGTAAAATAAACACAAGTACACATTGAAGTAGAGACAAACCAAGTAGCATACTACTATTTTGAGCAAGATTGTATATACAAGGTGAATATCCCAAGCATCCATTAAGTAATATACAAACTAGTATGATACAGTAATGGCCTCTAGGGCATATACACTAACAATCTCCCACTTGCACTAAGGCCATGTACTGGCGTATCGAAGACCTATCATCTCGATCAGCCGCTCGAACTGAGTCTGGGGCAAGGCCTTGGTGAATGGATCTGCAGTGTTGTCTTCTGAAGCGACTCTCCGAACCTCGATCTCCTTGCGATCCACGATCTCCCTGATCAGGTGATACCGCCTCAAGATGTGCCTGGATCTCTGATGGGACCTGGGTTCCTTCGCTAAAGCTATAGCCCCGTTGTTGTCGCAATACAGAGGTATTGGGTCAACAATGGACGGAACCACCTGAAGTTCTTTCAAGAACTTCCTCATCCAGACAGCTTCTTTTGCGGCATCAGATGCAGCGATGTATTCCGCTTCCATCGTCGAGTCTGCAACGGTTTCCTGTTTGGAACTCTTCCAACACACCGCCCCTCCATTGAGGGTAAAGACAAAACCCGACATGGACTTGGAATCATCCTTGTCACTCTGGAAGCTGGAGTCAGCAAAGGCCTCGATCTGGAGGTCTTTTCCGCCGTACACCAAGAAAATCTCCTTAGTCCTTCTCAGGTACTTGAGAATGTTCTTTACTGCTATCCAGTGTTTCTCCCCAGGGTTAGACTGATACCGGCTTACCACGCTCAGTGCATAAGCTACATCCGGTCTGGTACACAACATCGCATACATTATAGAGCCTACCGCAGAAGCGTAGGGTATAACAGACATGCGATCCCTCTCCAAATCAGTCTTGGGAGACATCTCTTTAGAGAGGGTGATCCCGTGACAAGCCGGTAGGTTACCGCGCTTGGAATCTTCCATAGCGAATCTTTTCACTATGGTGTCGATGTACCTGGACTGAGAAAGTCCCAATATCCTCTTGGATCTATCACGATGGATCCGGATCCCCAGGATGTATGAGGCATCACCCAGGTCTTTCATGGAGAACCTTTGTGACAAGAACCCCTTGACAGATTGTAGCATAGGAATGTCATTTCCTATTAAGAGAATGTCATCCACGTATAAAACGAGGAATACTACAGTTCTCGCTACAAATCTACTATAGATGCATGGTTCATCTGGATTTTTGATAAAGCCAAATTCCTTGACCGTCTCATCAAAACAGATGTTCCAACTCCGCGATGCCTGCTTTAGTCCATAGATGGACTTAAGCAACTTGCACACCTTTCCGCTGCTCCCACTCTGAATGAAACCCTCTGGCTGGTTCATATAGACACACTCCTCTAAATTTCCATTTAGAAAAGCTGTCTTTACGTCCATTTGCCAGATCTCATAATCGTGGAAGGCAGCAATGGCAAGAAGGATCCGAATGGATTTCAGCATGGCTACTGGAGAAAAGGTTTCGTCGTAGTCCAAGCCAGGTCTTTGACGAAAACCCTTTGCTACTAGCCTAGCTTTATAGGTCTCAACCTGTCCATCTACACCAATCTTCCTTTTGAAGATCCACTTGCATCCTACGGGTTTTACCCCGTCTGGAGCAATGTCCAACGTCCATACCTTGTTGGTGTACATGGACTCCATTTCGGTCCGCATTGCATCCAGCCATTTCACTGAGTCAACGCTCTGAACGGCCTGCTGGAAGCTAGTAGGCTCATCATAATCTATGATGCAATCCTCTCTATCCCCGTCTACGAGAAAACCGTAGTATCTCTCGGGCGGATGAGACTGCCTACTACTCCTGCGGAGCGGCGTAGGAATGTCCTGTTCTTCCGAACCCTCTGGTTCCACTAAACTTTCAGTAATAGTCCGTGGTTCTGGAATTTCTTCCAGTTCTACTGCGCTCCCACTTATTTCCTTTTCTATGAACTGGTGTTCTAGAAAGTGGGCATGACGAGAGACAAGAACTTTTTGTTCCTCTTCACAGTAGAAGAAATATCCCTTGGAATTCTTTGGATATCCCACAAACTTGCACAGTACTGAGCGTGCCTCGAGCTTGTCCGCATGCTGCTTTTTGACAAAAGCTGGACTTCCCCATATCTTAATGTGATTAAGATGGGGTCTCTTCCCACACCACATCTCAAATGGCGTAGTAGGCACAGTCTTAGTGGGAACTCGGTTCAAAAGGTATGCGGCTGATTCTAGCGCATATCCCCAGAATGATCGCGGCAACTCAGCGTTACTCATCATGGACCGCACCATATCCAATAGGGTGCGGTTCCGTCTCTCCGATACACCGTTGTGTTGCGGGGTGTAAGGAGGAGTAAGCTGAGAGAGAATTCCGTTCTCTTTTAAATAGTCCAGGAACTCGGCACTTAAGTATTCTCCACCTCGATCCGATCTTAGAATCTTAATACTTTTGCCGGTCTGTTTCTCTACTTCATTCTTATACTCCTGGAATTTTCCAAAGGCCTCGGACTTATGTTTCATTAAGAAGACATAACCGTACCTTGAGAAGTCATCCGTAAAAGTAATGAAGTAAGAATGTCCGCTTCGGGCATGTGTAGACATTGGACCGCACACGTCACTGTGTACGAGTCCCAAGAGCTCGCTCGCTCTTACTCCATGTCCAGTAAACGGAGTCTTTGTCATCTTTCCCTTGAGACAGGATTGACAAGTGGCATACGACTGATATTCGAACGCATTCAAATACCCTTCTGTATGTAACTTCGTCAACCTTCTCTCATTGATGTGACCCAATCTACAATGCCATAAGAAAGTCTGATTTATTTCTGGAGACTTTCTTTTGTGTGTATTCTGGACATTAAAAATCTGTGGTTGGTTTAACACGTATATACCATTACTCAGAGTACCTGACCCAATCAATACTTGATTAAGGTGAATGTTTACAACATTACTTACAAACGCAAATTCATAACCTTCTTTAGAAACTAAAGATACAGAAATGATATTACAAGTTGCGTTGGGTACAAAAAAGCAATTACGCAAAACCAAAACATGTCCATCTGACATTCCCAGGTGATAGTCCCCCACGGCTTTAGCATCCATGCTAGCTCCGTTCGCAACTCTGAGGGTCATGTCACCTGCCTTCAAATCCCTACGGTTTCTCAACGCCTGCAAAGAATTACAGATATGAGATCCTGATCCGGTATCCAATACCCAGGAAGTAGAGTTTATTGAAAGACAGTTTTCAATAACATACACACCTGAAGCTGAAGCTGCAACCTGCTTCAATTCCTGTGTTCTGGCCTTCCAGGCCCTGCAATCATTCTTCCAGTGTCCTTTCTTATGACAAAAGAAGCATTCTTCCTTATCCACAAGCTTCCCCATTATCTTTGTTGCTTTACCTTTTCCCTTCGTATCCACTTTACCAACACCGCCCCTTGGTTTGGCGGGGGCCTTCTTCTTCTTTCCCTTGGCTTTCGCCTTGGACCTAGAAGAAGATGATCCTCCTACAAACAAAGTGGATGTTTCCCTACCTTTCTGTAGGGTGCCCTCTGCGCTCCTCAGCAGGTTGAGGAGCTCTGAAAGTTCAACCTCCTTTTCTTGTAGGTTGAAGTTCATTATAAACTGGGCGTAAGTGGAAGGAAGGGACTGGAGAACTATATCCGTATATAGCTCACTCTCCAATGTGATCCCTAGGTCAGCGAGCTGCTCAATGTAGCCGATCATCTTTAGCACATGCTCGGCTACTGATGATCCGACGGCCATTCTTGTCGAGAATAACTTTTTCGACGCTTCGTATCTTGCGATACGTGATTGCTCTCCATACAGTTCTTTTGTATGGAGCAATATGGACTCCATGTCCATATTCTCATGCCTCCTCTGATGTTCGTTGTCCATCGAGGCAAGCAGGAGGCATTTGGCCTTCGCGCTATCAATCTCCCAAGTCTTGCGGATTTCCTTATCCGCGACACTAGAAGTTGGACCAGGGACAGGGGGAGCTTTGGTGGTAAGAAGATACCCCAGCTTGTCATAAGTGATTGCTATCTTGACATTCCTGAGCCAATCTTTGTAGTTTGGCCCTGTCAGCTTGTTTTTATCTAGGAGTAACTTAAGTCCAGTCATGTTGATTGGTCGCTGCAATTAGGAGAGAGAAGAAGAAACACTCAGCATGATGCTCTTGCAAGTTTAGAGTGGTTTTTAGTTTGTCTAAACAGGATGGCTCCCACTGTTTCTCGAATCCCTCCTCAAACCATAAAGGAAGAATTAGTCGGGATCAATCCCACCGTACAATACTTGCTTAACCGTTCAGCCAGGCTAGTGTCGGTACTTCGAGGGAGGTTTTCCAACGCTTTCGCGAAGTTCCTTAATTAAATAACCTCTTTTCCCTGGGGGCGTAACCCCGCTAACACCTTTCTAGGCACCTACTAGGTTTATAGCATTGATCGTTTAGTGAGAAATTTCCCGAGGAGTAGCATATACTCACAGTAGGATCGGGATCCAAATATCATCGCGTGACGAAACTGAAGGAATCCTACCAGAATCACCACACTCCAAATGGTATGCAAATCTAGCAAGTTTCAGTACTTATGAAACTCCCGATGTGGATTTTTGCCCCATGCTCTTATGACCTTGACTTTGGCCAAAATATCATAAGTCACATGTCAAGTTCTGCCCGTCACTATCCAGGTTAATTTGGATCCATCCGTACCTACCCTTGACTTTGGCCAAAATGGCAGCACGACTGTCCCAAACCAACGCATCTATCTATGCTACACATGAACACCCAATAGCTACCAATCACTATGCCTTGACTTTGGCCAAAAATACATAGCTTGAATACTATTGCCTATTCATGCGAAGCGACGGAGGGCTACGAATGGTTTTGGCGAAACCGTGAACGTAGTGAACTTGATTTAATCGATGGAACGAGATAGCTTTTAGAAGGAGTGGCTCAAGCTCCGCATTTAAAAGTTATTTTTGAAAAGAACCGAGTGGTTTTTCGAAAGTGTTCCAACGACTTTAACTTGGTTTATTATCTTGCATTAGTTCTTTTAATGCGTGATATTCTTGCATTAGTACTTTTAATGCGTCCCATCATTTAATCCTACCATTGCAGAAAACAACCAAAATATGACGTACGCTTATGCCATTCGTATTCGCCACTGGGCCCCGTCATTACCCGTTAGGTTACTTAACTAACGACAGAGCGGGGGCTGGGCTAGCGCGTCTGTAAAACATAAGCAACGCCTAAATAATATCTTATATAGATATACTGCAATGATAAACATTTCAGATCACAGATAAATACATTGGATATACTAGTAATCTGTAATTTGTACGAGCCTGTAACAAAAACAGATAACACGGTCGCGGTGAATAGCCAATACCCCACCCAAGACCCCTACGGGTACGGCAAACTACCCGCCAAGTACCCGAAGCGTAGCAACCTCCCTCATCTCCATGAGTAGGCCACTCGACACTTCGGCATACCCGGTAGTTTGTGCACCCCTCCACGGGTCTATCCTAGGAGCAAAAACAGTAAAAAGAAATTATACAATGACGGCTACAACCCCGACCCGGTTGTGCGGCCAAACAAATAATTATTACATCAATTTACAAATTTACATGAATTGCAAGAAAAGTAAACTCTCGTCTCACAACCCCCGGCTATTCACCCGCGACAATCCAACATATTTATATACACATTCCAGCACATTACAGATCATGTATAACCCCGACTAATCGACTTATAGCGATTAGCCGACGTTCAATACATGCAAACATCACAGATATAACCATCATAGTCAAAGTGCAATGAAGTTCGGAAAAAATACGGAATTATAGGACCCCAAAAGGAAATTTCTTTTCTGTAAAATCTGGGCACATATAATATATCTCAAAAATCCCAAAACCAACACAGACACACACTGCACGAAAAACGACGCACTAAAGACAACAAACCGCGGCGCTTCCGCGGCGGCCAAGAAGGGTCACGCGGCGGAAGCGCGGCGGTTTAGACGAATTGGTGAATCGTTTTTCAGGGGTGTTCTAACAAAACCCTGAGACGAATTTAGGAGTATAAAGTTTTTCATTTTGACCAGAAAAAATTTCAACAGAAACTCAGTTTTTGTAGTTTTCCGGTTTTGTGATTTTTTTCGGTTCCGAACTTCGTTACACTTTACTACCTAGCTAGTTTAAGTTTAGTTAGGCTCTGATACCACTGTAAGTCCACGTTGCGACCCCCGGTTCTTACGGGGAGACGGAAACGGTATAAAATCAAAATTTTAACGCAAGAGGCAACATGGACTAAACTATGGTCGGGATCGTTACCTAAACTAAAACTAGCAAACTTAGCTAAAGAGAGTTAGCTACTCGGATGGAGATGGTTATACCTAGACTTGAACTCCTTCGTCTTCAAACTTTGTAGAGGTTGATGGTTCTCCTTTGTCGCCTTCTTCCGTCGAAGATGGATCCACCTCGAAGGCTCGACCTTTGGGCTCTTTCTCGTACTTGGAGTGAACTAGAATCGCCGGCTTGCTAGACCCTTGATCCTAGAGTGAGTAGAGAGTGTCTAGGGTTTGCTTTTGTTTTTCAAGAGAAGGATTCTCAACTCATGAGAAGGTTTCTCTTGACTAGAGGAAGAAGAAGATGAAGTGAAGAGAGAGAGTGAGAGTGATAGAATGAGCTTCTCTTTTCCTTTTTGCAACCATAACAAAAGAAAAAGAATAATCAAATAATAACAATAATCAAAATGAAAAAGGTTTGATGGAAAGTTTAGGAATGACTAATATCATTACAAACATTAAATGAAAAAGCAAGAATGAAAAAGCATCTTGCATTTGTAATGATGGTAGTCAAATGTTCAACCATGGTCAACAAGTCAACCATGGTCAACAAGTCAACAAAAACTAACCATGACACAATTTCATTTTATTATATATTATTAAATGATATAACACAGATCCATTAGGGTTTGGAAAAAAAACAACTGTCAACTGTGCGTACGCACCCGTTCCGAAACCCTAATGAAAAATCATCTTCCTCCTCCTCAAAAAGAACTGTGCATACACACCTGTATTCTTGTTCTGACGAACACGAATACAAAGAGATAAAAGCAACCCCAAATACTATACCAGTATCCGGCTCAAACCAGAGCCCACTGGTAATACCCGTCCGGACTCCAAACGTGCACAAGTGCGCGGATGAGAACGAACCCTGTCGCAAAACCATGCGACCTCTACTCTGTTTTGCCCAGAGGCGAATACCCTCTGTGTGGGACTCTAAAGACTCGACACTACGCTGGCAGTGGGTTTAACCACAGACCGCAAGCGGCACTAGCTGTGCGTAACGGTCCCCAGGTAGATGTCGACAAGAAGGCTGACGAGGTGAAACCCCATCGGTACTCCTACTGAGTCTGAATGTGACAGTCTCCGTACAGTCCGGTCTGTTCGTCTGATACATCGCATGGCGGGCCTAGGGGGCGGTAAACGTCAGTCCCCCAATAGCGGTACAAGTCGTGCCGGAGCGAAGCCCAAAACACCCTGAGATAACACTGGAAACCTACCAGTATATCTCGTTTGCCCTGGCCAGGGACTACTCGTGTAATGGCTCTCCTAGACACAGCGCGATGTCAACCCCCAATACCGGGAGAGACGAATCCTGTCTAACCGTCACTGCCTCCAAGTGCTTCGGGACTGCACCTAACCACCACCTGTTTGCACGACTCCTTTGAGCCGTGGTAGGGTAGTGATCAAAGTGCAGTGGGAACACACCTGAGGCGAAGTGCCAGTGTCAAGTCAGCGGACTAAGCTGTACTCATGTCACCTGGGAACTGATGACTGACGATAGGTATAATACCAACCTATCAGTTCCCGACGAGTCCTGTCCAGTGTACTCGTAACCCAACGAGCACCCGTATACTATCTCCAGTACGACGTACTGATGGCTGTGGGACAGACCATCTCCCACACTGGGATGAGAAGCGCATACGCTAGTCTACTCCGGAGTATCGATGCCCTGTCTCGATAGTCCTGCGACTAGGGACCTGTATAAGGATGTGCTTATAGATTACCCAGCCCCCACTAGTGTGACTGCCATCACAACGCTGGTAATCAAGCAAAGATCCTAAGGGCTCCACTAATGCGTATAAGTGATATAGTAAAATAAACACAAGTACACATTGAAGTAGAGACAAACCAAGTAGCATACTACTATTTTGAGCAAGATTGTATATACAAGGTGAATATCCCAAGCATCCATTAAGTAATATACAAACTAGTATGATACAGTAATGGCCTCTAGGGCATATACACTAACAGTTCCTTCAACGATATCAAGTTCATTACGTTAAAGGTTTTTCGCCAAAACCCAGCCGTATCCCTCCGTCATTTCTTACGGGTATTATTTAGTATTCATGCTACGTTTGTTGACTCCGTCAAGGCGTAGTGTACGGTAGCTAAGTGGTGCTTGTTTGTAGCATAAATGGGATTGGTTAGGACAGTCGTGCGGTCTTGTTGACTCCGTCAAGGGCACGTACGGGTGGGTTTAATGCAATCCAGATAATGACGGGTTGAACTTGACTAGGACTCTTTGATTTGTTGACTCCGTCAAGGTCACTTGGGTCCTAGGGTTAAAAATCACATCGGGAGTTTCTAAAGAAACTGAAACTTGCCACGCATGCGCATACCTTCAGGAGTGTGATGACGTGTGTGGATTCCGTCACGTTATCATGCGATGATAGTTGGATCCCGATTCCCACTGATGAGTTGGTTTACTCCTCGGGTGATCCCGACTAATTCTTCTTTCAGGTTTGGAGGAGAATTTGAGGTTACAGTGGGAGGTTTCCTGATTAGATAAATTGGTAACCATTCTGATCTAGGTTAGAGTGCACGATGGGTGTTTCTTTTCTCTCTCTTTTTAGCAGCGACCATGACCCGACCCTAGACTATGACTCAGTGACCAAAATTGACCGAACCTTCTTAAACACTGGCTTTTGGATTGTCAGAGTTGCAAACCTCATTGCCACTCCTACTTTTACCCTTTTCTCCAGGACACCCCGTATTGCTACGAACGTCCACTTCCATTGGATAACTCCATCGTATGGTTATATACGAACTCGAAAGGAACTTGTTCCAGTTCGGAGATGGATTCTGGTTCAGGAGAAATATGAATAAGGATTATTCAGGTGTCTTTTATCTTTACCTTCTCTCGTGTTGCGAGTGCTTCTAGGATTAGGACAGTACGCCTATTGAGCTTATTGGATAGTCTTCTTCCAAACCATAAGCCGGTGCCGAACGGTAGGGAAGGAAGAAAACCATTTGGCCTAAAAGGGTGTACAGAAGGTAACGACTAATGACATATAAAGGGATTTGGAGAGGTGGCAAAGAAATATACGGTTACAGCTGTGAATCTGGATAATGGAAGAGGCATTACTAGGAATAACCGATACCCCAACGAAACATTTTAATGTTTCAGTTTCACTGTATACTGTTAAAAGAAAACTGATTTTCTAATTAGACACTTGCTCTAGGGTATGTATTTACCAGGTATGATTCTCACATCTGTATGGTTTTACAGATGATGAGTGGGAGTAAGTTATTGGGAATTAGGTGATTATCCTCATTATATCGGAATTCGTTGTAATTGGTGATATTTGAGGAAATCACCTGGGTAGTTTGCCGGACAGCAAATATTTGGTTTTGAATATCCGTTGGTATGCACCAATTTCAAAATGATATATCTGTACGTCTGTTTTTATAGAGTGAGATATACCTTTTTGAAATTATGTCCATGACATTTACCTATATCAGTGGATGGTTAGGTAAGGAGCATTAAAACAGCGGTGTAACTCTTCTTAACCATAAGTACAGTTTTCAACCTACGACACACAGCGATTGAGTTATTGGACTTAGAAGACTTATACAGAGTATTGTATGTTGTCCAGTGTCCACTAGGACAGAGGGGTTGGTCCTCGTACTATATTCGGTTTACTTATGACTTCTCTAGTTTTTTGGACAAGTGTTTCGTAGAAACACAGGGTCTAAGTTTTGAGAAGCTATAGGTATAAGAGTAAAGTAGAGAACCAGGTATTGCAAGTATCGGGATTCTTCAAAGTAATCGAAGATGTAGATACTTGTGTGTGGTATTCAGTTAATAGTAATGATTAAGAGAACTTGCTTCTCTTTCAGGTTACTCATAATTGGAAGTACTCCTAAGTTGAGTAACGTTGATCGGCCTCCTTCCATTTAGTTGACATGCAGCTGCATGATTTGAATCTGGTTCAATTAAATCAGTGCCTTTGTTTCTGTATTGGATATAGAACAGTTCATATCTTAACGATGTTAAGGTACGGGGAGTTGTCCGGCTTATGCTTAAAACCAGACTCTGGATAACTCAAGGCACGTTTTTTTAATGGCTGTTTATGGGTTGACCCAGGCTATGACGAGGGTTGACTTTCTACCATCTGGAAGATCAATAGTGATATTGTTCTTGACTCGCCACAGTTTTAACAAAAATGGATTTTTTCAGAAAACAGTAGTGGGAGTATGGTAGAACTGGAAGTGATTCCAGAACCGCAAACGATTACTGAAAATTTGATGAAGAACCTAAAGATTCAATCTGATTTGACATTCCATTGGCCACTCCGCAGATATGGTGGGTAACCTCAGGCACCCGAGAGGTACTCCGGTAGCCTCAAGGATAGTGACAGGGAGGTTCTTGTTTACCCAGACTTGTCATTGCTGTTGTTCCAGACTATGAGACCCTGCAGGAGGATGAGTATAGCGTCGTTCTAAACTAGCTTTAGAAGTGTACGTCTATATGACTCTTCCAGAGGGTTGTCGTAGTCAGTGGGAGCAGCGGAAGCATAGTGGACAAGTGGCTTATGTCTATTTATAGACTAAAGCAGATATAGCGGAGATAAATCATCTATTTCTGATGTGACAGTCATAGGTTTGACTTCATCAGAATAGGGGATGGATCTGTTAAGAAGGTAGTAGGGTGTTATGTCCTGGTATTTGGATGACATACACAGAGTAGGAAGTGATGTTCCTATTCTACGATCGGTGATAGTTTGGTTGTCATACAGTGGTTTCTCCACAAAGGATATAGATATAATATCAGACATTCTGGCTACTAGATCTATGGTTCTAGATCTAGATTTGGGTAGTTTCCCAATCTGGGTACTTAGACAGCATTCTAAAGGTGTTTAGAATGGACGACTCCTGGCATGGTAGTGTACCTGCAGGTAATGGAGTCACCCTCTCTAAAGGTGTCATAAAAACTAAACAGGAGAGGGATGTGCATGATTGGCAGATCACTTGCTCAGGCAATTGAGTCAATCATGAGATGTCAAGTACCACCCCAGATATTGTTTTTGCAGTAGATGCAATAAGTAGATATTGATCCAATCTTGGAGAAACATTCGAAAGCAGTTTTAGAACATAAGTGGATGTTCTAGGGATTTGATAACGACTGCCACCTTAGGGAGACGGTTATCATTCCAGGCTTCCAAGGTGACCTGAATGACAGAGTGACTGTCAGAGTTATAGTTTTCCCTCTGACGAGGGGCAGTATCTGGACAGGTGGTCCAGGTGGATACTGAGGGAAGGCATGGCGCAGGATACTGATTAAGTTCAGTTGACGATACAGTCTAAGAAGTTTTGGATTTGGAGTTCATTTATGAGCTGGGTCCCATCAGATATCCAGATACATTCTAAGACAGGTATTGCTCATTTCGGAAGATGACTTTCTCCGTGAACATGAGATATAGAGAGACATAGAAAGAAACATTATAGCGGATCCACTCACTGAGGCTATTCCTCAGACGCATTAGTTTCGCAAACGGGTTTTGTGAGACTGATTAGTAGAGGAGTTGGGTGTTCGGTATCACACGGGCTGTGAGTATACGACATCGCAATAATTAGCCTTGAGTGCAAGTGGGAGATTGTTGGATATAGTGCTCTCAGAGTCAATTATTGGATCACAGGCACGTGATTGCAATGATTGATGGAGGACCTATACCGGTAGAATAGTCTTACTCAAGATGATAGTATGCTATCTGGTTTATCTTTATCATCGTGTACTGTTTCAGGGGCCCTTACAAGTCACTATTGCACGTTGATAGAGCCCTTAGGATTCTTGCTTGATGGCCAGCAGTATGATGGCGATCATATACGTGGGAGCTGGGGTTTATAAGCACATCCTTAAATGGTCCCTAGTCGTGGGAGTTTTCGAGACAGGGCATCGATTCTCCAGAGTAGACTAGTGTATACAGTCGAGACCCCGATGAGGGGCGGTGGCCGGTCTCACAAGCCACTGGTGTCAGTTGGTTCACCTAAGATGTATACAGGTGCTCATTGGGTTATGAGTACACCGGACAGGACTCGGCGGGAATATGCTAGTTGGTCTAATACCAGACGTCAGATAGCAGTTCCCAAGTGACATGTGTACAGGTTAGTTCATCGACCTGAGAACATCATTTGTCTCGTGTGAGTTCCCACTGTACTTTGATTACTACCCTACCACGCTCAAAGGAGACGTGCAAACAGGTTTTAGTTGGGTACAGTCCCGAGCCACATGGAGGCAGTGAGCGGATCTGCAGGGGTTCGTCTCTCTCGGTATTGGGGGTGAGGTCGCGCTGTGTCTAGGAGAGCCATTACACGAAGCCCTCGGCCGAGGCAAGATATTTACTGGTAGGTATTCTAGTAGTATCTCAGGGTGTTCTGGGATACACTCCGACACGACTTGTACCGCTTTTGGGGGTCTGACTTTTACTAACCCCTAGGCCCGCCATGCGATGCTCACAGACGAACGGACCGGACTGTACGGATATTGTCACTGACAGGCTCAGTAGGGTGTCAGAATGAGTTCGCTCACAGACGTCCCTTTTGGTCAATAGCTGGTGGACCGTCACGTATGGCTAATACCTCTGACGTGCTAGTGGTTAAATCCACAGCCATAGTATTGACGAGTTTTTAGAGTCCCCCACAGACAGATACTCAAGTTTCGGGCGAAACGCTGTAGAGGCCATATGGAGATATGGCAGGGTTCGATCAGATATGTGCGGTATTGCACGAATCGTGATCGGACGGATTTTACTAGCCGGCTTTGGTTTAAGCCGGATCCTAGTATTAGACAGGGTAGATTTTGTCTCTTTTCATTTGTGTTCAGTGGGAATACAAATGCGGGCATGTATATGCAGTCGCGGGGTTTTCCTGTAATTTATTACGGGATCAGTTTTCTGAAGTTGCCATTTTGAATTCCGTTCCGGCCAGTTTTCCTTTGTTCCTTCACGGCCGGACTTTCCGATGGAGGGGGTTATTTGCAAGTGTGCAAATAACATTTTGTGGAGGGGTTTTCTTGCATTATGTGGCTTCATGATGAGATTCTTTTTTAGTCTCTTCCTTTGCATTAAATGATATTTGAGTTGATTAGGATTAGATGTGACTTTGTTATCATTACTTTTGGGTTGTGGTCACCTTTCACCTTTTCCTACACTCACCTCCCTTCTTTTTTATTCCATGACTCTCCCATTTTGTTTGAGGGGCCGGCCACACTTGAGGATGGAGGATGGAGAGGTTCATTTTTTATGTGTGGCATTTTTCTTCATCTCATTTTCCTTGCAAGAAAATGATAGCTCCATTTTTCCAAAGTTCATTTTTCTTTTCTCCACCTCCACATCAATGGCAACTTCACCCCAATGAGATAATGCTACTACACTTAGCCTACAGTACCCTTGGACGCGTCGGCGAGCCAACTTCCCGCCCGAGTTGCCTCGGTCCAGAGGTGGAAGCCCGTAAAAGACATCGGCTATGTGGTGCCCTTTCCGACGAGGAGGTAACAAACGGAGATTCCGCGGGAGATCAGAGTGGAGATGAAGATCGAAGGATACGGATCGCTTGGTATATCTCTCAACCCCTTCTCTTGTTAGCTAGGATTAGGTTAATGGTTACGATCCGGGTTATTAGGATGCGGTAGTGCCGGTTTAAAGTCAAGAAAATTTTTGTTTCCGCATTTTGGCCGAGGAAAGACTGCCGGGGCGCTACCGTAGTCCTACAGAATCCGTTCGAATTTTCATCTTAAGATACTTGCAAGTCATGTCTCAAAAGCAAGATGACCAAAACTCCATTTAGTGGACACGGAGAAAGAGTTACAGAACCCTTAGGGCTGATACATAGTGATGTATGTGGTCCCTTGTCTATACATGCCAGGAACGGTTCTTCTTACTTTATTACATTTACTGACGATCTCTCAAGATACGGACGTGTGTTCATGTTGAAACATAAGTCTGAAGCTTTTGAGAAATTCAGAGAATATAAACACGAAGTAGAGAACCAAACGGGTAAAAGTATTAAGATCTTTCGATCTGATCGAGGAGGAGAATACTTGAGCAATGAGTTCCTGGACTATCTAAAAGAGAATGGGATTCTCTCTCAGCTTACTCGTTATACACCATAGCACAACGGTGTATCGGAGCGGAGGAATCGCACCTTATTAGATATGGTGCGCTCTATGATGAGCAATGCTGAGTTGCCTATTTCCTTCTGGGAGTATGCGCTTAAGACAACCATACACCTATTGAATATGGTTCCTACCAAATCAGTGCTTACCACTCCATATGAGATATGGAAGGGGAAGAGACCATCTCTTAAGTATGTTAAGATATGGGGTTTGTTAGTGTATATGCCCTAGAGGCCATTACTGTATCATACTAGTTTGTATATTACTTGATGGAAGCTTGGGATATTCACAGTTGTATATACAATCTTGCTCGAAATGGTAGTATGCTACTTGGTTTATCTCTGCTTTAATATGTGCATGTGTTTTTTAGCATATCGCAGATATACATATTAGTAGAGCCCTTAGGATTTTTGCTTGATTACCTGCATTGTGATGGCGCTCACACTCGTGGGAGCTGGGTGATCTATAAGCACATCCTTATACCGGTCCCTAGTCGTTGGACTATCGAGACAGGGCATCGATACTCCGGAGTAGACTAGCGTATGCGCTTCTCATCCCAGTGTGGGAGACGGTCTGTCCCACAACTGTCAGTACGTTGTACTTGAGATAGTATACGGGTGCTCGTTAGGTTACGAGTACACTGGACAGGACTCGTCGGGGATTGTTGGTTGGTATTATACCTATCGTCAGTTATCAGTTCCCAGGTGACATGAGTACAGCTTAGTCCGCTGACTTGACACTGTCACTTCGCCTCGAGTGTGTTCCCACTGCACTTTGATTGCTACCCTACCACGGCTCAAAGGAGTCGTGCAAACAGGTAGTTTTTGGGTGCAGTCCCGAAACACTTGGAGGCAGTGACGGTTAGACAGGATTCGTCTCTCCCGGTATTGGGGGTTGGCATCGCGCTGTGTCTAGGAGAGCCATTACACAAGTAGTCTCTGGCCAGGGCAAGCGAGATATACTGGTAGGTTTCCAGTGTTATCTCAGGGTGTTCTGGGTTATACTCCGACACGACTTATACCGCTATTAGGGGATTGACGTTCCAAGGCCCGCCATGCGATGTATCAGACGAACAGACCAGACTGTACGGAGACTGTCACATACAGGCTCAGTAGGAGTTCAGATGGGGTTCACCTCGTCGGTCTTCTTATCGACATCTACCTGGGGACCGTTACGTACAGCTAGTGTCGCTTGCGGTCTGTGGTTAAACCCACCGCCAGCGTTGTGTCGAGTCTTTAGAGTCGCACACAGAGAGCTATTCGCCTTTAGGCAAAATGAGTAGAGGTCGCATGGTTTTGCGACAGGGTTCGTTGACATCCGCGCACTTGTGCACGTTTGCTGTCCGGACAGCTTATACTGGCGGGCTTTGGTTTAAGCCGGATCCTAGTATATAATTTGGGATTGGTTTTTCTCATTGTATTCGTATTCCTCGGATCACGAATACGGGTGCGTATGCACAGTTCCTTGAGACAGAGGGAGAGGACTTTGATTAGGGTTAATGACTATTGTCATTTTATTAACCCTAATGCTTATGTGTGTGAATTATGGTTAATTGATATTAGTTTAATAATTGTGCATGGTTATGGTTGTTGACCATTTGACCTATCTTGACTTGTTGACCTTGTTGACACTTTGACCATCATCATTTCATTTGGAAGATGCTCTTTGATCCTTGTAATTTGCATTAAAAATGAAATGATAATGGTCATGTCTTGATTAAGCCCTGACAATTATCTCACTAATTATCTAATTTAAATAATTCACACATATATGTAAGAATGGTTATTATTCTCTCATTCTATCATTCACTTTCTCTCTCTTGTTCTTCCTCTCCCTCAAGCTCTCTCCTCTCATGTGTTGAGAAACACTTGAGCTTGAGAAAAACCCCTTCTTGATAATCTCTACTCTCATCTAGGGTTCAAGGATTAGCACTTCTTGCACCCTAGTTACTTCTAGCTTGGAGTTGAAGCCAAAGGTCGAGGCTTTCGGGTGGATCCTTCTTCGACGTGGGAAGACGACAAAGGTGACCACTTTCTACTACTCCAAGGAGCAAGGAGAGAAGGACATAAAGCCCTAGGTATAACCTTTCTAACACTTAGCTAGTTTCTAGTTAGCTTTAGCTTGTTTTTTTTTAGCAAAGATCCTTCTTTGTCTAGTCCATGTTGCCTAAAGTCATTAAAATTCGTTTTTTATTCCGTTTTCCGCCTCCCCGTAAGTACCGGGGTGGGCAACGTGGACTTACAGTGGTATCAGAGCCTAACTAAACATAAACTAGTTAGGTAGTGAAGTGTAACGAAGTTCGAATCGGAAAAATCGTAAAACCAAAACTTCAAAACCCTAACTTTCTGTTAAAATTTTTTCTATTCAAAACAAAATAAATCATACTCCAAAAATCATCTCAGGGTTTTGTGAAGAAAGCCACCAAAAACGATCCGTAGATTCGACCAAAGAGCCGCGGTTCCGCGGCAATAGCAAGCTATTGCCGCGCAACCGCGGCCGTCTTGGTTCGGCTCTGGGTCGATTTTGGTGCATTGTCTTTCTGGCTTGGTTTTAGGATTTTTAAGATGGTTTATATGTGCCCAGATTTTCCAGAATAGAAATTTGTTTTTGGGGGCCTATAAATCCGTATTTTTTATCGAACTTCACTACACTTTGACTATAAAGGCTATATCTGTGATGTTTATATGTATTGAACGTCGGCTAATCGCTATTTGTCGATTAGTCGGGGTTATACATATCTGTGATCTGTGTTTGATGTTGGTATGTGTATATGAGTGTGTTGGATTGTCGCGGGTGAATAGCCGGGGTGGATGTGAGATGAGTGTTTTCTTTTCTTTCATTCATTGTAACATGTAAATTGATGTAATTATATTATTTGTATGGCCGCACAACCGGGTCGGGGTTGTAGCCGTCATTGTATAATTCTTTTTACTGTTTTTGCTCCTAGGATAGACCCATGGAGAGGGTGCATAAACTACCGGGTATCTCGAAGTGCCGAGTGGCCTACTCACGGTGTTGAGGGAGGTTGCTTTGCTTCGGGTACTTGGCGGGTAGTTTGCCGCACCCGTAGGGGTCTTGGGTGGGGTATTGGCTATTCACCGCGACCGTGTAATCCGCTTTTCGTTGCAGGCTCGAACGGATTGCGGATTCCTAGTATATCCAATGTATTCATCTGTGATCTGTAATGTCTATCATTGCTATATATTTATATATGATAACTATTTAGGCGTTGCTTATGTTTTACAGCCACGCTAGTCCAGCCCCCGCTCTGTCGTTAGTTAAGTAACCTAACGGGTGATGACGGGGCCCCGTGGCGAATGCGAATGGCATAAGCGTACGTCATATTTTGGTTGTTTTCTGCAATGGTAGGATTAAATGATGGGACGCATTAAAAGAACTAATGCAAGAAAATAAACCAAGTAAAAGTCGATTGGAACACTTTGAAAACCACTCGGTTCTTTTCAAAACTAAACTTTTAAACGCGGAGCTTGAACCACTCCTTTTAAAATCTATCTCGTTCCATCGATTATATCAAGTTCACTACGTTCGCGGTTTCGCCATAACCATTCGTAGCCCTCCGTCATTCCACATGAATGGTCAAAAAGTATTCAAGCTATGTATTTTGGCCAAAGTCAAGGCATAGTGATTGGTAGCTATTGGGTATTCATATGCAGCATAGATAGATGCGTTGGTTTAGGACAGTCGTGCTGCCATTTTGGCCAAAGTCAAGGGTAGGTACGGGTGGGTCCAAATTAACCAGGAGAATGACGGGTAGAACTTGACATGTGACTTATGATATTTTGGCCAAAGTCAAGGTCATAAGAGCATGGGCAAAAATCCACATCGGGAGTTTCATAAGTACTGAAACTTGCTAGCGCTGCATACCATTTGGAGTGTGATAATTCTAGTAGGATTCCTTCGGTTTTATCACGCAGTGATATTTGGATCCCGATTATACTGTGAGTATATGCTACTCCTCGGGAAAACTCTCACTTAACGCTCAATACTATAAACCTAGTAGGTGTCTAGAAAGGTGTTAGCGGGGCTACGCCCCGAGGGAAAAGAGGTTCTTAAATTAAGCAACTTCGCAAAAGCGTTGGAAAACCTCCCTCGAAGTACCGACACTGGCCTGGCTGAACGGTTAAGCAAGTATTGTACGGTGAGATTGATCCTGACTAATCCTTTCTTTACGGTTTGAGAAGGGATTCGAGAGACAGTGGGAGCCATCCAGTTTAGACAAACTAAAAACCACTCTAAACTTGCAAGAGCATCATGCTAAAGTGTTTCTTTTATCTCTCCTAATTGCAGCGACCATTCAACATGACCGGACTTAAGTTATTACTAGATAAAAACATACTGACAGGGCCAAACTACAAAAATTGGCTCAGGAATGTCAAGATGGCAATCACTTACGACAAGTTGGGGTATGTACTTACCACCAAAGCTCCCCCTGTCCCAGGTCCCACCTCCAGCGTCGCGGATGTAGAAATCCGTAAGACATGGGAGATTGATTGTGCGAAGGCCAAATGCCTCGTACTTGCCTCGATGGACAACGAACATCAGAGGAGGCACGAGAATATGGACCTAGAGTCCATATTTCTCCATACAAAAGAACTGTATGGAGTGCAGTCTCGTATCGCAAGATACGAAGTGTCGAAGAAGCTATTTTTGGCAAGGTTGGCCATCGGATCATTGATAGCGGAACACGTGCTTAAGATGATTGGCTACATAGAGGAGCTCGCGGACCTTGGGAATACGTTGGAGAATGAACTCTATACTGATTTGATTCTCCAGTCCCTTCCTTCCACTTATGCCCAGTTTATCCTTAACTTCAACATGCAAGGAAAGGAGGTTGAACTTTCCGAACTTCTGAACATGTTGAGGAATGCTGAGGGCACCCTACAGAAAAGTAGGGAGACATCCACTTTGTTTGTAGGAGGATCTTCCTCTTCTAGATCCAGGGCGAAAGCTAAGGGTAAGAAGAAGAAAGCCCCCGCCAAACCAAGAGGCGGTGTCAGTAAAGTGGATACGAAGAGAAAAGGAAAAGCAACAAAGGTAGCGGGAAAGCTGGTGGGGAAGGAAGAATGCTTCTATTGTCACAAAAGTGGTCACTGGAAACAGGATTGCAAGGCTTGGAAGGCCAGAACACAGGATTTGAAGCGAGTTGCAGCTTCAGCTTCAGGTGTGTATGTTATTGAAAACTGTCTATCAATAAACTCTACTTCCTGGGTATTGGATACCGGATTAGGATCTCATATCTGTAATTCTTTGCAGGCGTTGAGAAAGCGTAGAGTTTTGAAGGCAGGTGACATGACCCTCAGAGTTGCAAACGGTGCTAGCATGGATGCTGAGGCTGTAGGGGACTATCACCTGGGATTGTCGGATGGAAACTTTTTGGTTTTGCGTAGTTGTTATTATGTACCAAATGCAACCTGTAATATCATTTCTGTATCTTTATTATCTAAAGAAGGTTATGAATTTGCATTTGTAAGTAATGTAGTGAACATTCACCTTAATCAAGTTTTGATTGGGTCAGGTACATTGAACAACGGTATATACGTATTAAACCAACTACAGATTTTCAATGTCCAGAATACACACAAAAGAAAGTCTCCAGAGATAAATAAAACTTTCTTATGGCATTGTAGACTGGGTCACATCAATGAGAGAAGGTTGACTAAGTTACATGCAGAAGGATATTTGGATCCGTTCGAATATCAATCGTATACAACTTGTCAATCCTGTCTCAAAGGAAAGATGACAAAGACTCCGTTCACTGGACACAGAGAAAGAGCGAGCGAGCTCTTGGGACTCGTACACAGCGACGTGTGCGGTCCAATGTCTACACATGCACGAAGCGGTTATTCTTACTTCATTACTTTTACGGATGACTTTTCAAGGTACGGTTATGTCTTCTTAATGAAACATAAATCCGAGGCTTTTGAAAAATTCCAGGAATATAAGAATGAAGTAGAAAAACAAACAGGCAAAAGTATCAAGGCACTGAGATCTGATCGAGGTGGTGAATACTTGAGTGCCGAGTTCCTGGGTTACTTAAAAGAGAATGGAATTCTCTCTCAGCTTACTCCTCCATACACTCCGCAACATAATGGTGTATCGGAGAGACGGAACCGAACCCTATTGGATATGGTACGGTCCATGATGAGTAATGCTGAGTTGCCGCGATCGTTCTGGGGATATGCGTTAGAATCAGCTGCATACCTTTTGAACCGAGTTCCAACTAAGACTGTGCCTACTATACCATATCAAATGTGGTGTGGGAAGAGACCCTATCTTAATCACATTAAGACATGGGGATGTCCAGCTTTTGTAAAAAAGCAGTATGCGGACAAGCTCGAGGCACGCTCAGTACAGTGCAAGTTTGTGGGATATCCAAAGAACTCCAAGGGATATTACTTCTATTGCGAAGAGGAACAAAAGGTTTTTGTTTCTCGCCATGCCCACTTTCTAGAACATCAGTTCATAGAAAAATAATTAAGTGGGAGCGTAATAGAACTGGAAGAGATTCCAGAACCATGAGCTATTACTGAAAGCTTAGTAGAACCAGAGGGTTCGAAAGATCAGGACATTCCCACGCCACTCCGCAGGAGTAGTAGGCAGTCTCATCCGCCCGAGAGATACTACGGTTTTCTTATTGATGAGGATAGAGAGGATTGCATCATAGATTGTGATGAGCCTACTAGCTTCCAGCAAGCCATTCAGAGTGTCGACTCGGTAAAATGGCTGGATGCAATGCGGACCGAAATGGAGTCCATGTACACCAACAAAGTATGGACGTTGGACATTGCTCCAGATGGGGTAAAACCCGTAGGATGCAAGTGGATCTTCAAAAGGAAGATTGGTGTAGATGGGCAGGTTGAGACCTATAAAGCTAGACTGGTAGCAAAGGGTTTTCGTCAGTGACCTGGTTTGGACTATGACGAAACCTTTTCTCCAGTAGCTATGCTGAAATCCATTCGGATCCTTCTTGCTATTGCTGCCTTCCACGATTATGAGATTTGGCAGATGGATGTAAAGACAGCTTTTCTAAACGGTCATTTAGAGGAGTGTGTCTATATGGACCAGCCAGAGGGTTTCATTCAGAGTGGGAGCAGCGGAAAGGTGTGCAAGTTGCTTAAGTCCATTTATGGACTAAAGCAGGCATCGCGGAGTTGGAACATCTGTTTTGATGAGACGGTCAAGAAATTTGGCTTTATCAAAAATCCAGATGAACCATGTATCTATTGTAGATTTGTAGCGAGAACTGTGGTATTCCTCGTTTTATACGTGGATGACATTCTCTTAATAGGAAATGACATTCCTATGCTACAATCTGTCAAGGGGTTCTTATCACACAGGTTCTCCATGAAAGACCTGGGTGATGCCTCATACATTCTGGGTATCCGGATCTACCATGACAGATCCAAGAGAATATTAGGACTTTCACAGTCCAGGTACATCGACACCATACTGAAGAGATTCAGTATGGAAGATTCCAAGCGCGGTAATCTACCGGCCTGTCACGGGATCACCCTCTCCAAAGAGATGTCTCTCAAGACTGATTTGGAGAGGGATCGCATGTCTATTATACCCTAAGCTTCTGCGGTAGGCTCTATAATGTATGCGATGTTGTGTACCAGACCAGATGTAGCTTATGCACTGAGTGTGGTAAGCAGGTATCAGTCAAACCCTGGGGAGAAACATTGGATATCAGTAAAGAACATTATCAAGTACCTGAGAAGGACTAAGGAGATGTTCTTAGTGTATGGCGGAAAAGACCTGCAGATTGAGGCCTTTGCTGACTCCAGCTTCCAGAGCGACAAGGATGATTCCAAGTCCATATCGGGTTTTGTCTTTACCCTCAATGGAGGGGCGGTGTGTTGGAAGAGCTCCAAACAGGAAACCGTTGCTGACTCGACTATGGAAGTGGAATACATCGCTGCATTTGATGCCGCAAAAGAAGCTGTCTCGATGAGGAAGTTCTTGAAAGAACTTCAGGTGGTTCCGTCCATTGTTGACCCAATACCTCTGTATTGCGACAACAACGGGGCTATAGCTTTAGCGAAGGAACCCAGGTCCCATCAGAAATCCAGACACATCTTAAGGCGGTATTACCTGATCAGGGAGATCGTGGATCGCCAGGAGATCGAGGTTCGGAGGGTTGCTTCAGAAGATAACACAGTAGATCCATTCACCAAGGCCTTGCCCCAGACTCAGTTCGAGCGGCTGATCGAGATGATAGGTTTTCGATACGCCAGTACATGGCCTTAGTGCAAGTGGGAGATTGTTAGTGTATATGCCCTAGAGGTCATTACTGTATCATACTAGTTTGTATATTACTTGATGGAAGCTTGGGATATTCACAGTTGTATATACAATCTTGCTCGAAATGGTAGTATGCTACTTGGTTTGTCTCTGCTTTAATATGTGCATGTGTTTCTTTTAGCATATCGCTGATATACATATTAGTAGAGCCCTTGCGATCTTTGCTTGTTTACCAGTGTTGTGATGGCGCTCACACTCGTGGGAGCTGGGTGGTCTATAAGCACATCCTTATACAGGTCCCTAGTCGTTGGACTATCGAGACATGGCATCGATACTCCGGAGTAGACTAGCGTATGCGCTTCTCATCCCAGTGTGGGAGACGGTCTGTCCCACAGCCGTCAGTACGTTGTACTTGAGATAGTATACGGGTGCTCGTTAGGTTACAAGTACACTGGACAGGACTCGTCGGGGACTGTTGGTTGGTATTATACCTATCGTCAGTTATCAGTTCCCAGGTGACATGAGTACAGCTTAGTCCGCTGACTTGACACTGTCACTTCGCCTTGAGTGTGTTCCCACTGCACTTTGATTGCTACCCTACCACGGCTCAAAGGAGTCATGCAAACAGGTAGTTTTTGGGTGCAGTCCCGAAGCACTTGGAGGCAGTGACGGTTAGACAGGATTCGTCTCTTCCGGTATTGGAGGTTGGCATCGCGCTGTGTCTAGGAGAGCCATTACACAAGTAGTCCCTGGCCAGGGCAAGCGAGATATACTGGTAGATTTCCAGTGTTATCTCAGGGTGTTCTAGGCTACACTCCGACACGACTTGTACCTCTATTAGGGGACTGACGTTCACCGCCCCCCTAGGCCCGCTATGCGATGTATCAGACGAATAGACCGGACTGTACGGAGACTGTCACATACAGGCCCAGTAGGAGTTCAGATGGGGTTCACCTCGTCGGTCTTCTTATCGACATCTACCTGGGGACCGTTACGTACAGCTAGTGCCGCTTGCGGTCTGTGGTTAAACCCACTGCCAGCGTAGTGTCGAGTCTTTAGAGTCCCACATAGAGAGCTATTCGCCTTTAGGCAAAATGAGTAGAGGTCGCATGGTTTTGCGACAGGGTTCGTTCACATCCGCGCACTTGTGCACGTTTGTTGTCCGGACAGCTTATACTGGCGGGCTTTGGTTTAAGCCAGATCCTAGTATATAATTTGGGATTGGTTTTTCTCATTGTATTCGTGTTCCTCGGATCACGAATACGGGTGTGTATGCACAGTTGCTTGAGACAGAGGGAGAGGACTTTGATTAGGGTTAATGACTATTGTCATTTTATTAACCCTAATGCTTATGTGTGTGAATTATGGTTAATTGATATTAGTTTAATAATTGTGCATGGTTATGGTTGTTGACCATTTGACCTATCTTGACTTGTTGATACTTTGACCATCATCATTTCATTTGGAAGATGCTCTTTGATCCTTGCAATTTGCATTAAAAATGAAATGATAATGGTCATGTCTTGATTAAGCCATGACAATTATCTCACTAATTATCTAATTAAAATAATTCACACATATATGTGAGAATGGTTATTATTCTCTCATTCTATCATTCACTTTCTCTTTCTTGTTCTTCCTCTCCCTCAAGCTCTCCCCTCTCATTTGTTGAGAAACACTTGAGCTTGAGAAAAACCCCTTCTTGATAATCTCTACTCTCATCTAGGGTTCAAGGATTAGCACTTCTTGCACCCTAGTTACTTCTAGCTTGGAGTTGAAGCCAAAGGTCGAGGTTTTCGGGTGGATCCTTCTTCGACGTGGGAAGACGACAAAGGTGACCACTTTCTACTACTCCAAGGAGCAAGGAGAGAAGGACATAAAGCCCTAGGTATAACCTTTCTAATACTTAGTTAGTTTCTAGTTAGCTTTAGCTTGTTTTTGTTTAGCAAAGATCCTTCTTTGTCCAGTCCATGTTGCCTAAAGTCATTAAAATTCGTTTTTTATTCCGTTTTCCGCCTCCCCATAAGTACCGGGGTGGGCAACATGGACTTATAGGGTTGTCCGGCCTATGTCAAAATGCAAAATCCGGACAAACTCGAGGCAAGGTCTGTCCTATGCAAGTTTGTAGGATATCCTAAGAACTCACAAGGGTATATCTTCTACCACATCGAGGAATAAAAGGTGTTTGTTTCTCGACATGTCACCTTTTTAGAAAAGGAATTTCTTGCAAAGGAAATTTGTGGCGAGGAGGTAGAACTGGAAGAAGTTCAAGCAACACAAACTACGACAGAAAATTTAGTGAAACCAGAGGATTCAGTAGTCCCTGACGAACCCCAGCCTCTCCGCCGATCTAGTGGGGTTTCTCATCCACCTTATAGATACTACGGTTTTCTCGTTGATGGTGGGAGAGGATTGCATCATGGAAGATGATGACCCAACTAGTTTCGAGCAGGCCATCACGAGTGTGGACTCTGTGAAATGGCTAGATGCAATGCGATCTGAGATGGAATCCATATACACCAACAAAGTATGGACTTTGGAAGTTGCTCCTGAAGGGTAAAACCCTTTGGGAGCAAATGGTTCTTTAAAAAGAAACTTGGTGTTGATGGAAAAGTTGAGACTTTCAAAGCTAGACTTGTTGCAAAGGGTTTTCGTCAACGACCAGGTGTGGATTATGACGAAACCTTTACTCCAGTGGCTATGCTTAAGTCCATCCAGATCCTACTTGCCATTGCTGCATACCATGACTATGAAATCTGGCAGATGGATGTTAAGACCGCCTTTCTAAATGGTGATTTAGAAGAGTGCGTGTACATGACTCAGACAGAGGGCTTCGTAGACAGTTGGAGCAGCGGAAAGGTGTGCAAGCTGCTTAAATCCATCTACGGATTAAAGCAGGCATCGCGGAGTTGGAACATCTGCTTTGATGTTGTAGTCAAAGAGTTTTGATTTCATAAAAAACGTAGATGGACCTTTTATATATAAGAAGGTTGCAGAGAGTAAGGTTGTCTTCCTTGTATTTTACATGGATGACATACTCTTGATAGGAAATGATGTTCATATGCTGCACTCGGTCAAGCTCTTCTTATCACAAAGATTCTCAATGAAAGATCTTGGTGATGCCTCCTTGCATTTTAGGAACTATGATCTATAGAGATAGATCTAAACGGATACTGGGATTGTCCCAATCCAGGTACATTGACACCGTACTAAAGAGGTTTAGTATAGAAGAATCCAAGCGTGGGAACCAACCCATGATCTCTGGACTCACTCTCTCCAAAGAGATGTCTCCCAAGACTGATTTGGAGAGAGCTCGCATGCAAGGGATACCCTATGCTTCGGCAGTAGGCTCTATCATGTATGCAATGCTATATACCAGACCCGATGTAGCATACTCACTAAGTGTAGTGAGTCGGTATCAAGCAGATCCTGGAGAGAGTCACTGGACAGCTGTGAAGAACATTCTCAAGTACTTACGAAGGACTAAGGAGATGTTCTTGGTGTATGGTAACGGTGAACTCCAGGTGGAGTCCTTTACCGATTCCAGCTTACAGAGTGATAAGGACGACTCTAAGTCGCACTCGGGATTTGTCTTTACCATCAATGGAGAGGCGGTGTGTTGGAAGAGTTCCAAACAGGAAACCGTTGCAGACTCGACAATGGAGGCTGAATACATCGCTGCCAACGATGTTGCCAAAGAGGCTGTTTGGATAAAGAAGTCCATCACTGAACTTGGTGTGGTTCCGTCCATTGAGCATCCAATACCTGTGTATTGCGATAACAATGGAGCTGTGGTTTTGGCCAAGGAACCCAGGTCCCATCAGAAGTCCAGACATATTCTGAGGCGGTATCACCTGATCCGGGAGATAGTTGATCGCCGGGAGATCGAGGTCAAGAGAGTTGATACGAAGGACAACACTGCGGATCCACTCACGAAGGCCATACCCCAGATTCAATTTGAGAGATTATTCGGGATATTAGGTATGAGATACTACAACAGCTGGCCTTAGTACAAGTGGGAGATTGTTAGTTATGTATATGCCCTAGAGGCCATTATTGTGCATATGATGTATATTATAGTGGATGCTTGGATATATATAGAGAGGACTTTCTTGCTCGACATGATAGTATGCTATTTGGTTACACTTTATCTTAACATGTTGACTTGTATTAGTTTACTGTCTTGCTCTCACATATTGATAAAGCCCTTAGGATATGTACTCGACTACTGGGACTATGATGAGATCAAACTAGTGGGGCCAGGGTAGTTAATGAGTACATCCTATAACTATTTCTAGTCGAGGGTGTATCGAGACAGGGCATCGACACACCAGAGTAGACTAGCGTATACGCATCTTGACCTATATGATGGGCGATGGATGATCCCATATCCATTGGTGTTTGACATCACAGATGGTGTATGGGTGCTCAGTGGAGACTGGGTATACTGAACGTACTCGTCGAGAACTCCTAGATGGATTTATACCAATCGTCAGATAGCAGTTCTCCGGTGACACTGGTACAGGTTAACCTGTAGACCCGAGATCGTCATAGAGTCTTGTGTGATTCCCACTGTGCTTTAATTTCCACCTTACCACGTCCAAGAGGGCGTGCAAAATGGTGGCTTTTTGGTACAGTCCCGAATCATATAGAGACAATGAGCGATAGGAGGGATTCGTCTCTCCCGGTATAAGGAGTTGATGTTGCGCTGTGTTCGATTGGTAATAACTGGAAGTCCCTGGCCATGGCTGATATAGAGTGCTACTTGTAAGAGTTATCAGTAGTTTCTCGACCTGTTATGAGCCTCACATTGACACGACTTATCGGTTACTGGGATCTGACGTTTACCACCCCTAGACTAGATATGCGATATATCAGACGAAGATACCGGACTATATGGTAGTGTTACTGATTGGATTCACAGGAGAATGTACAGGCTTGCTTGTTGATCTTCTGATCGCTCAATACCTGGGTAGCTGTTATGTTTAGCTGACCGCTTGCAGCTTGTGGGTGTTTGATATGATCATCACCTACTGCCGGCATATTGACGATTCTTTAGAGTCCTACACAGAGCTTTCCTGACTCAGGCAAAATGGAGTAGGTGCACATATCTGATATGTGCGGGACCGAGAATAATATGATATGAGATTCCATATTCTATTCTCGCGATATATGATATCGGCCAGGTATATGTGATATAGCCGGGTCATCGGATCAAGTGTTGATTCGATGAACTGATACAGATTATATCAGTCGGTTATTTATGAAATAGCCGGATTATCGGATCAAGTGTTGAGTCGATAATTTAATGTATAATTATATATTTGATATATTATATTACGTTAACTAATATTAGCTCACTTAAAGATTCTTTTTCTCACTTGGATAATACATTGATATATATGTGATATATGTTAATTGTATTATTTTATTTTGTTACAATAAATATTGTATACGTGATATATAATATTGTAACATGTTAGGGTTACAAATGCAACATGATTTGTGGAGTTTAAATATGGTTAGGGTTTGGATTAGGGTTAAGCTTGGATGAAGTTTTCATGAAGCTTCTTGAAGCTTTGACTTTGACTTGTGATATTTTGAGTAGATATTTTTTAACCCAACCCAAACCCTTTACCCTAGTTAATTCTCTACAAGGGTTAAGTTTTCATTCTTAACACATGGTTGATTTGTAACCGCAACAATGATTTTCATTATTCATCACAAATAGATTTCTTTTTCTTCTTCCTGTAAAAAAAAAAGCTTTCTAGCTTTTGGGTTAGTGATGAATAAGTGTGAGAAATTGAAATAAAAAGATTGCTAAATTCCTACTTCATCATCCTTATCTATTCTAGCCACTTAGATTAGCGTGTTCACTTCATTAATACTTTATTAGAGAAGTGAGAGCTTGAGTTATAGATTCTTCAAGGTAGATCATTTTCGAAAAGGAAGACTTCAAGCAAGCATGGATCATTCGGCTTGTGGAGCCTTTCTTGAGTCCAGAAGTTCATGGATTTCGGTGAAGGGACTACTACTCAGAGCTTATGAAGCGAAGGAACGGACTACCAAGGTTGTAATCCCTTTCTCTTAGATGTAAAGGTGTTTACTTGCTATGTTAACCCTAATTATCTAGCAAAGATCCTCGCTTTAGGTTGTTCGGCACTTGAAAATTTTAAATTCGGTATGGTTGATGCCTTATAGAGCCTTGTGATAGTGCCTAGTAACCTTGCAGTTGTATCAGAGCCTAGCTAGAGCATTAGGCAACATGTAGACGGAGTTAAAAGTCCGATCGAACCCCAAAACAACATTTTGGACCCCCCCCTCTGGAAATTTTTTTAAAAGATGGTTTTTTCCGTATTAAAAATACTCAGAAAATTAAGCAGGTGATTGTATGGTTATCTGTGAAGTACGATTCCCTAAGTCCATCAAGCCACCGCGGAACTGCGGCCAAACCTTGTTATTGGCGGTGGTTCCATGGCCGAACCTGAGGATTCAGGGATCGTACTTCAACAGTTGATCCGTAGGTATTACGTTATGCTTCTGGGAATTTTTAATATTACTCAAGTGTTGAGTTTTCTAGAGATCTAAAGAATTCGTTGATTAGATCGGAAAGTTTAATATCGTTTAGTTTTTCGAGTAATTTAGAACATGTTAAAAGGTTTGAACGGATATCAATAACTCAATATTTCCTCAGTTTAAAACTTTCGGAAAATCATGCTAGCGTATCTGTGGACCCTCTAGAAGAACTTATCCTTAACTTGATTATGTGACCGTCAAAATTGCCACTGAACCCTTGGGTTTGTGGTAGTTTAGCGCTGCCACATGTGAGGCGTTGGTTTGACCCTTCTATGGCTGGTTCATTGGCGCTGTGACATGTTCTGGGATTTTTGAACTCCGCTCAAGTGTTGAGCTATTTAGGAAATCTTGGGTGTTTGTTTATTCGATCGGAAATTTTAACATTGTCTATTTATCTGGAATGTGATACAACATGTGGAATTCATATAGTTAGGCATGAAGTGCGAAGTATGTGATATTTCGGGTTTAAGATGTCTAAAGTGAATGTGGATTCCAAATGTTGTAGTTTTACATTTTCTTTTCTATGACCGTAAGCGTAGTATGTGGTGTATCACCAGCTTCGTTGCTATACATCAACGACAATCGTGATACGCATACTTGCTTACGTTGATGATATAAGATATTATGTTTTACTGCGATATGTTATATTGGATCATCGCGTTTTTGAATAGCCGGGGGTTTTATGTGAGATGAAGGTTTTTATTTTCATTCATGTAAAATTCACTGTATATAATATTCTTTTATTGGGGCACTTTCGGGTTGAGGATGATATCACCATTGTATATTATTTACTTTTCCGCATTAGGATAGACCCGAGGAAAGGAGCACAAGTAACCGGATTCTAGGGTCCAGTGGGAGGCCATCTCGAGGAGTCGAGACCGGGTCTCTTAACCCTAGAATTGGCAGTGTTGCTTGCCGCTCTCATAGGGGTCTAGGGATGTGGGTTTGGCTATTCATCGCGACCGTGGAATCCGTATTTTATACAGGCTCGAAATAAAACACGGACGTCCTAGTATATCCAATATTTCATATGTTATCTTCTGTTGCAATGTTCTGTGATGAGATCATATTACTGCCTGAGACGAATGCTTATACTATATATATACACGATGATATATAAATATTATTGCTTTCGTTTCTTCTGTGATGCTTAGGAAGCATAATTGATGGGATTTATTAATGAGATTAATAAAAGAAAAGAAACCTAAAAGATGTTGTAGAATCAAACATTATAAAATGGGGTAGCTACAGTTTTGCTTTGCATAGCGGTATATATGATATACCCTGCACCTTATTTGATGAGGAAAGAGCCGAGATCCCTTCACCGGGAATGACTTCTTTAGCAAAACAGGCAGATGCTACAAACTCGCGGTTTAGTTTGTGATTGCTTCTATAGTTCTTGCTTTGCATAGCGGTGTATATGATATACCCTGCTCCTTATTCGATGAGGAAAGAGCCGAGATCCCTTCACCGGGAGTGACCTCTTTTGCGAAACAAGAAAAGCCTAAAAAACAATCATTTTCAAAATCACCTGTTTCTACAACAATATCAAGTTCATTACGCTCATGGTTTTCTGAAAAACCTGTGTAGCGCTCCGACATTTCAGATAAGTAATACTTAGTATTCGTGCTACGTTTGTTGGCTTTCGTCAAGACGTAGTGTGCGGTAGCTAACTATTGCTTATCTGCAGCATATGATGCGATTGAGTTAGGGTAGTCGTACGGCTTTTTTGGCTTTCGTCAAGGGTCGTGTGGGTGGGTTTAATTCAATCAAGAAATGTACGGGTTGAACTTGACTAGCAGACTATGGTTTGTTGGCATTCGTCAAGCTCATAGCACGTTAGGGTAAAAGCATTATCGGGAATTTCAACTGTTGAAATTTGCAATGAGATTGCATACCTTCTATGAGATAGTTGGATCCCGATACCCACTGCGAGTAAGAGTTACTCCTGGGAGATTTTTACACAGGACAATTAGCCGATCATGTAGGTGTCTAGAAAGGTGTTAACGGGGTTATGCCCCTGGGAAAATGAGGTTTAGTTTAATAAGGTCCGTGCGAAAGCACGGGGAACCTCTCTCAAAGTACCAATACTGGCCTGTAAGTCCATGTCACGCACCCCACGAACTTGCGGGGAGGCGGAATATATGAAAAACGATTATCAAAGTTTCGTAACACGGACTTGAGCACGTGAATCGTATCTAAACCGTTACTAACTAACTACGAGAGGTTTAACTACTCCGATTCGAAGTTATACCTCACGTTACTTGTTCTTCGGGTCTTCATCGCTGTCCTCCATTCCTCGTAGGCTCCTTGGAACATCGGCACCTCAACGGCCTCCTCGAGTCAAAGATGATCCACCCGAGAGCTCCTACTCCAAGCTTGATCTCTAACTTGAGATAACTAGGTTTCTTTAGTTGCTAATCAAAGTGACCTAGGTTGCTAAACCCTTTACTGTTAAATTAGAGTTTTCTTGTTGTTTTGGTCGTTGGTTGATGCGTAGAACGCTTTCTTTATCGATTGAGGCGATATCGGGGTTTTAGTGTCTTTTTAGAGTTTTTAATATCTGCTGTGTTCTGGGAATTTTAGCAAGTGAACAAACAAAATTAGAGAGATGTACTAGTGGACCTGAGACACCACCTGAGAGACGGAGGCCACCCCACCGGTCAGGGCCGGCGACCCCTAAGGAGAGGTCCGGCGACGCCGGCTAGGTAGAGGAGGGTTGGGGAGGGGCTTCTGTGGGTTGTTGTCTGCTATTGTCTTGGGGTGTTTGGTACTGTTTATTTACTTAGTAAATTCAGTATGCAAAATATGGGATCGATTACCTATAATCTAGTGTTTTGAGTTCGCGTGATACGTATTGCGACACGAGTCGTGGTTTGTGCTGCTGTATTCTCAGTTTAGTTTTGAGGTATCGTTGCACGTGTTAGCTACTAGACGTGCACTCGCGAGTTGGTTTAGTGTGTTGGTGCGTTTTTGAATACGTGGTTTTGAGTTATTTTGATCGATTCTGAGATATTCGCATTATTTCTTGTGTTTGTAAAAATATAGCGTCGCAAGCGGGGACTTCGGACGCTGTGAACAAGGGGAAGCAGGTGGTCGGATTTTTATAGCTAGAGACCATTGGTGAGTAGATTTACATCTACGGGGAAATCGCCCGTATAGCGCTAAGCGTCGGGGCTAGATATGATATGATATTAGCCGTATGTTTATTTTCTAATATAGAAATGTTGCATGATTCACATTGCATATAGTTACTTGTTGTGTCTGATACGATATCGTGTGTACACTGCACTATTATTGACAGTCCATGTTGCACGAGCACCAATGATATGTTACATACATACTGTCGGTAATTGCCATGATATACACAACACAAATATTCATTGATATACCTTGCTAGTGGTTAGCGATATAGAGATAGTTGTTCTTGTGCGATAGCACATATAACATATAGCATACCTGAGTACCTACATGCCTATACATATGCCATACCATACTTACATACTCGCACATATACTTTGCTTTTGTTATTTGATTAGCTCTATTACATATATATTGGTGGTATGGGACGCCGTATATATATGTATTCTGGATTTGGATTTTTGGGAACCAAGAGATATATGGATTTTGGCAGACCGATACGTGAAACACAAGTGTCGAGACGGGATACTTGGGTTTCGAGGAACATATGGATATCAGAAAGACCGATACGTGGAACACAAGTGTCGAGATGGGATACTTGAGTTTCGAGGAACGTATGGATACGAGTATTTACGTGTCGATGTTAGGCACAGGTTTTCATGATATTTTGGAGTGTCGATGTTTGACACTCAGGTTTCATGAGATGTACAGGATTTGAGGGCCGATCTGAGTATTTTGGGATTTGGGGTATTGTTGAGTTACACCGTGTTTTTCCATGCTTATGATTGTGCATGAGATTATTTACTATCTCGCACTCAGTATTCAGTTGATATGCTTATGATTCAGGTAGATATAGTACCCTAGTGGTATACTTTGATCATGATAGCTGCATATTTATATTGTCATACTTATGCTACCAGCTTACATGTTTTTGATCATTACTGTTAGTGCATATTTACGATTTCAGTATGATGTTAATTACTATTCACGAGTTGGCAACTCACCGCCGTTGTGCCGCGGTGTTTTGCAGGACTTTCCCTCAGAGTTGTTGCGGCAGGGCTCTTATCATCACTACTTTTGCGGATACCGCTACTTTAGGCAGTTAGGCCTTTGCTTTTAGGTGGGTTTGCGGTGATCTGTTTGTACATTGTATATCTTTTGTTGGATCTAGTATTCTCCATCTACCACTATTGTATATGACTTAGAGACGGCTTGTGAGGATTCAGGGTTGTATTGTATTGGTGATTTTGGTGCTGTGCTCGTGGGAGCCGGTTTTGTTGGAAAGTTTACTTCTTATTTCATAGTTGTTTCTTTGTTGTTTCTTCGCTTTGGCATCGTATACTTGTTGTGGTGATTGTCTCTGCCGGTGGGCGTGATTTTTTGCTCCCGTTTGGGATGCTTTTATACAGTATCTGTGTTGTACCCGTTTTCGGGGCTAGTTTTTACAAAGGTGGTGCTGCCGAAATTTTCAAGAAAGAAAACCAGAGTTAGAGATTTACTTGTGAAATTCTAAATGTTTTAAACTATGTTTTCTCCGTTGACTCAGTTTTGAGTGGTTTAGATTTCTGGGTTTTCGGCTTACTTAAGTTGCGTACGCCTGTAGACGTTACTAAGTTTAAGTGCCGGTTACGGGCCGAATTTCGGGTCGTGACAATTACGAGAACGCCCCTCCAGTCCGTGAAAACACGGAAAAAATTTAGACTGTATAAATCCAATAACCCGATACTACAATCTGGCTTAAACCAAAGCTGGCTAGTAAAAACTGTCCGAACGTCGTACGTGCGTTTAAACGCGTATGTGTTCGAACCCTTGTCATAAAACCATACGACCTCTATATCGTTTCGCCTCGAGCAGGGAAACTCTCTGTGTGGGACTCTAAAGGCTCGACACTACGCTGGCAGTGGGTTTAACCACAGACCACAAGCGGCACTAGCTGTACGTAACGGTCCCTAGGTAGATGTCGATAAGAAGGTCGATGAGGAAACTGTTGGAGATAGTGCCCTCAGAGTCAATTATTGGATCACAGGCACGTGATTGCAATGATTGAGGGAGGACCTATCCCGGTGGGACAATCTTACTCGAGATGATAGTATGCTATCTGGTTTATCTTTATCATCGTGTACTACTTTAGGTGACCTGACATGTCGCTATTGCACGTTCATAGAGCCCCTAGGATTCTTGCTTGACGACCAGCAGTATGATGGCGATCATATACGTGGGAGCTGGGGTCTATAAGCACATCCTTAAAATGTCCCTAGTCGTGGGAGTTTCGAGACTGGGCATCGATACTCCATTAGTAGACTAGTGTATACAGTCGAGACCCCGACGAGGGGCGGTGGCCGGTCTCACAAGCCACTGGTGTCAGTTGGTTCACCTAAGATGTATACAGGTGCTCATTGGGTTATGAGTACACCGGACAGGACTCGCCGGGAACCTGCTAGTTGGTCTTATACCAGATGTCAGATAGCAGTTCCCTGGTGACATGTGTACAGGTTAGTTCATCGACCTGAGATCGTCATTTGTCTCGTGTGAGTTCCCACTGTACTTTGATTACTACCCTACCACGGCTCAAAGGAGTCGTGCAAACAGGTTTTAGTTGGGTGCAGTCCCGAGCCACATGGAGGCAGTGAGCGGATCTGCAGGGGTTCGTCTCTCCCGGTATTGGGGGTGAGGTCGCGCTGTGTCTAGGAGAGCCATTACGCAAAGCCCTCGGCCGAAACAGGAGATTTACTGGTAGGTATTCCAGTAGTATCTCAGGGCGTTCTGGGCTACACTCCGACACGACTTGTACCGCTTTTGGGGGTCTGACTTTTACCCACCCCCTAGGCCCGACATGCGATGCTCATAGACGAACGGACCGGACTGTACGGATATTGTCACTGACAGGCTCAGTAGGGTGTCAGGATGAGTTCGCTCATCGACGTCCCTTTTGGTCAATAGCTGGTGGCCCGTCACGTATTGGCTGATACCTCTGACGTGCTAGTAGTTAAATCCACAGCCATAGTATTGACGAGTCTTTAGAGTCCACCACACTTACAGTTACTCAAGCTTCCGGGCGAAACGCTGTAGAGGCCGTATGGAGATATGGCAGGGTCCGATCAGATACGTGCAGTATTGCACGGATCAGGATCGGACAGTTTTGTACTAGTGGCCGTATGGATATATGGCAGGGTTCGATCAGACACGTGCGGTATTGCACGGATCAGGATCGGACAGATATTACTAGCCGACTTTGGTTTAAGCCGGTCCTAGTTTAGTACAGTGTAGATTTTGTTTCATTGCATTTGTATCCGGTCGGAATACAGATGCGGGTGTGTATGCACAGTGTCGGGGTTTTCCTGTAATTTATTACGGGACCAGTTTTCTGGAGTTGCCAGTTTGCATTCCGTCCCGGCCGGTTTTCCTTTGTTCTTTCCCGGCCGGACTTTTCCGATGGAGGGTGTTATTTGCAAGTTTGCAAATAACATTTTGTGGAGGGTTTATTTGTAAGATGATTTGTTATGATAGCATCTTTAGATACCATTCTTTTCCATCATCATTATATTCTTTTTCCATCACCTTTTCTTGGATTGATTGTGATTAGAAATGGATGATAAGTTGATGTGAGATTGTTATCATGATGCTTTGGATATGGTCACCTTTCTTTTTCTCCTACACTAACCTCCCTTCTTGTTATGGTTTTGAGATTGATTCCTCCACCATTCTTGCTAGAGATGAGAGCCTTCACTTGAGAGAAAAAGAATGAGAGAGTTCATTTCATCTTCTTCTTGCTAGAAAATTGAAAGCACCAATTTTCTTTACCTCTTCCTCCATCCATCAATGGCAACTACATAAACTCCAAGAGACAAAGTTTCTACACTACATTCTACAGCAATTCTTGGGCATGTCGAGTTGCCGGCTTCATGCCCGAGTTGCCTTGGTATTGAGGCGGGAGCCCGTAAAAGACGCAGGCGATGTGGTGCCCTTCCGGCGAGGAGGCGACGATGTGGAGGCAAGATTTTCCGCGGGAGATCGGGACGATGACGAGAAGACCGGAGGACACGGATCACTCGGTATACTTCTCACCCTCTCTCTTGATTGCTAGCATTAGGTTAATGGTTACGATCCGGGTTTTCATTGTCCGCGGTAGCGCCGGTTTCCGAGTAAGGAAAATTTTTTTGATTCCGCATTTTGGCCTCGAGTACGAGGCCGGGCCGCTGCCGTGGCGCAACATGGTATCAGAGCCACGCCATTAACCTTACCTAGCTTGTTCTAATGCGTTTTACTTATCCGATCGACCAAAATTCCAAAAACCGCGTTTTTGCATGCATCAGTTTTCTGTTGAATTTTTCCTTGCTCAAAAAAATTTTCAGGTTGTAGAAAACTGATGTACAAGAAATTATAAGACATCTGTAAAAATTCGACAGTGTCAGTCTCTCAGTGGAGCGCGGAACCGCGGCCAAAAGCCCCCTTGGGCCGCGGTTCCGCCGCAGTCTACTGTGCTCATTTTGTCAAATTTATACAGTGGCCTTATGGGCTTATTTTGGGGCTTTTGGGATATTAAATTTGGGCCCAGATCTTCTGTGACTGCTACAGTTTTACTTGGGGGCCCACTTATTAATTGTTTGATCGATCGGATATTTTTAAACACATTATTTCACAGTATTTACATTATATCTGCGACCGTGAATGTCACTTGATCGGTAAATCCGGTCTAACTGCTATAGCCCGGTTAGACGGATTTGCGAACGTGACTTTCACGTTGATATTCTATGTTTATGCTGTGTTGTTGCGGATCGGTCGTGGGGGATAGCCTGGATGCAATGTTAGTACAGTTTTGTTTTATATGTACATTTGATACTGCGGGGCGAGCGTCCGACATGTGGACTGCCGTCACTGCCTGTTTGTATTATTCTTTTGGGGCACGACCTGGTTGCGGTCGATGTACCCGGTGTATGTATATTTTACTTTCTGTACTAGGTTTGCCCCGCGGAGGGGTGCACGGATAGCCGGATTCTAGAGGGCAACGGGCCCGCATCTCATGGCATTGGGACGGAGGGGGCTTCACTCCAGGATTGGCGGGCTATTCACCGCACTCGTAGGGGGTACAGGTTGACCCAGGAGGGGTGCCCAAGTTACCGGATTCCGTGAAGTGCTGGGTGGTCCATTCACGGTACTGAAGGGGGATGCCTCGCTTCAGGTTTTGGCGGGTGACTTGCCGCGCCCGTAGGGGTCTAGGATTTCTTTGCACAGGCTATCCACACGACCAGGGGAACGTCGGGTTTCAGCAGCGGCTCTGTGAAACCCGGGGCTTCCAGATATCTGTATTGTTCTGTGATGCTGTACATTTCTGTGATGTTGCATTTTATTCACGCCTTGAGCGAAATACTATATATTGGTATATATATTAGTAGATGTTGTATATGTTTTACATCCGCGCTAGTCCAGTCCCCGCTCTGCCGTTAGTTAGCTAACCTAACGGGTGATGACGGGACCCAGTGGCAAATGCGGATGGCATATACGTACGTCAGTATATTTTCGTTCTTTGTGGTGTGATCAATTGATGGGACTGCGTTGATTCGGATCAATGCAAGCTAAACAAACCTATTCTGATGTTGTTGGAACAATTTTTCAAAAAGCTGTTATTGCAAGGACGTTCACTTTTGTTTTGCATCGTGGTATTCATTTGGAATATCCTGCTCCTCAGTCGACGAGGCAAGGGCCGAGATCCCTTCACCGGGAGTGACTCCTTGGACAGAAGTTTGCGTCAGGGCAATAGCTTCACTATAGCCGATTACTTTTGCTTTGCATCGTGGTATTCAGTTGGAATATCCTGCACCTCATTCTACGGGGAAAGAGCCGAGATCCCTTCACCGGGAGTGACCTCTTTAGTAAAGGTTTTCGTTACTATATTTTTATAAAAGTTATCCAGTTCCTTCAACGATATCAAGTTCATTACGTTAAAGGTTTTCGCCAGAAACCATTCGTAGCCCTCCGTCATTTCGGATTAGTATTGCATAGTATTCGCGCTACGTTTGTCGTTGCTATTCGCCGAGGCGTAGTGTGCGGTAGCTCTGTAATGCTTTCTGTCGCATGGATATGTGGATTGGTTAGGACAGTCGTGCGACTTTGTTGATTATTCGTCAAGGGTCGTGCGGGTGGGTTTAACGCAATCAAGATAATGACGGGTTGAACTTGACTAGGACCTTTTGATTTGTTGATTATTCATCAAGGTCACTTGGGTCCTAGGGGTAAAAATCACATCGGGAGTTTCAAAAGAACTGAAACTTGCCAAGCATGCGCATACCTTCTGGAGTGTGGTGACTTGAGTGGATTCCGTCAAGTTATCATGCGATGATAGTTGGATCCCGATTCCCACTGATGAGTTGGTTTACTCCTCGGGTGATCCCGACTAATTCTTCTTTCAGGTTTGGAGGAGAATTTGAGGTACAGTGGGAGGTTTCCTGATTAGATAAATTGGTAACCATTCTGATCTAGGTTAGAGTGCACGCTGAGTGTTTCTTTTCTCTCTCTCTGGCAGCGACCATTGACCCGACCCTGGACTATGACTCAATGACCAAGTTGACCGAACCTTCTTAACACTGGCTTTTGGATTGTCAGAGTTGCAAACCTCATTACCACTCCTACTTTTACCCTTTTCTCCAGGACACCCCGTATTACTACGAACGTCCACTTCCATTGGACAAAACCATCGTATGGTTATATACGAACTCGAAGGACTTCGAGGATGGTTTCTGGTTCTGGAGAAAACGGATAGGACTATTCAGTTGTCTTTTCTTTTCACCTTCTCTCAGGTTGCGAGTACTCCTTGGTTTAGGAGATAGTACACCTATTACGCAAATTGGATAGTCTTCTTCCAAACCTTAGGCTGGTGCCGAACGGTGGGGAATGAAGAAAACCAATTAGCATAACGATGGTGTGCAGAAGGTATTAAGTTAAGACAAAGCAAGGGATTAGTAGGAGGGCAAAGTAAATTGCGACTGATATTCACGACCAAACCAAGTATTTCTTCGCCAATCCTAAATCACCTTTGTATTTCTCCAGGACACTCCGTATCACTACGAAGATCCACAGTTTATTGGATACTCCATCGTATGGTTATATACGAACTCGAAAGGAACTAGTTCCAGTTCGGGGATGGATTCTGGTTCAGGAGAAATAGGAATAAAGTACATTCAGGTGTCTTTTATCTTCACCTTCTCTCGCTTTGCGAGTGCTCCTAGGATTAGGACAGTACACCTTTTATGCTTATTGGATAGTCTTCTTCCAAACCATAGGCTGGTGCCGAACGGTAGGGAAGGAAGAAAACCATTTGGCCTAAAGAGGTGTGCAGACGGTATTGACTAAAGACATATAAAGGGATTTGGACAGGTGGCAAAGAATTATACGGTTATAGTTGTGAATCTGGATAATGGTAGAGGCATTACTAGGAATACCAGGATTCCCCACAGAAACATTTCAATGTTTCAGTTTCACTGTGTAATGTTAAAAGAAAACTGATTTCCCGATTAGACACTTACTCCAGGGTATGTATTTACCAGGTATGATTCTCACATCTGTATGGTTTTACAGATGATGAGTGGGAGTAAGTTATTGAGAATTGGGTGATCATCCTCATTATATCGGGATTCGTTGTAATCGGTGATATTTGAGGAGATCACCTGGGCTGTTTGCCGGTCGGCAAATATTTGGTTATGAATATCCGCTGTTGTGCACCAATTTCAAATTGATATATCTGTACGTCTATTTTCATAGAGTGAGATATACCTTTTGATATTATGTCGATGACATTTACCTATATCAGTGGATGGTTAGGTAAGGAGCATTAAACAGCGGTGTAATTCTTCTTAACCATAAGTACAGTTTTCAACCTACGACACACAGTGAAAGAGTTGTTAGACTCAGCGGACTTATACAGAGTATTGTATGTTGTCCAGTGTCCATTAGGACAGAGGGGTTGGTCCTCATACTATATTCTGTTTACTTTTAACTTCTCTAGTTCTTAGACATGTGCTTCGTGGAAACACAGGGTCTAAGTTTTGAGGAGTTATAGGTATTTGAATAGAGTAGAGAACCAGGTGTAGCAAGTATCGGGATTCTTCAAAGTGATCGAAGATGCAGATACTTGTGTATGGTATTCAGTTGATAGTAATGATAAAGAGAAATTGCTTCTCTTTCAGGTTACTCATAATTGGAAGCATTCCTAAGTTGAGTAATGCTGATCGGCCTCCTTCCATTTAGTTGACATGCACTGGAGACAGCTGCATGATTTGAATCTGGTTCAATTAAATCAGTGCTCTGGTTCTATATTGGATATAGAACAGTTCATATCTTAACGATGTTAAGGTACGGGGAGTTGTCCGGCTTATGCTTAAAACCAGACTCCGGATAACTCAAGGCACGTTTCTGTAATGGCTGTTTGTGGGTTGACCCAGGCTATGACGAGGGTTGACTTTCTACCATCTGGCAGATCAATAGAAATATTGTTCTAGAATCGCCACAGTTTTATTAAAAATGGATTTTTTCAAAAACAGCAGTGGGAGTATGGTAGAACTGGAAGTGATTCCAGAACCGCAAACGATTACTGAAGATTTAATAAGGAACCTAAAGATTCAATCTGATTTGACATTCCATTGGCCACTCCGCAGATACGGTGGGTAACTTCAGGCACCCGAGAGGTACTCCGGTAGCCTCAAGGACGGTGACAGGGAAGTTCTTGTTTACCCACACTTGCCATTGTTGTTGTTCCAGGCTGCGAGACCTGGCAGGAGGATGAGTATAGCGTCGTTCTAAATTATCTTTAGAAGTGCACGTCTATATGACTCTGCCAGAGGGTTGTCGTAGTCAGTGGGAGCAGCGGAAGCATTGGTGGACATCAGGCTTATGTCTATTTATAGGCTAAAGCAGATATAGCGGAGTTAGATCATCTGTTTCTGATGTGACAGTCATAGGTTTGACGTCATCAGAATAGGGGATGGATCTGTTGAGAAGGTAGTAGGAAGTGACATTCCTATACTACGATCGGTTATACTTTGGTCGTCACACAGTGGTTTCTCCACATGGGACTTGGATATTATATCTGACATACTGGTTACTAGATCTATGGTTTTAGATCTAGATTTGGGTGGTTTCCCAATCAGGGTACTTTGACAGCATTCTAAGAGTATTTAGAATGGACGACTCCTGGCATGGTAGTGTACCTGCAGGTAATGGAGTCACCCTCTCTAAAGGTGTCTTACAGACTAAAGTAGAGAGGGATGTGTATGATTGGCAGATCACTTGCTTAGGCAATTGAGTCAATCATGAGATGTCAAGTACCACACCAGATGTTGTTCTTGCACTAGATGCAATAAGTTGATATTGATCCAATCCTGGAGGAACAGTCGGAAGCAGTTTTAGAACATAAGTGAATGTTCTAGGGATATGATAACGACTGCCTCCTTTAGGAGACGGTTATCACTCCAGGCTTCCAAGGTGACATGGACGACAAGGAGGTTGTCAGAGTTATAGTTCTCCCTCTGACGAGGGACAGTATTTTGGACAGGTGGTCCAAAGAAATACTGAGGGAGGCATGGCGCAGGATACTGATTAAGTTCAGTTGACGATACAGTCTAAGAAGTTTGGATTTGGAGTTCATTTATGAACTAGGTCCCATCAGCCATCCAGACATTCCAAGACAGGTATTGCTCATTTCGGGAGATGGTTTTCTCCGCGAACTTGAGATATAGAGAGACATAGAAAGAAACATCACAGCGGATCCACTCACTGAGGCTATTCCTCGAACGCAATAGTTTCGCAAACGAGCTTTGTGAGACTGACCAGTAGAGGAGTTGGGTGTTCGGTATCACACGGGCTGTGAGTATGCGACATCGCAATAAATAGCCTTGAGTGCAAGTGGGAGATTGTTGGAGATAGTGCCCTCAGAGTCAATTATTGGATCACAGGCACGTGATTGCAATGATTGAGGGAGGACCTATCCCGTTGGGACAATCTTACTCGAGATGATAGTATGCTATCTGGTTTATCTTTATCATCGTGTACTGCTTTAGGTGACCTGACATGTCGCTATTGCACGTTGATAGAGCCCCTAGGATTCTTGCTTGACGACCAGCAGTATGATGGCGATTATATACGTGGGAGCTGGGGTCTATAAGCACATCCTTAAAATGTCCCTAGTCGTGGGAGTTTCGAGACTGGGCATCGATACTCCATTAGTAGACTAGTGTATACAGTCGAGACCCCGACGAGGGGCGGTGGCCGGTCTCACAAGCCACTGGTGTCAGTTGGTTCACCTAAGATGTATACAGGTGCTCATTGGGTTATGAGTACACCGGACAGGACTCGCCGGGAACCTGCTAGTTGGTCTTATACCAGATGTCAGATAGCAGTTCCCTGGTGACATGTGTACAGGTTAGTTCATCGACCTGAGATCGTCATTTGTCTCGTGTGAGTTCCCACTGTACTTTGATTACTACCCTACCACGGCTCAAAGGAGTCGTGCAAACATGTTTTAGTTGGGTGCAGTCCTGAGCCACATGGAGGCAGTGAGCGGATCTGCAGGGGTTCGTCTCTCCCGGTATTGGGGGTGAGGTCACGCTGTGTCTAGGAGAGCCATTACGCAAAGCCCTCGGCCGAGGCAGGAGATTTACTGGTAGGTATTCCAGTAGTATCTCAGGGCGTTCTGGGCTACACTCCGACACGACTTGTACCGCTTTTGGGGGTCTGACTTTTACCCACCCCCTAGGCCCGACATGCGATGCTCATAGACGAACGGACCGGACTGTACGGATATTGTCACTGACAGGCTCAGTAGGGTGTCAGGATGAGTTCGCTCATCGACGTCCCTTTTGGTCAATAGCTGGTGGCCCGTCACGTATTGGCTGATATCTCTGACGTGCTAGTGGTTAAATCCACAGCCATAGTATTGACGAGTCTTTAGAGTCCACCACACTTACAGTTACTCAAGCTTTCGGGCGAAACGCTGTAGAGGCCGTATGGAGATATGGCAGGGTCCGATCAGATACGTGCGGTATTGCACGGATCAGGATCGGACAGTTTTGTACTAGTGGCCGTATGGATATATGGCAGGGTTCGATCAGACACGTGCGGTATTGCACGGATCAGGATCAGACAGATATTACTAGCCGGCTTTGGTTTAAGCCGGTCCTAGTTTAGTACAGTGTAGATTTTGTCTCATTGCATTTGTATCCGGTCGGAATACAGATGCGGGTGTGTATGCACAGTGTCGGGGTTTTCCTGTAATTTATTACGGGACCAGTTTTCTGGAGTTGCCAGTTTGCATTCCGTCCCGGCCGGTTTTCCTTTGTTCTTTCCCGGCCGGACTTTTCCGATGGAGGGTGTTATTTGCAAGTTTGCAAATAACATATTGTGGTGGGTTTATTTGTAAGATGATTTGTTATGATAGCATCTTTAGATACCATTCTTTTCCATCATCATTATATTCTTTTTCCATCACCTTTTCTTGGATTGATTGTGATTAGAAATGGATGATAAGTTGATGTGAGATTGTTATCATGATGCTTTGGATATGGTCACCTTTCTTTTTCTCCTACACTAACCTCCCTTCTTGTTATGGTTTTGAGATTGATTCCTCCACCATTCTTGCTAGAGATGAGAGCCTTCACTTGAGAGAAAAAGAATGAGAGAGTTCATTTCATCTTCTTCTTGCTAGAAAATTGAAAGCACCAATTTTCTTTACCTCTTCCTCCATCCATCAATGGCAACTACATAAACTCCAAGAGACAAAGTTTCTACACTACATTCTACATCAATTCTTGGGCATGTCGAGTTGCCGGCTTCATGCCCGAGTTGCCTCGGTATTGAGGCGGGAGCCCGTAAAAGACGCAGGCGATGTGGTGCCCTTCCGGCGAGGAGGCGACGATGTGGAGGCAAGATTTTCCGCGGGAGATCGGGACGATGACGAGAAGACCGGAGGACACGGATCACTCGGTATACTTCTCACACTCTCTCTTGATTGCTAGCATTAGGTTAATGGTTACGATCCGGGTTTTCATTGTCCGCGGTAGCGCCGGTTTCCGAGTAAGGAAAATTTTTTTGATTCCGCATTTTGGCCTCGAGTACGAGGCCGGGGCGCTGCCGTGGCGCAACAGAAACCCATCCGAACTCCTACTGAGCCAGTCCGTGACAATATCCACGCAGTCCGGTCTGTTCGTCTAAGACTATCGGATGAATGGTCTAGGGAGGTGGAGAACGTCAGACCCCTAATAAGCATACAAGTCGTGCCGGTATGGCTCAAGACCATTCGAGAATCTACTGATCAGTCCACCAGTAATTCTCCATCAGCCCTGGCCAGGGACTTATGGTAATGACCAACCGATCATAATACGATATCAACTCCCTATACCGAGAGAGACGAATCCCTAACAGTCGCTCACTGCCTCCATGTAGCTCGGGACTGTACCCAACTAAAACCTGTTTGCACGACTCCTTTGAGTCGTGGTAGGGTAGTAATCAAAGCACAGTGGGAACTCACACGAGACAAATGACGACCTTAAGTCAACAGACTATCTGCATACATGTCACCTGAGAACTGCTATCTGACGTTAGGTATAATACTATCTAGTCAGTTCTCCTGCGAGTCCTGTCCGGTGTACCCGTAACACAACGAGCACCTGTATACTATCTCCAGTACGACGTACCGATGGCTATGGGACAGACCATCTCCCCAACTGGGATGAGAATCGCACACACTAGTGTACTCCGAAGTATCGATGCCCTATCTCGATAATCCTACGACTAGGGACAAGTATAGGATGTTGTTTATAGACTACCCAGCCCCCACTAGTGTGACTGCCATCACAACGCTGGTAATCAAGCAAAGATCCTATGGGCTCTACTAATATGTATAAGTGATATGTTACAAGAAACATATGCACATATTAAAGTAGAAAAAACCAAGTAGCATACTACCATGTTTAGCAAGACTGTTGTATAACTGTGAATATCCCAAGCTTCCATTAAGTAATATACAACCTAGTATGATACAATAATGGCCCCTAGGGCATATACACTAACAATCTCCCACTTGCACTAGGGCCATGAGCTGGCATATCGTAGACCTATCATCTCAAATAGCCTCTCGAACTGCGTCTGAGGAATGGCCTTTGTGAATGGGTCAGCAATGTTATTCTCCATCTCTACTCTTTTCACCTTGATCTCCCGGCGATACACGATCTCCCTGATCAGGTGGTACCGCCTTAAGATGTGTCTGGACTTCTGATGGGACCTGGGTTCCTTCGCTAAAGCTATAGCGCCGTTGTTGTCGCAATACAGAGGTGTTGGACCAACACTGGTAGGAACCACCTGAAGTTCTGTGAGGAACTTCTTCATCCAGACAGCTTCTTTTGCGGCATCGCAAGCAGCTATGTACTCCGCTTCCATTGTTGAGTCAACAACGGTCTCCTGCTTGGAACTCTTCCAACAGACCGCCCCTCCATTGAGGGTAAAGACATAACCCGACATGGATTTGGAGTCATCCTTGTCACTCTGGAAGCCGGAGTCGGCAAAGGCCTCAATCTGGAGGTCTTTTCCGCCATACACCAAAAACATCTCCTTAGTCCTCCTCAGGTAATTGAGAATGTTCTTTACTGCTATCCAGTGCTTCTCCCCTGGGTTTGCTTGATACCGGCTTACTACGCTCAATGCGTATGCTACATCTGGTCTGGTACATAACATTGCATACATTATAGAGCCTACTGCTGAAGCGTAGAGTATAATCGACATGCGATCCCTTTCCAAATCAGTCTTGGGAGACATCTCTTTGGAGAGAGTGATTCCGTGATAAGCCGGTAGGTTACCGCGCTTAGAATCTTCCATACTGAATCTTTTCAATATGGTGTCTATGTACCTGGACTGCGAAAGTCCCAACATCCTCTTTGATCTATCACGATAGATCTGGATTCTCAGAATGTAGGTGGCATTACGCAGGTCTTTCATGGAGAATTTCTGTGACAAGAATCTTTTGACTGACTGTAACATAGGAATATCATTTTCTATTAGGAGAATGTCATCCACGTACAAGACGAGGAATACTACAACTCTCCCTACAATCTTTCTGTATATGCATGGTTCATCTGGATTTTTGATAAAGTCAAATTCTTTGACAGCATCATCAAAACAGATGTTCCAACTCCGAGATGCCTGCTTTAGTCCATAAATGGACTTAAGAAACTTGCATACTTTACCGTTGCTCCCACTCTGAATGAATCCCTCTGGCTGATCCATATAGATGCAATCTTCCAAATTACCATTTAGAAAAGCCGTCTTTACGTCTATCTGCCAGATCTCATAATCGTGGAAAGCAGCAATAGCAAGAAGGACCCGAATGGATTTTAGCATAGCTACTGGAGAAAAGGTTTCGTCATAGTCCAAACCAGGTCTTTGACGGAAACCCTTTGCAACAAGTATAGCCTTATAGGTTTCAACCTGTCCATCTACACCAATCTTCTTTTTGAAGATCCATTTGCATCCTACGGGTTTTACCCCATCTGGAGCAATGTCCAAAGTCCATACTTTGTTAGTGTACATGGACTCCATTTCGGTCCGCATTGCATCCAGCCATTTTACCGAGTCGCCGCTTTGAATGGCTTACTGGAAGCTAGTAGGCTCATCATAGTCAATAGTGCAATCCTCTCTATCCCTGTCTATGAGAAAACCGTAGTATCTCTCGGGCGGATGAGATTGCCTACTACTCCTGCGGAGTGGCGTCGGGATGCCCCTTTCTTCTGAAACCTCTGGTTCTACCATACTTTCAGTAACAGCTTGTGGTTCTGGAATTTCTTCCAGTTCTACTGCGCTCCCATTCTTCTGATTTTCTAAAAATTCAGCTTCTAAGAAATGGGCATGACGAGAAACAAAAACCTTTTTTTCCTCTGCGTAATAGAAATAATATCCCTTGGAGTGCTTTGGATATCCCACAAACTTACACTGTACTGAAAGTGCCTCGAGCTTGTCCGCACGCTGCCTTTTTACAAAAGCTGGACATCCCCATGTCTTAAAATGTTTTAGACAGGGTTTCTTCCCACTCCACATCTGATATGGTGTGGTAGGCACATTTTTGGTAGGAACCTGGTTCAAAAGATATGCAGCTGATTCTAGTGCATATCCCCAGAATGATCGCGGTAACTCAGCCTTACTCATCATGGAACGAACCATATCCAATAGGGTTCGATGCCTCCTTTCTGATACACCGTTGTGTTGTGGTGTGTATGGAGGAGTAAGCTGAGAGAGAATTCCATTCTCTTTTAAGTAACCTAGGAACTCGGCACTTAAGTATTCACCACCTTGATCAGATCTCAGTGTCTTGATACTTTTGCCGGTTTGGTTTTCCACTTCATTCTTGTATTCTTGGAATTTCTCAAAAGCCTCGGATTTATGCTTCATTAAGAAGACATATCCATACCTAGAGAAATCATCCGTAAAAGTAATGAAGTAGGAATAACCTCCTCGCGCATGTGTAGACATTGGACCGTATACGTCACTGTGTACGAGTCCCAAGAGCTCGCTTGCTCTTACTCCGTGTCTAGTAAACGGAGTCTTTGTCATCTTTCCTATGAGACAAGATTCACAAGTAGCATAAGATTGATATTCAAACGGATTTAAATATCCTTCTCTATGTAACTTAGTCAACCTTCTCTCATTGATGTGACCCAGTCTACAATGCCATAAGAAAGCCTGATTTAATTCCGGAGACTTTCTTTTAAGTGCGTTCTGGACACTAAAAATTTGAGCTTGATTTAATACGTATATTCCGTTTTCTAATGTACCTGACACAATCATAACATGATTTAGGTGGATGTGGACCACATCGCCTATAAATGTAAAATCATATCCTTCCTTAGAAAGTAAGGATACAGATATGATATTACAAGTTGTACCTGGTACATAAAAACAGTTACGCAGAATCAATATCTGCCCAGTTGTCGGTCCAAGATGGTATTCCCCTACGGATTCAGCGTCCATGCTCATTCCGTTAGCAATCCTGAGTGTTATATCACCTATCCTGATAACCCTACGGTTTTTCAGAGCCTGTAACGAATTACAGATGTGAGATCCTGACCCGGTATCCAATACCCAGGAAGTAGGGTTAACTGACATACAGTTCTCTATTACAAATACACCCGAAGCTGAAGCCACAACATGCTTCGAATCCTGGCTACTGGCTTCCAAAGCCCTGCAATCTTTCTGCCAATGCCCAATCCCATAACAATAGGAACGTCCCTCTTTTACTAAATCCAGTCCCGAAACTTTTTCCCTTCTCTTTCCTTCTATTTCCCTGGTTTCCTTCAGGGTAGAGGCAGATACTGTAGAATCAAGTCAGTACATGACCTATTTCCCAACATGGTCTCTAGCTCCTTGAGCTCATCAATATAGCTAGTCATTGTAAGGACGTTGTCCCCTACAAATGACCCGACAACTATCCTCGCTTGAATTAATTCGTTCGAGGTCTTATATCTTGCGATATGAGATTGCTCAACATATAAATCTTTGTTATGGAGAAATATGGAAACTAAGTCCATCTTCCCGTTCTGCTTTTGGTATACACTATCAACTGAAGTCAACACGAGGCATTTGACTTTCGCTTTATCCTTTTCCCTTGTCTGACGGATATCCATATCCGTGACGGTGGAAACTGGACCTGGGACGGCGGGATCTTGAATAGTAATAGGGTGGTCCAACTTGTCATAGGCGATGGACATCTGGACAGGCCTTTGCCAGTCATATAAGTCAGATTCAGTCAATTTGTTATCTAGATGTAACCTAGTCGTGGTCACAAGCTCGCTGCAATTAAGAGAGATAGAAGAAAACACTTTTAGCATGATGCTCTTGCAAGTTTAGATTGGTTTTTAGTTTATCTAAACAGGATGGCTCCCACTGTTTCTCGAATCCCTCCTCAAACCAAAAAGGAAGAACTAGCCAGGACTATTCTCACCGTACAATACTTGCTTAACCGTACAGCCAGGCCAGTGTCGATACTTTGAGGGAGGTTTTCCAACGCTTTCGCGAAGTTCCTTAATTAAAGAACCTCTTTTCTCTGGGGGCGTAACCCCGCTGACACCTTTCTAGGCACCCACTTGGTTTATAGCATTGATCGTTAAGTGACGAATCTCCTGATAAGTAGTATATACTCACAGTAGGATCGGAATTCAAATATCATCGTATGATAATATTGATGGAATCCTACTAACATTCATCAAACTCTAAATGGAATGTAACACTAGCAAGTTTCAGTTTCTTTAGAAACTCCCGATGTGGATTTTTGCCCCATGCTCTTATGACCTTGACTAAGGGCCAACAAATCATAAGTCACATGTCAAGTTCTGCCCATCATTATCTTTTTAATTTAAACCCACCCGTATATACTCTAGACTAAGGGCCAACAAAATAATACGACTGTCCCAAACCAATGCATCTATCTATGCAACAAATGAATACCCCAGCAGCTACCAAACACTATGTCTTGACTAAGGGCCAAACAAATATAGCTTGAATACTACTGACCATCTATAAGAAATGAGGGAGGGCTACGGATGGTTTTGGCAAAACCGTGAACGTAGTGAACTTGATATAATCGAAGGAACCTGATAGCTTTTTAAAAGGAGTGGTTAAAGCTCCGCAATTAAAAATTCTGCTCTTTTTAAAATAACCGAGTGGTTTCTTTTAAATGTGTTCCAACAATTTAACTTTGGTTTATTTTCTTTCCATTATAATAATGCGTCCCATCATTGCAGAAAACAACGAAAATATCACGTCCTCTTATGCCATCCGCATTCGCCACGGGGTCCCGTCATCACCCGTTAGGTTACTTAACTAACGACAGAGCGGGGGATGGGCTGGCGCGGGTGTAAAACATAAGTGACGTCTAATAGCTATCATATATAGATATTGTACATTCGTCAGACGCAATAATAGGCATTCCAGATTACAGATGAACTTTTATTGGATATACTAGCAATCCGCATTTGCTTTGAGCCTGCAACAAAAGACGGATTACACAGTTGTGATGAATAGCCATTACCCCACCCTAGACCCCTACGGGTACGGCAAACTACCCGCCAAGTACCCGAAGTGAAGCGGTCTCCCTCAACAACGTGAGTAGACCACTAAACACTTCAAAGTACCTGGTAGTTTGTGCACCCCACCTTGGGTCTATCCTAGGAGCAAAAACAGTAAAAACGAAATAATACAACGGTGGCTACAACCGCAACCTGGATGCGCCCCGCAAAATAATATTATAACATATTACAATTTACATCGAATGAATGAATATAAAACACATCTCAAATCCCGACTAATCATCATAACATTCCAATCAAGTTCATATACATAAACAGTAAACATTACAGAAATGTGCAACCCCTTACCAACCGACATACTAGTAGTGAGGGGAGGTTTACGAACACATTAAACATTACAGATAAAAACCCGATTAGCAATTAATTTAGAACATCGATCGACTACCTTTTTCCGTGTCTACCCCAAAAGCAAACCAGCACAGAAGTAACCTAGGCAGAAACAGAATATACTGGAAAACAAAACACCAAAATATATGAATTACTGTGCAAATCCGAGTCAACTCGGAGTTGACTCGGCGGCGGATCCGCGGCCAAAAGCACTATTTTGCCGTGGATCCGCGGCCATCTAACCGAATTGAGAGCTCATATTTTCCCAGTTTTCTTATTTTTCGCTGCTGTGAATTTTAAGGTATATGAAATATTTTTTTAGACACTTTTAAAATTAACAGAAACTTGGGGTTTCCGGGGTTTCGTTTTCGTGTTTTTCCGACGATCAAAGTTCTAATTAGATGCTAACAAGCTTGTAATGGTTTAGTTGTCTCTGATACCACTGTAAGTCCATGTTACGCACCCTACGAAGTTGCGGGGAGGCGGAATATATGAAAAACGATTATCAAAGCTTCGTAACACGGACTTGAGTGCATGAATCGTATCTAATCCGTTACTAACTAACTACTAAAGGTTTAACTACTCGGATTCGAAGTTATACCTCACGTTACATGTCCTTCGGGTCTTCATCGCCATCCTCCACTCCTCGTAGGCTCCTTGGAACATCGACATCTCAACGGCCTCCTTGAGTCAAAGATGATCCACCCGAGAGCTCCTACTCCAAGATTGATCTCTAACTTGAGATAACTAGGTTTCTTTAGTTGCTAATTAAAGTGACCTAGGTGATATAGAGTGAGGTTATATATTAATTAGTCTATCTAATTCTTGATCTCAATACATGAGAGGGGAGGATTAGGGTTTCAAGAGAGAATGAGCTTGAGGAGAGAGAAGGTGAGCATGAGAATGATATTGAAAAATGAACTCATTTTAATATATCAACCATAATAATTTATCAAATAAATAATTCAAATGATTAATCACCATGGTTGATTCATTCACCTTGTGTGATTCATCTCATGAGTCATTAGCTAATAAATGCGTCATTTAACTCCATGGATGAATCACACAAATGAGTCATTAAGCAATAAATGCTTATGCCACCTTAACCCCCAAGTCACCATGCTTCTAGAAGCTTTCCGGAAAATTACGAGAACGCCCCTCCAATCCGTGAAAACACGGAAAAACTTTAGACTGTATAAATCCAATAACCCAATACTAGAATATGGCTTAAACCAAAGCCGGCTAGTAAAAACTGTCCGAACGTCGTACGTGCGAACCCGTATGTGTTCGAACCCTTGTCGTAAAACCATACGACCTCTATATCGTTTCGCCTCGAGCAGGGAAACTCTCTGTGTGGGACTCTAAAGACTCGACACTACGCTGGCAGTGGGTTTAACCACAGACCGCACGCGGCACTAGCTGTACGTAACGGTCCCCAGGTAGATGTCGATAAGAAGGCCGATGAGAAAACCCATCCGAACTCCTACTGAGTGTCCGTGACAATATCCACGCAGTCCGGTCTGTTCGTCTAAGAGTATCGCATGTATGGTCTAGGGAGGTGGAGAACGTCAAACCCCTAATAACCATACAACTCGTGCCAGTATGGCTCAAGACCATTCGAGAATTTACTGATCAGTCCACCAGTAATTCTCCATCAGCCCTGGCCAGGGACTTATGGTAATGACCAACCGATCACAGTGCGATATCAACTCCCTATACCGGGAGAGACGAATCCCTAACAGTCGCTCACTGCCTCCATGTGGCTCAGGACTGTACCCAACTAAAACCTGTTTGCACGACTCCTTTGAGCCGTGGTAGGGTAGTAATCAAAGCACAGTGGGAACTTACACGAGACAAATGACGACCTTAAGTCAACAGACTATCTGCACACATGTCACCTGAGAACTGCTATCTGACGTTAGGTATAATACCACCCAGTCAATTCTCCTATGAGTCCTGTCCGGTGTCCCCGTAACACAACGAGCACCTGTATACTATCTCCAGTACGACGCACTGATGGCTGTGGGACAGACCATCTCCCCAACTGGGAAGAGAATCGCACACACTAGTCTACTCCGGAGTATCAATGCCATGTCTCAATAATCCTACGACTAGGGACAAGTATAGGATGTTTCTTATTGACTACCCAGCCCGCACTAGTGTGACTGCCATCACAACGCTGGTAATCAAGCAAAGATCCTATGGGCTCTACTAATATGTATAAGTGATACGTTACAAGAAACATATGCACATATTAAAGTAGACAAAACTAAGCAGTATACTACCATGTTTAGCAAAACTGTTGTATAACTGTGAATATCCCAAGCTTCCATTAAGTAATATACAACCTAGTATGATACAATAATGGCCCCTAGGGCATATACACTAACATGGCTTGGCTGAAAGATTGGCTAACTTGTAAGGTGTGATTAATCCCGGCTAGTCTTACCTTTTAGGGTTTGAAGGAAGATTTGATAAAAACAGTGGGAGACATCCTAATTAGATAAAATAATAACCAATCTAATCTTGCAAGAGCATACGCTAAAGTGTTTTCTTCTCTCTCTCTCCAGGTAGCGACCATGTCAGGCCTTAATCAAGATAATAATATGGATGTATTGACATAACCTGCTTATTATACCGAGCAGAGGAACGTTGGTCCCGTTCTTTCTTATAAGTGTTATAAGACTGAGCAGGAAATAGGAGAATATCTGGATTCTCACGCTGCCCAAACGAAGAATAAGCATGTTGATGCATCTTCTTCAGGTGTGTTAGTTATCGAGAACTGTTTCTCTGTTCACTCTACGTCCTGGGTATTAGATACCGGATCGGGATCCCGCATATGTAATATGTTACTGTTAGTTATATGTATGCCCTAGGTAGGACTTTCTTGCTCTTCATGATAGTACGCTATCTGGTTGCTCTTTATCTTAACATGTATACTTTCTGTCTCTCTGATTATATGTTGATAAAGCCCTTAGGATGTGTACTCGACTTCCAGGACTGTGATGCAGATCACACTAGTGGGGCCTGGATAGTCCATGAGTACATCCTTGAAATGTTCCTAGTCGAGGGAATATCGAGACGGGGCATCGATATTCCAGAGTAGACTAGCGTATATCTTCTCGACCCATGCGATGGGCGATGGATGATCCCATATCCATTGGTGTTTGACATCGGAGATGGTATGCGGGTGCTCAGTGGAGACTGGGTACACTGAACGGACTCGCCGAGAACTCCCAGATGGTATTATACCTCACGTCAGATGGCAGTTCTCTGGTGACACTGGTACAGCTTAGTCTGTTGACCCGAGATCGTCATAGAGTCTTGTGTGTCTCCCACTGTGCTTTGATTTCCACCCTACCACGGATCTACTGAGTTGTGCAAACAGGTGGTTTTTGGGTACAGTCCCGATTCACATGGAGGCAATGAGCGATAGGAGGGGATTCGTCTCTCCCGGTATTGGGGGTTGATGTTGTGCTATGCTCGACTGGCCATAATAGGAAATCCCTGGCCAGGGTTGCAGTGATATACTGGTAAGAGTTATCAGTAGTTTCACGAATATTATGGACCCTACGTCGGCATGACTTATCGAGCTATTGGGGTCTGACGTTTACCACCCCTAGGAGAGATATGCGACATATCAGACAAACAGACCGGACTGTACGGTAAGTGTTACTGGTTGGATTCGCAGGAGTGTGAGCGGGCTTGCTCGTCGATCTTCTGATCGCTCAATACCCGGGTGGCCGTTACGTTTAGCAGACCGCTTGCGGCTTGTGGGTGTTTGATATGATCATCATCCGCTGCCGGCGTATTGACGAGTCTTTAGAGTCCTACACAGGGGTTTCCTGGCTCAAGCGAAACGAAATAGGAGTGCATATGAGATATGTGCGGGACCGAGAATAATGCGTGTATATGATACCGTATTTCATTCTCGCGATGAATGTGTCAAATGGTTGTATGCGATATAACCTAGTTATCGAATCAAGGATTGATTCGATAAGCCGATACATTGGATACTAGCCGGTTATATGCGATATAACCGGATCATTGAATCAAGTGTTGATTTAATGATTGAATGTATAACTATATATTTGATATATTACTTTGCAATAACTAGTATTGGTTCACTTTAAATGGACTTACTCACTTGGTTTGTGCACATTGTATATGTGATATATTTTGTGCACATGATTGTATCATGTTTGATGATACATGCAAGCTAGGGTTAGTGTAAAGAATTAGACCATGGTTAGGTTTATGATTAGGGTTTTCTTTTTATTTACTTATTCATTTATTTATTGTTTTTGTTTATTTTGGAAAATGAAAAGGATAATGAGAAAAAGAATGGTTGCTTGTTTTGTTTTTTAGTTGAAGTTTCTTGAAACTTTGACCAAGTCACCATTCTTATCTCATCCTTTAACCTAACCATTCAAATTAACCATGGTCCATTCTCTACAACTAACCAAGGTTTAGTAAATGATAAGTATTGATTTATTTATCATTTACAAAACACTTATCATAATTCTTTATCATCTTCTTCTTCATCTTCAAGTTGAAGAAAGCTTGCACCTTCAATGGCAACTAGCCAAATCAAGTGAGAAATCCAAATCTAAAGTCTACCCACTTCCTATTTCTTCATCCTCTACTACTTGCCATGTACTAGAGTGTGTTGTCTTCATAAGTTTCTTGACTTGGCGAAGGCGGAGCTCGTTCTTGTGATGCCTCGACGTAGATCATCTTCGGCATCGAACCGACGATCAAGCCCGCCCATTTCTTCGACGAAGCCGATACTTGAGTTCGGGGTTCGATTTGGACAGCGGAGGGAGATCATCGTGGAGCTCAGGAATTGGTGGACCGGATCTACAAAGGTTGTAGCCCCTTTCCTTTAGATACATTTCCGTTTACTTGCATGCTTCGCCTAGATATCTAGTAAACGATCCGTATTAGGGTTTGTAGGCACCCGTAAAATTTGATTTGTGCATGTTTGATCACTTGTGAGACCTCACTAGGGTGCCTAGGAACCCTACAGTGGTATCAGAGACTAGCTAGAGCCTTAGGCGAAGTCCCGACGGAATCAGAAGTCCGATCGACCCAAAACCCGACTTTGAAAATGCTCTCTGGACATTTCTGTAAAATGTAGTTTTTTCGAGATTAAAAATATTCAGAAAAATCAGCAGGAAGATATAAGAGATACTGTAAAATTCGTGGTCCTGATTCCATAAAGTAGGCGCGGATCCGCGGCCTTAAAGAAGGCTCATGCGGCGGATCCGCGGCTACTTTGTCGTTTTGTGCATCTATTTCTGCACAGTAATTCTTATTTTTATGTGCTGATTTTCCTAGGAATTTTTAATAATTTTTCCAGCGTTGTATTTTCTGGGTTGTATTGGGGACTCGGTGTATTCGATCGGACTGTCTAATTTTTGTCGGTATGCTTTTCCGGGTATTTTTAGAATATGTTAAAAAGTTTGACCGGATATAAATACCCACTTTTTCCCCTGCCGGGAAATTTCCAATTGTTGGATTTTTCCGTAGTTTAACGACGTTCTAAGTAGTGCAAATAACGCGATGGACCCTCTAGAAGACAACAAACCTTAACTCGATTATGTGACCGTCTTGAACTGCCCTTTGAACCTTCGGGTTTGGGACAGTACGGCGTGCCACATGTGAGGCGTTGGCTTGACCCTTCTACGGCTGGACCGTTGGTACTGAGGCACGAACTGAATGTTGTTAGACTTATTTCATGTGTTGAGCTGTATCGGGAAAACTTGGATGTTCGATTGTTTGATCGAAAAGTTTAGCATTTTCTATTTATCCGGAATGTGATACAATAATTGGAATTCACAAATTGTTATGAGATAACGGAATGAATATTATAAACATAGCAGTTTAGTCTCATTTGATCGGTTGCCACGGAATTTTGATGTGATCAAAAGTCCGTCGCAATCACTTAGCGTACGCGGATACTCGCCGGGTAAACTTAATAGACAGCCTCACTCCATAGCCCCGACCAAGTGACTGTAGGAGAACCCCGTCGCCGAAAGCATCCGTTTGGGTGCTCGCGGTAGCGGTGTTCCGCCTTGGTGCACTTCGTAGACGGTTTCGGGGGTGTGGCCGTCTACTAAAGTTTGCGACGAGCATTCGATCAGAATGTCGGGAATCCTGTTGAATTGCCCGACTTAATATTGAAAAGTGTTTTCGATTTTGAGACTAAAATGCGGAGTTTATAATTTTTAGGCATGCGATGTCTAAGTAATTCATTTGGTCAGGCATGCGATGTCTGAGGAGGTTGCGGATTCCAACTGTTGTAGTTTTACAATTTCTTTTCTGTGACCGTAAGTGTAATATGTGGTATCGCCGGTTTCGTTGCTATATGTCAACGACAATTGGGATGCGCATATTTACTTACGTTGATGACATGTGATGTTATGTGTTGCTGGATATGTTATATTGGATCGTCGTGTTTGAATAGCCGGGGGTTTTTTATGTGAGATGAGTGTTTTTCATTTTCATTCATGTAAAAACTTGTATGTAATATTCTTTTATTGGGGCACTTCCAGGTTGCGGAAGATGTCACCGTTGATGTATATTATTTACTTTTCTGCACTAGGATAGACCCAAGGAGGGGAGCACAAGTAACCGGGTTCTGGGGTCCAGAGGGAGACCAACTCGAGGAGTCGAGTCCGGGTCTCCTAACCCTAGAATTGGTAGGGTTGCTTGCCGCTCTCGTAGGGGTCTTGGGGTGTGGGATTGGCTATTCATCACGACCGTGGAATCCGTGTTTTATACTGGCTCGTATTGAAAACACGGACGTCCTAGTATATCCAATATTTCATATGTTTCTTCTGCTGTGATTTATCTGTGATCATGTGATGTTCTGTGACAGGTATTATATATAGTATATATGATATATTATATAGACGTTGCTTATGTTTTACACCCGCGCTAGCCCTGCCTCGCTCTGGCGTTAGTTACCTAACCTAACGGTGCAGACGGGACATCGAGGCGAATGCGGATGGCATAAGCGTACGTTATATTTATCTGTAATGGTTAGGTAGACTTAAATGATGGGATATTCATTAATGAGATTAATGAAAGAAAATAAACCTAATTGATGTTGTGGAATCGAATTTCAAAATAAAAAAGGTAGCTGCAGTTCTTGCTTTGCATCGTGGTGTTCCTTGTAGAACATCCTGCACCTTATTCGATGAGGAAAGGACCGAGATCCCTTCACCGGGAGTGACTCCTTTAGCAATAACTGGCAGATGCTACAACCCTCGGTTTGTCTTTGATTGCTTCTATAGTTTCCGCTTTGCACAGTGATATATATGATATATCCCGCACCTCATTCGACGAGGAAAGGGCCGACGATCCCTTCACCGGGAGTGACCCCTTTAGCAAAACTAGAAAAGCCTCGAAAACATTCCATAAAACCCATTTGATTCCGCAACGAGATCAAGTTCAAAGCGTTAAAGGTTTTCACAAAAACCATTCGCAACCCTCCGTCATTTTAGGAAGTAGAGTACTTAGTATTCGTGCTGTGTTTGTTGACCATAGTCAAGGCACAGTGTACGGTAGCTAAGTGATGTCTTCCTACACCGCATATGATGCGATTAGTTAGGACAGTCGCGTGACTTTGTTAACCTTAGTTAAGGGTCATGTGGGTGGGTCTAATTAATCACGAAATGACGGGTAGAACTTGACTAGTGCTTATGATTTGTTGACCATAGTTAAGGTCATAGGTGCTAGGGGTAAAAACCTTTATCGGGAGTTTCAAGTGTTGAAATTTGCAATGAGATTGCATACCTTCTATATGATAGTTGGATCCCGATCCCCACTGCGAGTAATTGTTACTCCTGGGAGAGTTTTGCACTTTACAATTAGCCGATCAAGTAGGTGTCTAGAAAGGTGTCAATGGGGTTACGCCTCTGGGAAAACGAGGTTTACTGTAATTAGGTCCGTGCGAAAGCACGGGGAACCTCCCTCAAAGTACCGACACTGGCCTGGCTGAAAGATTGGCGAACTTGTAGAGTGTAATTAATCCCGGCTAGTCTTTCCTTTTAGGGTTTGAAGGAAGATTTGATAAAAACAGTGGGAGCCATCCTGATTAGATAAAATATATAACCAATCTGATCTTGCAAGAGCGCACGCTGAGTGTTTTCTTCTCTCTCTCTCCAGGTAGCGACCATATCACGCCTTAATCAAGATAATAATACGGAAAATTGACCGAACCCGCTTGTTATACTGAGCTGGGGAACGTTGGTCCCGCTCCAACTTATAATTGTTATAAGACAGAGCAGGAAATTGGGGAATACCAGAATTCCTATGCCGCCCAAACGAAGAAAGTGCATATGATGCATCTCCTTCGGGTGTGTTCATTACAAAGAACTGTTTCTCAGTATCCAATGCATCCTGGGTGTATGATACCGGATCAGGATCCCAGATATGTAATCTGTTACATAGGGCTACAAAAAGGTAGAAAAACTGAGAACGGATGATAAGTTTCATGAGACAGAAAACGGGGCAAGTGTTGCAGCCAAGTCTGTTGGTCACTGTCACCCTGTATTACGAATACATTGATTCTGAACAAATGCTATTAGATACCGAACCTGATATACAAAATCATATCAGTCTCTTTATTACTAAAGAAATGATATAATTTTGTATTGATGGATAATGTTTTGAACATTTTCTATATCAAAAGTTGATCGATTCAGGCACGTTATCTAAAAGCATTGAAGTTCTAAATCAAACTCCAGTTCCTAGTATACAGAACACACACAAGAGGAAGAGTTCAGAAATGAACGAATCCTTCTTGAGGCATTGTAGACTAGGTCATATCAATGCGACCCGACTGGCTGAAGTTACATTTAGATGTATATTTAAATCAGTTTGAATTTACATCTTGTGAAACTTGCCAGTCATGTCACAAAGATAAGATGACCATAGCTCTGTTTATTGGAAACAGAGGAAGAGTTGGTAAACTCTTGGGACTGATACATGATGATGTATGTAAGGTCTCCTGTCTACACATGTCAGGACTGGTTCTTTATACTTCATTATATTCTCTGATAATCTCTCAAGATTCAGTCATATGTTCCTGTTGAAACATAAGTCCGAACCTTTTGAGGTATTCACAGAATATAAGTTAGAAGTAGAGAACCAAAATACGGGTATAAGTATTATGTCCTATGATGAGATCAGGGAGGATAATACTTGTGCATATAATTCCTGGACTATTCTAAAGGAGAATGAGATTCTCTCTCAGCATTACTCCTCCGTATAAACCATAGCACGATGGTATATCGGGGCGGAGTAATCACACCCTATATGATAAGGTGTGCTCTATGATGAGTACTACTGAGTTGCCTATTTCCTTTTTTGGGAGTTATGCGCTTGAGAAGCTGCATACCTATTGAATTAGGTTCAAATCAAATCAGTGCCTACCACTCCATATAAGATATGGTGCGGGAAGATCCTATCTTTTAAGTAAGTTAAGATTTGGGATTGTCCGTCCTATGTCAAAAGCAAAATCCGGACAAGATCGAGGCAAGATCAGTTCTGTAGAACTGGAAAGGTTCCAGCTGTACAAAACTGCAGATAATTTGGTAGAACCAAAGGATTCAATAGTTTCCGACGAACATCAGCCTCTCCGCCGATCTAGTAGGGTTCCTCACCCACCTGAGAGATACCTCGGTTTCTCGATGACAGTGGGAGCGAGGATTGCATCATGAGATGATGACCTAACCAGTTTCGAGCAGGCCATCGAGAGTAGGGACTCTGTAAGAATGGCTGGATGCTTAGTGATCTGAGATGGAATCCATGTACACCAGCAAAGTATGGACTTTAGCTGCTATATCTGAAAGGTTAAATCCCCATCAGGAGCAAGTATATCTTGAGAAGATTACTTGGTGTAGATGGAAAAGTTGAGACTTTCAAAGCTAGACTTATTAAAGGTTTTCGTCATCGACCAGGCGTGGATAATAATGAAACCTTTTTCCAGTAGCTATGCTTAAGTCTATCCAGATCCTACTTACCATGGCTACATACCATGACTACGATATCTGGTGGTTGGGTGCCATGACTGCTTTTCTAAATACTGATTTAGAAGAGAACGTCTATAAGAACACAGCCAGAGGTCTTCGTAAACAGTGGGAGCAGCGGAAACGTGTGCAAGTTGCTTTACATAATGAAGCAGGCATCGCGGAGTTGGAACGTCTATTTTGATGTGATAGTCAAAGTGTTTGACTTCATCAAAATGGTAGACGAACCTTGTATATACAAAAGGGTAGTAGAGAGTAAGGTGGTCATCTTCGTATTGTACGTAGACAACATACTCTTGATAGGAAAAGAGTTTCCTATACTACGATCGATCAATCTCCTATTATCACAAGGATTCTCCAAATAGGATAAAGATGATACCTCCTAAATCCTGAGATTTGGACCTATGAGATAGATCTAAAGGGATATTAGGGTTCTCACTAGGTATAGTGAGATTGTATCAATCGATCCTGGGGAGAATCACTGGAAGTGTTCCAAGGTGATAAAGACGACTGAATGTCAGTCACAGGCATTGTCTTTACCCTCTGTAAAGGGACGGTATGTTGGAAGAGTTCTAAGCAAGATACCGTGGCAAACTAGACGATAAAGGCTGGTAACATCGCTATTAAAGATACTACCAAAGAGGCAGTTTGGGTGTATATTGGTTCATAGGATGAACTAGGTTCCTACCATTGTGTGACAATGGAACTGTGGCTTTGGCCCTGGAACCCTGGTCCAATCAGTGACCCAGACATAATCTAAGGCAGCATCAACTGATCATGGAGATAGTTAATTTCCAGGGTGATCGAGGTTAGGAGAGTAGACTCAGAGGACAACACGGCGGATCCACTCACGAAGGCCTTTTCCCAAAGAGAGACTTTTATGGGATGGTTGAGTATGTGATACTGCAACCACTGCTACAGATGGCCCTAGTGCAAGTGGGAGATTGTTAGTTATATGTATGCCCTAGAGGCCATTACTGTACATTGGATGTATATTGTAGTGGATGCTGGGACATATATAGGTAGGACTTTCTTGCTCGACATGATAGTACGCTATCTGGTTGCTCTTTATCTTAACATGTATACTTTCTGTCTCTCTGATTACATGTTGATAAAGCCCTTAGGATGTGTACTCGACTTCCAGGACTGTGATGCAGATCATACTAGTGGGGCCTGGATAGTCCATGAGTACATCCTTGAAATGTTCCTAGTCGAGGGAATATCGAGACGGGGCATCGATATTCCAGAGTAGACTAGCGTATATCTTCTCGACCCATGCGATGGGCGATGGATGATCCCATATCCATTGGTGTTTGACATCGGAGATGGTATGCGGGTGCTCAGTGGAGACTGGGTACACTGAACGGACTCGTCGAGAACTCCCAGATGGTATTATACCTCACGTCAGATGGCAGTTCTCTGGTGACACTGGTACAGCTTAGTCTATTGACCCGAGATCGTCATAGAGTCTTGTGTGTCTCCCACTGTGCTTTGATTTCCACCCTACCACGGCTCTACTGAGTTGTGCAAACAGGTGGTTTTTGGGTACAGTCCCGATTCACATGGAGGCAATGAGCGATAGGAGGGGATTCCTCTCTCCCGGTATTGGGGGTTGATGTTGTGCTATGCTCGACTGGCCATAACAGGAAATCCCTGGCCAGGGTTGCAGTGATATACTGGTAAGAGTTATCAGTAGTTTCACGAATGTTATGGACCCTACGTCGGCATGACTTATCGAGCTATTGGGGTCTGACGTTTACCACCCCTAGGCGAGATATGCGACATATCAGACGAACAGACCGGACTGTACGGTAAGTGTTACTGGTTGGATTCGCAGGAGTGTGAGCGGGCTTGCTCGTCGATCTTCTGATCGCTCAATACCCGGGTGGCCGTTACGTTTAGCAGACCGCTTGCGGCTTGTGGGTGTTTGATATGATCATCATCCGCTGCCGGCGTATTGACGAGTCTTTAGAGTCCTACACAGGGGTTTCCTGGCTCAAGCGAAACGAAATAGGAGTGCATATGAGATATGTGCGGGACCGAGAATAATGCGTGTATATGATACCGTATTTCATTCTCGCGATGAATGTGTCAAATGATTGTATGCGATATAACCTACTTATCGAATCAAGGATTGATTCGATAAGCCGATACATTGGATACTAGCCGGTTATATGCTATATAACCGGATCATTGAATCAAGTGTTGATTTAATGATTGAATGTATAACTATATATTTGATATATTACTTTGCATTAACTAGTATTGGTTCACTTTAAATGGACTTACTCACTTGGTTTGTGCACATTGTATATGTGATATATTTTGTGCACATGATTGTATCATGTTTGATGATACATGCAAGCTAGGGTTAGTGTAAAGAATTAGACCATGGTTAGGTTTATGATTAGGGTTTTCTTTTTATTTACTTATTCATTTATTTATTGTTTTTGTTTATTTTGGAAAATGAAAAAGATAATGAGAAAAAGAATGGTTGCTTGTTTTGTTTTTTAGTTGAAGTTTCTTGAAACTTTGACCAAGTCACCATTCTTATCTCATCCTTTAACCTAACCATTCAAGTTAACCATGGTCCATTCTCTACAACTAACCAAGGGTTAGTAAATGATAAGTATTGATTTATTTATCATTTACAAAACACTTATCATAATTCTTTATCATCTTCTTCTTCATCTTCAAGTTGAAGAAAACTTGCACCTTCAATGGAAACTAGCCAAATCAAGTGAGAAATCCAAATCTAAAGTCTACCCACTTCCTATTTCTTCATCCTCTACTACTTGCCATGTACTAGAGTGTGTTGTCTTCACAAGTTTCTTGACTTGGCGAAGGCGGAGCTCGTTCTTGTGATGCCTCGACGTAGATCATCTTCGGCATCGAACCGACGATCAAGCCCGCCCATTTCTTCGACGAAGCCGATACTTGAGTTCAGGGTTCGATTTGGACAGCGGTGGGAGATCATCGTGGAGCTCAAGAATTGGTGGACCGGATCTACAAAGGTTGTAGCCCCTTTCCTTTAGATACATTTCCGTTTACTTGCATGCTTCGCCTAGATATCTAGTAAACGATCCGTATTAGGGTTTGTAGGCACCCGTAAAATTTGATTTGTGCATGTTTGATCACTTGTGAGACCTCACTAGGGTGCCTAGGAACCCTACAGTTACATGGGCTACGAAAAGGTAGAGAACTGGGAATGGGTGATCATTCCGTAAGAGTAGGGAATGGTGAAGATGTTGTAGCCAAGGCTGTTGGCGAATATCACCTTGTGTTACCAAATGGTGATACATTGGTTCTAAACGAGTGCTATTACATTCCGCCCTGATATGCAATATTATATCAGTTCCTTTATTGAATAAAGAAGGATATAATTTTGTAGAACAGGATAATGTTATCAACATATTCCTAAATCAAAAGTTGATTGGATCAGGATCGTTAAATAATGGCATATACGTTCTCAACCAAACTACAGTACTTAATGTACAAAACACACACAAGGGGAAGAGTTCGGAAATGAACGAATCTTTTTTGTGGCATTGTAGACTAGGTCATATCAATGTGACACGGCTAGCTAAGTTACATAAGGATGGATATTTGAATCCGTTCAAATTTTCATCTTATGATACTTGCAAGTCATATCTCAAAGGTAAGATGACGAAAACTCCGTTTAGTGGACACGGAGAAAGAGTTACAGAACTCTTAGGGCTGATACATAGTGATGTATGTGGTCCCATGTCTACACATGCCAGGAACGGTTCTTCCTACTTTATTACATTTACTGACGATCTCTCAAGATACAGACATGTGTTCCTGTTGAAACATAAGTCTAAAGCTTTTTAGAAATTCAAAGAATATAAACACAAAGTAGAGAACCAAACGGGCAAAAATATTAAGATCCTTTGATCTGATCGAGGAGGAGAATACTTGAGCAATGAGTTCCTGGACTATCTAAAAGAGAATGGGATTCACTCTCAGCTTACTCCTCCTTATACACCACAGCACAATGGTGTATCGGAGCGGAGGAATCGCACCCTATTATATATAGTGCGCTCTATGATGAGCAATGCTGAGTTGCCTATTTCCTTCTAGGGGTATGCGCTTGAGACAGCCATACACCTATTGAATATGGTTCCTACCAAATCAGTGCCTACTACTCCATATGAGATATGGAAGGGGAAGAGACCATCTCTTAAGTATGTTAAGATATGGGGTTGTCCGGCCTATGTCAAAAGGCAAAATCCGGACAAACTCGAGGCAAGGTCTGTCCTATGCAAGTTTATAGGAAATCCCAAGAACTCACAAGGGTATATCTTCTACCACATCGAGGAACAAAAGGTGTTTGTTTCTCGACATGTCACCTTTTTAGAAAAGGAATTTCTTGCAAAGGAAATTTGTGGGGAGGAGGTAGAACTGGAAGAAGTTCCAGCAACACAAACTACGACAGAAAATTTAGTAGAACCAGAGGATTCAGTAGTCCCTGACGAACCCCAGCCTCTCCGTCGATCTAGTGGGGTTTCTCATCCACCTGAGAGATACTACGATTTTCTCGTTGATGGTGGGAGAGGATTGCATCATGGAAGATGATGACCCAACTAGTTTCGAGCAGGCCATCACGAGTGGGGACTCTGTGAAATGGCTTGATGCAATGCGATCTGAGATGGAATCCATGTACACCAACAAAGTATGGACTTTGAAAGTTGCTCCTGAAGGGGTAAAACCCATTCGGAGCAAATGGATCTTTAAAAAGAAACTTGGTGTTGATGGAAAAGTTGAGACTTTCAAAGGTAGACTTGTTGCAAAGGGTTTTCGTCAACGACCAGGTGTAGAGTATGACGAAACCTTTTCTCCAGTGGCTATGCTTAAGTCTATCCAGATCCTACTTGCCATTGCTGCATACCATGACTATGAAATCTGGCAGATGGATTTTAAGACCGCCTTTCTAAATGGTGATTTAGAAGAGTGCGTGTACATGAATCAGCCAGAGGGCTTCGTAGACTGTGGGAGCGGCGGAAAGGTGTGCAAGCTGCTTAAATCCATCTACGGATTAAAGCAGGCATCGCGGAGTTGGAACATCTGCTTTGATGTTGTAGTCAAAGAGTTTGACTTTATCAAAAACATAGTTGAACCTTGTATATATAAGAAGGTTGCAGAGAGTAAGGTTATCTTCCTCGTATTGTACGTGGATGACATACTCTTGATAGGAAATGATGTTCCTATGCTGCACTCGGTCAAGCTCTTCTTATTACAAAGATTCTCAATGAAAGATCTTAGTGATGCCTCCTTGCATTTTGGGAATTATGATCTATAGAGATAGATCTAACCGGATACTGGGATTTTCCCAATCCAGGTACATTGACACTATACTAAAGAAGTTTAGTATGGAAGAATCCAAGCGTGGGAACCAACCTACGATCTCTGAACTCACTCTCTCCAAAGAGATGTCTCCCAAGACTGATTTGGAGAGAGCTCGCATGCAAGGGATACCCTATGCTTCGGCAGTAGGCTCTATCATGTATGCAATGCTATGTACCAGACCCTATGTAGCATACTCACTAAGTGTAGTGAGTCGGTATCAAGCAGATCCTGGAGAGAGTCACTGGACAGATGTGAAGAACATTCTTAAGTACATACGAAGGACTAAGGAGATGTTCTTGGTGTATGGTAACGGTGAACTCCAGGTAGAGTCCTTTACCGATTCAAGCTTCCAGAGTGATAAGGATGACTCTAAGTCGCACTCGGGATTTGTCTTTACCCTCAATAGATGGGCGGTGTGTTGGAAGAGTTCCAAACAGGAAACCGTTGCAGACTCGACGATGGAGGCTGAATACATCGCTGCCAACGATGCTGCCAAAGAGGCTGTCTGGATAAAGAAGTTCATCACTGAACATGGTATGGTTTCGTCCATTGAGCATCCAATATCTTTGTATTGCAATAACAATGGAGCTGTGGCTTTGGCCAAGGAACCCAGGTCCTATCAGAAGTCCAGACATATTCTGAGGCAGTATCACCTGATTCGGGAGATAGTTGATCACTTGGAGATCGAGTTCAGGAGAGTTGATACGTAGGACAACACTGCGGATCCACTCACGAAGGCCATACCCCAGATTCAATTTGAAAGATTATTCGGGATGTTAGGTATGAGATACTACAACAGCTGGCCTTAGTACAAGTGGGAGATTGTTAGTTATGTATATTCCCTAGAGGCCATTATTGTACATATGATATATATTATAGTGGATGCTTGGATTTATATAGAGAGGACTTTCTTGCTTGACATGATAGTATGCTATTTGGTTACACTTTATCTTAACATGTTGACTTGTATTAGTTTACTATCCAGCTTGTGGGTGTTTGATATGATCATCACCTACTGCCGGCGTATTGACGATTCTTTAGAGTCCTACACAGAGGTTCCCTGACTCAGGCAAAATGGAGTAGGTGCACATATCTGATATGTGCGGGACCGAGAATAATACGATATGAGATACCGTATTCTATTATCTCGATATATGATATCGGCCGGGTATATGTGATATAGCCGGGTCATCGGATCAAGTGTTGATTCGATGAACTGATACAGATTTTATCAGTCGGTTATTTGTGAAATAGCCGGATTATCGGATCAAGTGTTGATTCGATAATTTAATGTATAATTATATATTTGATATATTATATTACATTAACTAATATTAGCTCACTTAAAGATTCTTTTCCTCACATGGATAATACATTGATATATGTGATATATGTTAATTGTATTATTTTATTTTGTTACAATAAATATTGTATATGTGATATATAATATTGTAACATATTAGGGTTACAAATGCAACATGCTTTGTGGATTTTAAATATGGTTAGGATTTGGATTAGGGTTAAGCTTGGATGAAGCTTTCATGAAGCTTCTTGAAGCTTTGACTTTGACTTATGATATTTTGAGTAGATATTTTTTAACCCAACCCAAACCCTTTACCCTAGTTAATTCTCTACAAGAGTTAAGTATTCATTCTTAACCCATGGTTGATTTGTAACCACAACAATGATTTTCATTATTCATCACAAATAGATTTCTTCTTCTTCTTCCTCTAAAAAAAAAGCTTTCTAGCTTTTGGGTTAGTGATGAACAAGTGTGAGAAATTGAAATAAAAAGAGAGCTAAATTCCTACTTCATCATCCTTATCTATTCTAGCCACTTAGATTAGGGTGTTCACTTCATTAATACTTGATTAGAGAAGTGAGAGCTTGAGTTATTGATTCTTCAAGGTAGATCATCTTCGAAAAGAAAGACTTCAAGCAATCCTGGATCATTCGGCTTGTGGAGCCTCTCTTGAGTCCAGAAGTTCGTGGATTGTGGTGAAGGGACTACTACTCGGAGCTTATGAAGCGAAAGAATGGACTACAAAGGTTGTAATCCCTTTCTCTTAAATGTAAAGGTGTTTACTTGCTATGTTAACCCTAATTATCTAGCAAAGATCCTCGCTTTAGACTGTTTGGCACTTGAAAATTTTAAATTCGGCATGGTTGATGCCTTATAGAGCCTTGTGATAGTGCCTAGTAACCTTACACATGGAAGTATGAGGATATAAATCAACATGTGTACCTCGCGACACATCAAAATCATGGAACCTGAGTGTCCAGCATCGACATTTGAAACATCATGAAACCCGTGTCCCGTATCGACACGTAAATCCTCATATCTCTCGGGCTCCGTCAGTCCGGATAGCCCCACGGGCTCCGTCAGTCCGGATCGGCCCATATCATCTCACGACTCCGGTCGGTATCCTCCGGATAACCGCCGAGCCCAAATACTATCACCGGCAGGTAGTGCTCCGCTGCCAGGCTCACCGTCTAACAATACGAGTCTTCTTGCCCCGGGGTACCTCACCGGGTCTACCATGTAGACGGTGCCTACTGCTCCTCGAATTAGGTTTCACATGCCAATCTCAGAACCGAGAAAATATATGGTGGACGCACTGAAATATCATATCAAGAGAAACTGGGTTTTTAAAACAATACATACTTTCTTTTGAAATAACTATGGTTCTCAAATCCAGAAATCTCATCAAAACAGCATATCTCAATACGTAAAATCGTAAAGCATGATGTATGCGACATATAACAGAAATGTAAGCATATCCGTATATCATGCAACATGGAACAGTAATATGCATATATCAAGGGAAAACCACTCTTTTAAACGAATCCAGTTTTAAAATATATCCTGCGGTTCCCAATTCTCCAAAGTCAAATGCGACATCGTATAAAGGTGCATATGTAACTATAGTAAGTAAATTATGCAAGGAGTCATATCATGATGCAGCAATTCTACCGTGTAGTGAAATGACAATTATGGATGGTGAAATGACAATTATGGATGAGCCGGCCAATCTGTGTAAGTGTGACATACGCATCATCGATAATGGTGTAGGTGTACTAGCATAGGTATATGTAATGTAATGAGAGTGATATGAACGTAGCATAATGTAAATCGTATGTGAAACGCTGCTAGGTATACGTATCTACAATATATCCGAGTCGGTGAATCTAACAATCGGCATCTAGTCTCACAGCATCACGTACGGTACAATACATCGTACGACATCCTCTAGTCAAGGGTATGGGTCAATCATCATAAAACTCATCACGTATGGTAAATCATCGTACGACGACATTAAACCATTAAGGATCCATCAACCTATATGACAATGAGGGTGCGGACCTAACGTCTCGTACGGCATATCACTCAAGATTCACAACAATATATATATATATATATATATATATATATATATATAGATATATATCCAAGGTCGCATCCATAACAATCTCATATCGGGGGACCGGCAAAGGTATTAATCATCTTAATCGACTCGCATCCGTATACCGACATATCAATCAAGTCATCATATCACATCGTATATCCTTTTCATCGCATTAAATCATCTTACATCAAGTCAATTTTATATATAGATTCTACCTTATACATCATATGCCATGCTACTCTAAAACTCATACCTATTCTAGTACAACTACATATCTATAAGCCGTGATTCACATTCACTTTTTATATCCCTAAAGCTCTCATCTCATATCCCCATATATATATATATATATTAAATCACTCATATCACCTCTAACTATCTTTTTAACCATAACACTAGTTCCTAATCTAGGTTTCTACGACTGTATCCTGTAGATCGGTTTCCATTTATAATTTGCGGGGGTGCTATGCGCCATCCACCTGACTTCCTTCGTAGATATAAATCTACTCACTTTGATCCTTACTTGCCGAAGTCAATGACGCCATGCTCCATCGTCTCGGAATCCACGCGAAGGTACCTACAATATCAACACATATCGCAATATCATTAACATCAAGTACGGAGAACCAAAACGACACACGGTGCGCTCATAGGTTCGAACATATGGCCTACGCATGCAAAAACAACCCTTGTTATTGACGTACAAACGCCCAACAACCAAATACAATATCCAATACTAAAACCAAGAAATCCAATATCGGAAAACATAACCCGACACCAAAGCAACAACTCAAGAAATCACTCCTAGATTTTTAGTCAGGTGAAAAGAGCCTAAAAAAACAATGCAGTGGGTTTGTATATGAGATAAGTGAGCTACTGGACCAAACTAGACCCAATCCCCCTCAAATTGGCCGGCCACATAGCCTCAAAATCCGGCCACCTCAGCCCAGACTGCTCCAATGGAGTTCGTCTTCTCAGGGTGATCTCCTATTGGTCCAACTAGATCTCTAGTATTGTTTGTTTTTCTCAGAAACTCCCCGAGTCGCTCCAGATTCCCTGTAGGCCACTAAAATGCAACAAAACCGACATGTGTAATTCCTAAGTTTGTATTTTCTGTTCTAGGTCCAAAAATTGATCTCTAGGGTCTTGTACACCCTCATTACAGATCATAAGTCCACAAGTCATCCAAACCCTTCTCTTGAAATTTCTAAACATCACCTACCCTAACCAAATCACATTCTAAACTAAATAGAATACAAGAAAACTCAAACTAAACTAAATGGAAGAAGATATACTTCACTTGGGCAACTCAATAAAACCCTAGCTTCCTAAAGTCTTCAAAATCCAACTTTGATGGGTCCAAAATGATGAGGGTGAGGTGGGGATCATTTTTAATGAAAGGGGTTTAGGGTTTTGATGAAAATTTTGAGATGATTTCATGGGGTAGAGGTGGAGGGAGATGAGGAGGAAGAAGATGAAGAAAATAATGGGGAGGAACTAATGGTGGCTGCCCCCCTCTCTCTTCTTATTCTAACTCTTTTCCTTACCCTCACTCTCTCTTTTTCTGACCCTCTCAATAAAACCCTTGTCTTTTTCTTTTCTTTTTTTTAAAACCCAAACCACATAATACTCCAAAACAACACAAGAACACAACATGTAACCAAAATGCAACATGACATGGTGCACTAGCCATGAAAAACTGTAGAAACACGGATTTGGCTTAATCGCGAATAATCAATTTTTATCCAAACTGCATATAATAAATTATAAAAATGCCAAATCCGATAAATATATTTTTAAATGAATAAATCATTTTAAACCCCAATTATTTCACAATTATTGGTATATATTTATACCTTTTTACGAAAACCCCAAGTTCGCAAATCGGGTAGTTTTCGCGAAATATATTATTTTAATATTAAATTTCAAAAGTAATATTTTATATTTTCTGAAATGTTACAATACCACCATGCAAAGCAAGAACTAGAGCTGCCCTTTTTAAAATTTTGATTCTACAATATTTTTAGGTTTCTTTTCTTTTCATTAATCTTATTAATGAAGTCACATCATTAAATGTTTCCTAAACATCACAGAAAATGAAACGAAAATAGAACGTATGTTTATGACATCCGCATTCTCCATGGGGCCTCGTCATGAACCGTTAGGTTACTTAACTAATGGCAGAGCGGGGGCTGGACTAGCACGGGTGCAAAACATAAGCAACGTTTGTTATATATATATATATATATATATATATATATATATAGCATTCGTCTCACGCGGTTATATGATCACATCACAGAACCAAACAGCAGAAGTCAACATATGAAATATTGGATATAGTAGGAGTTCCGTGTTTTAAATTCAGCCGGTAATGAAAAACACGGATTCCACAGTCGTGATGAATAGCCAAACCCATATCTCTAGACCCCTACGAGAGCGGCAAGCAATCCTACCAATTCTAGAGTTAGGAGACCCGGTCTCGACTCCTCGAGATGGTCTCCCACTGGACTCCAGAACCCGGTTACTTGTGCTCCCCGCCTTGGGTCTATCCTAATGCGGAAAAGTAAATAATATACATCAATGGTGACATCATCCTCAACCCGGAAGTGTCCTAATAAAAGAATATTACATACAAATTTTACATGAATGAAAATTGAAAAACTCTCATCTCACATGAAAACCCCCGGAAATTCATTCATGACGATCCAATATATCATATCACAGCAACACATAACATCATATGTCATCAACGTAAGTAAATACTCGTATCCTAAATTTCATTGACATATAGCAACGAGATTTAGGATACTCCACATATTACACTTACGATCGCAGAAAAGAATTAAAAAAACTACGATAATTAAAATCCATATTTTCTTAGACATCATAAACCCGGAACATCTCATATTCCGAATTTCATGCCTAACCTATAAACCTTGCATTTTAGTCTCAAATCGAATACACTTTTCAATAGCTTAGTCGGGCAATTCAACAAGATTCCCGACTACTTGATCGAATGCTCGTCGAGAACTTTAGTAGATGGTCACACCCCCGATGCCGTCGACAAAGTGCAATTAGGCGGAACACCATGGCCGCGAGCACCCGAGTGGGTGCTTTTGGCAACGGGGTTCTCCTACAGTCACTTGGTCGCGACAGTGAGGTGCGGCTATCTAGTAATATTATCCGGCGAGTATCCGCGTACAATACGCGATTGCGACGGAGTTTTGATCCAAATCAAAACCCCGTGGCAATCGATTGACCAAGACTAAAACGTTATATTTATAAAATACTAACTAGTTTTCACAAAACTAATTATTTGGATTCTAAAAATTGTATCACATATCATCATCATCCATATGACGTTAAACATTTCGATCGATTTAACAAACACCCACAAATTCCAGAGAGCTCAACAACTTGAGCATCAATAAAAACATCCAGAAAGTGCCAAATTTATCAATGGAGCATCACAAGAAAAAACAACTATTAACTCCCTAAACTTGCGGCAGAACCGCGGCCAAACTAGGGTTTGGGCCGCGGTTCCACGGCACTTTGAGTGAGTTAGGGTTTGCGATTTCTTGAGTCTCCATTAAAAACCCTGCATAATTTTCTGCATATTTTTAATCACCAAAATTTTAACTTTTGAAACATCAACAAAAACTTGATAATTTCCGGGTTTGGAAAACCGATCGAACACTTTAACATCAAAAAGACCTACCCTAATGTTCTAGCTTGGCTTTGATACCATGAAAGTGTTTGCTAGCACCACGGTAGGGTTAAAACGAGCATCACCCATGCAATTTTCAAAATTTCATGGTGCTAATGAACACTAACCAAGATCTAACTAGAATATTAGGGTAAAAACATGATATCAAAAACTTATACTAAGAGATGGATGGCTACAAACTTTGTAAACCGTGTCCTTCTCTTCTAATGCTCTGGGTTGTAGTCCACGCGACTCCACTAGGCTCCACTTGAAGGTTGAACGAACTTTCTCTGATGACCTTCATGCCGAAGATGGTCCACCCGAAGTCCGCCAATCCAAACTACCTCTTCACTAAAATCTTTAATGAAGGAAACACACCACACCAAAGTGCTAATCTAATGTGGGATGGTAAAGTAGGGGTGTTGTATGCTCACTAGGGATCTCAAGCTCTATGGTTCACATCACATGTGAGGGTTTAGAGCTTGAAGTATGAGGAAGACGATGATGAAGGAGAGAGCTAGAGAAACTCAGCACATGAGCTCTCAAAAATGGCTAAGTGTTAGAATGAGCAAGCATCAATGGCTCTCTGTTGACGTCACTTATTCAAGCATGGAATAAATTGCAATAAGAAATTGCAACCATACTTTAATAGTGAGTCAAGACTAATAAACAAATGAAAAAACCCATGCCTTGCCATTCCACAAATATCTCCACATTTTACACCCCATTTTCTATTTTCTAAAAATAGAAAATCCATGCCATGTTTCATATAACATATATATCATATATATATTAATATATATATATATTAATATATATATATATATTATGAAGAAAATAATTAGTGAGCTAATATTAGTTAATATATAATTATATCAAATATAAATACATATCATATTATTAAATCAACACTTGATTTAATAATCCGGTTATATCACATATAACCGACTAATATCATTTATTTGTATATCACATTATCAAATCAACACTTGATTTAATAATTCGGTTATATCACATATAACCTAACTGATAACAAAAGGCCGCCAGATTATAATACGGTATCTCATACTCGTATTTAATCTGGCCCTCGTACATATCATCAGATGTGCCCCACTCCGTTTCGCTTGAACCAGGAAACTTCTATGTGGGACTCTAAAGACTCGTCAATACGCCAGCAGTAGGTGATGATCACATCAGTCACCCACAAGCCGTCAGTGGTACTAGCTGTATGTAACGGCTACCCAGGTATTGCGCGATTAGAAGATCAACAAGCAATTTTGTCCAAACTCCCATGATGCCTATAAGTAACACTTACCATACAGTCCGGTCTCTTCGTCTAATATGTCGCATATCAAGTCTAGGGGTGGTAATGTCAGACCCCGGTAACTTGATAAGTCATGCCGATGTATGGATCATAACGGTTCGAGAAACTACTAATAACATTTACTAGTAAATCTCATCAACAGCCCTGACCAGGGACTTACTGTTATAGCCAATCGAGTATAGCGCAACATCAACTCTGTTGGAGATAGTGCCCTCAGAGTCAATTATTGGATCACAGGCACGTGATTGCAATGATTGAGGGAGGACCTATCCCGGTAGGACAGTCTTACTCGAGATGATAGTATGCTATCTGGTTTATCTTTATCATCATGTACTGCTTTAGGTGACCCGACATGTCTCTATTACACGTTGATAGAGCCCCTAGGATTCTTGCTTGACGACCAGCAGTATGATGGCGATCATATACGTGGGAGCTGGGGTCTATAAGCACATCCTTAAAAGGTCCCTAGTCGTGGGAGTTTCGAGACTGGGCATCGATACTCCATTAGTAGACTAGTGTATACAGTCGAGACCCCGACGAGGGGCGGTGGCCGGTCTCACAAGCCACTGGTGTCAGTTGGTTCACCTAAGATGTATACAGGTGCTCATTGGGTTATGAGTACACCGGACAGGACTCGCCGGGAACCTGCTAGTTGGTCTTATACCAGATGTCAGATAGCAGTTCCCTGGTGACATGTGTACAGGTTAGTTCATCGACCTGAGATCGTCATTTGTCTCGTGTGAGTTCCCACTGTGCTTTGATTACTACCCTACCACGGCTCAAAGGAGTCGTGCAAACAGGTTTTAGTTGGGTACAGTCCCGAGCCACATGGAGGCAGTGAGCGGATCTGCAGGGGTTCGTCTCTCCCGGTATTGGGGGTGAGGTCGCGCTGTGTCTAGGAGAGCCATTACGCAAAGCCCTCGGCCGAGACAGGAGATTTACTGGTAGGTATTCCAGTAGTATCTCAGGGCGTTCTGGGCTACACTCCGACACGACTTGTACCGCCTTTGGGGGTCTGACTTTTACCAACCCCCTAGGCCCGCCATGCGATACTCATAGACGAACGGACCGGACTGTACGGATATTGTCACTGATAGGCTCAGTAGGGTGTCGGGGTGAGCTTCCTCATCGACGTCTCTTTTGGTCAATAGCTGGTGGCCCGTCACGTATTGGCTTATACCTCTGACGTGCCAGTGGTTAAATCCACAGCCATAGTATTGACGAGTCTTTAGAGTCCACCACACTTACAGTTACTCAAGCTTTCGGGCGAAACGCTGTAGATGCCGTATGGAGATATGGCAGGGTCCGATCAGATACGTGCGGTATTGCACGGATCAGGATCGGACAGTTTTGTACTAGTAGCCGTATGGATATATGGCAGGGTTCGATCAGATACGTGCGGTATTGCACGGATCAGGATCGAACGGGTTTTTACTAGCCGGTTTTGGTTTAAGCCGGTACTAGTTCAGTACAGTGTAGATTTTGTCTCATTGCATTTGTATCCGGTCGGAATACAGATGCGGGTGTGTATGCACAGTATTGGGGTTTTCCTGTAATTTATTACGGGACCAGTTTTCTGGAGTTGCCAGTTTGCATTCCGTTCCGGCCGGTTTTCCTTTGTTCTTTCCCGGCCGGACTTTCCGATGGAGGGGGTAATTTGCAGTTTTGCAAATTACTTTTGTGGAGGGGGTTTCTTGCAAATGTATTGATTATGATAGCTTTCATTTCTTTTGCTCCATGCTTTTGAATTGAGAGATATGAAAGGTTATGGGTTGAATAGTAGTAAAAGCATGGTTGATGTTCCTTGGATGTGGTCACCTCTTGACTTCTCCTACACTCACCTCCCTTCTTATGGTTGGCTTTCTCATTTTCCTCCACCATTATTATCATTCTCACTTGATGAAAGAAAGAACACTAGAGAGAAGAAAAAGAATGAGAGAGTTCATCTTTATTTTTGTGAGGAATTCTTCATCTCCTTCTTCTTCTTGTTATGGAAAAATGAAAGCACCATTTTTCCTAACCCCATTCCTCCATCAAGGCAACTACAAACCCCAAATGAGACTAGCATGATCTACTACACTTTCTACAGCACTTCTTGAGCATGTCGAGTTGCCGGCTTCATGCTCGAGTTGCCTCGGTATTGAGGCGGGAGCCCGTAAAAGACGAAGGCGATGTGGTGCCCTTTCCGGCGAGGAGGCGACGATATGGAGACTACACTTTCCGCGGGAGATCGGGGCGATGATGAGAAGACCGGAGGACTCGGATCTCTTGGTATACTTCTTTTCCCATCTCTTGTTAGCTAGCGTAGGTTAATGGTTAACGATCCGGGTAATTGTCCGCAGTAGCGCCGGTTTCCGAGTAAGGAAAAAAATTTTGATTCCGCAATTTGGCCTCGAGCAAGACGGCCGGGGCGCTGCCGTGGCGCAACATGGTATCAGAGCCACGCCATTAACCTAGCCTAGCTTGTTCTAATGTGTTTTACTTATCCGATCGACCAAAATTCCAAAATCCGCATTTTCTCACGCATCAGTTTCTGTTGAATTTTTTTGGTGTCTAAAAATTTTTCAGGTGGTCTCAGAAAGATGTACAGAGAGTTCTAAGAAGTCCTGAGAAAAACGAGACAATGAACAGTTCAAAAGAGCGCGGAAGCGCGGAAAGACCCCCATTTCTGCCGCGCTTCCGCCGCAATCTGGAGGGTTCATTGCTTTGTATTTTCTCAGTGGGCTTCTGGACTTATTTTGGGGGTTTTGGAATATTAAAATTGGGCTAAATTTTTCTGTGAGTGCTACAGTATTGTTTGGGGCCCACTTGTTAATTTTTGGTCAATCGGAAAATTTTAAACACATTATTTCACAGTATTTACATTATATCTGCGACCGTGAATGTCGCTCGATCGGTAAATCCGGTCTAACTGCTATAGCCCGGTTAGACGGATTTGCGAACGTGACTTTCACGTTGATGTTCTATGTTTATGCTGTGATGTTGCGGATCGGTCGTGGGGGATAGCCTGGATGCAATGCTAGTACAGTTTTGTTGTATTATGTACATTTGATATTGCGGGGCGAGCGTCCGACATGTGGACGGCCGTCACTGCCTGTTTGTATTATTCTTTTGGGGCACGACCTGGTTGCGGTCGATGTACCCGGTGTATGTATATTTTACTTTCTGTACTAGGGTTGCCCCGCGGTGGGATGCACGGATAGCCGGGTTCTGGAGGGCAACGGGCCCGCATCTCAGGGCATTGAGACGGAGGGGGCTTCAGTCCAGGATTGGCGGGCTATTCGCCGCACTCGTAGGGGGTACAGGTTGACCCAGGAGGGGTGCCCAAGTTACCGGATTCCGTGAAGTGCTGGGTGGTCCATTCACGGTACTGAAGGGGGCTGCCTCGCTTCAGGTTTTGGCGGGTGACTTGCCGCGCCCGTAGGGGTCTAGGATTTCATTGCACAGGCTATCTACACGACCAGGGGAACGTCGGGTTTCAGCAGCGGCTCTGTGAAACCCGGGGCTTCCAGATATCTGTTTTATTCTGTGATGCTGTACATTTCTGTGATGTTGCTTTTTATTCACGCCTTGAGCGAAATACTATATATTGGTATATATATTAGTAGATGTTGTATATGTTTTACATCCGCGCTAGTCCAGTCCCCGCTCTGCCGTTAGTTAGCTAACCTAACGGGTGATGACGGGACCCAGTGGCGAATGCGGATGGCATATACGTACGTCAGTATATTTTCGTTCTTTGTGGTGTGATCAATTGATGGGACTGCATTGATTCGGATCAATGCAAGATAAACAAACCTAATCTGATGTTGTTGGAACACTTTTTCAAAAAGCTGTTATTGCAAGGACGTTCACTTTTGTTTTGCATCGTGGTATTCATTTAGAATATCCTGCTCCTCAGTCGACGAGGCAAGGGCCGAGATCCCTTCACCGGGAGTGACCCCTTGGACAGAAGTTTGCGTCAGGGCATTAACTTCACTATAGCCGATTACTTTTGCTTTGCATAGTGGTATTCAGTTGGAATATCCTGCACCTCATTCTACGGGGAAAGAGCCGAGATCCCTTCACCGGGAGTGACCTCTTTAGTAAAGGTTTTCGTCACTATATTTTTATAAAAGGCTATGCAGTTCCTTCGACGATATCAAGTTCATTACGTTAAAGGTTTTTCGCCAAAAACCAGCCGTAGCCCTCCGTCATTTCCTACAGGTATTATTTGGTATTCGTGCTGCGTTTGTTGACCTAGTCAAGACGTAGTGTTCGGTAGCTAAGTGGTACTTGTTTCTTGCATAAGTAGGATTGGTTAAGACAGTCGTGCGGCCTTGTTGACCTAGTCAAGGGCAAGTACGGGTGGGTTTAATGCAATCCAGAATAATGACGGGTTGAACTTGACTGGCGGTTTATGGTTTGTTGACCTAGTCAAGGTCATAAACCGCTTGGGGTAAAAAAAAAAAAATCACATCGGGAGTTTCAAAAGAACTGAAACTTGCCAGGTATGCGCATACCTTCTGGAGTGTGGTGACGTGAGTGGATTCCGTCACGTTATCATGCGATGATAGTTGGATCCCGATTCCCACTGATGAGTTGGTTTACTCCTCGGGTGATCCCGACTAATTCTTCTTTCAGGTTTGGAGGAGAATTTGAGGTACAGTGGGAGGTTTCCAGATTAGACAAAGTGATAACCATTCTGATCTAGGATAGAGTGCACGCTGAGTGTTTCTTTTCTCTCTCTCTGGCAGCGACCATTGACCCGACCCTGGACTATGACTCAGTGACCAAGTTAACCGAACCTTCTTAACACTGGCTTTTGGATTGTCAGAGTTGCAAACCTCATTGCCACTCCTACTTTTACCCTTTTCTCCAGGACACCCCGTATTACTACGAACGTCCACTTCCATTGGACAAAACCATCGTATGGTTATATACGAACTCGAAGGATTTCGAGGATGGTTTCTGGTTCTGGAGAAAACGGATAGGATTATTCAGTTGTCTTTTCTTTTCACCTTCTCTCAGGTTGCGAGTACTCCTTGGTTTAGGAGATAGTACACCTATTACGCAAATTGGATAGTCTTCTTCCAAACCTTAGGCTGGTGCCGAACGGTGGGGAATGAAGAAAACCAATTAGCATAACGATGGTGTGCAGAAGGTATTAAGTTAAGACAAAGCAAGGGATTAGTAGGAGGGCAAAGTAAATTGCGACTGATATTCACGACCAAACCAAGTATTTCTTCGCCAATCCTAAATCACCTTTGTATTTCTCCAGGACACTCCGTATCACTACGAAGATCCACAGTTTATTGGATATTCCATCGTATGGTTATATACGAACTCGAAAGGAACTTGTTCCAGTTCGGGGATGGATTCTGGTTCAGGAGAAATAGGAATAAAGTACATTCAGGTGTCTTTTATCTTCACCTTCTCTCGCATTGCGAGTGCTCCTAGGATTAGGACAGTACACCCTTTATGCTTATTGGATAGTCTTCTTCCAAACCATAGGCTGGTGCCGAACGGTAGGGAAGGAAGAAAACCAATTGGCCTAAAGGGGTGTGCAGACGGTAATGACTAAAGACATATAAAGGGATTTGGACAGATGGCAAAGAAATATACGGTGACAGTTGTGAATCTGGATAATGGAAGAGGCATTACTAGGAATACCAGGATACCCCAACGAAACATTTCAATGTTTCAGTTTCACTGTGTAATGTTAAAAGAAAACTGATTTCCCGATTAGACACTTACTCCAGGGTATGTATTTACCAGGTATGATTCTCACATCTGTATGGTTTTACAGATGATGAGTGGGAGTAAGTTATTGGGAATTGGGTGATCATCCTCATTATATCGGGATTCGTTGTAATCGGTGATATTTGAGGAGATCACCTGGGCTGTTTGCCGGTCGGCAAATATTTGGTTTTGAATATCCGCTGTTGTGCACCAATTTCAAATTGATATATCTGTACGTCTATTTTCATAGAGTGAGATATACCTTTTGATATTATGTCGATAACATTTACCTATATCAGTGGATGGTTAGGTAAGGAGCATAAAACAGCGGTGTAATTCTTCTTAACCATAAGTACAGTTTTCAACCTACGACACACAGTGAAAGAGTTGTTAGACTCAGTGGACTTATACAGAGTATTGTATGTTGTCCAGTGTCCATTAGGACAGAGGGGTTGGTCCTCATACTATATTCTGTTTACTTTTAACTTCTCTAGTTCTTAGACATGTGCTTCGTGGAAACACAGGGTCTAAGTTTTGAGGAGTTATAGGTATTTGAATAGAGTAGAGAACCAGGTGCAGCAAGTATCGGGATTCTTCAAAGTGTTCGAAGATGTAGATACTTGTGTATGGTATTCAGTTGATAGTAATGATAAAGAGAAATTGCTTCTCTTTCAGGTTACTCATAATTGGAAGCATTCCTGAGTTGAGTAACGCTGATCGGCCTCCTTCCATTTAGTTGACATGCACTGGAGACAGCTGCATGATTTGAATCTGGTTCAATTAAATCAGTGCCTCTGGTTCTATATTGGATATAGAACAGTTCATATCTTAACGATGTTAAGGTACGGGGAGTTGTCCGGCTTATGCTTAAAACCAGACTCCGGAGAACTCAAGGCACGTTTCTGTAATGGCTGTTTGTGGGTTGACCCAGGCTATGACGAGGGTTGACTTTCTACCATCTGGCAGATCAATAGAAATATTGTTCTAGACTCGCCACAGTTTTATTAAAAATGGATTTTTTCAAAAACAGTAGTGGGAGTATGGTAGAACTGGAAGTGATTCCAGAACCGCAAACGATTACTGAAAATTTGATAAGGAACCTAAAGATTCGATCTGATTTGACATTCCATTGGCCACTCCGCAGATAAGGTGGGTAACTTCAGGCACCCGAGAGGTACTCCGGTAGCCTCAAGGACGGTGACAGGGAAGTTCTTGTTTACCCACACTTGCCATTGTTGTTGTTCCAGGCTGCGAGACCCGGCAGGAGGATGAATATAGCGTCGTTCTAAACTAGCTTTAGAAGTGCACGTCTATATGACTCTGGCAGAGGGTTGTCGTAGTCAGTGGGAGCAGCGGAAGCATTGGTGGATTTCATGCTTATGTCTATTTATAGACTAAAGCAGATATAGCGGAGTTAGATCATCTGTTTCTGATGTGACAGTCATGGGTTTGACGTCATCAGAATAGGGGATGGATCTGTTGAGAAGGTAGTAGGAAGTGATATTCCTATACTACGATCGGTTATACTTTGGTCGTCACACAGTGTTTTCTCCACATGGGACTTGGATATTATATCAAACATACTGGTTACTAGACCTATGGTTTTAGATCTAGATTTGGGTGGTTTCCCAATCAGGGTAATTTGACAGCATTCTAAGAGTATTTAGAATGGACGACTCCTGGCACGGTTGTGTACCTGCAGGTAATGGAGTCACCCTCTCTAAAGGTGTCTTACAGACTAAAGGGGAGAGGGATACGCATGATTGACAGATCACTTGCTTAGGCAATTGAGTCAATCATGAGATGTCAAATACCACACCAGATGTTGTTCTTGCAGTAGGTGCAATAAGTTGATATTAATCCAATCCTGGAAAAACAGTCGGAAGCAGTTTTAGAACATAAGTGAATGTTCTAGGGATATGATAACGGCTGCCTCCTTTAGGAGACGGTTATCACTCCAGGCTTCCAAGGTGACATGGACGACAAGGAGGTTGTCAGAGTTATAGTTCTCCTTCTGACGAGGGACAGTATTTTGGACAGGTGGTCCAAGGCAATACTGAGGGAGGCATGGCGCAGGATACTGATTAAGTTCAGTTGATGATACAGTCTAAGAAGTTTGGATTTGGAGTTCATTTATGAGCTAGGTCCCATCAGACATCCAGACATATTCTAAGACAGGTATTGCTCATTTCGGGAGATGGCTTTCTCCGCGAACTTGAGATATAGAGAGACATAGAAAGAAACATCATAGCGGATCCACTCACTGAGGCTATTCCTCGAACGCAATAGTTTCGCAAACGAGCATTATGAGACTGACTAGTCGAGGAGTTGGATGTTCGGTATCACACGGGCTGTGAGTATGCGACATCGCAATAATTAGCCTTGAGTGCAAGTGGGAGATTGTTGGAGATAGTGCCCTCAGAGTCAATTATTGGATCACAGGCACGTGATTGCAATGATTGAGGGAGGACCTATCCCGGTAGGACAGTCTTACTCGAGATGATAGTATGCTATCTGGTTTATCTTTATCATCGTGTACTGCTTTAGGTGACCCGACATGTCGCTATTACACGTTGATAGAGCCCCTAGGATTCTTGCTTGACGACCAGCAGTATGATGGCGATCATATACGTGGGAGCTGGGGTCTATAAGCACATCCTTAAAAGGTCCCTAGTCGTGGGAGTTTCGAGACTGGGCATCGATACTCCATTAGTAGACTAGTGTATACAGTCGAGACCCCGACGAGGGGCGGTGGCCGGTCTCACAAGCCACTGGTGTCAGTTGGTTCACCTAAGATGTATACAGGTGCTCATTGGGTTATGAGTACACCGGACAGGACTCGCCGGGAACCTGCTAGTTGGTCTTATACCAGATGTCAGATAGCAGTTCCCTGGTGACATGTGTACAGGTTAGTTCATCGACCTGAGATCGTCATTTGTCTCGTGTGAGTTCCCACTGTGCTTTGATTACTACCCTACCACGGCTCAAAGGAGTCGTGCAAACAGGTTTTAGTTGGGTACAGTCCCGAGCCACATGGAGGCAGTGAGCGGATCTGCAGGGGTTCGTCTCTCCCGGTATTGGGGGTGAGGTCGCGCTGTGTCTAGGAGAGCCATTACGCAAAGCCCTCGGCCGAGGCAGGAGATTTACTGGTAGGTATTCCAGTAGTATCTCAGGGCGTTCTGGGCTACACTCCGACACGACTTGTACCGCCTTTGGGGGTCTGACTTTTACCAACCCCCTAGGCCCGCCATGCGATACTCATAGACGAACGGACCGGACTGTACGGATATTGTCACTGACAGGCTCAGTAGGGTGTCGGGGTGAGCTTCCTCATCGACGTCCCTTTTGGTCAATAGCTGGTGGCCCGTCACGTATTGGCTTATACCTCTGACGTGCCAGTGGTTAAATCCACAGCCATAGTATTGACGAGTCTTTAGAGTCCACCACACTTACAGTTACTCAAGCTTTCGGGCGAAACGCTGTAGAGGCCGTATGGAGATATGGCAGGGTCCGATCAGATACGTGCGGTATTGCACGGATCAGGATCGGACAGTTTTGTACTAGTAGCCGTATGGATATATGGCAGGGTTCGATCAGATACGTGCGGTATTGCACGGATCAGGATCGAACGGGTTTTTACTAGCCGGTTTTGGTTTAAGCCGGTACTAGTTCAGTACAGTGTAGATTTTGTCTCATTGCATTTGTATCCGGTCGGAATACAGATGCGGGTGTGTATGCACAGTATTGGGGTTTTCCTGTAATTTATTACGGGACCAGTTTTCTGGAGTTGCCAGTTTGCATTCCGTTCCGGCCGGTTTTCCTTTGTTCTTTCCCGGCCGGACTTTCCGATGGAGGGGATAATTTGCAGTTTTGCAAATTACTTTTGTGGAGGGGGTTTCTTGCAAATGTATTGATTATGATAGCTTTCATTTCTTTTGCTCCATGCTTTTGAATTGAGAGATATGAAAGGTTATGGGTTGAATAGTAGTAAAAGCATGGTTGATGTTCCTTGGATGTGGTCACCTCTTGACTTCTCCTACACTCACCTCCCTTCTTATGGTTGGCTTTCTCATTTTCCTCCACCATTATTATCATTCTCACTTGATGAAAGAAAGAACACTAGAGAGAAGAAAAAGAATGAGAGAGTTCATCTTTATTTTTGTGAGGAATTCTTCATCTCCTTCTTCTTCTTGTTATGGAAAAATGAAAGCACCATTTTTCCTAACCCCATTCCTCCATCAAGGCAACTACAAACCCCAAATGAGACTAGCATGATCTACTACACTTTCTACAGCACTTCTTGAGCATGTCGAGTTGCCGGCTTCATGCTCGAGTTGCCTCGGTATTGAGGCGGGAGCCCGTAAAAGACGAAGGCGATGTGGTGCCCTTTCTGGCGAGGAGGCGACGATATGGAGACTACACTTTCCGCGGGAGATCGGGGCGATGATGAGAAGACCGGAGGACTCGGATCTCTTGGTATACTTCTTTTCCCATCTCTTGTTAGCTAGCGTAGGTTAATGGTTAACGATCCGGGTAATTGTCCGCGGTAGCGCCGGTTTCCGAGTAAGGAAAAAATTTTTGATTCCGCAATTTGGCCTCGAGCAAGACGGCCGGGGCGCTGCCGTGGCGCAACAAACTCCCAATACCAGGAGAGACGAAACCCCTCCTATCGCTCATTACCTCAATGTGACTCGGGACTGTACCCAAAATCCACCTGTTTGCACGACTCCTTTGAGCCATGGTAGGGAGGAAATCAAAGCACAGTGGGAACCACACAAATCTCTATGACGATCTCGGGTCTACAGACTAAACTGTACCAGTGTCACCAGAGAACTGCTATCTGGTGATAGTATAGTACCATCTCGGAGTTCTCGGCGAGTCCTATTCGGTGTACCCATTCTCTAATGAGCACCTGTGTACAATCATTGATGTCAAACACCAATGGATATGGGATCAACCATCGCCCCATACAGGGTCAAGAAACGTACACACTAGTCTACTCTGGAATATCTATGCTCTGTCTCGATATTCTCTCGATTAGGAACAATTGAAGGATGTGCTTGTGGACTACCCAGGTCCCAGTAGTATAATCCGCATCATAGTCCTGGTAGTCAAACCAACATCCTAAAGGGTTTATCAACATGTATATGAGAGATGGTATAATAATACCAGTGAACATGTTAAGATAAATGCAACCAGATAGCATACTATCATGTCGAGCAAGAAATTCCTCCATATATATGTTCAAGCATCCACTATATCATATAATAATGGCCTCTAGGGCATACATATCACTAACAAAGAATATTCTCCATTTCTTCAGGACACATGTCATCTATCGGTTCGGCACTTCGCAACGAATTATCTCGGATTATGGGCCAGCTTATATAAGCCATAAATTCAGCAGTTTCACACAACAGTATAAAATAGATTGGAGATACTCTTCAGTCTATAATCCTCGGGCCAACGGTCTAGCTAAAGTTTACAAAAAGACCTTGACGAAGATTATAAAGAAAACAGTGTCCAGAAACAAGAGAGAATGGCATGAAAGGTTACATGAAGCTCTCTAGACGTGCCGAACAACGTTCAAAACAGAGACGAATACAACACCATACGCGTTAGTATTCGGCTCGGCACGGAAGCAGTGCTTCCCCAGGAAACAAAACTCCCTTCTCTGCGAGTAGCGGTTCGATACAAGCTGACAAATAAAGAAAATGCTCATCTTCGGCTTGAGGAGCTCGATGCCCTCGACGAAACCCGCCTTATAACACAGCAAAATTTGAAGGCTTATAAGGCAAGGATGACACGGTCATACGAAAGACTGGCTAGGCCGAGAACATTCCGCCAAGGAGAGCTCGTGCTAGTCATCAAAAGACCAATGATCCCCAATCATGCAAAATGGGAAAAATTTGAGCTGAACTATGAAGGCCCGTACATCATAAACAAAGTCTACCAAGGTGGAGCCTCCCTGCTAATGGATATGCATGGCAAAAGACCCTTCCGGCCAAGAAACGGCCGATTTCTCAAAAAATACTACGCCTAACGAGTCATGACCTAGGTCAATGATAGATGACGTCACTCGTGTCCGCCCTCTATCTTCCTGAGTCAAAAACTCTAAGAGTAGTATGCAAAGAAACTCCGTCTCCCAAATAGCGATAAAGGACCGAGATGTCCTTAAACTAGAAATTCGCCTCAAACATAGCGATAACGGACCGAGATGTTCTTAAACTAAAAATTCGCCTTAAACATAACGATAACGGACCGAGATGTCCTTAAACTAAAATTTCACCTCAAACATGGCGATAACGGACCGAGATGTTCTTAAACTAAAATTTCGCCTCAAATATGACGATAACGGACCGAGATGTCCTTAAACTAGAACCTTGCCTCAAATATGGTGACATCGGACCGAGATGTTCTTAAACTAAAACTTCGTTTCAAAAACGGCGATACCGGAACGAGAAGTCCTTAAACTAAAACTTTGTCTAAATAACGGCAACTAGAAGCCCTTAAACTAATTATTCGCCTCAAACAAGGCAACAACGGACCGAGAAGTTCTTAAACTAATTATTCGCCTCAAACATGGCGGCAATGGACCGAAAAGTCCTTAAACTAAAAATTCGTCTCAAACGCGGTGATGATAGACCGGAACGTCCCTAAACTGGCACGTCGCCTTAAATACGGCGATATGCTCTCTTGAGATCTATATTGTAATCAAAGCCCTAACGGTGAAGACTGCAACTCAAGTCCCATTGGCTATACAGCTACTCCAGCGGTGAAGTCATCCCCAAGTCCCACTGGCAAACAGATGGGTAATTAAAAAAATGGTATGTCCATAAGCAAAATGGGCATGGATGAAAATCCGAAAGGGCGCCGTGAGTAAAAACAGCAGGATTACCGGCGAGCTTGTGAAAACCCGGAAGGGCGCAATCTCGTAAAAAAATGGTATGTCCACAAGAAAAATGGGCACGGATGAAAACCCGAAAGGGCGCCGTGAGTAAAAACAGCAGGATTACCGGCGAGCTTGTGTAAACCCGAAAGGACGCAATCTTGAAAATTTTTTTACACTTATGAGATCCTCTCGACTCGTAAGGAGAACTCCCCCTATGAGACCCTCACGGCACATAGGATTCAAAAGCTTTAAGCTACAAGGATCTGAACCTGTTCTTAAGCCATCGTATCCCCCAAGTTGCCCAACAGGCGGTCTAATATTGGCCCTTGTATACAATCCATGGGCACAAATAAACGTGCCAAGTTCCACCAATGACGAGAAATGTCCTCATATGGTGAACGACGCTTGTAAGTACTCTCGACTTATAAAGAGAAAATACTCTTATAAGATCTTTACGATTTATAGGAGAACACACACTTAGGAATCTCCACGATTCCTAAGGAGAAAATACGCCTACGAGATTCTCACGACTCATGGGGAGAAATACCTTTATGAGAACTTTACAGCTCATAAAGTCAAAAAGCCTTAGTCGACAGGATCCTAACCCTGTTTGCTAAGCCACCTTTGTTCAAATCAACAACATCAAATGATGAGTCGCTCCTGGCAATATTCCAGTCGCAGTGATGCTGATGCCTAAAAAGGTATCAAACTTCAAGTCCTCTCAAGGCAAATAATGAGTCGCTCCTGGCAATATTCTAGTTGCAGCGATGCTGATGCCTAAACAGGTGTCAAACTCCAAGTCCTTTCACGGCAAATGATGATTCGCTCCTGGCAATATTCCAGTCGTAGCAATGCTGATGCCAAGGTTTGTATCAGATTCCAAACCCGCAATAAAAAAACAGCAGCGAGTAGCAAAAAAATATACATATAAAAACGGCCGAAATGTTTGGGCAACTCGTAATAAAAAAAGCAGCAAGTAAAGATATAAAAAAAATAGCCGAAATGATTAGGTACCGCGGATAAAAAGCTGAAATGATTGGGTAATCGCGACTTTCGTGATATGAAAAGCTGAAAAGATAGAGTATCACGGCAATAAAAAATAAAATAAAATAAAATTTCCTCTACCCTGCAAGTATGTTCATATTGACTCTTGTATACGATCCATGGGTACAAATGAAAGAAAGGGAATCATATTTTCCTACCAGGCTCTGTCAAAGGGAGAGCCAGATTTTGATGGCAATATCTACAGCCTAAAAATCAGCTCGACGCTCTTCTCATTCCAACAGGGTGCAGACATGACTTCAGCAAAGCTCCAAAGAGCCAAATCAAAAAGGAGTAATGGCAAAATCCCAGGTCCAACTCGACGTTCATTCTCGATGCTGACGCAACGTCAACAAACAAAAGTAGAGTGATGGCAAAAATCCTAACTCCAGCACGTCGTGTTTCTCATGCCAGCAGGATGCAGACGCAACGTCAACAAAGGCTCCAAGGAGCCAAATTAAAAGGAGTGACGGCAAAATCCTAACTCCAGCTCGACGTGCTTCTCATGCCAGTAGGATGCAGACGCGACGTCAACAAAGGTTTCAAGGAGTCAAATCAAAAAGGAGTGACGACAAAATCCTAACTCCATCTTGACCTGCTTCTCATGCCAGCAGAATGCAGACGCGATGTCAACAAAGGCTCCAAGGAGCCAAATCAAAAAGAAGTGATAGCAAAATCATAACTCCAACTCGACGTACTTCTCATGCCAGCAGGATGCAGATACAACGTCAACAAAAGACCCAAGGGTCAAAGAAAAAATGGAGTCACGGCAAAATCCTAACTCCAAGTCTTGACAGTTCATTCTTAATGGAGTCACGGCAAAACCCAAAGAGTATCTCGACGTTCACTCTCATTTCAGCATGATGCGGACGCAACTATCAAATGAAATTAGAGCGATGGCATATTCCTAACTCCGAACTTTAATTACAATACATACAGCATAGAGGTCTTACAGATGTCTACCCTCCTTCTACAAAGAATCAGCACGATATCGTCAAAGTAAAAAACGAAGTGACGACATATTCCTAGCTTCGGGTCTTGACGACAACTCATATAAAACCCGAAAGACCATTGGAGATCATCCCACCCCAGAAGGGTGCGGTTATAACTCATCGGGGCTCCAAATTTAGCCTAACCTCAAGTAAAAAGTGTCATGGCAAATTCCTAATTCTTGCTCTTCTAACGGTAATATAACCTATGGAGATTGCTTGAAGACGTCTTTTCCAGCCTCCGAAGGGATCAGAGACACGATAGTCATGGGGCGATGGCATATTCCTAGCTCCAAACTTCAATTGCAATACATACAGCATAGAGGTCCTACCGATGTCTATCCTACTTCAGCAAAGAAACGACACGACATCGTCAAAACAAAAATGAAGCGACGACATATTCCCAGCTTCGGGTCTCGACGGCAACTTATATAAAGCCTACAAAACTATTAGAGATCATCCCACACCAGAGCGCAGTAGTTATGACTCATCGAGGCTCTAAATTGAGCCTAACCTCAAGTAAAAAGTGTCATGGCAAATTCCTAATGCTTGCTCTTCCACCGGTAATATGACCTAAGAAGATTACTTGAAGACGTCATGTCCAGCCTCTGAAGGGATCAGAGACACGCTAATCGCAGGGCTACTCGAACAGCAGGTTAAAGACTGCATATTGAGGAATACATCAGTCAATGCGACGGTACCATGGACTAAAACCCTAGTACCACAAACCTAACAGACCCCTGTCATAAAGAATAAGGGTTATCTATATTTTACGTTAGGATACACCTGCGAGATCCTCTCGACAACTCGTAGGGAAAACCATCTTCATGAAACCCTCACGGCTCATGAAATTGAAAAGCCTTAGGTAACGGGGATATAAACATGTTTCCTATGCACCGTAACCCTACAAGTAGGTCCAAACTGACTCTTGTATATTATCCACGGGCCACATTCTCCAAAGTCGAATACCGATGAGGAGGAAAAACCACTTGCGAGTCCTCTCGACTCATAAGGAGAAAATTCTCTTGTGAGATCCTTATGACTCTCAAGAGAAAACACATTTAGGAGCCATCACGACTTATAAGGAGAAAATACACCTACGACATCCTCTCGACTCGTAGGGAGAAACATCTTTATGAGACCCTTATGGCTCATAAAGTTGAAAAGTCTTACGTGACAGATCTAAACATGTTTTCTAAGGGATCGCAGCCCTACAAGTAGGTTCAAACCGAGTCATGTATACTATCCACGAGCCTCATTCTCTAAAGTCGCATACCGATAAGGAGGAAAAAACCACTTGCGAGTCCTCTCGACTTGTAAGGGGAAAATTCTCTTGTGAGATCCTTACAACTCTCAAGAGAAAACGTACTTAGGAGTCCTCATGACTCTTAAGGAGAAAATACACATATGAGATCCTCTCAACTCATAGGGAGAAAAGTCTTTATGAGACCCTCACGGCTCATAAAGTTGAAAAGTCTTAGGCGACAGATCTAAACCTGTTTCCTAAGCCATCGCTGCCCTACAAAGAGGTCAAGATGGACACTTGTATAGTATCCACAGGCCATATTCGCCGAAGCCACATTCTCCAATGAAATGAAGAAGCTACTTACGGGAGCTCACGACTCATAAGGAAAAAAATACCCGAGTGAGATCCTTACGACTCACGGAGGCAATAAACACTTAGAAATTCTCATGATTTCTAGGGAGAATACACACCTATGAGATCCTCAAGACTCATAGAGAGAAAAACCTTCTTGAGACCCTTACGGCTCATGAAGATAAAAAAACTTTAGGTTACAAGGATCCTAAACCTGTCTCCTAAGCCATTAATTCTATGGTCAAGCATAACTTTGCACTACTTCACCCATGTACATACTTACGTGGGAAAAGTAGTGGGGGGCATTTGTTCCCGCCAAATTTTTTGGCTATGAGCTACTTGTTCCCTTATAAAAAAGGGAGATAAGAAAGAGGAAAAGAATCCTCATAATTTGGCATTACGTATTAAACATGTGGGCGCTTATATGCAAATAACTAAGGGCCAAACTGTCCTCACGTGTTAAACACGTGGGTGCTCATATGAAAAGCATATGAGTGCTGAATAAAATAAACCTAAAGGCTAAACTGGCCTCACGTGTTAAACATGTGAGCGCTTATATGCAAAGCATATGATCGCTGAACATAAATAACCAAAGGCCAAACATGTCTCGCATGATAAACACGTGAGCGTGCATATGCAAAGCATATAAGCGCTGAAAACAAATAACTAAGGGCCAAACTAGCCTCACGTGTTAAACACGTGTGCATTCATATGCAAAGCATATGAGCGTTAAATAAAATAAACCTAAAGGCCAAACTGGCCTTACATGTTAAACACGTGAGCGCTCATATGCAAAGCATATAAGCGCTGAACATAAATAACTAAAGGCCAAACATGCCTCATGTGTTAAACACGTGAGTGCTTATATGCAAAGCATATAAGCGCTAGAAGCAGATAATAATTAAAGGCCAAACCGGCCTTACGTGTTAAACATGCAGACGCTTATATGCAAAGCATATGAGTGCTGAACATAAATAACCAAAGGTCAAATAAACCTCATGTGTTAAACACGTGAGCGCTCATATGTAAAGCGTATGAGCGCTGAAAATGAACAAGCTAAAACCCATACTAGGGGTCACGTATTGAACACATGAGTTCTCTTACAACATTCTTTAGCAGCGCTCATATGCAAAGCATGTGAGCGCCCCAATTTAAAATGATCCCATCTAATAGAATTAAATTCTATGTGATAGAATTAATTATATTTGGGAAATATTTTCCCTGATCTTTCTGTTAGGAATATGTATGCCCTAGATGCCATTATTGTACATTGATTTATATTATAGTGGATGCTTGGACATATATATATATAGAGGAATTTCTTGCTCGACATGATAGTATACTATCTGGTTACTCTTTATCTTAATATGTGGACCGGTATTCTTATATTGTCTTTCTCTTACATGTTGATAAAGCCCTTAGAATATGTACTTAACTACCAGGACTATGATGCAGATCATACTAGTGGGGCCAGGGTGGTCCACAAGTACATCCTTTAACAGTTCCTAGTCGAGGGGATATCGAGACAGGGCATCGATATACCAGAGTAGACTAGTGTGTACGTTTCTTGACCCTATATAGGGCGATGGTTGATCCCACAACCATTGGTGTGTGACACCAAAGATTGTACACAGGTGCTCATTAAAGAATGGGTACACCGAACAGGACTCGCCGAGAACTCCTAGTTGGTAGTATACATATCGTCAGATAGCAGTTCTCTAGTGACACCGGTACATGTTAGTTTATAGACCCGAGATCGTCATAGAGTCTTGTGTGGCTCCCACTGTGCTTTGATTTCCTCCCTACCACGGGTCAAAGGAGTCGTGCAAACAGGTGGATTTTGGGTACAGTCCGAGTCACATGGAGGCAGTAAGCGATAGAAGGGGTTTCGTCTCTCCCGGTATTGGGAGTTGATGTTACGCTATGCTCGATTGGCTATAACTGGAAGTCCCTGGCCAAGGCTGCTGTTGAGATTTATCGGTAAGAGTTATCAGTAGTTTCTCGAACCGTTATAGACCAGACATCGGCGTGAATTATCATGTTACTGGGGTCTGATGATTCCACCCTTAGACATGATATGTGACATATCAGACGAAGAGATCAGACTGTACAGTAAGTGTTACCTATAGCCTTCATGGGAGTTTGGACAAGCTTGCTTGTTGATCTTCTGATCGCTCAATACCTGGGTAGTCGTTACGTCCAGCTAGTACCGCTAACGGCTTGTGGGTGACTGATGTGATCATCACCTACTGCTGGCATATTGACGAGTCTTTAGAGTCCCATACAGAAGTTTCCTAGTTCAAGTGAAACGAAATAAGGCACATATGCTGATATGTGCGGGGGCCATATTAAATATGAGTATGTGATACCGTATTCTAATCTGGAAGTTATTTATTATCGGTTAGGTTATATTTGATATAACCGGATTGTCGAATCAAGTGTTGTTTTGATAATGTGATATATAAACAAGTAATATTAGTCGGTTATATGTGATATTACCGGATTATTAAATCAAGTGTTGATTTAATAATGTGATATATATTTATATTTGATATAATTATATATTGACTAATATTATTAGCTCACTAACTATTTTCATAATATATATATATATATCAATGTATATATGTAACACCTGAGTTTGTGTTTAGTGGTAAGTGTGTCTTAATGTGGGGGTTTTGGTAAAAAGTTTACCAAAATGGCTTTTAAATATTTTATCTGATTTTATGGATATTTTATCGGAACTTTATCTGGACTGCACACACTTGTGCATGTTAACTTGGGTTAAGTCTAGGGTCGCCTTGTTTAGCCAACCATGATGGGTTAACCATTTGGTTATGTTAATGGGGTTAATTAAGGGTTTTTAGCTTTGTTAGAGGAGATTAGGGTTAGGGTTGACATTTGGTAAGAGAGTGAGAGTGGTGGCTAGGAAGTGTCACACTCCATTTCTTTTCACAACTTTTACATAACAATCACATTTCTCCCTCTCACTCAAACACCACACCACCATCAATCCTACACCCCACACACAACCCCCCCAACACTTCAGCTCGGCAGTAGCAGCTGCAACAACACATACACATCAACCCACCATCAGCACATTCAGCCACCCAATTGACATCAGCTGCTGAAACAGCCACTGATACACAACATCAGCCCCAATTTCATCACATCAGCTGCTACATCAGCCACCACAACACCATAACTCCTGCAGCAGCCACAAAAGCAACCCAACACCATAAACACACCAACTACAGCAACAAAAATAAAACAACAACAGCAGCTGTAGCCAAAACAACAGCAACAACATCATACAAATCCACAGAAACAACCATCTGAGGCTGCAACAGCAGCAAGAACAGCCTCCACACCATTATATACCACAACTTCACTACAAAACAACCTCACCAACAAATTTCAAACACCAGCCCAACCAAAGTATCAGCCACATCAGCAAAACTGCTGCTGAAAACAACACCAGCAACTGCCGCACCAGCAACCTCAGTAGCAACAGAAGCAGTCCAGCAGCACCACAACACCCCTCCTTCCTTCATCCTCTCTTCTCCTACATTCTAGGATTTCCTTGAGGTATAATCTTGCAACCCAATTCCTATCTTGCCAAGTTCTGGTTATAGCTGAAATTTAGTGTTATTATGTGAGTTAGTGCTAGTTTTAGGTAAATTGAGTGAGATTTGGCCATGAGATGTTTTTGAATGTTAGAGTAGCCATATTAGGGGTATTTGAGACCAGTTAACCCTAGATTGTTCCAGATTTCACCCAAATACCAGATTTATTCGTGTTGGCGTAAATTAGCAATTTTATCGATTTTGTGACCTTTCTGGAATCTGCTACAACCCGAGATACCCTAAAATAAAATTGACTTGGCAGTGAGGTATGCAGGCAGATAGAAACCAACACCCAAAGCCCCAGCCCCTGGACCCACTTCCTGGCCGTAGATAAATCCCATCTGGCCGCAGATTGCGGCCAGAGCATGGGTTCTGGGCTCCATTTTTGTTCTGTAGCTTGTTACCCTGTAAACTTGACCCCTGGTATATCCAATTTTGTCTGATTCCAGTTAGGGTAAAATCTGGGTTGATTTTCTTGATTTGACGCACGATTTACGACTTGTTTTAGAATGATTTTTGGTATTTGATGATTCGTTTCTGTCGGATGGCGTTTGAATGCCACCGGCAGAGGATTATTGGCTGTGTTTCTACGCGAGGCTATAGATTTTTACTTATAGACGTAGCGTGCACCGTTTTGGTTTCTGGCATGGTTTTCATGTGTTTTAGCGTGTGATATCCTTGTAGGTACCCCACGTGGTGTTGAAGCGTTGGAGATGCAAATGGCGACATCGGCACCAGCACACATAAGCAAGGTGAGTAGATTTATATCTATGGGGAGAAGTCGGGTGGATGGCGTATAGCACCTCCGCAGTTTGTGGTGATGTATACGGATGCGTATACACACCAACAATTATTATATGTTATTTGGGATTATAATGATATTTAGGATGGATATTAGTGTGTTGGATGATTAGTGTCGCGAAACCCTAGAGTAGTGGGTGCACTACACATACACACACATACATACTTGCATACATCCCTATTTCATATGTGCATATATGGGATTCTATATAGATATGTGTTCACATGGGTATGGGACCACGTGTTCATTTACGGATTTGAGGATGATACTCAGGATTGAGATGAGTCGATGATATTTGATATGAGATTATGATATCGGTGATAGGGCAGGATTCGTACTTGAGATACGTCCTGTTATGATAGCGGGTCTTGGATGACGATGCCATGGGCATAGTGATATAAATATAAAATGATCGACATGTGATTATCTTACGAGATATGATATGATATTATATGACAAGATAATTATGATAGGCCGCATTCGGCGATGGTTACTCCTTGTGATGATATGTACTGATGATGTCAATTTATACGAGACTGTCGATCAGTAGTCAGATCATAATTATAGTGATGATATTAGCTTTGTACTAGACGTAGGTCAGTATCCGGATTATGATCTTTGATAAAGAGAATACCCGATGAGTGATATGACGAATGTGATATTGACCCGTACCCAGATTTGGGGATGCCGTACGACGGATTTACGTACGAGCCATATATTGATGTTTGATCCGCACTCCTGACTTGGGAATAACCGATTATAGAGATATCGTATCGGATGTGATATTATCGAGGCGGGATCACCGACTATATATATATATATATATATATATATATATATATGTATGTATGTATGTATCGACTCAGAGGTTAGGCGGTTTCCCTTACCTGCAGTTAGCCTATTAGCTCAGCCCTATAACTGGTGTAGCTATAGGACTCTTATGATATTAGATGCAACTTAGCTATCATTGTGTTTAGCATTCAGCTCCCGCATATTATTGTTGTTGCTCTGCATCGCATACTTATTGTGATTGACATTCCATTATTGATATCATGCTGTTAGGACACCAGCACCATTACCGATGATGCGTATGTTCCACGTCCACTTACTTGCCGGCTCACACACATCTTCATCGGTAATTGCCATGTCACTACACAGTAGTGTTATTGCATCAGGATATGGCCATTGTATGTGCATACTATTATTCCATGTTGCATGATATACTGTTATACTTGCACTTCATTGATATGTCACATACATCATGTTTTCTGATTATGCGCATTGAGATATGTTGTTTCTATGATATTTCTGGATTTGGGAACCGTGGGTATTTCAAAGAGATTATGTAATTGTTTTAAAAAACCCTTGATATGATATTTCAGTGCGTCCACCATGTGTTTTCTCGGTGCTGAGAGCGACATGTGAAACCCGATTCGAGGGGGCGGATGAGGCCGAATGCGGGTACATGGTGGGCCCGGTGCGGTACCCCGGGGCAAGATGATCGCAGGAGATGGCGTTGAGCCTGGCAGGGGAGCACTACCGACCGGTGATTTTACCCGACGCGTCGGATATCCGGAGGATACCGTCGTGGTCTTGAGATGGATGGTAGGGGCCGATCTGGACGGACGGCGCCCTAGATATTGTGATTGAGAAATTGAGATTTTGAGATATTGAGCTACAGAGATTGTGACCCAGAGATATTGAGATATTTGGATACTTGTTTTGTGTCGATGCTAGGCACTGTTTTTGCTGATTTCATTTATGATACCCCACTTTAGAAATACAGAAATCTCACAAACTTATGAAAGCAGTTTTCTTCAGTACATGCATTCTGTTTCATGTATTCATACATCATTCATATGATTCATTGCTACCTGAGGCACTGACACGTGCACATGAGATTACATTTGGGTTAAATTTTTCCCTAGCCATTGTTAGGTTGCTGGTTATATATTTGAGGATTATATATATATCGATCGTATGACCTAGGATTGCGTCATACATGCGATTTCTGTTCGTAGATCTTTTTCTACTCACGAGTTGGCAACTCACCCCCGTTGTGCCCCAGTTTCTTGCAGGTGTTGTCGTACGGGTTTCATTACGGCCTTGCGGGCACAGCTTCTTTCAGGTGACTTGCTAGTAGGTGGGTTAGTTGTATCGGATCCATCATTATACATTATATATTATATTTCAGTTGTATCTAGAAGTTCCATCAACCAAACATGTACTTATTTGAGATAGAGACCTGTGATGTTTATTCTTTCGACATTAGAGTCGCGCGTTATATTTCTGTGGATTTCATGCTGTTGGAGTTTCTTTTTATGTTATGATCCTCGTCTTTAGGCGTTGTATATTATACTGCTCGTGTGGTTGATTTAAATGGTTCTTCCTGCACTCTACTACTTTTCTTGGTTTGGATTTCTGGGTTCGTCTTACTTAGAGTACGTACGCCTTGAGACGTTCGTAGTCTAAGTGCCGGTCATGTTCCGTACTTTCGGGTTGTGACAAAGTTGGTATCAGAGCGTTAGGTTTTACCTTCGGAGCATAGGATGACCTTTGGTAGATGGAATAGGTGACTAAAGTAGAGTGACGTACCATGGGTATGTTCCGCGGCATATTTACGATACGCCACTCCACTTAAGAAGCCTTAGGATGTACATTTCTTTGCTCAGTATTATATTCATTCATGATCTAGCCTCATCGGTACCAGTTATAGTTTGCTTCCATGATTACGGGCAAGGAGAGCTACGGCTAAGAGTTGCGGTCAGCGCGGGCTCATTACGAACGAGGACTGACCAGGGCGTGATTCTGGCGACACACGATCCCAGAGATGTGTCTTTCCATTGTGTTTTCGCGCACGAGCGTTGGATGGATCGCTGTATGAGATTACCTGGATGTGCAGATCAGCACCAGAAGATTGAGCCGCTGACAGAGGCCGGACAGATTTTGATGACCATTGGTGTATTGCTTACTCATGATGATTGAGGCACTGTCCAGCGTGCAAATGAGTGAGCTAGTTATTGCTGCGAACGATGAGATATCGCCCAGATGTTGGAGCTATTGCAGTACGAGATTGTACTAAGAGATTATAGAAGGTCGCTAGTCACCGAGGATGAATGACTAGGACATGTGGTTTGTTCGCTGCCCCGATGCGAGGTCATCAGATAGATTGATTCCAGCTAGAGACGACTTCACGCGGAGACGTTGAGAGTCGACCGGGACGATCGAATGTCAGAAACATATTATTCCAAGTTTAAAGTATTCGGAAAGACATGCAGGCAATTCTATGGTCCCTCTAGAAGAATGAAACCCTAACTCGACTTAATGACCGTGTGAAAACCTTTGAACCTTAGGGTTTGCGGCAGTTCCGCGGCGCCATTAGTGAGGCTTGGGTTTGCCCTTCTACGGCTAGACCACCGATGCTATGGTATGTACTCGATATTATTATACTATACCCAAGATGTTGAGCTCTTGGGGGATTATGAGGTTTTGACAAATCGATCGGATGGCTCGACTTCATTCGGATGCTAGGTGGTGAGATGCATTTCTTGGGAGACTCTAGATACGAGGATAGCCGTTGGAGCTCAGTCCACGCCGCCACGACGAGACGAGTCCGAAGGAGTCAACATTAGAGAAAAAGTGGAGTACGAAGTCCGTACAAGATATGGATGAGATGACGTTCCACTCCGCCGACATCAGAGATGCGATACGCATGCCGAGGCATAGTACTTGAATATACCTTCCAGAAGGAGTCGCGATGAGTATGCAGCCGCTTCGGAGCAAGAAGCAGATATAGTGAAGGACGATAACTTCTGGACAGTTGGCAGAAATGAGACTTGGAAGAGACCTTGAGCAGAATTCCTTCCAGGACACTGCTGCAATGATGTTTGCACTCAAGATCAGATGTGCCACGTACATTCAGAGAGCCAGAGGCCGACGCCAGTGGCATACTGCCTTACGAGTGGTCGTGAGGATTGACCGAGAAATGACTAGAGGAGTGCCAGAACGGAATCGTCCCCGTTAGCACACCTGACAGGCCCGAAGAGCCGATGGATCGTGAGATTGGTAATCCACAGAGAAGACTTAGACCAAGGAGTAGTCATGTTATGCACACCAGCAGGCCAGAGTTCAAGATCGTCGACGAGACATGCTATGAAGGATCACGACAGTTGGCCAGAGATTCTTAGAGGATGTGCTTGAGTGGGACTATTCCGCCATACTCGATTTCGATGTTTGGGCGATCTATTCGCATGACTGATTCGATGATCAGGGGATACAGTGATTTTGGACTAGACTGTGCGTACCAGATGCCGAGGGACTGCGGCGTGAGATTCTTGAGGAGGCACATCGATCGGTGTACAGTGTTCATCCGGGTTCCACCAAGATGTACCATGATAGGAGAGATGTTTACTGGTGAGATGGAATGAAGAGGGACATCGCAGATTTCGTGTCGAGATGCCTGACTTGTCAGCAAGTCAAGGCCGAGCACCAGAGACAGCAGGTGAAACACAGCCGTTACCCATTCCGGAGTGGAAATGGGAACAGATTTCGATGGATTTCGTTGTGGGTCTACCCAGGACTAAGCGAGGGTATAACTCCATTTGGGTGATCATGGATCGTTTGACAAAAGCAGCTCACTTTCTGCCAGTGAAGACGACTTTCGGATTTGCTCAGTACGCCCAGACTTACATCGACGAGATTGTACGACTGCATGGAGTCCCGACGTGTATCGTGTCTGACAGAGGCACCCAGCTTACCGGCCGACTATGGCAGAGACTTCAGGAGGCGTTGGGCACACGCTTGAGTTTTAGCACAGCATTGCGTCCGCAGACCGATTGCCAGTCAGAGCAGACTATTCAGACGGCACCTTTCAAGGCTTTGTATGGGAGGAGATGTAGATCGCCCGTCTGTTGGACAGAGCTCAGCCAGAGCAGTATTATGGGGCCACAGATCGTACAGGAGACGACCGAGAAGATACAGCTGATTCGAGACAGGATGAGGGCAGCTCAGAGCAAGCAGAGATCGTATGTTGACAGGCGCCACCGCAGATTAGAGTTCGCAGTTGGTGATGACGTTTTTTTTCTGAGGGTCTCTCCGATGAAGGGAGTGATGAGGTGTGGACGGAAGGGGAAGTTTAGCCCCAGATTCATAGGTCCCTTCGAGATCCTTGAGCATGTGGGCACAGTAGCATATCGTTTGGCTCTTCCACCCAACTTCCTAGATGTTCACCCCGTATTCCATGTGCCAATGCTTCGCAGATACCTACATGACCCTTCGCACATGATTCAACATCAAACCATTCAGCCCGAGCGCAATCTTACATTCACCGAGCAGCCAGTGGTGATATTAGACCGACAAGTGAAGAAACTTAGATCGAAGGCCTTGCCATCAGTAAGGGTGCTTTGGCGCAGCTCGAATGGTGAAGAGGTCACTTGGGAGGCTAAGGGCGAGATGCGGGAGAAGTTCCCTCATCTTTTTGAAGGAATGCGTTGCTTTATATTTTAAAATTCGGGGACGAATTTTCTTAATGGGGGAAGACTGTAAAACCTGAGTTTGCGTTTAGTGGTAAGTGTGTCTTAATGTGGGGTTTTTGGTAAAAAGTTTACCAAAATGGCTTTTAAATATTTTATCTGATTTTATGGATATTTTATCGGAATTTTATCTGGACTGCACACACTTGTGCATGTTAACTTGGGTAAAGTCTAGGGTTGCCTTGTTTAGCCAACCATGACGGGTTAACCATTTGGTTATGTTAATGGGGTTAATTAAGGGTTTTTAGCTTTGTTGGAGGAGATTAGGGTTAGGGTTGACATTTGGTAAGAGAGTGAGAGTGGTGGCTAGGAAGTGTCACACTCCATTTCTTTTCACAACTTTTACATAACTATCACATTTCTCCCTCTCACTCAAACACCACACCACCATCAATCCTACACCCCACACACAAACCCCCCAACACTTCAGCTCGGCAGTAGCAGCTGCAACAACACATACACATCAGCCCACCATCAGCACATTCAGCCACCCAATTGACATCAGCTGCTGAAACAGCCACTGATACACAACATTAGCCCCAATTTCATCACATCAGCAGCTACATCAGCCACCACAACACCATAACTCCTGCAGCAGCCACAAAAGAAACCCAACACCATAAACACACCAACTACAGCAACAAAAATAAAACAACAGCAGCAGCTGTAGCCCAAACAACAGCAACAACATCATACAAATCCACAGAAACAGCCATCTGAGGCTGCAACAGCAGCAAGAACAGCCTCCACACCATCATATACCACAACTTCACCACAAAACAACCTCACCAACAAATTTCAAACACCAGCCCAACCAAAGCATCAGCCACATCAGCAAAACGGCTGCTGAAAACAACACCAGCAACTTCAGTAGCAATAGAAGCAGTCCAGCTGCAGCACAACACCCCTCCTTCCTTCATCCTCTCTTCTCCTACATTCTAGGATTTCCTTGAGGTATAATCTTGCAATCCAACTCCTATCTTGCCAAGTTCTGGTTATAGCTGAAATTTAGTGTTATTATGTGAGTTAGTGCAAGTTTTAGGTAAATTGAGTGAGATTTGGCCAAGAGATGTTTTTGAATGTTAGAGTAGCCTTATTAGAGGTATTTGAGACCAGTTAACCGTAGATTGTTCCAGATTTCAACCAAATACCAGATTTATTCGTGTTGGCGTAAATTAGCAATTTTGTCGATTTTGTGACCTTTCTGGAATCTGCTACAACCCGAGATACCCTAAAATAAAATTGACTTGGCAGTGAGGTATGCAGGCAGATAGAAACCAACACCCAAAGCCCTAACCCCTGGACCCACTTCCTGGCTGCAGATAAATCCCATCTGACCGCAAATTGCGGCCAGAGCATGGGTTCTGGGCTCCATTTTTGTTCTGTAGCTTGTTACCCTGTAAACTTGACCCCTGGTATATCCAATTTTGTATGATTCCACTTAGGGTAAAATCTGGGTTGATTTTCTTGAGTTGACGCACGATTTACGACTTGTTTTAGCATGATTTTTGGTATTCGATGATTCATTTCTGTCGGATGGCATTTGAACGCCAACGGCAGAGGATTATTGGCTGTGTTTGCACGCGAGGCTGTAGGTTTTTACTTATAGACGTAGCGTGCACCGTTTTGGTTTCCGGCATGGTTTTCATGTATTTTAGTGCATGATATCCTTGTAGGTACCCCACGTGGCGTCGAAGCGTTGGAGATGCAAATGGAGACATCGGCACCGGCACGCATAAGCAAGGTGAGTAGATTTATATCTACGGGGAGAAGTCGGGTGGATGGCGTATAGCACCCCCGCAGTTCGTGGTGATGTATACGAATGCGTATACACACCAACAATTATTATATGTTATTTGGGATTATAATGATGTTTAGGATGGACATTAGTGTGTTGGATGATTAGTGTCGCGAAACCCTAGAGTAGTGGGTGCACTACACACACATACATACATATTTGCATACATCCCTATTTCATATGTGCATATATGGGATTCTATATAGATATGTGTTCACATGGGTATGGGACCATGTGTTCATTTACGGATTTGAGGATGATACTCGGGATTGAGATGAGTCGATGATATTTGATATGAGATTATGATATCGGTGATAGAGCAGGATTCGTACTTGAGATACGTCCTGTTATGATAGCGGGTCTTGGATGACGATGCCATGCGCATAGTGATATAAATATAAAATGATCGACATGTGATTATGTTACGAGATATGATATGATATGATATGACAAGATAATTATGATAGGCCGCATTCGGCAATGGTTACTCCTTGTGATGATATGTACTGATGATGTCAATTTATACGAGACTGTCGATCAGTAGTCAGATCATAATTATAGTGATGATATTAGCTTTGTACTAGACGTAAGTCAGTACCCGGATTATGATCTTTGATAAAGAGAATACCCGATGAGTGATATGACGAATGTGATATTGACCCGTACCCAGATTTGGGGATGCCGTACGACGGATTTACGTACGAGCCATATATTGATGTTTGATCCGCACTCCTGACTTGGGAATAACCGATTATAGAGATATGGTATCGGATGTGATATTATCGAGGCGGGATCACCGACTATATATATATATATATATATATATATATATGTATGTATGTATCGACTCAGAGGTTAGGCGGTTTCCCTTACCTGCAGTTAGCCTATTAGCTCAGCCCTATAGCTGGTGTAGCTATAGGACTCTTATGACATTAGATGCAGTTTAGATATCATTGTGTTTAGCATTCAGCTCCCGCATATTATTGTTGTTTCTCTCCATCGCATACTTATTGTGATTCACATTCCATTATTGATATCAAGCTGTTAGGACACCAGCACCATTACCGATGATGCGTATGTTCCACGTACACTTACTTGCCGGCTCACACACATCTTCATCGGTAATTGCCATGTCACTACGCAGTAGTGTTATTGCATCAGGATATGGCCATTGTATGTGCATACTATTATTCCATGTTGCATGATATACTGTTATACTTGCACTTCATTGATATGTCGCATACATCATGTTTTCTGATTATGCGCATTGAGATATGTTGTTTCTATGATATTTCTGGATTTGGGAACCGTGGGTATTTCAAAGAGATTATGTAATTGTTTTAAAAACCCGGTTACCCTTGATATGATATTTCAGTGCGTCCACCATATGTTTTCTCGGTGCTGAAAGCGACATGTGAAACCTGATTCGAGGGGGCGGATGAGGCCGAATGCGGGTACATGGTGGGCCCGGTGCGGTACCCCGGGGCAAGAAGATTGTAGGAGATAGCGTTGAGCCTGGCAGGAGAGCACTACCGACCGGTGATTTTACCCGACGCGTTGGATATCCGGAGGATACCATCGTGGTCTTGAGATGGATGGTAGGAGCCGATCTGGAAGGACGGTGCCCTAGATATTGTGATTGAGACATTGAGATTTTGAGATTTTGAGGTACAAAGATTGTGACACAAAGATATTGAGATATTTGGATACTTGTTTTGTGTCGATGCTAGACACTGTTTATGCTGATTTCATTTATGATACCTCATTTTAGAAATACAGAAATCTCACAAACTTATGAAAGCAGTTTTCTTTAGTACATGCATTCTGTTTCATGCATTCATACATCATTCATATGATTCATTGCTACCTGAGGCACTGACACGTGCACATGAGATTACATTTGGGTTAGATTTTTCCCTAGCCATTGTTAGGTTGCTGGTTATATATTTAAGGATTATATATATATCGATCATATGACCTAGGATTGCGTCATACATGCGATTTCTGTTCGTAGATCTTTTTCTACTCACGAGTTGGCAACTCACCCCCGTTGTGCCCCAGTTTCTTGCAGGTGTTGCCGTACTGGTTTCATTACGGCCTTGCGGGCACAGCTTCTTTCAGGTGACTTGCTAGTAAGTGGGTTAGTTGTATCGGACCCATCATTATACATTGTATATTATATTTCAGTTGTATCTAGAAGTTCCATCAACCAAACATGTACTTATTTGAGATAGAGACCTGTGATGTTTATTCTTTCGACCTTAGAGTCACGCGTTATATTTCTGTGGATTTCATGCTGTTGGAGTTTCTTTTTCTGTTGTGATCCTCGCCTTTAGGCGTTGTATATTATACTGCTCGTCTGGTTGATTTAAATGGTTCTTCCTGCACTCAACTACTTTTCTTGGTTTGAATTTCTGGGTTCGGCTTACTTAGAGTACGTACGTCTTGAGACGTTCATAGTCTAAGTGCCGGTCATATTTCATACTTTCGGGTCGTGACAATATATATATGTGATATATATTTATATATATTTATATATATATATATATATATATATATATTATGAAGCATTGCATTAATTTTGTATTTTTGGAAAATAGAAAATGAGGTGTAAATGGGGAGATATTTTGAGCATGGTGTGAAGCATGGGCTTTATTATTTGTTTATTACTCTTGACTCGGTATTCAAGCATGGTTGAAGTTTCTTATAGCATTTTATTCCATACTTGAATAAGTGAAGAAAGAAAGAGCCATTCTTGACTTCATTCTCACTCATTCATTTTCTTGACTTGACTTTTACTTAGCTATTTTGAGAGCTCTCTCCATTTTACTTCTTCTTCCTCTTGCTTCAACAAAACCCTAACCCTCACATGTGATGTGAATCATAGGGTTTTCTAAAAACCTTAGTGAGAAAACAAAACCCCTACTTCACCATCCTACACTTGATTAGCAATCAAGTGTGGTGTGTTTACTTCACTAAAGATAGTTTAGTGAAAAGGTAGTTTGTGCTAGAGAGACTTCGGGTGGATCATCTTTGGCGCAAACATCACGAAGGAGGCTCGTTCAAACTCTCAAGTGGAGCCTTGTGGATTCGTAGGGACTACAACCCGGAGCTTGTGAAAAGAAAGACACGGTCATCAAAGGTTGTTGCCCCCTTCTCTTAGTATAAAAGTTCTTTATATCAAAATCTAAACCCTAGCCATCTAGTTAACGATCTTGGATAGTGTTACTTAGCACCCCAAAATTTTAAAATTGGCATGCTTGATACTTGTAGAACACAGTGGTGGTGGTAACGTACACTTTCACTTTCTAATATGGAAAGATCTTTTTCTAACAAAGAATCTTGGATTTAAAATCCAATGGTGATAAAATATCACCAATTAAATCATCTGATAGAATTAAATTCTATATGAGAAATATTTTCCTGATCTTTCTCAAGTTAGAAAGATCTTCTCTGTTAAACAGAGTACCCCTAGATCAAAAATCCAACGGTGATCATCTGATAGAATAAAATTCTATCTTTGGAAAATATTTTCATAATCTTGTTAAACTAAAAAGATATTCATATAACAAAATTAAATTCTATATTAGGGAAATATATTACTGAACTTGTTAAATTAACAAGATATTCATATAATAGAATAAAATTCTAATCTTGTTAAACTAACAAGATATTCATATGATAGAATAAAATTTTATATGATAGAATAAAATTCTATGTTGGAATAAATTCTAATCCTTTTAAATTAATAAGATATTCATATAACAGAATTAAATTCTATATTAGGAAAATATATTCCTAATCTTGTTAAACTAACAAGATATCCATATGATAGAATAAAATTCTGATCTTATTAAACCAATAAGATATTCATATGATAGAATAAAATTCTATCTTAGGAAAATATTTCCTAATCTTGTTAAACAAACAAGAAATCTTCTCTGTTAAACAGAGAGCGTTTGGATTAAAAATCCAACGGTGAATGAAATTCACCGATTGATCTACGAGATCATTTTAATTTATAATGAAATCAATCACGATCTCTCATTGAGAGATTTTTTTCAATAAATTGATTTTTCTCTTCTCCTATAAATAGGAGCAAAGAGATTAATCAAAAAAAAAGGAAGGGGGGAGGAAGAAAAAAGGAGACCTCCTATAAGCTTCTGTAAAAAAATACAGAAGGCTCTAAAAACAATAGAGAATTTAATTCTCTTAAAAAAGCAGATCTCCTTTCTAAAAGCCCTAGGTAAAGAAAAAAGAAGATATCAAAATATCACTTTTACCTAACATACCATATCTAAGGGTTTAACCCTTTTAAAAGAACTTAGTTTTTTTCTCTGGATCTGAGATCCACAAGAAAAATCTCCCACAAATTGAGAATTTAATTCTCATCGGGAAGATCTTATTCTTGAGAATCGAAGATTCAGAGTGGAACATGGATACAGGAACACGGAGAAAATGGAGTCCATAATACTCCAAGAACTTAGTTCCTCCAAATCAAGAACTTAGTTCTTTAAAGAACCCGATCCAAGATCCTCAAAATAGTTTTCTTGGTGATCCTTAATGGTCAAAACACCATTAAAAGAGGTTTAACATCTCTAAAAACATGGAGTTCATAATACTCCAGGAACTTAGTTTCTTCAAATCAAGAACTTAGTTCTTAAAGTACCTGATCCAAGATCTTCAAAATAATGATCTTGGTGATCGTTAATGGTTAAAATACCATTAATAGAGATTTAGGTTCTCTAAGAACATCAACAGAGATTAAATCTCCAAAGAACATAGTGCCTCACGTGAAACACACATGAGCGCCGGGAAAAGTTAGTGCTTAGCACTATTGGAGCGCCTCACGTGAAACACGCGTGAGCTCCACAAAAGTTAGGTCTTAGCATTATTGGAGCGCCTCACGTGATATACACGTAAGCGCTATATTCATCTAAGTGCTTAGCATTGCTGGGTGTTACAGAAACCCAATCTTAACTCAAATTGGCTTAGCTTATATTCATGATATCTAAACTGATCTTAGTCTCAAACATGACTAATGATCTTTCATTAACGATATCCAAAACGATATTTATCCCATATCTCCTAAGGTAATCTTAGTCTCAAATAAGCCTAATGATTCTTTGATTATCCACCATGATCTTTTTCCTCAAATACGGGATTTGGTTCAAGAGTATATCTTTCCACATCTCTGATATATGTCGTTGTAATTCCTCAACGTCTTCAGAGAGGTGGCGAGTCCCGATGACCAACAACTTCTTTCGCTGATGCACTTCCAAATTGACGTGCATGCCTAAAATTGGATCATGCCCTAAATTGGACACATTCCATATCTCCATTGTTCACTTCGTCACGTAATAAATACACGTATGCGCAAGATGAATAATGGAACGAAATGTCCTTAAACTAATATTCGCCCCAAATAGGGCGATAACGGACCGAAATGTCCTTAAACTAATATTCGCCCCAAATACGGCGATAACGAACCGAAATGTTCTTAAACTAACATTCGTCCCAAAAACCGAAATGTTCTTAAACTAACATTCGCCACCAAATACGGCGAAAAAGGACCGAAACGTCCTTAAACTAACATCTCGCCCCCAAATACGGTGACAAAGGACGGAAATGTCCTTAAACTAACATCTCGCCTCAAACATGGCTATAATGGACCGCGATGTCCTTAAAACTAAAATAATTGAGCCCGAACGCCCATACGTTTTGAGTCAATCTTAATCTCAAACCAGATTAACGATCCTTAGATTGCATACTTTCTATGAGATAGTTGGATCCCGATACCCACTGCGAGTAAGAGTTACTCTTGGGAGATTTTGCACATTACAATTAGCCGATCAAGTAGGTATCTAGAAAGGTGTTAACGGGGTTACGCCCCTGGGAAAATGAGGTTTATTTTAATTAGGTCCATCCAAAAGCATGGGGAACCTCGCTCAAAGTACCGACAGTGGCCTGGCCGAAAGATTGGCAAACTTGTAGGGTGTAATTAATCCCAGCTAGTCTTACCTTTTAGGGTTTGAAGAAAAATTTGATAAAAACAGTGGGAGCGATCCTGATTAGATAAGATAATAACCGATCTAATCTTGCAAGAGCATACGCAGAGTGTTTTCTTCTCTCTCTCTCTCCTGGTAGCGACCATATCATACCTTAATATGGATGTATTGACCGAATCTGCTCATTATGTTGAGCTAGGGAACGTTGGTTCCGTTCTATCTTATAATTGTTATAAGTCTGAGAAGGAAATAGGGGATTACCAGGATTCCCATGCCACCCAATCAAAGAATAAGCATGTTGATACATCTCTTTCGGTGTGTTTGTTACCGAAAACTATTTCTCAGTACACTCTATGTCCTGGGTATGAGATACCAGATCAAGATCCCATATATGTAATATGTTACATGGGCTACAGAAAGGTAGAGAACTGGGAATGGGTGATATGTCTTTAAAGTGTAGAGAATGGTGCAATTGTTACAGCCAAATCAGTTGGCAAATATCACCCTGTATTACCAAATGGTAAATACATTGATTCTGAATAAATGTTATTACATGCCGAACCTGATATACAACATTACATCGGTTTCTTTATTAAGTTAAAGATGGATATAATTTTGTATTGCAGGATAATGTTGTGAAAATTTTCCTTAATCAAAAGTTGATTGGATCATGCACGTTATGTAATGGCATATACCTTCTAAATCAAACCACAGTTCAAAGTATATAGAACACACACAAGAGGAGTAGTTCAGAAATGAACGAATCCTTCTTGTGGTATTGTAGACTAGGTCATATCAATGCGACACGACTAGCTAAGTTACATAAGGATGAATATTTGAATCCGTTTGAATTTTCATCTTATGATACTTGCCGGTCTTGTCTCAAAGGTAAAATGACCAATACTCCGTTTAATGGAAACGGAGAAAGAGTTACTGAACTCTTGGGACTGATATATGGTGATGTATACGGTCCTATGTCTACAAATGCCAGGGTTGGTTCCTCGTACTTCATTATATTCACTGACTATCTCTCAAGATTCGGACATATGTTCCTATTGAAACACAAGTCTGAGACTTTTGAGAAATTCTACGAATAAAAGCTTAAAGTTGAGAACCAGACGGGTAAAAGTATTAAGTTCTTCGATCTGATCGGAGAAGGGAATACTTACGCATGGAGTTCCTGGATTTTCTAAAGAGAGAATGGGATTCTCTCTCAGCTTACTCCTTCGTGTACACCACAACACAACGGTGTATCGGGGCGTAGGAAACGCACCCTATTAGATATGGTGCGCTCTATGATGAGTACTACTGAGTTGCCTGTTTCCTTTTGGAGTTATGCACTTGAGAAGCTGCATACCTATTGAATGGGGTTCCATCCAAATCTGTGCTTACCAATCCATATGAGATATGGAATGGGAAAAGACCATGTCTTAAACGAGTTAAGATATGGGGTTGTCCGGCCTATGTTGAAAAGCAAAATCCGGACAAACTTGAGGCAAGATCAGTTCTGTATAAGTTTGTTGGATATCTCGAACATTCGTAAAGGTATATCTTTTACCACACTGAGGAATAAAAGGTGTTTTGTTTCTCGACATGCCACCTTTTTAGAAAAGGAATTTCTTATAGAAGAAATTAGTGGTCATGAGGTAGAACTGGAAGGAGTTACAGCTAGACAATCTAACAGCTGATGATTTAGTGGAACCAAAAGATTCAATAGTCTCCAACGAACCTCAGCCTCTCCGCGAATCTGGTAGGGTTCCTCATCCACCTGAGAGATACTGCGGTTTCCTCGGTGACGATGGGAGCGAGGATTTCATCATGGTAGATAATAACCCAACTAAGTTCAAGAAGTCCATCACGAGTAGGGACTCTATGAATTAGCTGGACGCTATGCAATCAGAGATGGAATCCATGTACACCAACAAAGTATGACTTTGAATGTTGCACCTGAAAGGGTAAAACCTATCGGGAGCAAGTGGATCTTGAGAAGATTCTTGGTGTAGATGGAAAAGTTGAGACTTTCAAAGCTAGACTTGTAGTAAAAGGCTTTCGTCAATAACCAGGAGTGGATTATGATGAAACCTTTTCTCCAGTGGCTATGCTTGAGTTTATTAGGGTTAAAGCAGGCATCGCGGAGTTGGAACATCTATTTTGATGTGGCAGTCAAAGAGTTTGACTTCATCAAAAATGTAGATGAACCTTGTATATACAAGAAGGTTGTAAAGAGTAAAATTTCTTCTTCGTATTGTACGTCGATGACATACTCTTGATAGGAAATGGGTTTCTTATGTTATACTCGGTCAAGCTCCTCTTATCATGAGGATTATCTATGAAAGATTTGGGTGATACCTACTACATCTTTGGGATTGAGATCTATTGAGATAGATCTAAGTGGATGTTGGGAGTGTCCTAAATCCAGGTACATTAACACCATACTAAAAGGGTTTAGTATGGAAGATTCTGAGCGTGATGGTTCGCCCACTTACTCAGGAATCACTCTCTCTAAAAAGATGTCTCCCAAGATTGATTTGGAGAGAGCTTGCGTGCAAGGGATACCCTATGCTTCGGCAGTAGGTTTATCATGTATGCAATGTTGTGCACCAGACAAGATATAGCTATCTCACTAGGTATAGTGATAAGGAATCAATCAGATCTTGGAAGAATCACTGGACAGCTATGAAGGACATTCTTAAGTACTTGAGAAGCACTAAAGAAATGTTTTTGGTGTTTGGTAACGGTGAACTCCAGTGGGAGTCCTTTACCAATTCAAGCTTTCAAAGTGATAAGGTCGACTGATAGTCAGTCTCAGGCTTTATCTTTATCCTCAGTGGAGGGACGGTATGTTGGAAATGTTCCAAGCTAGAAACCGTGGCAATCTAGACGTAAAGGCTGAATACATCGCTACCAACATACTACCAAAGTGGATGTCTGGATATTTTTTGTTCATGAGATGAACATGGTTCCTACCATTGAGCATCCAATAACTGTTATTATGACAACAATGGAGTTATGGCTTTGGCCTAGGAACGCCGGTCCCATCAACGATCCAGACATATTCTAAGACAGTATCACCTGATCAGGGAGATGATTGATCTCCATGGGATCGAGGTTAGGAGAGTTAACGAGAAGGACAATACGGCAGATCCACTCATAAAGGCCTTTCCCTAGAGAGACTTTTATGGGGCGTTGAGTATGAGATACTACAACAAATGGCCTTAGTGCAAGTAGGAGATTGTTAGTTATATGTATGCCGTAGAGGCCATTATTGTACATGTGATGTATATTATAGTGGATACTTGGACATATATAGGGAGAACTTTCTTTCTCGACATGATAGTATGCTATCTGATTACACTTCATCTTAACATGTACACTTATTGTCTCTATGTTACATGTTGATAAAGCCCTTAGGATGGGCACTTAACTATCAGGATTATGATGCAGATCATACTAGTGGGGCCAGGGTAGTCGGTAAGTACATCCTTCAATTGTTACTAGTCGTGGGAGTATCAAGACGGGGTATCGATATTCTAGAGTAGACTAGCGTATATGCTTTTTGACATCAAAGATGGTATACGGGTGCTCAGTAGAGACTGGGTACACTGAACGGACTCACCAAGAACTTATAGATGGTACTATACATATCGTCAGATAGCAGTTATCTGGTGACACTGGTACAGGTTAATCCGTAGATACGAGATCGTCACAGAGTCTTGTGTGATTCCCACTGTGCTTTGATTTCCACCTTACCACGTTCAAGAAAATGTGCAAAACGGTGATTTTTGGGTACAGTCCCGAGTCATATGGAGGCAATGAGTGATAGGAGGGGATTCCGTCTCTCCCGGTATTGGGGGTTGATGTTGCGCTATGCTCGATTGGTCATAACAGGAAATCTGTTCACACCATAATATTGTATTATTATATTCCCCATTCTTATTCTTTTTATAAATAAACGGGTGCTTTTGACGCATGTCTGCTACATGTTACAGGTTACAGGTTCTTGGACAGAAAACAGTGAAAAAGACAAAAGACGATGTAAAAAGGGACTTTTGACCAACAAATAGAAGGATCTTGATCAAGCCGACATGAAAGATAAAGTTCACAAAGTACAAGGCAGCGCAAGGTCTAAGATGTCACTGAACGGTTAAAAGTCTAATACAAGTATTCACTGGAATATCTGGAATAAACCTGGAAGCCTATTTGAGAAAATTACCAAAGAAACAAGAAGCGCAAAAAGCCCAGAGCCATATGAAGAAAACTCAAGCAGTGATCTAACTATTGGGCCGCGGAACCGCGGCCCAAAGCCTACCCAGGCCACGGTTCCGCGGCAGTATGGAGCCTGTATGGAATAAATTTTTTACTATAATTTTTTATGTCTTTGACCGGTCTTTCTAGGGCTATTTTTGTAATTATAAACATGCGGATCAAATGTAACCCTAGGGTTTCCTATTCTCTATAAATAGGAACTCTACAGATTGTAATTCTTTATGCCTCCCTTTAATGAATAAAATTTAGAAATCTTTTGGAGAGCATCGGTTTTTCTTCTCCATTCAGAAATTCAGATCTGACAACCCTGCATGGATGATTGGAGGGATGCATCTGTAAGTGATTTAATTTCTTGCCTTAGTGTAGATTTAAATTCCTTGCCCTAGGTAGATTTAATTTCATGCCCTAGGAACTTGTTTAGGGTTTAGTTTTTGGAAGGATTTTGAGAGATGAGATCTCTCATCCCTTTCTTACCCACCAAATATTTACAATAGGACTCCATGCATACATGCACATACCGCTCCCTACATAACTCTATCCCTCGAGGTAGCGGTGATACCGTAGTATAAAGGCCCGGATGTGATGTTTTCCATGGAGGTTAGGGTAAGGATCTCTAAAGGAAGGACAAGAACCTAGAGGAAGGAACACCTTCCCGAACGGATCTAATCCACTTTATTGATAATTACCATAACACCTAATTAGATCTTCATTCGGGTATAGAAAGCGGTGAGATTTAATTACATTTCCAAACCATCCCTAAACCTAGCCCTAGCAAGAGTAGATCTAGATAATTGCCCTAGGTTAATTAGACTTTTAGATTTAATAATCAACCGAACACCCTTCGGAATTAACTCGTAAGAACGGATCGGAAATTCACAAAATCCCTGTGGACCGACCCGTACTCACCGGCTAGCTTCATGCGACGCCGTTCTTGATTGCGGTTACAAATATTTTTGATTTATCTTTTAGAAAGCGCAAGTACGCTAAATCACATCAATCAAATGGCGCCATTACCGGGGATGGCGTGTCATTTCCTTTTCGCAATTTCGGGTTAATCATAAAATTTAAAAAATCATAAAAATCTGAAAAATCAAAAAAATATAAAAATATATATATTTTGTTATTTTTGGAAGGGATACTTTTTTTTGTGAATCTTTGCAGGATCAAATTCGGATCTAGAAATCTACAGAGATCAAAACAGGAAAAAACAGATCGGAACAACAGAAGATCACAACAACCGAGGAATAGAAGAAATTTGGAAGACCGAGTCTACAAGTTAACCGTGGTGATCTGTTCCAAAAAAAAAAAAAAAACTTGCCGAACCGACCAACGCGCGGCGGAACCGCCGCTCCAGCCCCCTTTTGGCCGCGGAACCGCCGCGGCCTGCTCGATTCAGGGCTTAAAAAAAAGGCAGAGCGCGATAAAAAAATAAAAAATAATTAAAAAAAATAAAAAACCAGTTCTGCCACTGCATATTTCTGTGAGTTTTCTCTCTCCTTCTCTGCAAATCTTGATATATCTTCTGTAAATTTGCCTGCAGGATTTCTTTACGCTCAACAATTTTTTCCCTTCCAAATAACGATCTTGTGCAGGATTTTTGTGTCTTGCTTAAAATGAAATTAGATTGCAAGTAATATTTTGCTGTTGCATATCTTGTGTTAAAAATCTTTTTGCAACAAATTATTCCTAATAAAGAGAAAAAGAATAAAAAAAGAAGAATAAGGAAAATTTTGATAGAAACTTGCAAAGTTTTTTAGCCACAAATAAATCTTTGCACCACAATAAACTTTCCTTCTTTCCCTTTTCTTACAACATGGGTACCCCACATAATAAATCTTTAGCCGAACTTTGATATCCCGAACCTAATTTTGCGTCATATGTCAATTTGTTCGGTCAATTTAGAAACGATCCCTCCATGCCTAAAAAATCTTTGAAAGATCACATAGAGGCGTCTAGGAGAAACAGTTTGACTTTTCAACCCCCTTTGTGCCAACCAAGTCAACCTTCACCACCTTCATATGTTGACACCACTTTTTCAAGTTCAGCTGTAACCCCTAAGCCGATATCCATTGTTGAGCATATTGCTCAATCTCGCAGTCGATCTTTCACCCCTCTCCACTCATCTAGTTTTAGGGATCCGCACGACTATTCACCTATTTATCCATATGTTGATCCGACCCCTGTCCAATCACCCACTTCCTACCAGTCATACCCGACTTTCCCACCTTCACTAGACACTGTTTCGACACAGCCATTAGGGAGTTTCACATATCCAACCAATTTTGAATTTTTTACTGAAACCCCCTCACCACCTAAGTCTAGTTTGGAAGAGTCGTTGGAAGCGTACATTGCAGCAACGAATAAAATGACTAGGAATGTGGAAGCGTCTTTAGCCGCCCTTACGCAACCTAGTGAACCGGTAGCTAGTGTCCCGCTAGCTCAAAATTTTTCAATGTATAAGGAGGCGGTTGGACAGAGTAAGAATGAGAGAGGATTTCTAAATCAAACCTACCCATACCCAATTGAATCCAACAACTCCAATTTTCAAACATGTGTCCAAAATGATGAGTTGTGCAAATTTGTAGTGTTTGATTTGCCAAATTGTGAGGAACCCCTTTCGAGTGAAACCGCACCTAATCCTTTCGATCTTTACACCTCCCATCTAGAACCTAAATCGATACCTATCCATGCTTTTGATGAGGTGTCTAAAGAAATTGATTTTCACTTGATTGAGGATATAGACGCCGGGAATATTTCGGATGATGAACCTGTTGATTTAAGTGAAATTTTATGTTCAAATCATCATCCTGAGTTATTAAATGTTTCTCCCGAATCTCATATGCGTCTAGATTTTGATGATAATGGCATGGATGAGTTGAATATTGAGGATAATATTGAGGGGAGTCTTGAGGATAATATTGAGGTTGAATCATTTTTATTTGACGTGTCTGATTTTCCAATTCATCCTCCTGAACCTTTGACTGTTATATCACCCTCCCTCTTTCTTATCGTTCTAACCCCGCTTGAAGACTGTGAGCTTGAAACCTTTTCCTTTGAATCTGACACAATTCTCACAGACGATAACACCTACGAGTGTTTCACTTTTTTGGACGATGTTGATGACTCACCGCCCGAGTTTGAGTCCTTTACATTTTCAGATGAGCCATCAGACTCGGTTGATTATAGTAGTTTCGAACCATTAATGGAATCTTTCAAGTTCGAAACAGTTTACTACGGTGAGAAAGATACTATCCCTAATTCACTCCCTTTCGTTTTTCCCATTGTTCCGACCGAACAAAAGACCGTTACGCTTTCATCTCCAATACCAAGTTCGGCGTACCCATGTTTTCTTGCGAATCTTGAGGGATTTGACCCCATTTCCCGACGGGTTGATAGGTTAGCGCAATCGCTTATAACATATCGGTCATCACATATTGCGCTAATTTATTCACTCAATTTACACCCTCAAGATCGTACTCCACTTCCTTCTTCTTTTCGCCATTCTTCTCCCCCACCGAGACCATATTCTACCATTTTTCTTTCCACACGGTCTCTCATGCTTCTCATTTTCTTGCACCAACTATATCATTTCCACGATAAGATTTTTGAATGGTTGGTGCTAACTTTTGGCTTGTGCAAGGCCAAGCTTAAGTTTGGGGGAATCTTTTGTATATATGTATATATTTTTTGTTTTCTTTTCTATATAAAAAAATAAAAAAAATTTCAAAACATTAAAAATATAAAAATTATAAATAAATAAATAGGGGAGTGCCGGTATTTTGACCCTCTTGGTTTAGCATGACAGTGAGGACACTGTCAAGTTCAAGTTTGGGGGTATGCTCGGTACGTCTTCTTCCTTCGCATTCATTTGTACATATTTTTGCATTTGCATATTTATTTGAAAAACCATAAAAATTTAAAAATTTCAAAAATTATAAAAATTATTGTATTCAATTTTGGCTAATTGACTTGAGTTTGACAAATAGGTTAACTAGCTAGGAACAACTAGATCTTAGACTTAGTGAATTAAAAAACCCTAAAAATAACATTCCTTAAAGTTTAACGGTAGAAAGTATATGCCTTGTAGTTTATTTAGAAATAGACAAATTTTGAGTTCACTTCTTGGGCTAAGTCGAAACGAAGGAAAAGTATTGATGTTCTTATTAGAGTATAAGTTTGAAAAATAGTTCCTAGCTTAAGTCTAGATTCTGAAAACGTATACCCTACAATTTGCACAATCACGCACCTTGAAACTTGGAATAGTAGAAGAGACCTTGAAATGCTCTTGTCTTAAGTCCTTAGTACGAAGAAAATAAAAGGAAAAAAGTGTGAATAAAGAATAAAAAAAATGGACACTAGTTTTTGTGATTACTTAAGGCTGCAAAAATAGAAAAATATTTAGCGAGGGTGCTTCATCACCTAGTGCCTTAGACCAACTGGTTTGGGAGTCACTGCTAAAAGCCTTGGGTGTTGCAAGACTAGGAATTACGCTTTAATGTGCAAACACATCTTGTAATCGGTTGTTGATACCTCAAGAAGTATTAACGGTCGCATGAAGGATGTGTAAGCGAAATTCAATTAAAAATTCACTAATTAATAAGTGCTTTGGACAATGGACGAGAATACGATTGCTTGATTTGAATTTCCAAGTGTAGGGGTGATATTTACACACACGTGGGGATATGTGATTAGAGTTTAGAGGAGAGAAAGGAATGAAGAATAGAACTTGTATCTTTAGTAGAGTTGATAGAAATTCCTAAGTGGAGATGAAACTTTACAAGGAAAACTTAAGAGATGCTGAAAGCTAAGTAGGTCTACATAACATATATAATCTTAAGTTAAATAATGAGGAAGTGTGAAGAATATGGGTGGATAATTTGCGAGTCAAAAGATAATAGAATTCCTTGTTAGAAGACCTAATTGGAGAACAAAAGTCAATGGGCCGAGTTGATAGGATTTTGTGGGTGTAATCCGCTGAAAACTCTCAGGAGACAACACTCCTCCTACTAGGGACACCTAGAGGTTTAACGGCTTGTTGCACGTGCTCAGTGTAATCGCGTTTCCCTGCGAAAGTGTGGTTAGGATTTTAGTGAATAAAAAATAAGTTTGCTCGAGGACGAGCAAAAGATAAGTTTGGGGGTATTTGTTCACACCATAATATTGTATTATTATATTCCCCATTCTTATTCTTTTTATAAATAAACGGGTGCTTTTGACGCATGTCTGCTACATGTTACAGGTTACAGGTTCTTGGACAGAAAACAGTGAAAAAGACAAAAGACGATGTAAAAAGGGACTTTTGACCAACAAATAGAAGGATCTTGATCAAGCCGACATGAAAGATAAAGTTCACAAAGTACAAGGCAGCGCAAGGTCTAAGATGTCAGTGAACGGTTAAAAGTCTAATACAAGTATTCACTGGAATATCTGGAATAAACCTGGAAGCCTATTTGAGAAAATTACCAAAGAAACAAGAAGCCCAAAAAGCCCAGAGCCATATGAAGAAAACTCAAGCAGTGATCTCACTATTGGGCCGCGGAACCGCGGCCCAAAGCCTACCCAGGCCGCGGTTTCGCGGCAGTATGGAATAAATTTTTTACTATAATTCTTTATGTCTTTGACCGGTCTTTCTAGGGCTATTTTTGTAATTATAAACATGCGGATCAAATGTAACCCTAGGGTTTCCTATTCTCTATAAATAGGAACTCTACAGATTGTAATTCTTTATGCCTCCCTTTAATGAATAAAATTTAGAAATCTTTTGGAGAGCATCGGTATTTCTTCTCCATTCAGAAATTCAGATCTGACAACCCTGCATGGATGATTGGAGGGATGCATCTGTAAGTGATTTAATTTCTTGCCTTAGTGTAGATTTAAATTCCTTGCCCTAGGTAGATTTAATTTCATGCCCTAGGAACTTGTTTAGGGTTTAGCTTTTGGGAAGGATTTTGAGAGATGAGATCTCTCATCCCTTTCTTACCCACCAAATATTTACAATAGGACTCCATGCATACATGCACATACCGCTCCCTACGGCACTCTATCCCTCGAGGTAGCGGTGATACCGTAGTATAAAGGCCCGGGTGTGATGTTTTCCATGGAGGTTAGGATAAGGATCTCTAAAGGAAGGACAAGAACCTAGAGGAAGGAACACCTTCCCGAACGGATCTAATCCACTTTATTGATAATTACCATAACACCTAATTAGATCTTCATTCGGGTATAGAAAGCGGTGAGATTTAATTACATTTCCAAACCATCCCTAAACCTAGCCCTAACAAGAGTAGATCTAGATAATTGCCCTAGGTTAATTAGACTTTTAGATTTAATAATCAACCGAACACCCTTCGGAATTAACTCGTAAGAACGAATCGGAAATTCACAAAATCCCTGTGGACCGACCCGTACTCACCGGCTAGCTTCATGCGACGCCGTTCTTGATTGCGGTTACAAATATTTTTGATTTATCTTTTAGAAAGCACAAGTACGCTAAATCACATTAATCAAAATCCCTGGCCAAGGTTGTTGAGATTTACTGGTAAGTGTTATCAGTAGTTTTTCGAACCGTTATGGGCCTCACATCGGCATGACTTATCAGGCTATTGGGGTCTGACGTTTACCACCCCCAGGGCGAGATATGCGACATATCTGACGAAGAGACCGAACTGTACGGTAGTGTTACTTATTGGATTCGCAGGAGTATGGATGAGCTTGCTTGTTGATCTTCTGATCGCTTAATACCCGGGTGACCGTTACATCTAGCAGTACAGCTGACGGCTTGTGGATGTTTGATATGATCATCACCTACTGCCGGCGTATTGACGAGTCGTTAAAGTCCGACACAGAGATTTCCTAGCTCAGGCGAAACGAAGTAGGAGCACATATGTGATATTGTAACATTTTGAAATATTTTAATTAATTTATTATTTTATTTATTTAATTAAAAATGTTATTTTAATTTTATTGAAATAAAAAGACCTTTTAATATGTGGTAGATTAATTTAGTAAAGAAAATAGTTTGTTTATGTAATAATAAGTGTATTGAGGGGTTTTGTGGAAAGTTTAATTGTTTATGGAAATTGGAGTTGTGTGAAGGTTTTTATGTAAAAAGGGTGAGGCCATGATTAAGGTTAAATTAAACTCTTAGGATAATATACCCTAGGTTGAATATCTTGCTCATACCTCCTACTGCATGCACAACACTCCTTCTAAGTGACACCTCCTTCTAACCTTCTTACTCCCTTATCCTTATCTTCTCTTTTTGTTTCTGTTGAGATATCAAGCTTAAAAACAAAATTTCTTAATTAGAAAATAAAGAAAATTCTAGAGCACACCAAAGAAAAAGAGAAGAAGAGAAGCTAAGTACCAAGTGATTCCTTTACCTCAACACTCAAGCTAGGCTACCATGTTCTTGTCCATACCCTTGATGAATTAACTCAGTGGGTCTTTCAGTTGGTATAATCTCTTGTCTTAGATCTTGTTTTAGTTATGTCTAATATAAAAATATGATATCGGTAAAATATTGTATTTTGTTGGATTAGTGCTTTGCTTTGAATCTGCTATAGTTTAGTTAATCTTTAGAAAAATCAAATAACACTGTGAACTTGTAAATTGGACCTAGAATAACCACAAGAAACACGGACGATTCCTTGAACTTTCGACTGGTGACACTTCCTAAATATCCGAGCTTGCCGGTTTTCCTAGGGAATTGGATGTTGGTTTTTCCAGGATAACTCTCTGTTTATATTTTAGGGTGTCTGGTATTGCTAGTTTTTGTTATTTATTCAGTGTATAAAATCTGGAAGCAAATATCTGTTTTGGGTTATAATTCTAATATACGACACGGATATCTCGTATCACGATTCTGTTTTTCCTGTTACGAGCAGCGCAGGGTTAGATTAGGTTAGTATAAATTTTAGATAGTTCACAATATTCGCACGTAGCATGTTTAGTATGTGCATTATCATAAAACTAGGATATTATGATATTTAGCAAACCGATATTGAATCTGGAACCAATAGGTGTAACCACTAGAAAAACTAGCAACACCGTAAGTATCATAAGACCACTAGGAGAGTTTACTCAAAGCCCTAGACCCTATCTCCATGTTTGACCCAGCGAGAACCCCTTATTGGTCGATGTCGCCGGATTTTTGATGAGTATTAGTGTTGCATTTTCTTCTGTAGCTTTAGTTTAGTATTTTATAAGTTACTGTATTGTTTGATTTTTTCCAATAATTACACAGTAAAATCTAGGAATATTTTAGTAAAGGTTTTATCAAGTTTTCGATATTCCGATATGGGTTTTTCCGTATTTTGTACTACGACTGAAACATCGACGTTCGTACGTTAATTTCAGTTGCATATTGTCGTTTTTGGGTTAAATATGCTGTAGCTTCTAACTTATGGGTGCTGATCTCGTTGTTCTGAGTTTTGATATGATATTTACGTCGATATGATATAACTACGATTATAGGTACGATCGCGAAGGTTTCCGAGATGGAGTTGACGGACATAGAAATCGTGGACTCTACGAGCTCGACAAGTTGATGAGTAGATTTACATCTACGGGGGAAGTCGGGTGGATAGCATATAACACCCTTGCAACTTTATACATATGATACTATGATATATAGTTAGTTCTTTTGTGTTTATTTAGGTTAATGATATTGAAGTCATGTTGCATTTAGTGTATATTCATGTGCATAAAGTGTTACTGATGGTTTGGTGGATTGGTACGAGGAATCATACCGCACTTGTGATAATGACATTCGTATGCCGAATAACGGCCAAGTTTCCTTTAGACCCGTAGCGTTATATTTTATTCCCGTAGCGTTATATTTTATTCCGTTTTAGAATATAATACTTGGATGAGCTATATTCTTTTAATAAAACTAACGATTCGTTTCCCTTTTTAATGATAAAAGGCAAGGATGCGATGCCAATTTCCAAAATGAATATTTTAACCTAAGGCAGCTTCCTTATTTCAAAACCAACCTGTCGTTCTATTTTCAAGGATAATGGTATAGCTCATAGCAAGTGGTTACATTTATTAGTTACGCTTAGAGTTATTTTACATGTTCGTGTTATAATTATCGATGTTATACGTTTTCGTCGTAAGAACATTCTGATAGAATACTGCATAATTACCAATGAGTATTATATTGCACGAGCACATAGGCATATGCTACACTTCACCTCATTGGTATTGCCATGTCACTGTAGGACTGCTATACTACGTGATGAGTATGTAAATGTAGATATAAGTAGGTTTTATACACTTATAGAACACTCGCACAATACTAATGATTTCCATGTTGCACAAGCACAGACGCGTATGCTACACTACATATCATTAGTATTGCCATGACACAGTAGAATTGATACGTTTAATTGCTTGTATGACTTATTTACGTACTTTACCTTATTATCTGTTAAGCATTTCGAATACCAGTACCATGGGTTTCATAGTTGATTTTTATGAGTTTTCAGGATGTTTTACTTTTGATGATATATATCAGTGGTATAGGACGCTGTTATATATGTATATATATATATAATATCATCAGAATGATCTATAAGTATTCTTATTCTTTAATCGATATTTCTGAATATGATAAGTTGACGTCCACCATGAGCTTGATATTTTCTGATTGTTTTATCTCAAAACGAGTGGGGGGATATACGGTTTCGGAATTGCTACTTATCCAGACTGAGTGGGGGGGGCTATACAGTTGGATATATGGTGGACCCGGTCGAGGCCGAGGGGCAGGATAGTCGCATGTGTGGCGGGGAGCCTAGCGAGGATACTCGATACCGGAGATAGAGATGAGCACGGCAGATATCCAGGCGATACTGGCCGGGGCTCGATTGGGCACGGAGGATATCAAGGGGATACCGAACGGGGCCAGAGATATCGGGTGGCAATCATCTGTTGAGATGGTGTCGACGATATCTGTAATTGCGTGTCGGTGATGGATACGAGAGATTTGAAGATTTACGTGTCGGTGATGGACACGAGAGATTTCTGGTTTCGGGTGTCGATGCTGGAAATCCATATATGTGTGTGTGTGTGTGTGTGTGTGTGTGTTATTATCATGAGGTACACAGTTAGATTTTAGTTTTGTAGCCGACCAGGACTGATCCGGGGGACAGTACCTGCATATCTTTTACGGACATTCGTATACATAAAAAGAAATTAAAAAACGAGATATAGTCTTATTATTTTTGAAATGTCTGATATGACACTGGGATCTTTAAATTGTAAACCTCTCAACCTTTTTCACCAAAAACAGCAGGACGTATATCTTAAGTAAGATACCTATTATATTTCATACTCTCACGTCTGCTTTTATGTCGTGACATATCTATTTAGCGGCCATGTCTAAAGAAGAAGTTTATATATATATTTCCGGCTACCCTTGGGCTTATACCTAGATACAGGTCATTTACAATTGATATGTTCCAATTTGGGATCGCATTGTAGATAGTCTTGTAGTTACGATACTTATGCATATCATATATCATATTAGTACAGATTATGATAAGTACTATACTTATGACCTAGGTATCGTTGTGCATTTCGATTTCGGCCTTGTGATATACTTCTAATTACTGAGTTGGCAACTCACCCCGTTGTGCCACAATTTCTTACAGGTTTTACCGCTTGGATTATCAGCGGCTTGGGCACACATTCCTTTCGGTGATTGCTTGGTATGTGGGTTACTATTGTATCGTACTCACACTTGGTTATTCATATATTTTTATATCTAGTAAAACTCCATCAACTTAGAAATGGTATATTGTGGACTTAGAAGCGAGACTCAGAATTTGTGTGTTGTGATGTCACACTCATTAGAGTCGAATTTTTATATCGTTTGCTTGGTTGCTCCGCGCGTGGATGCTAGCTCCCGTTGGGATGCTATTTTATTGTTGTCGTTGTATCGGGTTTTATGCAAAATTTACAAAAGAGGTGCTGTCAAATTTCAAAATGCCATAGATGCTCTTTAAACATACTTAGTAATAATCAAATGGTTATTTAAAATGATTCCATCTTATGATTATATAAAAACTTCACCTCCAATATTTTCAAAAAGAAAAAGGGTTTAGATTCCGGGTTTCGGCTTACTTGGACCGTGTCGATATCTTTAGATGTCACGCGATTTAAGTGTCGGTCACGTGCCACATTTGGGTCGTGACAAAGTTGATATCAGAGCGTTTGGTTTAACCTTTGTTCGAGTCTAGGTTTAGCTATATGGGGGCTAGGCATACACTTTTGTTACCTAGGCTTTACCTTATAGGGCTTAGACTTGACTTTGGAGGGCTTATACTCGAACTTTCGTTATATAGGATGACCTTGGTTGATGGAGTAGATACTAAGTAGAGTGACGTACCGTACATATGTTCCGCGGTATATTTATGATATGATACTCCACCTAAGTTACCTTAGGATTTATATCTTGAGATCTTCCTTCTATTCGTTCCGTTGATCTATTCTCGTCAATGCATGTTGATTTTATGGTCTCCATGTTTACATGATCCGAGAGGGCTGCGACTAGAGATACGGTCAGAACAGACTTGTTTGGGACAAGGACTGACCAGGATGACATTCCGATGATATAGAGACATGTTGTTTATTTATATTCGATCAGGTTCTAATATTGAAGCGAGTTTCTTCAGGATCCACACCAGATGGTCGAGTCATTGCTGGAGATCAGCCGGACTTGAGGCGTGAAGTTTCTTCCTCTCTGAAGATCATGGTGTTGCGTACTGTTCAGGCAGCGGTACCAATCATTGCTAGGTTATCGAGGTGTTGCTTCCAGAGTCATGAAGTTAAAGATTTCCGATGGTTACGAGCATAAATGGATCAGAGGGTTTGTAGTCGTTCAGATGTGGGATGACCAGGATATTTAATCCGTTATGGCACTCCGATGTGAAATCAGGGAAGTTAGTTAGCTTCTTCCGATGGTTCTTGATCAGACCAGATGCAAGTCGCTCGAGAAATAGATCGTGCAGTAAGTTTTCCTCCGACGAATTAGGACGAGTTTTCGAAGGTGAGCTTAGCCAGATTCTTCTACAGCGTATCAGAGATGCCGGATTCGTGTTTTCTTTGGAAGTCTTGTAAGGCTCTGGGCATGGTCATAACCAAGTATGACTTGCAATTCACGTGACTATGGTGATACGCTCCTTAATTGATGGATTCGGAGAGTAACGGAATAGGAGGTTGTTGCGAAGTTTCAGTAGGCAGTTGTTCTTCACCGCCGATATTGAAAATTTCATGCTTATGCAGAGGCACGTACGACCAAACTTCATAGGGAAATAATAAGAAAGTGGCAGTTGATACGAAAAAGAAAGTGGATTCAGAAATGAGTGCTATTTCCGGGCAGGCTGGATAGCTGAGATCAGCAGGAGACTTGAAGGGATTCTTTCTAGAAGTTGATAATAAGTAAGATTGGACCTAGGATTAGTTGTTGGTACATACGCAGAGATTAGAGATTGCTGTCATCAACATGTTGCGTTGCGAGAGACTGAACTACTGGCCAAGGAGATATGGTGAGAGATATCAGTAGTAGGACTGATTGTGCCGTTTCTCCTCACCGGACGAGTGTATGAAGAGACCCTGACGTTAGAAATCCGCAAGAAGAACTAGAATTCAGAGACAGAGAACGTTAGATCGTGGCAGACGGCAAGTAGTAATCTTCGCTATGCCAGTTCCGGGTGTATAAACACCTTTCGACATTGAAGAGGATATAGTTCGATGTGATTTGAGATCGATTTGCGTTTTTATGATCTAAATATTTCATTTTCATCTTTGAAGAAAGGACAACTCAACATCCATTATTTTGACATATGTATTTTGAGGATTTTAGGGTCACATAATGTTTTATGCACACCAGGTGCACTTGATGAGATTTCTGTGCACAGTGATTTCACTTTGATTCATGTTTTGTGCACACCAGTGGCACGTTTTGAATTTTGTACACTTTTTGATCCATGTACAGTGGATACAGTGGATATCGTTTCGTTCACACTTGTTGGACTTAGCACTGTTTTGTTTTCATGCACACCGTGACGTGTGGTTTGAGAATTGCATGCAAACCGTTTGGGTTGATTTTGTTTTCATGCTTTACACTTGATAGGATATGTTATAGATTTGATTTCTATATTTTCTCTTGGTCGTGTGCTACCGATATTGCACTATGACTATGACATTGATTGTGCATTTGGTATTCTGTATCATAACCGGAATAATTCTCATAGCAGCCACTAGAGTTACAGTTATGTGAACTTATATCTTTTTTATGTTTTCACGCACATTGTTGCGTTATTTTATGTTTTAGCTCGTATGGGATTTTGGAGTTCCATTATATTGAGCGGACTATGTATTTTAAAATTTTGGACCCCGACAAATTGTTTTAAATCGGGTTGATTGGATTGAGAAAAATGTTTTATAATTGGGGTTAAATTTAAATTCGGAGACCGAATTTTCTTAAGGGGGAATATTTCAACATTTTGAAATATTATGGATAATTTATTATTTTATTTATTTAATTAAAAATATTATTTTAATTTTATTGAAATAAAAAGACCTTTTAATATGTGGTGGATTAATTTAGTAAAGAAAATAATTTGTTTATGTAATAATAAGTATCATGAGGGGTTTTGTGGAAAGTTTAATTGTTTATGGAAATTGGAGTTGTGTGAGGGTTTTATGTAAAAAGGGTTAGGCCATGGTTAAGGTTAAATTAAACTCTTAGGATAATATACCCTAGGTTGAATATCATGCTCACACCTTCTATTTGCATGGATGCACAACACTCCTTCTAGGTGACGCCACCTTCTAACCTTCTTACTTCCTTATCCTTATCTTCTCATTTTGTTTCAGTTGAGATATCATGCTTAGAAACAAAATTTCTTAATTAGAAAATAAAGAAAATCCTAGAACACACCAAAGAAAAAGAGAAGAAGAGAAGCTAAGTACCAAGTGATTCCCTTACCTCAACACTCAAGCTAGGCTACCATGTTTTTATGCATCCCCTTGATGAATTAACTCAGTGGATCCTTCAGTTGGTATAATCTCTTATCTCAGATCTTGTTTTAGTTCTATCTAATATAAAAATATGATATCGGTAAAATATCGTATTTTGCTGGATTAGTGCTCTGTTATGAATCTGCTATAGTTTAGTTAATCTTTAGCAAAATCAAATAATACTGTGAACTTGTAAATTAGACCTAGAATAACCACAAGAAACACGGATAGATTCCTTGAACTTTCGACCGGCGACACTTCCCAAATATCCGAGCTCGCCGGTTTTTCTAGTGAATTGGATGTTGGTTTTTCTAGGATAACTCTCTGTTTATATTTTAGGGTGTTTGGTATTGCTAGTTTTTGTTATTTATTCAGTGTATACAATCTGGAAGCAAATATCTGATTTGGGTTATAATTCTAATATACGACACGGATATCTCGTATCACAATTCTGTTTTTTCCGTTACGAGCAGCGAAGGGTTAGATTAGGTTAGTATAAATTTTAGATAGTTCACAATATTCGCACGTAGCATGTTTAGTATGTGCAGTATCATAAAACTAGGATATTGTGATATTTAGCTTACTGATATTGAATCTGGAACCAATAGGTGTAACCACTAGAAAAACTAGCAACACCGTAAGTATAAGACCACTAGGAGACTTTACTCAAAGCCCTAGACCCTTGATCAGTCGAAAATATTGTACTTTTAACACGTCAATTTCCCTACCATTTGCACTCATCTAGAGGTGTTCGGTATTAATATAGCACATATTAGCAAAACAGCCGTAAAATACCAAATTACATGTGTTATACTTTAAAACCGACATTTGAGGGAAATTGAGTGTTTATCATGGCATCGCATCATCTTTATATAGCGCAACACTTGTTTCGAGAATCTGTGCAGGAAATTGCAGGAAAAAGCCAAAACAGTTAAAAGTGCTAACACAAATACGCCAAGTCCAAGACTTGAAATCTGGTAATGAACTAAAGAGAATTATAAGATTCAACACATCAGAAAACAACCCTAAAGTCAGCAGCAGAGTTACCAGAAAGTTCCATGGCCCAAGGCTTCAACAGAACCGTGGATCCGCGGCCAGAACCCCCTTGGCACCGCGGATCCGTGGCTGCCTAGTGAAGTCATCACTCCAGTTTTTCCCCATGTGCTTCCTGTAACTAACCAAGCTTCCAGAAGACTCCAGAAACGCCACGTGGCTTCATCCAGAAGGCTCGGCCTAACAGCCTAGCTCTAGAATATTCCCTCCAACTAACTATAAGTGCACGGCGGCGCCCCGGCCGTCAATCCGACGGCCAAATGCGGAAGCGGTGATAAACTTTAATTTTCTTAAACTGGCACCACCGCGCACTAAAACCCGGATCGAACCATTAACTAGTCCTAGCTAACTACAAGATGGGGAATAGAGATATACCGACTGATCCGAGTCCTCCGGTCTTCTCGTCGTCGTCCCGATCTCCCGCGAAATGTCCTGTATCCACCTCGTCGCCGGAAGTGCACCACATCGCCTACGTCTTTTACGGGCTCCCACCTCAATGCCGAGGCAACTCGGGCACGAAGCTGGCTAGTCGACGTGCCCAAGATTTGCTGTAGAATATAGTGTAGAGGCTATGTCTCATTTTGGGGTTCATGGAGGTGCCATTTTGGTGGAGGGATGATACAAGGACTATGTAGAGGGACTTGGGGATTTTTGGAGCATCAAAAGAACAATAAATCCCACACCCAAAAATTTGGACAGCCCACCCCTATGTGGCCGGCCATGGCATGAGCAAGAGCAAGAGAGGAGAGTGTGAGAGAGGGAGTGAATGTATCAAAAGATAATCAATCTCATAATGCAAGAGAGAGAGGGAAAAAGACTATCATGCATAAGCATGATAACAAGCTAAAACCAACACTCCACCACATCCATCATGATATTCAAAGTCAAGCAACCATCTTCAAGCATGATGACTTCAAAAAGTCAAGCCATCATGAAGAAGTCAAGAAGTCAAGGTCATGGTTCATCATCATGATACAAGGAAATATGCAAAGACCCCCTCCATAAATACTTATTTGCACAAATGCAAATAAGCCCTCCTCCACCAAACTTCGGCCAATGAACGATACAAAGGAAATTGGCCGAAACGGAAAGAAAACTGGCAACTCCAGAAAACTGGTCCTGTAATAAATTACAGGAAAACCCCGATACTGTGCATACACACCCGCATTTGTATTCCGACCGAAATACAAATGCAATGAGACAAAGTCTACACTGTATTATACTAGGATCCGGCTTAAACCAAAGCCGGCTAGTAATATCTGTCCGATCCTGATCCGTGCAATACCGCACGTATCTGATCGAACCCTGCCAAATATCCATACGGCCTCTAGTACTAACCGTCTGATCCTGATCCGTGCAATACCGCACGTATCTGATCGGACCTTGCCATATCTCCATACGGCCTCTACAGCTTTTCGCCCGAAAGCATGAGTAACTGAATGTGGGGGACTCTAAAGACTCGTCAACACCTTGGTTGTGGATTTAACCACTAGCACGTCAGAGGTATAAGCCAATACGTAACGGGCTACCAAGTATTGACAAAAAGGGACGTCTGTGAGCGAACTCAGCCTGACAACCCTACTGAGCCTGTCAGTGACAATATCCATACAGTGCGGTCCGTTCGTCTATGAGCATCGCATGGCGGGCCTAGGGGGTTGGTAAAAGTCAGACCCCCAAAAGCGGTACAAGTCGTGTCGGAGTCTAGCCCAGAACACCCTGAGATACTACTGGAATACCTACCAGTAAATCTCCTTCCTCGGCCGAGGGCTTCGTGTAATGGCTCTCCTAGACATAGCGCGACCTCACCCCCAATACCGGGAGAGACGAACCCCTGAAGAAACGCTCACTGCCTCCATGTGGCTCGGGACTGTACCCAACTAAAACTTGTTTGCACGTCTCCTTTGAGCGTGGTAGGGTATTAATCAAAGTACAGTGGGAACTCACACGAGACAAATGACGATCCCCAGGTCGATGAACTAACCTGTACACATGTCACCAGGGAACTGCCATCTGACGTCTGGTATATGACCAACTAGCATGTTCCCGGCGAGTCCTGTCCGGTGTACTCATAACCCAATGAGCATCTGTATACATCTTAGATGATCCAACTGACACCAGTGGCTTGTGAGACCGGCCACCGCCCCTCGTCGGGGTCTCGATTGTATACACTAGTCTACTATGGAGTATCGATGCCCTGTCTCGAAACTCTCACGACTAGGGACCATTTAAGGATATGCTTATAGACTGCTAGCTCCCACTTATATGATCGCCCTCATACTGCTGGTGGTCAAGCAAGAATCCTAGGGGCTCTATCAACGTGTAATAGCGACCTGTCAGGTCACCTAAAACAGTACACGATGATAAAGGTAAACCAGATAGCATACTATCATCTCGAGTAAGATTGTCCTATCGGGATAGGTCCTCCCTCAATCATTACAATCACGAGCCTGTGATCCAATAATTGACTCTGAGGGCACTATCTCCAACACTAACTACTTCTAGAAGCCTCTCTCTAACAAACTTTTGGAGGGAAATTTGAAATTTGAATTCTAGATCTAGGGTTATGACGGCTATAAAAGGAAACCTAGATCTAGGGTTCAAGGGGGTTGTTCAATAATTGGTTCATTCCCCCCCAAATTCAACACAAGTTGAGTGACATAACTTGTAAACCCTAATCCCCAATTCAAAATCCAATGCCAAAAATCAAGAACTCCGAGTACCAAATCAAGCATGAAGCCTTCAATCCTTTAGAAAGCGACGCCGGACTTCATCGGAGCAAGTGATCCAAGGAGTCCGCGACTCAAGGAGACGAGCGAATCCGAAATCAACGATCAAGTTCTTTCCTCTTGTAGATCTTGAGAGAGTTGTAACTAAATTGTTGATAAATAAAGGTGAGATTTTTATATCTTGCTTTCTTTACATTCTTGCATCATGATTCGATCTCAATTCTTGATTGTGTTTCTTGTTATGATGTTTAAGTAAAACTCCGTTCGTGGAGGAATCGAGATGATCTATAGATGATGATGTTACAAATCTTGAAACGATTCTTAAGTCCTATTAGTTTTGTAAACTCTTGTAAATTGAAGAATCGACGACCTAGTTTCGAGCGATACTTTCTTGATTGTGTACGCTCTTAATTAAGGATCCATAATCGATTCTTGAATTTACTAGAGGTTAGAATGTGAATGAAACGAAAGGACAATGGATAGATGATGAAACCCTAGTTTCCGCAAGAAATCCCTAATTCTCGTTGATCATCATCGATCTAGTATCAATTTCATCGATGGATAAGAATACGTAATCAATAGATTTCATCACGTCTATAGATTCGATCGATTCCTATATGCCTCACTTCGATTCTTGATTATTGGATTGGATATCATCAATTCTTGATTCTTGATTTTAATGTTTTCTTGTTATTAGATCTAAATTTTACTAATTCTTGAATTCACTTTTAAATCTTGAATTGAATTGTCTTTTCTTTTCTTTTCTTTAATTTTCAAATCATCTAATTCGAATTCGAATGGATCACACTTTCCCTGTGGACGATCCGCACTCGCTAACGCGCTACAATAGACACTGTTATTGATTGCGGTCAAAATATTTTTGGTTGTGATTTCTATACATTTCCTATATACACATCGAGAATTCATATCAATCAAATGGCACTGTTGCCGGGGACAGTGTGCTAATTTGTTCGTTTTTGAAATTTGAGTTGAAAAATTTATTCCATCAAAAATTTTAGATCTAAATTCGCACAAACACTAAACGATTCGTTGTGATTTGTTGCGAGGAAATTTGGAAACTGTAGAGCTTGAGGAAAAATATTTTGAATATTCCAGATGTAAGTCCATGTTACCTCTCCCGGTTCTTACGGGCTTGCGGAAATGGTGAAAAACAATCTTTTCGGTAAAGGTAACTTGGACTAAAAACACGGATCTTGGCTAAACTACACACTAGCAACCTAACTAGAGATTTATCTACTCGGTTAGGGGTTATACCTCACTTGAACTCCTTCGTCTTGGACTCTATGTAGTGGTCGGATGATGCCTTCCTCGTCGCCTTCTCTTGTCGAAGATCGATCCACCCGAGGGTTTCTTCCTTTGAGCTCCTTTCTCGAACTTTAAGAGAACTAGGGTATCCGGCTTGCTAGACCTTCTACCTTAGAGAGAGTAGAGAGTGTCTTAGGGTATTTTTATCTCAAGGAGAGCTTTTTCAACTCATGAGAATGGATCTCCTTGAACTAGAGGAGGAGGAAGATGAAGAGAAGAGAGAGAAGTGTTATGATAGAATGAGATGGTATTTTACAACCATAACATATATGTGATTTTTCTAATAATAATATTAATTCAAAATGAAAAAGGTGATGGATGGATTGAAGAGACCATTATCATATCACAATAAATGTTTTTTGCAAAGATCAAAAAGCATCTATAAAGGTAATGATGATGGTCAATGTTTCAAACCTAGTCAACTAGTCAACCTTGGTCAACAAGTCAACAAACCCAACTATGATACAATTTCATTTAATTAATATTATTAATTGATATATCACAATTTCATTAGGGTTTGGAAAAAGACGACTGTCAACAGTGCATACACACCCGTTCCAAAACCCTAATGAAAAACCTCTTCCTCCGCCTCAATCAATTGTGCATACACACCAGCATTCATGTTCCGAGGAACATGAACACAATGAAATAAAACTAACCCCAAAGCATATACTAGGATCTGGCTCAAACCAGAGCCCGCTGGTAATGACTGTCCGGACACCAAACGTGCACAAGTGCGCGGATGTGAACGAACCCTGTCGCAAAACCATGCGACCTCTACTCTGTTTTGCCCAAAGGCGAATAACCCTCTGTGTGGGACTCTAAAGACTCGACACTACGCTGGTAGTGGGTTTAACCACAGACCGCAAGCGGCACTAGCTGTGCATAATGGCCCCCAGGTAGATGCCGATAAGAAGACGGACGAGGTGAAACCCATCTAAACTCCTACTGAGCCTGAATATGACAGTCTCCGTACAGTCCGGTATGTTCGTCTAATAACATCGCATGGCGGGCCTAGAGGGGCGGTAAACGTCAGTCCCCTAATAGCGGTACAAGTCGTGTCGGAGTGTAGCCCAGAACACCCTGAGATAACACTGGAAACCTACCAGTATATCCCGCTTGCCCTGGCCAGAGACTACTTGTATAATGGCTTTCCTAGACACAGCGCGATGTCAACCCCCAATACTGGGAGAGACGAATCCTGTTTAACCGTCACTGCCTTCAAGTGCTTCGGGACTGCACCCAACTACTACCTGTTTGCACGACTCCTTTGAGCCGTGGTAGGGTAGTAATCAAAGTACAGTGGGAACACACTCGAGGCGAAGTGACAGTGTCAAGTCAGCGGACTAAGCTGTACTCATGTCACCTGGGAACTGATAACTGACGACAGGTATAATACCAACCAACAGTTCTCAACGAGTCCTGTCCAGTGTACTCGTAAACTAACGAGCACCCATATACTATCTCAAGTACGACGTACTGACGGCTGTGGGACAGACCGTCTCCCGCACTGGGATGAGAAGCGCATACGCTAGTCTACTCCGGAGTATCGATGCCCTGTCTCGATAATCCCACTACTAGGGACGTGTATATCTAAAGATATACTTGTAGATTACCCAGCCCCCACGAGTGTGACTACCATCACAACGCTGGTAATCAAGCAAAGATCCTAAGGGCTCTACTAATGCGTATAAGTGATATAACAAAAGAAACACATGTACACATTAAAGCAGAGACAAACCAAGTAGCATACTACCATTTTGAGCAAGATTGTCTATACAACTGTGAATATCCCAAGCATCCATCAAGTAATATACATACTAGTATGATATAGTAATGGCCTCTAGGGCATATACACTAACAATCTCCCACTTGCACTAAGGCCATGTACTGGCGTATCGAAGACCTATCATCTCGATCAGCCGCTCGAACTGAGTCTGGGGCAAGGCCTTCGTGAATGGATCAGCAGTGTTATCTTCTGAAGAGACCCTCCGAATCTCGATCTCCTGGCGATCCACGATCTCCCTGATCAGGTGATACCGCCTCAAAATGTGTCTGGATTTCTGATGGGACCTGGGTTCCTTCGCTAAAGCTATAGCCCCGTTGTTGTCGCAATACAGAGGTATTGGTCCAACAATGGACGGAACTACCTGAAGTTCTTTCAAGAACTTTCTCATCCAGACAGCTTCTTTTGCGGCATCAGATGCAGCGATATATTCCGCTTCCATAGTCGAGTCTGCAACGGTTTCCTGTTTGGAACTCTTCCAACACACCGCCCCTCCATTGAGGGTAAAGACAAAACCCAACATGGACTTAGAATAATCTTTGTCACTCTGGAAGCTGGAGTCAGCAAAGGCCTCGATCTGGAGGTCTTTTCCGCCATACACCAAGAACATCTCCTTAGTCCTTCTCAGGTACTTGAGAATGTTCTTTACCGCTATCCAGTGTTTCTCCCTAGGGTTTGACTGATACCTGCTTACTACACTCAGTGCATAAGCCACATCTGGTCTGGTACACAATATCGCATACATTATAGAGCCTACCGCAGAAGCGTAGGGTATAATAGACATGCGATCCCTTTCCAAATCAGTCTTGGGAGACATCTCTTTGGAGAGGGAGATCCCGTGACAATCCGATAGATTACCGCGCTTGGAATCTTCCATACTGAATCTTTTCAGTATGGTGTCGATTTACCTGGACTGCGAAAGTCCTAATATCCTCTTGGATCTATCACGATAGATCCGGATCCCCAGAATGTAGGAGGCATCACCCAGGTCTTTCAGGGAGAACCTGTGTGACAAGAACCCCTTGATAGATTGTAGCATAGGAATGTCATTTCCTATCAACAGATTGTCATCCACGTACAAAACGAGGAATACGACAGTTCTTGCTACAAATCTACTATAGATGCATGGTTCATCTGGATTTTTGATAAAGCCAAATTCTTTGACCGTCTCATCAAAACAGATATTCCAACTCTGCGATGCCTGCTTTAGTCCATAAATGGACTTAAGAAACTTGCACACCTTTCCACTGCTCCCACTCTGAATGAAACCCTCTGGCTGGTTTATATAGACACACTTCTCTAAATTTCCATTTAGAAAAGCGGTCTTTACGTCCATCTGCCAAATCTCATAATCGTGGAAGGCAGCAATGGCAAGAAGGATCCGAATGGATTTCAACATAGCGACTGGAGAAAAGGTTTCGTCATAGTCCAAACCAGGTCTTTGACGAAAACCCTTTGCAACAAGCCTAGCTTTATAGGTCTCGACCTGTCCATCTATACCAATCTTCTTCTTGAAGATCCACTTGCATCCTACGGGTTTTACCCCATCTGGAGCAACGTCCAAAGTCCATACTTTGTTGGTATACATGGACTCCATTTCGGTCCGCATTGCATCCAACCATTTTACCGAGTCAACGCTCTGAATAGCTTGCTGGAAGCTAGTAGGCTCATCACTATCAATGATGCAATCCTCTCTATCCCCGTCTATGAGAAAACCGTAGTATCTCTCGGGCGGATGAGATTGCCTACTATTCCTGCGGAGCGGCGTAGGAATGTTCTGTTCTTTTGAACCTTCTGGTTCCACTAGGCTTTCAGTAATAGTCTGTGGTTCTGGAATCTCTTCCAGTTCTACTGCGCTCTCAGTTATCTGATTTTCTAAAAACTCAGTTTCCAAGAAGTAGGCATGACAAGAAACAAAAACCTTTTGTTCCTCTTCGCAATAGAAGAAATATCCCTTGGAGTTCTTTGGATATCCCACAAACTTGCACTGTACTGAGCGTGCTTCGAGTTTGTCCGCATGCTGCTTTTTGACAAAAGCTGGACATCCCCATGTCTTAATGTGATTAAGATAGGGTCTTTTCCCACACCACATCTGATATGGTGCAGTAGGCACAGTCTTAGTAGGAACACGGTTCAAAAGATATGCAGCTAATTCTAGTGCATATCCCCAGAATGATCATGGTAACTCAGCGTTACTCATCATGGACCGTACCATATCCAATAGGGTTCGGTTCTGTCTCTCCGATACACCGTTATGTTGCGGAGTGTATGGAGGAGTATGTAAGTCGATGTACAACACCCCACGACTTGCGGGGAGGCGGAAATTTAAAAAACGATCTTGTTCTTTACTTAAACATCGACTAACCGCATGAATCGAAGCTAAACGATAACTAACATGAAACATTGAAGTTCTATACTACTATGTTTAGGGATTATACCTAACGAATCGTGTCCTTCGTCTTTGCGAACTCCACCTCCTCCTCGGCCTTCTCGAAGTAGTAGACGATCCACCCGAGAGCTTTACTCCAAGCTTAGCCTCTAAACTTGAGGCAACTAACCTTCTTTAAGTAATAATCAAAGAAGCTAGGTGATATAGAGTGAGGGTTATGGTTTAGTTAGTCTAACTAATCCTTGTACTCAACACATGAGAGGGGAGGATTAGTGTTTGAAGAGGGAGAGCTTGAGGAGAGAGAAGATGAACATAATAATGAAGTGAGAATAGTGAGTTATGATAATATATATCAAGCATTTCTTTTTATCAAGAAAAGAAAATAAATCAATTTAACAACCATGCTTGATAATATCTAGTGATGATTCATCTCCATGGATAATGACATGGATGAATCATCCATATGACTCACTAATCACATTCATTGTATATGACACCTAAAATCCCTTAGTCACCACCTTCTAGAAGCTTCTCGCGCAATTACGAGAACACTCCACTTTTCCGCAAAAATACGGAAAAACTTTAGACTGTATAAATCCAATAACCGGATACCAGTAACTGGCTTAAACCAAAGCCGACTGGTAAAAACTGTCCGAAAGTCGCATGTGCGTAAACACACGTATGCGTCCGAACCCTTTTCGTAAAACCATACGACCTCTATATCGTTTCGCCCGGAGTAGGGAAACTCTCTGTGTGGGACTCTAGAGACTCGACTACTACGCTGGCAGTGGGTTTAACCACAGACCGCAAGCGGCACTAGCTGTACGTAACGGTCCCCAGGTAGATGTCGATAAGAAGGCCGATGAGGAAACCCATCCGAACTCCAACTGAGTCTGATGTGACAATCTCCATACATTCCGGTCCGTTCGTCCAAGACTATCGCATATCGGGCCTAGGGGGCGGCAAGCGTCAGTCCCCTAATAGCGGTATAAGTCGTGTCGGAGGAAAGCCCATTACACCCTGAGAAACTACTGGAACCTACCAGCAAATCTCGCTTGCTCTGGCCAGGGACTTTGCGTAATGGCTCTCTGACACAGCACGATATCAACCCCCAATACCGGGAGAGACGAATCCTGTCTAACCGCTACTCCCTCCAAGTGCTCGGGACTGCACCCAACTGCTACCTGTTTGCAAGAATCCTTTAAGCCATGGTAGGGTAGCAATCTAAGAACAGTGGGACACACTCGATGCGAAGTAGCAGTGTCAAGTCTGCGGACTATGCTGTACTCATGTCACCTGGGAACTACTCACTGACGACTGGTATAAAACCAACCAACAGTTCCCTGTGAGTCCTGTCCGGTGTACCCATAACCTAACGAGCACCTGCATACTATCTCCAGTACGACGTACTGACGGCTATGGGACAGACCATCTCCCCAACTGGGATGAGAAGCGTATACACTAGTCTACTCCGGAGTATCGATGCTCTGTCTCGATAATCCAACGACTAAGGACCTGAATAAGAATGTGCTTGTAGACTACCCAGCCCCCACTAGTGTGACTGCCATCACAACGCTGGTAGTCAAGCAAGATCCTAAGAGCTCTATCAATACGTATACTCACATATTAAGATAGAAAAACCAAGTAGCATACTATCATGTTTCGCAAGACTGTTATATACATGTGAATATCCCAAGCTTCCATTAAGTAATATACAAACTACTATGATACAATAATGGCCCCTAGGGTATATACACTAACAATCTCCCACTTGCACTAGGGCCATGTACTGGCATATCGAAGACCAATGATCTCGAGTAGCCTCTCGAACTGAATCTGAGGTAGGGCCTTCGTGAATGGATCAGCAATGTTCTCTTCAGAAGCAACTCCCCGAACCTCGATCTCCTGACGATCAATGATCTCCCTGATCAGGTGATACCGCCTTAAGATGTGTCTGGACTTCTGATGGGACCTTGGTTCCTTCGCTAAAGCTATAGCTCCATTGTTGTCGCAATACAGAGGTATTGGATCAACTATGGTAGGAACCACCTGAAGTTCTGTTAGGAACTTCTTCATCCAGACTGCTTCTTTTGCGGCATCGCAAGCAGCTATATACTCCGCTTCCATCGTCGAGTCAGCAACGGTGTCCTGCTTGGAGCTCTTCCAGCACACCGCCCCTCCATTGAGGGTAAAGACATAACCCGACATGGACTTGGAATCGTCCTTATCACTCTGGAAGCCGGAATCAGCAAAGGCCTCCAACCTGAGGTGTTTTCCGCCGTAAACCAAGAACATCTCCTTAGTCCTTCTCAGGTACTTGAGAATGTTCTTTACTGCTATCCAGTGCTTCTCCCCTGGGTCTGACTGATACCGGCTTACCACGCTCAGTGCGTAAGCTACATCTGGTCTGGTACACAATATCGCATACATTATAGAGCCTACCGCAGAAGCATAGGGTATAATAGACATGCGTTCCCTTTCCAAATCAGTCTTGGGAGACATCTCTTTGGAGAGGGTGATTCCGTGACAAGCCGGTAAATTACCGCGCTTAGAATCTTCCATAGTGAATCTTTTCAGTACAGTGTCGATATACCTGGACTGCGAAAGTCCCAACATCCTCTTGGATCTATCACGATAGATCCGGATCCCCAGAATGTAGGAGGCATCACCCAGGTCTTTCATGGAGAACCTGTGTGACAAGAATCCTTTGACAGATTGTAGCATAGGAATGTCATTTCCTATCAATAGAATGTCATCCACGTATAAGACGAGGAATACGACACTTCTGGCTACAACTTTACTATATATGCACGGTTCATCTGGATTTTTGATAAAGTCATATTCTTTGACTGTCTCATCAAAACAGATGTTCCAACTCCGCGATACCTGCTTTAGTCCATAAATGGACTTAAGCAGCTTGCATACTTTCCTGCTGCTCCCACTCTGATTGAAACCCTCTGGCTGATCCATATAGACACACTCTTCTAAATTTCCATTTAGAAAAGCCGTCTTTACATCCATCTGCCAGATTTCATAATCATGGAAGGCAGCAATAGCAAGAAGGACCCGTATGGATTTGAGCATAGCCACTGGAGAAAAAGTTTCGTCATAGTCCAAACCAGGCCTTTGACGAAAACCCTTTGCAACAAGTCTAGCCTTATAGGTTTCCACCTGTCCATCTACACCAATCTTTTTCTTGAAGATCCATTTGCATCCTATGGGTTTTACCCCATCTGGAGCAAAGTCCAAAGTCCATACTTTGTTGGTGTACATGGACTCCGTTTCGGTCCGCATTGCATCTAGCCATCGTACCGAGTCACCGCTCTGGATGGCCTGCTGGAAGTCAGTAGGTTCATCATCATCTATGATGCAATCCTCTCTATCTCCATCTATGAGAAAATCGTAGTATCTCTCAGGCGGATAAGACGGCCTACTACTCCTGCGGAGGGGTGCGGGAATGTCCTGTACTTCTTGGACTTCTGGTTCTACCAAACTTTCAGTATTAGTTTGTGGTTCTGGAATTTCTTCCAGTTCTATTTTGCTCCCACTTATTTCCTTTCTAGAAACTGATGTTCCAGAAAATAGGCATTACGAGAAACAAAAACCTTTTGTTCCTCTGCGTAATAGAAATAATATCCCTTAGAGTTCTTTGGATATCCCACAAACTTACATTTTACTGATCGTGCCTCGAGCTTGTCCACATGCTGCTTTTTAACAAAAGCTAGACATCCCCAAATCTTCATATGCTGAAGATGGGGTTTCTTCCCAGTCCACATCTGATATGGAGTGGTAGGCACAGTCTTGGTAGGAGCCCTGTTCAGAAGATATGCTGCTGATTCTAGCGCATAACCTAAAAAGATCGCGGTAACTCAGCATTATTCATCATGGATCGTACCATATCCAATAGGGTTCGATTCCGTCTCTCCGATACACTGTTATGCTGTGGAGTGTATGGAGGAGTAAGCTGAGAGAGAATTCCTTTCTCTTTTAGGTAACCTAAGAACTCTGCACTCAAGTATTCACCATCTCGATCAGATCTAAGTGTCTTGATACTTTTGCCGGTTTGGTTTTCTACTTCATTCTTATACTCTTGGAATTTCTCAAAAGCCTCGGATTTATGTTTCATCAGATAAATGAATCCGTATCTTGAGTAATCATCCGTGAAAGTAATGAAATAGGAAAAACCACCTCTTGCATGTGTAGACATTGGACCACATACATCGCTGTGTATGAGTCCTAAGAGCTCGCTCTCTCTTACTCCTTGTCCAGTAAATGGAGTCTTTGTCATCTTTCCTTTGAGACAAGATTGACAAGTGTCATAAGTTTGATATTCGAACGAGTCCAAATATCCTTCTCTATGCAACTTAGTCAACCTTCTCTCATTGATGTGACCCAGTCTACAATGCCATAAGAAAGCTTTATTTAAATCTGGAGACTTTCTTTTTAGTGTGTTCTGGACATTGAAAATTTGGAGTTGGTTTAAAACATATATACCGTTATTTAGTGTACCGGACCCAATCAAACCATGATTAAGGTGGATGTTAACAACATCTCTTACGAACGTGAAATCATAACCTTTATTTGATAACAAGGAAATTGATATGATATTACACGTTAAGCTTGGTACAAAAAAACAGTTATGTAAAACCAAAATGTGTCCACTCGTCAATCCTAGGTGATAATCCCCGACGGACGCAGCTCCCACGCTAGCTCCGTTAGCAACCTTTAGGGTCATATCACCTTCCTTCAGCACTTTACGGTTTCTCAGTGCCTGCAATGAATTGCAAATATGAGATCCTGATCCGGTATCCAATACCCAGGAAGTAGAGTTGATCGACAGACAATTCTCAATTACAAACACACCTGAAGTCGAAGCCACAGCTTGCTTCGGTTCCTGGTTCTTGGCGTTCCACGCCTTGCAATCCTTCTTCCAGTGCCCTTTCCTGTGACAATGGAAGCACTCATCCTGGCCAACTACCGGTACCGCAAACTTTTTCTTTCCCTTCCCTCCCACCTTACTTACACCTCCTCTAGGTCTGGGTGCGGCCTTCTTCTTCCTTCCTTTGGCCCTAGCCTTGGACCCGGAAGAAGATGCACCGCCAACAAACATAGCGGGTGTTTCCCTTGCCTTCTGCAAGGTGCCCTCTGCACTCCTTAACATGTTCAGGAGTTCCGGAAGTTCAACTTCTTTTCTTTGAATGTTGAAGTTCAGGATAAACTGGGCATAGGTGGAAGGAAGGGACTGGAGAATAAGGTCTGTATAGAGCTCATTATCCAAAGTCGTCCCAAGGTCTGCGAGCTCTTCTATATAGCCGATCATCTTTAGGACATGTTCTCCTACCGATGACCCGACAGCCAACCTCGCTCGAAACAAGTTCTTAGAGGTCTCGTATCTTGCTATACGAGATTGCTCTCCATAAAGTTCCTTTGTATGGAGAAATATGGCATCAAGTTCCATATCCGCGTGCCTCCTCTGATGTTCATTGTTCATCGAGGCAAGCACGATGCACTTGGCTTTCGTGCAATCGAAATCCCAGGTTTTGCGGATTTCCTTATCCGCATTACTGGATTTGGGACCAGGGACAGCAGGTGCCGTAGCGGTGAGGACGTACCCCAATTTGTCATAGGTCAAAGCCATTTTGACATTCCGCAGCCAATCTTTATAGTTTGGCCCTGTCAGTATATTTTTCTCTAAAAGTAACTTAAGTCCAGTCATTTTCAGGGTCGCTGCAATTAGGAGAGAGAGAAGAAAACTCTTTAGCATGATGCTCTTGCAAGTTTAGAATGGTTTTTAGTTTATCTAAACTGGATGGCTCCCATTGTTTCTCGAATCCTTCCTCAAACCATAAAAGAAGAATTAGCCAGGACTATTCTCACTGTACAATTCTTGCTTAACCGTTCAGCCAGGCCAGTGTCGATACTTCGAGAGAGGTTTTCCAACGCTTTCGCGAAGTTCCTTAATTAAAGAACCTCTTTTCTCTGGGGGCGTAACCCCGCTGACACCTTTCTGGACACCTACTTGGTTTATAGCATTGATCGTTAAGTGACGAATATCCTGATAAGTAGCATATACTCACAGTAGGATCGGGATCCAAATATCATCGTCTGATAATGTTGTAGGAATGCTACCAACATTCATCAAACTCAAAATGGTATGCATCTCTTTGCAAATTTCAGTTTCTTTAGAAATTCCCGATATAAGTTTTTGCCCCATGCTCTTATGACCTTGGCTTTGGTCAAAATGTCATAAGTCACATGTCAAGTTCTACCCGTCATTATCTTGTCAATTTGAACCCATCCGTATATACCCCTGACTTTGGTCAAATGATAATACGACTGTCCCAAACCAACTCATCTATCTTATGCAAAAAATGAAAACCCAGTAGCTACCAAACAATATGCCTTGACTTTGGCCAAAATGCATAGCTTGAATACTACTGAATACCCAAATGAAATGACGGAGGGCTACGAATGGTTTTGGCGAAACCGTGAACGTAGTGAACTTGATATAACCGAAGGAACCTGATAGCTTTTAAAAGGAGTGGTTAAAGCTCCGCATTTAAAAATATCTGTTTTTAAAATTAACCGAGTGGTTTCTTTTAAATTGTTCCAACGATTAAACTTTTGGTTTATTTTCTTTGCATTACAGATAATGCGTCCCATCATTAACCTATCATTGCAGAAAACAACGAAAATACAACGTCCTCTTATGCCATCCGCATTCGCCACGGGGTCCCGTCATTACCCGTTAGGTTACTTAACTAAAGACAGAGCGGGGGCTGGGCTAGCGCGGGTGTAAAACATAAGTGACGTCTAAATAGCTATCATATATATAGATATTTTACATTCGTCTGACGCAATGATATTCATTCCAGATCACAGATGAACTTAATTGGATTTGCAAGCAATCCGTGTTTGTTTTGAGCCTGCAACAAAAGACGGATTACACAGTTGTGATGAATAGCCATTACCCCACCCAAGACCCCTACGGGTGCGGCAAACTACCCGCCCGGCAGTTTGTGCATCCCTCCTTGGGTCTGTCCTAGGAGCAAAAACAGTAAAATGAAATAATACAACGGTGGCTACAACCGCAACCTGGATGTGCCCCGCAAAATAATATTACAACAAATTACATTTACATCAAATGAATTAAATAATAACCCATCACATAACCCCGGCTATACATCACAACAGTCCAACACAGTTCATATGCACAAACAGATAAAATCCATTACAGAAATGTGCAACCCCCTGCCAACCGACATACTAGCAGTTAGGGGAGGTTTACGAACACATTATACAAACACAGATATAATCCAACAAGCAAATACTGTATAATTTCGATCGATTAAACACTTTTAATTTTGCTCCAATACTTCTCTGTAAAATTTATACCTGAGCAAAAATTAAAAAATTCCAGAATATACCAAATATTCCAGAGAACCAACACAGGAAAATTGGGTTCCTGAATCGCCAACTCCGTGGCGGAATCGCGGCGGATCGGAGGGATCCACCGCGGTTCCACGGCGATTTAGTCGATTCAGGGGCCCAATTTTCGTGGGTGTTCTTCTACTGTCTTTTTAAGCTTTCTGAACTGTAAGTGCACGGCGGCGCCCCGGCCGTCAAACCGACGGCCAAACGCGGAAACGGTGATAAACTTTAATTTTGCGGACTTTACAAACCGGCACCACCGCGCACTAAACATCCGGATCGTAACCATTAACATGTCTAAGCAATTAATCAAGAAGGGAAGAGATGTACCGACTGATCCGAGTCCTCCGGTCTTCATCTCCACTCCGATCTCCTCGCGGGAACTCCGGTCGTCGCCTCCTCGCCGGAAGGGCACCACATCGCCTGTAGCTTTTACGGGCTCCCACCTCAATACCGAGGCAACTCGGGCGCGAAGTAGGCTACCCGACGCGCCCAAGATATGCTGTAGGAAGTGTAGTGTAGAATCGTAGTCTCTTTTGGGGTCTTGGAGTTGCCTTGATGGAGGAATCAAGATGATACGAACTTGGGGATTTTTGTGACAATGAAAATGATATGAATGATTAATTTTCCCACACCAAAATGAAGCCTCTCATTTTTCTCCCCTCAACAAAATGTGTGGCCGGCCAAATCAATTTGGAAATGGTGGTGGAGTTATGAACAAATTTCAAGAGGGAGGTAAGTGTAGGAGAAATAAAAGAGGTGACCACAACATCAACCATACCTTTCACTTTAAACCCATCCTCACTCAATCAAATCTCATTAAAGCAAAAGCATGGTTGAAAAGCAAAGATTCTTATCATATCAAACCCTTTTGCAAGAAAACCCCTCCACAAATGTAATTTGCAAAACTGCAAATTACCCCCTCCATCGGAAAAGTCCGGCCGGGAAAGAACAAAGGAAAACCGGCCGGAACGGAATGCAAACTGGCAACTCCAGAAAACTGGTCCCGTAATAAATTACAGGAAAACCCCGATACTGTGCATACACACCCGCATCTGTATTCCGTCCGGATACAAATGCAAAGAGACAAAATCTACACTGTACTAAACTAGGACCGGCTTAAACCAAAGCCAGCTAGTTATATCCGTTCGATCCTGATCCGTGCAATACCGCACGTATCTGATCGAACCCTGCCATATACCTATACGGCTACTAGTACAAACTGTCCGATCCTGATCCGTGCAATACCGCACGTATCTGATCGGACCCTGCCATATCTCCATACGGCCTCTACAGCGTTTCGCCCGAAAGCTTGAGTAACTGAAAGTGTGGTAGACTCTAAAGACTCGTCAATACTATGGCTGTGGATTTAACCACTAGCACGTCAGAGGTATAAGCCAATACGTAACGTGCCACCAGCTATTGACTAAAAGGGACGTCGATGAGCGAACTCATCCTGACACCCTACTGAGCCTGTCAGTGACAATATCCGTACAGTCCGGTCCGTTCGTCTATGAGCATCGCATGTCGGGCCTAGGGGGTGGGTAAAAGTCAGACCCCCAAAAGCGGTACAAGTCGTGTCGGAGTGTAGCCCAGAACACCCTGAGATACTACTGGAATACCTACCAGTAAATCTCCTGCCTTGGCCAAGGACTTCGTGTAATGGCTCTCCTAGACACAGCGCGACCTCACCCCCAATACCGGGAGAGACGAACCCCCGAAGATCCGCTCACTGCCTCCATGTGGCTCGGGACTGTACCCAACTAAAACCTGTTTGCACGACTCCTTTGAGCCGTGGTAGGGTAGTAATCAAAGCACAGTGGGAACTCACACGAGACAAATGACGATCCCCAGGTCGATGAACTAACCTGTACACATGTCACCTGGGAACTGCTATCTGACGTCAGGTATAAGAATAACTAGCATGTTCCCGGCGAGTCCTGTCCGGTGTACTTATAACCCAATGAGCACCTGTATACATCTTAGGTGAACCAACAGACACCAGTGGCTTGTGAGACCGGCCACCGCCCCTCGTCGGGGTCTCGACTGTATACACTAGTCTACTCTGGAGAATCGATGCCCTGTCTCGAAACTCCCACGACTAGGGACCTTTTAAGGATATGCTTGTAGACCCCAGCTCTCACGTATATGATCGCCCTCATACTGCTGGTCGTCAAGCAAGAATCCCAGGGGCTCTATCAACGTGCAATAGTGACATGTCATGTCACCTAAAGCAGTACACGATGATAAAGGTAAACCAGATAGCAAACTATCATCTCGAGTAAGACTGTCGTCTCGGGATAGGTCCTCCCTCAATCATTGCAATCACGTGCCTGTGATCCAATAATTGACTCTGAGGGCACTATCTCCAACAATCTCCCACTTGCACTCAAGGCTAATTATTGCGATGTCGCATACTCACAGCCCGTGTGATACCGAACACCCAACTCCTCTACTAGTCAGTCGCACAAAGCCTGTTTGCGAAACTATTGCGTTCAAGGAATAGCCTCAGCGAGTGGATCCGCTCTGAAGTTTCTTTCTATGTCTCTCTCTATATCTCAAGTTCGCGGAGAAAGCCATCTCCCGAAAAGAGCAATACCTGTCTTAGACTGTCTGGATGTCTGATGGGACCGAGCTCATAAATGAACTCCAAATCCAAACTTCTTAGAATGTATCGTCAACTGAACTTAATCAGTATCCTGCGCCATGCCTCCCTCAGTATTCCTTTGGACCACCTGTCCAAAATACTGCCCCTCGTCAGAGGGAAAACTATAACTCTGACAACCTCCTTGTCGTCCATGTCACCTTGGAAGCCTGGAATGATAACTGTCTCCCAAAGGAGGCAGCCGTTATCATATCCCTAGAACATTTACTTATGTTCTAAAACTGCTTCCGACTGTTCCTCCAGGATTGGATCAATATCAACTTATTGCATCTAGTGCAAGAACAACATCTGGTGTGGTACTTGACATCTCATGATTGACTCAATTGCCTAAGCAAGTGACCTGCCAATCATGCGTATCCCTCTCCCCTTTAGTCTGTAAGACACCTTTAGAGAGGGTGACTCCATCACCTGCAGGTACACTACCATGCCAGGAGTCATCCATTCTAAATACTCTTAGAATGCTGTCAAAGTACCCTGATTGGGAAACCACCCAAATCTAGATCTAAAACCATAGATCTAGTAAACAGTATGTCTGATATAATATCCAAGTCCCATATGGAGAAAACACTGTGTGACGGCCAAAGTATAACCGATCGTAGTATAGGAATATCACTTCCTACTACCTTCTCAACAGATCCATCCCCTATTCTGATGACGTCAAACCCATGACTGTCACATCAGAAATAGATGATCTATCTCCGCTACATCTGCTTTGGTCTATAAATAGACATAAGCCTGATGTCCACCAATTCTTCCGCTGCTCCCACTGACTACGACAACCCTCTGGCAGAGTCATATAGACGTGCACTTCTAAAGCTAGTTTAGAACGACGCTATACTCATCCTCTTGCCGGGCCTCGCAGCCTGGAACAACAGCAATGGCAAGTGTGGGTAAACAAGAACTTCCCTGTCACCGTCCTTGAGGCTACCGGAGTACCTCTCGGGTGCCTGAAGTTACCCACCTTATCTGCGGAGTGGCCAATGGAATGTCAAATCATATTGAATCTTTAGGTTCCTTATCAAATCTTCAGTAATCATTTGCGGTTCTGGAATCACTTCCAGTTCTACCATACTCCCACTACTGTTTTTGAAAAAATCCATTTTTATTAAAACTGTGGCGAGTCAAGAACAATATCACTATTGATCTTTCTTATGGTAGAAAGTCAACCCTCGTCATAGCCTGGGTCAACCCACAAACAGCCATTACAGAAACGTGCCTTGAGTTATCCAGAGTCTGGTTTTAATCATAAGCCGGACAACTCCCCGTACCTTAACAATGTTAAGATATGAACTGTACTATATCCAATATAGAACCAGAGGCACTGATTTAATTTAACCAGATTCAAATCATGCAGCTATCTCTAGTGCATGTCAACTAAATGGAGAGAGGCCAATCAGCGTTACTCAACTTAGGAATGCTTCCAATTATGAGTAACCTAAAAGAGAAGCAATTTCTCTTTATCATTACTATCAACTGAATACCATACACAAGTATCTACATCTTCGATCACTTTGAAGAATCCCGATACTTGCTACACCTGGTTCTCTACTCTATTCAAATACCTATAACTCCTCAAAACTTAGACCCTGTGTTTCCACGAAACACCTGTCTAAAAACTAGAGAAGTCATAAGTAAACCGAATATAGTACGAGAACCAGCCCCTCTGTCCTGATGGACACTGGACAACATACAATACTCTGTATAAGTCCGCTGAGTCTAACAACTCTTTCACTGTGTGTCGTAGGTTGAAAACTGTACTTAAGGTTAAGAAGAATTACACCGCTGTTTAATACTCCTTACTTAACCATCCACTGATATAGGTAAATGTCATCGACATAATATCAAAAGGTATATCTCACTCTATGAAAATAGACGTACAGATATATCAATTTGAAATTGGTGCACAACAGCGGATATTCAAAACCAAATATTTGCCGACCGGCAAACAGCCCAGGTGATCTCCTCAAATATCACCGATTTAATGAGGATGATCACCCAATTCCCAATAACTTACTCCCACTCATCATCTGTAAAACCATACAGATGTGAGAATCAAACCTGGTAAATATATACCCTGGAGCAAGTGTCTAATCGGGAAATCAGTTTTCTTTTAACAGTACACAGTGAACTGAAACATTGAAATGTTTCGATGGGGTATCCAGGTATTCTTAGTAATGCCTCTACCATTATCCAGATTCACAACTATAACCGTATAATTCTTTGCCAGATCTCCAAATCCCTTTATATGTCTTTAGTCATTACCTTCTGTACACCCCTTTAAGCCAAATGGTTTTCTTCCTTCCCTACCGTTCGGCACCAGCCTATGGTTTGGAAGAAGACTATCCAGTAAGCATAATGGCTGTACTGTCCTAATCCTAGGAGCACTCGCAATGCGAGAGAAGGTGAAGATAAAAGACAACCGAATAAACCTTATTCCTATTTCTCCTGGACCAGAATCCATCCCCGAACTGGAACAAGTTCCTTTCGAGTTCGTATATAACCATACGATGGAGTATCCAATAAACTGTGGATCTTCGTAGTGATACGGAGTGTCCTGGAGAAATACAAAGGTGATTTAGGATTGGCGAAGAAATACTTGGTTTGGTCGTGAATAGCAGTCGCAATTTACTTTGCCCTTTTACTAATCCCTTGCTTTGTCTTAATCATAATACCTTCTGTACACCATCGTTAGGCTAATTGGTTTTCTTCATTCCCTACCGGTCGGCACCAGCCTAAGGTTTGGAAGAAGACTATCCAATTTGCATAATAGGTGTACTATCTCCTAAACCAAGGAGTACTCACAACTTGAGAGAAGGTAAAAGGGAAAAGACAACTGAATAATCCTATCCGTTTTCTCCAGAACCGGAAACCATCCTCGAATAAATTCCTTCGAGTTCGTATATAACCATACGATGGTTTTGTCCAATGGAAGTGGACGTTCGTAGTAATACGGGGTGTCCTGGAGAAAAGGGTAAAAGTAGGAGTGGCAATGAGGTCTGCAACTCTGACAATCCAAAAGCCAGTGTTAAGAAGGTTCGGTCAACTTGGTCACTGAGTCATAGTCTTAGGGTCGGGTCAATGGTCGCTACCAGAGAGAGAGAAAAGAAACACTCAGCGTGCACTCTAACCAAGATCAGAATGGTTACCAATTTATCTAATCTGGAAACCTCCCACTGTACCTCAAATTCTCCTCCAAACCTGAAAGAAGAATTAGTCGGGGTCACCCGAGGAGTAAACCAACTCATCAGTGGGAATCGGGATCCAACTATCATCGCATGATAACGTGACGGAATCCGCTCACGGTATAACACTCCAGAAGGTATGCGCATATCTGGCAAGTTTCAGTTCTTTTGAAACTCCCGATGTGATTTCTACCCCATGCTCTTATGACCTTGACTAAGGCCAACAAATCATAAGTCACATGTCAAGTTCTACCCGTCATTATCCAGGTTGATTTGAACCCACCCGTACAAGCCCTTGACTAAGGCCAACAAGGCTATACGACTGTCCCAAACCAACGCATCTATCTATGCAGCATATGAATACCCAATAGCTACCAAACACTGTGCCTTGACTAAGGCCAACAAACACAGCTTGAATACTATTGACTACCCATATGAAACGACGGAGGGCTACGAATGGTTTCTGGCGAAAACCTTTAACGTAGTGAACTTGATATCGTTGAAGGAACGGATAGCTTTTTAGAAAATATAGTGACGAAGACCTTTACTAAAGAGGTCACTCCCGGTGAAGGGATCTCGGCTCTTTCCCCGTAGAATGGGGTGCTGGATATTCATAACCGAATATCACTGTGCAAAGCAAAAGTAATCGGCTATAGTGAAGTTAATGCCCTGACGCAAACTTCTGTCCAAGGGGTCACTCCCGATGAAGGGATCTCGGCCCTTGCCTCGTCGACTGAGGAGCAGGATATTCCAAATGAATACCACGATGCAAAACAAAAGTGAACGTCCTTGCAATAACAGCTTTTTGAAAAGTGTTCCAACAACATCAGATTAGGTTTGTTTAACTTGCATTGATCCGAATCAACGCAGTCCCATCAATTGATCACACCACAAAGAACGAAAATATACTGACGTACGTATATGCCATCCGCATTCGCCACTGGGTCCCGTCATCACCCGTTAGGTTAGCTAACTAACGGCAGAGCGGGGACTGGACTAGCGCGGATGAAAAACATATACATCTACTAATATATATACCAATATATAGTATTTCGCTCAAGGCGTGAATAAAATGCAACATCATAGAAATGTACAGCATCACAGAACAATACAGATATCTGGGATCCCCGGGTTTCACAGAGCCACTACTGAAACCCGACGTTCCTCTGGTCGTGTGGATAGCCTGTGCAATGAAAACCTAGACCCCTACGGGCGCGGCAAGTCACCCGCCAAAACCTGAAGCGAGGCAGCCCCCTTCAGCACCGTGAATGGACCACCCAGCACTTCACGGAATCCGGCAACTTGGGCACCCCTCCTGGGTCAACCTGTACCCCCTACGAGTGCGGCGAATAGCCCGCCAATTCCAGACTGAAGTCCCCTCCGTCTCAATGCCCTGAGATGCGGGCCCGTTGCCCTCCAGAACCCGGCTATCCGTGCACCCCACCGCGGGGTAAACCTAGTACAGAAAGTAAAATATACATACACCGGGTACATCGACCGCAACCAGGTCGTGCCCCAAAAGAATAATACAAACAGGCAGTGACGGCAGTCCACATGTCGGACGCTCGCCCCGCAATATCAAATGTACATAATACAACAGCACTGTACTAGCATTGCATCCGGGCTATCCCCCACGACCGATCCGCAACATCACAGCAAATACATAGAACATCAACGTGAAAGTCACGTTCGCAAATCCGTCTAACCGGGCTATAGCAGTTAGACCGGATTTACCGATCGAGTGACATTCACGGTCGCAGATATAATGTAAATACTGTGAAAAATGTGTTCAAAATTTTCCGATTGATCAAACAATTAACAAGTGGGCCCCAAAGAAAACTGTAGCACTCACAGAAAACATTGGCCCAACTTTAACCTTCCAGAAAGCACATTTTCAACTCAGGAACATTCTGCAAAGTTTTGGGGGCATGAACAGTAAACATTGCCGCGGAAGCGCGGCGCAAGTAGGGTTTTGGCCGCGCTTCCGCGGTGGAATGATGAGTTCATGTTACAAAATTTTTACAGTATGCTTCTAATTCCCTGCACATCACTCTGAGACAACCTGAAAAATTTTTGGACTCAAAAAAAATTCGACAGAAACTGATGTGCTTGAAATACGCGTTTTCGGGATTTTGTTCGATCGGAAACGTAAAACACATTTCACAAAGCTAGACGAAGTTAATGGCGAGGCTCTGATACCACTGTAAGTGCACGGCGGTGCCCCGGCCGTCAAACCGACGGCCAAACGCGGAAACGGTGATAAACTTTAATTTTGCGGACTTTGCAAACCGGCACCACCGCGCACTAAACATCCGGATCGTAACCATTAACATGTCTAAGCAATTAATCAAGAAGGGAAGAGATGTACCGACTGATCCGAGTTCTCCGGTCTTCATCTCCACTCCGATCTCCTCGCGGGAACTCCGGTCGTCGCCTCCTCGCCGGAAGGGCACCACATCGCCTGTAGCTTTTATGGGCTCCCACCTCAATACCGAGGCAACTCGGGCGCGAAGTAGGCTACCCGACGCGCCCAAGATATGCTGTAGGAAGTGTAGTGTAGAATCGTAGTCTGTTTTGGGGTCTTGGAGTTGCCTTGATGGAGGAATCAAGATGATACGAACTTGGGGATTTTTGTGGCAATGAAAATGATATGAATGATTAATTTTCCCACACCAAAATGAAGCCTCTCATTTTTCTCCCCTCAACAAAATGTGTGGCCGGCCAAATCAATTTGGAAATGGTGGTGGAGTTATGAACAAATTTCAAGAGGGAGGTAAGTGTAGGAGAAATAAAAGAGGTGACCACAACATCAACCATACCTTTCACTTTAAACCCATCCTCACTCAATCAAATCTCATTAAAGCAAAAGCATGGTTGAAAAGCAAAGATTCTTATCATATCAAACCCTTTTGCAAGAAAACCCCTCCACAAATATAATTTGCAAAACTGCAAATTACCCCCTCCATCGGAAAAGTCCGGCCGGGAAAGAACAAAGGAAAACCGGCCGGAACGGAATGCAAACTGGCAACTCCAGAAAACTGGTCCCGTAATAAATTACAGGAAAACCCCGATACTGTGCATACACACCCGCATCTGTATTCCGTCCGGATACAAATGCAAAGAGACAAAATCTACACTGTACTAAACTAGGACCGGTTTAAACCAAAGCCGGCTAGTTATATCCGTTCGATCCTGATCCGTGCAATACCGCACGTATCTGATCGAACCCTGCCATATACCTATACGGCTACTAGTACAAACTGTCCGATCCTGATCCGTGCAATACCGCACGTATCTGATCGGACCCTGCCATATCTCCATACGGCCTCTACAGCGTTTCGCCCGAAAGCTTGAGTAACTGAAAGTGTGGTAGACTCTAAAGACTCGTCAATACTATGGCTGTGGATTTAACCACTAGCACGTCAGAGGTATAAGCCAATACGTAACGTGCCACCAGCTATTGACTAAAAGGGACGTCGATGAGCGAACTCATCCTGACACCCTACTGAGCCTGTCAGTGACAATATCCGTACAGTCCGGTCCGTTCGTCTATGAGCATCGCATGTCGGGCCTAGGGGGTGGGTAAAAGTCAGACCCCCAAAAGCGGTACAAGTCGTGTCGGAGTGTAGCCCAGAACACCCTGAGATACTACTGGAATACCTACCAGTAAATCTCCTGCCTTGGCCAAGGACTTCGTGTAATGGCTCTCCTAGACACAGCGCGACCTCACCCCCAATACCGGGAGAGACGAACCCCCGAAGATCCGCTCACTGCCTCCATGTGGCTCGGGACTGTACCCAACTAAAACCTGTTTGCACGACTCCTTTGAGCCGTGGTAGGGTAGTAATCAAAGCACAGTGGGAACTCACACGAGACAAATGACGATCCCCAGGTCGATGAACTAACCTGTACACATGTCACCTGGGAACTGCTATCTGACGTCAGGTATAAGACCAACTAGCATGTTCCCGGCGAGTCCTGTCCGGTGTACTCATAACCCAATGAGCACCTGTATACATCTTAGGTGAACCAACAGACACCAGTGGCTTGTGAGACCGGCCACCGCCCCTCGTCGGGGTCTCGACTGTATACACTAGTCTACTCTGGAGAATCGATGCCCTGTCTCGAAACTCCCACGACTAGGGACCTTTTAAGGATATGCTTGTAGACCCCAGCTCTCACGTATATGATCGCCCTCATACTGCTAGTCGTCAAGCAAGAATCCCAGGGGCTCTATCAACGTGCAATAGTGACATGTCATGTCACCTAAAGCAGTACACGATGATAAAGGTAAACCAGATAGCATACTATCATCTCGAGTAAGACTGTCGTCTCGGGATAGGTCCTCCCTCAATCATTGTAATCACGTGCCTGTGATCCAATAATTGACTCTGAGGGCACTATCTCCAACATGAACATCCTTGAAAAATTTTTGGACTTCATTTAAAAACGATAGAAACTGACGATTTCGGGCTTTTCCGGTTTCGTTTTTTCCGTTCAAAATTCATACAAATTTGGAAGTAAGTTATTTATTGTTTAGCGAGGCTCTGATACCACTGTAAGTCGATGTACAACACCCCACGACTTGCGGGGAGGCGGAAATTTAAAAAACGATCTTGTTCTTTACTTAAACATCGACTAACCGCATGAATCGAAGCTAAACGATAACTAACATGAAACATAGAAGTTCTATATTACTATGTTTAGGGATTATACCTAACGAATCGTGTCCTTCGTCTTTGCGAACTCCACCTCCTTCTCGGCCTTCTCGAAGTAGTAGACGATCCACCCGAGAGCTTTACTCCAAGCTTAGCCTCTAAACTTGAGGCAACTAACCTTCTTTAAGTTCTAATCAAAGAAGCTAGGCGATATAGAGTGAGGGTTATGGTTTAGTTAGTCTAACTAATCCTTGTACTCAACACATGAGAGGGGAGGATTATGGTTTGAAGAGGGAGAGAGCTTGAGGAGAGAGAAGATGAACATAATAATGAAGTGAGAATAGTGAGTTATGATAATATATATCAAGCATTTCTTTTTATCAAGAAAAGAAAATAAATCAATTTAACAACCATGCTTGATAATATCTAGTGATGATTCATCTCCATGGATAATGACATGGATGAATCATCCATATGACTCACTAATCACATTCATTGTATATGACACCTAAACCCCCTTAGTCACCACCTTCTAGAAGCTTCTCGCGCAATTACGAGAACGCCCCTCCTTTCCGTAAAAATACGGAAAAACTTTAGACTGTATAAATCCAATAACCGGATACCAGTAACTGGCTTAAACCAAAGCCGACTGGTAAAAACTGTCCGAAAGTCGTACGTGCGTAAACACACGTATGCGTCCGAACCCTTGTCGTAAAACCATATGACCTCTATATCGTTTCGCCCGGAGTAGGGAAACTCTCTGTGTGGGACTCTAGAGACTCGACTACTATGCTGGCAGTGGGTTTAACCATAGACCGCAAGCGGCACTAGCTGTACGTAACGGTCCCCAGGTAGATGTCGATAAGAAGGCCGATGAGGAAATCCATCCGAACTCCTACTGAGTCTGATGTGACAATCTCCATACAGTCCGGTCCGTTCGTCCAAGACTATCGCATATCGGGCCTAGGGGGCGGCAAGCGTCAGTCCCCTAATAGCGGTATAAGTCGTGTCGGAGGGAAGCCCATTACACCCTGAGAAACTACTGGAACCTACCAGCAAATCTCGCTTGCCCTGGCCAGGGACTTTGCGTAATGGCTCTCTGACACAGCGCGATATCAACCCCCAATACCGGGAGAGACGAATCCTGTCTAACCGCTAATGCCTTTAAGTGCTCGGGACTGCACCCAACTGCTACCTGTTTGCACGACTCCTTTGAGCCGTGGTAGGGTAGCAATCTAAGAACAGTGGGACACACTCGAGGCGAAGTAGCAGTGTCAAGTCTGCGGACTATGCTGTACTCATGTCACCTGGGAACTGCTCACTGACGACTGGTATAAAACCAACCAACAGTTCCCTGTGAGTCCTGTCCGGTGTACCCGTAACCTAACGAGCACCTGCATACTATCTCCAGTACGACGTACTGACGGCTTTGGGACAGACCATCTCCCTAACTGGGATGAGAAGCGTATACACTAGTCTACTCCGGAGTATCGATGCTCTGTCTCGATAATCCAACGACTATGGACCTGAATAAGGATGTGCTTGCAGACTACCCAGCCCCCATTAGTGTGACTGCCATCACAACGCTGGTAGTCAAGCAAGATCCTAAGAGCTCTATCAATACGTATACTCACATATTAAGATAGAAAAACCAAGTAGCATACTACCATGTTTCGCAAGACTGTTATATACATGTGAATATCCCAAGCTTCCATTAAGTAATATACAAACTAGTATGATACAATAATGGCCCCTAGGGCATATACACTAACAGAGTATGCTGAAAGAGAATTCCATTCTCTTTTAAGTAATTCAGGAACTCGGCACTCAAGTATTCACCACCTCGATCAGATCTCAGTGTCTTGATACTTTTGCATGTTTGTTTTTCTACTTCATTCTTATATTCCTGGAATTTTTCAAAGGCTTCGGATTTATGTTTCATTAAGAAGACATACCCGTACCTTGAAAAGTCATCCGTAAAAGTAATGAAGTAAGAATAACCGTCTCGTGCATGCATAGACATTGGACCGCACACGTCGCTGTGTACGAGTCCCAAGAGCTCGCTCGCTCTTACTCCGTGTCCAGTGAATGGAGTCTTTGTCATCTTTCCTTTGAGACAGGATTGACAAGTTGCATATGATTGATATTCGAACGGATCCAAATATCCTTCTGTATGTAACTTCGTCAACCTTCTCTCATTGATGTGACCTAGTCTACAATGCCATAAGAAAGCCTGATTGATATCTGGAGACTTTCTTTTGTGTGTATTCTGGACATTGAAAATCTGTGGTTGGTTTAATACGTATATACCGTTGCTTAATGTACCTGACCCAATCAGAACTTGATTAAGGTGAATGTTCACAACATTACTTACAAATGAAAATTCATAACCTTCTTTAGATAATAAAGATACAGAAATGAAATTACAAGTTGCATTTGGTACAAAATAATAACCACACAAAACCAAAAAATGTCCATCTGACAGATCCAGGTGATAGTCCCCCACGGCCTCAGCATCCATGCTAGCTCCGTTTGCAACTCTGAGGGTCAAGTCACCTGCTTTTAAAAACCTACGCTTTCTCAACGCCTACAAAGAATTACAGATATGAGATCCTGATCCGGTATCCAATACCCAGGAAGTAGAGTTTATTGATAGACAGTTTTCAATAACATACACACCTGAAGTTGAAGCCGCAACCTGCTTCAGATCCTGTGTCCTGGCCTTCCAAGCCCTGCAATCCTTTTTCGAGTGTCCACTCTTATGACAGTAAAAGCACTCTTCTTTCCCCACAAGCTTCCCCGCTACCTTTGTTTCTTTTGTCTTTCCCTTCGTATCCACTTTACTAACACCGCCCCTTGGTTTGGTGGGGGCTTTCTTCTTCTTTCCCTTGGCTTTCTCCTTGGACTTAGAAGAGGAAGATCCTCCTACAAACAAAGTGGATGTTTCCCTACCCTTTTGTAAGGTGCCCTCAGCACTCCTCAACATGTTCAGAAGCTCGGAAAGTTCAACCTCCTTTCCTTGCATGTTGAAGTTTAGGATAAACTGGGCGTAAGTGGAAGGAAGGGACTGGAGAATCAAGTCCGTATAGAGTTCATTCTCTAACGTGGTCCCAAGGTCCGCGAGCTCCTCAATGTAGCTAATCATCTTAAGCACGTGTTCCGCCACCGATGATCCGACGGCTAATCTTGCCGAAAACAGCTTCTTCGACACTTCATATCTTGCGATACGAGATTGCTTTCCATACAGTTCTTTTGTATGGAGAAATATGGATTCAAGGTCCATATTCTCATGCCTCCTCTGATGTTCATTGTCCATAGAGGCAAGCACGAGGCACTTGGCCTTCACGCAGTCTAGTTCCCAGGTCTTGTAGATTTCCTTATCTACGACACTGGTTTTGGGACCTGGGACAGGGGGAGCTTTGTTGGTAAGAAGACACCCCAACTTGTCATAAGTGATTGCCATTTTGACATTCCTGAGCCAATCTTTGTAGTTTGGCCCTGTCAGTATGTTTTTATCTAGTAATAACTTAAGTCCGGTCATGTCGATTGGTCGCTGCAATTAGGAGAGAGAAAAGAAACACTCAGCATGATGCTATTATAAGTTTAGAGTGATTTTTAGTTTGTCTAAACAGGATGGCTCCCACTGTCTCTCGAATCCCTCCTCAAACCATAAAGGAAGAATTAGTCGGGATCAATCCCACCGCACAATACTTGCTTAACCGTTCAGCTAGGCCAGTGTTGGTACTTCGAGAGAGGTTTTCCAACGCTTTCGCGAAGTTTCTTAATTTAAGAACCTCTTTTCCCTGGGGGCGTAGCCCCGCTAACACCTTTCTAGACACCTACTTGGTTTATAGCATTGATCGTTAAGTGAGAAATTTTCCGAGGAGTAGCATATACTCACAGTAGGATCGGGACCCAAATATCATCGTGTGACAAAACTGAAGGAATCCTACCAGAATCATCACACTCCAAATGGTATGCAACACTAGCAAGTTTCAGTACTTTTGAAACTCCCGATGTGGATTTTTGCCCCATGCTCTTATGACCTTGAGTTTGGCCAACAAATCATAAGTCACAGGTCAAGTTCTACCTGTCATTCTCCAGGTTAATTTGTGTAGGGTTCCTAGGCACACTTGTGAAGGTTCATAAAGCATCAAACATGCCTGAATAAAATTTTACATATGCCGAACAATCCAAAGACAGGATCTTTGCTAGATTATTAGGGTTTAGCATGCAAGATAACATCTTTTTAGCTAAGTGTGAGGGATTACAACCTTTGTAGTCCACTCCTTCGCTTCACAAGCTCCGAGTAAAAGTCCCTTCGCCGCGATCCATGATCTCCCGGACTCAAGAGAGGCTCCACGACTCGAACGATCCATGCTAGCTTGAAGTGTTCCGATTCTCCGATGATCTACGTCGAATTTGCTATAACCCAAGCTTTCTCACTCTAAAAAGATGAACACCCTAATCTAATGGGCTAGATTAGATGAGGATGATGGAGTAGTATTTATGCTTTCTTTTTAATTCACTTTCTCACAAGAAATCATCACAAAAGAATTAACTAGTAAGCTTTTTTTAGAACTCAAGAGAGAAGAAGATGATAATCAAAAAAGATAATCCTTTTGTGATGAATATAAGTAAAGAATATATGATTGATTATTGAACCATGGTCAAGGATGAGAGGCTAAAACTTTGTAGAGAATAAACTAGAGTTAGGGTTTGGTTAGGTTAAGTAATGAGTCATGGAAAAATACCAACCATAATATCTTAACCAAGACAAAAGCAAAGCTTCTAGAAAGTGCAAGAAGAAGCTAACCCTAATCAAACCCTAATCCCATTTTATCATCCTTAAACATGTTTAATAATAAATCATATCATGTCACAATAATATATATCACATATATATTATATATTTGCAACAAAAGAAAATAATACAATTAATATATATCGCATATATATCAATGTATTAACCGGTGAGAAAATGAAATAATAAAGCGAGCCAATATTAGATAATGTAATACAATATATCATATATATTATTATACATTAAATCATCGAATCAACACTTGATCTGATGATCCGACTATATTGAATATAACCGACTAATATATCATGTACCGATTCATCAAATCAACACTTGATCCGATGACCCGGTTCATAACTAAATATCGTGAGAATATAATACGGTATCTCATATCGCATTATTCTCGGTCCTGCACATATCACATATGTGCCTCTATTCCGTTTCGCCTGAGCTAAGAAACCTCTGTGTAGAACTCTAAAGAATCGTCAATACGCCGGAAGCAGGTGATGATCATATCAAACACCCACAAGCTGCAAGCGGTAAGCTAAACGTAACAGCCACCCAGGTATTGAGCGATCAGAAGATCAACAAGCTAGCCTGTGCGTTCTCCTGTGAATCCAATCAGTAACACTCCCGTACAGTCCGGTCTGTTCGTCTGATATGTTGCATATCAAGTCTAGGGGTAGTAAATGTCAGACCCCAGTAACCGATAAGTCGTGTCGATGTATGGCTCATAACGGGTCGAGAAACTACTAGTAAGATTACCAGTAAATCTTTATATCAGCCCTGGCCAGGGACTTCCAGTTATAGCCAATCGAACACAGCACAACATCAACTCCCTATACCGGGAGAGACGAATCCCCTCCTATCGCTCATTGCCTCCATGTGATTCGGGACTGTATCCAAAAGCCACCGTTTTGCATGCCCTCTTGGACATGGTAAGGTGGAAATCAAAGCACAGTGGGAATCACACAAGACTCTATGACGATCTCGGGTCTACAGACTACCCTGTACCAGTGTCACCGGAGAACTGCCATCTGACGTGTGGTATATCACCATCTGGGAGTTCTCGGCGAGTCCGTCCAGTGTACCCAGTCTCCACTGAGCACCCGTACACCATCTCTGATGTCAAACACCGATGGATATGGGATCATCCATCGCCCATCATATGGGTCAAGATGCGTATACGCTAGTCTACTCTAGTGTATCGATGCCCTGTCTCGATATACCCTCGACTAGGAACAGTTATAGAATGTACTCATCGACTACCGTGGCCCCACTAGTATGATCTCATCATAGTCCCAGTAGTCGAGTACAGATCCTAAGGGCTTTATCAACATGTGAGAGAAAAACAGTAAACCAGTACAAGTCAACATGTTAAGATAAAGTGAAACCAAATAGCATACTATCATGACGAGCAAGAAAGTCATCTCTATATATATCCAAGCATCCATTATAATATACATCATATGTACAACAATGGCCTCTAGGACATATACATAACTAACAATCTCCCACTTACACTAAGGCCAGCTGCTATAGTATCTCATACCTAGCATCCCGAATAATCTCTCAAACTGTATCTGGGGAATGGCCTTCGTGAGTGGATCCGCAGTGTTGTCCTTCGTATCTACTCTCCTGACCTCGATCTCCCGGCGATCAACTATCTCCCTGATCAGGTGATACCGCCTCAGAATATGTCTGGATTTCTGATGGGATCTGGGTTCCTTGGCCAAAGCCACAGCTCCATTGTTATCGCAATACAGAGGTATTGGATGCTCAATGGATGGAACCACACCAAGTTCACTGATGAACTTCTTCATCCAGACAGCCTCTTTGGCAGCATCGTTGGCAGCGATGTATTCAGCCTCCATCGTCGAGTCTGCAACGGTATCCTGTTTGGAACTTTTCCAACATACCGCCCCTCTATTGAGGGTAAAGACAAATCCTGAGTGCGACTTAGAGTCGTCCTTATCACTTTGGAAGCTGGAATCGGTAAAGGACTCCACCCGGAGTTCTCCGTTACCATACACCAAGAACATGTCTCTAATCCTTCGTAAGTACTTGAGAATGTTCTTCACAGCTGTCCAGTGACTCTCTCCAGGATCTGCTTGATACCGACTCACTACACTTAGTGAGTATGCTACATCGGGTCTGGTACATAGTATCGCATACATGATAGAGCCTACTGCCGAAGCATAGGGTATCCCTTGCATGCGAGCTCTCTCCAAATCAGTCTTGGGAAACATCTCTTTGGAGAGAGTGAGTCCAGAGATCGTGGGTTGGTTCCCATGCTTGGATTCTTCCATACTAAACCTTTTTAGTATAGTGTCAATATACCTGGATTGGGACAATCCCAGTATCCTTTTGGATCTATCTCTATAGATCCTAATCCCCAATATACAGAAGGCATCACCTAGATCTCTCATTGAGAATCTTTGTGATAAGAAGAGCTTGACTGATTGCAGCATAGGAATATCATTTCCTATCAAGAGTATGTCATCCACGTATAATACGAGGAAGACAACCTTACTCTCTGCCACCTTTTTATAGATACAAGGTTCATCTATATTTTTGATGAAGTCAAACTCTTTGACTACAACATCAAAACAGATGTTCCAACTCTGGGATGCTTGCTTCAATCCATAAATGGATTTAAGCAGCTTGCACACCTTTCCGCTGCTCCCACTATCTACGAAGCCCTCTGACTGAGTCATGTACACGCACTCTTCTAAATCACCGTTTAGAAAGGCGGTCTTAACATCCATTTGCCAGATTTCGTAGTCATGGTATGCAGCAATGGCAAGTAAGATCCAGATGGACTTAAGCATAGCCACTGGAGAAAAGATTTCGTCATAATCCACACCTGGTCGTTGACGAAAACCCTTTGCTACAAGTTTAGCTTTGAAAGTCTCAACTTTTCCATCTACACCAAATTTCTTTTTAAAAATCCACTTGCTCCCAATGGGTTTTACCCCTTCAGGAGCATTTTCCAAAGTCCATACTTTATTGGTGTACATGGATTCCATCTCAGATCGCATTGCATCCAGCCATTTCACAGATTCACCACTCGTGATGGCCTGTTCGAAACTAGTCGGGTCATCATCATCCATGATGCAATCCTCGCTTCCACCATCAATGAGAAAACCGTAGTATTTCTCAGGTGGATGAGAAACCCTACTAGATCGGCGAAAAAGCTGAGGTTCGTCGGGTACTACTGAATCCTCTGGTTCAACCAAGTCTTCTGTTATAGTTTGTGTTGCTGGAACCTCTTCCAGTTCTACCTCAATGCTACTATTCTGTTTTATAAGAAAACCTTTTTCTAAGAAAGTGGCATGTCGAGAAACAAACACCATTTGTTCCTCGGGGTGGTAGAAGATATACCCTTGTGAATTTTTGGGATATCCTACAAACTTACATAAGACAGATCTTGCCTTGAGTTTGTCTGGATTTTGTCTTTTGACATAGGCCGGACAACCCCATATCTTAATATAACTAAGATGTGGTCTCTTCCCTTTCCATATCTCATATGGAGTGGTAGGCACAGATTTGGTAGGAACTCTATTCAATAGGTCTATGGTTGTCTCAAGCGCATACCCCCAAAAGGAAATAGGTAACTCAGCTGTACTCATCATTGAGCGCACCATCTCTAATAAGGTGCAATTCCTCCGCTCCGATACACCGTTATGCTGTGGTGTATAAGGAGGAGTAAGCTGAGAGAGAATCCCATTCTCTTTTAGATAATCTAGGAATTCATTGCTTAAGTATTCACCTGCTCGATCAGATCGAAGAATCTTAATACTTTTTCCCGTTTGGTTCTCTACTTCGTGCTTATATTCTCTGAATTTCTCAAAAGCTTCAGACTTGTGTTTCATCAGGAACACATGTCCGAATCTTGAGAGATCTTCAGTAAATGTAATGAAGTAGGAAGAACCGTTTCTGGCATGCATAGACATGGGACCGCATACATCACTATGTATCAGTCTTAAGAGTTCAGTAACTCTTTCTCCATGTCCACTAAACAGAGCTTTGGTCATTTTTCCTTTGAGACATGAATGGCAAGTATCATAAGATGATAATTCGAACGGATTCAAATAACCATCCTTATGTAACTTAGTCAGTCGTGTCGCATTGATATGACCAAGTCTACAATGCCACAAGTAGGATTCGTTCATATCTGAACTTTTCCTCTTGTGTGTGTTTTGTATATTGAGGAATGTACTCTGATTTAGAATGAATATGCCATTATGTAACGAGCCTGATGCAATCAACTTTTGATCTAGGAATATGTTCATAACATTATCCTTTACTACAAAATTATATCCTTCTTTAATTAATAAAGAAACTGATATAATGTTGCACATCATATTTGGTATATAATAGCACTCATTCAGAATCAGTGTATTACGACTTGGCAATACAAGGTGATATTCGCCAACTGTTTTGGCTGCAATACTTACACCATTCCCTACTTGAACGGAATGATCACCTTTTCCCAGTTCTCTACCTTTACGTATCCCATGTAACAATTTACATATGTGGGATCCTGATCCGGTATCTAATACCCAGGACGTAGGGTGAACTGAAAAACAGTTCTCAATAACTAACACACCGAAGAAGATGCATCAACATGCATGTTCTTTTGGGCGTCGTGAGAATCCAGATATTCTCCTGTTTCCTGATCAGTCTTATAACTCTTATAAGAAAGAACGGGTCCAACGTTCCCCTGCTCAGTATAATAAGCGGGTTCAGTCAATACATCCATATTATTATCTTGATTATGGCCTGACATGGTCGCTACCTGGAGAGAGAGAGAAGAAAACACTTTAGCGTATGCTCTTGCAAGATTAGATTGGTTATTATCTTATCTAATCAGGATATCTCCCACTGTTTTTATCAAATTTACCTTCAAACCCTAAAAGGTAAGATTAGCCAGGATTAATTACACCCTACAATTTCGTCAATCTTTCAGCCAGATCAGTGTCGGTACTTGAGGGAGGTTCCCCGTGCTTTCGCACGGACCTAATTAAAGTAAACCTCATTTTTCCAGAGGCGTAACCCCGTTAACACTTTTCTAAACACCTACTTGATCGGCGAATTGTCCTGTGTAAAACTCTCCCCGGAGTAACACTTACTCGCAGTTGGTATCGGGATCCAACTATCTCATAGGAGGTATGCAATCTCATTGCAAATTTCAACACTTGAAATTCCAGATAAAGCTTTTACCCCTAGTGTGCTATGACCTTGACGCATGCCAAACAACCCATAGTCCGCTAGTCAAGTTCAACCCGTACATTTCGTGATTGAATTAAACCCACCCGTACGACCCTTGACGCATGCCAAACAACGCCGTACGAATACCTTAATCCAATCGCATCTCATGCTACAGATAAGTAATAATCAGCTATCGTACACTACGCCTTGCCAAACTACCGTAGCACGAATACTAAACTTATCTGAAATGACGGAGGGCTACGCAGGTTTTTCAGAAAACCCTGAGCGTAATGAACTTGATATCGTCGTAGAATCAAGTGTTTTTGAAAAGGAGTGTTTTTGAGGTTTTTCTTAGTTTCGCTAAAGAGGTCACTCCCGGTGAGGGGATCTCGATCGAATAAGGTGCAAGACATATCATATACATCACTGTGCAAAGCAAAACTCTAAAAGCATTCAAAAGACAAACCGAGTTTTGTAGCATCTACCAGTTTCGCTAAAGAGGTCACTCCCGGTGAAGGGATCTCGGCTCTTTCCTCATCGAATAAGGTGCAGGGTATATCATATATACCACTATGCAAAGCAAAACTGTAGCTACCCTTTTTATAAAGTTTTGATTCTCCAACATCTTTGAGATTTCTTTTCTTTTTATTAATCTCATTAATAAAATCCCATCAGCTTATGCTTCCTAAGCATCACAGATAAATACGACGTACACTTATGCCATCCGCATTTGCCTCGATGTCCGCTCGTGCACCGTTAGGTTAGGTAACTAACGACAGAGCAGGGCAGGGCTAGTGCGGGTGTAAAACATAAGTAACGTCTATATAATATATCATATATACTATATACTGTATCCATCACAACATGTCAAATGATCACATCACAGATATCGCAGCAGAAAACATAGATATAATGTGGGATATACAAGGACGTTCGTATTTAGTATTTAGCCAACAATAGAAAATACGGTTTCCACAGTCGCGATGAATAGCCAAGCCCACACCCTGGACACCTACGAGAGCGGCAAGCGACCCTACCAATTCTGGAGTTTAGGAGACCCGGTCTCGACTCCTCGAGATGGCCTCCCACTGAACCCCAGAACCCGGTCACCTGTGCTCCCCTCCTTGGGTCCATCCTAATGCGAAAAAGTAAATAATATACAACACTGGTGGCATCAACCTCAACCCGGAAGTGCCCCAAATAAAAGAATATTACATTACATTTGAATTTACATGAATGAAAATATAAAAATCTCATCTCACATAAACCCTCCCCCGGCTATTCAATCGCGACAATTCTGCACATCATATCTCAGCAACACATAATATCTTATATCATCAACGTAAGTAAGTATGCATAGACCGATCGTCGCCGATGTATAGCAACGACAATCGGCAATACAACTACATACTATACTTACGGTCACAGAAAAGAAAGTGTAAAACTATAATATTTGGAATCCACAATCACTTTAGACATCGTAAATCCGAAATATCACATACTTCACATTTCATGCCTAACTCTATGAATTCCACATATTGTATCACATTCCAGATAAATAGACAGTATTAAACTTTTCGAACAGATAATCAAATACCCAAAATTTTCTAAAGTGCTCAATACTTGAGCGGAGTTCAAATAATCCCAGAATATGTCACAGTACCAGTGAACCAGCCGTAGAAGGGTCAAGCCAACGCCTCACATGTGGCATGCCGTACTGCCCCAAACCCGAAGGTTCAAAAGGCAGTTCAAGACGGTCACATAATCGAGTTAAGGTTTGTTGTCTTCTAGAGGGTCCACCGCTTAACTTGTACAATGTTTCCGAAAGATTTAAACCTTAAAAAAATTCAACACTTGAAAGTTTTTCGTGCCGGGAAAAAGTGAGTTAATGATATCCGTTTGAACATTTTAACAGTTTCTAAATAACCGGAAATAAAAATGAATTTAAATATTCCGATCGAATCTACGATTACAAAATAAACCCCAGAATACTCAACACTTGAGTCAGAATAAAAATACCCATAAAATATAGATCACAGAAATATGAATTACAGTGCCAAAATGAGTCCTTGATTCCTCAATACTGCCGTGGTTCCGCGGCCCAAGCGAGGTACGGCCGCGGTTCCGCGGCGGTTTGTACGGAACAGGGGCTCGTTTTTCACAGAAGTTCTTATTTTTCCCTGCTGTATTTTTCAGGTATTTTTAATTCAGAAAAAACCCAGATTTTGAAAAATATCCAGAGAGGGGGTTAACTTTGTCGGTTCGGGTTCGATCGGAGTTTTAACTTCGTAAACACGTCGCCTAATGCTCTAGCTAGGCTCTGATACCACTGTAGGGTTCCTAGGCACACTTGTGAAGGTTCATAAAGAATCAAACATGCCTGAATAAAATTTTACATGTGCCGAACAACCCAAAGACAGGATCTTTACTAGATTATTAGGGTTTAGCATGCAAGATAACATCTTTTTAGCTAAGTGTGAGGGATTACAACCTTTGTAGTCTGCTCCTTCGCTTCACAAGCTCCGAGTAGAAGTCCCTTCGCCGCGATCCATGATCTCCCGGACTCAAGAGAGGCTCCACGACTCGAACGATCCATGCTAGCTTGAAGTGTTCCGATTCTCCGATGATCTACATCGAAGTTGCTATAACCCAAGCTTTCTCACTCTAAAGAGATGAACACCCTAATCTAATGGGCTAGATTAGATGAGGATGATGGAGTAGTATTTATGCTTTCTTTTTAATTCACTTTCTCACAAGAAATCATCACAAAAGAATTAACTAGTAAGCTTTTTTTAGAACTCAAGAGAGAAGAAGATGATAATCAAAAAAGATAATCCTTTTTTGATGAATAGAAGTAAAGAATATATGATTGATTATTAAACCATGGTCAAGGATGAGAGGCTAAAACTTTGTAGAGAATAAACTAGAGTTAGGGTTTGGTTAGGTTAAGTAATGAGTCATGGAAAAATATCAACCATAATATCTTAACCAAGACAAAAGTAAAGCTTCTAGAAGATGCAAGAAGAAGCTAACCCTAATCAAACCCTAATCCTTTTTTATCATCCTTAAACATGTTTAATAATAAATCATATCATGTCACAATAATATATATCACATATATATTATATATTTTCAACAAAAGAAAATAATACAATTAATATATACCGCATATATATCAATGTATTAACCGGTGAGAAAATGAAATAATAAAGCGAGCCAATATTAGATAATGTAATACAATATATCATATATATTATTATACATTAAATCATCGAATCAACACTTGATCCGACGATCCGGCTATATCGAATATAACCGACTAATATATCATGTACCGATTCATCGAATCAACACTTGATCCGATGACCCGGTTCATAACTAAATATCGCGAGAATATAATAGGATATCTCATATCGCATTATTCTCGGTCCTGCACATATCACATATGTGCCTCTACTCCGTTTCGCCTGAGCCAAGAAACCTCTGTGTAGGACTCTAAAGAATCGTCAATATGCCGGTAGCAGGTGATGATCATATCAAACACCCACAAGCTGCAAGCGGTCAGCTAAACATAACAGCCACTCAGGTATTGAGCGATCAGAAAATCAACAAGCTAGCCTGTGCGTTCTCCTGTGAATCCAATCAGTAACACTCCCGTACAGTCCGGTCTGTTCGTCTGATATGTTGCATATCAAGTCTAGGGGTGGTAAACGTCAGACCCCAGTAACCGATAAGTCGTGTCGATGTATAGCTCATAACGGGTCGAGAAACTACTAGTAACACTTACCAGTAAATCTCTATATCAGCCCTGGCCAGGGACTTCCAGTTATAGCCAATCGAGTACAGCACAACATCAACTCCCTATACCGGGAGAGACGAATCCCCTCCTATCGCTCATTGCCTCCATGTGATTCAGGACTGTACCCAAAAGCCACCGTTTTGCACGCCCTCTTGGACGTGGTAAGGTGGAAATCAAAGCACAGTGGGAATCACACAAGACTCTATGACGATCTCGGGTCTACAGACTACCCTGTACCAGTGTCACCAGAGAACTGCCATCTGACGTGTGGTATATCACCATCTGGGAGTTCTCGGCGAGTCCGTCCAGTATACCCAGTCTCCACTGAGCACCCGTACACCATCTCTGATGTCAAACACCGATGGATATGGGATCATCCATCGCCCATCATATGGGTCAAGATGCGTATACGCTAGTCTACTCTGGTGTATCGATGCCCTGTCTCGATATACCCTCGACTAGGAACAGTTATAGGATGTACTCATCGACTACCGTGGCCCCACTAGTATGATCTCATCATAGTCCCAGTAGTCGAGTACAGATCCTAAGGGCTTTATCAATATGTGAGAGAAAAACAGTAAACCAGCACAAGTCAACATGTTAAGATAAAGTGAAATCAAATAGCATACTATCATGACGAGCAAGAAAGTTATCTCTATATATATCCAAGCATCCATTATACATCATATGTACAACAATAGCCTCTGGGGCATGTACATAACTAACAATTTGAACCCACCCGTACCTACCCTTGACTTTGGCCAACAAGGCAGTACGACAGTTCCAAACCAACGCATCTATCTATGCTGCACATGAATATCCAATAGTTACCAATCACTATGCCTTGACTTTGGCCAACAAACATAGCTTGAATACTATTGACTATTCGTGTGAAATGACGGAGGACTACGAATGGTTTCGGCAAAACCGTGAACGTAGTGAACTTGATATAATCGATGGAACGAGATAGCTTTTAAAAGGAGTGGATCAAGCTCCGCATTTAAAAGTTGGTTCTTGAAAAGAACCGAGTGGTTTTGAAAGTGTTCCAACGACTTTTACTTGGTTTATTTCCTTGCATTAGTTCTTTTAATGCGTCCCATCATTTAAACCTACCATTGCCGAAAACAACCAAAATATGACGTACGCTTATACCATTCGCATTCGCCATGGGGCCCCGTCATCACCCGTTAGGTTACTTAACTAACGACAGAGCGGGGGCTGGGCTAGCGCGGCTGTAAAACATAAGCAACGCCTAAATAGATATCGTATATAGATATATAGCAATGATAGACATTACAGATCACAGATGAATACATTGGATATACTAGGAATCCGCAATCCGTTCGAGCCTGCAACGAAAAGCGGATTACACGGTCGCGGTGAATAGCCAATACCCTACCCAAGACCCCTGCGGGTGCGGCAAACTACCCGCCAAGTACCTGAAGCGAAGCAACCTCCCTCAACACCGTGAGTAGGCCACTCGGCACTTCGGGATACCCGGTAGTTTGTGCACCCCCTCCATGGGTCTATCCTAGGAGCAAAAATAGTAAAAAGAAATTATACAATGACGGCTACAACCCCGACCCGGTTGTGCGGCCATACAAATAATATTACATCAATTTACAAATTTACATGAATTGAAAGAAAAGAAAATTCTCGTCTCACAAAAACCCCTGGCTATTCGTCCGCGATAATCCAAGGAATTCATATACACATACCATCAATCAACACAGATCGCAGATATGTATAACCCCCACTAATCGACATATAGCGATTAGTAGACGTTCAATACATATATAACATTACAGATATAACCATTAGTGAAAGTCTACAGAACATCGACCGAAAATACGGATTTGTAACCACCCTACAAACCACCTTGTTCTCTGGAAATCCTGGGAAGAAACAAACCATCCCAAAAATCACAAACTACCCCCAGAAACAAACTACAACAAAAACGATCCACGGCCGAGTCAACTCGGCCACGGAACCGCGGTGAGTTGGTCGACTCGTGTGATCGTTTTTCTTGCCTGTTTATAAAAAAGCCTGAGCCGAATTTTAAGACATGATTTATTATTTTTAGAGCAGAAAAAAAATCGGCAGAAACTAAGGTTTCCGGAGTGTTTTTGCGGTTTTCCGTTCGGTCGAAATTCTAGACACTTTGCTAATATGCTAGGGTGTGTTTAGTTAGGCTCTAATACTACTGTAAGTCCATGTTACCTCTCCCGGTTCTTACGGACTTGCGGAAATGGTGAAAAACAATCTTTTCGGTAATGGTAACTTGGACTAAAAACACGGATCTTGGCTAAACAGCACACTAGCAACCTAACTAGAGATTTATCTACTCGGTTAGGGGTTATACCTCACTTGAACTCCTTCGTCTTGGACTCTATATAGTGGTCGGATGATGCCTTCCTCGTCGCCTTCTCTTGTCGAAGATCGATCCACCCGAGGGTTTCTTCCTTTGAGCTCCTTTCTCGAACTTTGAGAGAACTAGGGTATCCGGCTTGCTAGACCTTCTACCTTAGAGAGTGTCTTAGGGTATTTTTATCTCAAGGAGAGGTTTCTCAACTCATGAGAATGGATCTCCTTGAACTAGAGGAGGAGGAAGATGAAGAGAAGAGAGAGAAGTGTTATGATAGAATGAGATGGTATTTTACAACCATAACATATATGTGATTTTTCAAATAATAATATTAATTCAAAATGAAAAAGGTGATGGATGGATTGAAGAGACCATTATCATATCACAATAAATGTTTTTTGCAAAGATCAAAGAGCATCTATAAAGGTAATGATGATGGTCAATGTTTCAAACCTAGTCAACTAGTCAACCTTGGTCAACAAGTCAACAAACCCAACCATGACACAATTTCATTTAATTAATATTATTAATTGATATATCACAATTTCATTAGGGTTTGGAAAAAGACGACTGTCAATAGTGCATACACACCCGTTCCAAAACCCTAATGAAAAACCTCTTCCTTCGCCTCAATCAATTGTGCATACACACCCGCATTCATGTTCCGAGGAACTTGAACACAATGAGATAAAACTAACCCCAAAGCATATACTAGGATCTGGCTCAAACCAGAGCCCGCTGATAATGACTGTCCGGACACCAAACGTGCATAAGTGCGCAGATGTGAATGAACCCTGTCGCAAAATCATGCAACCTCTACTCTGTTTTGCCCAAAGGCGAATAATCCTCTGTGTGGGACTCTAAAGACTCGACACTACGCTAGCAGTGGGTTTAACCACAGACCGCAAGCGGCACTAGCTGTGCATAACGGCCCCTAGGTAGATGCCGATAAGAAGATGGACGAGGTGAAACCCATCTGAACTCCTACTGAGCCTGAATGTGACAGTCTCCATACAGTCCGGTCTGTTCGTCTGATAACATCGCATGGCAGGCCTAGGGGGCGGTAAACGTCAGTCCCCTAATAGCGGTACAAGTCGTGTCGGAGTGTAGCCCAGAACACCTTGAGATAACACTGGAAACCTACCAGTATATCCCGCTTGCCCTGGCCAGGGACTACTTGTGTAATGGCTCTCCTAGACACAGCGCGATGTCAACCCCCAATACCGGGAGAGACGAATCCTGTCTAACCGTCACTGCCTCCAAGTGCTTCAGGACTGCACCCAACTACTACCTGTTTGCACAACTCCTTTGCCGTGGTAGGGTAGTAATCAAAGTACAGTGGGAACACACTCGAGGCAAAGTGACAGTGTCAAGTCAGCGGACTAAGCTGTACTCATATCACCTGAAAACTGATAACTGACGATAGGCATAATACCAACCAACAGTTCCCAACGAGTCATGTCCAGTGTACTCGTAACCTAACGAGCACCCGCATACTATCTCAAGTACGACGTACTGACGGCTGTGGGACAGACCGTCTCCCGCACTGGGATGAGAAGCGCATACGCTAGTCTACTCCGGAGTATCGATGCCCTGTCTCGATAATCCCATGACTAGGGACGTGTATATCTAAGTATGTGCTTGTAGATTACCCAGCCCCCATGAGTGTGACTGCCATCACAACGCTGGTAATCAAGCAAAGATTCTAAGGGCTCTACTAATGCGTATAAGTGATATAATAAAAGAAACACATGTACACATTAAAGTAGAGACAAACCAAGGAGCATACTACCATTTTGAGCAAGATTGTCTATACAACTGTGAATATCCCAAGCATCCATCAAGTAATATACATACTAGTATGATACAGTAATGGCCTCTAGGGCATATACACTAACACCAGAGAGCTGAGGAGGTGAACAGGAACAGTGTCAAGAAATTTTGTGCAGGTATCTCTTCATAGGACCACGTTTCCGCAGCATTAGCTTGCATCTGTGGCGGATCCGCGGTGTCTTAGCTTCTTCAGTGCATGGAATTTGCTCAGGTCCTCTCTGACTTTCTTATCTCCTCCTCTGTCTGCTCCAATAACTATTTTCTGCAGGTTTCTTTGCAAATAATTCGCAGCGCCGCAAAAGCTATAAAAATTGTACGTGTTTGATCTTGGTTGTTTGCATATTAATACGGAAATTAAGGGGCACGGCCAAATTCAGATTATGTGGGGAGTTCATTACCCTTCCTAAGCCCCAAAAATCACAAACTTGCATCCGCATTACCCTCATTAACTAAAAAAAGATCTAGACATGACTTTAAAGACCTTCACGCTCACTTAGGACAAGAGAAGGCCGTGGGTAATCCATTGCTTATCTACGTTTCTTTTGTGGTGTCTAAGGCAAGTGGTTACTTAATTAGGCCCACTACTTACGTAGTGGAGAACCTCCCACTTACCTGGCACTTACCTGGCCACTAGAAGGACAAAGAGGCAGTGGAGGATTGATCCTGCGACTTGTCTTTTGGCAGTTAGGAGCAGTCTAGAGCCTTGACCTCGGTGACTACTAGACTTAGGGTTTTGCTTGTGCATTTGTTGTGATTTGCATCATTTTTAAAAAAAATCCGTATTTTTTTCAAAACAAACACCACATTCATCCATTTCCCCTAATTATATCAACGCTGCCATTTGTGCTAAACCCTTTTAGTGCAAGATAGGCTGGACACGGGATTTTAGTGCCCGTTTAGTCCGCGTTCCTTCTATCGACCCCAAAGTCGGTATTTCTATATTTACCTCTTCTTTACCCACCACAACACCCACTTCGATGGACGATTCTCCATCGAACTTCTACCAGCATATGTCTTTATTACAAAATTTGAAAATGTATGCGCAATGATGGGTACCTCACAGCTTTCTGTGGATGCTATGCGTCTTCGTCTTCTCCTATTTACCTTGTGCGATATACCCGAGAAGTGGCTATATAATACAACCGCACATTTCATTTCAAATTGGGAAGAATTCGTCAAAGCATTCTAAAGAAATTTTATCCCTATCATAAAACAGCTCGAGTCCGTAGCGAAATCAATCAATTCACCCAGCTTCCAAATGAAACATTCTCAAAATGTCTTGAACGCTTTAAGGATCTGTTTGTTCAATGTCCACATCACGGAATCCCCAGATGGGATCTATGCCGAATCATATATGAGGGTATTAATCCTAATACAAAACAGACCCTTGAATCCATGTGTCAAGACAACTTCATGACTAAAGATGATGGGGAAGCCTGGAAATTTTTAGAAGATTTCGCTGAAAAATCTTTACAGTGGGAGGGTGTGAGTCAATCGTCTAGGAGTGGCAATAATCAATCAGATGTTTCCATAGGAGTTAGAGCTGAAATTTCAGCTATACATAAGAAACTCGAGACTATGGAAGACAAATTTTTAGCCGCCGCCCTAAATCAAATGTCACTCTCCAAAACTGTATGTGGATGTTGTTCTGATCCATCACATCTCACGGAAGAATGTCCTTTGAATTCTCCGTTTCAAGGTCACGAGCATACCAATGCTGCTTTTTAAAGACCTAGAAACGATCCATTTTCTTCCACTTATAATCAGGGTTGGAGGAATCACCCTAACTTTCCTTGGAACCAATCACAATCTCAAAACACGGTTCCAACCCCAAACAATTTCCAAAGGGTCCCTCTACCACAACAGCAACCACTTCCATTAAGTCAGCACCCCTTCCAAGCACAAAACTTCCAAAATCCGGTCAACACACCTGCACCGTCTAATCCTTTGTAATTGACCGGTACGGATGAATCCTCTTCATTCATGACTTTGCTTTGGACAATAAAGTCTTCCGTCGATAAAATTAAGAAAAACTATGCATCCCAAAGCGAGACTATTAAATCAATGGAAGAAGAAATTGCACGATTAAAAGATGAAATGAGTACAACAGAGAAAGGGAAACTTCCAGCTCAACCTTTGCCCAATCCTGGCTATTCACATCATGTGAATGCAATCACGTTGAGATCTGGAAGAGTGCTTGACAATCACGTTGGGGAAGAGATTGATGACACTGAAAAATCTATCGATGATATCCCGGCTGAGACCTTTCCTTCCACTTCTACTTTTAAGTCTGATCCCAGTTCTTCTACCCCACCACCTTCTTCCGAGCCTATTCTCCGTTTTCCCCATGGCTCGACACCTCAGCCCAGCTCTTCTAGTTCACCGAAAATGATCCCCACTCCTATTCTTAGATCGTTCACACCCACACGATCTTCTCCAATGTTCGACCCCGATCTTATTGCTCAAGCTCCTTACCCGAATCGGTTAAGGGGAAACACACTGAGTCCACAAATGGAGAGGATCACTGAAATGTTTAAACAGGTTAACATCAACATCCCTCTTCTAGATGCAATACAGCAAGTCCCCGCGTATGCAAAAGTTCTTAAAGACTTGTGCACTAGAAAGAGGAAGACTCAAGTGCCCAAGAAGATATTCATAGCAAAGACTGTAGACACGGCTTTCCCCCAGCAATTACCGAGGAAACGTAAGGATCCTGGATATCCTACTATTTCCATTTCTATTGGGGAAAACACATCAACCGTGCTCTACTTGACCTTAGCGCAAGTGTTAACCTACTTCCTTTCTCAGTATATGGGCAGTTAGGGATCGGAGAGTTGAAACCAGCCCATTGCACTCTCCAGATGGCTGACCGATCAATCACCAAACCTAGGGGTGATCTGGAGGATGTGTTAATAAAAATCGGAGAATTTATATTCCCTGTGGACTTTATTATAATTGATACACAGCCTGTAGCGAACCCACGAAATCAAATTCCGATGATTTTAGGTCGCCCATTTTTGGCCACTTCCAATGCTATCATCAACTGTCGTAATGGCTCTATGACCTTATCCTTCGAGAATAGATCAATTGAGTTGAACATTTACAAGTTGGGAAGTGTACCCTCCGAACCTACTGCTCGGGTCTGTTCTATCTACTTAATAGATGTCGACAGCAGCGAAATTGATGATTCTCATGATACTGATCTAGACTCTTTTCATATGTTATTGTTTGACCCAACTATGTATCATACACATACGGACTCTTCCACCGAGTTGTCCGGGTCAACAACTAATACTGATTATGAATTGCTTTTAGAGTCTGAAGATCACCCCGTGCTTTGTGATGACATTATTCTTCGGGGTATTGATGAGACTTTTGAGGAGATCTTCGCTGATGAACTCGCATTTTTGAAAAGCACGGGTGTTGAGATGAATCATCTCCCAATCAATGAAATTGAACCTCCACCCCTTCTTCTGAACTGTAAAAAGAATGTGAGTAATACATCACATTCACTGCATCGTCTCTCCAAAATGAGACACACACACATTCTATTCCACCATTTACCCTTTCCCCACTTCTTCTTCCACCAACCAGAGCACTACATTGATAAAATTTTTGAATGGTTGGTGTTAACTTTCGGTCTTTGCAAAGCTTGGTATCGACCAATAATTTTTTTACCCCCTCATGTGATTTTCAAAGATTAACATTGCTTAACTCAAGTTTGGGGGGGTATATTTTCCGGCTCTTGAAAAGAAAATTTTTTCCTCAAAATGATGAGCCAAAAATAAGTTTGGGGGAGGTTCTTCACTTATATATTTTGCCCCCGTTAATAAATTTCCTCCCAAGCTTACAGGTTTTCGAGGTTTAGCAGATGGCAACAGTGAGGACACTGTTGAAAACAAGTTTGGGGGAGGTTTGTGCTTATTTTCGCATCATTTGCATCATACCTTGCATAAGCACAAAACATTTTTTAAAAACCTATAAAAAAAATTTTAAAAAAATTGTACATAAATAAGATAATAAAAGATTAGATAGTGAAAAATTACATCCAAAACATTGGAAAAATTTAAGAAACTAAGAAAATTAGAAGTTTTCTTATACGAACTAGTAATAAGTAGTTATGAGCCGTTGTCCCAAGGGTTAGTAAGATGAAGGAAGTCACTAATCTGAGGATAAAAATAAGTCTGAAAAAATAGTTTCTATTCTGGAAGCCAAACATTTTGAACGTTGATACCCTACTATACGCACTTACACACGTCATGAAACCGGGATAGTAGAGGATACCTTGAAATGCTCTTGTCTAAAAGCCAAAAGTATGAAGGAAATAAAAAAATATGAATAAAATATAAAATGGTGAAAAAAAAGAACACTGGTTTTGTTATCGCCAAGGCAGCAATAAAAAAAATATAGCGAGGGTGCCTGTTCACCTAGTGCCTTAGACCAACTGGTCTGGGAGTCACTGCTAACCCTTAGGTGGTGCAAGACGAGGAAATACACCTAATAGGCAAGCACATGAGTAATCGGTCGGTTAATACCTCAAGAAGTATTAACGGTCGCATGAAAGTGTGTGAGCAAATTCATCTAAATATTTATTAATTAAAAAGTACTGAGGCAGATGGACAAGAGTATGATAGCTTGAATTGAATTCTCCAGGTGTAGGGATTTTCTTTACACACACGTAGGGTTATATGATCGATGTTTGGAAGAAAGATAGGAATGAAGAATAAAGACAATGTTTTATTGAGGGATGATATGATTTCTGACATCTTTTCATGACTATTAAGATAGGGCTCATGACAACCGAAAAGCTAGCATAGTTGGAAACCCTAATTTTCAAAGTCTTTCTTTTACAATTCTTATCTTTATATGTAATATTCACGGTCTTCCTTTTATTATTGGATTTTGTGGGTGCAATCCGCTGAAAACCCTCAGGAGACAACACTCCTCCTACTAGGGACACCTAGAGGTTTAAAGGCTTGTTGCATGTGCTCAGTGCAATCGTGTTGCCTACGAAAGTGTGCTAATTAGTTTTTTGTTAGTTATATGTATGCCCTAGAGGCCATTACTATACATAGGATGTATATTGTAGTGGATGCTGGGACATATATAGGGAGGACTTTCTTGCTCGACATGATAGTATGCTATCTGGTTGATCTTTACCTTAACGTGTATACTGATTGTCTCTCTGATACATGTTGGTAAAGTCCTTAGGATGTGTACTTGACTACCTGGACTATGATGCGGATCATACTAGTGGGGACATGGTAGTCCATAAGTACATCCTTCAAGGTCCCTAGTCGTGGGTGTATCGAGACGGGGCATCGATATACCAGAGTTGACTAGCGTGTACCTTCTCGACCCATACAGATGGGCGATGGATGATCCTATATCCATTGGTGTTTGACATCAGAGATGATATACGGGTGCTCAGTGGAGACTGAGTACACTGGACGGACTCGCCGAGAACTCCCAGATGGTATTATACCTTACGTCAGATGGCAGTTCTCTGGTGACACTGGTACAGAGTAGTCTGTTGACCCGAGATCGTCATAGAGTCTTGTATGGTTCCCACTGTGCTTTGATTTCCACCTTACCACGTCCAAGAGGGCGTGCAAAACGGTGGTTTTTGGGTACAGTCCCGAGTTACATGGAGGCAATGAGCGATAGGAGGGGATTCGTCTCTCCCGGTATAGGGAGTTGATGTTGCGCTGTGTTCGATTGGCTATAACCGGAAATCCCTGGCCAGGGTTGCTGAGATTTACTGGTAAGTGTTACCAGTAGTTTTCTCAAACTGTTATAGACCTCATATCGACACGACTTATCGAGCTATTGGGGTCTGACGTTTACCACCCCTAGGCGAGATATGCGACATATCAGACGACGAGACCGGACTGTACGGTAAGTGTTACTGGTTGGATTCACAGGAGTGTGAGCAGGCTTGCTCGTCGATCTTCTAATCGCTCAATACCCGGGTGGCCGTTACGTTTAGCAGACCGCTTGCGGCTTGTGGGTGATTGATATGATCATCATCTGCTACCGGCGTATTGACGAGTCTTTAGAGTCCTACACAGAGGTTTCCTGGCTCAAGCGAAACGAAATAGGAGCGCGTATGAGATATGTGCGGGACCGAGAATAATGCGTGTATGTGATACCGTATTCTATTCTCGCGATGAATGTATCGATTGGTTGTATGCGATATAACCTAGTTATCGAATCGAGGATTGATTCGATAAGCAGATACATTGGATATTAGTCGGTCATATGCGATATGACCGGATCGTTAAATCAAGTGTTGGTTTAATGATTTAATGTATAATTATATATTTGATATATTACTTTGTATTAACTAGTATTGGTTCATTTAAATTGGATTTTCTCACTTGATGTACACAAGTTGTATATGTGATATACTTTTGTGCACTTGTTTGTATCATGATTGATGATACATGCTCACTTGGGTTTGTGTAAAGATTAAACCATGGTTATGTAATGGTTAGGGTTTTCATTTTCTTATCCATTTATTTATTTATTTATTTTGGCAAAAGATAAAGAGAAAATGGTGGCTTTCTTTGTTTGTTATTGAAGCTTCATGAAGCTTTGACTAAGTGACCATTTTTTCTTCATGCTTAACCCTAACCATTCCCACTAACCTTAGTTTATTCTCTACATCTAACCATGGTTGATATTATGATAAGAATGATCTATTTTCTATTTTCATATTATTCTTATCATAATCCTTTTCTTCTTCTTCTTCATATTCAAAGATGAAGAAAGCTTGCCTCCATCAATGGCAACTTGAGAAAAAGAGTGAGAAATCCAATTCTAAAGTGAACCCACTTCCTATTTCTTCATCCTCTACCTCTTGCCAAGAAGTATAGGGTGTTTTCTTCACAAGTTTCATGGCTTGGTGAAGTTGGAGCTTGATCTTGTGTTGTTTCGACGTAGATCATCTTCGGCATCGAAGTCGACGACCTAGCCCGCCCATTTCTCCGATGAAGCCGACGCTAGAGCCCGAGATCCGATGATCGCAGCGAGGGGACTTCATCACGGAGCTATGGAGGTGGAGGAATGGATCTACAAAGGTTGTATTTTCTGTTTACTCATAGTTAAGTTGTTAACTAGTTATCGTTTTCGCCTAAAATCTAGTTAACGATCCGTATTAGGGTTTCTCGGCACTTGTAATTTTTGAAATTTGCATGGTTGATGCCTTGTGCGACCTCCTTAGTGTGCCTAGGAACCCTACATTTTTCTCTTTCTTTATTTTCTCCTTCTCTTTTTAATAAAACAGTTCGCTCGAGATGACCGAAAATAAGTTTGGGGGAATTTGATCAGTCGAAAATATTGCATTTTTAACACGTCAATTTCCCTACCATTTGCACTCATCTAGAGGTGTTCGGTATTAATATAGCACATATTAGCAAAACAGCCGTAAAATACCAAATTACATGTGTTATACTTTAAAACCGACATTTTGAGGGAAATTGAGTGTTTATCATGGCATCGCATCATCTTTGTATAGCGCAACACTTGTTTCGAGAATCTGTACAGAAAATTGCAGGAAAAGAGCCAAAACAATTAAAAGTGCTGACACAAATACGCCAAGTCCAAGACTTGAGATCTGGTAATGAACTAAAGAGAATTATAAGATTCAACACATCAGAAAACAACCCTAAAGTCAGCAGCAGAGTTACCAGAAAGTTCCATGGCCCAAGGCTTCAACAGAACCGCGGATCCGCGGCCAGAACCCCCTTGGCGTCGCGGATCCACGGCTGCCTAGTGACGTCATCACTCAAGTTTTTCCCCATGTGCTTCCTGTAACTAACAAAGCTTCCAGAAGACTCCAGAAACGCCACGTGGCTTCATCCAGAAGGCTCGGCCTAACAACCTAGCTCTAGAATATTCCCTCCAACTAACTACTTCTAGAAGCCTCTCTCTAACAAACTTTTGGAGGGAAATTTAAAATTTGAATTCTAGATCTAGGGTTATGATGGCTATAAAAGGAAACCTAGATCTAGGGTTCAAGGGGGTTGTTCAATAATTGGTTCATTCCTCCCCAAATTCAACACAAGTTGAGTGACACAACTTGTAAACCCTAATCCCCAATTCAAAATCCAATGCCAAAAATCAAGAACTTCGAGTACCAAATCAAGCATGAAGCCTTCAATCCTTTAGAAAGCGACGCCGGACTTCATCAGAGCAAGTGATCCAAGGAGATCCGCGACTCAAGGAGACTAGCGAAGCCGAAATCAACGATCAAGTTTTTTCCTCTTATAGATCTTGAGAGAGTTGTAACTAAATTGTTGATAAATAAAGGTGAAATTTCTATATCTTGCTTTCTTTACATTCTTGCATCATGATTCGATCTCAATTCTTGATTGTGTTTCTTGTTATGATGTTTGAGTAAAACTCCGCTCGTGGAGGAATCGAGATGATCAATAGATGATGATGTTACAAATCTTGAAACGATTCTTAAGTCCTATTAGTTTTGTAAACTCTTGTAAATTGAAGAATCGACGACCTAGTTTCGAGCGATACTTTCTTGATTGTGTTCGCTCTTAATTAGGGATCCACGATCGATTCTTGAATTTACTAGAGGCTAGAATGTGAATGAAATCAACGAAAGGACAAGGGATAGATGATGAAACCCTAGTTTCCGCAAGAAATCCCTAATTCTCGTTGATCATCATCGATCTAGTATCAATTTCATCGATGGATAAGAATACGTAATCAATAGATTTCATCACGTTTATAGATTCGATCGATTCCTACGAGCCTCATTTCGATTCTTGATTATTGGATTGGATATCATCAATTCTTGATTATTTATTTTAATGTTTTCTTGTTATTAGATCTAGATTTTGCTAATTCTTGAATTCACTTTTAAATCTTGAATTGAATTGTCTTTTCTTTTCTTTTCTTTAATTTTCAATTCATCTAATTCGAATTCGAACGGATCACACTTTCCATGTGGACGATCCACACTCGCTAACACGCTACATCGACACCGTTATTAATTGCGGTCAAAATATTTTTGGTTGTGATTTCTATACATTTTCTACATACACACCGAGAATTCGTATCAATCAACCCTATCTCTATGTTTGACCCGGCGAGAACCCCTTATTGGCCGATGTCGCCGGATTTTTGATGAGTATTAGTGTTGGATTTTCTTCTGTAGCTTTAGTTTGATATTTTATAAGTTACTGTATTGTTTGATTTTTCCCAATAATTACACAGTAAAATCTGGGAATGTTTTAGTAAAGGTTTTATCAAGTTTCCAATATTCCGATACGGGTTTTTCCGTATTTTGTACTGGGACTAAAACATCGACGTTCGTACGTTAATTTCAGTGGCATATTGTCGCTTTTGGGTTAAGTATACTGTAGGTTCTAACTTATGGGTGCCGATCTCGTTGTTTTGAGTTTTGATATGATATTTACGTCGATATGATATAACTATGATTATAGGTAAGGTTTCCGAGATGGAGTTGACGGACATAGCAATCGTGGACTCTACGAGCTCGACAAGTTGGTGAGTAGATTTATATCTACGGAGTAAGTCAGGTGGATGGCGTATAGCACCCCCGCAACCTTATACATATGTTACTATGATATATAGTTAGTTCTTTTGTGTTTATTTAGGTTAATGATATTGAAGTCATGTTGCATTTAGTGTATATTCATGTGTATAAAGTGTTACTGATGGTTTGGTGGATTGATATGAGGAATCATACCGCACTTGTGATAATGAGATTCGTATGCCGAATAACGGCCAAGTTTCCTTTAGACCCGTAGCGTTATATTTTATTCCGTTTTAGAATGTAATACTTGGATGAGCTATATTCTTTTAATAAAACTATTGATTCATTTCCCTTTTTAATGATAAAAGGTAACGATGCGATGCCAATTTCCAAAACGAATATTTTAACCTAAGGCAGCTTCCTTATTTGAAAACCAACGTCTCGTTCCATTTTCAAGGATAATGGTATTGCTCATAGCAAGTAGTTACATTTATTAGTTACACTTAGAATTATTTTACATGTTCGTGTTATAATTATCGATGTTATACGTTTCCGTCGTAAGAACACTCTGATAGAACACTGCACAACTACCAATGAGTATTATGTTGCATGAGCACATACGCATATGCTACACTACACCTCATTGGTATTGCCATGTCACTGTAGGACTGCTATACTATGTGATGTGTATGTAAATATCGATACGAATAAGTTTTATACACTTATAGAACACTCGCACAATACTAATGATTTCCATACTGCACAAGCACAGACGCGTATGCTACACTACACATCATTAGTATTGCCATGACACAGTAGAATTGATACGTTTAATTGCTTGTTTGACTTATTTACGTACTTCACCTTATTATCTATTAAGCATTTCGAATACCAGTACCATTGGTATTCATAGTTGATTTTTATGAGTTTCCAGGATGTTTTACTTTTAATGATATATATCAGTGGTATAGCACGCTGTTATATATGTATATATATAATATATCATCAGAATGATCTATGCAAGTATTCTTATTCTTTACTCGATATTTCTGAATATGATGAGTTGACGTCCACCATGAACTTGATATTTTCTGATTGTTTTATCCCGAACTGAGTGGGGGAGATATATGGTTTTGGAATTGCTACTTATCCAGACTGAGTGGGGGAGCTATACAGTTGGATATATGGTAGACCCGGTCGAGACCGAGGGGAAGGATAGCCGCATGTGAGACAGGGAGCTTAGCGAGAATACTCGATACCGGAGATAGAGATGAGCACGTTAGATATCCAGGGGATACTGGCCGGGGCTCGATTGGGCACGGCAGATATCCAGGAGATACCGACCGGGGCCAGGGATATCGGGTGGCAATCATCTGTTTAGATGGTGTCGAAAATATCTGAAATTGCGTGTCGGTGATGGACATGAGAGATTTAAGGATTTACGTGTCGGTGATGGACACGAGAGATTTAAGGATTTACGTACCGGTGATAGACACGAGAGATTTCTGATTTCGGGTGTCGATACTGGACATATATATATATATATATATATATATATATGTTGTTATCATGAGGTACACAATTATATATATATATATATATGTTGTTATCATGAGGTACACAATTAGATTTTAGTTTTGTAGCCGATCAGGACTGATCCGGGGGACAATACCTGCATATCTTTTACGGACATTCTATACATAAAAATAAATTCAAAAATGAGATATATTCTCATTATTTTTGAAATGTCTGATATAACACTGGGATCTTTAAATTGTAAACCTCTTAACCTTTTTCACCAAAAACAGCAGAACGTATATCTTAAGTAAGATACCTATTACATTTCATACTATCATGTCTGCTTTTTTGCCGTGGCATATCTATTCAGCGGTTATGTTTAAAGAAGAGGTTTATATATATATATATATATATATATATATATATATATATATATATATATATATATATATATATATATATATATATATATATATTTCCGGCTACCCTTGGGCTTATACCTTGATACAGGTCATTTACAATTGATATGTTCTACTTTGGGATCGCATGATAGATAGTGTTGTGGTTACGATACTTATGCATATCATATATCATATTAGTACAGATTATGATAAGTACTATACTTATGACCTAGGTATCGTTGTGCATTTCGATTTATGCCTTGTAGTGTACTTCTAGTTACTAAGTTGGCAACTCACCCCCGTTGTGCCACAGTTTCTTGCAAGTTTTACTGCTTAGATTATCAGCGGCTTGGGCACACATTACTTTCGGTGATTGCTTGGTATGTGGGTTACTATTGTATCGTACTCGCACTTGGTTATTCATATATTATTATATCTAGTAAAACTCCATCAACTTAAAAATGGTATATTGTGGACTTAGAAGCGAGACTTAGAATTTGTGTGTTGTGATGTCACACTCATTGGAGTCGACTTTTTATCTCGTTTTATTGGTTACTCCGCCGTTTGGGCGTGGAAGCTAGCTCCTGTTGGGATGCTATTTTATTGTTGTGGTTGTATTGGGTTTTATTCAAAATTTACAATGGAGGTGTTGTCAAATTTCAAAATGCCATAGATACACTTTAAACATACTTAGCAATAATCAAATGGTTATTTAAAATGATTCCTTCTTATGATTATTTAAAAACTTCACCTCCAATGTTTTCAAAAAGAAAAAGGGTTTAGATTCCGGATTTCGGCTTACTTGGAACGCACCGATATCTTTAGATGTCACGTGATTTAAGTGTCGGTCACGTGCCACATTTGGGCCGTGAATGATATGTGCGGGACCGAGATTAATGCGCATATATTATACCACATTCTATTCTCGCGATATGTGATATCGATCGATTATATGTGGTATAGCCGGGTTATCGAATCAAGTGTTGATTCGATAAGTTGATACAAATAGTATTAGTCAGTTATATGTGATGTAGCTGGATTATTAAATCAAGTGTTGATTTAATAATTTAATGCATAATTATATATTTGATATATTAATTTTACATTAACTAATATTAGCTCACTTAAGCATTTCTTTTTCTCACTTGTGCACATTTAATATATATGTGATATATATTATTGTGTAACGTTTTGAAAATCGTTTCGGTGAAATTTCGGAAAATCGGTAAAATAAGGGGGGTTTTCTGTAAAAAGTCAAAATACAAATATCTTTATTTTAAAATTAAATATACATATTCTAGCTATATAATTGCTAGTATTTGGTGTTTATTGAGCCACTGGCGAAATTTCAAATTTTCTGAAAAAAAAATATATTTTAATATTATTTTAAGCCGTCACTAATACATTTAATTAGGGAAAATTACAAATTGGAATGGGTTGATACAAATTTTATAATTCTTGACACACTAAACTGACATGTAAAATATTATTTCTGAAACGAAATCGTTTATCAAAACGGTTTAGAAAGTATTGAAGAAAAAAGGGTTTTTTTAGTGAATTTAGTGTAAATGGTTGTTTAGGGTATAACATTTATCTTTTTCCCCCACACCCACACCCACACTCACTCACCCCCATCCCCATGTGGCTGAAATTCAGCAGCACTTCCCCCCATTTCCCCACTCCATTCCACACAAATAAGAAAAGAAAACAAAAGGAAAAGTATAAGAAAAGAGGTATGGTTGTGTTGACCTTGGACTTCTTTGACTTGTCAATACTTTTCCCACGTCATTCTCTCTCCAATCTCCCCAAAATTGGCCGAACCCTCCTCTTTCTCACTGCTACAACAGCACCCTCTCTTCTCTTTCTCATTTCACCTCAAAATTTCATCACAAAATGCCCAAAAATCAACACAAAAACCTCACAAAATCAAAATCCAATCTCTACCCATTTTTCCTTGGCCCATCTAGCATGGATCTTGGTGAAAAGAGAGCAATTTGGGAGGCTTAGATTCTTGCTAGATCTCTTATTGGGAGGTATAAATCTTAACCCATGTCTTAATTGTTGGTTAATTACTCCAATTTAGTTAAATTTGGTGTTTAATTTTGGTTAAATTGCAAGCTTGAATTGTGGGATTAATGGAAATATGTGAGATTAAAATCAAGATAGGGTTTTATCACATCATTAAGGTTGCCATGAGTAGATTAACATGTTAATACTTGCTAAAACCAAATCTAGTTACTAGTTTCAAATTGTTAGTTGGAAATTGTGATAAATATGCTATTTTGCTAACTAGGTTTTTTAGAAATTGATTTATAATTGGGATTAAAATCTAAATTAAGGTTTCATGTCATCATTAATATTATAATGAGTGTTTTAATGACTTTGGACCATGCAAAATCAAGCTTAGTTATTGTTTTGTGCATTTTTAGTTGAAATTGTTAAAATTAGATAAATTGCAAAACTAGAATTTTTATTTTTATAAGAATTGATAATATTAAATTCTTGAAATGGGTTGTATGACTTATTTGAGATGTTTAATAAATATTATAGCCGCTAGATTTGTTTAAACATCGAGTTTTGTACTAAAACGGGCAATTTTTGCTTGTTACATTTTCAGAAAAATGCCTTTTAAGGTGAATTTGGGTTTTTTGTGAATTTTAACTTATTTTATATTATAGTTAGTGTTCGTGGATGCGCAAATGAGTGTGTTTGGGTTTTCTCAATGGTTTGACGTTTGTACATCGACATCGAGAGTTGGTTTGACTATTCTTGCATGCGTAGGCGATAGGTTTTGACTTATGCGTGATACGCGTGCCGATTTGATTTTCGTATGCCGTTTCGATTTCGAATTTGGTTTTAATGCTATACGGTGCGTTATGAAATAGGAGGTGGGTTCACTCTAGAATTGGATTTTGCTCCACGTGGTCATGCTCTCGCTGTCCATCATGAATCCTCGACTCATTCGTCGGCTTCATCGGAAAATCGGGCGAGCAAGGTCGTCGGCTTCGTGTCAAAGACGATCTACGTCGAGGTTGCACTAGTTCAAGCTCCGACTTCACAAACTTGTGAAACTTGTGAAGAAAACACCCAAAACAACTTGGCAAGAGGTAGAGGGTGAAGAAATAGGAGGTGGGTTCACTTTAGAATTGGATTTTGCTCACTTGTGCTCAAGTTGCCATTGATGTAGCAAGCTTGAAGAAGAAGAAGAAGATGAAGCTTGTTATGATAAGTTGTGTTGAAAATGAATAATAAATCAATACTTATCATAACAATAACTAGGGTTAAGTGTAGAGAATAAACCATGGTCAAATGAGTGGGTTAGGGTTAAGCATGAGGACAAGAATGGTTGCATAAGTCAAGGGTTCTTGAAGCTTCAACATAAAACAAGAAATGCCACCATTCTCCTCCAAATCTTTATCCAAATAAATGAATAAACAATTAAATGAATAAATGCATAAATAAAACCCTAATCTCAAGTTAACTATGGTTTAATTCCATACACTTAACAATATAGTCAAGTATCATCAAACATGATACATAAAAGTGCACAAAAGTATATCACATATACAATGTGCAAATCAAGTGAGAAAAATCCGTTTAAAGTGAACCTATACTAGTTAATGCAAAGTAATATATCAAATATATAATTATACATTAAATCATTAAATCAACACTTGATTCAATGATCCGGTCATGTCGCACATAACCGACTAGTATGCAATGCATCGATTTATCGAATCAATGATTCGATAACTAGGTCATATCTCATATAACCAATCAAAACATTAATCGCGAGAATCAAATACGGTATCACATACACACATCATTCTCGGTCCCGCACATATCTCATATGCACTCCTATTTCGTTTCGCTTGAGCTAGGAAACCTCTGTGTAGGACTCTAAATACTCGTCAATACGCCGGTAGCAGATGATGATCATATCAAGCACCCACAAGCCGCAAGCGGTCTGCTAAACGTAACGGCCACCCGGGTATTGAGCGATCAGAAGATCGACGAGCTAGCCCACTCACACTTCTGCGAATCCGACCAGTAACACTTACCGTACAGTCCGGTCTCTTCGTCTGATACGTCGCATATCAAGTCTAGGGGTGGTAAACGTCAGACCCCAATAACCCGATAAGTCGTGCCGATGTGAGGCTCGTAACGGGTCGAGAAACTACTGGTAACACTTACCAGCAAATCTCTTATCAGCCCTGGCCAGGGACTTCCCTGTTACGGCCAATCGAGCACTGCGCAACATCAACTCCCAATACCGGGAGAGACGAAACCCCTCCTATCGCTCATTGCCTCCATGTGACTCGGGACTGTGCCCAAAGACCACCGTTTTGCACGCCCTCATGGACGTGGTAAGGTGGAGATCAAAGCACAGTGGGAATCACACAAGACTCTATGACGATCTCGGGTCTACAGACTAACCTGTACAAATGTCACCTGAGAACTGCCATCTGACGTGAGGTATAATACCATCTGGGAGTTCTCGGCGAGTCTGTCCAGTGTACTTAGTCTCCACTGAGCACCCGTATACCATCTCTGATGTCAAACACCAATGGATATGGGATCATCCATCGCCCATCACATGGGTCGAGAAGCGTATACGCTAGTCTACTCTGGTATATCGATGCCCCGTCTCGATACACCCACGACTAGGGACCTTGAAGGATGTACTTATGGACTACCATGTCCCCACTAGTATGATCTGCATCATAGTCCAGGTAGTCAAGTACTAATCCTAAGGGCTTTACTAACATGTAACTATAAGACAGTATAAAGAGACTAGTGTACATGTTAAGATAAAGAGCAACCAGATAGCATACTATCATGTCGAGCAAGAAAGTCATCTCTATATATGTCCAAGCATCCAATATAATATACATAATCTGTACAATACTGGCCTCTAGGGCATACATACAACTAACAATCTCTCAATTGCACTAGGGCCAGCTGCTGTAGTATCTCATACCGAGCATCCCGAAGAGTCTCTCAAACTGTTTCTGGGGAATGGCCTTCGTGAGTCGATCCGCCGTGTTGTTCTTCGTGTCAACTCTCCTGACCTCGATCTCCCGGCGATCAACTATCTCCCGGATCAGGTGATACCACCTCAGAATATGCCTGGATCGCTGATGGGACCTGGGTTCCTTGGCCAAAGCCACCGCTCCATTGTTATCGCAATACAAAGGTATTGGATGCTCAATGGATGGAACCACTCCAAGTTCAGAAATGAACTTCTTGATCCAGACAGCTTCTTTGGCAGCATCGTTGGCAGCGATGTATTCAGCCTCCATCGTCAAGTCTGCCACGGTTTCCTGCTTGGAACTCTTCCAGCTAACCGCCCCTCCGTAAAGGGTAAAGACAAAGCCCGACTGCGACTTAGAGTCGTCCTTATCACTCTGGAAGCTCGAATCGGTAAAGGACTCCACTTGGAGTTCTCCGTTACCATACACCAAGAACATATCTCTAGTCCTTCGCAAGTACTTGAGAATGCTCTTCACAGCTGTCCAGTGACTCTCTCCAGGATCAGCTTGATACCTGCTCACTACACTTAGTGAGTATGCTACATCGGGTCTGGTACATAGCATCGCATACATGATAGAGCCTACTGCCGAAGCATAGGGTATCCCTTGCATGCGAGCTCTCTCCAAATCAGTCTTGGGAGACATCTCTTTGGAGAGAGTGACTCCAGAGATCGTGGGCATGTTTCCACGCTTGGACTCTTCCATACTAAACCTCTTTAGTATGGTGTCAATGTACCTGGATTGGGACAATCCCAAAATCCGTTTGGATCTATCTCTATAGATCCTAATCCCCAATATGCAGGAGGCATCACCAAGATCTTTCATCGAGAATCTTTATGATAAGAAGAGCTTGACCGATTGCAGCATAGGAATATCATTTCCTATCAAGAGTATGTCGTCCACGTACAATACGAGGAAGACAACCTTACTCTCTGCCACCTTCTTGTAGATACAAGGTTCATCTGGATTTTTGACGAAATCAAACTCTTTGATAACGACGTCAAAGCAGATGTTCCAACTCCGCGATGCTTGCTTTAATCCATAAATGGATTTAAGCAGCTTGCACACCTTCCCGCTGCTCCCACTGTCTACGAAGCCCTCTGGCTGAGTCATGTACACGCACTCTTCTAAATCACCATTTAGAAAGGCGGTCTTAACATCCATTTGCCAGATTTCGTAGTCATGAAAGGCAGCAATGGCAAGCATGATTCGGATGGATTTAAGCATAGCCACTGGAGAAAAGGTTTCGTCATAGTCCACACCTGGTCTTTGAAGAAAACCCTTTGCTACAAGTCTAGCTTTGAAAGTCTCCACTTTCCCATCTACACCAAGTTTCTTCTTGAAGATCCACTTGCTCCCAATGGGTTTTACCCCTTCAGGAGCAACTTCCAAAGTCCATACTTTGTTGGTGTACCTGGATTCCATCTCGGACCGCATTGCATCCAGCCATTTCACTGAGTCCCTACTCGTGATGGCCTGCTCGAAGCTAGTTGGGTCATCATCCTCCATGATGCAATCCTCGCTACCTCCATCCATGAGAAAACCGTAGTATCTCTCAGGTTGGCGAGGAACCCTACTAGATCGGCGGAGTGGCTGGGGTTCATCGGGAACTACGGAATCCTCTGGTTCCACTAAATCTTCTGTTGTTCTTTGTTCAGCTGGAACCTCTTCCAGTTCTACCTCAGAGCCACTAATCTCTTTTGCAAGAAATTCCTTTTCTAAAAAGGTGGCATGTTGAGCAACAAATACTCTTTGTTCCTCACTGTGGTAGAAGATATACCCTCGCGAATGCTTGGGATATCCAACAAATTTACACAAAACAGACCTTGCCTCGAGTTTGTCCGGTTTTTGTCTTTTGACATAAGCCGGGCAACCCCATATCTTTATAAAATTTAGATATGGTCTCTTCCCCTCCCATATCTCATATGGGGTGGTAGGCACTGATTTGGTAGGAACCCTATTCAGTAGATATGCTGCTGTTTCCAGTGCATATCCCCAGAAGGAAATAGGTAACTCAGCTGTGCTCATCATAGAGCGCACTATATCTAATAGGGTGCGGTTCCTCCGTTCTGATACACCGTTGTGCTGTGGTGTATATGGAGGAGTCAGCTAAGAGAGAATCCCATTCTCTTTTAGGAAGTCCAGGAATTCAATGCTCAAGTATTCACCTCCTCGATCAGATCGAAGGATTTTAATACTTTTTCCGGTTTGGTTTTCGACTTCTTGTTTATATTCTCTAAATTTCTCAAAAGCTTCTGATTTGTGTTTCATCAGGAACACATATCCGAATCTAGAGAGATCGTTAGTGAATGTAATGAAGTATGAAGAACCATCCCTGGCATGTGTAGACATTGGACCGCATACATCACTATGTATCAGTCCTAAGAGTTCGGTAACTCTTTCTCCGTGTCCCGTAAACGGAGTTTTGGTCATCTTTCCTTTGAGACATGACTGGCAAGTGTCAAAAGATGAAAATTCAAACGGATTTAAATATCCATCCTTATGCAACTTAGCCAGTCGTGTCGCATTGATGTGACCCAGTCTACAATGCCACAAGAAGGATTCGTTCAATTCTGAACTCTTCCTCTTGTGTGTGTTTGTTATACTCAGAACTGTTGATTGGTTTAGAACATAAATGCCATTGCACAACGTGCCTGATCCAACCAACTTTTGGTTATGGAAAATATTCATAACATTGTCCTGTAGTACAAAATTATATCCCTCTTTACTTAATAAAGAAACCGATATAATGTTGCATATCAGGTTCAGCATGTAATAGCATTCGTTCAGAACCAATGTATTACCAGTTGGTAATACAAGGTGATATTCCCCGACAGTCTTAGCTGCAACAATTGCACCATTTCCAACTCTAATGTCTTTATCACCTTCTCCAAGTTCTCTACCTTTCCTTAGCCCATGTAACTGATTACATATATGGGATCCCGACCCGGTATCCAATACCCAGAACGTAGAGCAAATAGAGAAACAGTTCTCAGTAACGAACACACCCGAAGAAAATGCATCAACATGTACTTTCTTCATTCGGGTGGCATGGGAATCCTGGTATTCCCCTATATCCTGTTCATTCCTATAACTCTTATAGAAAAGAACGGAACCAACGTTCCCCAGCACAGTATAACATGCGGGTTCGGTCAATACATCCATATTATTATCTTGATTAAGACATGAACTGGTCGCTACCTGGAGAGAGAGAGAAGAAAACACTTTAGCGTATGCTCGTGCAAGATCAGATTGGTTATTATCTTATCTAATCAGGATGGCTCCTACTGCTTTTTATCAAATCTTCCTCCAAACCCTAAAAGGAAAGACTAGCCGGGATTAATTACACACTACAGGTTCGCCAATCTTTCAGTCAGGCCAGTGTCGGTACTTTGAGGGAGGTCCCCCGTGCTTTCGCACGAACCTAATTACTGTAAACCTCGTTTTCCCAGAGGCGTAACCCCGTTGACACCTTTCTAGACACCTACTTGATCGGCTAATTGCAATGTGTAAAACTCTCCCAGGAGTAACTCTTACTCGCAGTGGGTATCGGGATCCAACTATCTCATAGAAGGTATGCAATCTCATTGTAAATTTCAACACTTGAAATTCCCGATAATATTTTGCCCCAAGCATCCTATGACCTTGACGGAGGTCAACAAACCACAGGGTGCAAGTCAAGTTCAACCCGTCATTTCTTGATTGAATCAAACCCACCCGCACGACCCTTGACGGAGGTCAACAAGGTCGTACGACTACCCTAATCCAATCTGCATCATATGCATAAGCAGATAAATACTAGTTAGCTACCGCACACTACGCCTTGACGGAGGTCAACAAACGTAGCACGAATACTAACTACTACTTATCTGAAATGACGGAGGGCTACGACAGGTTTTCATAAAAACCATGAGCGTAATGAACTTGATATCGTTGTAGAATCAAATGAAGTTTTGAAATGAAGTGATTTTGAGGCTTTTCCAGTTTCGCTAAAGGGGTCACTCCCGGTGAAGGGATCGTCGGCCCTTTCCTCGTCGAATGAGGTGCGGGATATATCATATATATCACTGTGCAAAGCAAAAACTCTTAAAAGCAATCAAAACCAAACCGAGTGTGTAGCATCTACCAGTTATTGCTAAAGGAGTCACTCCCGGTGAAGGGATCTCAGTCCTTTCCTCATCGAATAAGGTGCAGGGTATATCATATATACCGCTATGCAAAGCAAGAACTGTAGCTACCTGTTTTATTTTAAAATTCGATTCCACAACATCTTAGGTTTCTTATCTTTCATTAATCACATTAATGAAGTCCCATCATTTAAATACCTAAACATCACAGATAGATATGACGTACACTTATGCAATCCGCATTCGCCTCAATGTCCCCTCGTGCACCGTTAGGTTAGGTAACTAACGACAGAGCAGGGCAGGGCTAGCGCGGGTGTAAAACATAAGTAACGTCTATATAATATATCATATATACTATATACTATATCCATCACAGAAACACATCACGGATATCGCAGCAGAATAAACATATGAAATATTGGATATACTAGGACGTCCGTGTTTTCAATACGAGCCAGTATAAAACACGGATTCCACGGTCGTGATGAATAGCCAATCCCACACCCCTAGACCCCTACGAGAGCGGCAAGCAACCCTGCCAATTCTAGGGTTAGGAGACCCGGACTCGACTCCTCGAGTTGGTCTCCCACTGGACCCCAGAACCCGGTTACTTGTGCTCCCCTCCATAGGTCTGACCTAATGCGGAAAAGTAAATAATATACAAAGGGTGACAACTTCCGCTACCTGGAAGTGCCCCAAATAAAAGAATATTACATACAAGTTTTTACATGAATGAAAATGAAAAACACTCATCTCACATAAAAACCCCCGGCTATTCGAACACGACGATCCAATATAACATATCCAGCAACACATAACATCACATGTCATCAACGTAAGTAAGTATGCATACCCCAATTGTCGTTGACGTATAGCAACGAAACCGGCGATATGAACATACTACACTTACGGTCACAGAAAAGAAAGTGTAAAACTACAACAATTGGAATCCGCAACTTCTTTAGACATCACATGCCTAAACAAATGAAACACTTAGACATCACATGCCTAACAGATATAAACCCCGCATTTTAATCTCATTATCGAAAACACTTTTCAATATAAAATGAAACTAAACCGCTAGATTTATAACATTCATTCAGTTATCACATAACTGTTTGTGAATTCCAATTATTGTATCACATTCCAGATAAACAGAAAATGTTAAACTTTCCGATCGAACAGTCGAATACCCAAGTTTTCCCGATACAGCTCAACACATGAAATAAGTCTAACAACATTCAGTTCGTGCCTCAGTACCGACGGTCCAGCCGTAGAAGGGTCAAGCCAACGCCTCACATGTGGCACGCCGTACTGCCCCAAACCCGAAGGTTCAAAGGGTAGTTCAAGACGGTCACATAATCGAGTTAAGGTTTGTTGTCTTCTAGAGGGTCCATCGCGTTACTTGCACTACTTAGAACGTCGTTAAACTTCGGAAAAATCCAACACTTGGAAATTTCCCGACTGGGGAAAAATTGGGTATTTATATCCGGTCGAACTTTTTAACATATTCTGGAAATTATCCGGAAAAACACAAAAGACGAAATTTGATAATCCGATCGAAATACCGAAGCTCCAAAACATCCCAGATTATTCAACACTTGAATAAATATTAAAACTATCCAGAGAACACATCACTGTTAAATATAAATTACTGTGCAAAAGTCAACTCATGGGGAGACCAAAAGGCCGCGGAACCGCCACACATGCTTAGCTGGTGCCGCGGTTCCGCGGTGGATTATTTGATTAGGGCCCCGAATTTTACAGTAATTCATATAAAACCCTGCTTGATTTTCTGAATATTTTTAATTTTGAAAAACTCACTGTTTTTAAAAAAGTACAGAGAGCATTATAGATTTGGTGTTTCGGGTTCGTTCGGACTTCAAATCGCGTCTAGACTTCGCCTAAGGCTCTAGCTAGGCTCTGATACCACTGAAAGGTTCCTAGGCACCCTATAGAGGTCTCACAAGGTATCGAACATGCCAAATTTAAAAATTATGGTGCCGAGAAACCCTAGTTAACGGATCGTTGCTAGATGTCTAGGCGAAATATAAAACTAGTTAACTATTTAACTATTGGTTAGATGCTACAACCTTTGTAGATCCGGATTTCCACCTCCTTAGCTCCACGTGGTCATGCTCTCGATGTCCATCATGAATCCTCGACTCATTCGTCGGCTTCATCGGAAAATCGGGCGAGCAAGGTCGTCGGCTTCGTGTCAAAGACGATCTACGTCGAGGTTGCACTAGTTCAAGCTCCGACTTCACAAACTTGTGAAACTTGTGAAGAAAACACCCAAAACAACTTGGCAAGAGGTAGAGGGTGAAGAAATAGGAGGTGGGTTCACTTTAGAATTGGATTTTGCTCACTTGTGCTCAAGTTGCCATTGATGTAGCAAGCTTGAAAAAGAAGAAGAAGATGAAGCTTGTTATGATAAGTTGTGTTGAAAATGAATAATAAATCAATACTTATCATAACAATAACTAGGGTTAAGTGTAGAGAATAAACCATGGTCAAATGAGTGGGTTAGGGTTAAGCATGAGGACAAGAATGGTTGCATAAGTCAAGGGTTCTTGAAGCTTCAACATAAAACAAGAAATGCCACCATTCTCCTCCAAATCTTTATCCAAATAAATGAATAAACAATTAAATGAATAAATGCATAAATAAAACCCTAATCTCAAGTTAACTATGGTTTAATTCCATACACTTAACAATATAGTCAAGTATCATCAAACATGATACATAAAAGTGCACAAAAGTATATCACATATACAATGTGCAAATCAAGTGAGAAAAATCCGTTTAAAGTGAACCTATACTAGTTAATGCAAAGTAATATATCAAATATATAATTATACATTAAATCATTAAATCAACACTTGATTCAATGATCCGGTCATGTCGCACATAACCGACTAGTATGCAATGCATCGATTTATCGAATCAATGATTCGATAACTAGGTCATATCTCATATAACCAATCAAAACATTAATCGCGAGAATCAAATACGGTATCACATACACGCATCATTCTCGGTCCCGCACATATCTCATATGCACTCCTATTTCGTTTCGCTTGAGCTAGGAAACCTCTGTGTAGGACTCTAAAGACTCGTCAATACGCCGGTAGCAGATGATGATCATATCAAGCACTCACAAGCCGCAAGCGGTCTGCTAAACGTAACGGCCACCCGGGTATTGAGCGATCAGAAGATCGACGAGCTAGCCCACTCACACTCCTGCGAATCCGACCAGTAACACTTACCGTACAGTCCGGTCTCTTCGTCTGATACGTCGCATATCAAGTCTAGGGGTGGTAAACGTCAGACCCCAATAACCCGATAAGTCATGCCGATGTGAGGCTCGTAACGGGTCGAGAAACTACTGGTAACACTTACCAGCAAATCTCTAATCAGCCCTGGCCAGGGACTTCCCTGTTACGGCCAATCGAGCACTGCGCAACATCAACTCCCAATACCGGGAGAGACGAAACCCCTCCTATCGCTCATTGCCTCCATGTGACTCGGGACTGTGCCCAAAGACCACCGTTTTGCATGCCCTCATGGACGTGGTAAGGTGGAGATCAAAGCACAGTGGGAATCACACAAGACTCTATGACGATCTCGGGTCTACAGACTAACCTGTACAAGTGTCACCTGAGAACTGCCATCTGACGTGAGGTATAATACCATCTGGGAGTTCTCGGCAAGTCCGCCCAGTGTACTCAGTCTCCACTGAGCACCCGTATACCATCTCTGATGTCAAACACCAATGGATATGGGATCATCCATCGCCCATCACATGGGTCGAGAAGCGTATACGCTAGTCTACTCTGGTATATCGATGCCCCGTCTCGATACACCCACGACTAGGGACCTTGAAGGATGTACTTATGGACTACCATGTCCCCACTAGTATGATCTGCATCATAGTCCAGGTAGTCAAGTACTAATCCTAAGGGCTTTACCAACATGTAACTATAAGACAGTATAAAGAGACTAGTGTACATGTTAAGATAAAGAGCAACCAGATAGCATACTATCATGTCGAGCAAGAAAGTCATCTCTATATATGTCCAAGCATCCAATATAATATACATAATCTGTACAATACTGGCCTCTAGGGCATACATACAACTAACAAGTATGATGAATGTGATACTGACCCGTACCCAAATTTGGGGATGCCGTACGACGGATTTACGTACCAGCTATATATTGATGATTGATCCATACTCTTTACTTGGGATGTCTGATTATAGATATGGTATCGGATATGATATTATTGAGGCGGGATCACCGACTTATATATATACAGGTATGTATATGTATCGACTCAGATGTTAGGCGGTTTCCTTACCTGTAGTTCAGCTTGTTAGTTCAGCCGTATAGTTTAGTGTAGTTGTTAGACTAGATTAGACCCCTACCTATTTCAAAACCAACGAATCGTGGGTATTTTAAAAGAAAGGTCAAGGGATTCTACGGATATTTCAAAAGACGTATCTTTTCTTAAAAACACCGTAGCCCTTATTTTCAAAACACCGCGATTCGTGTTATTTCAAAAGGCACTATTGTAGGACTTATATTAGGGTAATGCAGATTAGTTATCGTTGTGTCTAGTATTCAGCTCCCGCACATTATTGCTGTTGCTCCGCATCGCATATTTACATTGTTATTTCATATTGCATTGTTGATATTATGATGTTAGGTCACCAGCACCATTTCCGATGATGCGTATGTACCACGTACACTTACTTGCCGGCTCACACACATCTTCATCGGTAATTGCCATGTCACGTACACCTTAGAAAATATTATTGCTTAACTTAGCTTGATAGCCAGTAGTTTGACATGATATTAGTGTACTTACCTTATACGCCCACTTAGCTATTGTAGTTATTGTCACTTCATGCATACTGTTATTCATTGTTATGCCGTATTCATGGATTCTCATGCCTATATTCATGGTTTCACATGCTATTGATAATTTGGATTCGGATTTCCATGAGATTTTCTGGATTTGAGGAAAAACCGCAAAACTTGTATAAGCTTCTTTCCTCTCTTTTAAATAAAAAGTGTGGTTTTCCCATGATGTATGAGTCGTCCACCATGAGTTTGCTGATGGATTTCGAGACCCGATTCGAGGAGATGGATGAACCGTTTCGGGTACATGGTGGGCCCGGTGCGGTACCCCAGGGCAAGAAGATCATGTTGTTGACGTTGAGCCTATGCAGGGGAGCACAACCGACCAGTGATATTACCCGACACGTCGGATATCCGGAGGATACCGTCGTGGTCTTGAGATGGATATTAGGGCCCGGTCTGGACTGACGGCGCCCTAGATAGTGAGATTGAGACATACAGTGATATTTGAGATATTGAGGTACAGAGATTGCGACATAGAGATATCGAGATATTTGGATATTTGTTTTGTGTCGATGCTAGGCACTGTTTATGCTGATTCATTATGATATCTCGTTTTAAAAAGATACAAAAATCTCACTAATTTTTTTTAAAGCAGTTTTCTTCAGTACATGCATTCTTTTCATGCATTCATACATCATCCTTATGATATATTGCTACCTGAGGCACTGACACGGGCATATGGGATTACACTTGGGTTAGACATATACCCTAGCCATTGTTATAGGCTGCTGGTTATATATTTGAGGATATATTATGATCATATGGCCTAGGATTGCGTTGTTCTTGCGGTTTCTGTTCGTAGATGTTTTTCTACTCACGAGTTGGCAATTCACCCCCGTTGTGCCACAGTTTCTTGCAGGTTTTGCCGTACAGGTTTCTTTACGGCTTTGTTGGCACTGCTTCTTTCGGGTGACTTGCTAGTAGGTGGGTTTATTTGTATCGTACCCATCATTATACATTGTATATTATTATTCAGTTGTATCTAGAAGTTCCATCAACCAAACATGTATTTTATTTCAGAGATAGAGACCAGTGATGTTTATCCTTTCGACCTTAGAGTCTTGCGTTGTATTTCTATGGATTTCTTGTTGTTTTGAGTTTTCTTTTGAGTTTTGATCCTCGCCCTTGGCATTGTATATTATATTGCTTGTGTGGTTGTGACCGTCAATTGACGAAGAGCTAGCTCCCGCTTGGGGATGCCTTTTATTGTTTTCGTATACTATTCATGTTGTATTCCGTTTGGGGGCCAGTATTTATAAAGGAGACTCTGCTGAAATTTTCAGGAAATATTTGATGTTTTTTTTAAAAAAATGCATAATTCGGCTTATGCTATTAAAACTACTTGATTTAAATTGGTTTTCCTTCACTCTACTACTTTTCTTGGTTTGGATTTCTGGGTTTCGGCTTACTTAGATTACGTACGCCTCAAGACGTTCGTAGTTTAAGTGCCGGTCATGTTCCATACGTTCGGGACGTGACAAAGTTGGTATCAAAGCGTTAGGTTTTACCTTCGGAATGTAGGATGACCCTTGGTTGATGGAATAGGTGACTAAAGTAGAGTGACGTACCGTGGGTATGTTCTGCGGCATACTTACGATACGCTACTCCAGTTAAGAAGCCTTAGGATGTACATTTCTTTGTTCGGTATTATATTCTTTCCTATGATCTAGCCTCATCGGTACCCGTTATGGTTTTGCTGCCACAATTACGGGCAGGGAGAGCTACGGCTATAGTTGCGGTCAGCACGAGCTCGTTAAGAACGAGGACTGACCAGGGCGTAATTTCGGCGACACACGATTGCAGAGATGTGTCTTTTTATTATGTTTTCGCGCCACGAGCGTTTGATGGATCGCTGTATGAGGTTACTGAGACGTGCAGATCAGCACCAGAGGATTGGGCCACCGACAGAGGCCAACCAGATTTTGATGACCGTTGGCGTATTGCTTACTCCTGATGATTGAGGCACTGTTCAGCGTGCAGACGAGTGAGCCAGTCATCGCCGTGAACAACGAGATATCGCCCCAGATGTTGGAGCTATTGCAGTACGAGTTGTACTAAGAGATGATAGAAGGTCGCTAGTCACCGAAGATGAATGGCTAGGACATGTGGTTCGTTCGCTACCCCGATGCTAGGTCATCAGATAGATTGATTCCAGCTAGAGACGACTTCACGCGGAGATGTTGAAAGTAGACAGAGACGATCGAATGTCAGAAACCTATTATTCCAAGTTTAAAGTATTCGGAAAGACATGCAGGCAATTTTATGGACCCTCTAGAAGAATGGAACCCTAACTCGACTTAATGACCGTGTGAAAGCCTTTGAACCTTAGGGTTTGCGGCAGTTCCGCGGCGCCATTAGTAAGGCTTGGGTTTGCCCTTCTACGGCTGGACCACCGATGCTGTGGTATGTACTTGATACTGTTAAACTGTACCAAGATGTTGAGCTCTAAGGAGGATTATGAGGTTTTGACGAATCGATCAAATGGTTCGACTTCATTCGGATGCTATGCGATGAGATGCATTTCTTGGGAGACTTCGGATACTAGGATAGCCATTGAAGCTCAATCCATGCAGCCACGACGAGACGAGTCCGAAGCAGTCGACATTGGAGAAAAGTGGAGTAAGAGGTTCGTACGAGATCTTGATGAGACGACGTTCCACTCCGCCGACATCAGAGATGCAATACGCATGCCGAGGCATTGTACTGGGATGTACCTTCCAGAAGGAGTCGCGATGAGTATGCAGCCGTTCTGGAACAAGAAATAGATATTGTAAAAGGATGATAACTTCCGGACAGTTCGGCAGAGACGAGATTTGGGAGAGATCTCGATAGGACCTTTCTGGAATAAATTACGAGAAGACTTGGACCCAGGAGTGGTCATGTTATGCACACCGGCAGGCCAGAGTTCAGGATCGTCGACGAGACATGCTATGAGCGACCACGACAGTTGGCCAGAGATTCTTGGAGGATGTGCTTGAACGGGACTATTCCGCCATACATGATTTCGGTATTTTGGGCGATCTATTCGCATGATTGATTTTGATGATTGAGTTTCATGATATTTGTTTTCATGCACCATGGTCGCACCTACTGAGTATTTATGATTTTTGCACAGTTGTTGCACTTGATATCGTTTTCGTGCCTTGGTTTCTCACGTTTATGATTTTATGGGTTTCATACAGTTGAGTTGATTTTGTGCTTATATACGCACACGATTTGATTTTTGCACTCGGTATGGTTCACATATACTTGCAGTGCAGTGATACGCATTTTGTGCACTACAGTTGCACTGGACTTCAATTTCGATGGTGATGCTCGATATTTGTTTGTGCACCTTATGCTCCTGATTGGATTTTGTGCATGTTCGGCGCTTGATATTGGATTTCATGATTTCGTGCTTGATGGATGCACCTGATTTGGATTTTCGCGCATGTTGGGCGCATGTTATGAGATACGATTTTGGTTCACACCAGATGCACTAAATCAAGATTCTTCGTGCATGTCAGATATACCTGTTTTTCTGTCAGGCACACCTGTTGCCCTTGACAGATGTTTCGTGCACACCCGATGCACTTAGATGTTGTTTCTGTGCATATGTATAGCACATTCATGGATTTCGATTTCCATGCGCACCCGACGCACATGGCATTCATATATATATTTAGGACTGATTTATGTTGGAGCGGTATATTTTATAATGTTTGCTATTTGGTTTTGTACTGAGCAGGGCTAGTCAAAGGACAGTACCTGAATGTATTTTGCATGCATTGATAGCTATCGAAGGGAATTCTAAGAAGCGAGCTATAGTCTCAGTATTTACCTACGTGTCTGATATGACACGAAACGTTTAAAACAAGAAAACCCTTCTAAATTGTTTCCAAAACGGCGGAACGTACATTCTAAACAAAAGGTATATATATATATGGTTATTTTCTTATGATAGACGTCCGCCACAGTGCAGTGTTATGCGCATTGCACAGCGACTTTAAAAGATTTGGCATGCATTTCCTTCAGATATTTACATATATAGATGTGATATTTACGTGTATAGTTTCGAGTTATATCATATTGGTTTTGGTATTGGATTTGACATTTGAGTCTTTACCATGACTCCGATGATTGCGGGATGCTTGACGGAGTTTTGATTTTGAGTTATATGCTCATTTTTCATGCGCATGCGCTGCGCTACGATTTGTTTTATGTATTTACGATTTCGGAGCCCCGACGACTTGATGGTTTTGCTTAGATGTTTTAGTATTTGGGGGGAGTTTTAATTTAAATTCGGGGACCGAATTTCTTCAAGGGGGGAAGATTGTAAAGTTTTGAAAATCGTTTCGGTGAAATTTCGGAAAATCGGTAAAATAAGGGGGGTTTTCTGTAAAAAGTCAAAATATAAATATCTTTATTTTAAAATTAAATATACATATTCTAGCCATGTAATTGCTAGTATTTGGTGTTTATTGAGCCACTGGCGAAATTTCAAATTTTCTGAAAAAAAAATATATTATAATATTATTTTAAGCCGTCACTAATACATTTAATTAGGGAAAATTACAAATTGGAATGGGTTGATACAAATTTTATAATTCTTGACATACTAAACTGACATGTAAAATATTATTTCTGAAATGAAATCGTTTGCCAAAACGGTTTAGAAATTATTGAAGAAAAAAGGCTTTTTATAGTGAATTTAGTGTAAATGGTTGTTTAGGGTATAACATTTATCTTTTTCCCCCACACCCACACCCACACTCACTCACCCCCATCCCCATGTGGCTGAAATTCAGCAGCACTTCCCCCCATTTCCCCACTCCATTCCACACAAATAAGAAAAGAAAACAAAAGGAAAAGTATAAGAAAAGAGGTATGGTTGTGTTGACCTTGGACTTCTTTGACTTGTCAATACTTTTCCCACGTCATTCTCTCTCCAATCTCCCCAAAATTGGCCGAACCCTCCTCTTTCTCACTGCTACAACAACCCCCTCTCTTCTCTTTCTCATTTCACCTCAAAATTTCATCACAAAATGCCCAAAAATTAACACAAAAACCTCACAAAATCAAAATCCAATCTCTACCCATTTTTCCTTGGCCCATCTAGCATGGATCTTGGTGAAAAGAGAGCAATTTGGGAGGCTTAGATTCTTGCTAGATCTCTTATTGGGAGGTATAAATCTTAACCCATGTCTTAATTGTTGGTTAATTACTCCAATTTAGTTAAATTTGGTGTTTAATTTTGGTTAAATTGAAAACTTGAATTGTGGGATTAATGGAAATATGTGAGATTTGCAGGGTTCCTAGGCACTCCCAAGAGGTCTCACAAGGCATCGAACATTCCATTTTCAAATTTTACGGTGCCTACAAACCCTAAACAACGGATCGTCGGCTAGATGTCTAGGCGAAAAACTAACTAGTTAACAATTAACTAATGGAATACGGAAATACAACCTTTGTAGATCCGTTTGTCCACCTCCATAGCTCCGTAACGAGGTCGTCTCCGCTGTCCAAATCCGAAATCCGGGCTCTTACGTCGGCTTCATCGGAGAAGAAGCGGGCTAGGTCATCGACGACGTGCCGAAGATGATCTACGTCGAGGCATCGCTAAATCAAGCTCCGACTTCACCAAGTCCAAAAACTTGTGAAGAGAACACACTCTACTACTTGGCAAGAGGTAGAGGATGAAGAAATAGGAAGTGGGTAGACTTTAGAATTGGATTTCTCACTCATTTCCATCACTTGCCATTGATGGGGCAAGCTTTCTTCACTTGAAGAAATGGAAGAAGAAGAAGATGATATATGATAAGTTAATTAAAAATCAATAGAAAAACAAAACTTATCATAATATTAACTCTAGTCAAGTGTAGAGAATGAATCATGGTTAGTGGGAATGGTTAGGGTTAAGAATGAGATAAGAATGGTTGACTTGAACAAAGCTTCATGAAGCTTCAACTAAAGAACAAAATTAGCCACCATTCTTTTCTCTTTTCTTTTATTCATTTATCAAAAAATAAAAGGATAATTAAATAAGATAAATGAATAACAAAAAATAAACCCTAACCATTTCATTAACCAAGGTTTAATCCTTTACACTTAACCAAAAAGCATGTATCATCAAACATGATACTAGCAAGTGCACAAAATCATATCGCATATGCAATGCGCACAACCGAGCGAGAAAATCCATTTAAAGTGAACCGATACTAGTTAATGCAAAGTAATATATCAAATATACAATTATGCATCAAATCATCAAATCAACACTTGATTTAACGATCCGGTCATATCGTATATAACCGACTAGTATGCAATGCATCGGTTTATCGAATCAACCCTTGATTCGATAACTAGGGTATACCGCATATAACCTAATCGATACGTTCATCGCGAGAATGAAATACGGTATCACATACACGCATTATTCTCGGTCCCGCACATATCTCATATGCGCTCCTATTTCGTTTCGCTTGAGCCAGGAAACCTCTGTGTAGGACTCTAAAGACTCGTCAATACGCCGGCAGCAGATGATGATCATATCAAGCATCCACAAGCCGCAAGCGGTCTGCCAAACGTAACGGCCACCCGGGTATTGAGCGATCTGAAGATCGACGAGCAAGCCCGCTCATACTCCAGTGAATCCGACCAGTAACACTACCGTACAGTCCGGTCTGATCGTCTGATATGTCGCATATCTCGCCTAGGGGTGGTAAACATCAGACCCAATAGCTCGATAAGTCGTGTCGATATGAGGTCTATAACTATTCGAGAAACTACTGGTAACACTTACCAGTAAATCTCAGCAACCCTGGCCAGGGATTTCCTGTTATAGCCAATCGAACACAGCGCAACATCAACTCCCTATACCGGGAGAGACGAATCCCCTCCTATCGCTCATTGCCTCCATGTGACTCGGGACTGTACCCAAAAACCACCATTTTGCACGCCCTCTTGGACGTGGTAAGATGGAAATCAAAGCACAGTGGGAACCACACAAGACTCTATGACGATCTCGGGTCAACAGACTACTCTGTACCAGTGTCACCAGAGAACTGCCATCTGACGTGAGGTATAATACCATTTGGGAGTTCTCGGCGAGTCCGTCCAGTGTACCCAGTCTCTACTGAGCACCCGTATATCATCTCTGATGTCAAACACCAATGGATATGGGATCATCCATCGCCCATCTGAATGGGTCGTGAAGGTACACGCTAGTCTACTCTGGTATATCGATGCCCCGTCTCGATACACCCACGACTAGGGACTTTGAAGGATGTACTTATGGACTACCATGTCCCCACTAGTATGATCCGCATCATAGTCCAGGTAGTCAAGTACATATCCTAAGGGCTTTACCAACATGTAACAGAGAGACAATCAGCATACACGTTAAGGTAAAGGGTAACCAGATAGCATACTATCATGTCGAGCAAGAAAGTCCTCCCTATATATGTCCCAGCATCCACTACAATATACATCCTATGTACAGTAATGGCCTCTAGGGCATACATATAACTAACAATCTCCCACTTGCACTAGGGCCATCTGTAGAAGTGGTTGTAGTATCTCATACTCAACCATCCCATGAAAGTCTCTCTCTGGGAACAGGCCTTTGTGAGTGGATCCGCTGTGTTGTCCTCTGAATCTACTCTCCTAACCTCGATCACCCTGGGGATCAACTATCTCCATAATCAGGCGATGCTGCCTTAGAATATGTCTGGATCACTGATGGGACCGGCGTTCCTTGGCATAAGCCACAACTCCATTGTCTCACAATGGTAGGAACATAGTTCATCTCATGAACCAATATACACCCAAACAGCCTCTTTGGTAGCATCTTAAGTAGCGATGTATCGTGCCTTTATCGTCTAGTATGTCACGGTATCTAGCTTGGAACTCTTCCAACATACCTTCCCTTTACTGAGGGTAAAGACAATGCCTGTGACTGAAATTCAGTCGTCTTTATCACCCTGGAACACTTCCAGTGATTCCCCCAGGATCGATTGATACCATCTCACTACAACTAGTGAGAATCCTAACATCCAATTAAATCTATCTCATAGATCCAAAATCCAGGATTTAGTAGGTATCACATTGATCCTATATGGAGAATTCTAGTGATAAGCGGAGATTGACCGAGCGTAGCATAAGAAACTCTTTTCTTATCAAGAGTATGTCATCCACGTACTCTACGAGGATCGTCACCATACTCCCTACAACCTTTTTGTTTATACAAGGTTCATCTACCATTTTGATGATGTCAACTTCTTTGACTAATTCATCAAAACAGATGTTCCAACTCCGCGATGCCTGCTTTATCATATAAAACATATTGCACACGTTTCCGCTGCTCCCACTGTCTACGAGGCCCTCTGGCTGTGTACTTATAGACGCTCTCTTCTAAATCATCATTTAGAAAAGCAGTCAAGACACCCAACCACCAGATATCGCAGTCATGGTATGTAGCCGTGACAAGTAGGATCTGGATGGACTTAAGCATAGCTACTGGAAAAGGTTTCATCATTATCCACGCCTGGTCGATGACGAAAACCTTTAACAATTCTAGCTTTGAAAGTCTCAACTTTTCCATGTACACCAAGTAATCTTCTCAAGATATACTTGCTCCTGATGGGGATTTAACCCTTCAGATATAGCAACTAAAGTCCATACTTTGTTGGTGTATAATGATTCCATCTCAGATCGCTAAGCATCCAGCCATTCTTACAGAGTCTTACTCCTGATGGCCAGCTCGAAACTAGTTGGGTCATCATCTCATGATGCATTCCTCGCTCCCACTGTCATAGAGAAACCGAAGTATCTCTCAGGTAGGTGAGGAACCCTACTAGATCGGCGGAGAGGCTGAGGTTCGTTCGTTTCCACTGAATCCTCTGGTTGTACCAAATCATGTTGTAGTTTGTATAGCTGGAACACTTCCAGTTTTACATAACAGACCTTGCCTCGAGCTTGTCCGGATTTTGCTTTCAGACATAGGCCGGACAACCCCAAATCTTAACTAGCTTAAGACATGGGCTCTTCCCTTTCCATATCTCATATGGAGTGGTAGGCAACTGATTTGATTGGAACCCTTATTCAATAGGTATGCAGCTTCTCAAGTGCATATCTCCCAAAAGGAATTAGGTAACTCAGTAGTACTCATCATAGAGCACACCTTATCATATAGGGTGTGATTGCTCCGCCCCGATATACCATCGTGCTATGGTGTATTCAGAGGAGTAATGCCGAGAGAGAATCTCATTCTCCTTTAGAATAATCCAGGATTTCCGTGCATAAGTATTCTCCTCCTTGATCTCATCATAGGACATAATACTTATACCCGTATTGGTTCTCTACTTCTAACTTATATTCTGTGAATATCTCAAAAGGTTCGGACTTGTGTTTCAACAAGAACATATGTCTGAATCTAAAGAGATCATCAGAGAACGTAATGAAGTATAAAGAACCAGTCCTGGCATGTGTAGACAGGGGACCTTACATACATCAACATGTATCATCCCAAGAGTTCACTAACTCTTTCTCTGTTTCCAATAAACGGAGCTATGGTCATCTTATCTTTGTGACATGACTGGCGAGTTTCACAAGATGTAAATTCAAACTGATTTAAATATACATCTATATGTAACTCTAGCCAGTCGGGTCGCATTGATCTGACCTAGTCTACAATATCTCAAGAAGAATTCGTTCATTTCTGAACTCTTCCTCTTGTGTGTGTTCTGTATACTAAGAACTGTAGTTTGATTTAGAACATCAATGCTTTTAGATAACGTGCCTGAACTGATCAACTTTTGATATAGGAAATGTTCAAAACATTATCCAACAATACAAAATTTTATCATTTCTTTACTAATAAAGAGATAGATATGATTTTGTATATCAGGTTCGGTATCTAATAACATTCGTTCAGAATCAATGTATTTGGAATACAGGGTGACAGTGACCGACAGACTTGGCTGCAACACTTGCCCCGTTTTCTGCCTCATGAAACTTATCACCCGTTCTCAGTTTTTCTACCCTTTTGTAGCCCTATGTAACAGATTACATATCTGGGATCCTGATCCGGTATCATATACCCAGGATTCGGAGGATACTGAGAAACAGTTCTGTATAATGAACACACCCGAAGATGATGCATCAGCATGCACTCTCTTCGTTTGGGCGGCACGGGAAATCTGGTATTCCCCAATTTCCTGCTCTGTCTTATAACAATTATAAGTTGAAGCGGGACCAACGTTCCCCAGCTCAGTATAACAAGCGGGTTCGGTCAATAATCCGTATTATTATCTTGATTAAGGCGTGATATGGTCGCTACCAGGAAAGAGAGAGAAGAAAACACTCAGCGTGCGCTCTGTCAAGAATAGATTGGTTATTATTTTATCTAACCAGGATGGCTCCCACTGCTTTTTATCAAATCTTCCTTCAAACCCTAAAAGGAAAGACTAGCCGGGATTAATTACACATTACAAGTTCGCCAATCTTTCAGCCAGGCCAGTGTCGGTACTTTGAGGGAGGTCCCCCGTGCTTTCGCACGAACCTAATTAATGTAAACCTCGTTTTCCCAGAGGCGTAACCCCGTTGACACCTTTCTAGACACCTACTTGATCGGCTAATTGTAATGTATAAAACTCTCCCAGGAGTAACTCTTACTCGCAGCGGGTATCGGGATCCAACTATCTCATAGAAGGTATGCAATCTCATTGCAAATTTCAACACTTGAAATTCCCGATAATATTTTGCCCTTAGCAGCTATATGACCTTAACATAGTCAACAAATCATAAGTGCTAGTCAAGTTCAACCCGTCATTTCCCGATTGAATTAAACCCACCCGCACGACCCTTAACATAGTCAACAAAGTCGCACGACTACCCTAATCCAATCGCATCATATGCTAATACAGATAACCAATAGTTAGCTACCGCACACTACGCCTTAACATAGTCAACAAACGTAGCACGAAAACTAACTAGTACTTATCTGAAATGACGGAGGGCTACGACAGGTTTTTCTGAAAACCTATTGCATAATGAACTTGATATCGTTGTAGAATCAAATGGTTTTTGAAATGGAGTGTTTTTGAGGCTTTTCTAGTTTTGCTAAAGAAGTCACTCCCGGTGAAGGGATCGTCGGTCCTTTCCTCGTCGAATGAGGTGCGGGATATATCATATATATCACTGTGCAAAGAAAAAACTCTTAAAAGCAATCAAAAAACAAACCGAGTGTGTAGCATCTGCCAGTTATTGCTAAAGGAGTCACTCCCGGTGAAGGGATCTCGGTCCTTTCCTCATCGAATAAGGTGCAGGATATATCATATATACCGCTGTGCAAAGCAAGAACTGTAGCTACCTGTTTTATTTTGAAATTCGATTCTACAACATCTTAGGTTTCTTTTATTTCATTAATCTCATTAATGAAGTCCCATCATTAAATACCTAAACATCACAGATAGATATGACGTACACTTATGCCATCCGCATTCGCCTCGATGTCCCCTCGTACACCGTTAGGTTAGGTAACTAACGACAGAGCAGGGCAGGGCTAGCACGGGTGTAAAACATAAGTAACGTCTATATAATATATCATATATACTATATACTGTATCTATCACAGAACATCACATGATCGCATCACAGATATCGCAGCAGAAGAAACATATGAAATATTGGATATACTAGGACGTCCGTGTTTTCAATACGAGCCAGTATAAAACACGGATTCCACGGTCGTGATGAATAGCCAAACCCACACCCCTAGACCCCTACGAGAGCGGCAAGCAACCCTACCAATTCTGGAGTTAGCAGACCCGGACCCGACTCCTCGAGTTGGTCTCCCACTGGACTCCAGAACCCGGTTACTTATGCCCTCCTCCTTGGGTCTATCCTAGTGCGGAAAAGTAAATAATATACAAACGGTGACTACTTCCGCAACCTGGAAGCGCCCAATAAAAGAATATTACATACAAGTTTTTACATGAATGAAAATGAAAAACACGCATCTCACAAAAAAACCCCGGCTATTCAAACACGACGATCCAATATAACATATCCAGCAACACATAACATCACATGTCATCAACGTAAGTAAATATGCGCATCCCAATTGTCGTTGACATATAGCAACGAAACCGGCGATATCACATATTACACTTACGGTCACAGAGAAGAAAGTGTAAAACTACAACAGTTGGAATCCGCAACAACCTCAGACATCACATGCCTGACCAAATGAATTACTTAGACATCGCATGCCTAACAATTATAAACCCCACATTTTAGTCTCAGTATCGAAAACACTTTTCAATATTAAGTCGGGCAATTCAACAAGATTCCCGAAAAACTGATCGAATGCTCGTCGCAAACTTTATTAGGCGGCCGCACCCCCGATACTGTCGACGAAGTGCACCAAGGCGGAACACCGCTACCGCGAGCACCCGGACGGATGCTTTCGGCGACGGGGGTTCTCCTACAGTCACTTGGTCGGGGCTATGGAGTGAGGCTGTCTATTAAGTTTACCCGGCGAGTATCCGCGTACGCTACGTGATTGCGACGGACTTTTGATCACATCAAAATTCCGTGGCAACCGATCAAGTGAGACTAAACTGCTAGATTTACAACATTCATTCAGTTATCTCATAACTCTTTGTGAATTCCAATTATTGTATCCCATTCCAGATAAACAGAAAATGTTAAACTTTTCGATCGAACAACCAAATTTTCCCGATACAGCTCAACACATGAAATAAGTCTAACAACATTCTGTTCGTACCTCAGTACCAACGGTCTAGCCGTAGAAGGGTCAAGCCAACGCCTCACATGTGGCACGCCGTACTGCCCCAAACCCGAAGGTTCAAAGGGCAGTTCAAGACGGTCACATAATCGAGTTAAGGTTTGTTGTCTTCTAGAGGGACCATCGCGTTACTTGCACTACTTAGAACGTCGTTAAACTGCGGAAAAATCCAACACTTGGAAATTTCCCGACAGGGGAAAAAGTGGGTATTTATATCCGGTCGAACTTTTTAACATATTCTAAAATTTATCCGGAAAGACACACAGACAAAATTTGATACCCCGATCGAAACACCGAATCCCCAAAACAACTGCAGAAAATTCAACTCTGGAAAAAATATTAAAAATTCCCAGAAAACCCAGCACATAAAACTAAGAATTACTGTATAAATTTATTTAAAAAATTAGGTGGTACGGCCGCGGATCCGCCGCCTCAGCCAACTGTGAGGCCGCGGATCCGCGCCTAGAAAATTGAATCAATGCCTCAAATTTCAACAGTAATTCTTATATTATTTTACTGAGTTCTCTGAATATTTTTAATATGGAAAAATCCCTGTTTTTCAAAATCGTCCAGAGAGCAAGTTTGCGGGTTAAGTTTTGGTTCGATCGGACTTCAATTTCTGTCTGGACTTCGCCCAAGGCTCTAGCTAGGCTCTGATACCACTGTAGGGTTCCTAGGCACTCCCAAGAGGTCTCACAAGGCATCGAACATGCCATTTTCAAATTTTACGGTGCCTACAAACCCTAAACAACGGATCGTCGGCTAGATGTCTAGGCGAAAAACTAACTAGTTAACAATTAACTAATGGAATACGGAAATACAACCTTTGTAGATCCGTTTGTCCACCTCCATAGCTCCGTAACGAGGTCGTCTCCGCTGTCCAAATCCGAAATCCGGGCTCTTACGTCGGCTTCATCGGAGAAGAAGCGGGCTAGGTCATCGACGACGTGCCGAAGATGATCTACGTCGAGGCATCGCTAAATCAAGCTCCGACTTCACCAAGTCCAAAAACTTGTGAAGAGAACACACTCTACTACTTGGCAAGAGGTAGAGGATGAAGAAATAGGAAGTGGGTAGACTTTAGAATTGGATTTCTCACTCATTTCCATCACTTGCCATTGATGGGGCAAGCTTTCTTCACTTGAAGAAATGGAAGAAGAAGAAGATGATATATGATAAGTTAATTAAAAATCAATAGAAAAACAATACTTATCATAATATTAACTCTAGTCAAGTGTAGAGAATGAATCATAGTTAGTGGGAATGGTTAGGGTTAAGAATGAGATAAGAATGGTTGACTTGAACAAAGCTTCATGAAGCTTCAACTAAAGAACAAAATTAGCCACCATTCTTTTCTCTTTTCTTTTATTCATTTATCAAAAAATAAAAGGATAATTAAATAAGATAAATGAATAACAAAAAATAAACCCTAACCATTTCATTAACCAAGGTTTAATCCTTTACACTTAACCAAAAAGCATGTATCATCAAACATGATACTAGCAAGTGCACAAAATCATATCACATATGCAATGCGCACAACCGAGAGAGAAAATCCATTTAAAGTGAACCGATACTAGTTAATGCAAAGTAATATATCAAATATACAATTATGCATCAAATCATCAAATCAACACTTGATTTAACGATCCGGTCATATCGTATATAACCGACTAGTATGCAATGCATCGGTTTATCGAATCAACCCTTGATTCGATAACTAGGGTATATCGCATATAACCTAATCGATACATTCATCGCGAGAATGAAATACGGTATCACATACACGCATTATTCTCGGTCCCGCACATATCTCATATGCGCTCCTATTTCGTTTCGCTTGAGCCAGGAAACCTCTGTGTAGGACTCTAAAGACTCATCAATACGCCGGCAGCAGATGATGATCATATCAAGCATCCACAAGCCGCAAGCGGTCTGCCAAACGTAACGGCCACCCGGGTATTGAGCGATCTGAAGATCGACGAGCAAGCCCACTCACACTCCAGTGAATCCGACCAGTAACACTACCGTACAGTCCGGTCTGATCGTCTGATATGTCGCATATCTCGCCTAGGGGTGGTAAACGTCAGACCCCAATAGCTCGATAAGTCGTGTCGATATGAGGTCTATAACTATTCGAGAAACTACTGGTAACACTTACCAGTAAATCTCAGCAACCCTGTCCAGGGATTTCCTGTTATAGCCAATCGAACACAGCGCAACATCAACTCCCTATACCGGGAGAGACGAATCCCCTCCTATCGCTCATTGCCTCCATGTGACTCGGGACTGTACCCAAAAACCACCGTTTTGCACGCCCTCTTGGACGTGGTAAGATGGAAATCAAAGCACAGTGGGAACCACACAAGACTCTATGACGATCTCGGGTCAACAGACTACTCTGTACTAGTGTCACCAGAGAACTGCCATCTGACGTGAGGTATAATACCATCTGGGAGTTCTCGGCGAGTCCGTCCAGTGTACCCAGTCTCTACTGAGCACCCATATATCATCTCTGATGTCAAACACCAATGGATATGGGATCATCCATCGCCCATCTGAATGGGTCGAGAAGGTACACGCTAGTCTACTCTGGTATATCGATGCCCCGTCTCGATACACCCACGACTAGGGACTTTGAAGGATGTACTTATGGACTACCATGTCCCCACTAGTATGATCCGCATCATAGTCCAGGTAGTCAAGTACATATCCTAAGGGCTTTACCAACATGTAACAGAGAGATAATCAGCATACACGTTAAGGTAAAGGGTAACCAGATAGCATACTATCATGTCGAGCAAGAAAGTCCTCCCTATATATATCCCAGCATCCACTACAATATACATCCTATGTACAGTAATGGCCTCTAGGGCATACATATAACTAACAAGATTAAAATCAAGATAGGGTTATATCACATCATTAAGGTTGCCATGAGTAGATTAACATGTTAATACTTGCTAAAACCTAATCTAGTTACTAGTTTCAAATTGTTAGTTGGAAATTGTGATAAATGTGCTATTTTGCTAACTAGGTTTTTTAGAAATTGATTTATAATTGGGATTAAAATTTAAATTAAGGTTTCATGTCATCATTAATATTATAATGAGTGTTTTAATGACTTTGGACCATGCAAAATCAAGCGTAGTTATTCTTTTGTGAATTTTTAGTTGAAATTGTTAAAATTAGATAAATTGCAAAACTAGAATTTTTATTTTTATAAGAATTGATGATATTAAATTCTTGAAATGGGTTGTATGACTTATTTGAGATGTTTAATAAATATTATAGCCGCTAGATTTGTTTAAACGTCGAGTTTTGTACTAAAACGGGCAATTTTTGCTTGCTAGATTTTCGGAAAAATGTCTTTTAAGGTGAATTTGGGTTTTTTGTGAATTTTAACTTATTTTATATTATAGTTAGTGTTCGTGGATGCACAAATGAGTGTGTTTGGGTTTTCTCGATGGTTTGACGTTTGTACATCGACATCGAGAGTTGGTTTGACTATTCTTGCATACGTAGGCGATAGATTTTGACTTATGCGTGATACGCGTGCCGATTTGATTTTCGTATGCCGTTTTGATTTCGAATTTGGTTTTAATGCTATACGGTGCGTTATGATATGTAGGTACCCCATGTGGACTTCGAGACAATAAGCAAGCGCGTGGCGACGTCGGCACCGGCGAGCGAGGACCAGCTGAGTAGATTTATATCTACGGGGAGAAGTCGGGTGGATGGCGTATAGCACCCCCGCAGTCCGTAGTATAGTTCCTATATATATGTTTATATAGTTGTTTTATGATACGAGAATGTTTATTCATGATATGATTATGTGTTCATGGATTACCTTTGGGTTAATTGCGAAACCTTAGAGTAGTTGTTATACCCACATACGCACACACAGACTTGCATACATTACTTTCTTGTGCGTAGATGGGGATGTGTATATATGTATATAGACGTGGGTATGGGACTATGTATATATACATTCATATACACATGCATGGAGGATGAGGATAGTACTTGGGATTTAAGATGAGTCGATGAGATTTGATTTGAGGCCGTGAGATCGGTGATATGGCAGGGTTCGTATTTGAGATACGACGTGACGTTGTAGCGGGTCCTTGACGTAGTGTTTCACACACGTGCGTGCATACTTAGGCGGTATCAGTATTGTACTAGACGTAGATCAGTACCCCGATCATGATATTTGATAAAGAGGATACCAGATGAATAGTATGATGAATGTGATATTGACCCGTACCCAAATTTGGGGATGTCGTACGACGGATTTACGTACGAGCTATATATTGATGATTGATCCACACTCTTTACTTGGGATGTCTGATTATAGATATGGTATCGGATAAGATATTATTGAAGTGGGATCACCGACTAATATATATACAGGTATGTATATGTATCGACTCAGATGTTAGGCGGTTTCCTTACCTGTAGTTCAGCTTGTTAGTTCAGCCGTATAGTTTAGTGTAGTTGTTAGACTAGATTAGACCCCTACCTATTTCAAAATTAACGAATCGTGGGTATTTTAAAAGAAAGGTCAAGGGATTCTACGGATATTTCAAAAGACGTATCTTTTCTTAAAAACACCGTAGCCCTTATTTTCAAATCACCGCGATTCGTGTTATTTCAAAAGGCACTATTGTAGAACTTATATTAGGGTAATGCAGATTAGTTATCGTTGTGTCTAGTATTCAGCTCCCACACATTATTGTTGTTGCTCCGCATCGCATATTTACATTGTTATTTCATATTGTATTGTTGATATTATGCTGTTAGGACACCAGCACCATTACCGATGATGCGTATGTACCATGTACACTTACTTGCCGGCTCACACACATTTTCATCGGTAATTGCCATATCACGTACACCTTAGAAAATATTATTGCTTAACTTAGCTTGATAGCCAGTAGTTTGACATGATATTAGTGTACTTACCTTATATGCCAGTTTAGATATTGTAGTTATTACTTGTCACTTCATGCATACTGTTATTCATTGTTATGCCGTATTCATGGATTATCATGCCTATATTCATGGTTTCACATGCTATTGATAATTTGGATTCGGATTTCCATGAGATTTTCTGGATTTGGGGGAAAACCGCAAAACTTGTATAAGCTTCTTTCCTCTCTTTTAAATAAAAAGTGTGGTTTTCCCATGATGTATGAGTCGTCCACCATGAGTTTGCTGATGGATTTCGAGACCCGATTCGAGGAGATGGATAAACCGTTTTGGGTACATGGTGGGCCCGGTGCGGTACCCCGGTGCAAGAAGATCGTGTTGTTGACGTTGAGCCTGTGCAGGGGAGCATAACCGACCGGTGATATTACCCGACACGTCGGATATCCGGAGGATACCGTCATGGTCTTGAGATGGATATTAGGGGCCGGTCTGGACTGACGGCGCCCTAGATAGTGAGATTGAGACATACAGTGATATTTGAGATATTGAGGTACAGAGATTGCAACATAGAGATATCGAGATATTTGGATATTTGTTTTGTGTCGATACTAGGCACTGTTTATGCTGATTTCATTATGATACCTCATTTTTGTAGGGTTCCTAGGCACACTAATGAGGTCTCACAAGTGATCAAACATGGCCAATTAAAATTTTACAAGTGCCGAGAAACCCTAATACGGATCGTTAACTAGATGTATAGGCGATGCAATGCAAATAAACGAATTTATAGCTAAAGGGAAGGGGCTACAACATTTGTAGATCCGGTCCTCCACCTCCATGGCTCCATGTTGAAGTCCCTTCGCTGTCCATATCGAATCCCGGACTCTAGCATCGGCTTCATCGGAGAAATGGGCGGGCTAGGTCGTCGGCTTCGATGCCGAAGATGATCTACGTCGAGGCAACTCAAGATCAAGCTCCAACTTCACCAAGTCAGGAAACTTGTGAAGAAAACACCCCCATACTACTTGGCAAGAGGTAGAGGATGAAGAAATAGGAAGTGGGTTCTCTTTGGATTTGGATTTCTCACTTGGAATCAACACTTGATAAATTTCAAGAAAGCTTTTCTTTCTTCATCAAGAAGAAGAAGAAGAAAAGAATGGAAAATAAAATGGAAGTAATATGTAGAGAATAATCAAGTGATGGTTAATGTAACCATGGTAAAGTGTAGAGAATAAACTAGGGTTAGGTGAATGGTTAGATTTAGTGGTAAAAACAAAATGGAAGACTTTTCAAAGATGCTTTGAAGCTTCAAGAAGCTTTTAGCAAAGAACAAATAAATCCACCATTTTATTTTGCCAAAAATGATTAAATAAATAAAAAAATAAATAAATAAAATCAAAACCCTAACCATTACACAACCATGGTTTAATCATACACTTAACCAAGTTAGCATGTATCATCAAACATGATACAATCAAGTGCACATAAAAATATATCACATATACAATGTGCACATCAAGTGAGAAAATCCATTTAAAGTGAACTAATATTAGTTAATGCAAAGTAATATATCAAATATATAATTATGCATTAAATCATTAAATCAATACTTGATTTAACGATCCGGTCATATCGCATATAACCGACTAATATCCAATGTATCGACTTATCGAATCAATCCTTGATTAGATAACTAGGTTATATCGCATACAACCAATCGATGCATTCATCGCGAGAATAGAATACGGTATCACATACACGCATTATTCTCGGTCCCGCACATATCTCATATGCGCTCCTATTTCGTTTCGCTCGAGCCAGGAAACCTCTGTGTAGGACTCTAAAGACTCGTCAATACGCCGGCAGCAGATGATGATCATATCAAGCACCCACAAGCCGCAAGCGGTCTGCTAAACGTAACGGCCACCCGGGTATTGAGCGACAAGAAGATTGACGAGCAAGCCCGATCACACTCCTGTGAATTCAACCAGTAACACTTACCGTACAGTCCGGTCTGTTCGTCTGATATGTCGCATATCTCACCTAGGGGTGGTAAACGTCAAACCCCAGTAGCTTGATAAGTCATGCCGACCAAAGGTCCATAACATTCGTGAAACTGCTGATAACTCTTACCAGTATATCACTGCAACCCTGGCCAGGGATTTCCTGTTATGGCCAGTCGAGCATAGCACAACATCAACCCCCAATACCGGGAGAAACGAATCCCCTCCTATCGCTCATTGCCTCCATGTGAATCGGGACTGTACCCAAAAACCACCTGTTCGCACGACTCAGTAGAGCCGTGGTAGGGTGGAAATCAAAGCATAGTGGGAGACACACAAGACTCTATGACGATCTCGGGTCAACAGACTAAGCTGTACCAGTGTCACCAGAGAACTGCCATCTGACGTGAGGTATAATACCATCTGGGAGTTCTCGGCGAGTCCGTTCAGTGTACCCAGTCTCCACTGAACACCCGCATACCATCTCTGATGTCAAACACCAATGGATATGGGATCATCCATCGCCCATCACATGGGTCGAGAAGATATACGCTAGTCTACTCTGGAATATCGATGCCCCGTCTCGATATTCCCACGACTAGGAACAATGAAGGATGTACTCATTGACTACCCAGGCCCCACTAGTATGATCTTCATCATAGTCCTGGAAGTCGAGCACACATCCTAAGGGCTTTATCAACATGTAATCAGAGAGACAGAGAGTATACATGTTAAGATAAAGACCAACCAGATAGCGTACTATCATGTCGAGCAAGAAAGTGCTACCTATATATGTCCCAGCATCCACTACAATATACATCCTATGTACAGTAATGGCCTCTAGGGCATACATATAACTAACAATCTCCTACTTGCACTAGGACCATCTGTAGCAGTGGTTGCAGCATCACATACTCAACCATCCCATAAAAGTCGCTCTTTGGGAAAAGGCCTTCGTGAGTGAATCCGCTGTGTTGTCCTCTGATTCTACTCTCCTTACCTCGATCACCCTAGAGATCAACTATCTCCATGATCAGGTGATGCTGCCTCAGAATATGTCTGGGTCATTGATGGGACCAGGGTTCCTGGGCCAAAGCCTCACTTCCATTGTCACACAATGGTGGGAACCTAGTTCATCTTATGAACCAATATACATCCAAACTGCCTCTTTAGTAGTATCTTTAATAGCGATGTTACCAGCCTTTATCGTCTAGTTTGCCACGGTATCTAGCTTGGAACTCTTCCAACATACCGTCCCTTTACTGAGGGTAAAGACAATGCCTGTGACTGACATTCAATCATCTTTATCACCCTGGAACCCTTCCAGTGATTCTCCCCAGGATCGATTGATACCATCTCACTACATCTAGTGAGAATCCTAGAATCCAATTACATCTATCTCATAGATGAAAACTCAGGATTTAGGAGGTATCACTTTGATCCTATTGGAGAATCTTTGTGATAAGCGGAGATTGACCGAGCGTAGTATAGGAAACTCTTTTCCAATCAAGAGTATGTTGTCTACGTACAATACGAAGATGACCACCTTACTCTCTACTACCTTTTTGTATATACAAGGTTCGTCTACCATTTTGATGAAGTCAAACACTTTGACTATCACATCAAAACAGACGTTCCAACTCCGCGATGCCTGCTTCATTATGTAAAGCAACTTGCACACGTTTCCGCTGCTCCCACTGTTTACGAAGCCCTTTGGCTGTGTTCTTATAGACGTTCTCTTCTAAATTATTATTTAGAAAAGTAGTCATGGCACCCAACCACCAGATATCGTAGTCATGGTATGCAGCAATGGTAAGTAGGATCTGGATGGACTTAAGCATAGTCCCTGGAAAAAGGTTTCATCATTATCCATGCTTGGTTAATGACGAAAACCTTTAACAAGTCTAGCTTTGAAAGTCTCAACTTTTCCATCTACACCAAGTAATCTTCTCAAGATATACTTGCTCCTGATGGGGATTTAACCCTTCAGATATAGCAACTAAAGTCTATACTTTGTTGGTGTACATGGATTCCATCTCGGATCGCTTAGCATCCAGCCATTCTGATAGAGTCTTACTCCTGATGGTCTGCTCGAAACTAGTTGGGTCATCATCTCATGATGCAATTCTCGCTCCCACTGTCATAGAGAAACCGAAGTATCTCTCAGGTGGGTGAGGAACCCTACTATATCGGCAGAGAGGCTGAGGTTCGTTGGAATCTACTGAATCCTTTGGTTCTATCAAATCATCAGCTTCAGTTTGTATAGCTGGAACATTTCCAGTTCTACATAACTGACCTTGCCTCGAGCTTGTCCGGATTTTGCATTTAGACATAGGCCGGACAACCCCAAATCTTAACTAACTTAAGATATGGGCTCTTCCCTTTCCATATCACATATGAAGTGGTAGGCAACTGATTTGATTTGAACCCAATTCAATAGGTATGCAGCTTCTCAAGTGCACAACCCCAAAAGGAAATAGGTAACTCAGTGATACTCATCATAGAGCACACGATATCTAATATTGTGCGATTGCTCCACCCCGATACACCGTTGTGCTGTGGTGTATTCAGAGGAGTAGTACGGAGAGAGAATCTCATTTTCCTTTAGAATAGTCCAAGGATTCCATGCACAAGTATTCTCCTCCCTGATCTTATCATAGGACATAATACTTATACCCGTATTGGTTCTCTACTTCTAACTTATATTCTGTGAATATCTCAAAAGGTTCGGACTTGTGTTTCAACAGGAACATCTGTCTGAATCTTGAGAGATCATCAGAGAACGTAATGAAGTATAAAGAACCGGTCCTGGCATGTGTAGACAGGAGACCTTACATACATCATCATGTATCAATCCTAAGAGTTTACTAACTCTTTCCCTGTTTCCAGTAAACAGAGCTATGGTCATCTAATCTTTGTGACATGACTGGCAAGTTTCACAAGATGTAAATTCAAACTGATTTAAATATGCATCTAAATTGTAACTTCAGCCAGTTGGGTCGCATTGATATGACCTAGTCTACAATGCCTCAAGAATGATTCGTTCATTTCTGAACTCTTCCTCTTGTGTGTGTTCTGTATACTAGGAACTGTAGTTTGATTTAGAACGTCAATGCTTTTAGATAACGTGCCTGAACCGATCAACTTTTGATATAGGAAATGTTCAAAACATTATCCATCAATACAAAATTTTATCATTTCTTTACTAATAAAGTGACTGATATGATTTTGCATATCAGGTTCGGTATCTAATAGCATTTGTTCAGAATCAATGTATTGGTAATACAGGGTGACAGTGACCAACAGACTTGGCTGCAACACTTGCCCCGTTTTCTGTCTCATGAAACTTATCACCCGTTCTCAGTTTTTCTACCTTTTTGTAGCCCTATGTATCAGATTACATATCTGGGATCCTGATCCGGTATCATATACCCAGGATGCAGAGGATACTGAGAAACAGTTCTTTATTATGAACACACCCGAAGAAGATGCATCTCATGCACTTTCTTCGTTTGGGCGGCATAGGAATTCTGGTATTCCCCTATTTCCTGCTCTATCTTATAATGATTATAAGTTGGAGGGGACCAACGGTCCCCAGCTCAGTATAACAAGCGGGTTCGGTCAATACATCCATATTATTATCTTGATTAAGGCGTGATATGGTCGCTACCTGGAGAGAGAGAGAAGAAAACACTCTGCGTGCGCTCTTGCAAGATCAGATTGGTTATTTATTTTATCTAATCAGGATGGCTCCCACTGTTTTTATCAAATCTTCCTTCAAACCCTAAAAGGAAAGACTAGCCGGGATTAATTACACTCTACAAGTTTGCCAATCTTTCAGCCAGGCCAGTGTCGGTACTTTGAGGGAGGTTCCCCGTGCTTTCGCACGGACCTAATTAATGTAAACCTCGTTTTCCCAGAGGCGTAACCCCATTGACACCTTTCTAGACACCTACTTGATCGGCTAATTGCAAAGTGCAAAACTCTCCTAGGAGTAACAATTACTCGCAGTGGGTATCGGGATCCAACTATCATATAGAAGGTATGCAATCTCATTGCAAATTTCAACACTTGAAACTCCCGATAAAGGTTTTTACCCCTAGCACCTATGACCTTAACTATGGTCAACAAATCATAAGTACTAGTCAAGTTCTACCCGTCATTTCGTGATTAATTAGACCCACCCACATGACCCTTAACTAAGGTCAACAAAGTCACGCGACTGTCCTAACTAATCGCATCATATGCGGTGTAGGAAGACATCACTTAGCTACCGTACACTGTGCCTTAACTAAGGTCAACAAACACAGCACGAATACTAAGTACTCTACTTCCTAAAATGACGGAGGGTTGCGAATTGTTTTTATGAAAAACTTTAACGCTTTGAACTTGATCTCGTTGCGGAATCAAATGGTTTTTAAATGGAATGTTTTTGAAGCTTTTCTAGTTTTGCTAAAGGGGTCACTCCCGGTGAAGGGATCGTCGGTCCTTTCCTCGTCGAATGAGGTGCGGGATATATCATATATATCACTGTGCAAAGCAAAAACTATAGAAGCAATCAAAAAACAAACCGAGGGTTGTAGCATCTTCCAGTTATTGCTAAAGGAGTCACTCCCGGTGAAGGGATCTCGGTCCTTTCCTCATCGAATAAGGTGGAGGATGTTCTATAAGGAACACCGCGATGCAAAGCAAGAACTGTAGCTACCTGTTTTATTTTGAAATTCGATTCCACAACATCAATTAGGTTTATTTTCTTTCATTAATCTCATTAATGAATATCCCATCATTTAAGTCTACCTAAACATCACAGATAAATATAACGCACGCTTATGTCATCCGCATTTGCCTCGATGTCCTGTCTGCACCGTTAGGTTAGGTAACTAACGCCAGAGCGTGGCAGGGCTAGCGCGGGTGTAAAACATAAGCAACGTCTATATAATATATCATATATACTATTTATAATATCTATCTGAACACATCACATGATCACATCACGGATAACGCAGCAGAAAAATATCATATGAAATATTGGATATACTAGGACGTCCGTGTTTTCAATACGAGCCAGTATAAAACACGGATTCCATGGTCGTGATGAATATCCAATCCCACACCCTTAGACCCCTACGAGAGCGGCAAGCAACCCTACCAATTCTAGGGTTAGGAGACCCGGACTCGACTCCTCGAGATGGTCTCCCACTGGACCCTAGACCCCGGTTACTTGTGATCCCCTCCTTGGGTCTATCCTAATGCGGAAAAGTAAATAATATACAAATGGTGACAACATCCGCAACCTGGAAGTGCCCCAATAAAAGAATATTACATACAAGTTTTTACATGAATGAAAAGGAAAAACACTCATCTCACATTAAAAAAACCCCGGCTATTCAAACACGACGATCCAATATAACATATCCAGCAACACATAATATCACATGTCATCAACGTAAGTAAATATGTGCATCCCAATTGTCGTTGACATATAGCAACGAAACCGGCGATATCACATATTACACTTACGGTCATAGAAAAGAAAATGTAAAACTACAACAGTTGGAATCCGCAAACTCTTTAGACATCGCATGCCTAGCCAAATGAATTCCTTAGACATCGCATGCCTAACAATTATAAACCCCGCATTTTAGTCTCATTATCGAAAACACTTTTCAATATAAAGTCGGGCAATTCAACAGGATTCCCGGCATCCAAAACGAATGTTCGTCGCAAACTTCAGTAGACGGCCGCACCCCCGATACCGTCGACGAAGTGCACCAAGGCGGAACACCGCTGCCGCGAGCACCCAAACGGATGCTTTCGGTGACGGGGTTCTCCTACAGTCACTTGATCGGGGCTATGGAGTGAGGATGTCTATTAAGTTTACCCGGCGAGTATCCGCGTACGCTACGTGATTGCGACGGACTTTTGATCACATCAAAATTCCGTGGCAACCGATCAAGTGAGACTAAACCGCTAGATTTATAACATCATTCAGTTATCTCATAACTACTTGTGAATTCCAAATGTTGTATCACAATCCGGATAAATAGAAAAATGTTAAACTTTCCGATCGAACAATCGAACACCCAAGTTTTCCCGATACAGCTCAACACATGAAATAAGTTTAAAAACATTCACTTCGTGCCTCAGTACCAACGGTCCAGCCGTAGAAAGGTCAAGCCAACGCCTCACATGTGGCACGCCGTACTGCCCCAAACCCTGAGGTTCAAAGGGCAGTTCAAGACGGTCACATAATCGAGTTAAGGTTTGTTGTCTTCTAGAGGGACCATCGTGTTACTTGCACTACTTGGAACGTCATTAAACTACGGAAATATCCAACAATTGGAAATTTCCCGGCAGGGGAAAAAGTGGGTATTTATATCCGGTCGAACTTTTTAACATATTCTAAAATTACCCGGGAAAAACACACTGACAAAATTAGACAATCCGATTGAATATATCGAGTCCCCAATACAACCCAGAAAACTCAACTCTTGAGTATAATTTAAAAAATCCTAGAAAATCCAGAACCAAAGTATAAAAATTACTGTGCAAAATTTATTGGCCAATGTGACCAAACGGCCGCGGAACCGCCGCAGAAGCCATGCTTCTGCCGCTGTTCCGCGGCGGTTTAGATTAATCACGATCTCGTTTTGCACCATAATTCTTAGATCTTCCTGCTGAATTTTTTAAGAATTTTTAATCTGGAAAAAACCCAGTTTTTGAAAAAAGTCCATAGAGCAAATTTGTGTTAGGGTTTCGGTTCAATCGGATTTCTAACTCCGTCTACGCATCGCCTAAGGCTCTAGCTAGGCTCTGATACCACTGTAGGGTTCCTAGGCACACTAATGAGGTCTCACAAGTGATCAAACATGGCCAATTAAAATTTTACAAGTGCCGAGAAACCCTAATACGGATCGTTAACTAGATGTATAGGCGATGCAATACAAATAAACGAATTTATAGCTAAAGGGAAGGGGCTACAACCTTTGTAGATCCGGTCCTCCACCTCCATGGCTCCATGATGAAGTCCCCTCGCTGTCCATATCGGATCCCGGACTCTAGCATCGGCTTCATCGGAGAAATGGGCGGGCTAGGTCGTCGGCTTCGATGCCGAAGATGATCTACGTCGAGGCAACTCAAGATCAAGCTCCAACTTCACCAAGTCATGAAACTTGTGAAGATAACACCCCATACTACTTGGCAAGAGGTAGAGGATGAAGAAATAGGAAGTGGGTTCTCTTTGGATTTGGATTTCTCACTTGGAATCAACACTTGATAAATTTCAAGAAAGCTTTTCTTTCTTCATCAAGAAGAAGAAGAAGAAAAGAATGGAAAATAAAATGGAAGTAATATGTAGAGAATAATCAAGTGATGGTTATCATAATGTAACCATGGTAAAGTGTAGAGAATAAACTAGGGTTAGGTGAATAGTTAGGTTTAGTGGTAAAAACAAAATGGAAGACTTTTCAAAGATGCTTTGAAGCTTCAAGAAGCTTTTAGCAAAGAACAAATAAATCCACCATTTTATTTTGCCAAAAATGATTAAATAAATAAACAAACAAATAAATAAAATCAAAACCCTAACCATTACACAACCATGGTTTAATCATACACTTAACCAAGTTAGCATGTATCATCAAACATGATACAATCAAGTGCACATAAAAATATATCACATATACAATGTGCACATCAAGTGAGAAAATCCATTTAAAGTGAACTAATATTAGTTAATGCAAAGTAATATATCAAATATATAATTATGCATTAAATCATTAAATCAATACTTGATTTAACGATCCGGTCATATCGCATATAACCGACTAATATCCAATGTATCGACTTATCGAATCAATCCTTGATTCGATAACTAGATTATATCGCATACAACCAATCGAAACATTCATCGCGAGAATAGAATACGGTATCACATACAATCATTATTCTCGGTCCCGCACATATCTCATATGCGCTCCTATTTCGTTTCGCTCGAGCCAGGAAACCTCTGTGTAAGACTCTAAAGACTCGTCAATACGCCGGCAGCAGATAATGATCATATCAAGCACCCACAAGCCGCAAGCGGTCTGCTAAACGTAACGGCCACCCGGGTATTAAGCAATCAGAAGATCGATGAGCAAGCCCGCTCACACTCCTGTGAATCCAACCAGTAACACTTACCGTACAGTCCGGTCTGTTCGTCTGATATGTCGCATATCTCACCTAGGGGTGGTAAACGTCAGACCCCAGTAGCTTGATAAGTCATGCCGACGCAAGGTCCATAATATTCGTGAAACTACTGATAACTCTTACCAGTATATCACTGCAACCCTGGCCAGGGATTTCCTGTTATGGCCAGTCGAGCATAGCACAACATCAACCCCCAATACCGGGAGAGACGAATCCCCTCCTATCGCTCATTGCCTCTATGTGAATCGGGACTGTACCCAAAAACCACCTGTTCGCATGACTCAGTAGAGCCGTGGTAGGGTGGAAATCAAAGCACAGTGGGAGACACACAAGACTCTATGACGATCTCGGGTCAACAGACTAAGCTGTACCAGTGTCACCAGAGAACTGCCATCTGACGTGAGGTATAATACCATCTTGGAGTTCTCGGCGAGTCCGTTCAGTGTACCCAGTCTCCACTGAGTACCCGCATACCATCTCTGTCAAACACCAATGGATATGGGATTATCCATCGCCCATCACATGGGTCGAGAAGATATACGCTAGTCTACTCTGGAATATCGATGCCCCGTCTCGATATTCCCATGACTAGGAACAATGAAGGATGTACTCATTGACTACCCAGGCCCCACTAGTATGATCTTTATCATAGTCCTGGAAGTCGAGCACACATCCTAAAGGCTTTATCAACATGTAATCAGAGAGACAGAGAGTATACATGTTAAGATAAAGACCAACCAGATAGCGTACTATCATGTCGAGCAAGAAAGTCCTACCTATATATGTCCCAGCATCCACTACAATATACATCCTATGTACAGTAATGGCCTCTAGGGCATACATATAACTAACAGTTTTAAAAAGATACAAAAATCTCACTAAATTTTTTGAAAGCAGTTTTCTTCAGTACATGCATTCTGTTGATGCATTCATACATCATCCTTATGATATATTGCTACCTGAGGCACTGACACGGGCATATGGGATTACACTTGGGTTAGACATGTACCCTAGCCATTGTTATAGGCTGCTGGTTATATATTTGAGGATATATTATGATCATATGGCCTAGGATTGCGTTGTTCATGCGGTTTCTGTTCGTAGATGTTTTTCTACTCACGAGTTGGCAACTCACCCCCGTTGTGCCACAGTTTCTTGCAGGTTTTGCCGTACAGGTTTCTTTATGGCTTTGCTGGCACTGCTTCTTTCGGGTGACTTGCTAGTAGGTGGGTTTATTTGTATCGTACCCATCATTATACATTGTATATTATTATTCAGTTGTATCTAGAAGTTCCATCAACCAAACATGTATTTTATTTCAGAGATAAAGACCAGTGATGTTTATTCTTTCGACCTTAGAGTCGCGCGTTGTATTTCTATGGATTTCTTGTTGTTTTGAGTTTCCTTTTGAGTTTTGATCCTCGCCCTTGGCGTTGTATATTATATTGCTTGTGTAGTTGTGACCGTCGATTGACGAAGAGCTAGCTCCCGCTTGGGGATGCCTTTTATTGTTTTCGTATACTATTCATGTTGTATTCTGTTTGGGGGCTAGTATTTACAAAGGAGACTCTGCTAAAATTTTCAGGAAATATTTGATGTTTTTTTAAAAAAACGCATAATTTGGCTTATGCTATTAAAACTAATTGATTTAAATTGGTTTTCCTTCACTCTACTACTTTTCTTGGTTTGGATTTTTGGGTTTCGGCTTACTTAGATTACGTACGCCTCAAGACGTTCGTAGTTTAAGTGCCGGTCATGTTCCATACGTTCGGGACGTGACAAAGTTGGTATCAAAGCGTTAGGTTTTACCTTCGGAGCGTAGGATGGCCCTTGGTTGATGGAATAGGTGACTAAAGCAGAGTGATGTACCGTGGGTATGTTCTGCGGCGTACTTACGATACGCTACTCTACTTAAGAAGCCTTAGGATGTACATTTCTTTGTTCGGTATTATATTCTTTCCTATGATCTAGCCTCATCGGTACCAGTTATGGTTTTGCTGCCACGATTACGGGCAGGGAGAGCTACGGCTACAGTTGCGGTCAGCACGAGCTCGTTAAGAACGAGGACTGACCAGGGCGTAATTTCGGCGACACACGATTGCAGAGATGTGTCTTTTTATTATGTTTTCGCGCCATGAGCGTTTGATGGATCGCTGTATGAGGTTACTCAGACATGCAGATCAGCACCAGAGGATTGGGCTATGTAGGGTTCCTATGCACTCTTGTGAAGGTTCATAAGGCATCAAACATGCCCGGATAAAATTTTAGACGTGCCGAACAACCCAAAGACGGGATCTTTGCTAGATTATTAGGGTTTAACATGCAAGATGATATCTTTAAAGCTAAGTGTGAGGGATTACAACCTTTGTAGTCCGCTCCTTCGCTTCACAAGCTCCGAGTAGAAGTCCCTTTGCCGCGATCCACGATCTCCCGGACTCAAGAGAGGCTCCACGACTCGAACGATCCATGCTAGCTTGAAGTGTTCCGATTCTCCGATGATCTACGTCGAAGTTGGTATAACCCAAGCTTTCTCACTCTAAAGATATGAACACCCTAATCTAATAGGCTAGATTAGATGAGGATGATGGAGTAGTATTTATGCTTTCTTTTTATTTCACTTTCTCACAAGAAATCATCACAAAAAGGATTAACTAGTGAGCTCTCTCTCTCAAAACTCAAGAGAGAAGAAGATGAAGAATGAAAAGAATAATCCTTTTGTGATGAATAGTATTCAAGTGTATATGATTGATTATCTAACCATGGTCAAGGATGATAGGATAAAAGCTGTAGATAATAAACTAGAGTTAGGGTTTAGTTAGGTTAAGGATAAGTATCAACCATAATATCTTAACCAAGACAAAATAGAATTCTTCTAGAATGAACAAGAAGAAGCTAACCCTAATCAAACCCTAATCCCTTTTTATCATCCTTAAACATGTTTTATAATAAATCATATTATGTCACAATAATATATATCACATATATATTATATATTTGCAACAAAAGAAAATAATACATTTAACATATATCGCATATATATCAATGTATTAATCCGGTGAGAAAATGAAATAATAAAGCGAGCCAATATTAGATAATATAATATAATATATCATATATATTATTATACATTAAATCATCGAATCAACACTTGATCCAACGATCCGGCTATATCGAATATAACCGGCTAATATATCATGTACCGATTCATCGAATCAACACTTGATCCGATGTCCCGATTCATATCTAAATATCACGAGAATATAATACGGTATCTCATATCGCATTATCCTCGGTCCTGCACATATCACATATGTGCCTCTACTCCGTTTCGCCTGAGCCAAGAAACCTCTGTGTAGGACTCTAAAGAATCGTCAATACGCCGGTAGCAGGTGATGATCATATCAAACACCCACAAGCTGCAAGCGGTCAGCTAAACGTAACAGCCACCCAGGTATTGAGCGATCAGAAGATCAATAAGCTAGCCTGTCCGTTCTCCTGTGAATCCAATCAGTAACACTCCCGTACAGTCCGGTCTGTTCGTCTGATATGTCACATATCAAGTCTAGGGGTGGTATACGTCAGACCCCAGTAACCGATAAGTTGTGTCAATGTGAGGCTCATAACAGGTCGAGAAACTACTAGTAACACTTACCAGTAAATCTCTATATCAGCCCTGGCCAGGGACTTCCAGTTATAGCCAATCGAACACAGCACAACATCAACTCCCTATACCGGGAGAGACGAATCCTCTCCTATCGCTCATTGCCTCCATGTGATTCGGAACTGTACCCAAAAGCCACCGTTTTGCACGCCCTCTTGGACGTGGTAAGGTGGAAATCAAAGCACAGTGGGAATCACACAAGACTCTATGACGATCTCGGGTCTACAGACTACCCTGTACCAGTGTCACCGGAGAACTGCCATCTGACGTGTGGTATATCACCAACTGGGAGTTCTCGGTGAGTCCGTCCAGTGTACCCGGTCTCCACTGAGCACCCGTACACCATCCTTGATGTCAAACACCGATGGATATGGGATCATCCATCGCCCATCATATGGGTCAAGATGCGTATACGCTAGTCTACTCTGGTGTATCGATGTCCTGTCTCGATAAACCATCGACTAGGAACATTTATAGGATGTACTCATCGACTACCGTGGCCCCACTAGTATGATCTCATCATAATCCCAGTAGTCGAGTACAGATCCTAAGGGCTTTATCAACATGTGAGAGAAAGACAGTAAACCAATACAAGTTAACATGTTAAGATAAAGTGAAACCAAATAGCATACTATCATGACGAGCAAGAAAGTCCTCTCTGTATATATCCGAGCATCCATTATAATATACATCAAATGTACAACAATGGCCTCTAGGGCATATACATGACTAACAATCTCCCACTTGCACTAAGGCCAGCTGCTGTAGTATCTCATACCTAGCATCCCGAATAATCTCTCAAACTGTATCTGGGGAATGGTCTTCGTGAGTGGATCCGCAGTGTTGTCCTTCGTATCTACTCTCCTGACCTCGATCTCCCGGCGATCAACTATCTCCCTGATCAGGTGATACCGCCTCAGAATATGTCTGGATTTCTGATGGGATCTGGGTTCTTTGGCCAAAGCCACAGCTCCATTGTTATCGAATACAGAGGTATTGGATGTACAATGGATGGAACCACACCAAGTTCAGTGATGAACTTCTTCATCCAGACAGCCTCTTTGGCAGCATCGTTGGCAGCGATGTATTCAGCCACCATCGTCGAGTCTGCAACGGTATCTTGTTTGGAACTCTTCCAACATACCGCCCCTCCATTAAGGGTAAAGACAAATCCCGATTGCGACTTTGAGTCATCCTTATCACTTTGGAAGCTGGAATCGGTAAAAGACTCCACCCGGAGTTCTCCGTTACCATACACCAAGAACATATCTCTAGTCCTTCGCAAGTACTTGAGAATGTTCTTCACAGCCGTCCAGTGACTCTCTCCAGGATCTGCTTGATACCGACTCACTACACTTAGTGAGTATGCAACATCGGGTCTGGTACATAGCATCGCATACATGATAGAGCCTACTGCCGAAGCATAGGGTATCCCTTGCATGTGAGCTCTCTCCAAATCAGTCTTAGGAGACATCTCTTTGGAGAGAGTGAGTCCAGAGATCGTGGGTTGGTTCCCATGATTGGATTCTTCCATACTAAATCTCTTTAGTATGGTGTCAATGTACCTGGATTGGGACAATCCCAGTATCCGTTTGGATCTATCTCTATAGATCCTAATTCCCAATATACAGGAGGCATCACCTAGATCTTTCATTGAGAATCTCTGTGATAAGAAGAGCTTGACTGATTGCAGCATAGGAATATCATTTCCTATCAAGAGTATGTCATCCACGTACAATACGAGGAAGACAACCTTACTCTCTGCTACCTTCTTATAGATACAAGGTTCATCTATGTTTTTGATGCAGTCAAACTCTTTGACTACTACATCAAAACAGATGTTCCAACTCCGCGATGCTTGCTTTAACCCATAAATGGATTTAAGCAGCTTGCACACCTTTCCGCTGCTCCCACTATCTACGAAGCCCTCTGGCTGAGTCATGTACACGCACTCTTCTAAATCACCATTTAGAAAGGCGGTCTTAACATCCATTTGCCAGATTTCGTAGTCATGGTATGCAGCAATGGCAGGTAAGATCCGGATGGACTTAAGCATAGCTTCTGGAGAAAAGGTTTCGTCATAGTCCACACCTGGTCGTTGACGAAATCCCTTTGCTACAAGTCTAGCTTTGAAAGTCTCAACTTTTCCATCTACACCAAATTTCTTTTTAAAAATCCACTTGCTCCCAATGGGTTTTACCTTTTCAGGAGCATTTTCCAAAATCCACACTTTATTGGTGTATATGGATTCCATCTCAGATCGCATTGCATCCAGCCATTTCACAGAGTCACCACTCGTGATGGCCTGCTCGAAACTAGTCGGGTCATCATCTTCCATGATGCAATCCTCGTTTCCACCATCAATGAGAAAACCGTAGTATCTCTCAGGTGGATAAGAAACCCTACTAGATCGGTGGAGAGGCTGGGGTTTGTCGGGTACTACTGAATCCTCTGGTTCTACTAAATCTTCAGTTGCAATTTGTGTTTCTGGAACCTCTTCCAGCTCTACCTCTTTGCCACTAATTTCTTTTGCAAGAAATTCCTTTTCTAAAAAGGTGGCATATTGAGAAACAAACACTTTTTGTTCCTCAGCGTGATAGAAAATATATCCTTGGGAATTCTTAGGATATCCCACAAATTTGCAAAGAACTGATCGTGCCTCGAGTTTGTCTGGATTTTGTCTTTTGACATAGGCCGGACAACCCCATATCTTAACTCGTTTAAAATATGGTCTCTTCCCACTCCATATCTCATATGGTGTGGTAGGTACAGATTTAGACGGAACTAGATTCAATATGTATATGGCTGTCTCAAGCGCATATCCCCAGAAGGAAATAGGTAACTCTGCATCGCTCATCATAGATCGCACCATATCTAATAGGGTCCGATTCCTTCGTTCCGATACACCGTTGTGCTGTGGTGTATATGGAGGAGTAAGCTGGGAGAGAATCCCATTCTCTTTTAGATAATCTAGGAACTCACTGCTTAAGTATTCACCTCCTCGATCAGATCGAAGAATTTTAATACTTTTGCCCGTTTGGTTCTCTACTTCGTGCTTATATTCTCTGAATTTCTCAAAAGCTTCAGAATTGTGTTTCATCAGAAACACATGTCCGTATCTAGAGAGATCGTCAGTGAATGTAATGAAGTAGGAAGAACCGTTCCTGGCATGAGTAGACATGGGACCGCATACATCACTATGTATTAGTTCTAAGAGTTCAGTAGCTCTTTCTCCGTGTCCACTAAACGGAGCTTTGGTCATTTTTCCTTTGAGACATGAATGGCAAGTATCATAAGATGATAATTCGAACGGATTCAAATAACCATCCTTATGTAACTTAGCCAGTCGTATCGCATTGATATGACCAAGTCTACAATGCCACAAGTAGGATTCGTTCATATCTGAACTTTTCCTCTTGTGTGTGTTTTGTATATTCAGGACTGTATTCTGATTCAGAATGAATATGCCATTATGTAACGAGCCTGATGCAATCAACTTTTGATCTAGGAATATGTTCATAACATTATCCTTTACTACAAAATTATATCCTTCTTTACTTAATAAAGAAACTGATATAATGTTCCACATCATGTTCGGTATATAATAGCACTCATTTAGAATCAGTGTATTACGACTTGGTAATACAAGGTGATATTCGCCAACTGCTTTGGCTGCAATACTTGTACCGTTCCCTACTTGAACGGAATGATCACCTTTTCCCAGTTCTCTACCTTTACGTAGCCCATATAACAATTTACATATGTGGGATCCCGATCCGGTATCCAATACCCAGGACGTAGGGTGAACTGAGAAACAGTTCTCAATAACTAACACACCTGAAGAAGATGCATCAATATGCACGTTCTTTTGGGCGGCGTGAGAATCCAGATATTCTCCTATTTCCTGTTCAGTCTTATAACTCTTATAAGAAAGAACGGGTCCAACGTTCCCCTGCTCAGTATAATAAGCGGGTTCAATCAATACATCCATATTATTATCTTGATTATGGCCTGACATGGTCGCTACCTGGAGAGAGAGAGAAGAAAACACTTTAGCGTATGCTCTTGCAAGATTAGATTGGTTATTATCTTATCTAATCAGGATGTCTCCCACTGTTTTTATCAAATCTACCTTCAAACTCTAAAAGGTAAGATTAGCCGGGATTAATTACACTCTACAATTTCGTCAATCTTTCAGCCAGATCAGTGTCGGTACTTTGAGGGAGGTTCCCCGTGCTTTCGCACGGACCTAATTAAAGTAAACCTCGTTTTCCCAGAGGCGTAACCCCGTTAGCACTTTTCTAGACACCTACTTGATCGACTAATTGTCCTGTGTAAAACTCTCCCAGGAGTAACTCTTACTCGCAGTGGGTATCGGGATCCAACTATCTCATAGAAAGTATGCAATCTCATTGCATATTTCAACACTTGAAATTCCCGATAATATTTTGCCCCTAGCGATCTATGACCTTAACTAAGTCAACAAACCATAAATCGCAAGTCAAGTTCACCCCGTACATTTCCCGATTGAATTAAACCCACCCGTACGACCCTTAACTGAGTCAACAAGGCCGTACGAATACCCTAATCCAATCGCATCTCATGTTATAGCAGATAAACATTACTTAGCTACCGTACATTATGCCTTAACTAAGTCAACAAACATAGCACGAATACTAAATAATATCTATCTGAAATGACGGAGGGCTACGCAGGTTTTTCAGAAAACCCTGAGCGTAATGAACTTGATATCGTCGTAGAATCATGTAGTTTTTGAAAAAGGAGTGTTTTTGAGGCTTTTCTTGGTTTTGCTAAAGAGGTCACTCCCGGTGAAGGGATCTCGGCTCTTTCCTCATCGAATAAGGTGCAGGACATATCATATATATCACTGTGCAAAGCAAAACTCTAAAAGCAATCAAAAGACAAACCGGGTTTTGTAGCATCTGCCAGTTTCGCTAAAGAGGTCACTCCCGGTGAAGGGATCTCGGCTCTTTCCCCATCGAATAAGGTGCAGGATATATCATATATATCACTGTGCAAAGCAAAACTGTAGCTACCCTTTTTATAAAGTTTTGATTCTACAACATCTTTAGGTTTCTTTTCTATTTATTAATCTCATTAATAAAATCCCATCAGCTTATGCTTCCTAAGCATCACAAATAAATATGACGTACACTTATGCCATCCGCATTCGCCTCGATGTCCCCTCGTGCACCGTTAGGTTAGATAACTAACGACAGAGCAGGGCAGGGCTAGTGCGGGTGTAAAACATAAGTAACGTCTATATAATATATCATATATACTATATACTGTATCCATCAGAACATATCAAATGATCACATCACAGATATCGCAGCAGAAACATAAATATAATATGGGATATACTAGGATGTCCGTATTTAGTATTTAGCCAACAATAGAAAATACGGATTCCACAGTCGCGATGAATAGCCAAGCCCACACCCTGGACCCCAACGAGAGCGGCAAGCGACCTTACCAATTTTGGAGTTTAGGAGACCCGGTCTCGACTCCTCGAGATGGCCTCCCACTGAACCCTAGAGCCCGGTCACCTGTGCTCCCCTCCTTGGGTCCATCCTAATGCGGAAAAGTAAATAATATACAACACTGGTGGCATCAACCTCAACCTGGAAGTGCCCCAAATAAAAGAATATTACATTACATTTGAATTTACATGAATGAAAATATAAAACTCTCATCTCACATAAAACCCCCGGCTATTCAATCGCGACAATCCTGCACATCATATCTCAGCAACACATAATATCTCATATCATCAACGTAAGTAAGTATGCATACACCGATCGTCGTCGATGTATAGCAACGAAAACCGGCAATACAACTACATACTACACTTACGGTCACATAAAAGAAAGTGTAAAACTACAATATTTGGAATCCACAATCACTTTAGACATCGCAAATCCGAAATATCACATACTTCACATTTCATGCCTAACACAATGAATTCCACATATTGTATCACATTCCAGATAAATAGACAGTATTAAACTTTTCGAACAGATAATCAAATACCCAAAATTTCCCAAAGCGCTCAACACTTGAGCGGAGTTCAAATAATCCCAGAATATGTCATAGTACCAGTGATCCAGCCGTAGAAGGGTCAAGCCAACGCCTCACATGTGGCACGCCGTACTGCCCCAAACCCGAAGGTTCAAAAGGCAGTTGAAGACGGTCACATAATCGAGTTAAGCTTTGTTGACTTCTAGAGGGTCCACCGCTTAACTTGTACAATTTTTCCGAAAGATTTAAACCCGATAAAAATTCAACACTTGAAAGTTTGCCGTACCGGGAAACAGTGAGTTAATGATATCCGTTCGAATAGTTTAACAGTTTGTAAATATCCGGAAAAAAAAACGAATTTAAATATTTCGATCGAATCTACGATTACAAAAGAAACCCCAGAATACTCAACACTTGAGTCAGTATAAAAATACCCATAAAATAGTAAATACAGATACAAGAATTACTGTGCACAAAACCGTGCCTAATACACTTATACGGCCGCGGAACCGCCGCCAATGGAGGGTCTTTGCCGCGGTTCCGCGGCTAAGTTGTCGAATTGGTGGCACGAATTTCACCATAATTCTTATATTTTCTTACTGTATTTTTCAGGTATTTTTAATTCAGAAAAACCCCAGATTTTGAAAAATTTCCAGAGAGGGGGTAAATTTCGTCGGTTCGGGTTCGATCGGAGTTTTAACTTCGTAAACACGTCGCCTAATGCTCTAGCTAGGCTCTGATACCACTGTAGGGTTCCTAGGCACTCTTTTGAAGGTTCATAAGGCATCAAACATGCCCGGATAAAATTTTAGACGTGCCGAACAACCCAAAAACGGGATCTTTGCTAGATTATTAGGGTTTAGCATGCAAGATGATATCTTTAAAGCTAAGTGTGAGGGATTACAACCTTTGTAGTCCGCTCCTTCACAAGCTCCGAGTAGAAGTCCCTTTTCCGCGATCCACGATCTCCCGGACTCAAGAGAGGCTCCACGACTCGAACGATCCATGCTAGCTTGAAGTGTTCCAATTCTCCGATGATCTACGTCGAAATTGCTATAACCCAAGCTTTCTCACTCTAAAGAGATGAACACCCTAATCTAATGGGCTAGATTAGATGAGGATGATGGAGTAGTATTTATGCTTTCTTTTTATTTCACTTTCTCACAAGAAATCATCACAAAAAGGATTAACTAGTGAGCTCTCTCTCTCAAAACTCAAGAGAGAAGAAGATGAAGAATGAAAAGAATAATCCTTTTGTGATGAATAGTATTCAAGTGTATATGATTGATTATCTAACCATGGTCAAGGATGATAGGATAAAAGTTGTAGAGAATAAACTAGAGTTAGGGTTTAGTTAGGTTAAGGATAAGTATCAACCATAATATCTTAACCAAGACAAAATAGAATCCTTCTAGAATGAACAAGAAGAAGCTAACCCTAATCAAACCCTAATCCCTTTTTATCATCCTTAAACATGTTTTATAATAAATCATATTATGTCACAATAATATATATCACATATATATTATATATTTGCAACAAAAGAAAATAATACATTTAACATATATCGCATATATATCAATGTATTAATCCGGTGAGAAAATGAAATAATAAAGCGAGCCAATATTAGATAATGTAATATAATATATCATATATATTATTATACATTAAATCATCGAATCAACACTTGATCCAACGATCCGGCTATATCGAATATAACCGGCTAATATATCATGTACCGATTCATCGAATCAACACTTGATCCGATGTCCCGATTCATATCTAAATATCACGAGAATATAATACAGTATCTCATATCGCATTATCCTCGGTCCTGCACATATCACATATGTGCCTCTACTCCGTTTCGCCTGAGCCAAGAAACCTCTGTGTAGGACTCTAAAGAATCGTCAATACGCCGGTAGCAGGTGATGATCATATCAAACACCCACAAGCTGCAAGCGGTCAGCTAAACGTAACAGCCACCCAGGTATTGATCGATCAGAAGATCAACAAGCTAGCCTGTCCGTTCTCCTGTGAATCCAATCAGTAACACTCCCGTACAGTCCGGTCTGTTCGTCTGATATGTCGCATATCAAGTCTAGGGGTGGTATACGTCAGAGCCCAGTAACCGATAAGTCGTGTCGATGTGAGGCTCATAACAGGTCGAGAAACTACTAGTAACACTTACCAGTAAATCTCTATATCAGCCCTGGCCAGGGACTTCCAGTTATAGCCAATCGAACACAGCACAACATCAAATCCCTATACCGGGAGAGACGAATCCCCTCCTATCGCTCATTGCCTCCATGTGATTCGGGACTGTACCCAAAAGCCACCATTTTGCACGCCCTCTTGGATGTGGTAAGGTGGAAATCAAAGCACAGTGGGAATCACACAAGACTCTATGACGATCTCGGGTCTACAGACTACCCTGTACCAGTGTCACCGGAGAACTGCCATCTGACGTGTGGTATATCACTAACTGGTAGTTCTCGGCGAGTCCGTCCAGTGTACCCAGTCTCCACTGAGCACCCGTACACCATCCTTGATGTCAAACACCGATGGATATGGGATTATCCATCGCCCATCATATGGGTCAAGATGCGTATACGCTAGTCTACTCTGGTGTATCGATGTCCTGTCTCGATAAACCATCGACTAGGAACATTTATAAGATGTACTCATCGACTACCGTGGCCCTACTAGTATGATCTCATCATAATCCCAGTAGTCGAGTACAGATCCTAAGGGCTTTATCAACATGTGAGAGAAAGACAGTAAACCAATACAAGTCAACATGTTAAGATAAAGTGAAACCAAATAGCATACTATCATGACGAGCAAGAAAGTCCTCTCTGTATATATCCAAGCATCCATTATAATATACATCAAATGTACAACAATGGCCTCTAGGGCATATACATGACTAACAGGCCACCAACAGAGGCCAACCAGATTTTGATGACCGTTGGCGTATTGCTTACTCCTGATGATTGAGGCACTGTTCAGCGTGCAGACGAGTGAGCCAGTCATCGCAGCGAACAACGAGATATCGCCCCAGATGTTGAAGCTATTGCAGTACGAGTTGTACTAAGAGATGATAGAAGGTCGCTAGTCACCGAAGATGAATGGCTAGGACATATGGTTCGTTCGCTACCCCGATGCTAGGTCATCAGATAGATTGATTCCAGCTAGAAACGACTTCACGCGGAGACGTTGAAAGTCGACAGAGACGATCGAATGTCAGAAACTTATTATTCCAAGTTTAAAGTATTCGGAAAGACATGCAGGCAATTTTATGGACCCTCTAGAAGAATGAAACCCTAACTCGACTTAATGACCGTGTGAAAGCCTTTGAACCTTAGGGTTTGCGGCAGTTTCGCGGCGCCATTAGTGAGGCTTGGGTTTGCCCTTCTACGGCTGGACCACCGATGCTGTGGTATGTACTTGATACTGTTAAACTGTACCAAGATGTTGAGCTCTTGGGAGGATTATGAGGTTTTGACGAATCGATCAAATGGTTCGACTTCATTCGGATGCTATGCGATGAGATGCATTTCTTGGGAGACTTCAGATACGAGGATAGCCGTTGGAGCTCAATCCTTGCAGCCACGACGAGACGAGTCCGAAGCAGTCGACATTGGAGAAAAGTAGAGTAAGAGGTTCGTACGAGATCTTGATGAGACGACGTTCCACTCCGCCGACATCAGAGATGCGATACGCATGCCGAGGCATTGTACTGGGATGTACCTTCCAAAAGGAGTCGTGATGAGTATGCAGCCGTTCTGGAACAAGAAATAGATATTGTAAAAGGATGATAACTTCCGGACAGTTCGGCAGAGATGAGATTTTGGAGAGATCTCGATAGGACCTTTCTGGAATAAATTACGAGAAGACTTGGACCCAGGAGTGGTCATGTTATGCACACCGGCAGGCCAGAGTTCAGGATCGTCGACGAGACATGCTATGAGCGACCATGACAGTTGGCCAGAGATTCTTGGAGGATGTGCTTGAACGGGACTATTCCGCTATACATGATTTCGGTATTTTGGGCGATCTATTCGCATGATTGATTTTGATGATTGAGTTTCATGATATTTGTTTTCATGCACCATGGTCGCACCTACTGAGTATTTATGATTTTTGCACAGTTGTTGCACTTGATATCGTTTTCGTGCCTTGGTTTCTCACGTTTATGATTTTATGGGTTTCATACAGTTGAGTTGATTTTGTGCGTATATACGCACACGATTTGATTTTTGCACTTGGTATGGTTCACATATACTTGCAGTGCAGTGATACGCATTTTGTGCACTACAGTTGCACTAGACTTCGATTTCGATGGTGATGCTCGATATTTGTTTGTGCACCTTATGCACCTGATTGGATTTTGCGCATGTTCGGCGCTTGATATTGGATTTCATGATTTCGTGCTTGATGGATGCACCTGATTTGGATTTTCGCGCATGTTGGGCGCATGTTATGAGATACGATTTTGGTGCACACCAGATGCACTAAATCAAGATTCTTTGTGCATGTCAGATGCACCTGTTTTGCTGTCAGGCACACCTGTTGCCCTTGACAGATGTTTCGTGTTGCGCCACGGCAGCGCCCCGGCTTCTTACTCGAGGCCAAAATGCGGAATCAAAAATTTTCCTTACTCGGAAACCGGCGCTACCGCGGACAATTACCCGGATCGTTTACCATTAACCTATACTAGCTAACAAGAGATGGGAAAAGAAGTATACCGAGTGATCCGAGTCCTCCGGTCTTCTCGTCATCGTCCCGATCTCCCGCGGAAAGTGTAGTCTCCATATCGTCGCCTCCTCGCCGGAAAGGGCACCACATCACCTTCGTCTTTTACGGGCTCCCGCCTCAATACCGAGGCAACTCGGGCATGAAGCCGGCAACTCGACATGCCCAAGATATGCTGTAGAATGTAGTGTAGAAGATGGTTGTCTCACTTTGGGGTTGGTTGCCATGATGGAGGAATCAATAAGAAATGAACTTGGGTTTTTGTAGCAATGGAAAAATGAGATGAAACAATAATTTTTCCCACACCCTCACCAAAAAGAAAATGAACCATCATCATCTCTAATGTGGCCGGCCAAGTCCTTATAGAAATGGTGGTGGGGGTGTGAACAAAAGCAAGAGGGAGGTGATGGTAGGATGAAGGAAGTGGTGACCACAACCTAGACAAAGAAACATGCAAGCATGCTTCAACTCACATCAACCATACCCTTTCCCAATCACAATTAAAGAAAGTCATGGTGCAAGAAAAGAAAGCTATCATAATAGATCTTTATGCAAGAAAACCCTCCACAAAGAGTTATTTGCAAAACTGCAAATAACCCCCTCTATCGGTAAAGTCCGGCCGGGAAAGAACAAAGGAAAACCGGCCGGAACGGAATGCAAACTGGCAACTCCAGAAAACTGGTCCCGTAATAAATTACAGGAAAACCCCGACACTGTGCATACACACCCGCATCTGTATTCCGACCGGATACAAATGCAATGAGACAAAATCTACACTGTACTAAACTAGGACCGGCTTAAACCAAAGCCGGCTAGTAATAATCGTTCGATCCTGATCCGTACAATACCGCACGTATCTGATCGAACTCTGCCATATATCCATACGGCTACTAGTACAAACCGTCTGATCCTGATCCGTGCAATACCGCACGTATCTGATCGGACCCTGCCATATCTCCATACGGCCTCTACAGCGTTTCGCCCGAAAGCTGAGTAACTGAAAGTGTGGTGGACTCTAAAGACTCGTCAATACTATGGCTGTGGATTTAACCACTGGCACGTCAGAGGTATAAGCCAATACATGACGGGCCACCAGCTATTGACCAAAAGGGACGTCGATGAGGAAGCTCACCCCGACAACCAACTGAGCCTGTCAGTGACAATATCCGTACAGTCCGGTCCGTTCGTCTATGAGTATCGCATGGCGGGCCTAGGGGGTTGGTAAAAGTCAGACCCCCAAAAGCGGTACAAGTCGTGTCGGAGCGTAGCCCAGAACGCCCTGAGATATTACTGGAATACCTACCAGTAAATCTCCTGCCTCGGCCGAGGGCTTTGCATAATGGCTCTCCTAGACACAGCGCGACCTCACCCCCAATACCGGGAGAGATGAACCCCTGCAGATCCGCTCACTGCCTCCATGTGGCTCGGGACTGTACCCAACTAAAACCTGTTTGCACGACTCCTTTGAGCCGTGGTAGGGTAGTAATCAAAGTACAGTGGGAACTCACACGAGACAAATGACGATCTCAGGTCGATGAACTAACCTGTACACATGTCACCTGGGAACTGCTATCTGACATCTGGTATAAGACCAACTAGCAGGTTCCCGGCGAGTCCTGTCCGGTGTACTCATAACCCAATGAGCACCTGTATACATCTTAGGTGAACCAACTGACACCAGTGGCTTGTGAGACCGGCCACCGCCCCTCGTCGGGGTCTCGACTGTATACACTAGTCTACTAATGGAGTATCGATGCCCTGTCTCGAAACTCCTACGACTAGGGACCTTTTAAGGATGTGCTTATAGACTACCAGCTCCCACGTATATGATCGCCATCATACTGCTGGTCGTCAAGCAAGAATCCTAGGGGCTCTATCAACGTGTAATAGCGACATGTCAGGTCACCAAAAGCAGTACACGATGATAAAGATAAACCAGATAGCATACTATCATCTCGAGTAAGACTGTCCTACTGGGATAGGTCCTCCCTCAATCATTGCAATCACGTGCCTGTGATCCAATAATTGACTCTGAGGGCACTATCTCCAACAATCTCCCACTTGCACTCAAGGCTAATTATTGCGATGTCGCATACTCACAGCCCGTGTGATACCGAACACCCAACTCCTCTACTAGTCAGTCTCACAAAACCCGTTTGCGAAACTATTGCGTTCGAGGAATAGCCTCAGTGAGTGGATCCGCAGAGAAGTTTCTTTCTATGTCTCTCTATATCTCAAGTTCGCGGAGAAAACCATCTCCCGAAATGAGCAATACCTGTCTTAGAACGTCTGGATGTCTGATGGGACCTAGCTCATAAATGAACTCCAAATCCAAACTTCTTAGACTGTATCGTCAACCGAACTTAATCAGTATCCTGCGCCAAGCCTCCCTCAGTATTGCCTTGAACCGCCTGTCCAAAATACTGCCCCTCGTCAGAGGGAGAACTATAACTCTGACAACCTCCTTGTCGTCCATGTCACCTTGGAAGCCTGGAGTGATAACCGTCTCCTAAAGGAGGCAGCCGTTATCATATCCCTAGAACATTCACTTATGTTCTAAAACTGCGTCCGACTGTTCCTCCAGGATTGGATCAATATCAACTTATTGCATCTAGTGCAAGAACAACATCTGGTGTGGTACTTGACATCTCATGACTGACCCAATTGCCTAAGCAAGTGATCTGTCAATCATGCGTATCCCTCTCCCCTTTAGTCTGTAAGACACCTTTAGAGAGGGTGACTCTATTACCTGCAGGTACACTACCATGCCAGGAGTCGTCCATTCTAAATACTCATAGAATGCTGTCAAGGTACCCTGATTGGGAAACCACCCAAATCTAGATCTAAAACCATAGGTCTAGTAACCAGTATGTCTGATATAATATCCAAATCCCATGTGGAGAAAACACTGTGTGACGACCAAAGTATAACCGATCGTAGTATAGGAATATCACTTCCTACTCCCTTCTCAACAGATCCATCCCCTATTCTGATGACGTCAAACCTATGACTGTCACATCAGAAATGGATGATCTATCTCCGCTACATCTGCTTTAGTCTATAAATAGACATAAGCCTGATGTCCACCAATGCTTCCGCTGCTCCCACTGACTACGACAACCCTCTGGCAGAGTCATACAGACGTGCACTTCTAAAGCTAGTTTAGAACGACGCTATACTCATCCTCCTGCCAGATCTCGCAGCCTGGAACAACAACAACGGCAAGTGTGGGTAAACAAGAACTTCCCTGTCACCGTCCTTGAGGCTACCGTAGTACCTCTCGGGTGCCTGAAGTTACCCACCTTATCTGCGGAGTGGCCAATGGAATGTCAAATCAGATTGAATCTTTAGGTTCCTTATCAAATCTTCAGTAATCGTTTGCGGTTCTGGAATCACTTCCAGTTCTACCATACTCCCACTACTGTTTTTGAAAAAATCATTTTTAATAAAACTGTGGCGAGTCTAGAACAATATTTCTATTGATCTGCCAGATGGTAGAAAGTCAACCCTCGTCATAGCCTGGGTCAACCCACAAACAGCCATTACAGAAACGTGCCTTGAGTTATCCGGAGTCTGGTTTTAAGCATAAGCCGGACAACTCCCCATACCTTAACATCGTTAAGATATGAACTATTCTATATCCAATATAGAACCAGAGGCATTGATTTAATTGAACCAGATTCAAATCATGCAGCTGTCTCCAGTGCATGTCAACTAAATGGAAGGAGGCCGATCAGCGTTACTCAACTTAGGAATGCTTCCAATTATGAGTAACCTGAAAGAGAAGCAAGTTCTCATTACTTTCAACTGAATACCATACACAAGTATCTACATCTTCGATCACCTTGAAGAATCCCGATACTTGCAATACCTGGTTCTCTACTCTATTCTTATACCAATAACTCCTCAAAACTCAGACCCTGTGTTTCCACGAAGCACATATCTAAGAACTAGAGAAGTTAAAAGTAAACAGAATATAGTATGAGGACCAACCCCTCTGTCCTAATGGACACTGGACAACATACAATACTCTGTATAAGTCCGCTGAGTCTAACAACTCTTTCACTGTGTGTCGTAGGTTGAAAACTGTACTTATGGTTAAGAAGAATTACACCGCTGTTTAATGCTCCTTACCTAACCATCCACTGATATAGGTAAATGTCATCGACATAATATCAAAAGGTATATCTCACTCTATGAAAATAGACGTACAGATATATCAATTTGAAATTGGTGCACAACAGCGGATATTCAAAACCAAATATTTGCCGACCGGCAAACAACTCAGGTGACTTCCTCAAATATCACCGATTACAACGAATCCCGATATAATGAGGATGATCACCCAATTCCCAATAACTTACTCCCACTCATCATCTGTAAAACCATACAGGTGTGAGAATCATGCCTGGTAAATACATACCCTGGAGTAAGTGTCTAATCGGGAAATCAGTTTTCTTTTAACATTACACAGTGAAACTGAAACATTGAAATGTTTCGGTGGGGGTATCCTGGTATTCCTAGTAATGCCTCTTCCATTATCCAGATTCACAACTGTAACCGTATAATTCTTTGCCACCTCTCCAAATCCCTTTATATGTCTTTAGTCATTACCTTCTGTACACCCCTTTAAGCCAAATGGTTTTCTTCCTTCCCTACCGTTCGGCACCAGCCTATGGTTTGGAAGAAGACTATCCAAAAAGCATAAAGGGTGTACTGTCCTAATCCTAGGAGCACTCGCAACGCGAGAGAAGGTGAAGATAAAAGACACCTGAATGTACTTTATTCCTATTTCTCCTGAACCAGAATCCATCCCCGAACTGGAACAAGTTCCTTTCGAGTTCGTATATAACCATACGATGGAGTATCCAATAAACTGTGGATCTTCGTAGTGATACGGAGTGTCCTGGAGAAATACAAAGGTGATTTAGGATTGGCGAAGAAATACTTGGTTTGGTCGTGAATATCAGTCGCAATTTACTTTGCCCTCCTACTAATCCCTTGCTTTGTCTTAATCTTAATACCTTCTGCACACCGTTTAGGCTAATTGGTTTTCTTCATTCCCTACCGGTCGGCACCAGCCTAGGGTTTGGAAGAAGACTATCCAATTTGCGCAATAGGTGTACTATCTCCTAAACTAAGGAGTACTCACAACTTGAGAGAAGGTAAAAGGGAAAAGACAATTGAATAATCCTATCCGTTTTCTCCAGAACCGGAAACCATCCTCGAATTCCTTCGAGTTCGTATATAACCATACGATGGTTTTGTCCAATGGAAGTGGACGTTCGTAGTAATACGGGGTGTCCTGGAGAAAAGGGTAAAAGTAGGAGTGGCAATGAGGTTTGCAACTCTGACAATCCAAAAGCCAGTGTTAAGAAGGTTCGGTCAACTTGGTCACTGAGTCAAAGTCCAGGGTCGGGTCAATGGTCGCTGCCAGAGAGAGAAAAGAAACACTCAGCGTGCACTCTAACCTAGATCAGAATGGTTACCAATTTATCTAATCAGGAAACCTCCCACTGTACCTCAAATTCTCCTCCAAACCTGAAAGAAGAATTAGTCGGGATCACCCGAGGAGTAAACTAACTCATCAGTGGGAATCGGGATCCAACTATCATCGCATGATAACTTGACGGAATCCACTCAAGTCACCACACTCCAGAAGGTATGCGCAGGCTTGGCAAGTTTCAGTTCTTTTGAAACCCCCGATGTGATTTTTACCCCTAGGACCCAAATGACCTTGACGAATAATCAACAAATCAAAAGGTCCTAGTCAAGTTCAACCCGTCATTATCTTGATTGCGTTAAACCCACCCGCACGACCCTTGACGAATAATCAACAAAGTTGCACGACTGTCCTAACCAATCCACATATCCATGCGACAGAAAGCATTACAGAGCTACCGCACACTACGCCTCGGCGAATAGCAACGACAAACGTAGCGCTAATACTAAGCAATACTAATCCGAAATGACGGAGGGCTACGAATGGTTTCTGGCGAAAACCTTTAACGTAATGAACTTGATATCGTTGAAGGAACTGGATAACTTTTATAAAAATATAGTGACGAAAACCTTTACTAAAGAGGTCACTCCCGGTGAAGGGATCTCGGCTCTTTCCCCGTAGAATGAGGTGCAGGATATTCCAACTGAATACCACGATGCAAAGCAAAAGTAATCGGCTATAGTGAAGTTAATGCCCTGACGCAAACTTCTGTCCAAGGGGTCACTCCCGGTGAAGGGATCTCGGCCCTTGCCTCGTCGACTGAGGAGCAGGATATTCCAAATGAATACCACGATGCAAAACAAAAGTGAACGTCCTTGCAATAACAGCTTTTTGAAAAATTGTTCCAACAACATCAGATTAGGTTTGTTTAAACTTGCATTGATCCGAATCAATGCAGTCCCATCAATTGATCACACCACAAAGAACGAAAATATACTGACGTACGTATATGCCATCCGCATTCGCCACTGGGTCCCGTCATCACCCGTTAGGTTAGCTAACTAACGGCAGAGCGGGGATTGGACTAGCGCGGGTGTAAAACATATACAACATCTACTAATATATATACCAATATATAGTATTTCGCTCAAGGCGTGAATAAAATGCAACATCACAGAAATGTACAGCATCACAGAACAATACAGATGTCTGGAAGTCCCGGGTTTCACAGAGCCGCTGCAGAAACCCGACGTTCCCCTGGTCGTGTGGATAGCCTGTGCAATGAAATCCTAGACCCCTACGGGCGCGGCAAGTCACCCGCCAAAACCTGAAGCGAGGCAGCCCCCTTCAGCACCGTGAATGGACCACCCAGCACTTCACGGAATCCGGTAACTTGGGCACCCCTCCTGGGTCAACCTGTACCCCCTACGAGTGCGGCGAATAGCCCGCCAATCCTGGACTGAAGCCCCCTCCGTCTCAATGCCCTGAGATGCGGGCCCGTTGCCCTCCAGAACCCGGCTATCCGTGCACCCCACCGCGGGGCAACCCTAGTACAGAAAGTAAAATATACATACACCGGGTACATCGACCGCAACCAGGTCGTGCCCCAAAAGAATAATACAAACCGGCAGTGACGGCAGTCCACATGTCGGACGCTCGCCCCGCAATATCAAATGTACATAATACAACAAAGCTGTACTAGCATTGCATCCAGGCTATCCCCCACGACCGATCCGCAACATCACAGCATAAACATAGAACATCAACGTGAAAGTCACGTTCGCAAATCCGTCTAACCGGGCTATAGCAGTTAGACTGGATTTACCGATCGAGTGACATTCACGGTCGCAGAAATAATGTAAATACTGTGAAATAATGTGTTTAAAATTTTCCGATTGACCAAAAAATTAACAAGTGGGCCTCCAAGAAAACTGTAGCACACACAGAGAAACTTGGCCCAAATTTAATATCCCAAAAGCCCTAATTCCCTGTAAAAACATCACTGGAAAAATCTAGTCCAGAGAACAAACAGAACGGCGGCGGAAGAGCGGCGCCAAGGCGGCTTACGCCGCGCTTCCGCGGCGGATCTACAGTAACAAATGGCCAAATTTTCCCAGATGTCTTATAACTTCCTGTACATCATTCTGCAATCACCTGAAAAATTTTTCGAGCCCGGAAAAAATCGACAGAAAACTGATGTACACTAAAATACGGTTTTTGAGATTTTGGTCGATCGGAGACGCAAACACATCAAACGAAGCTAGGTAAGGTTAATGGCGTGGCTCTGATACCATGTTGCGCCACGGCAGCGCCCCGGCCTCTTACTCGAGGCCAAAATGCGGAATCAAAAATTTTCCTTACTCGGAAACCGGCGCTACCGCGGACAATTACCCGGATCGTTTACCATTAACCTATACTAGCTAACAAGAGATGGGAAAAGAAGTATACCGAGTGATCCGAGTCCTCCGGTCTTCTCGTCATCGTCCCGATCTCCCGCGGAAAGTGTAGTCTCCATATCGTCGCCTCCTCGCCGGAAAGGGCACCACATCGCCTTCGTCTTTTACGGGCTCCCGCCTCAATACCGAGGCAACTCGGGCATGAAGCCGGCAACTCGACATGCCCAAGATATGCTGTAGAATGTAGTGTAGAAGATGGTTGTCTCACTTTGGGGTTGGTTGCCATGATGGAGGAATCAATAAGAAATGAACTTGGGTTTTTGTAGCAATGGAAAAATGAGATGAAACAATAATTTTTCCCACACCCTCACCAAAAAGAAAATGAACCATCATCATCTCTAATGTGGCCGGCCAAGTCCTTATAGAAATGGTGGTGGGGGTGTGAACAAAAGCAAGAGGGAGGTGATGGTAGGATGAAGGAAGTGGTGACCACAACCTAGACAAAGAAACATGCAAGCATGCTTCAACTCACATCAACCATACCCTTTCCCAATCACAATTAAAGAAAGTCATGGTGCAAGAAAAGAAAGCTATCATAATAGATCTTTATGCAAGAAAACCCTCCACAAAGAGTTATTTGCAAAACTGCAAATAACCCCCTCCATCGGTAAAGTCCGGCCGGGAAAGAACAAAGGAAAACCGGCCGGAACGGAATGCAAACTGGCAACTCCAGAAAACTGGTCCCGTAATAAATTACAGGAAAACCCCGACACTGTGCATACACACCCGCATCTGTATTCCGACCGGATACAAATGCAATGAGACAAAATCTACACTGTACTAAACTAGGACCGGCTTAAACCAAAGCCGGCTAGTAATAATCGTTCGATCCTGATCCGTGCAATACCGCACGTATCTGATCGAACTCTGCCATATATCCATACGGCTACTAGTACAAACCGTCTGATCCTGATCCGTGCAATACCGCACGTATCTGATCGGACCCTGCCATATCTCCATACGGCCTCTACAGCGTTTCGCCCGAAAGCTGAGTAACTGAAAGTGTGGTGGACTCTAAAGACTCGTCAATACTATGGCTGTGGATTTAACCACTGGCACGTCAGAGGTATAAGCCAATACATGACGGGCCACCAGCTATTGACCAAAAGGGACGTCGATGAGGAAGCTCACCCCGACACCCAACTGAGCCTGTCAGTGACAATATCCGTACAGTCCGGTCCGTTCGTCTATGAGTATCGCATGGCGGGCCTAGGGGGTTGGTAAAAGTCAGACCCCCAAAAGCGGTACAAGTCGTGTCGGAGCGTAGCCCAGAACGCCCTAAGATATTACTGGAATACCTACCAGTAAATCTCCTGCCTCGGCCGAGGGCTTTGCGTAATGGCTCTCCTAGACACAGCGCGACCTCACCCCCAATACCGGGAGAGACGAACCCCTGCAGATCCGCTCACTGCCTCCATGTGGCTCGGGACTGTACCCAACTAAAACCTGTTTGCACGACTCCTTTGAGCCGTGGTAGGGTAGTAATCAAAGTACAGTGGGAACTCACACGAGACAAATGAAGATCTCAGGTCGATGAACTAACATGTACACATGTCACCTGGGAACTGCTATCTGACATCTGGTATAAGACCAACTAGCAGGTTCCCGGCGAGTCCTGTCCGGTGTACTCATAACCCAATGAGCACCTGTATACATCTTAGGTGAACCAACTGACACCAGTGGCTTGTGAGACCGGCCACCGCCCCTCGTCGGGGTCTCGACTGTATACACTAGTCTACTAATGGAGTATCGATGCCCTGTCTCGAAACTCCTACGACTAGGGACCTTTTAAGGATGTGCTTATAGACTACCAGCTCCCACGTATATGATCGCCATCATACTGCTGGTCGTCAAGCAAGAATCCTAGGGGCTCTATCAACGTGTAATAGCGACATGTCAGGTCACCTAAAGCAGTACACGATGATAAAGATAAACCAGATAGCATACTATCATCTCGAGTAAGACTGTCCTACTGGGATAGGTCCTCCCTCAATCATTGCAATCACGTGCCTGTGATCCAATAATTGACTCTGAGGGCACTATCTCCAACATTTCGTGCACACCCGATGCACTTAGATGTCATTTCTGTGCATATGTATAGCACATTCATGGATTTCGATTTCCGTGCGCACCCGACGCACATGGCATTCATATATATATTTAGGACCGATTTATGTTGGAGCAGTATATTTTATAATGTTTGCTATTTGGTTTAGTACTGAGCAGGATAGTCAGAGGACAGTACCTGAATGTATTTTGCATGCATTGATAGCTATCGAAGGGAATTCCAAGAAGCGAGCTATAGTCTCAGTATTTACCTACGTGTCTGATATGACACGAAACGTTTAAAACAAGAAAACCCTTCTAAATTGTTTCCAAAACGGCGGAACGTTCATTTTGAACAAAAGGTATATATGTATATGGTTATTTTCTTATGATAGACGTCCGCCACTGTGCAGTGTTATGTGCATTGCACAGCGACTTTAAAAGATTTGGCATGCATTTCCTTTAGATATTTACATATATAGATGTGATATTTACGTGTATAGTTTCGAGTTATATCATATTGGTTTTGGTATTGGATTTGACATTTGAGTCTTTATCATGACTCCGATGATTGCGGGATGCTTGACGGAGTTTTGATTTTGAGTTATATGCTCATTTTTCATGCGCATGCGCTGCGCTACGATTTGTTTTATGTATTTACGATTTCGGAGCCCCGACGACTTGATGGTTTTGCTTAGATGTTTTAGTATTTGGGGGGAGTTTTAATTTAAATTCGGGGACCAAATTTCTTTAAGGGTGGAAGATTGTAACGTTTTGAAAATGTTTTCGGTGAAATTTCGGAAAATCGGTAAAATAAGGGGGGTTTTCTGTAAAAAGTCAAAATACAAATATCTTTATTTTAAAATTAAATATACATATTCTAACTATGTAATTGCTAGTATTTGGTGTTTATTGAGCCACTAGCGAAATTTCAAATTTTCTGAAAAAAATAAATATTTTAATATTATTTTAAGCCGTCACTAATACATTTAATTAGGGAAAATTACAAATTGGAATGGGTTGAAACAAATTTTATAATTCTTGACACACTAAACTGACATGTAAAATATTATTTCTGAAACGAAATCGTTTGCCAAAACGGTTTAGAAATTATTGAAGAAAAAAGGCTTTTTTTAGTGAATTTAGTGTAAATGGTTGTTCAGGGTATAACATTTATCTTTTTCCCCCACACCCACACCCACACTCACTCACCCCTATCCCCATGTGGCTGAAATTCAGCAGCACTTCCCCCCATTTCCCCACTCCATTCCACACAAATAAGAAATGAAAACAAAAGGAAAAGTATAAGAAAAGAGGCATGGTTGTGTTGACCTTGGACTTCTTTGACTTGTCAATACTTTTCCCACGTCATTCTCTCTCCAATCTCCCCAAAATTGGCCGAACCCTCCTCTTTCTCACTGCTACAACAGCCCCCTCTCTTCTCTTTCACATTTCACCTTAAAATTTCATCACAAAATGCCCAAAAATCAACACAAAAACCTCACAAAATCAAAATCCAATCTCTACCCATTTTTTCTTGGCCCATCTAGCATGGATCTTGGTGAAAAGAGAGCAATTTGGGAGGCTTAGATTCTTGCTAGATCTCTTATTGGGAGGTATAAATCTTAACCCATGTCTTAATTGTTGGTTAATTACTCCAATTTAGTTAAATTTGGTGTTTAATTTTGATTAAATTGCAAACTTGAATTGTGGGATTAATGGAAATATGTGAGATTAAAATCAAGATAGGGTTTTATCACATCATTAAGGTTGCCATGAGTAGATTAACATGTTAATACTTGCTAAAACCTAATCTAGTTACTAGTTTCAAATTGTTAGTTGGAAATTGTGATAAATGTGCTATTTTGCTAACTAGGTTTTTTAGAAATTGATTTATAATTGGGATTAAAATCTAAATTAAGGTTTCATGTCATCATTAATATTATAATGAGTGTTTTAATGACTTTGGACCATGCAAAATCAAGCGTAGTTATTGTTTTGTGCATTTTTAGTTGAAATTGTTAAAATTAGATAAATTGCAAAACTAGAATTTTTATTTTTATAAGAATTGATGATATTAAATTCTTGAAATGGGTTGTATGACTTATTTGAGATGTTTAATAAATATTATAGCCGGTAGATTTGTTTAAACGTGGAGTTTTGTACTAAAACGGGCAATTTTTGCTTGCTAGATTTTCGGAAACATGCCTTTTAAGGTGAATTTGGGTTTTTTGTGAATTTTAACTTATTTTATATTATAGTTAGTGTTCATGGATGCGCAAATGAGTGTGTTTGGGTTTTTTCGATGGTTTAACGTTTGTACATCGACATCGAGAGTTGGTTTGACTATTCTTGCATGCGTAGGCGATAGATTTTGACCTATGCGTGATACGCGTGCCGATTTGATTTTCGTATGCCGTTTCGATTTCGAATTTGGTTTTAATGCTATACGGTGCGTTATGATATGTAGGTACCCCATGTGGACTTCGAGACGACAAGCAAGCGCGTGGCGACGTCGGCACCGGCGAGCGAGGACCAGGTGAGTAGATTTATATCTACGGGGAGAAGTCGGGTGGATGGCATATAGCACCCCCGCAGTCCATAGTATAGTTCCTATATATATGTTTATATAGGTGTTTTATGATACGAGAATGTTTATTCATGATATGATTATGTGTTCATGGATTACCTTTGGGTTAATTGCGAAACCTTAGAGTAGTTGTTATACCCACATACGCATACATAGACTTGCATACATTACTTTCTTGTGCGTAGATGGGGATGTGTATATATGTATATACACGTGGGTATGGGACTATGCATATATACATTCATATACACATGCATGGAGGATGAGGATAGTACTTGGGATTTAAGATGAGTCGATGAGATTTGATTTGAAGCCGTGAGATCGGTGATATGGCAGGGTTCGTATTTGAGATACGACGTGACGTTATAGCAGGTCCTTGACGTAGTGTTTCACACACGTGCATGCATACTTAGGCGGTATCAGTATTGTACTAGACGTAAATCAGTACCCCGATCATGATATTTAATAAAGAGGATACCAGATGAATAGTATGATGAATGTGATATTGACCCGTACCCAAATTTGGGGATGTCGTACGACGGATTTACGTACGAGCTATATATTGATGATTGATCCACACTCTTTACTTGGGATGTCTGATTATAGATATGGTATCGGATATGATATTATTGAGGCGGGATCACCGACTAATATATGTACAGGTATGTATATGTATCGACTCAGATGTTAGGCGGTTTCCTTACCTATAGTTCAGCTTGTTAGTTCAGCCGTATAGTTTAGTGTAGTTGTTAGACTAGATTAGACCCCTACCTATTTCAAAACTAACGAATCGTGGGTATTTTAAAAGAAAGGTCAAGGGATTCTACGGATATTTCAAAAGACGTATCTTTTCTTAAAAACACCGTAGCCCTTATTTTCAAAACACCGCGATTCGTGTTATTTCAAAAGGCAATATTGTAGGACTTATATTAGGGTAATGCAGATTAGTTATCGTTGTGTCTAGTATTCAGCTCCCGCACATTATTGCTGTTGCTCCGTATCGCATATTTACATTGTTATTTCATATTGCATTGTTGATATTATGTTGTTAGGACACCAGCACCATTACCGATGATGCGTATGTACCACGTACACTTCCTTGTCGGCTCACACACATCTTCATCGGTAATTGCCATGTCACGTACACCTTAGAAAATATTATTGCTTAACTTAGCTTGATAGCCAGTAGTTTGACATGATATTAGTGTACTTACCTTATATGCCAGCTTAGATATTATAGTTATTACTTGTCACTTCATGCATACTGTTATTCATTGTTATGCCGTATTCATGGATTCTCATGCCTATATTCATGGTTTCACATGCTATTGCTAATTTGGATTCGGATTTCCATGAGATTTTCTGGATTTGGGGGAAAACCGCAAAACTTGTACAAGCTTCTTTCCTCTCTTTTAAATAAAAAGTGCGGTTTTCCCATGATGTATGAGTCGTCCACCATGAGTTTGCTGATGGATTTCGAGACCCGATTCGAGGAGATGGATGAACCGTTTCGGGTACATGGTGGGCCCGGTGCGGTACCCCGGGACAAGAAGATCGTGTTGTTGACGTTGAGCCTGTGCAGGGGAGCACAACCGACCGGTGATATTACCCGACACGTCGGATATCCGGAGGATACCGTCGTGGTCTTGAGATGGATATTAGGGGCCGGTCTGGACTAACGGCGCCCTAGATAGTGAGATTGAGACATACAGTGATATTTGAGATATTGAGGTACAGAGATTGCGACATAGAGATATCGAGATATTTGGATATTTGTTTTGTGTCGATGCTAGGCACTGTTTATGCTGATTTCATTATGATACCTCGTTTTAAAAAGATACAAAAATCTCACTAATTTTTTTGAAAGCAGTTTTCTTCAGTACATGCATTCTGTTCATGCATTCATACATCATCCTTATGATATATTTCTACCTGAGGCACTGACACGGGCATATGGGATTACACTTGGGTTAGACATGTACCCTAGCCATTGTTATAGGCTGCTGTTTATATATTTGAGGATATATTATGATCGTATGGCCTAGGATTGCGTTGTTCATGCGGTTTCTGTTCGTAGATGTTTTTCTACTCACGAGTTGGCAACTCACCCCCGTTGTGCCACAGTTTCTTGCAGGTTTTGCCGTACAGGTTTCTTTACGGCTTTGCTGGCACTGCTTCTTTCGGGTGACTTGCTAGTAGGTGGGTTTATTTGTATCGTACCCATCATTATACATTGTATATTATTATTCAGTTGTATCTAGAAGTTCCATCAACCAAACATGTATTTTATTTCAGAGATAGAGACCAGTGATGTTTATTCTTTCGACCTTAGAGTCGCGCGTTGTATTTCTATGGATTTCTTGTTGTTTTGAGTTTCCTTTTGAGTTTTGATCCTCGCCCTTGGCGTTGTATATTATATTGCTTGTGTGGTTGTGACCGTCGATTGACGAAGAGCTAGCTCCCGCTTGGGGATGCCTTTTATTGTTTTCGTATACTATTCATGTTGTATTCCGTTTGGGGGCCAGTATTTACAAAGGAGACTCTGCTGAAATTTTCAGGAAATATTTGATGTTTTTTTTAAAAAAACGCATAATTCGGCTTATGCTATTAAAACTACTTGATTTAAATTGGTTTTCCTTCACTCTACTACTTTTCTTGGTTTGGATTTCTGGGTTTCGGCTTACTTAGATTACGTACGCCTCAAGAATTTCGTAGTTTAAGTGCCGGTCATGTTCCATACGTTCGGGACGTGACATATTGTGTTATGCTTGTTGACACATGGTACATGGGTGTATGAGAGTCACACCATACTTATGATAATGAAGGGGTTTTATTTATTTAAAGTAAATCAAAAATAGATGGAAATTAGTCATGTTTGATGCTCAGTGGAAGCTTATAGAACCCATTGACTTAGTCCACTAATTTTGTCTTACATTAGATATTTATTAACCCAATCATTATCATTAGCCATGGTTAAGTCTCTACAAGAGTTAATATATGATATTTTCTCACCCATGGTTGCTAATCTCACTCTCATTCCATTCTCATCTTCATCTTCTTCTTCATTCCAATTTTGCACTCTAGACTTTTGGAAAGTGAAGAAATGTAGTGAGAAAAATTATTCTAAACTGAGCAAAATTCCTCCTTCATCAACCTACACTAGATTAGCCATTTAGTTTAGATTGTTTGCTTCACTAATTCCTAATTAGTGAAGAGGTAGCTTGAGTTATAGTCTTCTCGACGTAGATCGTTTTTGGCCTCGAAGACTTCAAGCAAGCTTGTTCATTTCGCTTTGTGGAGCCTAACTTGAGTCCGAGTGATCACTACTTGGAGTGAAGGGACTACAACACAGAGCTTAAGAAGTGAAGGACCAGTCTATAAAGGTTGTATTCCTTATTCACTTAATGTAATGTTTGATTACATGCTAGCTTAACTCCTAATTTTCTAGTTAAATCCTTGGCATGGGTTGCATAGCTTACTAGGTTTTTTAAAATTGCATACTTGATGCCCCATAAATCCTAGTTAGGGTGCTATGGAACCCAGCAAGGTGATACCACCTAAGAATATGTCTGGATCGCTGATGGGACCGATGTTCCTTAGCCAAAGCCACTGCTCCATTGTTATTACAATACACAGGTATTGGATGCTCAATGGATGGAACCACTCCAAATTCATCTCATGAACTTCTTCATCCAGACAGCCTATTTGGCAGCATCGTTGGCAGCGATGTATTCAGCCTCCATCGTCGAGTCTGTTTCGGTATCTAGTTTGGAACTCTTCGAACATATCGCTCCTCTATTGAGGGTGAAGACAAAACCCGAGACCGACTTACAATCGTCCTTATCACTCTGAAAGCTCGAATCGGTAAAGGACTCTGCCTGGAGTTCACCGTTACCATACACTAAGAACATTTCTTTAGTCCTTCTCAAGTACTTAAGAATATTCTTCACAGCTGTCCAGTGTTTCTCCCCAGGATCTGATTGATACCTACTCATTACACCTAGTGAGTAAGATACATATAGTCTGGTAAATAACATCGCATACATGATTGAAACGACTGTCGAAGCATAGGGTATCCCTTGCATGCGAGCCCTCTCCAAATCAGTCTTGAAAGACATCTCTTTGGAGAGAGTGATTCCTGAACAAGCGGGTAAATTACCACGCTTAGAATCTTCCATACTAAACCTCTTTAGTATAGTATCCATATACCTAGATTGGGATAATCACAATATCTGTCTAGATCTATCTCTATAGATCTTTATCCCTAAGATGCAGGAGGCATCACTTAGATCTTTCAAGGAGAACTTTTATGATAAGAAGAGCTTGACCGAGTGTAGCATAAGAACATCATTTCCTATCAAGAGTATGTTATCCGCGTACAATACGAGAAATACAAACTTACTCTCTACTACCTTCTTATACATACATGGTTCATCTAAATTTTTTATGAAGTCAAACTCTTTGACAGCTTCATCGAAACAGATGTTCCAGCTCCGTAATACCTGCTTTAATCCATAGATTGATTTAAGCAGCTTGCACATGCTTCCGCCGCTCCCACTGTCTACGAAGCCCTCTAGCTGTGTCATGTACACGCTCTCTTCTAAATCACCATTTAGAAAAGAGGTCTTGACGTCCATCTGCCAGATTTTATAGTCATGGTATGCAGCAATAGCAAATAGGATCCTGATGGATTTAAGCATAGCGACAGGAGAAAAAGGTTTCATCAAAATCGACACCAGGTCGTTTACGAAAACTCTTCGCTACAAGTCTAGCTTTGAAAGTCTCAACTTTTCCATCTACACCAATTATCTTTTCAAGATCCACTTCCTCCCGATGGGTTTTACCCCTTCAAGAGCAACTTCCAAAGTCCATACTTTGTTGATGTACAAGGATTCTATCTTAGATCGCATAGCATCCAGCCATTTCACATAGTCTCCACTTGTGATGGCCTGCTCGAAACTAGTTGGGTCATCATCTTCCATGATGCACTCTTTGCTCCCACCGTCTATGAGAAAACCGTAGTATCTCTCAGGTGGATGAGGAACCCTACTAAATCTGCGGAGTGGCTGAGGTTCTTCGGGGATTATTGAATCCTCCGATTCTACCAAATTGTCAGTTATAGTTTGTGTTGCTGGAACTTCTTCCAGTTCTACCTCATTACCACTAATTTCTTTCACAAGAAATTCCTTTTCTAAAAAGTGGCATGTCGAGAAACAAATACCTATTGTTTCTCGGTGTGGTAGAAGATATACCCTCGCGAATGTTTGGGATATCCTACAAACTTGCACAGAACTAATCTTGCCTTGAGCTTGTCCGGATTTTGCTTTTTAACATAGGCCGGACAATCTCATATCTTAACTTGTTTAAGAGATGGTATCTTCCCATTTCATATCTCATATGGAGTGGTAGGCAACGGATTTTGTCGGAACTCTATTCAATAGGTATGCAGCTATCTCAAGTGCATAACTCCAAAAAAAATAGACAACTCAACATTACTCATCATAGAGCGCACCATATCTAATAGGGTGCAATTCCTCCGCTCCGAAACTCTATTGTGTTGTGGTGTATATGGACGAGTAAGCTGAGAGAGAATCCCATTCTCTTTTAAGTAGTCACTGAATTTCGTGCTCAAGTATTCTCCTCCCCAATCAGATCAAAAGATTTTAATACTTTTACCCATCTGGTTGTCAACTTCATACTTATATTGTTAGTTATGTATATGCCCTAGAGGCCATTGTTGTACATATGATGTATATTATAATGGATGCTTGGATATATATAGAGATGACTTTCTTGCTCGTCATGATAGTATACTATTTGGTTTCACTTTATCTTAACATGTTGACTTGTAATGGTTTACTGTCTTACTCTCACATGTTGATAAAGCCCTTAGAATTTGTACTCGACTATTGGGACTATGATGAGATCATACTAGTGGCGCCATGGTAGTCAATGAGTACATCCTATAACTGTTCCTAGTCGAGGGTATATCGAGACAGGGCATCGATACACCAGAGTAGACTAGCGTATACGCATCTTGACCCATATGATGGGCGATGGATGATCCCATATCCATCGGTGTTGGACATCAAGGATAGTGTACGGGTGCTCAGTGGAGACTGGGTACACTGGACGGACTCGCCGAGAACTCCCAGATAGTGATATACCACACGTCAGATGGCAGTTCTCCGGTGACACTGGTACAGGGTAGTCTGAAGACCCGAGAATGTCATAGAGTCTTGTGTGATTCCTACTGTGCTTTGATTTCCACCTTACCACGTCCAAGAGGGCATGCAAAACGGTGGCTTTTAGGTACAGTCCCGAATCACATGGAGGCAATGAGCGATAGGAGGGGATTCGTCTCTCCCGGTATAGGGAGTTGATGTTATGCTGTGTTCGATTGGCTATAACTGGAAGTCCTTGGCCAGGGCTGATATAGAGATTTACTGGTAAGTGTTACTAGTAGTTTCTCAACCCGTTATAAGCCACACATTGACACGACTTATCGGTTACTGGGGTCTGACGTTTACCACCCTTAGACTTGATATGTGACATATCAGACGAACAGACCGGACTGTATGGGAGTGTTACTGATTGGATTCACAGGAGAACGCACAGGCTAGCTTGTTGATCTTCTGATCGCTCAATACCTGGGTGGCTGTTACGTTTAGCTGACCGCTTGCAGCTTGTGGGTGTTTGATATGATCATCACCTGCTACCGGCGTATTGATGATTCTTTAGAGTCCTACACAGAGGTTTCTTGGCTCAGGCAAAACGGAGTAGCGGAACATATGTGATATATGCAAGACCGAGGATAATACGATATGAGATACCGTATTATATTCTTGCAATATTTATGATATGAACTAGGACATTGGATCAAGTATTGATTCGATGAATCGGTACATGATATATTAGTCGGTTATATTCGATATAGCCGGATTATCGGATCAAGTGTTGATTCGATGATTTAATGTATAATAATATATATGATATATTGTATTACATTATCTAATATTGGCTCGCTTTATTATTTCATTTTCTCACTGGATGATACATTGATATATATGCGATATATGTTAATTGTATTATTTTCTTTTGTTGCAAATATATAATATATATATGTGATATATATTATTGTGACATGATATGAATAATAATGAAACATGTTTAGTGTTTATTAAACAAGATTAGGGTTAGCTTCTTCTTGCACCTTCTAGAAGCTTTTCCTTTTGTCTTGGTTAAGATATTATGGTTGATATTTATCCATGACTCATTTCTAACCTAACCAAACCCTAGCTCTAGTTTATTCTCTACAAGGGTTATCCTTGTCATAACTAAACTATGGTTACATTATTAATTCATATATACATTTCATTATTCATGACAAAAGGAATTATCTCATTATTCATCTTCTTCCTCTCGCTTTAGCTTTGAGAAAGCTTACTAGAAATTCCTTTTGTGATGATTTCATGTGAGATTATGATATAAAAAGATAGAATAAATACTACTCCATCATCCTCATCTAATCTAGCCCATTAGATTAGGGTGTTCACCTCTTGAGAGTGAGAGAGCTTGAGTTATTGCAACTTCGATGTAGATCATCGGAGAAACGGAACACTACAAGCTAGCATGGATCGTTCGAGTCGTGGAGCCTCTCTTGAGTCCGGGAGATCGTGGATCGCGGCGAAAGGACTTCTACTCGGAGCTTGTGAAGCGAAGGAGCGGACTACAAAGGTTGTAATCCCTCACACTTAGTAATAAAGTTGTTATCTTGCATGTTAAACCCTAATATTCTAGCAAAGATCCCGGCTTTGGGATGTTCGGCACGTCTAAAATTTTATCCGGGCATGTTTGATGCCGTATGAACCTTCACAAGAGTGCCTAGGAACCCTACATATATTCCTTGAATTTCTCAAAAGATTCAGATTTGTGTTTCATTAGGAACATATGTCCGTATCTTGAGAGATCATCGGTGAATGTAATAAAGTATGAGGAACCATTCCTGGCATGTGTAGACATAGGACCGCATACATCACTATGTATCAGTCCCAAGAGTTCAATACCTCTTTCTCCGTGTCCAGTAAATGGAGTTTTGGTCATATTTCCTTTGAGACATGACTGGCATGTTTCATAAGATGTAAATTCGAACGGACTAAAATATCCATCCTTATGCAACTTAGTCAGTCTTGTCGCATTGATATGACCTAGTATACAATGCCACAAGAGAGCTTCTTTCATTTCTGAACCGTTCCTCTTGTGTGTGTTCTGTATACTTAGAACTGTTTTTGTGATTTAGAACTTATATATCATTATACAACGTACCTTACCCAATCAACATTTGATTTAGGAAAACAGTCATAATATTTTTAGTACGAAATAACAGTCACTCAGAATCATTGTATTACCACTTGGTAATACAAGGTGATATTTTCCAACTTCCTTGGCTGCAAAAATTGCACCATTCCCTACTACTAGAAACTTATCACCCTTTCCCGGTTCTTTATCTCTACTTAACCCATGTAACAAATTACATAGTGGGATCCTGATCCGGTATCCAATACTCAGGACGTAGGGCAAACTGAGAAACAGTTCTCGGTAACGAACACACCCGAAGACGATACATCAACATGCTTATTCTTTGTTTGGGTGGCGTGGGAATCCGTATGTTCCTATATTCCTTGCTCAGACTTATGAAAATCATAAGATAGAGCGAAACCTAGCCCGGTATAATAAGTGTGTTCGGTCAATACATCTATATTATTATCTTGATTAAGGCGTGTCATTGGTCGCTACCAGGAGAGAGAGAAGGATAATCACTTTTGCGTGCACTCTTTCCAAGATTAGATTGATTATTATTTTATCTAATCAGGATGACTCGCACTATTTTTATCAGATCTTCCTTCAAACCCTAAAAGGTAAGATTAGCCGGGATTAATTACACCCTACAAGTTCGCCAATCGTTCGGCCAGGTAGGTATTGGTACTCCGAGGGAGTCTCCCCATACTTTCGCATGGAACTAATTAAATAACCTCGTTTCTGCATAGGTATCACCCCGTTAACACCTTTCTTAGAAACCTAATGGATCGTCTAATTGTAAAGTGGAAAACTCTCCCAGGAGACACTTACTCGCAGTGGGTATCGGGATCCAACTATCAAATAGAAGGTATGCAATCTCATTGCAAATTTCAACACTTGAAATTCCAAATATCTGTTTTTACCCCTAGCGTCCTATGACCTTGACGCAGGCCAACAAACCATAGGCCGCTAGTCAAGTTCAACCCGTTCATTTCTTGATTAAATTAAACCCACCCGTACAACCCTTGACGCAGGCCAACAAAGTCGCACGACTTCCCTAATCCAATCGCATCACATTCTACAGATAAGTACTAATCAGCTACCGTACACTACGCCTTGACGCAGGCTAACAAACGTAGCACGAATAAAAAATAGTACTTATTTGAAATGACGGAGGGTTACGGCTGGTTTTGAAGAAAACCTTTAACGTAATGAACTTGGTATCATTGTAGAATCTAGTGATTTGAAAAGGAGTGGTTTAAGCTCCGCTTTTAAAATCAAGTAGTTTTAAAAAAAACCGAATAGCTTTTACTAGCTTTTGCTAAAGAGGTCACTCCCGGTGAAGGGATCTCGGCTCTTTCCTCATCGAATGAGGTGCTGGATATCCATCAAGGAATACCTCTATACAAAGCAAGAACTACAGAAGCTATAATGATAAACATTCTGGGTTGTAGCATTTGCTAGTTTTGCTAAAGAGGTCACTCCCGGTGAAAGGATCTCGGCTCTTTACTCAACGACTGGGGTGCTGGATATTCATCAAGGAATACCACTATGCAAAGCAAGAACTAGAGCTACGTTTTTAAAAACTTTTGCTTCTACAATATCTTTAGGATTCTTTTCTTTTCATTAATCTCACTAATGAAGTCCGGTCATATAATGTTTCCCTAACCATCACAGAAAAAGAAACGAAAATAGAACGTGTGCTTATGCCATACGCATTCGCCACGGGGCCCGTCATGCACCTTTAGGTTACTTAACTAACGGCAAAGCGGGGGCTGGAGTAACACGGGTGCAAAACATAAGCAATGTTTATTATATATCATATATATAATACAACATTCGTCTCATGCAGTTATATGATCATATCACAGAACCAAGCAGCAGAAGTCAACATATGAAATATTGGATATACTAGGAGGTCCGTGTTTTAAATTAAGCCAATAATAAAAAATACAGATTCCATAGTCATGATGAATAGCCAAACCCACATCCCTAGACCCATATGAGAGCGGAAAGAAACACTGATAATTCTAGAGTTAGGAAACCCGGTCTCGACTCCTCGAGATGGTCTCCTACTGGACTCCAGAACCCGGTTACTTATGCTCCCCACCTTGGGTCTATCCTAATGCGGAAAAGTAAATAATATATATCAATGGTGACATCATCCTCAACCCGGAAGTGTCCCAATAAAAGAATATTACATACAAATTTTACATGAATGAAAATTGAAAAACTCTCATCTCACATAAAAAAAAAACCCGGCTATTCATTCACGACGGTCCAATATAATATATTACAGCAACACATAACATCACGTGTCATCAACGTAAGTAAATACGCGTATCCCAAATTCCGTTGACATATAGCAACGAGATTTGGGATACCCTACATATTACACTTAAAGTCGCAGAAAAGAAATGAAAACTACAATAATTAGAATCCGCATTTCCTTAGACATCATAAACCCGGAATATCTTATATTCCGAATTTCATGCCTAACCCTATAAACCTTGCATTTTAGTCTCATATCGAAAACTCTTTGCAATAATTTAGTCGGGTAATTCAACAAGATTCCCAACTACCCGATTGAATACTCGTCGGGAACTTTAGTAGATGGTCGCACCCCCGATGCGAACCCCCGATGCACTTAGGCGGAACACCGTGGCCGCGAGCACCCGAGTAGATGCTTTTGGCAATGGGGTTCTCCTAAGGTCACTTGGTCGGAGCTATGGGGCATGGCTACCTAGTAAAGTTATATGGCGAGTATTCACGTACGATATGCGATTGCGATGGAGTTTCAATCCGAATCGAAACTTCGTAGCAATCGATCAATAGAGACTAACATGCTAGATTTACAATCAAACTAGTTTTCACAAAACTAATTTAATGTGGATTCCAACTACTGTGTCACATATCAAACTTAAACCCGAAACGATATAAAAATTACAACTACGAAACACTCCGTATTAGCCCCAACAGAATTGTTAACATCACAAGAAAACTGGGCTAATCAAACATAACCGTGAAACTCTAAACCCAACACAACAGAGAACCAAACAAAAATAAGCCCAAGACTTCAATGAAGAACCGGCGATGCCGGCCATTTGAGCAATCTCGTCGGCCAAAAAATGTCCATTGGGTCTTGTTTTTCTCTGGTGTTCTAATTACATCATATGCAACATACTGTATTTATTTTAAAAAAATTTCAGAGTCCATTTCAAAATTGACAGAAACATGGTGATTAGGTTTTGGGTTTCGGAGTTATTTCGGTTTCGCAATTCTATAAATATCGTCTAATCTTCTAGTTTTGGCTCTGATACCATGAAAGTATTTGTTAGCACCACCACTGGGTTTTACTAGCATCAAGCATGTCATTTTAAAAAAATTTAGCATGCTAATCAACACTAACCAAGATCTTAAACTAGATGATTAGGGTTTAACTATGATATCGAGAAAACTATACTAAGAGATAGAGGCTACATCCTTTGTAGACCATGTCTTTCTCTTCTCAAGCTCCATGGAGTAGTCCACACGACTCCACAAGGCTCAACTTGAAGGTTGAACGACCCTCCTCTGTGATCTTCGTGCCGAAGATGATCCACCCGAAATCTTTCTAGCTCAAGCTACCTCTTTATTAAACTATTTAGTGAAGAAAACACACTACACCAAAGCGCTAATCTAATGTAGGATGGTGAAGTAGAAGTGTTGTTCGCTCACTAGGGTTCTCACAAGCTCAAGGTTTCACAACTCATGTGAGGGATTGAGCTTGGAGGTGGGGGTGAAGAAGATGGAGAGAGCTAAAGAGCAAGAACTCATCATATGAGCTCAACTCAAGAAAAATAGCTCAAGTGAAGAATAAAGTATAGAATGGCTCTTCAAAGCTCACACATTATTGAAACATACAGTTTTTAACAATTAAAAATTGTAGCCATGCTTTAATAATGCAAGCAAATGAGTATAAAAAAGAATAAGCCATGCTATGCTCCATGCCACAAAAAAGTCTCCATATTTTCCACCTCAATTTTCCATTTTCTCAAAATAGAAAATCATGCCATGCTTCATAATATATATATATATATATATATATATATATATATATATATATTCCCCTCCGAATCACGGAGACGCGACCGCGTAGGTTCGTCTTGCCTGAGATTCGGGGCAGATGCTATTTGGTGCTATCCGTCCATCTCTCCGAAGATGCCAAGTTGATTTATGCCACCGTGTTTCGAAGGTTTAAACGGATGCATCCGATGTAGCAGACTTCGTCAGATTCCCCCTCGCTTGAGGGGGTTTTAATTGTGGGGACGCTCTTCCCTGCAGGCGCAAGCCCCTGCAGTTAATTACGCTACCGCATCGCGGTAACAACTTTCTCCTTCTCCAGCTGGTCACTTCGTGTCGTGGGTGTTTGTTTTGTTTGTGGTTGCCCATGGATTGTATATGGAGACTAATTTATGTTGTCGCCCGTAGGACGTGGATTAGTCCAAATCCGTATTTTCTTAGATTTGGGTTTGGGGTTTTGGTTTAAGGATACGTTAGCCATATTTGAGGCTAAGATCAACTTAAACATTCGTTAAGGATACGTTAGTCTAATTTGAGACTAAGATTAACTTAACGGGAACGTTTAGATCCAACAAGAGAGCATTTGGACTCTGTTGTTGAGTGTAAGGACATTTTGGTCCATTTCCAGTTTAGGGACATAGTGGTCCATTGCCAGTTTAGGGACATGGTGGTCCAACATTCCCATTTTGGGGACGAATATTGGTTTAAGGACATCATAGTCCATGAGTTTAAGGACCCCACAGTCCATAGCAATGTGCGGTTGTCAGGACCCGTCAGCTCTCTGATGACGTTGAAGGATTACAACGACAAATATCACAGGAGTTCAGAGATGTACCCTTGAACCGGGTGTAAATTGATTTGGGAGAGCAGTTGTGCTCGATTCAATTTAATTTGAGGACTTATGGCCAGAATTGGGTTAAGTCCAGTTAGAAAATGTCTAACATTTTATTCAGGTTCTGCCTATTAGGCTTTTCCTAGGGCTCTGCTCTTTTATTAATAATGCATTGCATTTTGTTTGGTCTATTAGACCTTTATTTGAGCTCTGCCCCTTTAAAATGATGCAAAGCATCTAAATTGGTCTGTTAGACTTTTAATTGGGCTCTGCATTGCATTTAATGGTCTGACAATGCGCCACGTGGCCTGTCAGGCGCTCTGCGCCAATTAAAAAGTGCAAGGCGCTGGCGCACGTAGAGATGACACGTGTCACGCTCTGGTGAGCGCAAGTCCGTTAGCGCAGTGCGCTTGTGCCAGTGCGCTGTGCTAGTGCGCTGCTGACACGTGGTGCACTCTGGTTCAGTGCGCCAACCCAAGAGCGCAGTGCTCTGTCTTTAAGAGTGCAAGATGTAGATTGACACGTGGCGCTCTCTGGTGACTTGCGCCAGTCCAAAGAGCGCAACGGCGCAAATTAAGAGTGCAGGGAACTGTCCAATAGCGCAGAGTGCATGGTTGAATTGATTTTCTTGGTATGTGTGTATCAAATCAAATGATTCCCGATAACGGTTTCATTTGATCGATATGAGTTTCTCTTGTGTCGATATGAAAATTGTATAGAAATCACAACCAAAAATATTTGACCGCAATCAATAACGGTGTCGGATGTAACTCATTAGTGAATGCGGATCGTCCACAGGGATTGCGCGATTCGTTCGTATTTTGATTTGTTTGAATTGAAAAGTTAATAGAAAAGAAAAGAAACACGATTCAAGATTTTTATCAATGGTTTCAAGTGTCACTATTCTAATCAAGAATCAAGAAAATGATAAACATCGAGAATCGAGTTTCAATAGAATTCCAATCGCTTTAGGGTTTCAAGATTTGAAGTAAAGCTCGTAGGAATCGATTAGATTGCAGATGTGATGAAGATTAGAAATCAACGTTTCTTATCCATTAACAAATTGATGCTAACTCGATGTCGATTGATCGAGGTTTAAGGATCTTGCAAAGAATTAGGGTTCTTCGTCCTATCATTTGTCCTTTCGATGAATCACATTCACTAGATAGATTCTTGAAAATCCAATGATCGATAGTTGATTCTCTAGATCGTGCGAAAAGAATCAAGAACCCATTTCACATTGATCTAGATCATCGATCATTCTATTTTCAAGAATTTACAGTTGCTATAGGACTTAAGAAAACGTTTAAAGATTTATCAGCATCATCATTCTACAATCATCTCGATTTCCTCCACGAGCGGAGTTTATTCACACATCATCACAAAGAATACATTCAAGAATCGAAATGAAATCATGATGCTAGAATTGAAATGTAAACAAGTTTAAAGAATCTTCACCTTTATTACATCAACAAGAAGTTACAACTCTCAAGAATTACAAGAGGTAGGAATTTTGCTCGTCGAATCTTGCATCGCTCGGCTCCTCGAGTCTTGAATCGCTTCAATCTCGTGCTCCGATGAAGTCCGGCTTTGCCTCTAAAGGGTCGTAGAAGACTTGCTTTGCTTGAACTCCATGAATCTTGAATTGGGTATTTCTAGATTGGATTAGGGTTAGGGTTTGGAGGTGGCAAGAATGTGGGTAGATGAAGAACTAGGGTTTTTTAACAACTAATGATCAACCCACTAATGAATGATTATCTAACAATGAATTCTCCTCTTACAAGTGAGCCTTAGGGTCTATTTATAGGTTTCCCACACCCTAGGTCTTGGATTTGAAATAGAACTTCCCTCCGAAAGTTTGTTGAAAGGCTTCTAGAAGTAGGTAGTTAGGAGCTTAGCTTAGACTTTAAGCTAGGGTTTAGGGAGAAGGTTCTAGAATAAAAGGCTAGTTTAGTTTAGATCCCAAGGGTTTGCTGATCTGGCAGAATGTTCAGGAGTCTTTTGGAAAATGTAGTGTTTTGAAGAGCTGTAGGAACTGAGGTAGAAGTTCTGGTGCAAAGCAGAGGAGCTAACATGGCAGGGCCGCCGCGGACCGCGGCACAAGGCGGCTTAGGCCGCGGTTCCGCGACCAAGTAGAGGAGCTAGGGCTTCATTTTTTCAGTGTTGGCTTCTGATATCTTCTTCTGTATTTTCTGATATGTTGAATCCCTGAATGCCCTTTAGATCAATACCAGATTCCAAATCCTTGAGTTGGCGTATCTTTTAGCAGTCTCGTTATGTAAAATTTGACCATTCTTCTGATTTTCCTGCATGGACTTCGAAACACAATTTGCGATATATAGGAATGATGCCATGCTATGAAATGAAGTCAATTTCCCTAGAAATGCCGTTTTAAGGTCTAACACATGTAATCTGATATCTTACGACTGTTTTGCTAATATGTGCTATATGAATGCCGAATATTTCTATATGAATGTAATTGATAGGGAAATTGCCAGTTAAAAGATGCAATATTTTTGACTAATCAAATTCCCCCAAACTTAATTTCGATCGTCTCGAGCGAACTTTTTATTAAAAATAGAAGGAGAAAATAAAGAAAGAGAAAAACTAACTAGCACACTTTCGTAGGCAACACGATTGCACTGAGCACGTGCAACATGCCTTTAAATCTCTAGGTGTCCCTAGTAGGAGGAGTGTTGTCTCCTGAGGGTTTTCAGCGGATTGCACCCACAAAATCCAATAATAAAAGAAAGATCATGAATATTACATTTAAAGAAAAGAATCGTAGAAGAAAAGCCTTGAAAATTAGGGTTTCCAACTAAGCTAGCTTTTCGGTTGTCATGAGCCCTATCTTAATGGTCATGAAAAGATGTTAGAAATCATGCCCTCCCTCAATAAAACACCATCTTATTCTTCATTCCTATCTTTCTTCCAAACATCGATCATATCACCCTACGTGTGTGTAAAGGACATCCCTATACCCGGAGAATTCAATTCAAGCTATCATACTCTTGCCCATCAGCCTCAGTACTTTTTAATTAATGAATATTTAGATGAGATTGCTCACACACTTTCATGCGACTGTTAATACTTCTTGAGCTACTAACCGACTGATTACTCATGTGCTTGCTTATTTGGTGTATTTTCCTCGTCTTGCACCACCTCAGGTATAGCAGTGACTTCCAGACCAGTTGGCCTTAGGGCACTAGGTGAAGAGGCACCCTCGCTATACATTTTTATTGCCCTCGGTGATAACAAAACCAGTGTCCATTTTTCTCACCACTTTATATTTTTTATTCACTTTTTTTTCTTTTTATTTCCTTCATACATCGGCTTTAAGACAAGAGCATTTCAAGGTATCCTCTACTATCCCAGGTTTCAAGACGTGTGTAAGTGCGAATAGCAGGGTAGCAACGTTCAAAATGTTTGGCTTCCAGAATAGAAACTATTTTTCAGACTTAGTTTTATCCTCAGATTAGTGACGTCCTTCATCTTACTAACCCTTGGGACAACGGCTCATAACTACTTATTACTAGTTTATATAAAAAAAACTTCTAATTTTCTTAGTTTTCTTAAATTTTTCTAATCTCATGGATGTAATTGTTCACTATCTAAACTTTTATTATCTTATTTATATACAAAAAAGTGTAAATATTAAAATTATTTTTATACTTGAAAATTTTTAAATTTTTATGGGTTTTGAAAAAAATTTAAATTTTTATAGATTTTTTTTTAAAGAAATGTTTTGTGCTTATGCAAATGATATGCAAATGATGCACAAATAAGCACAAACCTCCCCCAAACTTGTTTTCAACAGTGTCCTCACTGTTGCCAACCGCTATACCTACAAAAAATTGTAAGCCTGGGAGGAATTATTAGTGGGGGCAAAATTATATAAGTGAAGAACTTCCCCTAAACTTATTCTTTTCACTCACCTTCATTAAAAAAAATGATGCAATGATATACATGATATGAAGGTGAGACGGAGGAATTTTAGTCCAAATAAACTGGCTCCTGTAAGAACAGGAGCTCCTCCGTGGGGTCAGTGGAAAAATACGGCTTTAGTCTATGTCCATTCACTTTGAAAAATGTGCCGTTTTTAACATTTTCTACTTCTACTGCCCGGTGCGGGTATACAGACCGCACAATAAAAGGTCCCTTCCACCGAGACCGAAGCTTACCCGTGTGAAGGTGTTTTCATGAATCATAAAGAATGACTTGTTGACCAGGTGAAAATGTTTTCCTCAAAATGTTTTTATCGTGAAAAACCTTAGTCCTATTCTTTACAATTACAGCGTTATCATAAGCTTCATCGCGGAGTTCGCTTAGCTTATTAAGTTGCAGCTTCCGAAAGTTGTAGGCTTGGTTTAGATCAAAAGTTGATTTCCTTAATAGCCCACAATGCTTTATGCTCAATCTCGACAGGTAAGTGACATGCCTTCCCGAACACTATCCTATATGGAGACATCCCTAGGTCGGTTTTATATGCAGTTCTGAATGCCCAAGGAGCGTCCGTCAGTTTGGTCGACCAGTCTTTTCTATTCTTAGCAACAGTCTTCTCCAGGATAAGTTTGATCTGTCTATTTGAAATTTCAGCCTGCCCGCTCGTTTGGGGATGATAGGGTGTAGAAAGTCGGTGGTTGATTCCGTATTTCCGCATCAGAGTCTTGAAAGATCTGTTGCAGAAATGTGTCCTATTATCGCTAATGATAGCGCGTGGGTGTCCAAATCGCGAAAAGATATTCTCTTTTAAGAACTTAATGATAACTTTCTTGTCATTAGCGCGACATGGAATGGCTTCAACCCACTTGGAGATGTAATCAACCGCCAGCAGTATGTACAAATTCCCAAAGGAGTTGGGAAAGGGACCCATAAAGTCAATGCCCCAAACATCGAAAATTTCAACAACTAGAATGGGTTGTTGAGGCATTTCATTTCTCCGGGATATTCTACCCGTGTACTGACACTGTGTACAGGTTTTGCAATACTCAAATGCGTCCTTGAATAAGGTCGGCAAATAAAAACCACATTGCAAAACCTTCTCCGCCGTCTTCCTAGGACCGAAGTGACCCCCACAGGCCTGATCATGACAAAAAGAAAGAACACTCTTGAACTCTTCATTCGGGACACACCGGCGAATGATCTGATCAGGACAATATTTAAACAAATAGGGCTCGTCCCAGTAAAAATGTTTTACTTGGGATAGAAAACGGTATTTGTCCTGTTTTGACCAATCGCTGGGTATTAGTCCCGTGGCATGATAGTTCACAATATCTCTGAACCAAGGTTCATTGGATACGCTCAAGAGTTGTTCATCAGGGAACGAATCATTGATCGGCAGGGTCACAGGGGAAGAAGAGATGCGTGAAAGATGGTCAGCTACAACGTTTTCACATCCTTTCTTATCTTTGATAACAAGATCAAATTCTTGTAACAGAAGGATCCAACGTATTAGCCGACCTTTCACATCATTCTTTGCCAAAAGATGTTTTAGGGCGGAATGGTCAGTGTACACAACTATGGATGAGCCAATCAAGTAAGGCCTGAATTTTTCTAATGCAAATACAATTGCTAAAAGCTCTTTTTCAGTAGTTGTATAATTGATTTGCGCATCATTCAGGGTCTTACTCGCATAGTAGATCACGTGTGGCATCTTATCAATATGCTGTCCTAAGACTGCACCTACTGCAAAGTCTGATGCATCACACATTAGCTCAAATGGGTAGTCCCAATCTGGAGACGATAGAACGGGGGCTGTAGTGAGGGAGTGTTTGAGTGAATCGAATGCTGCCTCGCAATCCGAGTCAAAGTGGAAGGTCGTATCCTTGGCCAGGAGAAGAGTTAAAGGTCTAGCAATTTTGCTAAAATCCTTTATGAATCTCCTATAAAAGCCCGCATGGTCAAGAAAGGATCGAATGTCCTTGACGCTTTTGGGATGAGGTAGGTTTTGAATGACATCTATCTTAGCTCTGTCAATCTCAATGCCTTTCCGTGAAATAACATGTCCAAGCACAATTCCCTCTTGGACCATGAAATGGCATTTTTCCCAGTTCAAGGTTAAGTTCTTCTCTTTGCAACGAGTAAGAACAGCGTCAAGATTCGATAGGCAATCAGAAAAAGAGTCTCCAAAAATCGAGAAGTCGTCCGTAAAAATCTCCAAGAAATTCTCTACCATATCAGAGAATATCCCCACCATACACCGCTGAAAGGTAGCGGGAGCATTGCATAGCCCAAAAGGCATGCGTCTATAAGCAAATGTGCCAAAAGGACAAGTAAAAGTGGTTTTATCTTGATCCTTTTTGGCTATGGGGACCTGATTATAGCCTGAGTATCCGTCCATAATGCAATAATACTCACGTCCGGCTAAGCGCTCCAGCATCTGATCAATGAAAGGTAGAGGAAAGTGGTCTTTTCTCGTGGCGGTATTGAGTTTTCTATAATCAATACATACACGCCACCCAGTTTGGGCGCGTGTCTGAATTAACTTATTCGCCTCATTGGTAATAACAGTGATGCCAGATTTCTTAGGGACAACATGTATTGGACTCACCCATTGGCTATCGGAGATTGGGTATATAATACCATTATCTAAGCATTTGACGATCTCTTTCATCACCGCTTCCTTCATGACGGGGTTCAACCGTCTCTGTGGTTCTCGGGTTGGTCTGGCATCATCCATCACTTGTATATGATGTTCGACAATCAAGGGACTAATCCCTTTGATGTCCGCCATGGTCCAACCAAACGCCTCATTGTTAGATCTCAATACCGATAAAAGTGCATTCTCTTGCTCTGATGCAAGAGAAGCGGAAATGATAACCGGTAAAGACTCATTCTCACCTAGATATGCATATTTAAGGTGAGAAGGTAAAATTTTGAGATCTAAAGCTGGCGCAGAAATAATAGAAGGAGGGATCATCGAGTGATTCTCGGAGTCACAAAGAAGCTCACAGCCTGTGAAAGATACAGACTAAGGTGGTGAAATGTCAGGAGTGTCGGACTTTAGTGTGGGAAAAGTGTCATCACTAAAATCAAGTGTACGATCAAGCAGTGATGTGGCAATGTCGTCGAGATCTAGAAAGCAAAGTTCATCAGCTCCGCAACTTTCGGGAGCAATCTCGTGGACAGAGCACACATCAAGAATATGAGCAGAGGGTTCTGATGGCTGACTTCTAACTCTATAGATGTTCAGTTCAATAGTCATATTTCCAAAGGATAAGTTCATTGAACCATTTCTACAGTTAATAACAGCGTTGGAAGTGGCAAGGAAAGGTCGACCCAAAATCACCGGAATTTGGCTCCGGGGGTTTGCTACAGGTTGTGTGTCGAGAACAATGAAGTCCACGGGGAATACAAATTCCCCGACCTTAATCAACACATCTTCGAGCTCATCCCTAGGTTTGGTGATTGAACGGTCTGCCATTTGGAGAGTGCAGTGAGCAGGTTTCAACTCTCCAATCCCTAGTTACTCATATACAGAATATGGGAGTAGGTTAACACTTGCGCCAAGGTCTAAAAGAGCACGATTTATGTTTTTACCCCCAATAGAAATCGATATTGTAGGACATCCTGGGTCCTTTCGTTTCTTTGGTAGCTGTGGGATAAAAGCAGTGCTGATATTATTAGCCTTGAAGACCTTCTTTGGCACTTTCTCAGTGCACAAGTCCTTAAGAATTTTTGCATAAGCGGGGACTTGTTGAATCGCATCTAGGAGAGGGATATTGATGTTAACCTGTTTGAACATTTCTATAATTTTCTCCATATGAGGACTCGTTTTGTTAGCCCTTAACCGATTCGGGTAAGGTGCTTTCGCAATAAGCATCGGGTCCATCATAGGAAAAGGAAGAGGGGGTAGACGTGATCCCAAAAGAGGAGTGGGGATCGTCTATGAAGAACTAGAAGAGGGTTGCTGAGGTGTCGAGCCTAGAGGGAAATGGAGAATAGGCTCGCGAGACGGTGGTGTGGTAGAAGAACAAGGATCAGAAATAGAAGTGTGTGTGTGGAAAGGTCTCAGCCGGGGTGTTGATATGATTTCCAATATCATCAACTTCTTCCCCAACATGGTTGTTCAGCACTCTTCCTGATCTCAACGTTGTGATGGCATTTACATTGTAATGCCCAGGATTTGGTAGGGGTTGAGAAGTGTTGGAGATAGTGCCCTCAAAGTCAATTATTGGATCGCAGGTACGTGATTGCAATGATTGAGGCAGGACCTATACCGATATGACAGTCTTACTCAAGATGATAGTATGCTATCTGGTTTGTCTTTATCATCGTATACATGCTATTGCATGATTGATAGAGCCCATAGGATTCTGCTTGACAGCCAGCAGTATGATGGTGATCATATACGTGGGAGCTGGGGTCTGTAAGCACATCCTTAAAAGTGTCCTTAGTTGTGGGAGTTTCGAGACAAGGCATCGATACTCCAGAGTAGACTAGCATATACAGTCGAGACCCCGATGAGGGGCGGTGGCCGGTCTCACAAGCCACTGGTGTCAGTTGGATCACCTAAGATGTATACAGGTGCTCATTGAGTTATGAGTACACCGGACAGGACTCGCCGGGAATCTGCTAGTTGGTATTATACATATCGTCAGATAGCAATTCCCTGGTGACATGTGTACAGGTTAGTTCATCGACCTGAGGTCGTCATTTGTCTTGTGTGAGTTCCCACTGTGCTTTGATTTCTACCCTACCACGGCTCAAAGGAGTCGTGCAAACAGGTCTTTTTTGGGTACAGTCCCGAGCCACATTGGAGGCAAGTGAGCAGATCGTCGGGGATTCGTCTCTCCCGGTATTGGGGGTTGATGTCGCGCAGTGCACGGGTGGCCATCACTGGGAATCCTCGGCCGAGGTAGTGGAGAATTACTGATTTGGATCAGTAGTTTCTCAGGTGGTGATGGGCTTCATGCCGACACGATTTATCGCGTTATTAGGGGTCTGACTTTATCCACCGCCCTAGACTTGATATGTGATACTCTTTAGACGAATGGACCGAACTGTATATACATTGTTACTGTCAGGCTCAGTAGGGTTTATAGATGAGTTCGCTCGTCAGCTTCCCTTCCAATCAATACATAGGCAAAACGTTACGTGCAGCTTGTACCTCTGACGTGCTAGTGGTTATACCCAGTGCCAGTGTGTTGATGAGTCATTAGAGTCCCCCACAGACACTTTCCCAAGTTCGGGCGAAACGTTGTAGAGGCTGTATGGTGTTATGGCAAGGTTCGGAAAAAGCACGTGCGTTTTCGCACGTGTCGTTTTTCGGGCAGATAATACTGGTAGGCTTTGGTTTAAGCCGGAACCCAGTATTATACTGTGTAGATATAATATCTTAGTCTCAGATGCATTTTTATTCGGTCGTAATGCAAATGCAGGTATGTTTATACTGATACGGGGTTATCCTAAAATTTGTTTCAGGATCACTTTTGGAAGTTGCCAGTTGCCAGTTTCCAGTTTTCTATCAGCCGTATTTTGATATTCGGTTAAATGCGGATTTATCTTTTCTTGATGAGGTGAGTCAGTGTTCTAGAAGGTTCTAGAGAGGGTGAAAAGGCTAATGAGTCATTAGGTCATTAATGGTGCAATTAATGACAAGGTGACTAGGTTTATTATGATTGGTTTGCTTTAAATGCTTTCATACTTTGTGTTCACACTAGATATTTTGCTTGTGGTCACCCCCCTCTCCTACACTCACCCCCCTCTTGATATAAAGTGGCCGGCCTCCCCCCCCTCTCATGATCATGGTTGTTGTTCACTAGAAAAAGATTATGATAGATTCGGGTTCATGAAAATTAAATAGCCTCTTTCTCATTTCACCCAATCCAAAAGGCAACTTCCATAACCGTTCGTCCATAGTCTTGGACGTAACGAGACATAGTGTTCTACTCATTCTCTACTTCATCTTGGTTGTCTCTTTTAGCAAACTTGACGATCGAGTTGCCTCGGTTCAGAGGCGGGAGCCCGTTTAAAGATCCGTCGACGTGGTGCCACCTGGACGACAAGATTGGAGATCGAGGAGATCGGAGCAGCCACAACAAAGCGTGGGATGATGGTTGAAGACCGAAGAACTCGGATCATTCGGTATAACGTTTCTACCCCCTTTGCAATTTGTTAGTTTAGCTTTAATGGCAGATCCGGGTTGCGGTACACGATAGCGCCAGTTTCGTAAAAAGTTTTTGTTCCGCATTTGGCGTCTGTTAGACGGCCGGGGCGCTACCGTGGACTTACAGTGGTATCAGAGCCTAACCATTAAGCTATACTAACTTGCGCTAACATATTTAAAACATTGATCGAACGGATTTCGCAAAAACTACTTTTTCAAGCATCTGAGTTTCTGTCGATTTTAAACAGTGTCCTAAAATTATTTTACATATCACAGAATATTCAGCAGGGTTATCTAAGAAAACTGAGAAAAATTGGGCACGTGATCCCACAAGAACGCGGCGGTTCCGCGGTCAAACCCTAAGTTTGACCGCGGAACCGCGGCGCTTTAGTGGGAACAGTGCATCAATTTTTCACAGTGAGCTTCTATAACGAAATTGTGGCTTTTGGGAATATTTGTTTGGGCCCAGATTTTGTTACTGTACAGCAGTTGTTAGTGGGGCCCACTTCGAGAAATTTAGTCGATCGAAATTTTAAATTTGTTAGTATGCAGTATTTACATTATATCTCCGACCGGGAATGTCATTTGATCGGTAAACCGCGTCTGATTGCTATAGTTCTTTTAGACGGGTTTGCGAACATGACATTCGTGTTGATATTCTGTGTTGTGTTGTATTGTTGCGGATATGTCGTGGTGGATAGCAGGGTGCAATGATAGTGCAGTTTTGATTTAATTGTACACTTGATATTGCGGGGCGAGCGTCCGACATGTGGACTGCCGTTACTGCATGTTATATAATATTCTTTTGGGGCACGACCAGGTCGAGGTCGATGTACCCGTTGTACATATTTTTCATTTCTGTACTAGGTTTACCCCGCGACGGAGTGCACGGATAGCCGGGTTCTGGAAGGCAACAGGTCTGTATCTCATGGCTTTGAGAGGCAAAGGGACCTTACTCTAGAATAGGCAGACTATTCGCCGCACTCGTAGGGGGTACAGGTTGACCCAAGGAGGGGTGCTCAATTTACCGGATTCCGTGAAGTGCCGGGTGTTCCATTCACTATGTTGTGGGGACTACCTCGCTTCAGGTTTTGGCGGGTAACTTGCCGCACCCATAGGGGTCTAGGTTTCATTGCACAGGCTATCCACATGACCAGGGGAACGTCAGGTTTCAGCAGCGGCTCTGTGAAACCCGGGAATCCCAGATTATCTGTATTGTTCTGTGATTCTTATTACTTTTCTGTAATGTTGCATATTATCACGTCTGGAGCGATTATCCTTTATTGGTATATATGCTATTAGATGTTGTATATGTTTTACACCCGCGCTAGTCCAGCCCCCGCTCTGTCGTTAGTTAAGTAACCTAACGGGTGATGACGGGACCCAGTGGCGAATGCGGATGGCATATACATACATTATATTTTCGTTCTTTTCTAGTGTGATTGATTGATGGGACTGCGTTGATTCTTATCAATGTAAGATAAAACAAACCTATATTTGATGTTGTTGGAACAAATTTTAAAAGGTGTTATTACAAAGATGTTTCCTTTTGTTTTGCATAGTGATATTCAGTTAGAATATCCCACACCTCATTCGACGAGGCAAGGGCCGAGATCCCTTCACCGGGAGTGACCCCTTGGGCAGAAGTTTACGTCAGGGTAGTAACCTCAATATAGTCGATTACAAGTTGCTTTGCATCGCGGTATTCAGTTGGAATATCCTGCACCTCATTCCATGAGGAAAGAGCCGAGATCCCTTCACCGGGAGTGACCTCTTTAGCAAAACGTTTTCGCCACTATATTTTTATAAAAAGCTATCAGTTTCCTTCAACGAGATCAAGTTCATTACGTTAAAGGTTTTTCGCCAAAAACCAGCCGTAGCCCTCCGTCATTTCTTATGGATAGTCAGTAGTATTCAAGCTATGTATTTTGACCTAACGCCAAGGCATAGTGATTGGTAGCTGCTGGGTATTCATTTGTTGCATAGATAGATGCGTTGGTTTGGGACAGTCGTTCTGTCATACTTGGCCAATCGTCAAGAGCATGTGCCGGTGGGTTCAAACTAACCTGGATAATGACGGATTGAACTTAACATGTGACTTATGATATTTTGACCTAACGCCAAGGTCATAAGAGCATGGGGCAAAAATTACATCGGGAGTTTCTAAAGAAACTGAAAACTTGCCAGATATGCGCATACCTTCTGGAGTGTGATAACTTGAGTGGCTTCCATCAAGTTATCATGCGATGATAGTTGGATCCCGATTCTCACTGATGAGTTGGTTTACTCTTCGGGTGATCCCGACTAATTCTTCTTTCTGGTTTGGAGGAGAATTTGAGATTACAGTGGGAGGTTTCCTAATTAGATAAAGTGATAACCATTCTGATCTAGGTTAGAGTACACGCAGAGTGTTTCTTTTCTCTCTCTCTTTGGCAGCGACCTTTGACCGACCCTAGACTATGACTCAGTGACCAAGTTGACCGAACCTTCTTAAAATACTAGCTTTTGGATTTTCCGAGTTGCATAAGTCATTGTTGCTCCTTCTTTTACCCTTTATATTTCTCAGAACACCCCGTATTACTACGGATATCCACTTCCATTGGATAGATCCATCGTATGGTTATATACGAACTCGGAGGGACTTCTTCGAGGATGGATCCAGGTTCAGGAGAAATAGAATTAATTTATTCAGTTGTCTTCTATTATCGCCTTCTCTCAGGTTGCGAGGGCTCCTTGGTTTAGGAGAGTACACCTATTACGCTTATTGGATAATCTTATTCCAAACCATAGGCAGTTGCCGAAAGGTAGGGAATGAATAAAACCAATTAGCCTAAGTAGGGTGTACAGAAGGTAATATGTAAAGACAAGATAAATAAATTAGAAAGAGGCAAAGTAAATTGCGACTGTTATCATTCACGACCAAACCGCGTACTTCATCGCCACTCCTATTTCACCTTTGCTTTTTTCCCAGTTCGGAAGAAATAGAATAAGGTTTTATTCAGTAGTCTTTTATCATCACCTTCTCTCAAGTTGCGAGTACTCCTAGGATTAGAAGAGTACACCTATTATGCTTACTGGATAGTCTTCTTCCAAACCATAGGCTGGTGCCGAACGGTAGGGAAGGAAGAAAACCATTTAGCCTAACGATGGTATACAGAAGGTAACGACAAAAGACAAATAAAGGGATTTGGAGAGGTGGCAAAGAAATATACGGTTACAGTCATGAATAGGATTATGGAAGAGGCATTACTAGGAATACCAGGATACCCCTACGAAACATTTTCATGTTTCAGTTTCACTGTGCATTGTTAATTGTAAACTGATTTCCCGATTACATACTTACTCCAGGATATGTATTTACCAGGTTTCATTCTCATATCTGTATGGTTTTACAAATGATGAGTGGGAGTAAGTTATTGGGAATTAGGTGATCATCCTCATTATATCGGAATTCGTTGTAATTGGTGATATTTGAGGAAATTGCCTGGGTATGGTTTTCAACCTACGATGCGCAGGTTTTTGAGTTATTCGACTCAGCGGACTTATACAGAGTATTGTACGTTGTCCAGTGTCCGTCAGGACAAAGGGGTAGGTCCTCGTACTCTGTTCAATTTACTTATAACTTCTCTAGTTTTTAGACAAGTGTTTCATAGAAATACAATGTCTAAGTTTTGAGAAGTTGTGGGTATAAGAATAAAGTAGAGAACTAGATGTCGCAAGTATCGGGATTCTTCAAAGAGATTGAAGATGTAGATTCTTGTGATAGGTATTCAGTTGATAGTAATGGTTTAGAGAAACTTGTTTCTCTTTCAGGTTACTCATAATTGGATGGATTCCTAAGTTGAGTAATGCTGAGTAGCCTCTCTCCATTAAGTTGTTATGCACTGGAGACAGCTGCATGATTTGAATCTGGTTCCAGTTAAATTAGTGCCTCTGTTTCTATATTGGATATAGAATGGTTCATATCCTAACGATGTTAAGATATGGGGAGTTGTCCAGCTTATGCTTAAAACCAGACACTGGATAACTCAATGCACGTTTCTGTAATGGCTGTTTGTGGGTTGACCCTGGCTTTGACGAAGGTTGACATTTCTACCATCTTGAAGATCAATAGTGATATTGTTCTTGACTCGCCACAGTTTTATTAAAATGGAATTTTTCAGAAAACAGTAGTGGGAGTAATGGTAGAATTGGAAGTGATTCCAGAACCGCAAACTATTATGGAAAATTTAATAGGACCTATATATTCAATCAGGTTTGGCATTCTAATAGCCACTCCGCAGATATGGTGGGTAACTTCAGACACTCGAGAGGTACTCAGGTAGCCTCAAGGACGGTGACAGGGAGGTTCTTGTTTACCCAGACTTGACACTACTGTTGTTCTAGACTATGAGACTCGGCAGAAGGATAAGTATAGCGTCGTTCTAGACTAGCTTTAGAAGTGTACGTATATATTATTCTGCCAGAGGGTTGTCGTAGTCAGTGGGAGCAGCGGAAGCATAGTGGGCAAGTAGCTTATGTCTATTTATAGACTTAAGCAGATATAGCGGAAATAAGATCATCTAATTTTGATATGACAGTCATAGGTTTGACTTCATCAGAATAGGGGATGGATCTGTTAAGAAGGTAGTAGGGTGTGATGTCCCGGTATTTGGATGACATACACAGAGTAGGAAGTAAAATTCCTATACTACGATCGGTTGTACTGTGGTTGTTATACAGCAATTTCTTCACAAAGGATATGGATATAATATCAGACATCCTGGTTACTAGATCTATGGTATTAGATCTGGATTTGGGTAGTTTCCCAATGTGGGTACTTTGACTGTATTCTAATAGTATTTTAGAATAGATGACTCCTGGCATGGTGGTGTACCTGCAGGTGATGGAGTCACCCTCTCTAAAGGTGTCTTAGAGACTAAAGGAGAGAGGGATGTGCATGATTGGCAGATCACTTGCTTAGGCAATTGAGTCAATCATGGGATATCAAGTACCACACCAGATGTAGTTTTTGCACTTGATGCGATAAGTTTATATTAATCCAATCCTGAAGAAACGTAAGGAAGCAGTTTTAGAACATAAGGTGCTTGTTCTAAGGATTTGATGACGGCAACCTCCATAGGGAGACGGTTATCATTCCAGGCTTCCAAGGTGACATGGATGACAGAGTGATTGTCAGAGTTATAGTTTTCCCTCTGATGAGGGACAATATCATGGACAGGTGGTCCAAGAGGATACTGTGGGAGGCATGGTGCTGGATACTGATTAGGTTCAGTTATCAAAACAGTCTAAGAAGTTTGGATTTGGAGTTCATTTATGAACTAGGTACCATCAGATATCCAGACATATTCCTTGGTGACATGTGTACAGGTTAGTTCATCGACCTGAGGTCGTCATTTGTCTCGTGTGAGTTCCCACTGTGCTTTGATTTCTACCCTACCACGGCTCAAAGGAGTCGTGCAAACAGGTCTTTTTTGGGTACAGTCCCGAGCCACATTGGAGGCAAGTGAGCAGATCGTCGGGGATTCGTCTCTCCCGGTATTGGGGGTTGATGTCGCGCAGTGTATGGGTGGCCATCACTAGGAATCCTCGGCCGAGGTAGTGGAGAATTACTGATTTAGATCAGTAGTTTCTCAGGTGGTGATGGGCTTCATGCCGACACGATTTATCGCGTTATTAGGGGTCTGACTTTATCCACCCCCTAGACTCGATATGCGATACTCTTTAGACGAATGGAACGGACTGTATATACATTGTCACTGTCAGGCTCAGTAGGGTTTATAGATGAGTTCACTCGTCAGCTTCCCTTCCAATCAATACATAGGGAAAACGTTACGTACAGCTTGTACCTCTGACGTGATAGTGGTTATACCTAGTGCCAGTGTGTTGATGAGTCATTAGAGTCCTCCACAGACACTTTTCCAAGTTCGGGCGAAACGTTGTAGAGGCCGTATGGTGTTATGGCAAGGTTCGGAAAAAGCACGTGCGTTTTCGCACGTGTCGTTTTTCGGGCAGATAATACTGGTAGGTTTTGGTTTAAGCCGGAACCCAGTATTATACTGTGTAGATATAATATGTTTATCTCAGATGCATTTGTATTCGGTCGTAATGCACATGCAGGTATGTTTATACTGATACGGGGTTATCCTAAAATTCGTTTCAGGATCACTTTTAGAAGTTGCCAGTTTCCAGTTTTCTATCAGCCGTATTTTGACATTCGGTTAAATGCGGATTTATCTTTTCTTGATGAGGTGAGTCAGTGTTCTAGAAGGTTCTAGAGAGGGTGAAAAGGCTAATGAGTCATTAGGTCATTAATGGTGCAATTAATGACAAGGTGACTAGGTTTATTATGATTGGTTTGCTTTAAATGCTTTCATACTTTGTGTTCACACTAGATATTTTGCTTGTGGTCACCCCCCTCTCCTACACTCACCCTCCCTCTTGCTATAAAGTGGCCGGCCTTCCCCCCCCCCTCTCATGATCATGGTTGTTGTTCACTAGAAAAAGATTATGATAGATTCGGGTTCATGAAAATTAGATAGCCTCTTTCTCATTTCACCCAATCCAAAAGGCAACTTTCATAACCGTTCGTCCATAGCCTTGGACGTAACGAGACATAGTGTTCTACTCATTCTCTACTTCATCTTGGTCGTCTCTTTTAGCAAACTTAACGATCGAGTTGCCTCGGTTCAGAGGCAGGAGCCCGTTTAAAGATCCGTCGACGTGGTGCCACCTGGACGACAAGATTGGAAATCGAGGAGATCGGAGCAGCCACAACAAAGCGTGGGATGATGGTTGAAGACCGAAGGACTCGGATCATTCGGTATAACGTTTCTATCCCTTTTGCAATTTGTTGGTTTAGCTTTAATGGCAGATCCGGGTTACGGTACACGATAGCGCCAGTTTTGTAAAAAGTTTTTGTTCCGCATTTGGCGTCTGTTAGACGGCCGGGGCGCTACCGTAGACATACAAGAAGGAAGTTTCCATTTTTCTCTCGCACTCATTTCGGCTTTAAGTCGTGCGATTTCAGCTTCCATCAATCTGATACTCTCAGTTTGGGATGCTGAGTTTTTCTTTATCTCACTGACGGAAGATCTAACCTCAGCCGAAACCTCTATAAAATTTGACAAAAGTGATTTCATGGTTTGAGTGAATTGAGAGAACTCGTCAGAAAAGGTCATAGGATTAGACTGTGTAGGAGTATTGACCTGGTTTTTAAAATTTTATGACTGGTAGGGGTGCTGAGTGAGTTGAAGGGGTTGCTGTGGTGGAGGAAGAGCCCTTTGAAATTGATTCGTGTTTGGAACCGTGTTTTGAGAATGGTTTTGGTTCCAAGCAAAGTTCGGGCGATTCCTCCAACCCTGATTGTACGTGGAAGAATATGGATCGTTTCTAGGTCTTTGAAATGTGGCATTAGAATGCTCGTGACCTTGAAACGGTGAGTTTAATGGACATTCTTCCGTTAGATGAGACGGATCAGAACAGCACCCACAAACAGTTTTGGGGAGCGACATTTGGTTTAGGGAGGCTGCTGAAAATTTTTGTTCCATAGCCTCGAGCTTCTTTTGCATTGCTATCATTTCAGCTCGAACACCTATGGACACATCTACTTGGTGTACGCCACCCCTATTCAATGGTTGGGTTCCACTCTCCCACTGTAGTGACTTTTTAGCGAACTCTTCTAAAAATTTCCATGCCTCCCCATCATCCTTAGTCATAAAAGTGCCTTGACACATGTTTTCAAGGTTCTGTTTAGTATTCGGGCTAATGCCCTCATATAAAATTCGGCAAAGATCCCATCTTGGGATGCCGTGATGAGGACATTGAACCAAAAGATCCTTGAAACGTTCAAAGCACTTCGAGAACGGTTCATTCGGAAGCTGGGTAAATTGATTCAGTTCGCTACGGATTCGAGCTGTCTTTTGCATAGGGTAAAATTTCTTAAGGAATGCCGCGACGAATTCTTCCTAATTCGTAATGGAATGTGCGGTAGTGTTATATAGCCACTTCTCAGCTATATCGCACAAAGTAAATGGAAGAAGTCGTAGACGCATAGCATCCACTGAAAGTTGTGACGTACCCATCATTACGCATACGTTTTCAAATTTGGTGATGAAAACGTATGCGTCCTCAGACTCGAGACCGTGGAATTTGGGTAGAAGATTGATATACTGGGGCTTAATCTCAAAGTTATCCCCGTTGGCTGGTGGTGCGGATAAGCAGGTCGAAAGAGGACCTCGAATGGGGTAGCATCTCTCCTGGAGAGAGATGCGGGGTGGATTCTGCGCACCAACGAATGGCGGCAGATTAGTGGAAAAGAAATTCGATGGAGTCGGATCCATCGATGTGGGTGTGGTGGTGGGTAAAAGAAAGGTAAATGTAGAAATATCGACTTCGGAGTCGATAGGAGATACGCGGACTAAATGGGCACAAGAATCCCGTGTCCAGCCTATCTTGTACTAAAAAGGGTTAGTACAAGTGGCAGCGTGGCTTTATAATTAGGGGTAATGAATGAATGCGGTGTTTGCTTTGAAAAAAGGATGGATTTTTGAAAAAATGATGCAACACAACAAATGCAGCAACAAAAACCCTAGAATCTAGTGGTCACCTAGATCCGGCTCTAGACCACTCCTAACTGCCAGAAAACAAGACGCAGGATAAATCCTCCACTGCCTCTTTGTCTCTCCTGTGTCCAGGTAAGTGCCAGGTAAGTGGGAGGTTCTCCACTACGTAAGTAGTAGGCCTAATTAAGTAACCACTAGCTTTCGACACACTTGCCTAGACACCACAAGAGAAACGCGGATAAGCAATGAATTACCCACGGCCTTCTTCTGTCCTAAGTGAGCGTGACGGTCCTTAGAGTCATCTCTAGATATTTTTTTAGTTAATGTGGGTCAATGCGGCTGCAAGTTTTGCGATTTTTGGGGCCTAGAAAGGGTAATGAACTCCCCACCTAATTTGGATTTGGTCTTTTCCCCTTAATGTCCGTATTTATTATGCAAACAACCAAGAAAAAAAAATACGCACAAATTTAATTTGCTTTTTGCGGCGCTGCGATTTTTGCAAAGAAGCCTGCAGAAATTTATTAGTTGGAGCAAAAAGAGGAGAGAGAAGAAAGTAAGAAAGTACCTGAGAGAAAAATTGCACAGAGAACCCTCAAGAATGTTGCGGTTCCGCCGCAATTGCTGGCTAATGCCGCGCTTTCGCAGTCGTTTCAACGGAACACTGCACAAAATTTTATCAGGGAGCTTCTGTAGACTCCCTCAGCTCTCTGGTATATCCAAAAAATTATTTCAATTTCACAGCAAGCTCCAGATCTCCTTGCAATAAACCACAACAAATCGTTTAGGGTTTGTACGAATTTTGATCTCAAAAAAAATGTAATGGAATAAATCTTTCAATTCAAATTTCAATATAGAACGAATTAGCGCACGATCCCCGGCAACGGCGCCATTTGGTTGAATTGATTTTCTTGGTATGTGTGTATCAAATCAAATGATTCCCGATAACGGTTTCATTTGATCGATATGAGTTTCTCGTGTGTCGATATGAAAATTGTATAGAAATCACAACCAAAAATATTTGACCGCAATCAATAACGGTGTCGGATGTAGCTCATTAGTGAATGCGGATCGTCCACAGGGATTGCGCGATTCGTTCGTATTTTGATTTGTTTGAATTGAAAAGTTAATAGAAAAGAAAAGAAAACATGATTCAAGATTTTTATCAATGGTTTCAAGTGTCACTATTCTAATCAAGAATCAAGAAAATGATAAACATCGAGAATCGAGTTTCGATAGAATTCCAATCACTTTAGGGTTTCAAGATTTGAAGTAAAGCTCGTAGGAATCGATTAGATTGCAGATATGATGAAGATTAGAAATCAACGTTTCTTATCCATTAACAAATTGATGCTAACTCGATGTCGATTGATCGGGGTTTAAGGATCTTGCAAAGAATTAGGGTTCTTCGTCCTATCCTTTGTCCTTTTGATGAATCACATTCACTAGATAGATGCTTGAAAATCCAATGATCGATAGTTGATTCTCTAGATCATGCGAAAAGAATCAAGAACCCATTTCACATCAATCTAGATCATCGATCATTCTATTTTCAAGAATTTACAATTGCTATAGGACTTAAGAAAACGTTTAAAGATTTATCAACATCATCATTCTACAATCATCTCGATTCCTCCACGAGCGGAGTTTATTCACACATCATCACAAAGAATACATTCAAGAATCGAAATGAAATCATGATGCTAGAATTGAAATGCAAACAAGTTTAAAGAATCTTCACATTTATTACATCAACAAGAACTTACAACTCTCAAGAATTACAAGAGGTAGGAACTTTGCTCGTTGAATCTTGCATCGCTCGGCTCCTTGAGTCTTGGATCGCTTCGATCTCGTGCTCCGATGAAGTCCGGCTTTGCCTCTAAAGGGTCGTAGAAGACTTGCTTTGCTTGAACTCCATGAATCTTGAATTGGGTATTTCTAGATTGGATTAGGGTTAGGGTTTGGAGGTGGCAAGAATGTGGGTAGATGAAGAACTAGGGTTTTTTAACAACTAATGATCAACCCACTAATGATTGATTATCTAACAATGAATTCTCCTCTTACAAGTGAGCCTTAGGGTCTATTTATAGGTCTCCCACACCCTAGGTCTTGGATTTGAAATAGAACTTCCCTCCAAAAGTTTGTTAAAAGGCTTCTAGAAGTAGGTAGTTAGGAGCTTAGCTTAGGCTTTAAGCTAGGGTTTAGGGAGAAGGTTCTAGAATAAAAGGCTAGTTTAGTTTAGATCCCAAGGGTTTGCTGATCTGGCAGAATGTTCAGGAGTCTTCTGGAAAATGTAGTGTTTTAAAGAGCTGTAGGAACTGAGGTAGAAGTTCTGGTGCAAAGCAGAGGAGCTAACATAGCAGGGCCGCCGCGGAACCGCGGCACAAGGCGGCTTAGGCCGCGGTTCCGCAGCCAAGTAGAGGAGCTAGGGCTTCATATTTTCAGTGTTGGCTTCTGATATCTTCTTCTATATTTTCTGATATGTTGAATCCCTAAATGCCCTTTAGATCAATACCACATTCCAAATTCTTGAGTTGGCGTATCTTTTAGCAGTCTCGTTATGTAAAATTTGACCATTCTTCTAATTTTCCTGCACAGACTTCGAAACACAATTTGTGATATATAGGAATGATGCCATGCTATGAAATGCAGTCAATTTCCCTAGAAATGCCGGTTTTAAGGTCTTACACATGTAATCTGATATCTTACGACTGTTTTGCTAATATGTGCTATATGAATACCGAACACTTTTATATGAATGCAATTGATAGGGAAATTGCCGGTTAAAAGATGCAATATTTTCGACTAATCAGCGCATCTTGATCAATTTTAGATCAAAAAAAAGAATCTTTTGAAGAAGTTCTACCTCAAGGTTCAAGAACCAATGGTTCATCAAAAGGCTGTGTCTTTATAAAGATCAAATGATCTAAGAATGAAGTAAATTACTTATTTTATTTTTGTGATTTGATCTTTTTTGATCTTTTTCTTTTTTATGTTGAAGATCTTGATCTTGTTCTTAGATCTTTGATCTTTTTAGAAGAAATTCTTCTTTTTTAATGAGATGATTTCATCTCTGTTCTTCAAGAATTAAGTTCTTTTACCTTGAAAAAGATAGATCTTCTCAATTCTTTCAGAGTTCTCTTTTTTTTTCTCTTTCTCTGTATCTGTCCGTGAGACTTGAAGTCTAGGGGCCTTTATATAGGGCCAATTGGTTTGTTGAGTTAGTTATAGAGATCTTTCTCTGATTGATCTGGGGATATTTCCCCACCGTTGGATTTTTGATCCTAAAGCCTCTGTTTTACAGAAGATGATCTTTTTATTTTAATAAGATTAAAAGGATCTTTCTAGAATTTTAATTCTGATTTAAATAATTTATTATTTAAATTTTTTAGTGCTGGCACAGTTGGCGCAAGTGCACCTGCGCTTGACACGTGTCGCGCAGCGCAGAGTGCAGCGCAACTGCGCTGACACGTGTCGCGCAGCGCAACTGCGCTAACGCAACTGTGCTGACACATGTCGCGCAGCGCAGAGCGCAAGTTATCTGAAGCGTTGCTTTTTTTATTTAAAATTTGAATTTTAAAAGCAGAGCCTTGCTCTAATTGGGGTGCGCTGCTTTAAGATTTTTAACAGAGCTTTGCTCTGATTGGGGGAAACAGAAGCGTTGCTTCATTTCCTTGAAATTTGAACAGAGCTTTGCTCTGATTGGGGGAAACAGAAGCGTTGCTTCATTTTCTTGGAATTTGAACAGTGCTTTGCTCTGATTGGGGGAAACAAATGCCCCCCCCCCCCCCACCGTTGCGCTTACGTGGCCCAAAACGTGAGCGCAGCAGTGGCAAAATCTCAACCGTTGGGAAGTTGAAACGGCTCTCAATGCCTATAAATAGGACCTTTGGTCCCTTAGATGATTTTCATCTCTTTTCTTAAGAATTTTTATTCAGGGCCTTGCTATTCAATTTAAGAACTTTTCAAGAGTAAAACTCTGTCAAAACTTAGGTAAAGTTTAAAAAAATTTAATAAACTAGGGTTTTACCCATTAACAGAGCTTTGCTCTTAATAGATCTTTGATCTAAAGAGAACCCTTTTAAGGTTCCGTTAATAGAGCTTTGCCCTCTAAAAGGTTTTTATTTATGATTTTTTAATTCATTAATGGAGCTTTGCTCCTTTCAAATCATATAGCAGAACTCTTAAAAGTTTGTTCATGGATAATGAAGATCAAAAATGGAGTTTTATCTTTGATGGATTATATCATCTTTTCATAGCTAGGCTCTCAGCGTTCTCGGGGAATTTCTTTAAATTCCCCTCGTAACTGAATTTGACAGGTGTCACTCCTGTCCGCAGAGCATTGCTCTCGAGGAGTTTAACTCCATGTGCCTGTTTTTAATAAGAATTCGCTTAATCAGTCTTTCTGCTAATTTTTGCTGATCTTCTTTTACAGGAGTAATGGACGCCCACATGTAGGATCTCGATGAGATTATCTCTTACAGGGACATCCGCCGACTCGGCCGTTCTTAGAATCGAGAATTCACAAACGCCGAGTGTGCCGAAATTATGAGTCGCTTCGATGCATATAACGATCAACTGCTTCCTCGACGCTCCCCTCTCCTGAAGCTTATTGTGGGAGCAATTTGGGAGGCGCTTCCCCTATTCTTTACCGGTGTGCCGCTTAGGGCATTGGACGCTGCCGAGGATAAGGTGCACTCGGTGTACCTGATGAACCTAATCTCGAAAAGACGGCGAGACAAGATCTCTTGCACCAGGCCTTTCAACAGTCCGCCATTCTTGCTGTCTATCGGAGGGTGGAGGACATCAGTGGGGATCCCGACGCCCGTGCTCGCGAAAGGAAGCACACTAGGATGGTTCGCCAGGCTTGGAAAGTCTTGGACAGGGTCACTTTCGAGTTCCTCAATCCATGTCCAGGATTTGAGGTCTTGCCGTTGTAATCATTTGGATAATGTCTTTGTTTATTTCTTTATAATTGTAAGAATTTTCCAAGTATGAATGACAAATTTTTTACCTCCTTCCTTTTATTTTCTGCTTTGTTATTGACATATTCCTTAAGTAAGCATAGCCTGTAAGCGATATAGAAATTCTGTCTCGAACACCTTGGGGAGTCGTGATGGCTTAGGAGGCAGGTTCAGATCTGCTGCCTAAGGGTTTTCAACTCTATGAGCCATGAGGGTCTCATAGAGAATTTTCTCCCTACGAATCGAGAGGATCTCGTAGGTGTATTTTCTCCTTAGGAATCGTGAGGATTCCTAAGTGTGTTTTCTCTTGAGAGTCGTAAGGATCTCACTAGAGAATTTTCCCTCTAACAAGTCGAGAGGACTCGTAAGTGGTTGTTTCCCTCCTCGTCGAGATTCGACTTTGGAGAGTGTGACCAGTGAATAGTATGCAAGAGTCCATTTTGGACCAACTTGCAGGGTCCCAGTGCTTAGGAAACAGGTTTTCGTAAAGACACTAATTTCCTCATGAGTCGAGACGAATCGAGCATTTCTCGTAAGAATATCCTATCGTCACAGTTAACCTATACTCTTTACGACAGAGGTCCATTAGGGTCTATGGTACTAGGGTTTTGTCTGTTGTACCGTCACATTGGCTGATGTATTCTTCGATAGGCAATCTTGCTGTTCGAGTAGCCTTACGATTGTCGTGTCTCTGCTCCCTTCGGAGGTTGGACAAGACGTCTTCAAGCAATCCTCCTAGACAGTTTGACCGTCGGAAGAGCAAGCGTTAGGAATTTTGCCATGCCGCTTTTTACTTGAGGTTAGGCTCATTTTGGAGACCCCCGATGAGTCATAACCACTCCGCGCTGGTGTGGGATGATCTCCGATAGTCTTTCAGGTTTTATATGAGTTGCCGTTAAGACCCTGAAGGTAGGAATTTGGCCTTCGCTTCGTTTGCTGGCATTGCGTCTGCTGTATTGAGACGAATGTCGCGGTTGTCTCTAGGTTGCTGGTGAACCGTCGAGGTTTGGAACTAGGGATTTTGCTGTGGCTCCTTTTGGTGATGTTGCGTCTGCTGTATCGAGACGAACGTCGAGGTGGTGACCACTCCGCGCTGGTGCGAGATGATCTCCGATTGTCTTTCAGGCTTTATATGACTTGCCGTTAGGACCCTGAAGCTAGGAATTTGGCCTTCGCTTCGTTTGCTTTGGTATGTCTGAATCCTATTGGAGGAAGGACGCTATAGAGACATCTCGTCTGCTGTACCAAGACGAACGTCGAGGTGGTGACCACTCCGCACTGGTGCGAGATGATCTCCGATTGTCTTTCAGGCTTTATATGACTTGCTGTTAAGACCCTGAAGCTAGGAATTTGGCCTTCGCTTCGTTTACTTTGGCGTTGCGTCTGCTGTATCGAGATGAACGTCGAGGTGGTGACCACTCCGCGCTGGTGCGAGATAATCTCCGATTGTCTTTCAGGCTTTATCTGACTTGCCGTGAAGACTCTGATGCTAGGAATTTGGCCTTTGCTTCGTTTGCTTTGGCGTGGTGTCTGCTGTATCGAGACGAATGTCGAGGTGGTGACCACTCCGCGCCGGTGCGAGATGATCTCCGATTGTCTTTCAGGCTTTATATGACTTGCTGTTAAGACTCTGAAGCTAGGAATTTGGCCTTTGCTTCGTTTTCTTTGGCGTTGCGTCTGCTGTATCGAGACGAACGTCGAGGTGATGCCGGGATTTCGCCATCACTCCGCTTTGTTTTGACTGTGGGGTCTTTCGTTGATGTTGCATCTGCATCCTGCTGGATTGCGAAGGAACGCTGTTGTTGACATTGCGTCTTACTGTAACGAGATGAATGCTGAGGTGAAGCTGGGATTTTGCCGTCGCTCCGCTTTGTTTCGACCGTGAGGTCTTTTATTGGCGTTGTATCTGTATCTTGCTGGACTGCGAAGGAATGCCGTTGTTGACAGCTCGTCTGCTGTATCGAGACGAATGTTGATGTGAAGCTGGGATTTTGCCGTCGCTTCGCTTTATTTCGACCGTGAGGTCTTTTGTCGGCGTTGTATCCGTATCCTGCTGGACTGCGAAGGAACGCCGTTGCTGATTCTTAGGCTATAGACATTGCCGTTATGATTTGGAACTAGGGACCATGCCGTGGCTCCGTTTCGTTGTGACTCTGAGGTCGGTTATTGACGCCATGCCTGCATCTGGTTGAAGTGAGGAGAAAAGCCGTTGGTGATCTCTAAGTTGTCGATATCGACGTCGAGACCCTGAAGCTAGGGATCTTCTTTTGCTTCGTCTGTTGACATTGTGTCTGCGGTATTGCGACAAATGTCAAGGTTGTCTCTAGGTTGTCTATGAACCGTCGAGATTTGGCTTCGCTTTCTGGTGGAGCCTGTTAGGACGGTATGGTTCCCTCTTTGTTTGTGCCCTTGGATTGTATACAGGGATCGATGTGATCTCACCTGTAGAGCAAAAGGTTTCATTCTTTCATTTTTCATTTTTTTTATTTCCGCGATGCTCTATCATTTCATCTTTTATATCGCGAAGGTTGCGATTGTCCAATCCTTTCGGCTATTTTTCGCGGTGCCCAATCATTTCGGCTATTTTTTTTTCACTCGTTGCTTTTTATTGCGAGTTGTCCCATCATCTCGGCTATTTTGCATGCATACTTTTTTTCACTTGCTGATTTTGTCTGCAAGTTGCCCCATCATTTCGGCTATTTCGTATGCACGTGTGGCTTGCTGGCTTTCGCCACAAGCTTGGGATTAAACACCGATTTCGGCATCAGCACCGCTACAACTGGAATATTGCCAGGAGCGAATCAACATTTGCCTCTGTCGATGTCGAACAAAGGTGGCTTAGTAAACAGGATTAGGATCCTATCGCCTAAGGCTTTTGACTTCATGAGCCGTAAGGGTCTCATAAAGGTATTTCTCCCTGCGAGTCGTGAGGATCTCGTAGGTGTGTTTTCTCCTTAGGAATCGTGAGGATTCCTGAGTGTATTCCCTTGTAAGTCGTAAGGATCTTACAAAAGGGTTTTTCTCCTTATAAGTCGAGAGGGCTTACAAGGGTTGTTCACCATATGGACATATCCCTAATCACGGGTAGGACTTTGTTAGGAAAATGTTTATTCGCGTCCGTGGATTGTATACAAGGGTCAGTATGAACCACTTGTAAGGCAATATCGAAGGTTGTGGGGGTTGCTTAAGAACAGGTTCAGGTCTCTGTAACTTAAGACTTTCAAATCTTATGAGCCGTGAGGGTCCCATAAGAGAGTTCTCCTTACGAGTCGTGAGGATCTCGCAAGTGTATTTTCTCCTTAGGAATCGTGAGGATTCCTAAGTGTGTTGCTTCCTTGTGAGTCGTAAGGATCTCACGCGGGTGGTTTCTCCTTACAAAGTCGAGAGGACCCTGTAAGTGTCTTTTAACGAGGTTGCGCCCTTTCGGGTTTTTACAAACACTCGTCGGTAGTCCTGCTGTTTTTACTCATGGAGCCCTTTCTGGTTTTCATCCGTGCCCCCTTTGCTTATGGACATACCGTTTTTTTTTTATTTTACTCTTTTTTTTTATTCTTTTTATATAACGAGGTCACGCCCTTTCGGGTTTTCACAAACACTCGTCGGTAGCCCTGCTGTTTTTACTCATGGAGCCCTTTCAGGTTTTTATCCGCGCCCATTTCTCTTATGGACATACCGTTTTTTTTTACCACGTCAGCCTGAAGATGTCGCGGGTTGGGAGTAGTTTAACGATGTTTCGGTCATAAGTCAACGTATGATTACGCAGCTAAATTTTGCCGAAAATCTTCAAATGTTTTGTGCTGGAGGTAGATTCCTTGAAGTGATGGCTGAGGGCGACTTCTTCATCAGAGTCGCTTCCAAAGGTGATAACTTGCGATCCCTTGGTGTCGGCTATATGATAGTTGCCAGCAGCTCTTTCTTGCTCATCTGTCGTGCTTTTCTGTTCCCGACGAGTTTTGCGCTTCACTCGTTGAACGTGTCGTCGATGGGCAACATATCCCCGCCACCAGTTTTTAAAGGCTATGCACTCCTCGGTAGGGTGCGTAATCCTCTGATGGTATAGACAGAAGTTAGGATGTATTTCCGCTTCATCAAGACGTATATTGACAGGGGAATTTCCTTTGAGAGAGGGCAACTTCATTCCTATTGCCAGGGCCCGAGCGAATTGATTCCTTGTCTTGATCCTGCTTTTATTTGTAGCGGATGTATTTTGATCTGGTGGGAGCGTCTCAACCCTTTTGTCCAGTCGCCGGCGTTTGGCCTTTTCAAATATGGCCATCTTGCGCTCCCGATCAGCTTTGATTTTTAGACGGGCTTCGTTCAGGAATGCGTCAATCATTTCGTCTGATGGTCCTAGAAGTTCCGACTCAGGATCTGCCCCCAATTTCTTTGCGTCAGGAGCTTTTTCACCGTTTATTAACGAGTGAAAGATCATATGGCAGCTGGCCATATAATCCTTAGGTTCATCTGACGAGTCTTCTTCATTGTCATCACTTCCGTCCTCAAGGACGTGGTTGAGGAATTCTTGGAGTGTGACTGGGGTTCGCGCCTTCTGATTATATTCTTCCAGCGCGTCAATATGATTTTGCAGTTCCATACGTTTGTCATCGGGTTTCACGGGCTTCATGGTTTTCTTCTTGGAAGACTTTGACGGCTGGGTATGAGCGCTTTGACTATTACTACCAGTTTTTGGAATTAGGCACGGCTTCAGCGTTCCCTTTACGACTTCGGGTTCCAGTGGATTTTTCCACCTGACTGCCGGGCACGTTTGGGGATCCTTCAGCATTCTTTTAGTTTTAGCCGAAAGAGCGATCTCCCACGGAGTTTCTTTTATAAAATAGCATGATGCCCCCGGCATGTCCATCTTTTTAGGAGCATGTGGTTGTGGTGGGTTTACTTTCCAATTCTCAGACAACCCAAACTTGCCTTGTAGGTACTGATCCTCGATCCATCCCTTAAAGACGAAGCAATCCTCGATCGGTTGACTTACCGTTTGGTGGTAAGGGCAGTAATTGGGATTATTCACTTCGTTGGGTTGCGATGGTCGCCTTGGGTTTGGTAGGTTGATAAGCCTGTTGTGTATCGTCAACTCGAATAACCTCTTCGTTTTGTCCCGCGGGAATGAATAAGGACGCTTCATTTTCTCATTGTAATAGCGTCGTCTCTCTTCCAACTGATCCGCTAGCTTTGGGGCACTAGGCTGTTGTTGGCTGTTCGCAACGAAGGTCGCCTTCCCTTTACCCTTGTCGTTTCATGATTCCGGTTTCGGGGGAGATGGTCTGTGACCCATTTGATCCATTTAGGCTAACTTGTCAATTAAAGCCTGGACAGTCGGTTTAAAGAACATCATGAACTGTGAAATAGTCGCATGAGGGTCTAGGGTGCCCACGAACATGCCCACCGCTGGTGCTTTTTCGATGCGTTGTTCGCATTTTGACCACAGATTCCGCCATCGGGCAGCGTACTGGACCTACGTTTCGCCTAGCCTTACCCTGGCATTGATCAATGCGGTGATCGGGATGCGCTCACTAGCGCTTGCAAATCTTTGTGTAAATAGTAGCTCCATCTCCGCAAATGTTTTGACAGAGTCGTTAGGTAGCTCCGAATACCATTCAAAGGCCGTTTCTGCTAAGCTGCCGACGAATTGGCGAAGCAACAGTTTGTCGTCGCCTCTAGTGTTGCCGCATAAGGCCCTGAATTGAGCGACATGCTGATGTGGATTCCCTGTCCCCTTGTACACATGAAATTTAGGGATCGTATATCCCGGCGGATAACTGATTTGGTCATACTAGCCCGGATAGGGTCGTCCGGTTCTAATAATTTGCCCGGCCGCTTCCTTCGCCTGATTAACTCGTATCTGCTGAGCTATATAGTTGTCTAGTGCAGCTTTGGAAATGGTTTCCTCCTTGGCTGCTGAATGAGCCTGAGGAGGATTAGATGTCTCCCCTCTATCATCTTCAATAATGATCGGAGGGTCTTCAGCTGGAGGATCCGGCTGTAACATCATTCCTACCATGTCTTGAAAAAGAAGCGCCATTCGTTTTATGTTAGCAGATTGTTCCGCTGCCTCTTTGTCCTTCTTCTCGAGGATCCGGCGGAGGAACTCAGCATCGATTTCTTGTTCTTGACGTTGTTCTGACGATGCCTTCGGGCTTTCTTTTGGCTCAGTGAGTGCGGCCATCTGCGTTAGCATCTCTTGGAGCTTCCTTTGCTGCTCCTGGGCTTTTGTTATGGATCTGGTGAGTGGTCGATGGCCCGTCGAAGTGCGGCTTTCTTCTTTTCCGGAGGCCATGTAAACAATATGTACCACCATGCCCCCAGACTTGGGGCGTTTAGATTCAGTGTCTTTGCGATTTGCCAAAGACGCAGGGATCTTCTTCGGCCTCCTTCTTTTGTGAGCGGTCGAAGTTGAGGGGGCCATTGTAGTGGGCACCCAAGTAGCTGCTGCTTTTTCTGGTTTGACAGAGTAGACCTTCTCCTGCCGAACCTTTATCTTTTTCTGTCGGCGGAGATAGTTTTGATCCACTACGGAGTCTTGGACTTGACGCCAGACCTTGTAAATTTTAGAGGAAAGCCGTTGAGGGGGTTGCTCCATCTTCACCTTTGGGGCATTATCCACAGGTGTAGGAGATCTTTTCAATACGGCAATTGGTGAGTTTTCGCGCACCCTTCTTAGCGGTTCGAAGCTATTCCTGGTCGAAACTGCAGCATTGATTTCCACCATCGGAGCTGGCGGAGTTAGCCCAGAGGGGGAGCTGCCCCCAGCTTTTCTCACTCGGCACCAGTGGCGATGTCAAGCGTGTTGAGCTGTTGGAGTTGGTTCGAGGACAGGGTGGCTTTTTCTTGCCCCCTGTTTTGGTCAGAATTCGTTGTTATCAGCCTTTTAAAGACCGACGCCCGTTGAATGGGGGCGGTCAACCTATCAAAAGCAGACTTCCGAGTAGGGGAAGCAACCTTGGTGATTTCGCCTGGAACGGGAGCAGAAATAGTCAGTCTTGTGAAGACCGACCCTTTGGCAGGAGAAGCCGCCTTGACGATTTTGGGAGAGGGGGTGGCTATCCGCTTCGGGATAACGCCTTCTGGTATTGCAGGCTTCTTCATGGGCCCTATGGAGCTCTGGCCTAGTCTGTTAAAAACTGAGGCAATGGAGTTGGGCAACCCGTTGAGAGGGGCCGCAGTAGTACCAAGCCAATTAAAGACCGACTTCTTTGGAGCTTCTTGCGATGGCATTGGGGCATTGAAGTTCATGGGTGGGAGCATGGTCCCGAAGAATAGTCCTGTGGTGGCTTGAGTTATATGCTCCACAGGTATCTTGAAAAGGGAGGCTGCTTGGGGCCCATAAGTCACTCCTCCAGCAAGGACGGAGTGAGAGTTGCAGTTGCAGGTAGTGCAGTTTGAAACCATTGATCTTCTATTTTCTGCACGGAGCAAGACACCAAATCTAAGTACCTCGAATCCACAGGCAACCACGGTAAACCACGATTCGTTCGCGAACACGATACACGAAGTGTGGAGTGGAAAGAGGAAAAAGGTCCCACCGGGCGTGCCAGAATCTGTTCCCCTCCGAATCACGGAGACGCGACCGCGTAGGTTCGTCTTGCCTGAGATTCGGGGCAGATGCTATTTGGTGTTATTCGTCCACCTCTCCGAAGATACCAAGTTGATTTATGGCACCGTGTATCGAAGGTTTAAACGGATGCGTCCGATGTAGCAGACTTCGTCAGATTCCCTCTCGCTTGAGGGGTTTTTGATTGTGGGGACGCTCTTCCCTGCAGGTGCAAGCCCCTGCAGTTAATTATGTTACCGCATCACGGTAACAACTTTCTCCTTTTCCAGATGGTCACTTTGTGTCGTGGGTGTTTGTTTGTTTGTGGTTGCCCGTGGATTGTATACGGAGACTAATTTTTGTTGTCGCCCGTAGGACGTGGATTAGTCGAAATCCGTATTTTCTTAGATTTGGTTTTGGGGTTTTGGTTTAAGGATACGTTAGCCATATTTGAGACTAAGATCAACTTAAACGTTCGTTAAGGATACGTTAGTCTAATTTGAGACTAAAATCAACTTAACGGGATCATTTAGATCCAACAAGAGAGCGTTTGGACTCTGTTGTTGAGTTTAGGGACATTTGGTCCATTTCCAGTTTAGGGACATAGTGGTCCATTGCCAGTTTAGGGACATGGTGGTCCAGCATTCCCATTTTGGGGACGAATATTGGTTTAAGGACATCATAGTCCATGAGTTTAAGGACCCCACAGTCCGTAGCAATGTGCGGTTGTCGGGACCCGTCACCTCTCTGACGACGTTGAAGGATTACAACGATAAATATTAGAGGATTTCAGAGATGTACCCTTGAACCGGGTGTAAATTGATTTGGGAGAGCGGTTGTGCTCGGTTCAATTTAATTTGAGAACTTATGGCCAGAATTGGGTTAAGTCCAGTTAGAAAATGTCTAACATTTTATTCAGGTTCTGCCTATTAAGCTTTTCCTAGGGCTCTGCCCTTTTATTAATAATGCATTGCATTTTGTTTGGTCTATTAGACCTTTATTTGGGCTCGGCCCCTTTAAAATGATGCACAGCATCTAAATTGGTCTGTTAGACTTTTAATTGGGCTCTGCATTGCATTTAATAGTCTGACAATACGCCACGTAGCCTGTCAGGCGCTCTGCGCCAATTAAAGAGCGCAAGGCGCTGGCGCATGTGGGGATGACATGTGTCACGCTCGGGTGAGCGCAAGTCCGTTAGCGCAGTGCGCTTGAGCCAGTCCGCTGCGCTAGTGCGCTGCTGACATGTGGCACGCTCTGGTTCAATGCGCCAATCTAAGAGCGCAGTGCTCTGTCTTTAAGAGCGCAAGGTGCAGATTGACACGTGGCGCTCTCTGGTGACTTGCGCCAGTCCAAAGAGCACAACAGCGCAAATTAAGAGTGCAGGGCACTGTCCAATAGCGCAAAGCGCATCTTGATCAATTTTAGATCAAAGAAAAGAATCTTTTGAAGAGGTTCTACCTCAAGGTTCAAGAACCAATGGTTCATCAAAAGGTTGTGCCTTTATAAAGATCAAATGATCTAGGAATGAAGTAAATTACTTCTTTTATTTTTGTGATTTGATCTTTTTTGATCTTTTTCTTTTTTATGTTGAAGATCTTGATCTTGTTCTTAGATCTTTGATCTTTTTAGAAGAAATTCTTCATTTTTAATGAGATGATTTCATCTCTGTTCTTCAAGAATCAAGTTCTTTTACCCTTGAAAAAGATAGATCTTCTCAATTCTTTCAGAGTTCTTCTCTTTTTTTCTCTTTCTCTGTATCTTTCTGTGAGACTTGGAGTCTAGGGACCTTTATATAGGGTCAATTAGTTTGTTGAGTTAGTTACAGAGATTTTTTTCTGATTGATCTGGGGATATTTCCCCACCGTTGGATCTTTGATCCTAAGGCCTCTGTTTTACAGAAGATGATCTTTTTATTTTAAGATTAAAAGGATCTTTCTAGAATTTTAATTCTGATTTAAATAATTTATTATTTAAATTTTTTAGTACTGGCACAGTTGACGTAAGTGCACCTGCGCTTGACACGTGTCGTGCAGCGCAGAGCGCAGAGCAACTGCACTAGCGCAACTGCGCTGACACGTGTCGCGCAGCGCAACTGTGCTAGCTCAACTGCGCTGACACGTATCGCGCAGCACAGAGCGCAAGTTATCTGAAGCGTTGCTTCTTTTATTTAAAATTTGAATTTTAAAAGCAGATCCTTGCTCTAATTGGGGGTGCACTGCCTTAAGATTTTGAACAGAGCTTTTCTCTGATTTGGAGAAACAGAAGTGTTGCTTCATTTCCTTGAAATTTGAACAGATCTTTGCTCTGATTAGGGGAAACAGAAGCGTTGCTTCATTTCCTTGGAATTTGAACAGAGCTTTGCTCTGATTGGGGGAAACAATATATATATATATATATATATATATATATATATATATATATCACACATATATCACACATATATATATATATATCACACACACACACACACACACACAAATATATATATTATGAAGAATAATTAGTGAGCTAATAATATTAGTCAATATACAATTATATCAAATAGATCATATTATTAAATCAATACTTGATTTAATAATCCGGTTATATCACATATAACCGACTAATACCATTTATCTGTATATCATATTATCAAATCAACACTCGATTCAATAATCCGGTTATATCACATATAACCTAACTAATATCAAATATCCGCCAGATTAGAATACGGTATACATACTCGTATTTATTCAGGCCATCGCACATATCAGCATATGTGCCCTACTTCGTTTAGCTTGAACCAGGAAACTTCTATGTGGGACTCTAAAGACTCATCAATACGCCAGCAGTAGGTGATGATCACATCAGTCACCCGCAAGCCGTCAGCGGTACTAGCTGGACGTAACGGCTACCCAGGTATTGAGCGATTAGAAAATCAACTAGCAAGCTTGTCCAAACTTCCATGAAGCCTATAGGTAACACTTACCGTACAGTCCGGTCTCTTCGTCTGATATGTCACATATCGAGTCTGGGGGTAGAATCGTCAGACCCCAATAACTTAATATGTCATGCCGATGTAAGGCCTATAACGGTATGAGAAACTAATGATAATATTTACCAGTAAATCTCATCAACAGCCCTGGCCAGAGCCAATCGAGCATAGTACGACATCAACTCCCTATACCGGGAGAGACGAAACCCCTCCTATCGCTCATTGCCTTCATGTGACTCGGGACTATATCCAAAATCCACATGTTTGCACGACTCTTTTGAGCCATGGTAGGGAAGAAATCAAAGCACAGTGGGAACCACACAAGACTCTATGACGATCTTGGGTCTACAGACTAACCTGTACCAGTGTCACCAGAGAACTGCTATCTGACGATAGGTATAGTACCATCTAAGAGTTCTCGGCGAGTCCTATTCAGTGTACCCATTCTCTAATGAGCTCCTGTGTACAATCTTTGATGTCAAATACCAACGGATATGGGATCAACCATCGCCTCCATACAGGGTCAAGAAACGTACACACTAGTCTACTCTGGAATATCGATGCCCTGTCTCGATATTCCCTCGACTAGGAACAATTGAAAGATGTGCTTGTGGACTACCCAGGTCCCAGTATTATGATCTGCATCATAGTCCTAGTAGTCAAGCCAACATCCTAAGGGCTTTATCAACATGTACATAAGAGACGGTATAATAATACCAGTAAACATGTTAAGATAAAGAAAACCAGATAGCATACTATCATGTCGAGCAAGAAAGTCCTATATATATATATATATATATATATATATATATATATATATATATATATATATATATGTCATAGCATCTATTATATTATACAGTAATGGCCTTTAGGGCATACATATTCCTAACAGATGGCATGTGATGTTATGTGTTGTTGTGATATGTTAAATTGGATCGTCGTGAATGAATAGCCGGAGGTTTTTGTGTGAGATGAGAGTTTTTCAATTTTCATTACTGTAAAATTTGTATCAAGATGCTCATTGAATGATAAGAAACTAATGTTCACTTATACGACATGACTCCATATTTTATTCAAGTCAAGGAATATTTTTCGTTTTGTTTGAGTTTCACGCGCTCTAAGCCCGGCCCGCGTGCAGTTAGGAGGATTGGCCGCAATCTGAGCGGTACCACCCATCCTACCCTACTACCTATAGGGGTCATCCGTCCTATAGCCGCCCGAAGAGGAACTGCAGTGATCTTTAATAGGGATCCTACAGCGATAGATAGAATCCCCATAAAAAATACCATAATATTCTTTTATTGGGACACTTCCAGGTTGAGGATGATGTATATTATTTACTTTTCGGCATTAGGATAGACCCAAGGTGGGGAGCACAAGTAACCGGGTTCTAGACTCCAGTAGAAGACCACCTCGAGGAGTCGAGACCAGGTCTCCTAACTCTAGAATTGGTAGGGTTGCTTTCCGCTCTCGTAGGGGTCTAGAGATATGGGTTTGGCTATTCATCACGGCCGTGTAATCCGTATTTTTCATTATTGGCTTAATTTAAAACACGGACCTTCTAGTATATCCAATATTGTATATGTTGACTTCTGCTGCTTAGTTCTGTGATATGATCATATAACTGCTTGAGATGAATGCTATATATATATGATATATATAATAAACGTTGCTTATGTTTTGCACCCGCGTTAGTCCGGCCTCCGCTCTGCCGTTAGTTAAGTAACCTGACGGTGCATGACGAGGCCCCGTGGCGAATGCGGATGGCATAAGCGTGCGTTCTATTTTCGTTTCTTTTTCTGTGATGTTTAGGGAAACATAAATGATAGGAATTCATTAATGAGATTAATGAAAAGAAAAACCTAAAAATGTTGTAGAATCAAAAGTTTATAAAAAAGTAGCTCTAGTTCTTACTTTGCATAGTGATATTCCTTGATAAATATCCAGCACCTCATTCGATGAGGAAAGAGCCGAGATCCCTTCACCGGGAGTGACCTCTTTAGTAAACTAGCAAATGCTACAACCCATTCGGTTTTTTTTTAATAGCTTCTCTAGTTCTTATTTTGCATAGTGGTATTCCTTGATGAATATCCAACACCTCATTCGAAGAGGAAAGAGCCGAGATCCCTTCATCGAGAGTGACCTCTTTAGTGAAACTAGCAAAAGCTAAAAAAATAATCTTTTTCAAATCACTAGATTCTACAACGATATCAAGTTCATTACGCTAAATCTTTTCTTAAAAACCAACGTATCCCTCCGTCATTTCAGATAAGTGCTATTTAGTGTTCGTGCTGCATTTGTTGGCCTCCGTCAAGGCGTAGTGTGCGGTAGCTGATTAGTACTTATCTGCAGCATGTGATGCGATTGGATTAGGGTAGTCGTGCGACTTTAATGGCCTCCGTCAAGGGTCGTGCAGGTGGGTTTAATTCAATCAAAAAAATGAACGGGTTGAACTTGACTAGCGGCCTATGGTTTGTTGGCCTCCGTCAAGGTCATAGGAAGCTAAGGGTAAAAATAATATTAGGAATTTATAGTGTTGAAATATGTAATGAGATTGCATACCCTCTATATGATAGTTGGATCCCGATGCCCACTGCGAGTAAAAGTTACTCCTGGGAGAGTTTTCTGCTTTATAATTAGCTGATCAAGTAGATGTCTATGAAAGGTGTTAACGGGGTTATGCCCCTGCGGAAATGAGGCATACCAAGCATCCCGAAGAGTTTCTCAAACTGTATCTGGGGAATGGCCTTCGTGGGTGGATCCGCTGCGTTGTTCTTCGTGTCAACCCTCCTGACCTCGATCTCCCGGCGATCAACTATCTCCCGGATCAGGTGATACTGCCTCAGAATATGCCTGGATCGCTGATGGGACCTGGGTTCCTTGGCCGAAGCCACCATTCCATTGTTATCGCAATACAAAGGTATTGGATGCTCAATGGATGGAACCACTCCAAGTTCAATAATGAACTTCTTGATCCAGACAGCCTCTTTGGCAGCATCGTTGGCAGCGATGTATTCGGCCTCCATCGTCGAGTCTGCCACGGTTTCTTGCTTGGAACTCTTCCAGCTAACCGCCCCTCCGTAAAGGGTAAAGACAAATCCCGAGTGCGACTTAGAGTCGTCCTTATCACTCTGGAAGCTCGAATCGGTAAAGGACTCCACTTGGAGTTCTCCGTTACCATACACCAAGAGCATCTCTTTAGTCCTTCGTAAGTACTTGAGAATGCTCTTCACAGCTGTCCAGTGACTCTCTCCAGGATCAGCTTGATACCTACTCACTACACTTAGTGAGTATGCTACATCGGGTCTGGTACATAGCATCGCGTACATGATAGAGCCTACAGCCGAAGCATAGGGTATCCCTTGCATGCGAGCTCTCTCCAAATCAGTCTTGGGAGACATCTCTTTGGAGAGAGTGACTCCAGAGATCATGGGTAAGTTCCCACGCTTGGATTCTTCCATACTAAATCTCTTTAGTATGGTGTTAATGTACCTGGATTAGGACAATCCTAGTATCCGTTTAGATCTATCTCTATAGATCTTAATCCCCAAGATGTAGGAGGCATCCCCTAGATCTTTCATTGAGAATCTTTGTGATAAGAAGAGCTTGACCGATTGCAGCATAGGAATGTCATTTCCTATCAAGAGTATGTCGTCTACATACAATACAAGGAAGACAACCTTACTCTCTGCCACCTTCTTGTAGATACAAGATTCATCTACGTTTTTAACGAAATCAAACTCTTTGATAACGACGTCAAAGCAAATGTTCCAACTCCGCGATACTTGCTTTAATCCATAAATGGATTTAAGCAGCTTGCACACCTTCCCGCTGCTCCCACTATCTACGAAGCCCTCTGGCTGAGTCATGTACACGCACTCTTCTAAATCACCGTTTAGAAAGGCGGTCTCAACATCCATTTGCCAGATTTCGTAGTCATGATATGCAGCGATGGCAAGCATGATCCAGATGGATTTAAGCATAGCCACTGGAGAAAAGGTTTCGTCATAGTCCACACCTGGTCTTTGACGAAAACCCTTTGCAACAAGTCTAGCTTTGAAAGTCTCCACTTTCCCATCTACACCAAGTTTTTTCTTGAAGATCCACTTGCTCCCAATGGGTTTTACCCCTTCAGGAGCAACTTCCAAAGTCCATACTTTGTTGGTGTACATGGATTCCATCTCGGACCGCATTGCATCCAGCCATTTCACTGAGTCCCCACTCGTGATAGCCTACTCGAAACTAGTTGGGTCATCATCCTCCATGATGCAATCCTCGCTCCCACCATCCATGAGAAAACCGTAGTATCTTTCAGGTGGGTGAGGAACCCTACTAGATCTGCGGAGTGGCTGGGGTTCTTCGGGAACTACCGAATCCTCTGGTTCCACCAAATCTTCTATTGTGGTTTGTATTGCTGGAACCTCTTCCAGTTCTACCTCCTTGCCACTAATCTTTTTTTCAAGAAATTCCTTTTCTAAAAAGGTGGCATGTCGAGAAACAAACACCTTTTGTTCCTCGGTGTGGTAGAAGATATACCCTCGCGAATGCTTAGGATATCCAATAAACTTACACGAAACAGACCTTGCCTCGAGTTTGTCCGGGTTTTGTCTTTTGACATAAGCCGGGCAACCTTATATCTTAATAAAATTAAGACTTCCCCTCCCATATCTCATATGGGATTGTAGGCACAGATTTGGTAGGAACCCTATTCAGTAGGTATGCTGCTGTCTCCAGTGCATATCCCCAAAAAGAAATAAGTAACTCAGCTATACTCATCATAGAGAGCACCATATCTAATAGGGTGCGGTTCCTCCGTTCCGATACACCGTTGTGCTATGGTGTATATGGAGGAGTTAGCTGAGAGAGAATCATATTCTCTTTTAGGAAGTCCAGGAATTCATTGCTCAAGTATTCACCTCCTCGATCAGATCGAAGGATTTTAATACTTTTCCCGATTTGGTTCTCGACTTCTTGTTTATATTCTCTAAATTTCTCAAAAGGTTCTGATATGTGTTTCATCAGGAACACATATCCGAATCTAGAGAGATCGTCAGTGAATGTAATGAGGTACGAAGAACCATCCCTGGCATGTGTAGACATGGGACCGCATACATCACTATGTACTAGTCCCAAGAGTTCCGTAACTCTTTCTCCGTGTCCCGTAAACGGAGTTTTGGTCATCTTGCCTTTGAGACATGACTGGCAAGTGTGATAAGATGAAAATTCAAACGGATTCAAATATCCATCTTTATGCAACTTAGCTATTCTTGTCGCATTGATGTGACCCAGTCTACAATGCCACAAGAAGGATTCGTTCAGTTCTGAACTCTTCCTCTTGTGTGTGTTTGTTATGCTCAGACCTGTTGATTGATTTAGAACATAAATGCCATTGCACAACGTGCCTGATCCAACCAACTTTTGGTTATGGAAAATGTTCATAACATTATCCTGTAATACAAAATTATATCTCTCTTTACTCAACAAAGAAACCGATATAATGTTGCATATCAGGTTCGGCATGTAATAGCATTCGTTCAGAATCAATGTATTACCAGTTGGCAATACAAGATGATATTCCCCAACGGTTTTAGCTGCAACAATTGCACCATTTCCAACTCTTATGTCTTTATTACCTTCTTCAAGTTCTCTACCTTTCCTAAGCCCATGTAACTGATTACATATATGGGATCCTGACCCGGTATCTAATACCCAGGACGTAGAGCAAATGGAGAAACAGTTCTCTGTAACGAACACACCCGAAGAAAATGCATCATCATGTACTTTCTTCATTCGGGTGGCATGGGAATCCTGGTATTCCCCTATGTCCTGTTCAGTCCTATAACTCTTATAAGAAAGAACGGAACCAACGTTCCCCAGCACAGAATAACATGCGGGTTCGGTCAATACATCCATATTATTATCTTGATTAAGGCATGATATGGTCGCTACCTGGAAAGAGAGAGAAGAAAACACTTTAGCGTATGCTCTTGCAAGATCAGATTGGTTATTATTTTATCTAATCAGGATGGCTCCCACTGTTTTTATCAAATCTTCCTTCAAACCCTAAAAGGAAAGACTAGCCGGGATTAATTACACCCTACAACTTCATCGATCTTTCAGCCAGGCCAGTGTCGGTACTTTGAGGGAGGTTCCCCGTGCTTTCGCACGGACCTAATTAAAGTAAATCTCGTTTTCCCAGAGGCGTAACCCCGTTGACACCTTTCTAGACACCTACTTGATCGGCTAATTATCCTGTGTAAAACTCTCCCAGGAGTAACAATTACTCGCAGTGGGTATCGGGATCCAACTATCTCATTGAAGGTATGCAATCTCATTGCAAATTTCAACACTTGAAATTCCCGATAATATTTTGCCCCAAGCATCCTATGACCTTGACGGAGGTCAACAAACCATAGGGTGCAAGTCAAGTTCAACCCGTCATTTCTTGATTGAATCAAACCCATCCGCACAACCCTTGACGGAGGCCAACAAGGTCGTACGACTACCCTAATTCAATCTGCATCATATGCATAAGCAGATAAATACTAGTTAGCTACCGCACACTACGTCTTGACGGAGGTCAACAAACGTAGCACGAATACTAAGTAGAACTTATCTGAAATGACGGAGGGCTACGACAGGTTTTTCTGAAAACCTATTGCGTAATGAACTTGATATCGTTGTAGAATCTAGTGAATTTTTTGAAATGGAGTGATTTTGAGGATTTTATTAGTTTCGCTAAAGAGGTCACTCCCGGTGAAGGGATCTCGGTTCTTTCTTCATCGAATAAGGTGCGGGATATATCATATATATCACTATGCAAAGCAAAACTCCAAAAGCAATCAAAAGAAAACCGAGTGTTGTAGCATCTGCCAGTTTTGCTAAAGAGGTCACTCCCGGTGAAGGGATCTCGGCTCTTTCCTCATCGAATAAGGTGCGGGATATATCATATATATCGCTATGCAAAGCAAAAACTGTAACTGCCCTTTTTGAAAAATTTGATTCTACAACATCTTTTAGGTTTCTTTTCTTTCATTAATCACATTAATAAAGTCCCGTCATTTAAGTCACCTAAACATCACAGATAAATACGACGTACACTTATGCCATCCGCATTCGCCTCGATGTCCCCTCGTGCACCGTTAGGTTAGATAACTAACGACAGAGCAGGGCAGGGCTAGCACGGGTGTAAAATATAAGTAACGTCTATATAATATATCATATATACTATATACAGTATTTATCACAACATATCAAATGATCACATCACAGATATCGCAGCAGAAGAAACATATGAAATATTGGATATACTAGGACGTCCGTGTTTTATTTTGAGCCACTATAAAACACGGATTCCACGGTCGCGATGAATAGCCAAACCCACAGCCCTAGACCCCTACGAGAGCGGCAAGCAACCCTACCAATTCTAGAGTTAGGAGACCCGGACTCGACTCCTCGAGTTGGTCTCCCACTGGACTCTAGAACCCGGCTACTTGTGCTCTCCTCCTTGGGTCTATCCTAGTGCGGAAAAGTAAATAATATACAAATGGTGACATCAACCTCAACCCGGAAGTGCCCCAATAAAAGAATATTACATACATTTAATTTTACATGAATGAAAATAAAAACTCTCATCTCACATAAAACCCCCGGCTATTCAAAACGTGACGATCCAATAACCATTGAGCTGTTCTATCTCCTATGATGAAAGGGCAGTTCGGACAGTGAAGAATTTAAGTGCCGGCGTCGGTTGAAGACTGGTTTTGGGAACCAAACTTTTTGAGTTCAGCAACACATAAAATCACATGTCATCAACGTAAGTAAGTATGCATACACCGATCGTCGTTGATGTATAGCAACGAAAATCGGCAATACAACTACATACTACACTTACGGTCACAGAAAAGAAAGTGTAAAACTACAACATTTGGAATCCACATACTCTTTAGACATTGTAAATCCAAAATATCACATACTTCGCATTTCATGCCTAACTATATGAATTCCACATATTGTATCACATTCCAGATAAATAGACAGTATTAAACTTTCCGAACAGATAATCAAATACCCAAAATTTCCTAAATAGCTCAACACTTGAGCGGAGTTCAAAAATTCCAGAATACGTCACAGTTGCAATGGTCCAGCCGTAATAGGGTCAAGCCAACGCCTCACATGTGGCACATTGTACTGTCCCAAACCATAAGGTTCAAAAGACAGTTCAAGACGGTCACATAATCGAGTTAAAGTTTGTTGTCTTCTAGAGGGTCCATCACATTACTTGAACGTTTTTCCGAAAGATTTAAACCCGAGAAAAATTCAACACTTGAATATTTTTCGTGCCGGGAAAAATTGAGTTAGTGATATCCGTTCGAACATTTTAATACTTACTAAATTATCCGGAAAACAGAATAACGAATTTAAAATTCCCGATCGAATCAACGATTACAAAATAAACCATAGATTACTCAACACTTGAGTCGGTTTAAAAATACCCATAAAATATAACTCACAGAAATAGAAATTATAGTAAAAGACAAGTACCTATCTCCCCTGTACGTCCGCGGATCCGCGGCCCAAGCGCGGTACGGTCGCGGTTCCGCGGAGGTTTGGAAGTATTGTGTGCTCGTTTTTCACCAAAATTCTTATATTTCCCTGCTGAATTTTTCAGGTATTTTTAATTCAGAAAAATCACAGATATGAAAAAATGTCCGGAGAGGGGTTGATTTTGACGTATTCGGGTTCGTTCGGAGTTTTAACTTCGTTAACACATCGCCTAATGCTCTAGCTAGGCTCTGATACCACTGTAGGGTTACTAGGCACACTAACAAAGTTCTACAACGCATCAAACATGCCCGATTAAAATTTTAGCCGTGCCAAGTAACTCTAACCAAGATCGTTGCTAGATTATTAGGGTTTCATATACAAGTAAAGGACATTTACTACTAAGGGAATATGAAATACGACCTTTGTAGATCGGTCCTTCACTTCTTTAGCTCCTTGTTGAAATCTCTTCACTGCGATCATGGTTCTCCCGGACCCTTGCATGGCTTCACGAGGCGAAAGACGCGTCCTTGCTTAAAGTCTTCGATGCCGAAAATGATCTACGTCGAGAGGATGCCAACTCAAGCTTCTATTTCACTAACTAGAGAATTAGTGAAGCAAACACCCTATACTAAGGTGCTAGTCTAGTAGAGGATGGAGAAATAGGAAGTGGGTTCTCTTTAGAATTTTATTTCTCACAAAGTTTCACTCTTTTTTAAAAACCCTAGCAAGCTTTTTCTTTTGCTCAATGAAGAAGAAGATGAACAAAAGAAAAGAATGAGGATAATGATCAAGTGTGTAAACTAACCATGGTGAGTGAGTATCATATACTCACTCTTGTAGAGACTTAACCCTAGGCTAATCTTTTTGGTTGGGTTAACAAATATCCATAGTAAAAACAAACTCAAGTTGAATTAGTCAATGCATCCACAAGCTTCTACAAGCTTCATGCATTTTCTAATCCTCCACTTGATTTTGTAATTAGTTTAAATATTAAAAACCCAAACTAAAAGTTAGCATAGTGTAAGTCTTATACACCCATGGATGATGTATCATCAACCATGATACAAAATATAACACATTTTAATCTATATCATATATATAGTAAAGATGTGTACATGTGAGAAAAAACCCTAAGTGAACATGTGTTAGTTAATGTAAACTAGTATATCAAATATACAATTATACAATAAATTATTAAATCAACACTTGACTTAATAATCCGGTCATATCTCATATAACCGACTAACATCCATTGTATCGACTTATCGAATCAACACATGATTCGATAACCCGGCTATATCATATATAACCGACCGATACAAAAAGTCACGAGAATGGAATACGGTATCACATACACGCATTATTCTCGGTCTCGCACATATCACATAGGCGCTCCTATTTCATTTTGCCTGAGTCAGTAAAACCTTTGTGTAGGACTCTAAAGACTCGTCAATACGCCGGCAGTAGGTGATGATCACATCAAGCACCCAAAAGTCGTCAGCAGTACTAGCTGGACGTAACGGCTATCCGGGTATTGAGCGATCAGAAGATCAGCAAGCAAGCCCGCTCCAACTCCTGTAAAAGCCTGCCGGTAACACTTCCTGTACAGTTCGGTCTCCTCGTCTGATATGTCGCATATCAAGTCTAGGGGTGGTAAACGTCAGACCCTAATAACCGATAAGTCGTGCCGATGTGAGGCTCATAACGGGTCAAGAAACTACTGGTAACACTTACCAGTAAATCTCTAAATCAGCCCTGGCCAGGGACTTCCCTGTTACGACCAATCGACCACAGCGCAACATCAACCCCCAATAACGGGAGAGACGAAACCCCTCCTATCGCTCATTGCCTCCATGTGACGCGGGACCGTACCCAAAAACCACCGTTTTGCATGCCCTCATGGACGTGGTAAGGTAGAAATCAAAGCACAGTGGGAATCACACAAGACTCTATGACGATCTCGGGTCTACAGACTAACCTGCACAAGTGTCACCAGAGAACTGCCATCTGACGTGAGGTATAATACCATCTGGGAGTTCTCGGCGAGTCCGTTTAGTGTACCCAGTCTCCACTGAGCACCCGTATACCATCTCTGATGTCAAACACCAATGGATATGGGATCATCCATCGCCCATCTCATGGGTCGAGAAGCGTATACGCTAGTCTACACTGGTATATCGATGCCCCGTCTCGATATACCTACGACTAGGGACCATGAAGGATGTACTTATGGACTACCATGTCCCCACTAGTATGATCCGCATCATAGTCCAGGTAGTCAAGTACACATCCTAAGGGCTTTACCAACATGTAACTATAAGACAGCATAAAGAGTCAAGTACACATGTTAAGATAAAGAGCAACCAGATAGCATACTATCATGTCGAGCAAGAAAGCCCTCTCTATATATGTCCAAGCATCCAATATAATATACATCATCTGTACAATATTGGCCTCTAGGGCATACATACAACTAACAATATGCGGTCCTATGTCTACGCATGCCAGAAATGGTTCCTCGTACTTTATTACATTCACCGATGATTTCTCAAGATTCGGATATGTGTTCTTATTGAAACACAAATCTGAATCTTTTGAAAAATTCAAGGAATATAAGTGCAAAGTAGAGAACCAGATGGGTAAAAGTATTAAAATCCTTTGATCTGATCGTGGAGGAGAATACTTAAGCACGGAGTTCGTGGATTATTTAAAAGAGAATGGGATTCTCTCTCAATTTACTCCTTCGTATACACCACAGCACAACGGTGTATCAGAGCGGAGAAATCGCACCCTATTAGATATGGTGTGCTCTATGATGAGTAATGCTGAGTTATCTATTTCTTTTTGGGGTTATGCACTTGAGATAGCTGCATACCTATTGAATAGGGTTCCGACCAAATCAGTGCCTACCACTCCATATGAGATATGGGAGGGGAAGAGACCATGTCTTAATTTCATTAAGATTTGGGGTTGTTCAGCTTATGTTAAAAAGCAAAATCCAGACAAGCTCGAGGCAAAGTCTATTCTTTTGTTGGATATCCTAAACATTCATGAGGGTATATCTTCTACCACACCGAGGAACAAAAGGTGTTTGTTTCTCGGAATGCCACCTTTTTAGAAAAGGAATTTCTTGTGAGAGAGATTAGTGGTAATGAAGTGTAGGGTTCCTAGGCACGCTAGTGAGGTCTCCTAAGCCATCAAACATGGCAATTTCAAAAATTATGGTGCCGAGAAAACCTAGAATACGGATCGATAACTAGAAGTCTAGGCGAAAAAGAACTAGTTAACACTTAACTAATGGGATTACGGAAATACAACCTTTGTAGATCCGGTGCTCCACCTCCACGGCTCCGCAATGAAGTGCTCTCCGCTGTCCAAATCGAATCCGGGCTCTAGCGTCGACTTCATCGGAGAATAAGCGAGCTAGGTCGTCGATGTCCATGCCGAAGATGATCTACGTCGAGGCATCGCTAAATCAAGCTCCGACTTCATCAAGTCAAGAAACTTGTGAAGTAAACACACTCTACTACTTGGCAAGAGGTCGAGGATGAAGAAATAGGAGTTGGGTTCAATTTAGAATTGGATTTCTCACTCTTTATCATCAATCACCATTGATGACCTAAGCTTTTCTTCTTGAGTTCAAGGAAGAAGAAGAAGAAAATGATATGATAACTTTTTTCAAAAAGAAAAGAATAATCCAATCTTTATCATAACATAACCATGGTTATGTGTAGAGAGCAAACCCTAGTTAGGTGAATGGTTAGGTTAGGCATGAAACAAAAATGGTTGACTTTTCAATCCTTCATGAAACTTCAAGATAGAAACAAAATAAAGCAACCATTTTTCCTTTTGCCAAAATGCAATAAATAAATTAATAAATGATTAAAATAATTAAACATAACCTTAACCATTTACTTAACTAAGGTTTAGACTAAACCTACACACAAACATGCATGTACCATCAAATATGATACAAGCAAGTGCACAAATCATATCGCATATGCAATGCGCACACCCGAGTGAGAAAATCCATTTTAAAGTGAACCGATACTAGTTAATGCAAAGTAATATATCAAATATACAATTATGCATTAAATCATTAAATCAACACTTGATTCAATGATCCGGTCATGTCGCACATAACCGACTGGTATCATTAGCAACAACTTATCGAATCAACACTTGATCCGATAACCCGGCTATATCGCATATAACCGATCAATGTCACATCGCGAGAATCGAATACAGTATCACATACCGTATTATTCTCGATCCCGCACATATCTCATATGCGCTCCTATTTCGTTTCGCTTGAGCCAGGAAACCTCTGTGTAGGACTCTAAAGACTCGTCAATACGCCGGCAGCAGATGATGATCATATCAAACATCCACAAGCCGCAAGCGGTCTGCTAAACGTAACGGCCACCCGGGTATTGAGCGATCTGAAGATCGACGAGCAAGCCCGCTCACACTCCAGTGAATCCGACCAGTAACACTACCGTACAGTCCGGTGCGCTTCCAGGTTGCGGAAGTTGTCACCGTTTGTATATTATTTACTTTTCCGCACTAGGATAGACTCAAGGAGGAGGGCACAAGTAACCGGGTTCTGGAGTCCAGTGGGAGACCAACTCGAGGAGTCGAGTCCGGGTTTCCTAACTCCAGAATTGGTAGGGTTGCTTGCCGCTCTCGTAGGGGTCTAGGGGTGTGGGTTTGGCTATTCATCACGACCGTGGAATCCGTGTTTTATACTGGCTCGTATTGAAAACACGGACGTCCTAGTATATCCAATATTTCATATGTTTCTTCTGCTGCGATATCTGTGATGTGATCATGTGATGTTCTGTGATAGATACAGTATATAGTATATATGATATATTATATAGACGTTACTTATGTTTTGCACCCGTGCTAGCCCTGCCCCGCTCTGCCGTTAGTTACCTAACCTAACGGTGCACGAGGGGACATCGAGACGAATGCGGATGGCATAAGTGTACGTCGTATTTATCTATGATGTTTAGGTACTTAAATGATGGGACTTCATTAATGTGATTAATGAAATAAAAGAAACCTAAGATGTTGTAGAATCGAATTTCAAAATAAAACAGGTAGCTACAGTTCTTGCTTTGCACAGCGGTATATGTGATATATCCTGCACCTTATTCGATGAGGAAAGGACCGAGATCCCTTCACCGGGAGTGACTCCTTTAGCAATAACTGGCAGATGCTACACACTCGGTTTGTCTTTTGATTGCTTTTAAGAGTTCTGCTTTGCACAGTGATATATATGATATATCCCGCACCTCATTCGACGAGGAAAGGACCGACGATCCCTTCACCGGGAGTGACTCCTTTAGCAAAACTAGAAAAGCCTCAAAATCACTCCATTTTAAAATCATTTGATTCTACAACGATATCAAGTTCATTACGCAATAGGTTTTCAGAAAAACCTGTCGTAGCCCTCCGTCATTTCAGATAAGTAGTAGTTAGTATCCGTGCTACGTTTGTTGGCCTGCGTCAAGGCGTAGTGTGCGGTAGCTAACTGGTGCTTATCTGCATAAGCATATGATGTGATTGGATTAGGGTAGTCGTGCGACTTTGTTGGCCTGCGTCAAGGGTCGTGCGGGTGGGTTTAATTCAATCAGGAAATGACGGGTTGAACTTGACTAGCGGACTATGGTTTGTTGGCCTGCGTCAAGGTCATAGGACGCTAGGGGCAAAATATTATCGGGAATTTCAAGTGTTGAAATTTGCAATGAGATTGCATACCTTCTATGAGATAGTTGGATCCCGATACCCGCTGCAAGTAAGAGTTACTCCTGGGAGAGTTTTATACATTACAATTAGCCGATCAAGTAGGTGTCTAGAAAGGTGTTAAGGAGGTTACGCTTCTGGGAAAACGAGGTTTACACTAATTAGGTTCATGCGAAAGCACGGGGGACCTCCCTCAAAGTACCGACACTGGCCTGGCTGAAAGATTGGCGAACTTGTAGTGTGTAATTAATCCCGGCTAGTCTTTCCTTTTAGGGTTTGAAGGAAGATTTGATAAAAAGCAGTGGGAGCCATCCTGATTAGATAAAATAATAACCAATCTATTCTTGACAGAGCGCACGCTGAGTGTTTTCTTCTCTCTCTCTCCTGGTAGCGACCATATCACGCCTTAATCAAGATAATAATACGGAATATTGACCGAACCCGCTTGTTATACTGAGCTGGGGAACGTTGGTCCCGCTCCAACTTATAATTGTTATAAGACAGAGCAGGAAATTGGGGAATGCCAGATTTCCCGTGCCGCCCAAACGAAGAGAGTGCATGCTGATGCATCATCTTCGGGTGTGTTCATTATACAGAACTGTTTCTCAGTATCCTCCGAATCCTGGGTATATGATACCGGATCAGGATCCCAGATATGTAAGTTGTTACATAGGGCTGCAAAAGAGTAGAAAACTGAGAACGGGTGATAAGTTTCATGAGACAGAAAATGGGGCAAGAGTTGCAGCCAAGTCTGTCGGTCACTGTCACCCTGTATTACCAATACATTGATTCTGAACGAATGTTATTAGATACCGAACCTGATATACAAAATCATATCTATCTCTTTATTAGTAAAGAAATGATAAAATTTTGTATTGTTGGATAATGTTTTGAACATTTCCTATATCAAAAGTTGATCGGTTCAGGCACGTTATCTAAAAGCATTGATGTTCTAAATCAAACTACAGTTCTTAGTATATGGAACACACATAAGAGGAAAAGTTCAGAAATGAACGGATCCTTCTTAAGGTATTGTAGACTAGGTCAGATCAATATGACCCGACTAGCTGAAGTTACATGTAGATGCATATTTAAATCAGTTTGAATTTACATCTTGTGAAACTCGCCAGTCATGTCACAAAGATAAAATGACCATAGCTCTGTTTATTGGAAACAGAGAAAGAGTTAGTGAACTCTTGGGATGATACATGTTGATGTATGTAAGGTCACCGGTCTACACATGCCAGGACTGGTTCTTTGAACTTCATTACATTCTCTGATAATCTCTCAAGATTCAGACATATGTTCCTGTTGAAACATGAGTCCGAACCTTTTGAGATATTCACAGAATATAAGTTAGAAGTAGAGAACCAAAATACGGGTATAAGTATTATGTCCTTTGATGTGATCAAGGAGAAGAATACTTGAGCACGGAAATCCTGGACTATTTTAAAGGAGAATGAGATTCTCTCTCAGCATTACTCCTCCGTATACACCATAGCACGATGGTATATCGGGACGGAGCAGTCACACCCTATATGATAAGGTGTGCTCTATGATGAGTACTACTGAGTTACCTATTTCCTTTTGGGAGTTATGCACTTGAGAAGCTGCATACCTATTGAATTGGGTTCGAATCAAATCAGTTGCCTACCACTTCATATATGATATGGAAAGGGAAGAGCCCATATCTTAAGTTAGTTAAGATTTGGGGTTGACCGGCCTATGTCTAAAAGCAAAATCCGGACAAGCTCGAGGCAAGGTCTGTAATGTAGAACTGGAAAGGTTCCAGCTATACAAACTGCAGCTGATGATTTGAAAGAACCAAAGGATTCGATAGTTACCAACGAACCTCAGCCTCTCCGCCGATCTAGTAGGGTTCCTCACCCACCTGAGAGATACTTCTGTTTCTCTATGACAGTGGGAGCGAGGATTGCATCATGAGATGATGACCCAACTAGTTTTGAGCTGGCCATCAGGAGTAAGACTCTGTAAGAATGGCTGGATGCTTAGTGATCTGAGATGGAATCCTTATACACCAACAAAGTATGGACTTTGGTTGCAATATCTGAAGGGTTAAATCCCCATCAGGAGCAAGTATATCTTGAGAAGATTACTTGGTGTACATGGAAAAGTTGAGACTTTCAAAGCTAGACTTATTAAAGATTTGCATCATTGACCAGGTGTGGATCAGGATGAAACCTTTTCTAAGGAGCTATGCTTAAGTCCATCCAGATCCTACTTGCCACGGCTACATACCATGACTACGATATCTGGTGGTTGGGTGTCTTGACTGCTTTTCTGAATGATGATTTGGAAGAGAGCGTCTATAAGTACACAGCCAGAGGGCTTCGTAGACAGTGGGAGCAGCGGAAACGTGTGCAAGATACTTTATAGGATTAAAGCAGGCATCGCGGAGTTGGAACATCTGTTTTGATGTGTTAGTCAAAGAGTTTGACATCGTCAAAATGATGGATGAACCTTGTATAAACAAAAAGGTAGTAGGGAGTATGGTGACGATCCTCGTAGAGTACGTGGGTGACATACTCTTGATAGGGAAGGAGTTTCCTATGCTACGCTCGATCAATCTCCGCTTATCACTATGATTCTCTATATAGGATCAAAATGATACCTCCTAAATCCTGAGTTTTGGATCTATGAGATAGATCTAATTGGATGTTAGGACTCTCACTAGTTGTAGTGAGACGGTATCAACCGATCCTGGGGAGAATCACTGGAAGGGTTCCAGGGTGATAAAGACGACTGAGTGTCAGTCACAGGCATTGTCTTTACCCTCAGTAAAGGGACGGTATGTTGGAAGAGTTCCAAGCTAGATACCGTGACATACTAGACGATAAAGGCACGATACATCGCTGCTTAAGATGCTACCAAAGAGGCTGTTTGGGTGTATATTGGTTCATGAGATGAACTATGTTCCTACCATTGTGAGACAATGGAGTTGTGGCTTATGCCAAGGAACGCCGGTCCCATCAGTGATCCAGACATATTCTAAGGCAGTGTCACTTGATCATGGAGATGGTTGATCTCCAGGGAGATCGAGGTTAGGAGAGTAGACTCAGAGGACAAACACAGCGGATCCACTCACGAAAGGCCTTTTCCCAGAGAGAGACTTTTATGGGATGGTTGAGTATGAGATACTACAACCACTGCTACAGATGGCCCTAGTGCAAGTGGGAGATTGTTAGTTATATGTATGCCCTAGAGGCCATTACTATACATTGGATGTATATTGTAGTGGATGCTGGGACATATATAGGGAGGACTTTCTTGCTCGACATGATAGTATGCTATCTAGTTAATCTTTACCTTAACGTGTACACTGATTGTCTCTCTGTTACATGTTGGTAAAGCCCTTAGGATCTGTACTTGACTACCTGGACTATGATGCGGATCATACTAGTGGGGACATGGTAGTCCACAAGTACATCCTTCAAAGTCCCTAGTCGAGGGTGTATCGAGACGGGGCATCGATATACCAGAGTAGACTAGCGTATACCTTCTCGACCCATATAGATGGGCGATGGATGATCCCATATCCATTGGTGTTTGACATCAGAGATGATATACGGGTGCTCAGTAGAGACTGGGTACACTGGACGGACTCGCCGAGAACTCCCAGATGGTATTATACCTCACGTCAGATGGCAGTTCTCTGGTGACACTGGTACAGAGTAGTCTGTTGACCCGAGATCGTCATAGAGTCTTGTGTGGTTCCCACTGTGCTTTGATTTCCATCTTACCACGTCCAAGAGGGCATGCAAAACGGTGGTTTTTGGGTACAGTCCCGAGTCACATGGAGGCAATGAGCGATAGGAGGGGATTCGTCTCTCCCGGTATAGGGGGTTGATGTTGCGCTGTGTTCGATTGGCTATAACAGGAAATCCCTGGCCAGGGTTGCTGAGATTTACTGGTAAGTGTTACCAGTAGTTTCTCGAACAGTTATAGACCTCATATCGACACGACTTATCGAGCTATTGGGGTCTGACGTTTACCACCCCTAGGCGAGATATGCGACATATCAGACGATCAGAATGTCGGGAATCTTGTTGAATTGCCCGACTTGGTATTGAAAAGTGTTTTCGATAATGAGACTAAAATGCGGGGTTTATAATTGTTAGGCATGCGATGTCTAAGTAATTCATTTGGTCAGGCATGCGATGTCTGAGGAGGTTGCGGATTCCAACTGTTGTAGTTTTACACTTTCTTTTCTGTGACCGTAAGTGTAATATGTGATATCGCCGGTTTCGTTGCTATATGTCAACGACAATTGGGATGGACATATTTACTTACGTTGATGACATGTGATGTTATGTGTTGCTGGATATGTTATATTGGATCGTCGTGTTTGAATAGCCGGGGGTTTTTATGTGAGATGAGTGGTTTTCAGAGCCTAGCTAGAGCCTTAGGCGAAGTCCAGACAGAATTTGAAGTCCGATCGAACCAAAACTTAACCCGGAAAATTGCTCTCTGTACTTTTTCTAAAATCGGGGATTTTTCCACATTAAAAATATGCAGAGAAACAACCAGGATAATCTAAGAGTTACTGTAAATTCGTATTCCCTAATTCGTTTATTGAGCCGCGGATCCGCGGCACGAGCTTGGCTCGTGCGACGGATCCGCGGCCTTAATGCATTATCGTACAGATATAGTTACACAGTAATTCTTGGTTTCCTGTGTTGGATTTTCTGGGATTTTTTAAAATTTATTCCAGAGCTGAATGTTCTGGGTTGTTTTGGGGATTCGATGATTCGATCGGGTTTATCAAATTTTGTCTGTGTGGCTTTCCGGATAAATTTTAGAATATGTTAAAAAGTTCGACCGGATATAAATACTCAATTTTTCCCCTGTCGGGAAAATTCCAAGTGTTGGATTTTTCCGTAGTTTGACGACGTTCTAAGTAGTGCAAGTAACTCGATGGTCCCTCTAGAAGACAACAAACCTTAACTCGATTATGTGACCGTCTTGAACTGCCCTTTGAACCTTCGGGTTTGGGGCAGTACGGCGTGCCACATGTGAGGTGTTGGCTTGACCCTTCTACGGCTGGACCGTCGGTACTGAGGCACGAACTGAATGTTGTTAGACTTATTTCATGTGTTGATCTGTTTCGGGAAAACTTGGGTGTTCGACTGTTCGATCGAAAAGTTTAACATTTTCTGTTTATCTGGAATGGGATACAATAATTGGAATTCACAAGTTGTTATGTGATAACTAAATGAATGTTATAAACATAGCAGTTTAGTCTCACTTGATCGGTTGCCACGGAATTTTGATGTGATCAAAAGTCCGTCGCAATCACGTAGCGTACGCGGATATTCGCCGGGTAAACTTAATAGACAGCCTCACTCCATAGCCCCGACCAAGTGACTGTAGGAGAACCCCGTTGCCGAAAGCATCCGTCCGGGTGCTCGCGGTAGCGGTGTTCCGCCTTGGTGCACTTCATCGACGTATCGGGGGTGCGGCCGTCTACTGAAGTTTGCGACGAGCATTCGATCAGGATGTCGGGAATCTTGTTGAATTGCCCGACTTGGTATTGAAAAGTGTTTTCGATAATGAGACTAAAATGCGGGGTTTATAATTGTTAGGCATGCGATGTCTAAGTAATTCATTTGGTCAGGCATGCGATGTCTGAGGAGGTTGCGGATTCCAACTGTTGTAGTTTTACCCTTTCTTTTCTGTGACCGTAAGTGTAATATGTGATATCGCCGGTTTCGTTGCTATATGTCAACGACAATTGGGATGGACATATTTACTTACGTTGATGACATGTGATGTTATGTGTTGCTGGATATGTTATATTGGATCGTTGTGTTTGAATAGCCGGGGGTTTTTATGTGAGATGAGTGTTTTTCATTTTCATTCATGTAAAAACTTGTATGAAGTAGAACTGGAATATGTTCCATCTACACAAAATAGAACAGATGATTTGGTGGAACCAGAGGATCCAATAGTACCCAACGTGTAAGACTGCGGTAGCGCCCCGTCCATCTTTCCGAGGCCAAAATGCAGAAACGAAAATTTTTCTAAACATGAAACCGGCGCTATCGTATACTTAAAACCTGGATCGAACCATTAACCTACAACTAGCTATCTAGAGAAGGGATAGAAGGCTATACCGATCGATCCGTGTCCTTCGGTTTTTGGCCACTATCCCAAGCTCCTCGCGGCATCTCCGGTCTCGATCTCCTCGTCGGAAAGGCACCACATCATCGATTATTTTTATGGGCTCCCGCTTCATCCGAAGCAACTCGGGCACGAAGTGTGCTAGCCGACGTGTTTTAGGTGTTGTAGAGAATGTTTGTGATCACTTTGTCTCTTGCATCCATTGCTTGGATGGAGGTTGAAGGAGTTGCCATTAATGGAGGTTATGAGCTCAAGAGAAGAAAAGAGAGGAAGAAGAAGAACCCTCTTTTTTCTTATGTGTTTCTTATGATCAAAAAAGAGAGAGTATGAGATATGAAACAATACAAGACCAACCTTACCTCATGGCAGCCCATCTCTCTCTCTTGTTATCATATCAACACAAATCAATCACAATATGTAACATGTCCACAAGAAATGATACCATGAGTCAACCATGAAGTACATGTATCATTTAATGCACAAAACTATGGCTTAAGCTCACAATTTCCATTAACAAACATTAATCCAAATGTTTGTAACAATAAAAAGATACGGCAACATCTAAAGTAAACTCGTGACGGATCACAAGGATACCCCTCACCTGTATATGCATACCTGCATCCGCATTCCGACCGAATGCGAATGCGATGAGACTAAAGTAATCTAACAAATCTAATACTAGGATCTGGCTTAAACCAAAACCCACTAGTTTGATCCGCCCGATCATGATCCGTGCACTACTGCACGTATATGATCGGACCCTGCCATATATCATACGGCTTCTACAACGTTTCGCCCGAAACTTGAAAACTGTCTGTGGGGGACTCTAAAGACTCAATACTTTGGCTGTAGATTTAACCACTAGCTCGTCAGAGGTATTAGCCGTACGTAACGGGCTACCAAGTATTGACCAAAAGGGAGGTCGATGAGCGAACTCATCCTGACACCCTACTGAGCCTGTCAGTGATAATATCCGTACAGTCCGGTCCGTTCGTCTATGAGCATCGCATGGTGGGCCTAAGGGGTTGGTAAAAGTCAGACCACCAAAAGAGGTACAAGTCATGTCGGAGTGTAGCCCAGAACACCCTGAGATACTACTGGAATACCTACCAGTAAATCTCCTACCTTGGCCGAGGGCTTTGTGTAATGGCTCTCCTAGACACAGCGCGATCTCACCCCCAATACCGAGAGAGACGAATCCCCTGCCGATCCGCTCACTTGCCTCCATGTGGCTCGGGACTGTACCCAACTAAAACCTGTTTGCACGACTCCTATGAGCCGTGGTAGGGTAGTAATCAAAGCACAGTGGGAACTCACACGAGACAAATGACGACCTCAAGTTGATGAACTAACCTGTACACATGTCACCAGGGAACTGCTATCTGACGCTAGGTATAATACCAACTAGCATGTTCCTGGCGAGTCCTGTCCGGTGTACCCATAACCCAATGAGCATCTGTATACATCTTAGGTGAACCAACTGACACCAGTGGCTTGTGAGACTGGCCACCATCCCTCGTCGAGGTCTCGACTGTATACACTAGTCTACTCCGGAGTATCGATGCCCTGTCTCGAAACTCCCACGACTAGGGACCACTTTTAAGGATGTGCTTATGGACTACCCAACTCTCACGTATATGATCGCCATCATACTGTTGGTAGTTAAGCAGGATCCTAAGGGCTCTATCAATGTGTAATAGTGAACATGTCACCTAAAGCTGTACACGACTGATAAAGTCAAACCATGGTAGCATACTATTCCCTATCAACGTGTAATAGTGAACTAGAATGTCACCTGAAGCATGTACACGATGATAAAGACAAACCAGATAGCATACAAACCTCTCGAGTAAGACTGTCCTACCGATATAGGTCCTCCCTCAATCATTGCAATCACGTGTCTGCGATCCAATAATTGACTTTGAGGACACTATATCCAACAATCTCCCACTTGCACTCAAGGCTAATTATTGCGATGTCGCATACTCACAGCCCGTGTGATACCGAACACCCAACTCCTCTACTAATCAGTCTCACAAAACCCATTTACGAAACTATTGCGTTGGAGGAATAGCCTCAGTGAGTGGATCCGCTCTAATGTTTCTTTCTATGTCTCTCTTTATCTCAAGTTCACGGAGAAATCCATCTCCCAAAATGAGCAATACCAGTCTTAGAATATGTCTGGATATCTGATGAGACCAAGCTCATAAATGAACTCCAAATCCAAACATCTTAGACTGTATCGTCAACTGAACTTAATCAGTATCCTGCGTAATGCCTCCCTCAGTGTCCGCTTGAATCACCTGTCCAAAACACTGCCCCTCGTCAGAGGGAAAACTATAACTCTGACAGTCACTCTGTCATCCAGGTCACCTTGGAAGCCTGGAATGATAACTGTCTCCCGAAGGAGGATGTCGTTATCATTTCCCCATAACATCAACTTATGTTCTAAAACTGCTTCCGAATGCTTCTCCAGGATTGGATTAATATAAACTTATTACATCTCGTGCAAAAACAATATCTAGTGTGGTACTTGACATCTTATAATCAACTCAATTGCCTAAGCAAGTGATCTGCCAATCATGCACATCCCTCTCCCCTTTAGTCTGTAAGACACCTTTAGAGAGGGTGACTCCATCACCTACAGGTACACTACCGTGCCAGGAGTCGTCCATTCTAAAACCCCTTTAGAATGCTGTCTAAGTACCCTGATTGGGACACTTCCCAAATCTAGATCTAAAATCATAGATCCATTAACCAGAATGTCTGATATGAAATACATGTCCTTTGTGGAGAAGCCACTGTGTGACAACCAAAGTATAACCGATCGTAGTATAGGAATTTCACTTCCAACTCTGTGTATGTCATCCAAATACCAGGACATCACACCCTACTACCTTCTTAACAGATCCATCTCTTATTCTGATGAAGTCAAGCATATGACTGTCACATCAGAAATAGATGATCTATCTCCGCTATATCTGCTTTAGTCTATAAATAGACATAAGCTATTTGTCCACTATCCTTCCGCTGCTCCCACCGACTACGATAACCCTCTGGCAGAATAATATACACGTGCACTTCTAAAACCATTTCAGAACGACGCTATACTCATCCTCCTGCCGGGTCTCATAGCCTAGAACAACAGTAGTGTCAAGTCTGGGTAAACAAGAGCCTCCCTGTCACCGTCTTTGAGCATACCGAAGTACCTCTCGAGTGCCTGAGGTTACCCACCATATCTGCAGAGTGGCTAATGGAATGTCAATCCGGATTGAATCTTTAGGTTCTTATCAAATTTTTAGTAATCGTTTGCAGTTCTAGAATCACTTCCAGTTCTACCATACTCCCACTACTGTTTTCTGAAAAAATCCATTTTTATTGAAACTGTGGCGAGTCAAGAACAATATCACTATTGATCTTCCAGTTGATAGAAAGTCAACCCTCGTCATAGCCCAGGTCAACCTACAAACAGCCATTACATAAACGTGCCTTGAGTTGTCCAGAGTCTGGTTTTAAGTATAAGCCGGAAAACTCCCCGTACCTTAACAATGTTAAGATATGAACCATTCTATATCCAATATAGAAACAGAGGCAGTAATTTAATTGGAACTAGATTCAAATCATGCAGCTGTCTCCAGTGCATGTCAACTAAATGGAGAGAGGCCGATCAGCATTACTCAACTTAGGAATATATCCAGATATGAGTAACCTGAAAGAGAAGCTAGTTCTTATAATCATTACTATCAACTGAATACCATACACAAGTATCCACATCTTCGATCACCTTGAAGAATCCTGATACTTGCATTACCTGGTTCTCTACTTTATTCATATACCTATAACTTCTCAAATCTTGGACCTTGTGTTTATACGAAACACTTGTCTAAAACTAGAGAAGTCATAAGTAAACCGAATATAGTACGAGGACCAACCCCTTTATCCTAATAGACACTGGATAACATACAATACTCTGTATAAGTCCCTTGAGTCTAATAACTTATTCCCTGTGTGTCGTAATTTGAAAACTGTACTTATGGTTAAGAAGAATTACACCGTTGTTTAATGCTTCTTACCTAACCATCCACTGATATAGGTAAATGTCATAGACATAATTTCAAAAAGTTATATATCACTTTATAAAAATAAACGTACAGATATATCAATTTGAAATTGGTGCATAACAACGGATATTCAAAACCAAATATTTGCAGTCCGGCAAACAGCCCAGGCGATTTCCCCAAATATCACCAATTACAACGAATTCCTGATATAATGAGGATGATCACCTAATTTCGCAATAACTTACTCCCACTCATCATCTGCAAAACCATACAGATGTGAGAATCATACCTGTAAAATAATACCCTGGAGCAAGTGTCTAATTGGGAAATCAGTTTTCTATTAACAATGCACACTGAAACTGAAACATATAAATGTTTCGAAGGGGTATCCGGGTATTCCTAGTAATGCCTCTTCCATTATCAGATTCACAACTATAACCGTATATTTCTATGCCATCTCTCCAAATCCCTTTATTTGTCTTTAGTCATTACCTTCTGTACACCCTCGTTAGGCTAAATGGTTTTCTTCTTTCCCTACCGTTCGACACCATCCTATGGTTTGGAAGAAGACTATCCAATAAGCGTAATAGGTGTACTGTCCTAATCCTAGGAGCACTCGCAATGCGAGAGAAGGTAAAGATAAAAGAAAACTGAATAAACCTTATTCCTATTTCTCCTGAACCAGAATCCATCCCCGAACTAGAACAAGTCCCTTGGAGTTCGTATATAACCATACGATGGAGTATCCAATAAACTGTGGATCTTCGTAGTGATACGGAGTGTTCTGGAGAAATACAAAGGTGATGTAGGATTGGCGAAGAAATACTTGGTTTGGTCGTGAATAGCAGTCGCAATTTACTTTGCCCTCTTACTAATCCCTTTATTTGTCTTAACTTATTACCTTCTGTATACCATCGTTAGGCTAATTGGTTTTCTTCATTCCCCACCATTCGGCATCTACCTATGGTTTGGAAGAAGAATATCCAATAAGCGTAATAGGTGTACTGTCCTAATCCAAGGAGCACTCGCAACCTGAGAGAAGGTAAAAAGGAAAGACAACTGAATAGTCCTATTCATTTTCTCCAGAACCGGAAACCATCCTCGAATCTGGAACAAGCTCCTTTCGAGTTCGTATATAACCATACGATGGTTTTATCCAATGGAAGTGGATTTTCGTAGTAATACGGGGTGTTCTGGAGAAAAGGGTAAAAGTAGGAGTGGCAATGGGGTATGCAACTCTGACAATCCAAAAGCTAGTGTTATAAGAAGGTTCGGTTAATCTTGGTCATTAAGTCATAGTCAAGGGTCGGGTCATGGTCGCTGCTAAAGAGAGAGAGAAAAGAAACACTCTGCGTGCACTCTAATCTAGATCAGAATGGTTATCAATTTATCTAATCAGGAAACCTCCCACTGTAACCTCAAATTCTCCTCCAAACCTGAAAGAAGAATTAGTCGGAATCACCCAAGGAGTAAACCAACTCATCAGTGGGAATCGGGATCCAACTATCATCGCATGATAACGTGACGGAATCCACACACGTTATCACACTCCAGAAGGTATGCGCATACCTGGCAAGTTTCAGCTTCTTTAGAAACTCCCGATGTGATTTTTACCCCTAGGACCGAAGTGACCTTGACACAGTCAACAAATCAAAAAGTCCTAGTCAAGTTCAACCCATCATTATCCTAGATTGCATTAAAACCATCCGTACAAGCCCTTGACACAGTCAACAAGGTCGCACGACTGTCCTAACCAATCCCATTAATATACCACAAACAAACACTACTTAGCTATCGTACATTACGCCTTGACACGGTCAACAAACGCAGCACGAATACTAAGTAATACTTGTAAGAAATGACGGAGGGCTACGCCTAGTTTTTGGCGAAAAACTTTTAACGTAATGAACTTGATATCGTTAAAGGAACTGCATAGCTTTTTATAAAAATATAGTGACGAAAACCTTTGCTAAAGAGGTCACTCCCGGTGAAGGGATCTCGGCTCTTTCCCCGTAGAATGAGGTGCAGGATATTCCAAATGAATACCACGATGCAAAGCAAAAAGTAATCGACTATAGTGAAGTTATTACCCTGACGCAAACTTCTGTCCAAGGGGTCACTCCCGGTGAAGGGATCTCGGCCCTTGCCTCGTCGACTGAGGTGCTGGATATTCATAACCGAATACCAATGTGCAAAACAAAAAAGAATGTCCTTGCAATAACAGCTTTTTTTGAAAAATGTTGCAACAACATCAGAATAGGTTTGTTTAACTTGCATTAATCCGAATCAATGCGGTCCCATCAATTGATCACACCAATAAAGAACGAAAATATGATGTACGTATATGCTATCTGCATTCGCCACTAGGTCCCGTCATCACCCGTTAGGTTACTTAACTAACGACAGAACGGAGACTAGACTAGCGTAGGTGTAAAACATATACAACATCTACTAGTATATATATCAATATATAATAATCGCTCAAGGCGTGATAAAATGCAACGTCACAGAAATGTAATAAACATCACAGAACAATACAGATAATCTGGATCCCCGGGTTTCATAGAGCCGCTACTGAAACCCGACGTTCCCCCGGTCGTTTGGATAGCCTGTGCAATGAAATCCTAGACCCCTACGGGTGCAGCAAGTTACCCTCCAAAACCTGAAGCGGGGCAGCCCCGTTCAACAACATGAATGGACCACGCAGTACTTCACGGAATCCGGTAACTTGAGCACCCCTCCTTGGGTCAACCTGTACCCCCTACGCGTGCGGCGAATAGCCCGCCAATTCTAGAGTGAAGCCCCCTCCGTCTCAAAGCCATGAGATGCGGGCCCGTTGCCCTCTAGAACACGGCTACCCGTGCACCCCTCCGCGGGGTAATCCTATTACAGAAAGTAAAATATACAACGGGTATATCGACCTCAGCCCGGTCGTGCCCCAAAAGAATAATATACAAACAAGCAGTGACGGCAGTCCACATGTCGGACGCTCGCCCGCAATATCAAATGTACAAATACAACCAAACTGTACTACCATTGCATCCAGGCTATCCACCACGACAAATCCGCAACAACACAGCACAACACAGAACATCAACGTAAATGTTACGTTCGCAAATCCGTCTAAAAGAACAATAGCAATTAGACAGGATTTACCGATCAAATGACATTCACGGTCGCAGATATAATGTAAATACTGTGAACTAACATATTTAAAATTTTCGATCGACAAAATTTCCCGAAGTGGGCCCCAAGCACAATACCCAGTACTCAAACAAATCTGGGCCCAAACTAAAATTACCAGAAACCCCAATTCCAAGTCAAAGACTACTGTAGAAATTTTGGTGCAGAGAAGGATCTTTACTGCGGCGGAACCGCGGCCAGAACAAGGGTATGGCCGCGGTTCCACGGCGCAACAGTACAATCACTTCACCAAATTTTCCCAGATGTCTTAGAAAAGCCTGCACATATTTCTGCAATACACTAAATAATTTTTTGATCACAAAAAAATTTCTACAGAAACTGCACTTTTTGAAATCACGATTTCGGAATTTTTGTTCGATCGAAGTTCTAAATACGATAGAGCAAGCTAGTAAAGGTTAATGGCGTTGCTCTGATACCATGTAAGACTACGGTAGCGCCCTGGCCGTCTTTCCGAGGCCAAAATGCGGAAACGAAAATTTTTCTAAACATGAAACCGGCGCTATCGTATGCTTAAAACTCGGAACGAACCATTAACCTACAACTAGCTATCTAGAGAAGGGATAGAAGGCTATACCGATCGATCTGTGTCCTTCGGTCTTTGGCCACCATCCCAAGCTCCTCGCGGCATCTCCGATCTCGATCTCCTCGTCGGAAAGGGCACCACATCATCGATTCTTTTTACGGGCTCCCGCTTCATCCGAAGCAACTTGGGCACGAAGTGTGCTAGCCGACGTGTCCAAGGTGTTGTAGAGAATGTTTGTTATCACTTTGTCTCTTGCATCCATTGCTTGGATGGAGGTTGAAAGTGTTGCCATTAATGGAGGTTATGAGCTCAAGAGAAGAAAAGAGAGGAAGAAGAAGAACTCTCTTTTTTCTTATGTGTTTCTTATGATCAAAAGAGAGAGAGTATGAGATATGAAACAATACAAGACCAACCTTACCTCATGGCAGCCCCTCTCTCTTGTTATCATATCAACATAAATCAATCACAATATGTGACATTTGCACAAGAAATGATACCATGAGCCACCCATGAAGTACATGTATCATTTAATGCACAAAAATGATGGCTTAAGCTCACAATTTCCATTAACAAACATTAATCCAAATGTTTGTAACAATAAAAAGATACGGCAACATCTAAAGTAAACTCGTGACGGATCACAAGGATACCCCTCACCTGTATATACATACCTGCATCCGCATTCCGACCGAATGCGAATGCGATGAGACTAAAGTATTCCAAAAAATCTAATACTAGGATCCGGATTAAACCAAAGCCCACTAGTATGATCCGCCCGATCATGATCCGTGCACTACTGCACGTATATGATCGGACCCTGCCATATATCATACGGCCTCTACAACGTTTCGCCCGAAACTTGAGAAACTGTCTGTGGGGGACTCCAAAGACTCGTCAATACTTTGGCTGTGGATTTAACCACTAGCTCGTCAGAGGTATTAGCCGTACATAACGGGCTACCAAGTATTGACCAAAAGGGAGGTCGATGAGCGAACTCATCCTGACACCCTACTGAGCCTGTCAGCGACAATATCCGTACAGTCCTGTCCGTTCGTCTATGAGCATCGCATGGCGGGCCTAGGGGGTTGGTAAAAGTCAGACCCCCAAAAGCGGTACAAGTCGTGTCGGAGTGTAGCCCAGAACATCCTGAGATACTACTGGAATACCTACCAGTAAATCTCCTGCCTCGGCCGAGGGCTTTGTGTAATGGCTCTCCTAGACACAGCGCGATCTCACCCCCAATACCGGGAGAGACGAATCCCCTACCGATCCGCTCACTTGCCTCCATGTGGCTCGGGACTGTACCCAACTAAAACCTGTTTGCACGACTCCTTTGAGCCGTGTTAGGGTAGTAATCAAAGCATAGTGGGAATCACACGAGACAAATGACGATCTCAGGTCGATGAACTAACCTGTACACATGTCACCAGGGAACTGCTATCTGACGCTAGGTATAATACCAACTAGCATGTTCCCGGCGAGTCCTGTCCGTTGTACCCATAACCCAATGAGCACCTGTATACATCTTAGGTGAACCAACTGACACCAGTGGCTTGTGAGACCGACCACCGCCCCTCGTCGGGGTCTCGACTGTATACGCTAGTCTACTCCGGAGTATCGATGCCTTGTCTCGAAACTCCCACGACTAGGGACCACTTTTAAGGATGTGCTTATGGACTACCCAACTCTCACGTATATGATCGCCATCATACTATTGGTAGTCAAGCAGGATCCTAAGGGCTTTATCAACGTGTAATAGTGAACATGTCACCTAAAACTGTATACGACTGATAAAGACAAGCCATGGTAGCATACTATTCCCTATCAACGTGTAATAGTGAACTACAATGTCACCTAAAGTATGTACACGATGATAAAGACAAACCAGATGGTATACAAACCTCTCGAGTAAGACTGTCCTACCGGTATAGGTCCTCCCTCAATCATTGCAATCACGTGCCTGCGATCCAATAATCGACTTTGAGGGCACTATATCCAACACAACGAACCCCAGCCACTCCGCAGATCTAGTAGGGTTCCTCATCCACCTGAGAGATACTACGGTTTTCTCATAGACGGTGGGAGCGAGGATTGCATCATGGAAGATGATGACCCTAGTTTCGAGCAGGCCATCACAAGTGGAGACTCTGTGAAATGGCTGGACGCTATGCGATCTGAGATGGAATCTATGTACACCAACAAAGTATGGACTTTGGAAATTGCACCTGAAAGGGTAAAACCTATCGGGAGCAAGTGGATCTTTAAGAAGAAAATTGGTGTAGATGGAAAAGTTGAGACTTTCAAAGCTAGACTTGTAGCAAAAGGTTTTCGTCAACGACCCGGTGTCGATTATGATGAGACCTTTTTCCATGTTGCTATGCTTAAGTCCATCAGAATCCTACTTGTCATTGCTGCATATCATGACTATGAAATCTGGCAGATGGACGTCAAGACCTCTTTTCTAAATGGTGATTTAGAAGAGAACGTGTACATGACACAACCAGAGGGCTTCATAGAAAGTGGAAGCAGCAGAAGCGTGTGCAAGCCGCTCAAATCAATCTACGAAATAAAAAAAGCATCGCGGAGCGGGAACATCTATTTCGATGAAGCTGTCAAAGAGTTTGACTTCATCAAAAACGTAGATGAACCTTGTATATACAAGAAGGTTGTAGAGAGTAAGGTTTTCTTTCTCGTATTGTACGTGGATGACATACTCTTGATAGGAAACGATGTTCTTATGCTACACTTGGTTAAGATCTTCTTATCACACAAGTTCTCCATGAAAGATCTTGGTGATGCCTCCTACATCCTGGGGATTAAGATCTATAGAGATAGATCTAAACGGATGTTGGGATTGTCCCAATCCAGGTACATAGACACCGTACTAAAGAGGTTTAGTATGGAAGGTTCTAAGCATGGTAATTTACCCACTTTATCAGGAATCACTCTCTCCAAAGAGATATCTCCCAAGACTGATTTGGAGAGGGCTCGCATACAAGAGATACCCTATGCTTGAGCTAGGGAAATTCTGGGATGGGTGACCTACTGGGAAGTAGCCCCCTTCTTGAGCCCGATTCATTCAAAGGAACAAATCAGTGTGGTTTCGGCCAGAGCGGACAATACCATCTGTGTTTAGCGGTGGGTCATGATACTGGACATAACGGCTACCCAGGTATTAAGCGATTAGAAAATCAACAAGCAAGCTTGTCCAAACTCCCATGAAGCCTATAGGTAACACTTACCGTACAGTCCGACTGCAGAAGCATAAGGTATCTCTTGCATGACTTACCGTATAAGATATAGAGTATCTCTTGTAGTCTGTGAATATCTGGCACGACTCGCCGTCTAGGTAATGCCTCCAAATCTTGAGTGCGAAGACCACCGCGGCCATCTCTAAGTCATGAGTGAGATAGTTCTGCTCGTGCTTCTTCAACTGCCAAGAAGCATAAGCGACGACCCTGTCGTGCTGTAAGTCCATGTCACGCACCCCACGAACTTGCGGGGAGGCGGAATATATGAAAAACGATTATCAAAGCTTCGTAACACGGACTTGAGCGCATGAATCGTATCTAAACCGTTACTAACTAACTACGAGAGGTTTAACTACTCGGATTCGAAGTTATACCTCACGTTACGTGTCCTTCGGGTCTTCATCGCTGTCCTCCACTCCTCATAGGCTCCTTGGAACATCGGCACCTCAACGGCCTCCTCGAGTCAAAGACGATCCACCCGAGAGCTCCTACTCCAAGCTTGATCTCTAACTTGAGAACTAGGTTGCTCAAAGTGCTAATCTAAGCTACCTAGGGGATATAGAGTGAGGTTATGGATGTATTAGTCTAGCTAATCCTTGATCTCAACACATGAGAGGGGAGGATTAGGGTTTCAAGAATGAGAGAGCTTGAGGAGAGAGAAGGTGATGATAAGAATGATATTGAATAATGAGCTCATTTGAATATAACAACCATAACAATTTATCAAATAAATAATTTAAATGATTAATCATCATAGTTGATGCATTCACCTTGTGTGATTCATCATATGAGTCATTAGCTAATAAATGCTTCATTTAACTCCATGGATGAATCACACAAATGAGTCATTAAGCAATAAATGCTTATGTCACCTTAACCCCCAAGTCAACATGCTTCTAGAAGCTTCCCGGAAAATTATGAGAATGCCCCTCCAATCCGCAAAAACACGGAAAAACTTTAGACTGTATAAATCCAATAACCCGATACTAGAATCTGGCTTAAACCAAAGCCGGCTAGTAAAAACTGTCCGAACGTCGTACGTGCGTTTAAACGCGTATGCGTCCGAACCCTTGTCGTAAAACCATACGACCTCTATATCGTTTCGCCTGGAGCAGGGAAACTCTCTGTGTGGGACTCTAAAGACTCGACACTACACTGGCAGTGGGTTTAACCACAGACCGCAAGCGGCACTAGCTGTATGTAACGGTCCCCAGGTAGATGTCGATAAGAAGGCCGATGAGGAAACCCATCCGAACTCCTACTGAGCCTGTCCGTGACAATATCCATGCAGTCCGGTCTGTTCGTCTAAGAGTATCGCATGTATGGTCTAGGGAGGTGGAGAACGTCAGACCCCTAATAACCGTACAAGTCGTGCCGGTATGGCTCAAAGACCATTTGAGAATCTACTGATCAGTCCACCAGTAATTCTCCATCAGCCCTGGCCAGGGACTTATGGTAATGACCAACCGATCACAGTGTGATATCAACTCCCTATACCGAGAGAGAGAATCCCTAACAGTCGCTCACTGCCTCCATGTGGCTCGGGACTGTACCCAACTAAAACCTGTTTGCACGACTCCTTTGAGCCGTGGTAGGGTAGTAATCAAAGCACAGTATGAACTCACACGAGAAAAATGACGACCCTAAGTCAACAGACTATCTGCACACATGTCACCTGAGAACTGCTATCTGACGTTAGGTATAATACCATCCAGTCAGTTCTCTTGCGAGTCATGTCCGGTGTACCCGTAACCCAATGAGCACCTGTATACTATCTCCAGTACGACGTACTGATGGCTATGGGACAGACCATCTCCCCAACTGGGATGAGAAGCGTACACACTAGTCTACTCCGGAGTATCGATGCCCTGTCTCGATAATCCTACGACTAGGGACAATTATAGGATGTTGCTTATAGACTACCCAGCCCCCACTAGTGTGACTACCATCACAACGCTGGTAATCAAGCAAAGATCCTATGGGCTCTACTAATATGTATAAGTGATACGTTACAAAAAACATATGCACATATTAAAGTAGACACAAACTAAGTAGCATACTACCATTTTTAGCAAGACTGTATATATAACTGTGAATATCCCAAGCTTCCATTAAGTAATATACATCCTAGTATGATACAATAGTGGCCCCTAGGGTATATACACTAACACGTGCTGCATCAACACACAGCCTAAACCCACTCGAGAGGCGTCACAATAGACAACAAAACCACCTGACCCAGAAGGTAAAGATAAGACTGGTACAGTCGTCAAGCGAGTCTTTAACTGCTGAAAACTCTGCTCGCATGCCTCTGTCCAAAGAAATGGAACTTCCTTCCTGGTCAACCCGGTCAGCGGTGCAGCGATACGAGAAAAATACTGCACAAAACGTCGGTAAAAACCGACCAAACCCAAGAAGCTGTGAATCTCTGTAACCGATACAGGTCTGGGCCAGTGTTGTACTGCCTCGATCTTCTTTGGGTCCACACGTATACCATCTCTCGTAACTACATGATCCAAGAAATCCACACTATCCAGCCAGAAAGCACACTTAGAGAATTTAGCGAACAACTGGTGTTCCCTCAAAATCTACAATGTAATTCGCAAGTGCTGCTCATGCTCCTCTCGACTACGGGAGTATACAAGAATATCATCAATGAATACAATAATGAATTGATCAAGAAACGGCCTGAAAATACGGTTCATCATATCCATGAAAGCTGCTGGGGTATTGGTGAGCCCGAACGACATCACCAAAAACTCATAATGCCCGTATCGTGTATGAAAAGAAGTTTTCGGAATGTCATTCTTCCGAACTCTCAATCGGTGATACCCTGACCGCAAATCGATCTTTAAGAAATAGCTAGCTCCCTGCAGCTGATCGAATAAGTCATCAATACGAGGTAACGGATACCTATTTCGCACCGTAACTCGATTCAGCTGCCTGTAGTCGATTCACAATCTCATGCTGCCGTCATTCTTTTTAACGAATAAGATAGGAGCTCCCCACGGCGATACACTCGGACGAACGAGCCCCCTATCAGGCAATTCTTGCAACTGACCCTTGAGCTCCTTCAGCTCCGTCGAGGCCATCCGATAAGGCGGTACAGAAATAGGCCCCGCACCCGGAATCAAGTCAATGCAAAATTCGATATCGCGATCGGGCGGAAATCCTGGTAACTCGGCAGGGAAAACATCAGGAAATTCTCGTACGGTCGGAACCTGGTCTAACGGGACCTTAGCGGCTCCCACATCCTGAATAAACGCTAAGAACCCATGACAGCCCTTCTTCAAGAGCCGTCCCGCACAAAGAGCAGAAATCAGGTTGGCAGGAGTTATACTGTAGTCTCCCTGCATAACAAAAATTGGTTCGCCTAGAAAACAGAATTTGACCGCTTCCCCCGACAATCAACGTAAGCATGAAAAGCAGTCATCCAATCCATACCCAGAAGTACATCAAAATCTAGCATATCCAGGAGAATCAAATCAAATAACAAATCCCTATCACCAATACGTACTGAACAGGACCTGAATACGTGTCGAGCTACAAAAGAATCTTCCACGGGAGTAATCGCAACAAGCAGTAATTCTAACAACGACGACTCTCTCCCCAGAGCAAGTGCAAAGTGTGCAGACACGTAAGAATGTGTAGAACCGGGATCAAATAAAATATGTGCATCTAAGGAACATACGGAAAGAGTACCTGTCACAACTGTTAGTTGTATGTATGCCCTAGAGGCCAGTATTGTACAGATGATGTATATTATATTGGATGCTTGGACATATATAGAGATGACTTTCTTGCTCGATATGATAGTATGCTATCTGGTTACTCTTTATCTTAACATGTACACTAGTCTCTTTATACTGTCTTATAGTTACATGTTGGTAAAGCCCTTAGGATATGTACTTGACTACCTGGACTGTGATGCAGATCATACTAGTGGGGACATGGTAGTCCATACGTACATCCTTCATGGTCCCTAGTCGTGGGTGTATCAAGACGGGGCATCGATATACCAGTGTAGACTAGCGTATACGCTTCTCGACCCATGAGATGGGCGATGGATGATCCCATATCCATTGGTGTTTGACATCATAGATGGTGTACGGGTGCTCAGTGGAGACTGGGTACACTGGACGGACTCGCCGAGAACTCCCAGATGGTATTATACCTCACGTCAGATGGCAGTTCTCAGGTGACACTTGTACAGGTTAGTCTGTAGACCCGAGATCGTCATAGAGTCTTGTGTGATTCCCACTGTGCTTTGATCTCCACCTTACCACGTCCATGAGGGCGTGCAAAACGGTGGTCTTTGGGTACAGTCCCGAGTCACATGGAGGCAATGAGCGATAGGAGGGGTTTCGTCTCTCCCGGTATTGGGGGTTGATGTTGCGCTGTGCTCGATTGGCCGTAACAGGGAAGTCCCTGGCCAGGGCTGATCAGAGATTTGCTGGTAAGTGTTACCAGTAGTTTCTCGACCCGTTATGAGCCTCACATCGGCACGACTTATCGGTTATTGGGGTCTGACGTATACCACCCCTAGACTTGATATGCGACATATCAGACGAATAGACCGGACTGTACGGTAAGTGTTACTGGTTGGATTCACAGGAGTGTGAGCGGGCTAGCTCGTCGATCTTCTGATCGCTCGATACCCGGATGGCCGTTACGTTTAGCAGACCGCTTGCGGCTTGTGGGTGCTTGATATGATCATCATCTGCTACCGGCGTATTGACGAGTCTTTAGAGTCCTACACAGAGGTTTCCTGGTTCAAGCGAAACGAAATAGGAGCGCATATGAGATATGTGCAGGACCGAGAATAATGCGTGTATGTGATACCGCATTTCATTCTCGCGATATATGTTTCGATTGGTTATATTCGATATGACCTAGTTATCGAATCATTGATTCGATAAATCGATACATTGAATACTAGTCGGTTATGTGCGACATGACCGGATCATTGAATCAAATGTTGATTTAATGATTTAATTTGTAATTATATATTTGATATATTACTTTGCATTAGCTAGTATAGGTTCACTTTAAATGGATTTTCTCACTTGATGTGCAAGTTGTATATGTGATATACTTTTGTACACATGTTTGTATCATGTTTGATGATACTTGCTTTCATGGTTAAGTGTAAAGAATTAAACCATGGTTAAGTGTTGATTAGGGTTTGCAAATTCATTTATCTATTTATTTATTTATTTGAAATGGATTAAGATAAGAATGGTGGCTTTATTTGTTTTATGTTGAAACTTCATGAAGCTTTGACCTTAGTTACCATTCTTGTCTTCATGCTTAACCCTAACTCATCCAAGTAACCATGGTCCATTCTCTACACTCAACTAAGGTTAGATTATGATAAGTATTGATTTCTTTTTTAATTTATCATAACACTTATCATAAACTAGCTTCATCTTCTCCTTCTTCTTCAAGAGAGAAAACTAGATGCCATCAATGGCAACTTGAGAAAAAGTGAGTGAAATCCAATTCTAAAGTGAACCCACCTCCTATTTCTTCACCCTCTACCTCTTGCCAAGTTGTTTTGGGTGTTTTCTTCATAAGTTTCACAACTTGGTGAAGTTGGAGCTTGAACTTGCGCAACCTCGACGTAGATCGTCTTTGACACGAAGCCGACGACCTATTCCGCTCGTTTTTTCGATGAAGCCGACGAATGAGTCTAGGATTCGAAAAGGACAGCGAGAGGATGACTACGTAGAGCTAAGGAAGTGGATATCCGGATCTACAAAGGTTGTAGCATCTAACTTTTAGTTAAAGTGTTAACTAGTTTATAATTTCGCCTAGAAATCCAGCCGACGATCCGTATTAGGGTTTCTCGGCACCCATAAAATTTTAAATTGGCATGTTCGATGCCTTGTGAGACCTCTATAGTGTGCCTAGGAACCCTACAGTGGTATCAGAGCCTAGCTAGAGCCTTAGGCGAAGTCTAGACGCAATTTGAAACCCGATCGAACCCGAAAACCTAATTTTAAGATGCTCTCTGGACTTTTTCTAAATTCTGGGATTTTTCCAGATTAAAAATTGCTAAAAAATTCAGAAGGGAAATATATGAATTACGGTGCAAAAATTTCTTTATGAACAGTCTAAAGCGCGGCGGATCCGCGGCCTAAGCCTCCTTAGGCGGCGGATCCGCGGCAGCTTTATTAAATTATTATATAATTTTTGCACAGTAACCGATACCTTCTGGTGTTGGATTTTCTGGGAATTTTTAAAATTTATTCAAGAGTTGAATTTTCTGGGGTTGCTTTGGGGATTCGGTGTTTCGATCGGGGTATCAAATTTCGTCTTTGTGTATTTCCGGATAATTTTTAGAATATGTTAAAAAGTTCGACCGGATATAAATACCCAACTTTTCCCCTGTCGGGAAATTTCCAAGTGTTGGATTTTTCCGTAGTTTAATGACGTTCTAAGTAGTGCAAGTAACGCGATGGACCCTCTAGAAGACAACAAACCTTAACTCGATTATGTGACCATCTTGAACTGCCTTTTGAACCTTCGGGTTTGGGGCAGTACGGCGTGCCACATTTGAGGCGTTGGCTTGACCCTTATACGGCTGGACCGTTGGTACTGAGGCACGAACTGAATGTTGTTAGACTTATTTCATGTGTTGAGTTGTATCGGGAAAACTTGGGTATTCGACTGCTCGATCGGAAAGTTTAACATTTTCTGTTTATCTGGAATGTGATACAATAATTGGAATTCACAAGTAGTTATGAGATAACTGAATGAATGTTATAAATCTAGCAATTTAGTCCCATATGATATTGAAAAGAGTTTTCGATAATGAGACTAAAATACGGGATTTATATCTGTTAGGCATGCGATGTCTAAAGAGGTTGCGGATTCCAATTGTTGTAGTTTTACACTTTCTTTTCTGTGACCGTAAGTGTAGTATGTTCATATCGCCGGTTTCGTTGCTATACGTCAACGACAATTGGGGTATGCATACTTACTTACGTTGATGACATGTGATGTTATGTGTTGCTGGATATGTTATATTGGATCGTCGTGTTCGAATAGCCAGGGGTTTTTATGTGAGATGAGTGTTTTTCATTTTCATTCATGTAAAAACTTGTATGTAATATTCTTTTATTTGGGGCACTTCCAGGTAGCGGAAGTTGTCACCTTTTGTATATTATTTACTTTTCCGCATTAGGATAGACCCAAGGAGGGGAGCATAAGTAACCGGGTTCTGGGGTCCAGTGGGAGACCAACTCGAGGAGTCGATTCCGGGTCTCCTAACCCTAGAATTGGCAGGGTTGCTTGCCGCTCTCGTAGGGGTCTAGGGGTGTGGGATTGGCTATTCATCACGACCGTGGAATCCGTGTTTTATACTGGCTCGTATTGAAAACACGGACGTCCTAGTATATCCAATGTTTCATATGTTTCTTCTGCTGCGATATCTGTGATGTGATCATGAGATGTTCTGTGATGGATATAGTATATAGTATATATGATATATTATATAGACGTTACTTATGTTTTACACCCGCGCTAGCCCTGCCCTGCTCTGTCGTTAGTTACCTAACCTAACAGTGCACGAGGGGACATCGAGGCGAATGCGGATGGCATAAGTGTACGTCATATCTATCTGTGATGTTTAGGTATTTAAATGATGGGACTTCATTAATGTGATTAATGAAAGAAAAGAAACCTAAGATGTTGTGGAATCAGATTTAAACAAAACAGGTAGCTACAGTTCTTGCTTTGCATAGCGGTATATATGATATACCCTGCACCTTATTCGATGAGGAAAGGACCGAGATCCCTTCACCGGGAATGACTCCTTTAGCAATAACTGGCAGATGCTACACACTCGGTTTGGCTTTGATTCCTTTTAAGAGTTTTTGCTTTGCACAGTGATATATATGATATATCCCGCACCTCATTCGACGAGGAAAGGGCCGACGATCCCTTCACCGGGAGTGACCCCTTTAGCAAAACTAGAAAAGCCTCAAAATCATTCCATTTTAAAACTTCATTTGATTCTACAACGATATCAAGTTCATTACGCAATAGGTTTTCAGAAAACCTGTCGTAGCCCTCCGTCATTTCAGATAAATTACATATAGTATTCGTGCTACATTTGTTGGCTTTCGTCAAGGTGTAGTGTGCGGTAGCTATGTGCTGTTTATCTGCTGCATATGATGCGACTGGATTAGGGTAGTCGTACGGCTTTGTTGACTTTCGTCAAGGGTCGTGCGGGTGGGTTTAATTCAGTCAAGAAATGTACGGGTTGAACTTGACTAGCGGGCTGTGGTTTGTTGGCTTCCGTCAAGGTCATAGCACGCTAGGGGCAAAAGCATTATCGGGAATTTCAAGTGTTGAAATTTGCAATGAGATTGCATACCTTCTATGAGATGTTGGATCCCGATACCCACTACGAGTAAGAGTTACTCCTGGGAGAGTTTTACACATTACAATTAGCCGATCAAGTAGGTGTCTAGAAAGGTGTTAACGAGGTTACGCCTCTGGGAAAACGAGGTTTACATTAATTAGGTTCGTGCGAAAGCATGGGGGACCTCCCTCAAAGTACCGACACTGGCCTGGCTGAAAGATTGGCGAACTTGTTGTATGTAGTTAATCCCGGCTAGTCTTTCCTTTTAGGGTTTGAAGGAAGATTTGATAAAAAGCAGTGGGAGCCATCCTGATTAGATAAGATAATAACCAATCTGATCTTGCATGAGCATACGCTAAAGTGTTTTCTTCTCTCTCTCTCCAGGTAGCGACCATTTCATGCCTTAATAAAGATAATAATATGGATGTATTGACCGAACCCGCATGTTATACTGTGCTGAGGAACGTTGGTTCCGTTCTTTCCTATAAGAGTTATAGGACTGAACAGGATATAGGGGAATACCAGGATTCCCATACCACCCGAATGAAGAAAGTACATGATGATGCATTTTCTTCGGGTGTGTTCGTTACAGAGAACTGTTTCTCCAGTTGCCCTACGTCCTGGGTATTAGATACTGGGTCAGGATCCCATATATGTAATCAGTTACATGGGCTTAGGAAAGGTAGAGAACTTGGAGAAGGTGATAAAGACATTAGAGTTGGAAATGGTGCAATTGTTGCAGCTAAGACTGTTGGGGAATATCACCTTGTATTACCAACAGGTAATACATTGGTTCTGAACGAATGCTATTACATGCCGAACCTGATATGCAACATTATATCGGTTTCTTTGTTGAGTAAAGAGGGATATAATTTTGTATTACAGGACAATGTTATGAACATTTTCCGTAACCAAAAGTTGGTTGGATCAGGCACGTTGTGCAATGGCATTTATGTTCTAAACCAATCAACAGTTCTGAGCATAACAAACACACACAAGAGGAAGAGTTCTGAACTGAACGAATCCTTCTTGTGGCATTGTAGACTGGGTCACATCAATGCGACACGACTGGCTAAGTTGCATAAGGATGGGTATTTGAAACCATTCGAATTTTCATCTTATGACACTTGCCAGTCATGTCTCAAAGGCAAGATGACCAAAACTCCATTTACGGGACACGGAGAAAGAGTTACTGAACTCTTAGGACTAGTACATAGTGATGTATGCGGTCCAATGTCTACACATGCCAGGGATGGTTCTTCGTACTTCATTACATTCACTGACGATCTCTCAAGATACGGACATGTGTACTTGATAAGACACAAGTCTGAAGCTTTTGAGAAATTTAGAGAATATAAACAAGAAGTCGAAAACCAAACCAGAAAAAGTATTAAAATCCTTCGATCTGATCGAGGAGGTGAATACTTGAGCAATGAATTCCTGGACTTCCTAAAAGAGAATGGGATTCTCTCTCAGCTGACTCCTCCATATACACCACAGCACAACGGTGTATCAGAACGGAGGAACCGCACCCTATTAGATATGGTGCGCTCTATGATGAGCACAGCTGAGTTACCTATTTCCTTCTGGGAGTATGCGCTTGAGACAACCATACATCTATTGAATATGGTCCCCACCAAATCTGTGCCTACCACTCCATATAAGATATGGAAAGGGAAGAGACCATGTCTTAACTATGTTAAGATATGGGGTTGTCCAGCCTATGTCAAACGACAAAATCCGGACAAACTCGAGGCACGGTCTGTTCTATGGAAATTTGTAGGATATCCCAAGAATTCTCAAGGGTATATCTTCTACCACCCTGAGGAACAAAGAGTATTTGTTTCTCGGCATGCCACCATTTTAGAAAAGGAATTTCTTGAAAAAGAGATTAGTGGTCATGAGGTAGAACTGGAAGAGGTTCCAGCTGCAGAAGCTACAACAGAAGATCTGGTGGAACTAGAGGATTCCGTAGTTCCCGATGAACCCCAGCCACTCCGCCGATCTAGTAGGGTTCCTCGCCAACCTGAGAGATACTACGGTTTTCTCATGGACGGTGGGAGCGAGGATTGCATCATGGAGGATGATGACCCAACTAGCTTCGAGCAGGCCATCACGAGTAGGGACTCAGTAAAATGGCTGGATGCTATGCGGTCCGAGATGGAATCCATGTACACCAACAAAGTATGGACTTTGGAAGTTGCTCCTGAAGGGGTAAAACCCATTGGGAGCAAGTGGATCTTCAAGAAGAAATATGGTGTAGATGGGAAAGTGGAGACTTTCAAAGCTAGACTTGTAGCAAAGGGTTTTCATCAAAGACCAGGTGTGGACTATGACGAAACCTTTTCTCTAGTGGCTATGCTTAAATCCATCCGAATCATGCTTGCCATTGCTGCCTTTCATGACTACGAAATCTGGCAAATGGATGTTAAGACCGCCTTTCTAAATGGTGATTTAGAAGAGTGCGTGTACATGACTCAGCCAGAGGGTTTCGTAGACAGTGGGAGCAGCGGGAAGGTGTGCAAGCTGCTTAAATCCATTTATGGATTAAAGCAAGCATCGCGGAGTTGGAACATCTGCTTTGACGTCGTTATCAAAGAGTTTGATTTGATGAACCTTGTATCTACAAGAAGGTGGCAGAGAGTAAGGTTGTCTTCCTCGTATTGTACGTGGACGACATACTCTTGATAGGAAATGATATTCCTATGCTGCAATCGGTCAAGCTCTTCTTATCACAAAGATTCTCGATGAAAGATCTTGGTGATGCCTCCTGCATATTGGGAATTAGGATCTATAGAGATAGATCCAAACGGATTTTGGGATTGTCCCAATCCAGGTACATTGACACCATACTAAAGAGGTTTAGTATGGAAGAGTCCAAGCGTGGGAACTTGCCCACGATCTCTGGAGTCACTCTCTCCAAAGAGATGTCTCCCAAGACTGATTTGGAGAGAGCTCGCATGCAAGGGATACCCTATGCTTCGGCAGTAGGCTCTATCATGTATGCGATGCTATGTACCAGACCCGATGTAGCATACTCACTAAGTGTAGTGAGCAGGTATCAAGCTGATCCTGGAGAGAGTCACTGGACAGCTGTGAAGAGCATTCTCAAGTACTTGCGAAGGACTAGAGATATGTTCTTGGTGTATGGTAACGGAGAGCTCCAAGTGGAGTCCTTTACCGATTCGAGCTTCCAGAGTGATAAGGACGACTCTAAGTCGCAGTTGGGCTTTGTCTTTACCCTTTACGGAGGGGCAGTTAGCTGAAAGAGTTCCAAGCAGGAAACCATGGCAGACTCGACGATGGAGGCTGAATACATCGCTGCTAACGATGCTGCTAAAGAAGCTGTTTGGATCAAGAAGTTCATTACTGAACTTGGTGTGGTTCCATCCATTGAGCATCCAATACCTTTGTATTGCGATAACAATGGAGCGGTGGCTTTGGCCAAGGAACCCAGGTCCCATCAGCGATCCAGGCATATTCTGAGGCGGTATCACCTGATCCGGGAGATAGTTGATCGCCGGGAGATCGAGGTCAGGAGGGTTGACACGAAGAACAACACCGCGGATCCACTCACGAAGGCCATTCCCCAGATACAGTTTGAGAGACTCTTCGGGATGGTCGGTATGCAATACTACAGCAGCTGGCCCTAGTGCAAGTGGGAGATTGTTAGTTGTATGTATGCCCTAGAGGCCAGTATTGTACAGATGATGTATATTATATTGGATGCTTGGACATATATAGAGATGATTTTCTTGCTCGCTATGATAGTATGCTATCTGGTTACTCTTTATCTTAACATGTACACTAGTCTCTTTATACTGTCTTATAGTTACATGTTGGTAAAGCCCTTAGGATATGTACTTGACTACCTGGACTGTGATGCAGATCATACTAGTGGGGATATGGTAGTCCATAAGTACATCCTTCATGGTCCCTAGTCGTGGGTGTATCGAGACGGGGCATCGATATACCAGTGTAGACTAGCGTATACGCTTCTCGACCCATGAGATGGGCGCTGGATGATCCCATATCCATTGGTGTTTGACATCAGAGATGGTGTACGGGTGCTCAGTGGAGACTGGGTACACTGGACGGACTCGCCGAGAACTCCCAGATGGTATTATACCTCACGTCAGATGGCAGTTCTCAGGTGACACTTGTACAGGTTAGTCTGTAGACCCGAGATCGTTATAGAGTCTTGTGTGATTCCCATTGTGCTTTGATCTCCACCTTACCACGTCCATGAGGGCGTGCAAAACGGTGGTCTTTGGGTACAGTCCCGAGTCACATGGAGGCAATGAGCGATAGGAGGGGTTTCGTCTCTCCCGGTATTGGGGGTTGATGTTGCGCTGTGCTCGATTGGCCGTAACAGGGAAGTCCCTGGCCAGGGCTGATCAGAGATTTGCTGGTAAGTGTTACCAGTAGTTTCTCGACCCGTTATGAGCCTCACATCGGCACGACTTATCGGTTATTGGGGTCTGACGTATACCACCCCTAGACTTGATATGCGACATATCAGACGAATAGACCGGACTGTACGGTAAGTGTTACTGGTTGGATTCACAGGAGTGTGAGCGGGCTAGCTCGTCGATCTTCTGATCGCTCGATACCCGGATGGCCGTTACGTTTAGCAGACCGCTTGCGGCTTGTGGGTGCTTGATATGATCATCATCTGCTACCGGCGTATTGACGAGTCTTTAGAGTCCTACACAGAGGTTTCCTGGTTCAAGCGAAACGAAATAGGAGCGCATATGAGATATGTGCAGGACCGAGAATAATGCGTGTATGTGATACCGCATTTCATTCTCGCGATATATGTTTCGATTGGTTATATTCGATATGACCTAGTTATCGAATCATTGATTCAATAAATCGATACATTGAATACTAGTCGGTTATGTGCGACATGACCGGATCATTGAATCAAATGTTGATTTAATGATTTAATGTGTAATTATATATTTGATATATTACTTTGCATTAGCTAGTATAGGTTCACTTTAAATGGATTTTCTCACTTGATGTGCAAGTTGTATATGTGATATACTTTTGTACACATGTTTGTATCATGTTTGATGATACTTGCTTTCATGGTTAAGTGTAAAGAATTAAACCATGGTTAAGTGTTGATTAGGGTTTGCAAATTCATTTATCTATTTATTTATTTATTTGAAATGGATTAAGATAAGAATGGTGGCTTTATTTGTTTTATGTTGAAGCTTCATGAAGCTTTGACCTTAGTGACCATTCTTGTCTTCATGCTTAACCCTAACTCATCCAAGTAACCATGGTCCATTCTCTACACTCAACTAAGGTTAGATTATGATAAGTATTGATTTCTTTTTTAATTTATCATAACACTTATCATAAACTAGCTTCATCTTCTCCTTCTTCTTCAAGAGAGAAAACTAGATGCCATCAATGGCAACTTGAGAAAAAGTGAGTGAAATCCAATTCTAAAGTGAACCCACCTCCTATTTCTTCACCCTCTACCTCTTGCCAAGTTGTTTTGGGTGTTTTCTTCACAAGTTTCACAACTTGGTGAAGTTGGAGCTTGAACTTGCGCAACCTCGACGTAGATCGTCTTTGATACGAAGCCGACGACCTATTCCGCTCGTTTTTCCGATGAAGCCGACGAATGAGTCTAGGATTCGAAAAGGACAGCGAGAGGATGACTACGTGGAGCTAAGGAAGTGGATATCCGGATCTACAAAGGTTGTAGCATCTAACTTTTAGTTAAAGTGTTAACTAGTTTATAATTTCGCCTAGAAATCTAGCCGACGATCCGTATTAGGGTTTCTCGGTACCCATAAAATTTTAAATTGGCATGTTCGATGCCTTGTGAGACCTCTATAGTGTGCCTAGGAACCCTACAACAACTGCATTGGATGCCTGGGCATCCTATGGAGTCAATGCAAAAACCCGAGCCTAGCCCCTACCAGCATCCTGACATCCTCTCCCTCGGTCTCCTCATCCTGTCTGAAAACGTCCTGCAAAACCCCGACCTCACAGTGCAACGACCTGGCGCATAGTACCAACTGGTGGGGGAAGTAATGCTATTGAAGTAGAAGGTGGAGGGGGTAAAGCAGCCTGTAGAAATACAGTCCTTCCGTGGAGTCTACAATCCCTAGCGTAATGCCCTGGACGTCCACAACTAAAACATGTCGGTGGCGGCCTCTGCTCATCAGGGTACGAGTTGAACATCTGGCCCTGAGCCCAACCTCGACCAAAACTGTGGCCTGGAAGGTATATGCCTCGACCTCTGCTAAACTACCCGGTAACTGATATAAGGTTGTTAGAGATAGTGCCCTCAGAGTCAATTATTGGATCACAGGCACGTGATTGCAATGATTGAGGGAGGACCTATCCCGGTAGGACAGTCTTACTCGAGATGATAGTATGCTATCTGGTTTATCTTTATCATCGTGTACTACTTTAGGTGACCTTACAGGTCACTATTGCACGTTGATAGAGGCCCTAGGATTCTTGCTTGACTACCAGCAGTATGAAGGCGATTATATACGTGGGAGCTGGGGTCTATAAGCAAATCCTTAAAAGGTCCCTAGTCGTGGGAGTTTCGAGACAGGGCATCGATTCTCCAGAGTAGACTAGTGTATACAGTCGAGACCCCGACGAAGGGCGGTGGCCGGTCTCACAAGCCACTGGTGTCAGTTGGTTCACCTAAGATGTATACAGGTGCTCATTGGATTATGAGTACACCGGACAGGACTCGCCGAGAACCTGCTAGTTGGGATTATACCAGACGTCAGATAGCAGTTCCCAGGTGACATATGTACAGGTTAGTTCATCGACCTGAGATCGTCATTTGTTTCGTGTGAGTTCCCACTGTACTTTGATTACTACCCTACCACGCTCAAAGGAGACGTGCAAACAGGTTTTAGTTGGGTACAGTCCCGAGCCACATGAAGGCAGTGAGCGGATCTGCAGGGGTTCGTCTCTCCCGGTATTGGGGGTGAGGTCGCGCTGTGTCTAGGAGAACCAGTACATGAAAAGTCCTTGGCCAAGGCCGGAGATTTACTGGTAGGTATTCCAGTAGTATCTCAGGGTGTTCTGGGCTACACTCCGACACGACTTGTACCGTTTTGGGGGGTCTGACTTTCACCAACCCCCTAGGCCCGCCATGCGATGCTCATAGACGAACGGACCGGACTGTACGGATATTATCACTGACAGGCTCAGTAGGGTGTCAGGATGAGTTCGCTCATCGACGTCCCTTTTGGTCAATAGCTGGTGGCCCGTCACGTATGGCTAATACCTCTGACGTGCTAGTGGTTAAATCCACAGCCATAATATTGACGAGTCTTTAGAGTCCACCACACACACAGTTACTCAAGTTTCGGGCGAAATACTGTAGAGGCCGTATGGAGATATGGCAGGGTTCGATCAGATACGTGCGGTATTGCACGGATCGTGATCGGACGGTTTTTACTAGCGGGCTTTGGTTTAAGCCGGATTCTAGTATTAGACAGTGTAGATTTTGTCTCTTTGCATTTATATTCAGTGGGAATACAAATGCGGGCATGTATATGCAGTAGCGGGATTTTCCTGTAATTTATTACGGGATCAGTTTTCTAAAGTTGCCACTTTGCATTCCGTTCCGGCCAGCTTTCTTTTGTTCCTTCGCGGCCGGACTTTCCGTTGGAGGGGCTAATTTGTATGTTCGCAAATTAGCATTTGTGAAGGGGTTATTTGTGAAATGGGAGATTATGATAGCATCTTTTGATTCCCTTTTCATCATTTCTTTTCTTGCATTTATGGTGAGAAGATTGAAGGGTTCTTTGATGTGAGGCTTGCTTTTGATGTGGTCACTACCCTTGATCCCTACACTCACCTCCCTTCTTGGTTTTTGTTAATTTTCCCTCCACCATTTCTCATTAGGGGGCCGAGCCACACTTGAGAGAGAGAATGAGAGAGATTCATTTTTGAGTGGTGGCATTTTTCTTCATCTCATTTCATGCTACGAAAAATGAAAGCACCATTTTTCCTTATCTTCATTCCTCCACATACAAGGCAACTTCTACCCCAAGAGACATAGCCTACTACACTACATTCTACAGCAAATCTTGGACGCGTCGGCTAGCCAACTTCGTGCCCGAGTTGCCTCGGTCCAGAGGTGGGAGCCCGTATACGAACCCGGCTACGTGGTGTCGTTTCGACGAGGAGGCGACGACCAGAGATTCCGCGAGGAGATCGGAGTGGAGACGAAGACCGAAGGACACGGATCTCTTGGTATAGCTTCTCTACTCTTTTCTTGTTTGCTAGTAGCTAGGTTAATGGCCCGATCCGGGTATTTAGTGCGCGGTGGTGCCGGTTTGCTAGTTTGCAAAGTTTTTTGTTTCCGCATTTCCGGCGTCGGATTGACGGCCGGGGCGCCGCCGTGCACTTACATTGGTATCAGAGCCACGCCATTAATCTTGCCTAGCTTGCTCTAGTGTGTTTACATCTTCGATCGAACAAAATTCCAAAACCCGCGTTTTCAAAAACACGGTTTCTGTCGAAATTTTTTTGGCTCCAAAAATTTTTCAGGTTGTTGCAGAATACTGTGCATGGAAATCTAAGCACTCTGTGAAAATTTGGTCACGAGATCTCACCATACCACCGCGGAACCGCGGCCAAACCCATGCTTGGGCCGCGGTTCCGCCGTGCTTTTAACTGTTCAGCGTGCCAAATATTTCCAGAGGGCTTTAGACTTGGAAATAGGGGTTTTGGGATATTATTTTTGGGCCCAGATTTTCTGTAAGTGCTACAGTAGTGCTTGGGGCCCACTTCGGTGAATTTGTTCGATCGGATATTTTAAACACATTAGTTCACAGTATTTACATTATATCTGCGACTGTGAATGTCACTTGATCGGTAAATCCTGTCTAACTGCTATAGCCCGGTTAGATGGATTTGCGAACGTGACATTCACATTGATGTTCTGTGATTGTGCTGTGTTGTGGATCGGTCGTGGGGGATAGCCTGGTTGCAGTATTAGTACAGTTTTGTTGTATTATATACATTTGATATTGCGGGGCGAGCGTCCGACATATGGACTGCCGTCACTGCCTGTTTGTATTATTCTTTTGGGGCACGACCGGGGTGAGGTCGATGTACCCGTTATATGTATATTTTATTTTCTGTACTAGGATTGCCCCGCGGAGGGGTGCACGGATAGCCGGGTTCTAGAGGGCAACGAGCCTGCATCTCATGGCGTTGAGACGAAGGGGGCTTTACTCTAGAATTGGCGGGCTATTCGCCACACTCGTAGGGGGTATAGGATTGACCCAGGAGGGGTGCCCAAGTTACCGGATTCCGTGAAGTGCTGGGTGGTCCATTCACGTTGCTGAAGGGGGCTGCCTCGCTTCAGGTTTTGGCGGGTAACTTGCCGCGCCCGTAGGGGTCTAGGATTTCATTGCACAGGCTATCCACACGACCAGGAGAACGTCGGGTTTCAGTAGCGGCTCTATGAAACCCGAGGATCCCAGATATCTGTATTGTTCTGTGATGCTGGTTACATTTCTGTGATGTTGCATTTTTTTCACGCCATGAGCAAAAATTATACATTATATATATACCAGTAGATGTTGTATATGTTTTGCATCCGCACTAGTCTAGTCCCCGCTCTGTCGTTAGTTAAGTAACCTAACGGGTGATGACGGGACCCAGTGGCGAATGCGGATGGCATATATGTACATCATTATTTTCATTCTTTTGTGGTGTGATCAATTGATGGGACTGCATTGATTCGGATCAATGCAAGATAAACAAACCTATTCTGATGTTGTTGGAACACTTTTCAAAAAGCTGTTATTGCAAGGGCGTTCTCTTTTGTTTTGCACAGTGGTATTCGGTTATGAATATCCAGCACCTCAGTCGACGAGGCAAGGGCCGAGATCCCTTCACCGGGAGTGACCCCTTGGACAGAAGTTTGCGTCAAGGCAATAACTTCACTATAGTCGAGTACTTTTGCTTTGCATCGTGGTATTCAGTTGGAATATCCTGCACCCCATCCTACGGGGAAAGAGCCGAGATCCCTTCACCGGGAGTGACCTCTTTAGCAAAGGTTTTCGTCACTATATTTTTTAAAAAGCTATCCGTTTCTTCAACGATATCAAGTTCATTACGTTAAAGGTTTCGCCAGAAACCATTCATAGCCCTCTGTCGTTTCATATGGATGGTCAATAAGTATTCAAGCTGTGTTTGTTGGCCAAAGTCAAGGCACAGTGATTGGTAGCTATTGGGTATTCATATGCAGCATAGATAGATGCGTTGGTTTGGGGCAGTCGTACTACTATTTTGGCCAAAGTCAAGGGTATGTGCGGGTGGGCTCAAATTAACCTGGAGAATGACGGGTAGAACTTGACATGTGACTTATGATATGTTGGCCAAAGTCAAGGTCATAAGAGCATGGGGCAAAAATCACATCGGGAGTTTCTAAAGAAACTGAAACTTGCCAGATATGCGCATATCTTCTGGAGTGTGATAACGTGAGCAGATTCCGTCACTTTATCATGCGATGATAGTTAGATCCCGATTCCCACTGATGAGTTGGTTTACTCCTCGGGTGATCCCGACTAATTCTTCTTTCAGGTTTGGGGAAGAATTTGAGATTACAGTGGGAGGTTTCCAGATTAGATAAAGTGATAACCATTCTGATCTAGGTTAGAGTGCACGCTGAGTGTTTCTTTTCTCTCTCTCTTTGGCAGCGACCATTGACCCGACCCTAGACTATGACTCAGTGACCAAGTTTAACCGAACCTTCTTATAAGACTGGCTTTTGGATTGTCAGAGTTGCAGACCTCATTGCCACTCCTACTTCTATCCTTTTCTCCAGGACACCCCGTATTACTACAAAGGTCCACTTCCATTCGACAAAACCATCGTATGGTTATATACGAACTCGAAGGTATTTATTCGAGGATGGTTTCCGGTTCTGGAGAAAACGAATAGGAATCTTCAGTTGTCTTTTCCTTTTACCTTCTCTCAGTTTGCGAGTGCTCCTTGGATTAGGACAGTACACCTATTACGCAAATTGGATAGTCTTCTTCCAAACCATAGGCAGGTGCCGACCGGTAGGGAATGAAGAAAACCAATTAGCCTAAATGGTATACAGAAGGTATTAAGTTAAGACAAAGAAAGGGATTAGAAGGAGGGCAAAGTAAATTGCGACTGATATTCTCGACCAAACCAAGTGTTTCTTTACCACTCCCATTTCACCTTTGTATTTCTCCAGGACACTCCGTATCACTACGAAGATCCACAGTTTATTGGATACTCCATCGTATGGTTATATACGAACTCGAAAGGAACTTGTTCCAGTTCGGGGATGGATTCTGGTTCAGGAGAAATAGGAATAAGGTTTATTCGGTTGTCTTTTATCTTCACCTTCTCTCACATTGCGAGTGTTCCTAGGATTAGGACAGTACACCCATTATGCTTATTGGATAGTCTTCTTCCAAACCATAGGCTGGTGCCGAACGGTAGGGAAGGAAGAAAACCATTTAGCCTAAAAGGGTGTGCAGAAGGTAACAACTAAAGACATATAAAGGGATTTGGAGAGGTGACAAAGAAATATACGGTTATAGTTGTGAATCTGGATAATGGAAGAGGCATTACTAGGAATACCAGGATACCCCAACGAAACATTTACATGTTTCAGTTTCAATGTGTACTGTTAAAAGAAAACTGATTTCCCAATCAGACACTTGCTCCAGGGTATGTATTTACCAGGTATGATTCTCACATCTGTATGGTTTTACAGATGATGAGTGGGAGTAAGTTATTGGGAATTGGGTGATCGTCCTCATTATATCGGAATTCGTTGTAATTGGTGATATTTGAGGAAATCGCCTGGGGCTGTTTGCCGGACGGCAAATGTTTGGTTTCGAATATCCGTTGTTGTGCACCAATTTCAGATTGATATATTTGTACGTCTATTTTCATAGAGTGAGATATACCGTTTTGGAATTACGTCGATGACATTTACCTATATCATTTGATGGTTAGGTAAGGAGCATTAAACAGCGGTGTAATTCTTCTTAACCATAAGTACAGTTTTCAACCTACGACACACAGTGAATGAGTTATTAGACTCAAGGGACTTATACAGAGTATTGTATATTGTCCAATGTCCATTAGGACAAAGGGGTTGGTCCTCGTACTATATTCTGTTTACTTATGACTTCTCTAGTTCTTAGACGAGTGTTTCGTAGAAACACAGGGTCCAAGTTTTGAGAAGTTATAGGTATAAGAGTAAAGTAGAGAACCAGGTATTGCGAGTATCGGGATTCTTCAAGGTGATCGAAGATGTAGATGCTTGTGTATGGTATTCAGTTAATAGTAATGTTTAAGAAAACTTGCTTTTCTTTCAGGTTACTCATAATTGGAAGCATTCCTATGTTGAGTAACGCTGATCAGCCTCTCTCCATTTACTTGACATGCACTGGAGACAGCTGCATGATTTGAATCTGGTTCAATTAAATCAGTGCCTCTGTTTCTGTATTGGATATAGAACAGTTCATATCTTGACATTGTTAAGATGCGGGGAGTTGTCCAGCTTATGCTTAAAACCAGACTCTGGATGACTCAAGGCACGTTTCCGTAATGGCTGTTTGTGGGTTGACCCGGGCTATGACGAGGGTTAATTTTCTACCATCTGGAAGATCAATAGTGATATTGTTCTTGACTCGCCACAGTTTTAATAAAAATGGACTTTTTCAGAAAACAGTAGTGGGAGTATGGTAGAACTGGAAGTGATTCCAGAACCGCAAACGATTACGGAAAATTTGATAAGAACCTAAAGATTCAATCTGGATTGACATTTTCAATTGGCCACTACGCAGATATGGTGGGTAACCTCAGGCACTCGAGAGGTACTTCGGTATGCTCAAGGACGGTGACAGGGAGGTTCTTGTTTACCCAGACTTTCCATTGCTGTTGTTCCAGACTGTGAGACCCAGCAGGAGGATGAGTATAGCGTCGTTCTAAACTAGTTTTAGAAGTGCACGTCTATATGACTCTGCCAGAGGGTTGTCATAGTCAGTGGAAGCAGCGGAAGCATTGGTGGAAAAGTGGCTTATGTCTATTTATAGACTAAAGCAGATATAGCGGAGATAGATCATCTATTTCTGATGTGACAGTCATAGGTTTGACTTCATCAGAATAGGGGATGGATCTGTTAAGAAGGTAGTAGGGTGTGATGTCCTGGTATATGGATGACATCCACAGAGTAGGAAGTGATATTCCTATACTACGATCGGTTATTCTTTGGTTGTCACACAGTGGTTTCTCCACATAGGACTTGGATATCATATCAGACATTCTGGTTACTAGATCTATAAATCTAGATTTGGGTAGTTTCCCAATCTGGGTACTTTGACAGCATTCTAAAGGTGTTTAGAATAGATGACGCCTGGCACGGTGGTGTACCTGCAGGTAATGGAGTCACCCTCTCTAAAGGTGTCTTATAGACTGAGGTAGAAAGGGATGTGCATGAATGACAGATCACTTGCTTAGGCAATTGAGTCAATCATGAGATGTCAAGTACCACACCAGATGTTGTTCTTGCAGTAAATGCAATAAGTTGATATTAATCCAATCCTGGAGAAACATTCGGAACCAGTTTTAGAACTTAAGTGGATGTTCTAGGGATTTGATAACGGCAGCCTCCTTTAGGAGACGGTTATCATTCCAGGCTTCCAAGGTGACCTGGATGGCAGAGTGGCTGTCAGAGTTATAGTTTTCCCTCTAACGAGGGGCAGTATTTTGGACAGGTGATCCAAGCTGATATTGAGGGAGGCATGGCGCATGATACTGATTAAGTTCAATTGACGATACAGTCTAAGAAGTTTGGATTTGGAGTTTATTTATGAGCTAGGTCCCATCAGATATCCAGACATTCTAAGACAGGTATTGCTCATTTCGGGAGATGGCTTTCTCCGCGAACTTGAGATATAGAGAGACATAGAAAGAAACATCAGAGCGGATCCACTCACTGAGGCTATTCCTCGAATGCAATAGTTTCGCAAACGAGTTTTGTGAGACTGACTAGTAAAGGAGTTGGGTGTTCGGTATCACACGGGCTGTGAGTATGCGATATCGCAATAATTAGCCTTGAGTTCAAGTGGGAGATTGTTGGAGATAGTGCCCTCAGAGTCAATTATTGGATCACAGGCACGTGATTGCAATGATTGAGGGAGGACCTATCCCGGTAGGACAGTCTTACTCGAGATGATAGTATACTATCTGGTTTATCTTTATCATCGTGTACTGCTTTAGGTGACCTTACAGGTCACTATTGCACGTTGATAGAGCCCCTAGGATTCTTGCTTGACTACCAGCAGTATGAGAGCGATCATATAAGAAAATCCTTAAAAGGTCCCTAGTCATGGGAGTTTCGAGATAGGGCATCGATTCTCCAGAGTAGACTAGTGTATACAGTCGAGACCCCGACGAGGGGCGGTGGCCGGTCTCACAAGCCACTGGTGTCAGTTGGTTCACTTAAGATGTATACAGGTGCTCATTAGGTTATGAGTACACCGGACAGGACTCGCCGAGAACCTGCTAGTTGGGATTATACCAGATGTCAGATAGCAGTTCCCAGGTGACATGTGTACAGGTTAGTTCATCGACCTGAGATCGTCATTTGTCTCGTGTGAGTTCCCACTGTACTTTGATTACTACCCTACCACGCTCAAAGGAGACGTGCAAACAGGTTTTAGTTGGGTACAGTCCCGAGCCACATGAAGGCAGTGAGCGGATCTGCAGGGGTTCGTCTCTCCCGGTATTGGGGATGAGGTCGCGCTGTGTCTAGGAGAACCAGTACATGAAAATTTCTTGGCCAAGGCAGGAGATTTACTGGTAGGTTTTCCAGTAGTATCTCAGGGTGTTCTGGGCTACACTCCGACACGACTTGTACCGCTTTTGGGGGTCTGACTTTCACCAACCCTCTAGGCCCGCCATGTGATGCTCATAGACGAACGGACCGGACTGTACAGATATTGTCACTGACAGGCTCAGTAGGGTGTCAGGATGAGTTCGCTCATCGACGTCCCTTTTGGTCAATAGCTGGTGGCCCGTAACGTATGGCTAATACCTCTGACATGCAAGTGGTTAAATCCACAGCCATAGTATTGACGAGTCTTTAGAGTCCACCACACACACAGTTACTCAAGTTTCGGGTGAAACGCTGTAGAGGCCGTATGGAGATATGGCAGGGTTCGATCAGATACGTGCGGTATTGCATGGCTCGTGATCGGACGGTTTTTACTAGCGGGCTTTGGTTTAAGCCGGATCCTAGTATTAGACAGTGTAGATTTTGTCTCTTTGCATTTGTATTCAGTGGAAATACAAATACGGGCATGTATATGCAGTAGCGGGGTTTTCTTGTAATTTATTACGGGATCAGTTTTCTAAAGTTGCCGCTTTGCATTCCGTTCCGGCCAGCTTTCTTTTGTTCCTTCGCAGCCGGACTTTCCATTGGAGGGGCTAATTTGCAAGTTCGCAAATTAGCATTTATGGAGGGGTTATTTGTGAAATGGGAGATTATGATAGCATCTTTTGATTCCCTTTTCATCATTTCTTTTCTTGCATTTATGGTGAGAAGATTGAAGGGTTCTTTGATGTGAGGCTTGCTTTTGATGTGGTCACCACCCTTGATCCCTACACTCACCTCCCTTCTTGGTTTTTGTTATTTTTCCCTCCACCATTTCTCATTAGGGGGTCGGGCCACACTTGAGAGAGAGAATGAGAGAGATTTATTTTTGAGTGGTGGCATTTTTCTTCATCTCATTTCATGCTAGGAAAAATGAAAGCACCATTTTTCCTTATCTTCATTCCTCCACATACAAGCCAACTTCTACCCCAAGAGACCTAGCCTACTACACTACTACATTCTACAGCAAATCTTGGACGCGTCGGCTAGCCAACTTCGCGCCCGAGTTGCCTCGGTCCAGAGGTGGGAGCCCGTATACGAACCCGGCTACGTGGTGTCGTTTCGACGAGAAGGCGACGACCGGAGATTCCGTGAGGAGATCGGAGTGGAGACGAAGACCGAAGGACACGGATCGCTTGGTATAGCTTCTCTACTCTTTTCTTGTTTGCTAGTAGCTAGGTTAATGGCCCGATCCGGGTATTTAGTGCACGGTGGTGCCGGTTTGCTAGTTTGCAAAGTTTTTTGTTTCCGCGTTTCCGGCGTCGGATTGACGGCCGAGGCGCCGCCGTGCACTTACAAAGGTTACCTAGTGCGGAAGCAAGATTTCGGGAGGTATCGTCCATACCGTTTTCAAATTTTTTGCCGTACTAAAGAACTCTAACCCTAGAATCTTAATCAGAGATTTAGACGAAACATCATGTAAACAACTTTACATCTAAGTGAATGAGGAATACAACCTTTGTAGACCGGTCCTTCACTTCTAAAGCTCCGTGTAGTAGTCCCTTCGCTCCAAGTAGTGAACTCCCCAACTCTAGTATGGGTTCACATGAAGAAATGAACAAGCTTGCTCGAAGTCTTCAAGGCTGAAGATGATCTACGTCGAGAAGACTCAAGCCCATGCTACCTCTTCACTAATGGTATATTAGTGAAGCAAACACCCTAAACTAAATAGCTAATATAGTAGAGGATGATGAAGTAGAAAATGGGCTCACTTTAGATTTCTTTTTCTCACAATATTTCATCACCTTGAGAAAAGCTAGTGAGCTTTCTCATGAGGAAGAAGAAAATGAAGTGATGAACAGAATGAACTCATATGAGGTGAGAATATGAAGCATGGGTGAGTTAGTGTCATACACTAACCTATGTAGAGACTTAACCATAGGTAAGGATAATGGTTAGGTTAATAAATATCTCAAGCAAAACAAAAAGAGTGGACTTGGTCAATGGTTATCAACAAGCTTTCTCAAAGCTTCTAGCCATGAGATAATTCTACCAATTTTGAATTACTTTGATAAATAAAAACCCTATGATTATCCTAACTATAATGTAAGTCTCATACACCCATGAAGCATGTGGCATCAAGCATGACACAATAAAATGTACATTAATATATATCACATATATACTATATGTACACAATTGAGAAAAAGAATACTTAGTGAGCAAATAGTAGTTAATGTAAGTTAATTTATCAAATATATAATTATACATTAAATTATCAAATCAACACTTGATTTAATAATCCGGCTATATCACATACAACCGACTAATATCATATGAATCAACTTATCGAATCAACACTTGATCCGATAACCCGGCTATATCACATATAACCGAACGATATCATATATCGCGAGAATAAAATGCGGTATCACATACGTGCATTAATCTCGGTCCTGCACATATCACATATGTGCTCCTACTTTGTTTCGCATGACCCAGGAAACCTCTGTGTAGGACTCTAAAGACTCATCAATACGCAGGCAGTAGGTGATGATCATATCAAACACCCACAAGCTGCAAGAGGTCTTCTAAACGTAACAGCCACCCGGGTATTGAGCGATCAGAAGATCAACAAGCAAGCCTGCTCATACTTCTGCGAATCCAATCAGTAACACTACCGTACAGTCCGGTCTCTTCATCTAATATGTCGCATATCACAGCCTAGGGGTGGTATAACGTCAGACCCCAATAGCCTAATAAGTCATGTCGATGCAAGGTCCATAACGGTTCGAGAAGCTACGGATAACACTTACCAGTAGATCTCAGCAACCCTGGCCAGGGATTTCCTGTTATGGCCAATCGAGCATAGTGCAAAATCAACCCCCAATACTGGGAGAGACGAATCCCCTCCTATCGCGTATTGCCTCCATGTGACTCAGAACTGTACCCAAAAACCACCGTTTTGCACGATCTCTTGAATGTGGTAAGGTGGAAATCAAAGCACAGTGGGAATCACACAAGACTCTATGACGATCTCGGGTCAACAGACTAACCTGTACCGGTGTCACCAGAGAACTGCTATCTGACGATAGGTATAATACCATCTAGGAGTTCTCGACGAGTCCGTCCAGTGTACCTAGTCTATACTGAGCACCCGTATGCCTTCTCTGATGTCAAATACCAATGGATATAGGATCATCCATCGCCCATCATATGGGTCGAGAAGCGTATACGCTAGTCTACTCTGGAATATTGATGCCCCGTCTCGATACCCCACGACTAGAAACATTTGAAGGATGTACTTGTCGACTACCTCTGCCCCACTGGTATGATCCGCATCATAATTCTGGTAGTCAAGTACTCATCCTAAGGGCTTTATCAACATGTAATAGAGAGACAATAAGTGTACATGTTAAGATAAAGAGCAACCAGATATCATACTATCATGTCGAGCACGAAAGTCCTCTCTATATTTGTCCAAGCATCCACTACAATATACATCGCATGTACAGTAATGGCCTCTAGGGCATACATATAACTAACAATCTCCTACTTGCACTAAGGCCGTTTTTTGCAGTATCTCATACTCAACGTCCTATACGAGTCTCTATAGGGGAAGGCCTTTGTGAGTGGATCCGCTCTGTTATCCTTCGTGTCTAATCTCCTAACCTCGATCCCCTGGAGATCAAGCATCTCCCTGATCAGGTGATACTTGCCTCAGAATATGTCTGGAACGCCGATGGGACCTGCGTTCCTAGGCTAAAGCCACAACTCCATTGTTGTCACAATAACAGTTATTGGACACTCAATAGTAGGAACCTTGTTCATCTCATGAACAAGAAATGTCCAGACAACCTCTTTGGTAGTATCGTTGGTAGCAATGTATTCAGCCTTTATCGTCTAGTATGTCACGGTATCTAGCTTGGAACTCTTCCAGCATACCGTCCCTTCAGTGTGGGTAAAGACAATTCCTTTGACTGACTTTCAGTCGACCTTATCACTCTGGAAGCTTGAATCAAGAACTTTCTTTTAGTACTTCTCAAGTACTTAAGAATGTCCTCCACAGCTGTCCAGTGATTCTCCCAAGATCCGATTAATTCCTGATCACTACACCTAGTGAGTTAGCTGCATCTGGTCTGGTACATTACATCGCACACATGATAGAGCCTACTTCCGAAGCATAGGGTATCCCTTGCACGCGAGCTCTCTCCAAATCATTCTTGGGAGACATCTTTTTGGAGAGAGTGGCCCATGAGTAAGTGGGCGAACCACCACGCTTAGAATCTTCTATACTAAACCCCTTTAGCATGGTGTTAATATACCTGGATTTGGGACACTCCCAACATCCACTTCGATCTATCATCATAGATCATAATCCACAAGATGTAGTAGGTATCATCCAGATCTTCCATGGAGAATCCTCGTGATAAGAGGAGCCTGACTGAGTGTAGCATAGGAAACCATTTCCTATCAAGAGTATGTCATATACGTAAAATATGAGGAAGACAGACTTACTCTCTACAACCTTCTTGTATATATAAGGTTCATCTACCTTTTTGATGAAGTCAAACTCTTTGACTGCCACATCAAAACAGATGTTCTAACTTCGCGATGCTTGCTTTAATCCTGATGGACTTAAGCATAGCTTTGAAAGTCTTAACTTTTCCATCTATACTAAGAATCTTCTCAAGATCCATTTGCTCCCAATGGGTTTTACCCCTTCAGGTGCAACATGCAAAGTCATACTTTGTTGGTGTATATGGATTCCATCTTTGATTGCATAGCATCCATCCAATTTGCAGAGTCCCCACTCGTGATGGCCTGTATAAACCTAGTTGGGCCATCATCTACCATGATGCAATCATCGTTCCCACTGTCACCGAGAAGACCGTAGCATCTCTCAAGTGGATGAGGAACCCTACCAGATTCGCGGAGAGGCTGAGATTCGTTAGAGACTGTTGAATTCTTTGGTTTCACCAAATCATCAGCTGTTAGTTTGTCTAGCTGGAACTCCTTCCAGTTCTACCTCATGACCACTAATTTCTTCACAAGAAATTTCTTTTCTAAAAAGGTGGCATGCTGAGAAAGAAAAAACATTTTACTCCTCAGTGTGGTAGAAGATATACCCCCCATAAATGTTCGGGATATCCAACAAACTTATACAGAACTGACATTGCCTCGAATTTGTCTAGATTCTGCCTTTCAACATAGGCCGGGCAACCCCATATCTTAACTCGTTTGAGACATGGTCTCTTCCCATACCATATCTTATATGGAGTGGTAGGCGCTGATTTAGATGGAACCTTATTCAGTAGGTATGCAGCTTCTCAAGTGCATAACACCAAAAGGAAATAGGCAACTCAGCAGTACTCATCATAGAGCGCGCCATATCTCATAGGGTGCGATAACTCCGCCCTGATACACCGTTGTGCTATGGTGTATACGAAGGAGTAAGCTGAGAAATAATCATATTCTCTGTTTAGAAAATTGTTCGGTCGAAAATATTACAATCTTGAACATAACAATTTCCTCACTTTTCTAATCATTTAAGGATAGTTGTTATAAATATAACACGTATTACAAATTCGTCTAGAAAATATCAAATACCACGTGTTATATATATAATCAACACTTTTGAAGGAAATTGTGTGTTTATTATTTCACGCATAATATTCTATATCTCCAACATTCTCCATTGAGATTTTGTGCAGAAAATTATCTCAGGACAGATATTGGAATCGTAAATTCGCCAATAAAATACAGGAAATCAAAGAGTTAAAATCTGGAAGAGATTCAGAAGAGATAAAAAGATTCTAGATATCACCTGAAGACCCATATACCAACACCAGACTACCACTAAGAAATGAGGAAACAATCTCACCAATTGGCCGCGGATCCGCGGCCGAGTCAGGCCGATCCGCCGCAGATCCGCGGCGGAGTTAGGGAATCCGATGACGACACTTTTACATAAGCTTCAATCCAACTTCCGAGCTTGTTGAAGACGCTCTATTGTAACAAACTTATTCTGGAAACTTCCCTCCAACAGCCAAGCTTCTTAAGGAAGCTTGATAACTACCTTATTCTAGAAGTTTCCCTACAACTAGCTAGATTCTTGAGGAAGATTAACCTAGCTTCTAGTGGAAGATTGGTGAAGGGCTATATAAAGGACCTAAGCTTTCATTTCGGGGGTTACGCAATCGAGGGACACAATTTGAGGGACACAACTTGTGATCCCAACACCAAATCCAATTCAATTCCAAATCAAGATCCAAATCAAGAATCGTTGAGAACAACATCAAGTGATGACATTCAAGATCCTTTACGCAAAGCCGATCATCATCAAGAGCGCGAGATCCTCGACAGGTCCAAGTCTCACGGAGATCGAGCAAAGCGAAATTCTACGGAATAGTTACCTCTTCAAGGGAGCGATCGAGAGCAATTCTTGTAACCTCGGATTGAAGGAAAGTGTAATTAGAAGTTGATTAATAAAGGTAAACAATTGTTAATTCTCACTTTCTTTAACTTTTTGCATGATGAAATTCCTAAGTGTTGATCCTTTCATTTTTATTATGCATGAGTAAATCTCCGCTTGCTAAGGATTCGAAGGAATTCGGTAAATCAAATGGTGATGAAATCCTAAACTCATCTTGAGTCTTATGAGAATTATGAACTTTAGGAAAAAGAATCGTCAATGACCAAATTTGGAATGAGATCACTATTCTTGATAATTTCGTTGCAATTTGGGATTAAATGACTGATGATTCTCTTTGTTAAAAGCTAGATTTGAATGATGATCAATGAAAAGGCAAGAGAAGGAGAAACCCTAGTTTCTTCTGTAGAACCCTAATCTTCATTCATCGCCATCGTTCTAGCTATAATTCATCAATAGATAAGATTAGTCATTATTAGTATTCATCATTGCTACTAATTCTTATCGAATCCTACAAGCTATTCTTCAATTTTCTTGATAACCGAAATTGATCTTGGACATTTTCTTAATCTTTACACTTTCTTGATTTTCTTGAAATGATAAACTCAATTAAATCTTAAATCATTTTTCTTGAATTTTCTTTACTATTTTCTTTCGACTCATCTAAAGCAAGATTGATCAAATACACGAATCTCAGTGGACGGCCCGTACTCATTAACGAACTACATCGACACCGTTATTGATTGCGGCTATAAATTCTTTGATTGTGATAACACTTTTTCAACATATCAAGAAAATCATATCAATCAAATGGCGCCGTTGCCGGGGATGCGTACGTAATTTGTTCGTTCTTGCTATTTGAGTTGAAACATTATTATTACATCACAATTCAAATCAAGATCGCTTCATGTGCTTAACGATTAGTGTTTGAATTTTTGCGAGGGAATCTGGCATCACTGTAGAAGGTAGATCAAGATTCAGTGACTTTCTAAAGAATCCAGAGGAGCACAGAAAGCTTCAGAGAAAATTTTAGCACCTAACTCTTCCATTCCACTGCGGAACCGCGACAGATTGGTTGTTTTTGCGGCGGTTCCGCCACCGTTTAGGTGGTTCACTACTTCAACTTTCTGTGGTATAATCTCTGCTCTCTTCTCTCTCCTCTGATCTGTCCAATAATAACTTTTCTGCAGGATTCAATGCAAAAATTCGCCGCGCTTTGAAAAAATCCTGTTGTGTTTCTTGATATTGGTTATTTATGCATATTTTAATACGGAAATTAAGGGGCAAAGACAAAATTCAGATTATGTGGGGATTTCATTACCCTTCCTAAGCCCCAAAAATCACAAAACTAGCATCCGCATCACCCTTCATTAACTAAAAAATATCTAGACAAGACTCTATGGACCGTCGCGCTCAATTAGGACAGAAGAAGGTCATGGGTAATCTATTACTTATCCGCATTTCTTTTGTGGTGTCTAAAGCAGGTGTGTCTAAGGAAAGTGGTTACTTAATTAGGCCCACTACTTGAAAGGTTTGTCTAGCACCCTATGAAGAGTTTTGAAGCATCACATGTCTCAAAGTATGTATTTTTAAGGTGCCAAACAAACACGCAAAGGAATCGATCCTAGAAAATTAGGGTTTCGAAACTTTAAGCTAATAAAAATTAGGGTTTGAAGGCTACAACTTTTGTAGCTCCCCTTTTGCTTGACTCCTTAGTCTCTAGGGTGTTGGAAGAAGGTCCACTTGTAGTCCTCTTTCGTCCACGACGATCCACCCGAAGTTTCCCGTCCAAGCTTGCAACTTTGGAAAAGCAAAGAGAACACTCTAATCAAGTTGGCTAGACTTGAGTAGAATGATGTTGTGGCTAAGGATCTCAGTTCAAAAACCTTTCTTTATTTGTGTTTAACTCACTAGAAAAAACTAGAGAGGAAAAAGATGAAGGAGGATGAAGATGGTGGCTAATTTTAACAAGAGGTGAAAAATAACCCTTGGTTAAAAAAGAAAATGAAATATATCACTATATATATTTTTTTCCTTCTTGCATTCAACCATGATTAAATGATGGAGAGTTAATTTAACTTGGGTTTTAAATTTTAAAGAGAAGGATAACCCTAGGTTAGTGATAGTTGAGCTTGGTTAGGTTAGAAGAAGAATGTAGAAGCTAGAATGATTATCCTTTCCTTTTCATTTTATTTTAAAACCAAAATTAAATAATAATCCATTATTTAATCCATGGTGTGAGTCTTATATTGCCACCATTTCCATATGCTAACAGCCATGATGGATGGGTGTATGTATGTATGCATGTATGCACATCCACATGTGCATGAAACTAGAATGAAAGAAAGAAACACATGCATGCTTACATACATCCATCACATACTAGAAAGGTTTCAAGTGAGAAAACTAATGGTTAAATGATAAATCAACACTTGATTCATCAATCCGGCCATATCACATATGACCCCACCAAAAGCAGGCCGCCCGATCAATGTTCGGTATTATATACGCACATTTCAATCGGGTGCATGCGCATATCGCATACGCGCACCACAACGTTTCGCCTGGACTGGGTAACTCCTTTGTGGGACTCTAAGACTCGTCAATACGCCGGCAGAGGGTGATGATCATATCAGGTACCCTCAAGCCGCAAGCGATCAGCTAAACGTAACGGCCACCCGGGTATTGAGCGATCAGAACACAACAAGCGAACCTGCTACAACTCTCGTCGAGCCATCCGGCAACACTACCGTACAGTCCGGTCTCTTCGTCAGATATGCTGCATATTGAGCCTAGGGATGGTTACGTCGACCCTAATAACTCAATAAGTCGTGCCGATGAATGGTCTATAACAGATCGAGAAACTACTGATAACACTTATCAGCAAATCTCAGCAGCCCTGGCCAGGGACTTACTGATATAACCAGTCGGGCACAGTACAGCATCAACTCCCAATATCGGGAGAGACGAAACCCCTCCTATCACTCATTGCCTTCGTGTGTCTCGGGACTGTACCCAACGGCCACCTGTTTGCACGACTCAGTAGAGCCGTGGTAAGGTGGCAATCAGAGTACAGTGGGAGAACACACAAGACTCCATGACGATCTCGGGTCTACAGACTAACCTGTATCAGTGTCACCTGAGAACTGCTATCCGACGATAGATATAATTCCATATAGGAGTTCTCGGTGAGTCCGTCCAGTGTACCCAGTCAGCACTGAGCACCCGTATATGATCTTGATGTCAAACATCGATGAATGTGGGAACATCCATCGCCCATCACATGGGTCTAGTATCATATACGCTAGTCTACTCTGGTATATCGATGCCCCGTCTCGATACACCTCCGACTAGGGACATTTCAGGATATGCTTATAGACTACAAATGTCCCACTAGTATGATCTCTATCATAATCAGAGTAGTCAAGCCGATATCCTCAGGGCTTTATCAGCATGTATGAATGAATAAAAGCATGATCAAATCAACATGTCAGATAAAGAAGAACCAGATAGCATACTATCATGTCGAGCAAGAATGCAAACTGAATATATATACATGTATAGATACATCCACTATCACATAATGGCCTCTAGGGCATACATATATCCAACAATCTCCCACTTGCACTAAGGCCAGTTATTGGCGTATCTCATACCCAACATCTCAAAAAGTCGCTCATGCTGTGGCTGTGAGAGGGCCTTGGTGAGTGGATCCGCGGCGTTATTCTTTGTGTCTACTCTCTTAATCTCGATCTCGTGGCGATCTACAATCTCCCGGATCAAATGAAAGCGCCTCAGGATATGTCTGGACCGCTGATGGGATCTGGGCTCCTTGGCTAACGCCATCACCCCATTATTGTCACAATACAAAGGTATTGGATCAATAATGGTTGGAACTACTCCTAGCTCCGAGACGAACTTCTTCATCCAGACGGCTTCCTTGGCGGCATCATTTGCAGCAATGTACTCAGCTTCCATCGTAGAGTCTGCAACGGTATCTTGTTTGGAACTCTTCCAACTTACCGCCCCTCCATTGAGGGTAAATACAAACCCTGAGATAGATTTGCTGTCATCCTTATCGCTCTGGAAGCTCGAATCGGTAAAGGCCTCCATTTGGAGATCTGTATTACCATACACCAAGAACAATTCTTTAGTCCTTCGTAAGTACTTAAGAATGTTCTTCACAGCTGTCCAGTGGTTCTCCCCTAGGTTGGATTGATACCTGCTTACAACACTAAGTGCATAAGCTACATCTGGGCGTGTACATAACATCGCATACATTATAGATCCTACTGCCGAAGCATAAGGTATAATGCTCATGCGAGCTCTCTCTTCATCGGTCTTTGGACAAGAATCCTTGGAGAGAGTTGTTAGTTGTATGTATGCCCTAGAGGCCAGTATTGTACAGATGATGTATATTATATTGGATGCTTGGACATATATAGAGATGACTTTCTTGCTCGATATGATAGTATGCTATCTGGTTGCTCTTTATCTTAACATGTACACTTGTCTCTTTAAACTGTCTTATGGTTACATGTTGGTAAAGCCCTTAGGATGTGTACTTGACTACCTGGACTATGATGCAGATCATACTAGTGGGGACATGGTAGTCCATAAGTACATCCTTCAAGGTCCCTATTCGTGGGTGTATCGAGACGGGGCATCGATATACCAGAGTAGACTAGCGTATACGCTTCTCGACCCATGAGATGGGCGATGGATGATCCCATATCCATTGGTGTTTGACATCAGAGATGGTATACAGGTGCTCAGTGGAGACTGGGTACACTGGACGGACTCGCCGAGAACTCCCAGATGGTATTATACCTCACGTCAGATGGCAGTTCTCAGGTGACACTTGTACAGGTTAGTCTGTAGACCCGAGATCGTCATAGAGTCTTGTGTGATTCCCACTGTGCTTTGATCTCCACCTTACCACGTCCATGAGGGCGTGCAAAACGGTGGTCTTTGGGTACAGTCCCGAGTCACATGGAGGCAATAAGCGATAGGAGGGGTTTCGTCTCTCCCGGTATTGGGAGTTGATGTTGCGCTGTGCTCGATTGGCCGTAACAGGGAAGTCCCTGGCCAGGGCTGATCAGAGATTTGCTGGTAAGTGTTACCAGTAGTTTCTCGACCCGTTATGAGCCTCACATCGGCACGACTTATCGGTTATTGGGGTCTGACGTTTACCACCCCTAGACTTGATATGCGACATATCAGACGAACAGACCGGACTGTACGGTAAGTGTTACTGGTTGGATTCACAGGAGTGTGAGCGGGCTAGCTCGTCGATCTTCTGATCGCTCAATACCCGGATGGCCGTTACGTTTAGCAGACCGCTTGCGGCTTGTGGGTGCTTGATATGATCATCATCTGCTACCGGCGTATTGACGAGTCTTTAGAGTCCTACACAGAGGTTTCCTGGCTCAAGCGAAACGAAATAGGAGCGCATATGAGATATGTGCGGGACCGAGAATAATGCGTGTATGTGATACCGTATTTCATTCTCGCGATAAATGTTTCGATTGGTTGTATGCGATATAACCTAGTTATCGAATCATTGATTCGATAAATCGATACATTATATACTAGTCAGTTATGTGCGACATGACCGGATCATTGAATCAAGTGTTGATTTAATGATTTAATGTATAATTATATATATGATATATTACTTTGCATTAACTAGTATTGGTTCACTTTAAATGGATTTTCTCACTTGATGTGCAAGTTGTATATGTGATATACTTTTGTGCACATGTTTGTATCATGTTTGATGATACATGTTGACTTGTGCTTGTGTAAAGATTAAACCATGGTTATATGAATGGTTAGGGTTTTATATACTTATTCATTTATTTATATTGATTATTCATTTTGGAAAAGAAAAGAAAAATGGTGGCATTATTTGTTTCTTTCATGAAACTTCATGAAGAGTTGAATAATTGACCATTTTTGTTTTCTTCTCTTAACCTAACCATCCACTTAACCCTAGTTTGCTCTCTACACTTCACCATGGTTAGTATATGATAAGTAATGATATTATTCTCTTTTTTAATCTAACACTTATCATATTCTATCTACTTCTTCTTCTTCATCTTCAAGAGTGAAAGCTTGATGCCATCAATGGCATCTTGAGTTCTAAAGTGAGAAATCCAATTCTAAAGTGAACCCACCTCCTATTTCTTCACCCTCTACCTCTTGCCAAGTTGTTTTGGGTGTTTTCTTCACAAGTTTCACAAATTTGTGAAGTTGGAGCTTGAACTTGTGATGCTTCGACGTAGATCATCTTCGGCACGAAGCCGACGACCTAGTCCGCCCAATTCTCCGATGAAGCCGACGTTTGAGTTCAGGATTCGAGTGGACAGCGAGAGGACGCCTACGTAGAGCCAAGGAAGTGGATATGTGGATCTACAAAGGTTGTAGCTCCTCTCCTTTAGTTAAATTGTTAACTAGATTCGAATATCGCCTAGAATTCTAGCCGACGATCCGTATTAGGGTTTCTCGGCACCCATAAAATTTTAAATTGGCATGGTTGATGCCTTGTGTGACCTCTATAGTGTGCCTAGGAACCCTACAGTGGTATCAGAGACTAGCTAGAGCCTTAGGCGAAGTCTAGACGGAGTTTGAAGTCCGATCGACCCGAAACCCCAACTCAAATATTGCTCTCTGGACTTTTTCTAAAAAATGGGATTTTTCCATATTAAAAATTCTTTAAAATATCAGCATGAAGATATAAGAATTATGGTGCAAAACGAGCTCATGATGCGTCTAAACCGCCGCGGAAACGAGGCAGAAGCATGGCTTCTGCCGCGGTTCCGCCGCCTACTGTTCACAATGCGCAATAATTTTTGTACAGTAATTCCTCTTTTCTGGTGCTGAGTTTTCTGGGAATTTTTAATATTTATTCAAGAGTTGAATTTTCTGGGATTGTTTTGGGGATTCGGTATTTCGATCGGAATATCAGATTTTGTCTATGTGGCTTTCCGGATAAATTTTAGAATATGTTAAAAAGTTCGACCGGATATAAATACCCAATTTTTCCCCTGTCGGGAAATTTCCAAGTGTTGGATTTTTCCGTAGTTTAACGACGTTCTAAGTTGTGTAAGTAACACGATGGACCCTCTAGAAGACAACAAACCGTAACTCGATAATGTGACCGTCTTGAACTGCCCTTTGAACCTTCGGGTTTGGGGCAGTACGGCGTGCCACATGTGAGGCGTTGGCTTGACCCTTCTATGGCTGGACCGTTGCTACTGAGGCACGAACTGAATGTTTTTAGACTTGTTTCATGTGTTGAGCTGTATCGGGAAAACTTGGGTATTCGACTGTTCGATCGGAAAGTTTAACATTTTCTGTTTATCTGGAATGTGATACAATAATTGGAATTCACAAACAGTTATGAGATAACTGAATGAATGTTATAAATCTAGCGGTTTAGTTTCACTTGATATTTAAAAGAGTTTCAGATAATGAGACTAAAATGCGGGGTTTATAACTGTTAGGTATGTGATGTCTAAGTATTTCATTTAATCAGGCATGTGATGTCTAAAGAGGTTGCGGATTCCAACTGTTGTAGTTTTACACTTTCTTTTCTGTGACCGTAAGTGTAATATGTGATATCACCGGTTTCGTTACTATATGTCAACGATTGGGTTGCGTATATTTACTTACGTTGATGACATGTGATGTTATGTGTTGCTGTATATGTTATATTGGATTGTCGTGTTTGAATGGCCGGGGGTTTTTATGTGAGATGAGTGTTTTTCATTTTCATTCCTGTAAAAACTTGTATGTAATATTCTTTTATTTGGGGCACTTCCAGGTAGCGGAAGTCGTCACCTTTTGTATATTATTTACTTTTCCGCATTAGGATAGACCCAAGGAGGGGAGCACAAGTAACCGGGTTCTGGGGTCCAGTGGGAGACCAACTCGAGGAGTCGAGTCCGGGTCTCCTAACCCTAGAATTGGTAGGGTTGCTTGCCGCTCTCGTAGGGGTCTAGGGGTGTGGGATTGGCTATTCATCACGACCGTGGAATCCGTGTTTTATACTGGCTCGTATTGAAAACACGGACATCCTAATATATCCAATATTTCATATGTTTCTTCTGCTGCGATATCTGTGATGTGATCATGTGATGTTCTGTGATAGATACTTTATATAGTATATATGATATATTATATAGACGTTACTTATGTTTTGCACCCGCACTAGCCCTGCCCTGCTCTGTCGTTAGTTACCTAACCTAACGGTGCATGAGGGGACATCAAGGCGAATGCGGATGGCATAAGTGTACGTCGTATTTATCAGTGATGTTTAGGTATTTAAATGATGGGACTTCATTAATGTGATTAATGAAAGAAAAGAAACCTAAGATGTTGTAGAATCAAATTTTAAATAAAACAGGTAGCAACAGTTCTTGCTTTGCATAGCAGTATATATGATATACCCTGCACCTTATTCGATGAGGAAAGGACCGAGATCCCTTCACCGGGAGTGACTCCTTTAGCAATAACTGGCAGATACTACACACTCGGTCTGCTTTTGATTGCTTCTATAGTTTCTGCTTTGCACAGTGATATATATGATATATCCCGCACCTCATTCGACGAGGAAAGGACCGACGATCTCTTCACCGGGAGTGACCCCTTTAGCAAAACTAGAAAAGCCTCAAAATCACTCCATTTTAAAACTTCATTTGATTCTACAACGATATCAAGTTCATTACGCAATAGGTTTTCAGAAAAACCTGTCGTAGCCCTCCGTCATTTCAGATAAGTAGTAGTTAGTATTCGTGCTACGTTTGTTGGCCTGCGTCAAGGCGTAGTGTGCGGTAGCTAACTAGTATTTATCTGCTTATGCATATGATGCAGATTGGATTAGGGTAGTCATACGACTTTGTTGGCCTGCGTCAAGGGTCGTGCGGGTGGGTTTAATTCAATCAGGAAATGACGGGTTGAACTTGACTAGCGCGCTGTGATTTGTTGGCCTGCGTCAAGGTCATAGGACGCTAGGGGCAAAATATTATCGGGAATTTCAAGTGTTGAAATTTGCAATGAGATTGCATACCTTCTATGAGATAGTTGGATCCCGATACCCACTGCGAGTAAGAGTTACTCCTGGGAGAGTTTTACACATTACAATTAGCCGATCAAGTAGGTGTCTAGAAAGGTGTTAAGGAGGTTACGCCTCTGGGAAAATGAGGTTTACATTAATTAGGTTCGTGCGAAAGCACGGGGGACCTCCCTCAAAGTACCGACACTGGCCTGGCTGAAAGATTGGCGAACTTGTAGTGTGTAATTAATCCCGGCTAGTTTTTCCTTTTAGGGTTTGAAGGAAGATTTGATAAAAAGCAGTGGGAGCCATCCTGATTAGATAAGATAATAACCAATCTGATCTTGCACGAGCATACGCTAAAGTGTTTTCTTCTCTCTCTCTCCAGGTAGCGACCATTTCATGCCCTAATAAAGATAATAATATGGATGTATTGACCGAACCCGCATGTTATACTGTGCTGGGGAACGTTGGTTCCGTTCTTACCTATAAGAGTTATAGGACTGAACAGGATATAGGGGAATACCAGGATTCCCATGCCACCCGATTGAAGAAAGTACATGATGATGCATTTTCTTCGGGTGTGTTCGTTACAGAGAACTGTTTCTCCATTTGCTCCACGTCCTGGGTATTCGATACCGGGTCAGGATCCCTTATATGTAATCAGTTACATGGGCTTAGGAAAGGTAGAGAACTTGGAGAAGGTGATAAAGACATTAGAGTTGGAAATGGTGCAATTGTTGCAGCTAAGACTGTCGGGGAATATCACCTTATGTTACCAACTGGTAATACATTGGTTCTGAACGAATGCTATTACATGCCGAACCTGATATGCAACATTATATCGGTTTCTTTATTGAGTAAAGAGGGATATAATTTTGTATTACAGGACAATGTTATGAATATTTTCCGTAACCAAAAGTTGGTTGGATCAGGCACGTTGTGCAATGGCATTTATGTTCTAAATCAATCAACAGTTCTGAGCATAACTAACACACACAAGAGGAAGAGTTCTAAAATGAACGAATCCTTCTTGTGGCATTGTAGACTGGGTCACATCAATGCGACACGACTGGCTAAGTTGCATAAGGATGGATATTTGAATCCGTTTGAATTTTCATCCTATGACACTTGCCAGTCATGTCTCAAAGGCAAGATGACCAAATCTCCGTTTACGGGACATGGAGAAAGAGTTACCGAACTCTTGGGACTGATACATAGTGATGTATGCGGTCCCATATCTACACATGCCAGGGATGGTTCTTCGTACTTCATTACATTCACTGACGATCTCTCTAGATTCAGATATGTGTTCCTGATGAAACACAAATCATAAGCTTTTGAGAAATTTAGAGAATATAAACAAGAAGTCGAGAACCAAACCGGAAAAAGTATTAAAATCCTTCGATCTGATCGAGGAGGAGAATACTTAAGCAATGAATTCCTGGACTTCCTAAAAGAGAATGGGATTCTCTCTCAGCTGACTCCTCCATATACACCACAGCACAACGGTGTATCAGAACGGAGGAACCGCACCCTATTGGATATGGTGCGCTCTATGATGAGCACAGCTGAGTTACCTATTTCCTTCTGGGGATATGCACTGGAAACAGCTGCAGATCTATTGAATATGGTTCCCACCAAAACCGTGCCAACCACTCCATATGAGATATGGAAAGGAAAGAGACCATGTCTTAATTATGTTAAGATATGAGGTTGTCCGGCATATGTAAAAACGCAAAATCCGGACAAACTCGCGGCAAGGTCCATTCTGTGTAAGTTTATTGGATATCCCAAACATTCGTGCGGGTATATCTTCTACCACACCGAGGAACAAAAGGTGTTTGTTTCTCGACATGCCACCTTTTTAGAAAAGGAATTTCTTGAAAAAGAGATTAGTGGCAAGGAGGTAGAACTGGAAGAGGTTCCAGCAATACAGACTACAACAGAAGATTTGGTTGAACCAGAGGATTCAGTAGTTCCCAATGAACCTCAGCCTCTCCGCCGATCTAGTAGGGTTCCTCGCCAACCTGAGAGATACTACGGTTTTCTCATGGATGGTGGGAGCGAGGATTGCATCATGGAGGATGATGACCCAACTAGCTTCGAGCAGGCCATCACGAGTAGGGACTCAGTGAAATGGCTGGATGCAATGCGGTCCGAGATGGAATCCATGTACACCAACAAAGTATGGACTTTGGATGTTGCTCCTGAAGGGGTAAAACCCATCGGGAGCAAGTGGATCTTCAAGAAGAAACTTGGTGTAGATGGGAAAGTGGAGACTTTCAAAGCTAGACTTGTTGTAAAAGGTTTTCGTCAAAGACCAGGTGTGGACTTTGACGAAACCTTTTCTCCAGTGGCTATGCTTAAATCCATCCGGATCATGCTTGCCATCGCTGCATATCATGATTATGAAATCTGGCAAATGGATGTTAAGACCGCCTTTCTAAATGGTGATTTAGAAGAGTGCATGTACATGACTCAGCCAGAGGGCTTCGTAGATAGTGGGAGCAGCGGGAAGGTGTGCAAGCTGCTTAAATCCATTTATGGATTAAAGCAAGCATCGCGGAGTTGGAACATCTGCTTTGACGTCGTTATCAAAGAGTTTGATTTCGTCAAAAATCCAGATGAACCTTGTATCTACAAGAAGGTGGCAGAGAGTAAGGTTGTCTTCCTCATATTGTACGTGGACGACATACTCTTGATAGGAAATGATATTCCTATGCTGCAATCGGTCAAGCTCTTCTTATCACAAAGATTCTCAATGAAAGATCTTGGTGATGCCTCCTGCATATTGGGAATCAGGATCTATAGAGATAGATCCAAAAGGATATTGGGATTGTCCCAATCCAGGTACATTGACACCATACTAAAGAGGTTTAGTATGGAAGAATCCAAGCGTGGGAACTTTCCCACGATCTCTGGAGTCACTCTCTCCAAAGAGATGTCTCCCAAGACTGATTTGGAGAGAGCTCGCATGCAAGGGATACCATATGCTTCGGCTGTAGGCTCTATCATGTACGCGATGCTGTGTACCAGACCCGATGTAGTATACTCACTAAGTATAGTGAGCAGGTATCAAGCTGATCCTGGAGAGAGTCACTGGACAGCTGTGAAGAGCATTCTCAAGTACTTACGAAGGACTAAAGAGATGCTCTTGGTGTATGGTAACGGAGAACTCCAAGTAGAGTCATTTACCGATTCGAGCTTCCAGAGTGATAAGGACGACTCTAAGTCGCAGTCGGGATTTGTCTTTACCCTTTACGGAGGGGCGGTTAGCTGGAAGAGTTCCAAGCAGGAAACCGTGGCAGACTCGACGATGGATGCTGAATACATCGCTGCCAACGATGCTGCCAAAGAGGCTGTCTGGATCAAGAAGTTCATTACTGAACTTGGAGTGGTTCCATCCATTGAGCATCCAATACCTTTGTATTGCGATAACAATGGAGCGGTGGCTTTGGCCAAGGAACCCAGGTCCCATCAGTGATCCAGGCATATTCTGAGGCGGTATCACCTGATCCGGGAGATAGTTGATCGCCGGGAGATCGAGGTCAGGAGGGTTGACACAAAGAACAACACGGCGGATCCACTCACGAAGGCCATTCCCCAGATACAGTTTGAGAGACTCTTCGGGATGCTCGGTATGCGATACTACAGTAGCTGGCCCTAGTGCAAGTGGGAGATTGTTAGTTGTATGTATGCCCTAGAGGCCAGTATTGTACAGATGATGTATATTATATTGGATGCTTGGACATATATAGAGATGACTTTCTTGCTCGATATGATAGTATGCTATCTGGTTGCTCTTTATCTTAACATGTACACTTGTCTGTTTAGACTGTCTTATGGTTACATGTTGGTAAAGCCCTTAGGATGTGTACTTGACTACCTGGACTATGATGCAGATCATACTAGTGGGGACATGGTAGTCCATAAGTACATCCTTCAAGGTCCCTAGTCGTGGGTGTATCGAGACGGGGCATCGATATACCAGAGTAGACTAGCGTATACGCTTCTCGACCCATGAGATGGGCGATGGATGATCCCATATCCATTGGTGTTTGACATCAGAGATGGTATACGGGTGCTCAGTGGAGACTGGGTACACTGGACGGACTCGCCGAGAACTCCCAGATGGTATTATACCTCACGTCAGATGGCAGTTCTCAGGTGACACTTGTACAGGTTAGTCTGTAGACCCGAGATCGTCATAGAGTCTTATGTGATTCCCACTGTGCTTTGATCTCCACCTTACCACGTCCATGAGGGCGTGCAAAACGGTGGTCTTTGGGTACAGTCCCGAGTCACATGGAGGCAATAAGCGATAGGAGGGGTTTCGTCTCTCCCGGTATTGGGAGTTGATGTTGCGCTGTGCTCGATTGGCCGTAACAGGGAAGTCCCTGGCCAGGGCTGATCAGAGATTTGCTGGTAAGTGTTACCAGTAGTTTCTCGACCCGTTATGAGCCTCACATTGGCATGACTTATCGGTTATTGGGGTCTGACGTTTACCACCCCTAGACTTGATATGCGACATATCAGACGAACAGACCGGACTGTACGGTAAGTGTTACTGGTTGGATTCACAGGAGTGTGAGCGGGCTAGCTCGTCGATCTTCTGATCGCTCAATACCCGGATGGCCGTTACGTTTAGCAGACCGCTTGCGGCTTGTGGGTGCTTGATATGATCATCATCTGCTACCGGCGTATTGACGAGTCTTTAGAGTCCTGCACAGAGGTTTCCTGGCTCAAGCGAAACGAAATAGGAGCGCATATGAGATATGTGCGGGACCGAGAATAATGCGTGTATGTGATACCGTATTTCATTCTCGCGATAAATGTTTCGATTGGTTGTATGCGATATAACCTAGTTATCGAATCATTGATTCAATAAATCGATACATTGTATACTAGTCGGTTATGTGCGACATGACCGGATCATTGAATCAAGTGTTGATTTAATGATTTAATGTATAATTATATATATGATATATTACTTTGCATTAACTAGTATTGGTTCACTTTAAATGGATTTTCTCACTTGATGTGCAAGTTGTATATGTGATATACTTTTGTGCACATGTTTGTATCATGTTTGATGATACATGTTGACTTGTGCTTGTGTAAAGATTAAACCATGGTTATATGAATGGTTAGGGTTTTATATACTTATTCATTTATTTATATTGATTATTCATTTTGGAAAAGAAAAGAAAAATGGTGGCATTATTTGTTTCTTTCATGAAGCTTCATGAAGAGTTGAATAATTGACCATTTTTGTTTTCTTCTCTTAACCTAACCATCCACTTAACCCTAGTTTGCTCTCTACACTTCACCATGGTTAGCATATGATAAGTAATGATATTATTCTCCTTTTTAATCTAACACTTATCATATTCTATCTACTTCTTCTTCTTCATCTTCAAGAGTGAAAGCTTGATGCCATCAATGGCATCTTGAGTTCTAAAGTGAGAAATCCAATTCTAAAGTGAACCCACCTCCTATTTCTTCACCCTCTACCTCTTGCCAAGTTGTTTTGGGTGTTTTCTTCACAAGTTTCACAAATTTGTGAAGTTGGAGCTTGAACTTATGATGCTTCGACGTAGATCATCTTCGGCACGAAGCCGACGACCTAGTCCGCCCAATTCTCCGATGAAGCCGACGTTTGAGTTCGGGATTCGAGATGGACAGCGAGAGGACACCTACGTGGAGCCAAGGAAGTGGATATGCGGATCTACAAAGGTTGTAGCTCCTCTCCTTTAGTTAAATTGTTAACTAGATTCGAATATCGCCTAGAATTCTAGCCGACGATCCGTATTAGGATTTCTCGGCACCCATAAAATTTTAAATTGGTATGGTTGATGCCTTGTGTGACCTCTATAGTGTGCCTAGGAACCCTACAAGAGTGACTCCATAACAAGCGGGTAAGGCACCCCGCTTGGAGTCTTCCATACTAAACCTTTTTACGATGGTGTTGATGTACCTGGTTTGGGACAATCCCAATAACTTTTTGGATCTATCCCTATAGATCCTTATGCCCAGGATGTATGTGGCATCACCCAGGTCCTTCATGGAGAACCTTAGTGATAAGAATGATTTGACCGACTGTAGCATAGGAATATCATTTCCTATCAGAAGAATGTCATCCACGTATAATACGAGGAATGTGACAGCTCTTCCTACAGCCTTCTTATAAACACAAGGTTCATCTGGATTTTTGATGAAATCAAACTCTTTGATGACATCATCGAAACAGATGTTCCAACTCCGTGATGCCTTCTTTAACCCATATATGGATTTAAGCAATTTACATGCTTTCCCGCTGCTCCCACTGTCAATGAAGCCCTCTGGCTGATCCATATAAACGCATTCTTCTAAATTTCCATTTAGAAACGCGGTTTTAACGTCCATCTGCCAGATTTCATAGTCGTAGTGAGCACCAATAGCAAGTAGGATCCGAATGGATTTAAGCATGGCTACGGGCGAAAAAGTTTCGTCATAGTCCAAACCTGGTCTTTGACGAAAACCTTTCGCCACAAGTCTTGCCTTATAGGTCTCTACCTGCCCATCCACACCAATCTTTCTTTTAAAGATCCATTTGCACCCTACAGGTTTTACCCCAGGGGGTACAACGTCCAAAGTCCATACTTTGTTGGTGTACATAGACTCCATTTCGGATCTCATGGTATCCAGCCACTTCACAGAATCACCACTCGTGATAGCTTGCTGAAAACTGGTAGGATCATCATCATCCATGATGCAATCTTCTCCGTCACCATCAATGAGGAAACCGTAGTACCTCTCCGGTGGGCGAGAAGTCCTACCAGACCTACGGAGTGGCCGAGGTTCTTCAGTTTCTGTTGCAACAGCCGGTTCAACCAAATCGTCATTTGTAGTTTGTGTCTCCAGAACCTCTTCTAGATCTACTACCTTGCCATCATCTTTATCTGTGAAAAACTCTTTTTCCAAGAATGTGGCATACTGAGAAACAAACACTTTTTGTTCCTCTTTGTGGTAGAACAGATATCCATAAGAATTCTTTGGATATCCCACAAAGTTACACATGACTGACCGTGTCTCGAGTTTGTCCGGATTCTGCTTTTTAACATAGGCCGGGCAACCCCAAATCTTAATTCTCTTAAGAGATGGTCTCTTCCCATTCCATATCTCATATGGCGTGGTAAACACGGCTTTGGTTGGAACCCTGTTTAGCAGAAACGCTGCAGTCTCCAATGCATGCCCCCAAAACGAGACTGATAACTCAGCGTCACTCATCATGGACCGGACCATATCTAATAGGGTCCTATTCCGTCGTTCTGACACACCGTTGTGCTGTGGTGTGTAAGGAGGAGTGAGCTGAGAGAGAATCCCATTCTCTTTTAGGAAGTTTGCAAATTCTGTACTGAGATACTCTCCACCTCGATCTGATCGAAGCATCTTAATACTCAAGCCGGTTTGTTTTTCTACTTCTTGTTTATATTCAATGAATTTCTCGAAAGTGTCGGACTTGTGCTTTAATAAAAATACATGACCGAATCTTGAGAAATCGTCGGTGAATGTAATGAAGTATGAAAAACCGCCTTTAGCCTGTGTAGACATTGGCCCACATACATCACTATGTATGAGGCCAAGGAGCTGAGTAGCTCTTTCTCCGTGTCCGGTAAACGGAGTTTTGGTCATTTTACCCTTGATACAAGACTGGCAAGTCGCATAAGATTTATATTCAAAAGAGTTTAAATATCCATCTTTGTGTAACCTGTTCAGTCTTGTTTCGTTAATATGACCAAGTCTACAATGCCAAAGAAAAGCTTCATTTAATTCTGAAAGTTTTCTTTTATTAGTGTGTTGTATACTAAAAACTGTGTGTTGATTTAGGACATATATTCCGTTATTAAGCGTACCATACCCAACCAACATTTGATTCAGGTGAATGTTCATAACATTGTTTTGCAATACAAAATTATATCCTTCATTGTCCAACAAAGAAACGGATATTATATTACATAGCATACTTGGTACAAAATAACATGGATTCAAAATCAAAATACATCCGGATGGCAACCCCAAGTGATACTCTCCCACTGCGACTGTATGTACATTGGAACCATTTCCAACGCGGAGAGTATGGTCACCTGTCTTCAAAACCTTGCTATTTCTCAGCCCCTGCATAGAATTGCAAATGTGAGAACCTGAACCGGTATCCAATACCCAGGAAGCAGAGTTTATAGAAAAACAGTTTTCAGTCACAAACGCACCTGAAGCAGAAGCATCACCATGCTTCTTCTTGAGACTTAGGTACTCCGTGCAATTGCGCTTCCAACGTCCTGTCTTGTGGCAATGAAAACACTCGTCTTTCCCTGGGTCTCCAGCTTTGGACTTTCCCTTTCCCTTCACCTTTTTAACTCCGCCCTTAGGATTAGTAGGTTTCTTCTTTTTCTTTCCCTTGATCTTAGCTTTCGGGCGAGAAGAAGAAGACTGTCCAATAGTCATAACGGGAGTTTTTGCTGACTTCATAGTGCTCTCTGCACTCCTTAACATATTAAGGAGTTCAGGGAGTTCCTTTTCCATGCCATGCATGTTAAAGTTCACTATGAACTGAGCAAAGGTGGAGGGGAGGGACTGCAGAATAATATCTATATATTGTTCATTGTCCATTGTCCATCCAAGGTCCTCAAACTCTTCTATAAGAGCTATCATCTTCAAAACATGGTCTCCTACTGGTGTGCCAGGGGCCATTCGCATCTGAAACAGTTTCTTTGATGCTTCGCATCGTAATACACGGGATTACTCCCCATACAACTCCTTTGTATGGAGCAATATACCGTGAATGTCCATGTCCTCGTGCTGCTTTTGATGTGTGTTGTCCATCGATGCAAGCGCGAGGCATTTTGCCGTGGCACAGTCAGCGTCCCATGTCTTGCGGACTTCAATGTCCGCAACTGAGGATTTTGGACCTGGGACGGGCGGGCCTGAAGCCGTGAGGACATATGATACTTTATCATAAGTCAAGGCAATTTTCAGATTCCTCAGCCAGTCTTTATAGTTGGTCCCATTCAGTTTGTTTTTATCTAGTAGAAGCTTAAGTCCAGTCATTGGTATCTGCCATTAAGAGAGAGAAAAGAATACACTCAGCGAAAGCTCTTGCATAGATTAGATTGGTTTATTATCTTGTCTAATCGATATTTCCCACTGCTTTTATCGAGTTTTTCTTTCAAACCTTAAAAAGATAAACTAGCCAGGATTAATTACAGTCTACAACTTCGCTGACCGTTCAACTAGGCCAGTGTCGGTACTTTGAGGGAGGTTCCCCGTGCTTTCGCACGGACCTAATTAGAGTAAACATCGTTTTTCCAGAGGCGGAGCCCCGTTAACACCTTTCTAGACACCTAATGAGTTAGCTAATTGTAAACTGTAAAACTCTCCTAGGAGCAACTATTGCCCACAGTGGGATCGGGATCCAACCATCATATGGAAGGTATGCAATCTCATTGCAAATTTCAACACTTGAAATTCCCGATGTAATTTTTACCCCTAGTACTTATGACCTTAACTATGGTCAACAAATCATAAGTACCAGTCAAGTTCTACCCGTCATTTCTTGATCAATTAGACCCACCCATATGACCCTTAACTATGGTCAACAAAGTCGCATGAATGTCCTAATTAATCTGCATCATATGCAGTGTAGGAAGACATCACTTAGCTACCGTACACTACGCCTTAACTAAAGTCAACAAACGTAGCACGAATACTAAGTACTCTACTTCCTAAAATGACGGAGGGTTGCGAATGATTTTTAAGAAAATCTTTAACGCTTTGAACTTGATATCGTTGTAGAATCAAACAGTTTTCAAAAAGAGTGGCTTAAGCTCCGCAGTTTTGAAATGTAGCTTTTTCATAAATAGCCGAGTAGTTTTCAAATCCGATTCTACAACATCTTTTTAGGTTTATTTTCTTTACATTAATCACATTAATGTAATCCCATCATTTAAGTCCTTAAGCCAATCACAGAAAAGAAACGAAAATAACACGTACGCTTATGCCATCCGCATTCGCCGCAATGTTCCGTTATGCACCGTTAGGTTATTTAACTAACGGCATACCGGGACGGGACTAGCGCGGGTGTAAAACATAAGCAACGTCTACTATATATCATATATATAATATGTCATTCGTCTCAGATATCACAGAACACAGGCAGCAGAAACATAGATATAACGTGGGATATCCTAGGACGTCCGTATTTAGTATTTAGCCAGAATAGAAATACGGATTCCACAGTCGCGATGAATAGCCAAGCCCACACCCTGGACCCCTACGAGAGCAGCAAGTGACCCTACCAATTCTGGAGTTTAGGAGACCCGGTCTCGACTCCTCGAGATGGCCTCCCACTGAACCCCAGAACCCGGTCACCTGTGCTCCCCTCCTTAGGTCCAACCTAATGTGGAAAAGTAAATAATATACAACACTGGTGACACAACCTCAACCTGGAAGTGCCCCAAATAAAAGAATATTACATTACGTTTGAATTTACATGAATGAAAATATAAAACTCTCATCTCACATAAAACCCCCCGGCTATTCAATCGCGACAATCCTGCACATCATATCTCAGCAACACATAATATCTCATATCATCAACGTAAGTAAGTATGCATACCCCAATTGTCGTTGACGTATAGCAACGAAACCGGCGATATCGAACATACTACACTTACGGTCACAGAAAAGAAAGTGTAAAACTACAATATTTGGAATCCACATTCTCTTTAGACATCATAAATGCGAAATATCACATATTTCGTATTTCATGCCTAAACTATATGAATTCCACATATTGTATCATATTCCAGACAAACAGACAGTATTAAAGTTTTCGAACGAACGATCAAGTACCCAAGATTCACTAAAGCTCAACACTTGAGCAGGGTTCAAAAATCCAGAGTGTGACACAGTAGTAGCGGTCCAGCCGTAGAAGGGTCAAGCCAACGCCTCACATGTGGCACGCCGTACTGCCCCAAACCCTAAGGTTCAAAGGGCAGTTCGAGACGGTCACATAATCGAGTTAAGGTTTGTTGTCTTCTAGAGGGACCACCGCAAAAAGACTTGCACGTATCTCCAAAGTATTTAAACCCCTTGAATAGTGAGCAAATGATACTCGTTCAAACACTTCAATACTTTCTAATTTACCCGGAAAAGCTACGAAATGAAAATCCCGATCGAATTGACGAGTCCAAAACTATCTCCAGAATTTTTCAAAACTAAATACAGATTAAAAATACCCCAAAAATTATTCAAGCAGATTCCAGAATTAATATACAAAAATTATCCACTAATTAATGTGTACGGCCGCGGAACCGCGGCCCAAGCAAGCTTAGGCCGCGTTTACGCGGCAGAAAGTACTGTTCATTGGATAATTTTTGCATCGTAATTCTTATTTTTACCTGCTGAATTTTTTAGATATTTTTAATTCTGAAAAATGTCAAATTTTAGAAAATTTCCAGAGAGCACCCTAAAAAGCCGTATTTCGGTTCGATCGGAGTTTTAACTTCGTAAAAAGGTCGCCTAATGTTCTAGGTCAGCTCTGATACCAATGAACGGTTTGTCTAGTACCCTATGAAGAGTTTTGAAGCATCACATGTCTCAAAGTATGTATTTTTAAGGTGCCAAACAAACACGCAAAGGAATCGATCCTAGAAAATTAGGGTTTCGAAACTTTAAGCTAATAAAAATTAGGGTTTGAAGGCTACAACCTTTGTAGCTCCCCTTTTGCTTGACTCCTTAGTCTCTAGGGTGTTGGAAGAAGGTCCACTTGTAGTCCTCTTTCGTCCACGACGATCCACCCGAAGTTTTCCGTCCAAGCTTGCAACTTTGGAAAAGCAAAGAGAACACTCTAATCAAGTTGGCTAGACTTGAGTAGAATGATGTTGTGGCTAAGGATCTCACTTCAAAAACCTTTCTTTATTTGTGTTTAACTCACTAGAAAAAACTAGAGAGGAAAAAGATGAAGGAGGATGAAGATGGTGGCTATTTTAACAAGAGGTGAAAAATAACCCTTGGTTAAAAAAGAAAATGAAATATATCACTATATATATTTTTTTCCTTCTTGCATTCAACCATGATTAAATGATGGAGAGTTAATTTAACTTGGGTTTTAAATGATAAAGAGAAGGATAACCCTAGGTTAGTGGTAGTTGAGCTTGGTTAGGTTAGAAGAAGAATGTAGAAGCTAGAATGATTATCCTTTCCTTTTCATTTTATTTTAAAACCAAAATTAAATAATAATCCATTATTTAATCCATGGTGTGAGTCTTATATTGCCACCATTTCCATATGCTAACAACCATGATGGATGGGTGTATGTATGTATGCATGTATGCACATCCACATGTGCATGAAACTAGAATGAAAGAAAGAAACACATGCATGCTTACATACATCCATCACATACTAGAAAGGTTTCAGGTGAGAAAACTAATGGTTAAATGATAAATCAACACTTGATTCATCAATCCGGCCATATCACATATGACCCCACCAAAAGCAGGCCGCCCGATCAATGTTCGGTATCATATACGCACATTTCAATCGGGTGCATGCGCATATCGCATACGCGCACCACAACGTTTCGCCTGTACTGGGTAACTCCTTTGTGGGACTCTAAGACTCGTCAATACGCCGGCAGAGGGTGATGATCATATCAGGTACCCTCAAGCCGCAAGCGGTCAGCTAAACGTAACGGCCACCCGGGTATTGAGCGATCAGAAGACAACAAGCGAACCTGCTACAACTCCCGTCGAGCTATCCGGCAACACTACCGTACAGTCCAGTCTCTTCGTCAGATATGCTGCATATTGATCCTAGGGATGGTTACGTCGACCCTAATAACTCAATAAGTCGTGCCGATGAATGGTCTATAACAGATCGAGAAACTACTGATAACACTTATCAGCAAATCTCAGCAGCCCTGGCCAGGGACTTACTGATATAACCAGTCGGGCACAGTACAGCATCAACTCCCAATATCGGGAGAGACGAAACCCCTCCTATCGCTCATTGCCTTCGTGTGTCTCGGGACTGTACCCAACGGCCACCTGTTTGCACGACTCAGTAGAGCCGTGGTAGGGTGGCAATCAAAGTACAGTGGGAGAACACACAAGACTCCATGACGATCTCGGGTCTACAGACTAACTTGTACCAGTGTCACCTGAGAACTGCTATCCGACGATAGATATAATTCCATATAGGAGTTCTCGGTGAGTCCTTCCAGTGTACCCAGTCAGCACTGAGCACCCGTATATGATCTTGATGTCAAACTTCGATGAATGTGGGAACATCCATCGCCCATCACATGGGTCTAGTATCATATACGCTAGTCTACTCTGGTATATCGATGCCCCTTCTCGATACACCTCCGACTAGGGACATTTCAGGATATGCTTATAGACTACAAATGTCCCACTAGTATGATCTCTATCATAATCAGAGTAGTCAAGCCGATATCCTCAGGGCTTTATCAGCATGTATGAATAAAAGCATGATCAAATCAACATGTCAGATAAAGAAGAACCAGATAGCATACTATCATGTCGAGCAAGAATGCAAACTGAATATATATACATGTATAGATACATTCACTATCACATAATGGCCTCTAGGGCATACATATATCCAACACTACTTACGTAGCGGATACCTCCCACTTACCTGGCACTTACCTGGCCACAGGAGGGATAAAGAGGTAGTAGAGGATTTATCCTGCGATTTGTCTTCTGGAAGTCTAGGAGCGGTCTAGTGACTTGACCTAGGTGACCGTAGATCTAGGGTTGATTGTGCATTTTTCGTGATTTTTCTAAATCCGTCTTTTTCAAAAACAAACCAAACTTTCTCTGATTATCACAATGCTGCCACTTGTACTAAACCGTTTAGTGCATGCTCGGCTGGACACGGGATTCTAGTGCCCGTCTTGTCCGCGTTTCTTCTATCGACTCCGAAGTCGGTATTTCTCCATTTTTCTTTTTCCCCACTACCCACCACGACCGAGATGGACGGTTATCCATCGAATTTTCATACCACCACTCTGCCACCGCCCGCAGGTGCCCAGAATCCTCCGTGCATTTCTCTCCAAGAGAGATGCTACCCTATACGTGGTCCCCTTCCTACTTGTCCTTCTATTCCACCAGCCAATGGGGATAATTTTGAAATCAAACACCAATTTATCAAACTGTTGCCCAAATTTCACGGGTTTGAGTCCGAAGACGCATACATTTTTATCACCAAATTCGAAAGCGTATGTGCTATGATGGGTACTTCACAGCTTTCCGTGGATGCTATGCGTTTACGTCTTCTCCCGTTCATTTTATGCAATTTAGCCGAGAAGTGGCTTTATAACACTGTCGCACATTCTATTTCAAAATGGGACGAATTCGTTGTAGCATTCTTTAAGTAATTTTATCCCAATCATAAGACCGCCTGTATTCATAGCGAGATCTTCCAATTTACCCAACTTCCCAATGAACCATTTTGGAAATGCTTTGAACGATTTAAGGATCTGCTTATCCAATGTCCTTATCACGGAATCAGTAGATGGGATCTTTGCCGCATTATATATGAGGGCATTAATCCAACAACAAAGCAGATACTTGAAATCATGTGTCAAGGCAAGTTCATATCTAAAGACGATGGTGAAGCTTGGAAATTCTTGGAAGATTTTGCTGGAAACACTATGCAGTGGGAGAGTGTTAGTCACCCATCGTCTAGGGAAGGTATCCATCAGCTTGATGTTTCTATTGCAATGAAAGCCGAAATGGCCGCAATACAAAGGAAACTCGACGCTATAGAAAACAGAATCTCTTCAGCCTCCCTAAACCAATACACACTTCTCAAAACCGTGTGTGGTTTCTGTTCCAATCCATCACATTTGACGGACGAATGTCCTTTGAATATACCGTTTCAAGGTCAAGAACACACTAATGCTGCTTTTCAGCAACAACTTAGAAACGATCCTTCTTCTTCATATAATCAGGGATGGAGGAATTATCCTAACTTTGCTTGGAACCAACACCAAACTCAAAATACGGTTCCAAACCAAAATGACTTTCAAAGGGTCCCTCCAAAACAACAGCAACCACTACAACTGAGTCAGCACCCATTTCAACCGCAAAATTTTCAAAATCCGGCCAACACTTTTGCACCGTATAATAATTATTTACAATTGACCGGTACCGATAATTCCTCTTCACTCGAAAAAAACCATGAATTTGCTTCTAAAAAATTTTATGCAAATGTCGGCTGATATAAGATCTTCTATCGACACTATAAAGAATGACTCCGCCTCCCACGGTGAGAGTATTAAATCGATAGAATCACAAATTGCACGATTAAACGCCGAAATAAGTGCTAGAGAGAAAGGGAAACTTCCAGCTCAACCCTTACCTAATCCTGGCTACGCACATCATGTGAGTGCTATTACCATGTTGAGATCTGAAAGAGTGCTAAATAACCATGTGGGTGAACAGATTGATATTGATAATGATGAAATAATCAATGACACCCCGGCTTCAACTTCTACTTATTACCCTATTTCGTCTAGTTTACCTTCTTCTTCCGAGCCTATTCTCCGTTTTCCCCAAGGCTCGAACCCTCCACCCACCTCCTTGAGTCAATATAAGATGATCCCCACTCCAATTCTGGGATCGATTCCACCCCCACAAACTTATCCACAAATGTTGGACCCAACACTTATTGATAAAGCTCCATTTCCAGATAGGTTGAAGCCCAACAAACCGAACGCACAAATGGAGAAGATTGTGGAAATGTTTAAGCAAGTTAATATAAATATCCCTCTCCTAGATACTATACAACAAGTTCCGGCTTATGCAAAAATACTTAAGAACTTGTGCACTGGGAAGAGAAAAACTCAAGTGCCCAAAAAGGTACTCATGTCGAGTAATGTAAGCACAGCTTTTACACAGCAATTACCCAAGAAACGTAAGGACCCTGACTGTCCTACAATCTCTATTTCTATTGGGGGTAAAAATATCAATCGTGCTTTACTCGATTTAGGCGCTAGTGTTAACTTGCTTTCATATTTTGTCTATGGACAATTAGGTATCGGAGAGTTAAAACATACGCACACAACTCTACAGATGGCCGATAGATCTATCACCCAACCTAGGGGTGAGCTTGAGGATGTATTGATAAAAGTCGGGGAATTTATATTTTCTGTAGACTTTATTGTTATTGATACACAGCCTGTAGCGAACCCACGGAACCAAATTTCGGTGATTCTTGGTCGACCCTTTTTGGCTACTTCCAACACTGTAATCAATTGTCGAAACGGCTTTATGAACCTATCCTTCGGGAATAGGTCAATTGAGCTTAACATTTACAAGTTGGGAAGTCAACCCTCCGAACCTCATGCTCGAGTATGTTCTGTCGAATTAATGGATGTCGACAGCAGCGAAGTAGAACAGGTTCATGATACAGATCTAGACTCCCTTAGTACCTTGTTGTTTGACCCAATGATGTATTATATACACATACGGACCCTTCTTTCGAGTTGTCCGGGTCAACATCTAACACGTATTATGAACCTGTTATGGAGTCTGAGAATCATCCCGTTCTTTCAAATGAGAATATTCTTTGGGATATTGATGAAAGCTTTGAAGAAATTTTCGCTGATGAACTCGCATTCTTAGCAAACACGGGAGTTGTGATGAATCAACTCCAAACCAAAGAAGTTGAACCATCACCCTTTCTTCTTGACAATTACGAGAATGCGAGTAATCCATCATTATCATTGTGTCGCCTCTCCAGATCGAGACGCAAACCCTTTCCACACCACCACTTATCTCTTCCCCACTTCTTCCTGGCTATATATAACGTGTTCTTCCAACAACCAGAGCATTACATCGATAAAATCTTCGAATGGTTGGTGTTGACTTTTGGTCTTTGCAAAGCTTGGTATTGACCACTAACTTTACTCCCTCTTAAAATGCTTAATATTGTTTAACTCAAGTTTGGGGGGTATATTTTTGGCTTCTGAAAATAAAATTTGTATACAAAATTGTGAGCCAAAAATATGTTTGGGGGAGGATTTTCATGTTCACTTATTCTTGTCCCCGTTAATAACTTTTCCTCCCAAGCCTACAGGGTTTTGAGATTTAAAAGAGACAACAGTGAGGACACTGCTGTAAATAAGTTTGGGGGGAGGTTTGTGCTTATTTACGCATTATTTTACATCATACTTTGCATAAGCACAAATTTTCAAAAAAAAAAATCTTTATAACAAAAGATTAGAAAGTGAAAAATTACATCTAAAAGATTGGAAAAGTTTAAGAAAACCAAGAAAATTAGATGTTTTCTTAAACAAAACTAGTAATAAGTAGTTATGAGCCGTTGTCCTAAGGGTTAGTAAGATGAAGGACGTCACTAATCTGAGGATAAAAATAAGTCTGAAAAATAGTTCCTATTCTGGAAGCCAAACATTTAAATGTTGATACCCTACTATACGCACTTACACACGTCTTGAAACTCGGGATAGTAGAGGATACCTTGAAATGCTCTTGTCTAAAATCCAAAGTACATAAAAATGAAGCATAAAAGTATAAAATGGGGAAGGAAAATGAACACTGGTTTTGTAATCACCAAGGCAGCATAAAAAAAAATATAGCGAGGGTGCTTCATCACCTAGTGCCTTAGACCAACTGGTTTGGGAGTCACTGCTAAGCCTTAGGTGTTGCAAGACGAGGAAATTGCTAATTATGCCTAATATATGAGCACATTTAGTAATCGGTCGGTTAGTACCTCAAGAAGTATTAACGGTCGCATGAAAAATGTGTGAGCAATTCCATCTAAAATATTCACCGACTAAAAAGTACTGAAGTAAACGGACAAGAGTATGATAGGTTGAATTGAATTCTTCGAGTGTAGAGATGTCATTTTCACACACGTAGGGGTATATGATCGGTGTTTGGAATAAAGATAGGGATGAAGAATAAAGGCGATGTTTTAGTGAGGGGTGATATGATTTCTAACATCTTTTCATGATTATTAAGATAGGGCTCATGACAACTGAAAAGCTAATGTAGTTGTAAACTCTGATTTTCAAGTTCTTTCTTTTATAATTCTTCTCTTTATATGTAACTTTCACAGTCTTCCTTTTATTATGGGATTTTGTGGGTGCAATCCGCTGAAAACCCTCAGGAGACAACACTCTTCCTACTAAGGACACCTAGAGGTTTAAAGGCTTGTTGCACATGCTCAGTGCAATTGTATTGCCTACGAAAATGTGCTAGTTAGTTTTTCTTTTTCTTTATATTTTCTCCTTCTCTTGAATAAAAGAAGTTTGCTTGAGACGATCAAAATCAAGTTTGGGGGAATTTGTTCAGTCGAAAATATTGCAATCTTGAACATAACAATTTCCTCACTTTTCTAATCATTTAAAGATAGCTGTTATAGATATAACACGTATTACAAATTCGTCTGGAAAATATCAAATACCACGTGTTATATATATAATCAACACTTCTGAAGAAAATTGTGTGTTTATTATTTCACGCATAATATTCTATATCTCCAACATTCTCAATTGACATTTTGTGCAGAAAATTATCTCAGGACAGATATCGGAATCGCAAATTTGCCGATAAAATACAGGAAATCAAAGAGTTAAAATCTGGCAGAGATTCAGAAGAGATAAAAAGATTCTAGATATCACCTGAAGACCCATATACCAACACCAGACTACCACCAAGAAATGAGGCAACATTCTCACCAATTGGTCGCGGATCCGCGGCCGAGTCAGGCCGATCCGCCGCGGATCCACGGCCGAGTTAGGGCATCCGATGATGACACTTTTCCAGAAGGTTCAATCCAACATCCTAGCTTGTTGAAGACGCTCCATTGTAACAAACTTGTTCTGGAAACTTCCCTCCAACAGCCAAGCTTCTTGAGGAAGCTTGATAACTATCTTATTCTAGAAGTTTCCCTACAACAACCTAGCTTCTTGCGGAAGATTAACCTAGCTTCTAGTGGAAGATTGGTGAAGGGCTATATAAAGGACCTAAGCCTTCATTTTGGGGGTTACGCAATCAAGGGACACAATTTGAGTGACACAACTTGTGATCCCAACACCAAATCCAATTCAATTCCAAATCAAGATCCAAATCAAGAATCGTTGAGAACAACATCAAGCGACGACATTCAAGATCCTTTACGCGAAGCCGATCATCATCAAGAGCGTGAGATCCTCGACAGGTCCAAGTCTCACGGAGATCGAGCAAAGCGAAATTCGATGGAATAGTTACCTCTTCAAGGGAGTGATCGAGAGCAATTCTTGTAAGCTCAGATTGAAGGAAAGTGTAATTAGAAGTTGATTAATAAAGGTGAACAATTGTTAATTCTTGCTTTCTTTAACTTTTTGCATGATGAAATTCATAAGTGTTGATCCTTTCATTTTCATTATGCGTGAGTAAATCTCCGCTTGCTAAGGATTCGAAGGAATTCGGTAAATCAAATGGTGATGAAATCCTAAACTCGTCTTAAGTCTTATAAGAATTATGAACTTTAGGAAAAAGAATTGTCAATGACCAAATTTGGAATGAGATCACCATTCTTGATAATCTCATTGCAATTTGGGATTAAATGATTGATGATTATCTTTGCTAAAGGCTAGATTTGAATGATGATTGATTGTAATGAATTCTTGTTGTGTTTATCAAATGATCCCCGGCAACGGCGCCATTTGATTGAAACGATTTCCGATTGTGTAGTATTTGAAAATTGAATAGAAATCACAACCAAAAATATTTGACCGCAATCAATAACGGTGTCGTATATAGATTTCGTTAGCAAGTGCGGATCGTCCACAAGGATTGTGCGATTCGTTCATATTTTGTTTTGTTTGAATCGAAACTTTAATAGAAAAGAAAAGAAAAATGATTCAAGATTTTTATCGATGAGTTTCAAGTATCACTATTCTAATCAAGAATCAAGAAAACGATAAACATCAAGAATCAAGTATCGATAGAATTCCAATCAATTTAGCTTTCAAGATTTGAATTAAAGCTCGTAGGAATCGATTAGATCGTAGATGTGAAGAAGACTAGAAATTAATGTTTCTTATCCATTAACAAGTTGATGCTAAATCGATGTCGATTGATTGAGGTTTAAGGATCTTGCAAAGAATTAGGGTTTCTTCGTCATATCCTTTGTCCTTTCGATGAATCACATTCACTAGATAGCTTCTTGAAAATCCAATGATCGAACGTTGATCTCTAGATCGTGCGAAAAGAATCAAGAACGCATTTCACATCGATCTAGATCATCAATCATTCTATTTTCAAGAATTTACAATTGCTATAGGACTTAAGAAAACGTTTAAAGATTCATCAATATCATCATTCTACAATCATCTCGATTCTTCCACGAGCGGAGTTTATTCGCGCATCATCACAAAGAATACATTCAAGAATTGAAGATGAATCATAATGCTCGAATTGAAATATAAGAAAGTTTAAAGAATCTTCACCTTTATTTATTCCACAAATTGTTACACATTACTCAAGACTACAAGAATTTGAAAAGGAACAAAATTTTTCGAATCTAGTGTTGCATCGACTCCTTGAGTCGTGGATCGGCTTGGATCTCGTGCTCCGATGAATGCCGGCTTCACTTCTAAAGGATGGTTGAAGACTTGCTTTGCTTGAACTCCATGGATCTTGAATTTGGTGTTTCTAGATTGGATTAAGGTTAGGGTTTGGAGGTGGCAAGTTTTGTCACTAAACTTATGGGAGAAATGGGGGAGATGATGAACCAACTAATGATTGATTCACTAATGATTGATTAACCCTTAACCCTTAGATCTATGCTCCTTTTTATAGACTTCCAAAACCCTAGATCTAGGATTCAAAATTTATATTTCCCTCCAAAAGTTTGTTAGCTAGAGAGGCTTCTAGAAGTAGTTAGTTAGAGGGAGCTTCTAGAACTAGGTTGTTAGGAGCTTAATTAGCTTAATCAAGATTAGGTTAATTTAATGATCCTTGCAGATCTGGCAGAATACTCTGGATGATTCTGGAACTTGAACCATATGAAATGAATGTGGGCCCTAAGATAAAAATAATGCACTGAAATTCAAGTGATGACGTGGCAGAAGCGCCGCGGATCCGCGGCACGTGCCTGCTTGCGCCGCGGATCCGCGGTCACGTGACAGGGGCACTGTGTGGAATTCTGTGTACTGCTTCTTCTTGGCTTTGTGGTATTTATCTGATGTGTTGATTCTCAAAATGCTTTACATATTACTTCCAGATCTGAAGTCATTGAGTTGGCGTATTTTTTATCAGCAATTTGACAAATTTGGCCATTCTTCTGGATTTACCTGCACAGACTTCGAAACACAAGTTGCGCAATATAGGAATGATGCGATACTATGATAAACAGTCAATTTCCCTAAAAATGCAGATTTTAGAGTCTAACACATGCAATCTGATATTTTACGACTGTTTTGCTAATATGTGCTATATGAATGCCGAACACTTCTATATGAATGCAAATGATTGGGAAATTGCCATGTTAAAAATCCATTATTTTCGACTAATCAAATTCCCCCAAACTTATTTTCGATCGTCTCGAGCGAACTTTTATTAAAAAGAGAAGGAGAAAATAAAGAAAGAGAAAAACTAACTAGCACACTTTCGTAGGTAACACGATTGCACTGAGCACGTGCAACAAGCCTTTAAACCTCTAGGTGTCCCTAGTAGGAGGAGTGTTGTCTCCTGAGGGTTTTCAGCGGATTGCACCCATAAAATCCAATAATAAAAGAAAGATCATGAATATTACATTTAAAGAAAAGAATCGTAAAAGAAAAGTTTTGAAAATTAGGGTTTCCAACTAAGCTAGCTTTTCGGTTGTCATGAGCCCTATCTTAATAGTCATGAAAAGATGTCAGAAATCACGTCCTCCCTCAATAAAACATCGTCTTATTCTTCATTCCTATCTTTCTTCCAAACATCGATCATATAACCCTGCGTGTGTGTAAAGACATCCCTACACCCGGAGAATTCAATTCAAGGTATCATACTCTTGTCCATCAGCCTCAGTACTTTTTAATTAATGAATATTTAGATGAGATTGCTCACACACTTTCATGCGATCGTTAATACTTCTTGAGGTACTAACCGACCGATTACTCATGTGCTTGCTTATTTGGTGTATTTTCCTCATCTTGCACCACCTAAGGCATAGCAGTGACTCCCAGACCAGTTGGCCTTAGAGCACTAGGTGAAGAGGCACCCTTGCTATATATTTTTTATTGCCCTTGGCGATAACAAAACCAGTGTCCATTTTTTTTCACCACTTTATATTTTTTTATTCACTTTTTTTTATTTCCTTCATACATCGACTTTAAGACAAGAGCATTTCAAGGTATCCTCTACTATCCCGGGCTTCAAGACGTGTGTAAATGCGAATAGCAGGGTATCAACGTTCAAAATGATTGACTTCCAGAATAGAAACTATTTTTCAGACTTATTTTTATCCTCAGATTAGTGACTTCCTTCATCTTACTAACCCTTGGGACAATGGCTCATAACTACTTATTACTAATTCGTATAAGAAAACTTCTAATTTTCTTAGTTTTCTTAAATTTTTCTAATCTCATGGATACAATTTTTCACTATCTAATCTTTTATTATCTTATTTATGTACAAAAATATTTTTATTTTTTATTTTTTTGAAAATTTTTAAATTTTTATAGGTTTTCGAAAATGTTTTGTGCTTATACAAATGATATGCAAATGATACAAAAATAAGCACAAACCTCCCCCAAACTTATTTTCAACAGTGTCCTCACTGTTGCCTTCTGCTAAATCTCGAAAAACCTGTAAGCTTGGGAGGAAATTTATTAACGGGGGCAAAATATTTAAGTGAAGACCTTCCCCCAAACTTATTTTTGGCTCAAAATTTTGTAAAGATTTTCTTTCCAAGAGCCAGAAAAAATGTCCCCCCCCCCCAAACTTGAGTTATGCAATGTTGATCTTTGAAAATCACATGAGGGGGTCAAAAATCAATGGTCGATGCCAAGCTTTGCAAAGACCGAATGTCAACACCAACCATTCAAAAATTTTGTCAATGCAGTGCTCTGGTTGGTGGAAGAAGAAGTGGGGAAAGGTTAAGTGGTGGAAGAGAGTGTGTGTGCGTCTCATTTTGGAGAGACGATGCAGTGATTGTGATGGATTACTCGCATTCTTTTTACAATTCAGAAGAAGGGATGGAGGTTTAATTTCAGTGATTGGGAGATGATTCATCTTAACACCCATGTCATTCAAAAATGCGAGTTCATCAGCGAAAATCTCCTCAAAAGTTTTATCAATACCCCGAAGAATAATGCCATCACAAAGTACGGGGTGATCTTCAGACTCTAAAAGCAGTTCATAATCGGTGTTAATTGTTGACCCGGACATCTCGGTGGAAGAGTCCGTATGTTTATGATACATAGTTGGGTCAAACAACAACGTATGAAAAGAGTCAAGATCAGTATCAGGAGGATCATCAAATTCGCTGCTGTCGACATCCATTAAGTCGACAGAACATACCTGAGCAGTAGGTTCGGAGGGTACACTTCCCAACTTGTAAATGTTCAGCTCAATTGTCCTATTCCCGAAGGATAGGGTCATAGAACCATTACGACAGTTGATTATTGCATTGGAAGTGTCCAAAAAGGGGCGACCTAAAATCACCGGAATTTGATTCCGTGGGTTCGCTACAGGCTGTGTATCAATTACAATAAAGTCCACAGGGAATATAAATTCCCCGATTTTTATTAACACATCCTCCAGTTCACCCCTAGGTTTGGTGATTGATCGGTCAGCCATCTGGAGAGTGCAAGGAGATGGTTTCAACTCTCCGATCCCGAACTGCTCATAAACTGAGAAAGGAAGCAGGTTAACACTTGCCCCAAGGTCTAGTAGAGCACGGTTGATGTGTTTCTCCCCAATAGAGATGAAAATCATAGGATAGCCAGGATCCTTACATTTCCTCGGTAATTGCTAGGGGAAAGCCGTGTCTACAGTCTTTGCTATGAATATCTTCTTGGGTATTTGTTTCTTCCTCTTCTTAGTGCACAAGTCTTTAAGAACTTTCGCATATGCTGGGACTTGTTGGATAGCATCTAGAAGAGGGATGTTGATATTAACCTGTTTAAACATGTCCATAATCTTCTCCATATGTGGACTCAATGTGTTAGCCCTTAACCGATTGGGATAAGGTGCTTTAGCAATAAGCGCTGGGTCCATCACAGGAGAAGGAAGTGTGTGTGGACCCGATCCCAGAATAGAAGTGGGGATCGTCCGTGGAGGAGTAGAAGAAGTGGGCTGAGGTGGCGAGCCTTGTGGGAAATGAAGAATAGGCTCGCTAGAAGGTGGTGGGGTAGAAGAACTGGGGTCAGAATTAGAAGTAGAAGTGGAAGGAAAGATCTCAGCTGGGGTATCATCGATAGATTTTTCAGTGTCATCAATCTCTTCCCCAACATGATTGTCAAGCACTCTCCCAGATCTCAACGTGGTGATTGCATTCACATGATGTGAATAGCCAGGATTGGGTAAAGGTTGAGCTGGGAGTTTCCCTTTCTCTCTTACACTTATTTCGGCTTTCAATCGTGCATTTCTGCTTCCATCGATTTGATACTCTCAGCTTGAGACGCTGAGTTTTTTTTTCTATCATCGACGGAAGTCTTTATTTCAACCGATACTTGCATGAGATTTGTTAGAAGCAAGTTTATGAATGAAGAGGATTCATCAGTCCCGGTCAATTGTAAAGGACTAGACGGTGCAGGTGCGTTGACCGAATTTTGAAAGTTCTGTGATTGGAAGGGGAGCTGACTCAATTGAAGTGGTGGTTGCTGTTGTGGTAGAGGGACCCTTTGGAAATGATTCGTGTTTGGAACCGCGTTTTGAGATTGGGATTGGTTCCAAGCAAAGTTCGGGTGATTCCTCCAACCCTTTTTATATGTGGAAGAAAAAGGGTCGTTTCTTGGTCCTTGTTGGTAAGCAGAATTGATATGCTCATGACCTTGAAACGGATAATTTATTGGACATTCTTCCGTCAAATGAGTAGGATCAGAACAGCGGCCACATACAATTTTAGGAAGTGACATTTGATTTAGGGCGGCAGCTAAAAATTTGTTTTCCATAGTCTCGAGTTTCTTGTGTATAGCTGAAATGTCAGCTCTAACTCCTATGGAAATATCCGATTGGTTATTGCCACCCCTAAATGATGGACTTTCCCACTGTAAAGATTTTTCAGCGAAATCTTCTAAGTATTTCCAAGTTTCCCCGTCATCCTTAGTCATAAAGGTTCCTTGACACATGTTTTCAAGACTCTGTTTAGTGTTAGGGTTACTGCCCTCATATATGATTCGGCACAGTTCCCATCTCGGGATTCCGTGATGTGGGCATTGAACTAACAGATCCTTGTAGCGGTCAAGATATTTTGAAAATGGTTCATTTGGAAGCTGGGTGAATTGATTTATTTCGCTGCGGACTCGAGCTGTCTTGTGATTAGGGTAGAATTTCTTAAGGAATGCTGCAATGAATTCATCCCAATTCGTAATTGAATGTACGGTAGTGTTATATAGCCACTTTTCGGCTATATCGCATAAGGTAAATGGAAGAAGACGTAGACGCATAGGATCCACTGAAAGTTGTGACGTACCCATCATTGCGCATACGTTTTCAAATTTCGTGATAAACACGTATGCGTCCTCAGTCTCGAGACCGTGGTATTTGGGTAGAAGGTTGATGTATTGAGGTTTAATTTCAAAATTTTCCCCGTTGGCTGGTGGAATGGATAAGCAGGTCGAAAGAGGACCTCGCCTAGGATAGCACCTCTCTTAAAGAGATATGCGGGGTGGATTCTGCGCACCAACGGACGGCGGCAGGGTAGTGGTAAAGAAATTTGATGGAGTAGGATCCATCAGTGTGGGTGTGGTGGTGGGTAAAGAAGGGGTAAATGTAGAAATATCGACTTCGGAGTCGATAGGGGGGCGCGGACTAAACGGGCACTAGAATCCCGTGTCCAGCCTATCTTGCACTATAAAGGGTTAGTACAAGTGGTAGCGTGGCTTATAATTAGGGGAAATGATGAATGCGGTGTTTGCTTTGAAAAGGGGACGGATTTTTTTGAAAAAAAATGATGCGAGTACAACAAATGCAATAAGCAAAACCCTAAAATCTATTGGTCACCTAGGTCCGGCTCTAGACCGCTCCTAACTGCCAAAAGACAAGTCGCGGGATAAAATCCTCCATTGCCTCTTTGTCTCCCTGTGGCCAGATAAGTGTCAGGTAAGTGGGAAGGTACTCCACTACGTAAGTAGTGGGCCTAATTAATAACCACTAGCCTTCGACACACTTGCCTTAGACACCACAAGAAAACGCGGATAAGCAATGAATTACCCACGGCCTTCTCTTGTCCTAAGTGAGCGCGACGGTCCTTAGAGTCATCTCTAGATCTTTTTTACTTAATGAGGGTCAATGCGGATGCAAGTTTGTGATTTTTGGCAAACAACCAAAAACCAAAAACATGCACAATTTTATTTTGCTTTTTGCGGCGGTGCAATTTTTGCAAAGAAACCTACAGCAAATTGTTATTTGGAGCAGACAGAGGAGGAAATAAGAAAGTTAGAGACTCACAGAGCAAAATTGGTACAGTGAAGAAGCAAGGCTGCCGCGGAACCGCCGCAGGAGGTAGGTATATGCCGCGGAATTGCGGTCGGATCTTGGGATCTGTGCACAAATTTTTAACAATAGGCCTCTGTTCACTTTTCCTACTCTCTGGAAATTTCAGAAAAAAATTTCTCCAGCTCCAAGAATTCCATATTTCCTCGCAATCAAAACACAACAACACGTATTAATGTTAGCACGAATTTTGATCTCGAAATTGTAATGGAATAAATCTTTCAATTCAAATTTCAATATATAACGAATTAGCGCGCGATCCCCGGCAATGGCGCCATTTGATTGTAATGAATTCTTGTTGTGTTTATCAAATGATCTCCGGCAACGGCACCATTTGATTGAAACGATTTCCGATTGTGTAGTATTTGAAAATTGAATAGAAATCACAACCAAAAATATTTGACCGCAATCAATAACGGTATCGTATATAGATTTCGTTAGCAAGTGTGGATCGTCCACAGGAATTGTGCGATTCGTTCGTATTTTGTTTTGTTTGAATCGAAACTTTAATAGAAAAGAAAAGAAAAATGATTCAAGATTTTTATCGATGAGTTTCAAGTATCACTATTCTAATCAAGAATCAAGAAAACGATAAACATCAAGAATCAAGTATCGATAGAATTCCAATCAATTTAGCTTTCAAGATTTGAAGTAAAGCTCGTAAGAATCGATTAGATCGTAGATGTGAAGAAGACTAGAAATTAACGTTTCTTATCCATTAACAAGTTGATGCTAAATCGATGTCGATTGATTGAGGTTTAAGGATCTTGCGAAGAATTAGGGTTTCTTCGTCCTATCCTTTGTCCTTTCGATGAATCACATTCACTAGATAGCTTCTTGAAAATCCAATGATCGAACGTTGATCTCTAGATCGTGCGAAAAGAATCAAGAACGTATTTCGCATCGATCTAGATCATCGATCATTCTATTTTCAAGAATTTACAATTGCTATAGGACTTAAGAAAACGTTTAAAGATTCATCAACATCATCATTCTACAATCATCTCGATTCCTCCACGAGCGGAGTTTATTCGCGCATCATCACAAAGAATACATTCAAGAATTGAAGATGAATCATAATGCTCGAATTGAAATATAAGCAAGTTTAATAATCTTCACCTTTATTTATTCCACAAATTGTTACACATTGCTCAAGACTACAAGAATTTGAGAAGGAACAAAATTTGTCGAATCTAGCGTTGCATCGGCTCCTTGAGTCGTGGATCGGCTTGGATCTCGTGCTCCGATGAATGCCGGTTTCGCTTCTAAAGGATGGTTGAAGACTTGCTTTGCTTGAACTCCATAGATCTTGAATTTTGGTGTTTCTAGATTGGATTAGGGTTAGGGTTTGGAGGTGGCAAGTTTTGTCACTAAACTTGTGGAAGAAATGGAGGAGATGATGAACCAACTAATGATTGATTCACTAATGATTGATTAACCCTTAACCCTTAGATCTAGGCTCCTTTTTATAGACTTCCTAAACCCTAGATCTAGGATTCAAAATTTGAATTTCCTGTTGGAGATAGTGCCCTCAGAGTCAATTATTGGATCACAGGCACGTGATTGCAATGATTGAGGGAGGACCTATCCCGGTAGAATAGTCTTACTCGAGATGATAGTATGCTATCTGGTTTATCTTTATCATCGTGTACTGCTTTAGGTGACCTGACATGTCGCTATTACACGTTGATAGAGCCCCTAGGATTCTTGCTTGACTACCAGCAGTATGATGGCGATCATATACGTGGGAGCTGGCAGTCTATAAGCACATCCTTAAAAGGTCCCTAGTCGTAGGAGTTTCGAGACAGGGCATCGATACTCCATTAGTAGACTAGTGTATACAGTCGAGACCCCGACGAGGGGCGGTGGCCGGTCTCACAAGCCACTGGTGTCAGTTGGTTCACCTAAGATGTATACAGGTGCTCATTGGGTTATGAGTACACCGGACAGGACTCGCCGGGAACCTGCTAGTTGGTCTTATACCAGATGTCAGATAGCAGTTCCCTGGTGACATGTGTACAGGTTAGTTCATCGACCTGAGATCGTCATTTGTCTCGTGTGAGTTCCCACTGTGCTTTGATTACTACCCTACCACGGCTCAAAGGAGTCGTGCAAACAGGTTTTAGTTGGGTACAGTCCCGAGCCACATGGAGGCAGTGAGCGGATCTGCAGGGGTTCGTCTCTCCCGGTATTGGGGGTGAGGTCGCGCTGTGTCTAGGAGAGCCATTACGCAAAGCCCTCGGCCGAGGCAGGAGATTTACTGGTAAGTATTCCAGTAGTATCTCAGGGCGTTCTGGGCTACACTCCGACACGACTTGTACCGCTTTTGGGGGTCTGACTTTTACCAACCCCCTAGGCCCGCCATGCGATACTCATAGACGAACGGATCGGACTGTACGGATATTGTCACTGACAGGCTCAGTAGGGTGTCAGGATGAGTTCGCTCATCGACGTCCCTTTTGGTCAATAGCTGGTGGCCCGTCACGTATTGGCTAATACCTCTGACGTGCTAGTGGTTAAATCCACAACCATAGTATTGACGAGTCTTTAGAGTCCACCACACTTACAGTTACTCAAGCTTTCGGGCGAAACGCTGTAGAGGCCGTATGGAGATATGGCAGGGTCCGATCAGATACGTGCGGTATTGCACGGATCAGGATCGGACGGTTTGTACTAGTGGCCGTATGGATATATGGCAGAGTTCGATCAGATACGTGCGGTATTGCACGGATCAGGATCGAACGGATATTACTAGCCGGTTTTGGTTTAAGCCGGATCCTAGTATAGTACAGTGTAGATTTTGTCTCATTGCATTTGTATCCGGACGGAATACAGATGCGGGTGTGTATGCACAGTATCGTGGTTTTCCTGTAATTTATTACGGGACCAGTTTTCTGGAGTTGCCAGTTTGCATTCCGTTCCGGCCGGTTTTCCTTTGTTCTTTCCCGGCCGAACCTTTTGATGGAGGGTGTTATTTGCAAGTTTGCAAATAACACATTGTGGAGGGTTTTCATGCAAATAGTTTGATTATGAAAGCATCTTTTGTATTCCTTTCTTTTCTATCATCATTTCTTGTAAAAGGTGATTAGGATTGATTTGTGTTTGATGTGAGATTGTGATGATGATGTTTTGATATGGTCACCCTCTCTCTTTTCCTACACTCACCTCCCTCTTGCTTTCATATTCTTTCCTCCACCATTCTAATATGAGAAGTTTTTCATTTTGGAGAGAAGAAGAAGATGAGAGCTTCATCTTGAGAGTTTCATTCTTGATCTCATTTTCATGCTAGAAAAATGCAAGCACCATTTTTCTAATCTTGATTCCTCCATCATCTTCAAAGGCAACAAACCCCAAATGAGACATAGCCTCTACACTACACATTCTACAGCATATCTTGAGCATGTCGAGTTGCCGGCTTCATGCCCGAGTTGCCTCGGTATTGAGGCGGGAGCCCGTAAAAGACGCAGGCGATGTGGTGCCCTTCCGGCGAGGAGGCGACGATGTGGAGACAAGACTTTCCGCGGGAGATCGGGACGATGACGAGAAGACCGGAGGACCCGGATCACTCGGTATACTTCTCTTCCCATCTCTTGTTAGCTAGTATAGGTTAATGGTTAACGATCCGGGTTTTCATTGTCCGCGGTAGCGCCGGTTTCCAAGTAAGGAAAATTTTTGATTCCGCATTTTGGCCTCGGATAGACGGCCGGGGCGCTGCCGTGGCGCAACATGGTATCAGAGCCACGCCATTAACCTTGCCTAGCTTGTTCTAATGCGTTTTGCTTATCCGATCGACCAAAATTGCAAAAACCTCATTTTTATTCACATCAGTTTTCTGTTGAAATTTTTTGGTGTCTAAAAATTTTTCAGGTTGCAGAAACATGATGTACTGGAAAATATAAGGCTACTGTAGAAAAACGACAGAGTGATTCCCTAGTTGGAGCGCGGAACCGCGGCCAAAACCCCCTTTGGGCCGCGTTTCCGCCGCACTATGGTCAGGTCACTTGCTCGTTTTTCTTCAGTTGCTTTCTGGGCTGAAAATAGGGCTTTTGGGATATTAAATTTGGGCCCAGATCTTCTGTGACTGCTACAGTATTACTTGGGGGCCCACTTGTTAATTGTTTGATCGATCGGATATTTTAAACACATTATTTCACAGTATTTACATTATATCTGCGACCGTGAATGTCACTTGATCGGTAAATCCCGTCTAACTGCTATAGCACGGTTAGACGGATTTGCGAACGTGACTTTCACGTTGATGTTCTATGTTTATGCTGTGTTGTTGCGGATCGGTCGTGGGGGATAGCCTGGATGCAATGCTAGTACAGTTTTGTTGTATTATGTACATTTGATATTGCGGGGCGAGCGTCCGACATGTGGACTGCCGTCACTGCCTGTTTGTATTATTCTTTTGGGGCACGACCTGGTTGCGGTCGATGTACCCGGTGTATGTATATTTTACTTTCTGTACTAGGATTGCCCTGCGGTGGGGTGCACGGATAGCCGGGTTCTGGAGGGCAACAAGCCCGCATCTCATGGCATTGGGACGGAGGGGGCTTCACTCCAGGATTGGCGGGCTATTCGCCGCACTCGTAGGGGGTACAGGTTGACCCAGGAGGGGTGCCCGAGTTATCGGATTCCGTGGAGTGCTGGGTGGTCCATTCACGGTGCTGAAGGGGGCTGCCTCGCTTCAGGTTTTGGCGGGTGACTTGCCGCGCCCGTAGGGGTCTAGGTTTTCATTGCACAGGCTATCCACACGACCAGGGGAACGTCGGGTTTCAGCAGTGGCTCTGTGAAACCCGGGGCTTCCAGATATCTGTATTGTTCTGTGATGCTGTATATTTCTGTGATGTTGCATTTTTTTCACACCTTGAGCGAAATATAATATATTGGTATATATATTAGTAGATGTTGTATATGTTTTACATCCGCGCTAGTCCAGTCCCCGCTCTGTCGTTAGTTAGCTAACCTAACGGGTGATGACGGGACCCAGTGGCGAATGCGGATGGCATATACGTACGTCAGTATATTTTCGTTCTTTGTGGTGTGATCAATTGATGGGACTGCGTTGATTCGGATCAATGCAAGCTAAACAAACCTATTCTGATGTTGTTGGAACATTTTTCAAAAAGCTGTTATTGCAAGGACGTTCACTTTTGTTTTGCATCGTGGTATTCATTTGGAATATCCTGCTCCTCAGTCGACGAGGCAAGGGCCGAGATCCCTTCACCGGGAGTGACCCCTTGGACAGAAGTTTGCGTCAGGGCATTAACTTCACTATAGCCGATTACTTTTGCTTTGCATCGTGGTATTCAGTTGGAATATCCTGCACCTCATTCTACGGGGAAAGAGCCGAGATCCCTTCACCGGGAGTGACCTCTTTAGCAAAGGTTTTCGTCACTATATTTTTATAAAAAATTATGCAGTTCCTTCAACGATATCAAGTTCATTACGTTAAAGGTTTTTCGCCAAAAACCAGCCGTAGCCCTCCGTCATTTCCTACAGGTATTATTTAGTATTCGTGCTGCGTTTGTTGACCTAGTCAAGACGTAGTGTTCGGTAGCTAAGTGGTACTTGTTTGTTGCATAAGTAGGATTGGTTAAGACAGTCGTGCGGCCTTGTTGACCTAGTCAAGGGCACGTACCGGTGGGTTTAATGCAATCCAGAATAATGACGGGTTGAACTTGACTGGCGGTTTATGGTTTGTTGACCTAGTCAAGGTCATAAACCGCTTGGGGTAAAAATCACATCGGGAGTTTCAAAAGAACTGAAACTTGCCAGATATGCGCATACCTTCTGGAGTGTGGTGACTTGAGTGGATTCTGTCAAGTTATCATGCGATGATAGTTGGATCCCGATTCCCACTGATGAGTTGGTTTACTCCTCGGCTGATCCCGACTAATTCTTCTTTCAGGTTTGGAGGAGAATTTGAGGTACAGTGGGAGGTTTCCAGATTAGATAAATTGGTAACCATTCTGATCTAGGTTAGAGTGCACGCTGAGTGTTTCTTTTCTCTCTCTCTGGCAGCGACCATTGACCCGACCCTAGACTATGACTCAGTGACCAAGTTGACCGAACCTTCTTAACACGGGCTTTTGGATTGTCAGAGTCGCCAACCTCATTGCCACTCCTACTTTTACCCTTTTCTCCAGGACACCCCGTATTACTACGAACGTCCACTTCCATTGGACAAAACCATCGTATGGTTATATACGAACTCGAAGGACTTCGAGGATGGTTTCTGGTTCTGGAGAAAACGAATAGGATTATTCAGTTGTCTTTTCTTTTCACCTTCTCTCATTGCGAGTACTCCTTGGTTTAGGAGATAGTACACCTATTACGCAAATTGGATAGTCTTCTTCCAAACCTTAGGCAGGTGCCGAACGGTGGGGAATGAAGAAAACCAATTAGCATAACGATGGTGTACAGAAGGTATTAAGTTAAGACAAAGCAAGGGATTAGTAAGAGGGCAAAGTAAATTGCGACTGATATTCACGACCAAACCAAGTATTTCTTCGCCAATCCTAAATCACCTTTGTATTTCTCCAGGACACTCCGTATTACTATGAAGATCCCAGTTTATTGGATAATCCATCGTATGGTTATATACGAACTCGAAAGGAACTTGTTCCAGTTCGGGGATGGATCCTAGTTCAGGAGAAATAGGAATAAAGTACATTCAGGTTGTCTTTTCTCTTCACATTCTCTCGCATTGCGAGTGCTCCTAGGATTAGGACAGTACACCCATTATGCTTATTGGATAGTCTTCTTCCAAACTGTCACGCCCCGCTTCCCAGAGTACGCAAGATTGGGCACGTGACATAGCCAACCATGCTACCTGTGGGTAAGAAATATCCATCCACAGTCACATTACGGTTGTAGAGATATCAAGAACAAAATAAACAAACTATCTAACACATGTCCAAATCCATAATAACCAGAGTCAATGATAAATAAGTGCGGAAGCAAATGATCCAATGCAATAATAGAAAGGTACGTCCCGTAATGCGGGATCACACCTGGAAATAAAATGCAATAAATGAACTAACCACTACAGAACTCACAAATCAGCCTGCTGGCTGAAGTACTCCTGCTCAGTCGTCGACAGTGGTAAAGAATCTGGGCCATGCAAAACCCAGACGTCAGCGCGTCATGTCAACCAATAATATAATATGAACATGGTAATAAGCAATGCAGGTATGAACATGAATAAAGCAGTACTAAGAAATAACAGTGCAGGGTAATGTGCAGTGGTAACTAAACTGTCCTATCAGGTTTCTACTCTATAGTCTTTGAAACCAATTGATGAATCGTCGATGTAACTCAATAGTATCCCGTGCGTGCCCGGGACCACGGTCATGACCCTCGGGGCTGAGTCCAAGACGTGCCGCTAAGCAGTAAAAGGTAGTAGGATAGACGAGTGATGTCAGCATCATCACTCCCGGACTGGCCAAGCCCGTAAGACTGATCAGAACAATGTATCGAACTGTTGAGTTACAAGTCGGTTTCACCTTTGATTTCCCCATACCCCCAAACTATGTATGCCAAATCAGGTATTCAGTAGTCAAGGACTAATGCCAACAAAGTCGGGTAAAAGTAGGTCTGTCTGGATCGACAGCAGGAATGGTTAGGTTTGTCGGCATTAGGCATGAGATCAGGTAATAGGTAAAGCCATGGTACATCAGGTCAACCAGGTAATGTATAAAGGTGTCATGTCATGTCAAGAGTGTACGGTACCATGTCATGTCAAGTAGGAAGTGTAACAGGTCATGTCAGGAAGCACAAGATGTGATGTGGGTGCTCATAATCAAACTAACATAAACATGTGTATAAATAAACAAGCATGAGTACTATCAGAACAATAACGGGAACATGTGATATGATATGCCAATAGATATAATTTCAAGGATATGGATGCACAGTTATCGATTAGGGTTACATTTATAGTTCCAATATTAATTAGGATACAATTTATTAAACATGGAGTGTTAATATCACATTATTATGTAGTGATGTGATCTATGGATGCAATTATATGTATCTTAAATGCGATGGATGCAAACGGGTATCCGAAAAGTTATAAAACTATAAAATGGTAATGTGGGATGTACAACTAAACAATATGTGATATAATAATATTAATATGGATAGCATATCCAAAGCGATTAGTAACTATAAAAGATGTATTGATTAACCATGCACAAGAAGGTTCCGTTCAGAAATTTAGCGTCACCCTAATTTGTAAAATAGCTTAAAAATAACAAATATTCTCCAAAAGAGACGTATCTTATACCAAAACGAAGATAATTCAATAAGGTTTTCAGTTTTATAAGTATAAGCATCTCAGGTTATCCCTACAAAAAGTTATGAATATTCAAAGTTGAAAGTTTGCTGCTGGAATTTCCCTGGATAGCAGTTTAGAGACGTGTTCATTTGCATTTTACGTTAATTAAACAATTTATTTTGCAAGTAAATATTTCATAGAGTTATAGTATTCTGAATTAGCTTCGTAACGAACTAAAGAACGTATACTAATAATTTTTCTATGATTTATAATGAATTTTATAAGATAAAGTGTACAGTAAATTTCAGATTTGTCATATCCGATTTTTCAACGACATTTCATATGTAAACTATAAGATTTCAAATGTATAACATTATAAAATGAAGATTATAAAAGTATATAGCATGTAGCAAGATTAACTTGCCTCGATGGGTCGCGAATCGGGAAAACGGAACGTTAACCGTCGGCGGGGAAAACTCGCGACGGGCGCACGGTTCACGGAATGAACCCAAACGACGAACAAAGGAACCACACGGGTCGGGGTACCTCACTGGAACGTCGAGAAACGTCACCGGCACGACGGAATTCCGGCAACAAAAGAACAGTTAAAAGAAATGAGAGACGAGACATGAAGCAAGAAGAGAAAAATGATAAAGAGAAGTACGAGAGAATATATAAGGGAGAGGGAGAGAGAGGAAAAAGTGGAGAGAGAGAGAGAGAAAGTGGGGCCTACGGGGTTAAAGGGGAGGTTGCGATTGGCTGAGAGAATAAATTAAGAAGGATATAAAAGATTGTAAAAATATTATATGGTTAACTTAAAGATTTAAAAGATAGGTAATGAACAGTAAGATATCAGATTAGTTAGAAAAATATATGCGAAGGTTTTAATAATATTAAAAATTTGGGATTTTGGCGCCAAATGAAACATTTTCAAATTGCGCCCGGGTTGGGTCCAAAAATTCGAAATTCAAATAATAGGATTTTAAGCGGGTTCCAAATTTTAAAATGAAATGTTTTATGATTAAAAAGCATACTCCCAAAACGGACACACGCACGTGCACGTAGCCATCCAAACTCGTCCGTCTCACTGAACGGGACGAGAACACAATGCACGGACGCTACCACGAGCCTAAGGGTGTCAAGTAGGCCAAGATGAATATTTTTTTTTAATTTTATTTTAGATGCTAAAATTTGTTATATGCAGAATGACTTAGCCAGATAAAATTTTACAGTAAGACCCAAATAAGCAAGATAAATGAAATGAGTAATATCTAATGCTCAACCAATAACAGAAAATAGTAGCATTGGGCTCGGGTGTTACATTATACCCAACTACAAAAGAATTTCGTCCTCGAAATTCCAAGAATACAAGATAGAAAACTACAGGAAAAGGTGAGGAAACTTCTGCCGGATTTCATCTTCTCGTTCCCAAGTGGATTCTCCATGCGATCGATTACCCCAAGAAACTAGCACAAGAGGGGTAACCTTGTTCTTAAGAACCTTTTCTCTCCGATCCTTGATTTCAACTGGTCGCTCTTCAAAAGTTAGGTCCTCCCGTACAGTCAACTCCGAATGATCCAATACTTGGGTTTCATCTCGAACATACCTCCGTAGTTGAGATACATGAAACACATCGTGCACACCTGCCAAGGACTGTGGTAACGCCAAATGGTACGCTACCTCTCCAACACGCTCCAATATCTCAAAGGGTCCAACGAATCGAGGGCTAAGCTTTCCCCGACTCCCAAAGCGAATCACCCCTCTAGTCGGTGATATCTTCAGGAATACCAAATCACCCACGGCGAACTCTAGAGGTCTTCTTGACGTGTCGGCCCAACTTTTCTGTCTGTCTTGAGCTGCCTTCATATGCTTCCTGATTGTATTCACCTTCTCGACTGTCTGTACCACCAAATCTGGTCCTAGTAACCTTTGTTCACCAACATCATCCCAACAAACAGGCGAACGGCACTTACGACCATACAACGCTTCAAACGGAGCCATCTGAATAGTCGCTTGGAAGCTATTGTTGTATGAAAACTCCACCAGGTGTAGATGATCCTCCCAAGAACCTTTGAAGTCCAACATGCAAGCCCTCAACATGTCTTCAAGAGTTTGGATCGTTCTCTCCGATCGTCCATCAGTTTGAGGATGATAAGCTGTGCTAAACTTCAATCGAGTCCCCAAACTTTCCTGTAAACTCCTCCAGAAGTGTGATAAGAACCGAGTGTCCCGATCGGACACGATGCTCACCGGTGCTCCATGCAATCTTATGATCTCCTGCATGTACCGCTCTGCCAAAGTCTCTATTGATTGACCAACCCGAAAAGGAATAAAGTGAGCTGCCTTGGTCAACCGATCAACAATCACCCTTACTGCATTGTTGCCTTTTGGACTCCGCGGTAAAGCCGTCACGAAATCCATGGTTATATGTTCCCACTTCCACTGAGGAATCGGAAATGGTTGCAATAAACCAGCAACCATTTGGTGTTCAGCCTTGACTTGCTGACATACCAAGCACTTAGCCACGAAGCGAGCAATCTCCCGTTTCATGCCTTCCCACCAGAAATGCTGTCGAATATCTTGGTACATCTTTGTCCCTCCTGGATGTACAGAGTAAGCTGAACTGTGTGCCTCCTTCATAAGCTCTTCACGCACATCTCCTTTTGGCACACACACACGGCTACCATATCTCAACGAACCATCTTCATGGATCAGTAAATCGGTTCGTAGTCCGGCTCCAACCTGCTCTCGAAACTTTTGTAGTCTAGGATCCTGCGATTGCGTCGCTTTAATCTTCTCAACTAAGGACGATTGTACTTGCAACTGCATCAACTGTCCTGTAGCACGCGGTAGCACAACCTCCAAGTCAAATCTCCGAAACTCCTCAATGATCTCTCTCTGTGCAGTCAATAACTGAATTGCTGGCAACCGACTTAGCGCATCTGGCACGACGTTAACTTTTCCCGGATGGTACTTAAGATCAAGGTCATAGTCGGCCATCAGCTCCAACCATCTGCGTTGCCTCATGTTCAACTCCTTCTGAGTGAACACATACTTTAAACTCTTGTGATCTGTAAAGACTTCAACTCTCTCGCCCAAAAGGTAGTGTCTCCAAATCTTCAGGGCGAAGATCACGGCTGCAAGCTCTAAGTCATGAGTCGGATAGTTCTTCTCATGAGTCTTCAGTTGTCTTGATGCGTACGCAACGACTTTCCCATTCTGCATCAGAACACATCCCAATCCCTTTCCTGATGCGTCGCTGAGAATCACAAGTCCTCCTGAATTATCTGGTACGGTCAGGATCGGGGCGGTTATCAACTTCTGCTTCAACGTCTCGAAGGCTAAAGCACATCCATCCGTCCAAACGAACGGTATCTCCTTTCGGGTGAGCTTGGTCAACGGCTCAGCTACGCGAGCGAAGTTCTCCACAAATCTTCTGTAATATCCGGCGAGTCCAAGAAAACTCCTTATCTCCGCAACATTCTTCGGAATAGGCCAATCTCGAACTGCTGCAATCTTCTCGGGATCGACGGCGATTCCATCGCCCGACACGACATGCCCCAGAAACTTCACTTCTTCCAGCCAGAATTCGCACTTACTCATCTTCGCAAATAACTTCTCTTGTCTCAGCGTCTGCAGTGCGATCCTTAAGTGCTCAGCATGCTCTTCTGGACTCTTCGAGTACACCAGAATATCGTCAATGAATACCACAATAAACTGGTCCAAGAATGGTGAAAAGATCCGGTTCATCAAATCCATGAATATTGCCGGCGCATTAGTCACTCCGAAGGGCATCACCAAATACTCGAAATGTCCATATCGAGTTCGAAACGCCGTCTTGCAAATGTCTTCTGCTTTCACTCGGACCTGATGATATCCTGATCGCAAATCCAGTTTCGAGAATACCCTCGCGCCACTAAGCTGCTCAAAGAGTTCTCCAATGCGAGGGATCGGGTACTTATTCTTAATAGTCGCCCGGTTCAATTCTCGATAATCAATGCACATCCTTCTCGTGCCATCCTTCTTCTTTACTAAAAGAACTGGAGCTCCCAAGGCGAGTTGCTGCTTCGAATCCAAGCCTTCTCAAGTAATTCACCAACTTGCTTCTTAACTCCTTCCAATTCCACTGGTGTCATTGGATAGTAAGCTTTAGACACTGGCGCTGCACCAGGACTAAGGTCAATCGTGAACTCCACGTCTCGCTTCGGCGGTAAGCCCGATATATCTTCAAACACGTCCATAGAATCACGAACAACAGCCGGCTCTTTACTTTCATCACTTCCATTGATGCAAGAACATTGTTTGTCGGCCTAGCCCTAAACTCGACCGGCCCGACAGAACTGCTTCCTTACCGCAACTGCTGTCTGCTGTGAACTCCCAATTTTCCTGATATGCTCTGCTGTTCTCGAGCTGCCGTAAGAACCTGTGAGAAAGTGGTCAAACCCAGGGAGACGGTTTGCCTTTGGATGTCCACATCCAAGCTGCGCATGGACCTTCGTGCCCTGTCTGCATCGTTGGCGACTAAAGGTCCAGCGAAACTGCTGAGTCTCGTCCACTCTGCTGCATGCACGTCCACGGGTGCTCCATTCTGCCTCAGCCCAATAAATTTCTCTTCCATTTCCTCCCGTGCAGTCCGCGGAAAGAACTTCTCCAGGAAACTCTTAGAGAAATCCGCCTAACTGCTTGGCTTGGGCAAACGGTTCTCCTCCACAAGCCACCACTCTCGGCGTAATCCACTAGTTGAATGCGCACCACATCAAATCCTTTGTCCTCTGGAATCTGTGCCGCAATCAGCGAATTCTCCGTGCTGTCTATCCACTGCTCGGCTGGCATGGCTCCTCCAAACCAGTGAAAGTAGTAGGACCCACACGTCTGAACTCTGCCACGGTGCCTACTCGGTCAACTGGTCTAGTTCCAATCTTGTTCACAGACTGCTGAACGATCTGCAAACCTTCCTGAAACGAGTCCGCTTGCTGCTGGATCAGCTCGGGCTGTTTCTTTGATTTCCAGCATTCCTCTTATCACTCCAAGCATGGCGGCTCCGTTCACACGCCTCTGGTACGTCTTCAACTTCTTACCTGTCATAATCCTGAACTCAAAACACCCAATATTAGCATGATGATAGATTCTGAATATGGATCAAGGCTAGAACTCCAAGATACTTAAATAGAGTACCGCATTGTAGCTATGCCGCGGTATCATAGCCGCAATTACTTAACTCCACCCAAGTCGCCTAAGTCCTAGAGATAACAAGAAATTAGGTTTTCGAGTTGACAATGCAAAGTAAGTTTACATGTCGACATGATCCGGAAGAATGATTCAAGGATGGTAAAACGGTCAAGGTGGCTGGACATGTTTCCTAATCACGGGTGTTCTGATTCGTGTATTGGGTACAATACCCAACTACAAAGAATCGACCCAATTAACCTATGTCTCTGATACCAAAAGAACCATGTCACGCCCCGCTTCCCAGAGTACGCAAGATTGGGCACGTGACATAGCCAACCATGCTACCTGTGGGTAAGAAATATCCATCCACAGTCACATTACGGTTGTAGAGATATCAAGAACAAAATAAACAAACTATCTAACACATGTCCAAATCCATAATAACCAGAGTCAATGATAAATAAGTGCGGAAGCAAATGATCCAATGCAATAATAGAAAGGTACGTCCCGTAATGCGGGATCACACCTGGAAATAAAATGCAATAAATGAACCAACCACTACAGAACTCACAAATCAGCCTGCTGGTTGAAGTACTCCTGCTCAGTCGTCGACAGTGGTAAAGAATCTGGGCCATGCAAAACCCAGACGTCAGCGCGTCATGTCAACCAATAATATAATATGAACATGGTAATAAGCAATGCAGGTATGAACATGAATAAAGCAGTACTAAGAAATAACAGTGCAGGGTAATGTGCAGTGGTAACTAAACTGTCCTATCAGGTTTCTACTCTATAGTCTTTGAAACCAATTGATGAATCGTCGATGTAACTCAATAGTATCCCGTGCGTGCCCGGGACCACGGTCATGACCCTCGGGGCTGAGTCCGAGACGTGCCGCTAAGCAGTAAAAGGTAGTAGGATAGACGAGTGATGTCAGCATCATCACTCCCGGACTGGCCAAGCCCGTAAGACTGATCAGAACAATGTATCGAACTGTTGAGTTACAAGTCGGTTTCACCTTTGATTTCCCCATACCCCCAAACTATGTATGCCAAATCAGGTATTCAGTAGTCAAGGACTAATGCCAACAAAGTCGGGTAAAAGTAGGTCTGTCTGGATCGACAGCAGGAATGGTTAGGTTTGTCGGCATTAGGCATGAGATCAGGTAACAGGTAAAGCCATGGTACATCAGGTCAACCAGGTAATGTATAAAGGTGTCATGTCATGTCAAGAGTGTACGGTACCATGTCATGTCAAGTAGGAAGTGTAACAGGTCATGTCAGGAAGCACAAGATGTGATGTGGGTGCTCATAATCAAACTAACATAAACATGTGTATAAATAAACAAGCATGAGTACTATCAGAACAATAACGGGAACATGTGATATGATATGCCAATAGATATAATTTCAAGGATATGGATGCACAGTTATCGATTAGGGTTACATTTATAGTTCCAATATTAATTAGGATACAATTTATTAAACATGGAGTGTTAATATCACATTATTATGTAGTGATGTGATCTATGGATGCAATTATATGTATCTTAAATGCGATGGATGCAAACGGGTATCCGAAAAGTTATAAAACTATAAAATGGTAATGTGGGATGTACAACTAAACAATATGTGATATAATAATATTAATATGGATAGCATATCCAAAGCGATTAGTAACTATAAAAGATGTATTGATTAACCATGCACAAGAAGGTTCCGTTCAGAAATTTAGCGTCACCCTAATTTGTAAAATAGCTTAAAAATAACAAATGTTCTCCAAAAGAGACTTATCTTATACCAAAACGAAGATAATTCAATAAGGTTTTCAGTTTTATAAGTATAAGCATCTCAGGTTATCCCTACAAAAAGTTATGAATATTCAAAGTTGAAAGTTTGCTGCTGAAATTTCCCTGGATAGCAGTTTAGAGACGTGTTCATTTGCATTTTACGTTAATTAAACAATTTATTTTGCAAGTAAATATTTCATAGAGTTATAGTATTCTGAATTAGCTTCGTAACGAACTAAAGAACGTATACTAATGATTTTTCTATGATTTATAATGAATTTTATAAGATAAGGTGTACAGTAAATTTCAGATTTGTCATATCCGATTTTTCAACGACATTTCATATGTAAACTATAAGATTTCAAATGTATAACATTATAAAATGAAGATTATAAAAGTATATAGCATGTAGCAAGATTAACTTGCCTCGATGGGTCGCGAATCGGGAAAACGGAACGTTAACCGTCGGCGGGGAAAACTCGCGACGGGCGCACGGTTCACGGAATGAACCCAAACGACGAACAAAGGAACCACACGGGTCGGGGTACCTCACTGGAACGTCGAGAAACGTCACCGGCACGACGGAATTCCGGCAACAAAAGAACAGTTAAAAGAAATGAGAGACGAGACATGAAGCAAGAAGAGAAAAATGATAAAGAGAAGTACGAGAGAATATATAAGGGAGAGGGAGAGAGAGGAAAAAGTGGAGAGAGAGAGAGAGAAAGTGGGGCCTACGGGGTTAAAGGGGAGGTTGCGATTGGCTGAGAGAATAAATTAAGAAGGATATAAAAGATTGTAAAAATATTATATGGTTAACTTAAAGATTTAAAAGATAGGTAATGAACAGTAAGATATCAGATTAGTTAGAAAAATATATGCGAAGGTTTTAATAATATTAAAAATTTGGGATTTTGGCGCCAAATGAAACATTTTCAAATTGCGCCCGGGTTGGGTCCAAAAATTCGAAATTCAAATAATAGGATTTTAAGCGGGTTCCAAATTTTAAAATGAAATGTTTTATGATTAAAAAGCATACTCCCAAAACGGACACACGCACGTGCACGTAGCCATCCAAACTCGCCCGTCTCACTGAACGGGACGAGAACACAATGCACGGACGCTACCACGAGGCTAAGGGTGTCAAGTAGGCCAAGATGAATATTTTTTTTTAATTTTATTTTAGATGCTAAAATTTGTTATATGCAGAATGACTTAGCCAGATAAAATTTTACAGTAAGACCCAAATAAGCAAGATAAATGAAATGAGTAATATCTAATGCTCAACCAATAACAGAAAATAGTAGCATTGGGCTCGGGTGTTACACAAACCATAGGCTGGTGCCGAACGGTAGGGAAGGAAGAAAACCATTTGGCCTAAGGGGTATGCAGAAGGTAATGACTAAAGACATATAAAGGGATTTGGAGAGATGGCAAAGAATTATACGGTTATAGTTGTGAATCTGGATAATGGAAGAAGCATTACTAAGAATACCGGAATACCCCACCGAAACATTTCAATGTTTCAGTTTCACTGTGTACTGTTAATAGAAAACTGATTTCCCGATTAGATACTTACTCCAGGGTATGTATTTACCCGGTATGATTCTCACATCTTTATGGTTTTACAGATGATGAGTGGGAGTAAGTTATTGGGAATTGGGTGATCATTCTCATTATATCGGGATTCGTTGTAATCGGTGATATTTGAGGAAGTCACCTGGGTTGTTTGCCGGACGGCAATTATTTGGTTTTGAATATCCGCTGTTATGCACCAATTTCAAGTTGATATATCTGTACGTCTATTTATATAGAGTGAGATGTACCTTTTTGAAATTATGTCTACGACATTTACCTACATCAGTGGATGGTTAGGTAAGGAGCATTAAACAGCGGTGTAATTCTTCTTAACCATAAGTACAGTTTTCAACCTACGACACACAGTGAATGAGTTATCAGACTCAGCGGACTTATACAGAGTATTGTATGTTGTCCAGTGTCCATTAGGACAGAGGGGTTGGTCCTCATACTATATTCTGTTTACTTTTAACTTCTCTAGTTCTTAGACATATGTTTCGTAGGAACACAGAGTCTAAGTTTTGAGGAGTTATAGGTATTTGAATAGAGTAGAGAACCAGGTGTAGCAAGTATCGGGATTCTTCAAAGTGATCAAAGATGTAGATACTTGTGTATAGTGTTCAGTTGATAGTAATGATTAAGAGAACTTGCTTCTCTTTCAGGTTACTCATAATTGGAAGCATTCCTAAGTTGAGTAACGCTGATCGGCCTCCTTCCATTTAGTTGACATGCACTGGAGATAGCTGCATGATTTGAATCTGGTTCAATTAAATCAGTGCCTCTGGTTCTATATTGGATATAGAACAGTTCATATCTTAACGATGTTAAGGTACGGGGAGTTGTCCGGCTTATGCTTAAAACCAGACACTGGACAACTCAAGGCGCGTTTCTGTAATGGCTGTTTGTGGGTTGACCCAGGCTATGACGAGGGTTGACTTTCTACCATCTGGCAGATCAATAGAAATATTGTTCTAGACTCGCCACAGTTTTATTAAAAATGGATTTTTTCAAAAACAGCAGTGGGAGTATGGTAGAACTGGAAGTGATTCCAGAACCGCAAACGATTACTGAAGATTTGATAAGGAACCTAAAGATTCAATCTGGTTTGACATTCCATTGGCCACTCCGCAGATGTGGTGGGTAACCTCAGGCACTCGAGAGGTACTTCGGTATGCTCAAGGACAGTGGCAGGGAGGTTCTTGTTTACCCAGACTTACCATTGCTGTTGTTCCAGACTGTGGGACCCGGCAGGAGGATGAGTATAGCGTCGTTCTAAACTAGCTTTAGAAGTGTACGTCTATATGACTCTGCCAGAGGGTTGTCATAGTCAGTGGGAGCAGCGGAAGCATTGGTGGACAGGTGGCTTATGTCTATTTATAGACTAAAGCAGATATAGCGGAGATAGATCATCTATTTTTGATGTGACAGTCATAGGTTTGACGTCATCAGAATAGGGGATGGATCTGTTCAGAAGGTAGTGGGGTGTGATGTCCTGGTTTTGAATGACATACACAGAGTAGGAAGTGATATTCCTACACTACGATCGGTTATACTTTGGTTGTCACACAGTGTTTTCTCCACACAGGACTTGGATATTATATCAGACATTCTGGTTACTAGATCTATAGTTTTAGATCTAGATTTGGGTGGTTTCCTAATCTGGGTACCTTGACAGCATTCTATGAGTATTTAGAATGGACGACTCCTGGCACGGTAGTACACCTGCAGGTAATGGAGTCACCCTCTCTAAAGGTATCTTACAGACTAAAGGGGAGAGGGAAATGCATGATTGACAGATCACTTGCTTAGGCAATTAAGTCAATCATGAGATGTCGAGTACCACACCAGATGTTGTTCTTGCAGTAGATGCAATAAGTTGATATTAATCCAATCCTGGAGACACAGTCGGAAGCAGTTTTAGGACACAAGTGCGTGTTCTAGGGATATGATAGCGACTTTCTCCTTCGGAAGACAGTTATCATCCCAGGCTTCCAAGGTGACATGGACGATAAGGAGGTTGTCAGAGTTATAGTTCTCCCTCTGACGAGGGGCAGTATTTTGGACAGGTGGTCCAAGGCAATAGTGAGGGAGGCATGGCGCAGGATACTGATTAAGTTCAGTTGATGATACAGTCTAAGAAGTTTGGATTTGGAGTTCATTTATGAGCTAGGTCCCATCAGATATCCAGACATACTCTAAGACAGGTATTGCTCATTTCGGGAGATGGTTTTCTCCGCGAACAGGAGATATAGAGAGACATAGAAAGAAACATCACAGCGGATCCACTCACTGAGGCTATTCCTCGAACGCAATAGTTTCGCAAACGAGCTTTGTGAGACTGACTAGTAGAGGAGTTGGGTGTTCGGTATCACACGGGCTGTGAGTATACGACATCGCAATAATTAGCCTTGAGTGCAAGTGGGAGATTGTTGGAGATAGTGCCCTCAGAGTCAATTATTGGATCACAGGCACGTGATTGCAATGATTGAGGGAGGACCTATCCCGGTAGAACAGTCTTACTCGAGATGATAGTATACTATCTGGTTTATCTTTATCATCGTGTACTGCTTTAGGTGACCTGACATGTCGCTATTACACATTGATAGAGCCCCTAGGATTCTTGCTTGACTACCAGCAGTATGATGGCGATCATATACGTGGGAGCTGGCAGTCTATAAGCACATCCTTAAAAGGTCCCTAGTCGTAGGAGTTTCGAGACAGGGCATCGATACTCCATTAGTAGACTAGTGTATACAGTCGAGACCCCGACGAGGGGCGGTGGCCGGTCTCACAAGCCACTGGTGTCAGTTGGTCCACCTAAGATGTATACAGGTGCTCATTGGGTTATGAGTACACCGGACAGGACTCGCCGGGAACCTGCTAGTTGGTCTTATACCAGATGTCAGATAGCAGTTCCCTGGTGACATGTGTACAGGTTAGTTCATCGACCTGAGATCGTCATTTGTCTCGTGTGAGTTCCCACTGTGCTTTGATTACTACCCTACCACGGCTCAAAGGAGTCATGCAAACAGGTTTTAGTTGGGTACAGTCCCGAGCCACATGGAGGCAGTGAGCGGATCTGCAGGGGTTCGTCTCTCCCGGTATTGGGGGTGAGGTCGCGCTGTATCTAGGAGAGCCATTACGCAAAGCCCTCGGCCGAGGCAGGAGATTTACTGGTAGGTATTCCAGTAGTATCTCAGGGCGTTCTGGGCTACACTCCGACACGACTTGTACCGCTTTTGGGGGTCTGACTTTTACCAACCCCCTAGGCCCGCCATGCGATACTCATAGACGAACGGACCGGACTGTACGGATATTGTCACTGACAGGCTCAGTAGGGTGTCAGGATGAGTTCGCTCATCGACGTCCCTTTTGGTCAATAACTGGTGGCCCGTCACGTATTGGCTAATACCTCTGACGTGCTAGTGGTTAAATCCACAACCATAGTATTAACGAGTCTTTAGAGTCCACCACACTTACAGTTACTCAAGCTTTCGGGCGAAACGCTGTAGAGGCCGTATGGAGATATGGCAGGGTCCGATCAGATACGTGCGGTATTGCACGGATCAGGATCGGACGGTTTGTACTAGTGGCCGTATGGATATATGGCAGAGTTCGATCAGATACGTGCGGTATTGCACGGATCAGGATCGAACGGATATTACTAGCCGGTTTTGGTTTAAGCCGGATCCTAGTATAGTACAGTGTAGATTTTGTCTCATTGCATTTGTATCCGGACGGAATACAGATGCGGGTGTGTATGCACAGTATCGTGGTTTTCCTGTAATTTATTACGGGACCAGTTTTCTGGAGTTGCCAGTTTGCATTCCGTTCCGGCCGGTTTTCCTTTGTTCTTTCCCGACCGAACCTTTTGATGGAGGGTGTTATTTGCAAGTTTGCATATAACACATTATGGAGGGTTTTCATGCAAATAGTTTGATTATGAAAGCATCTTTTTTATTCCTTTCTTTTCTATCATCATTTCTTGTAAAAGGTGATTAGGATTGATTTGTGTTTGATGTGAGATTGTGATGATGATGTTTTGATATGGTTACCCTCTCTCTTTTCCTACACTCACCTCCCTCTTGCTTTCATATTCTTTCCTCCACCATTCTAATATGAGAAGTTTTTCATTTTGGAGAGAAGAAGAAGATGAGAGCTTCATCTTGAGAGTTTCATTCTTGATCTCATTTTCATGCTAGAAAAATGCAAGCACCATTTTTCTAATCTTGATTCCTCCATCATCTTCAAAGGCAACAAACCCCAAATGAGACATAGCCTCTACACTACACATTCTACAGCATATCTTGAGCATGTCGAGTTGCCGGCTTCATGCCCGAGTTGCCTCGGTATTGAGGCGGGAGCCCGTAAAAGACGCAGGCGATGTGGTGCCCTTCCGGCGAGGAGGCGACGATGTAGAGACAAGACTTTCCGCGGGAGATCGGGACGATGACGAGAAGACCGGAGGACTCGGATCACTCGGTATACTTCTCTTCCCATCTCTTGTTAGCTAGTATAGGTTAATGGTTAACGATCCGGGTTTTCATTGTCCGCGGTAGCGCCGGTTTCCAAGTAAGGAAAATTTTTGATTCCGCATTTTGGCCTCGGATAGACGGCCGGGTCGCTGCCGTGGCGCAACATGTCCCTCCAAAAGTTTGTTAGCTAGAGAATCTTCTAGAAGTAGTTAGTTAGAGGGAGCTTCTAGAACTAGGTTGTCAGGAGCTTAATTAGCTTAATCAAGATTAGGTTAATTTAATGATCCTTGTAGATCTAGCAGAATACTCTGGATGATTCTGGAACTTGAACCATATGAAATGAATGTGGGCCCTGAGATAAAAATAATGCACTGAAATTCAAGTGATTGTTGCGCCACGGCAGCGCCCCGGCCGTCTATCCGAGGCCAAAATGCGGAATAAAAATTTTCTTGTCTTTTAAACTGGCGCTACCGCGGACAAAAAACCCGGATCGTAACCATTAACTAAGTCCTAGCTAACTAGAGAAAGGGTTAGAGATGTACCGACTGATCCGAGTCCTCCGGTCTTCATCTCCACTCCGATCTCCTCGCGGGATCTCCGTCCGTCTCCTCCTCGTCGGAAAGGGCACCACGTCGCCTGTATCTTTTACGGGCTCCCACCTCAATACCGAGGCAACTCGGGCGCGAAGCTGGCGAATCGACGCGTCCAAGAAGTGCTGTAGAATGTAGTGTAGAGTATGTCTCTTGGGGTTGGTTGCCATAGACGGAGGAATGGTCTAAAGAAAATTGGTGCTTTCAATTTTCTAGCAAATGGAATGAGATGGATGATTAATTTCTTTCACCAAAATGAAAACTCTCATTTTTCTCTCCTCCTCAAAATATGTGGCCGGCCAAGTCTTATTTGGAATGGTGGAGGGAATGGAATTTATGCAAGAAGGGAGATGATGGTAGGAGAAATCAAGAGGTGACCACAAACAAACATGAACCATGCTTATTACTTTAACCCATTCCTATCTCATTAATGCACCATTAAAGCAAGTGATGGAGTAAAAGATATGAAGCTATCATAATCAATACAATTGCAAGAAACCCCTCCACAAGGTGTAATTTGCAAAACTGCAAATTACCCCCTCCATCAGAAAAGTCCGGCCGGGAAAGAACAAAGAAAAACCGACCGGAACGGAATGCAAACTGGCAACTCCAGAAAACTGGTCCCATAATAAATTACAGGAAAACCCCGATACTGTGCATACACACCCGTATCTGTATTCCGACCGGATACAAATGCAATGAGACAAAATCTACACTGTACTAAACTAGGACCGGCTTAAGCCAAAGCCGGCTAGTAAAATCCGTTCGATCCTGATCCGTGCAATACCGCACGTATCAGATCAAACTCTGCCATATAACTATACGGCCACTAGTACAAAACTGTCCGATTCTGATCCGTGCAATACCGCACGTATCTGATCGGACCCTGCCATATCTCCATACGGCCTCTACAGCGTTTCGCCCGAAAGCTGAGTAACTGAAAGTGTGGCGGACTCTAAAGACTCGTCAATACTATGGCTGTGGATTTAACCACTAGCATGTCAGAGGTATAAGCCAACACGTAACGGGCCACCAGCTATTGACTAAAAGGGACGTCGATGAGCGAACTCATCCTGACGCCCTACTGAGCCTGTCAGTGACAATATCCGTACAGTCCGGTCCGTTCGTCTATGAGCATCGCATGTCGGGCCTAGGGGGTTGGTAAAAGTCAGACCCCCAAAAGCGGTACAAGTCGTGTCGGAGCGTAGCCCAGAACGCCCTGAGATACTACTGGAATACCTACCAGTAAATCTCCTGCCTCGGCCGAGGGCTTTGCGTAATGGCTCTCCTAGACACAGCGCGACCTCACCCCCAATACCGGGAGAGACGAACCCCTGCAGATCCGCTCACTGCCTCCATGTGGCTCGGGACTGTACCCAACTAAAACCTGTTTGCACGACTCCTTTGAGCCGTGGTAGGGTAGTAATCAAAGCACAGTGGGAACTCACACGAGACAAATGACGATCTCAGGTCGATGAACTAACCTGTACACATGTCACCAGAGAACTGCTATCTGACATCTGGTATAAGACCAACTAGCAGGTTCCCGGCGAGTCCTGTCCGGTGTACTCATAACCCAATGAGCACCTGTATACATCTTAGGTGGACCAACTGACACCAGTGGCTTGTGAGACCGACCACCGCCCCTCGTCGGGGTCTCGACTGTATACACTAGTCTACTAATGGAGTATCGATGCCCTGTCTCGAAACTCCTACGACTAGGGACCTTTTAAGGATGTGCTTATAGACCGCCAGCTCTCACGTATATGATCGCCATCATACTGCTGGTAGTCAAGCAAGAATCCTAGGGGCTCTATCAACGTGTAATAGCGACATGTCAGGTCACCTAAAGCAATACACGATGATAAAGATAAACCAGATAGCATACTATCATCTCGAGTAAGACTGTCCTACCGGGATAGGTCCTCCCTCAATCATTGCAATCAACGTGCCTGTGATCCAATAATTGACTCTGAGGGCACTATCTCCAACAATCTCCCACTTGCACTCAAGGCTAATTATTGCGATGTCGCATACTCACAGCCCGTGTGATACCGAACACCCAACTCCTCTACTAGTCAGTCTCACAAAGCTCATTTGCGAAACTATTGCGTTCGAGGAATAGCCTCAGTGAGTGGATCCGCTGTGATGTTTCTTTCTATGTCTCTCTATATCTCAAGTTCGCGGAGAAAACCATCTCCCGAAATGAGCAATACCTGTCTTAGAATGTCTGGATGTCTGATGGGACCTAGCTCATAAATGAACTCCAAATCCAAACTTCTTAGACTGTATCATCAACTGAAACTAATCAGTATCCCGTGCCATGCCTCCCTCAGTATTGCCTTGGACCACCTGTCCAAAATACTGCCCCTCGTCAGAGGGAGAACTATAACTCTGACAACCTCCTTGTCGTCCATGTCACCTTGGAAGCCTGGAGTGATAACCGTCTCCTAAAGGAGGCAGCCGTTATCATATCCCTAGAACATTCACTTATGTTCTAAAACTGCTTCCGACTGTTTTTCCAGGATTGGATTAATATCAACTTATTGCACCTACTGCAAGAACAACATCTGGTGTGGTACTTGACATCTCATGATTGACTCAATTGCCTAAGCAAGTGATCTGTCAATCATGCGTATCCCTCTCCCCTTTAGTCTATAAGACACCTTTAGAGAGGGTGACTCCATTACCTGCAGGTACACTACCATGCCAGGAGTCGTCCATTCTAAATACTCTTAGAATGCTATCAAAGTACCCTGATTGGGAAACCACCCAAATCTAGATCTAAAACCATAGATCTAGTAACCAGTATGTCTGATACAATGTCCAAGTCCCATGTGGAGAAAACACTGTGTGACGACCAAAGTATAACCGGTCGTAGTATAGGAATATCACTTCCTACTACCTTCTCAACAGATCCATCCCCTATTCTGATGACTCAAACCCATGACTGTCACATCAGAAACAGATGATCTAACTCCGCTATATCTGCTTTAGTCTATAAATAGACATAAGCAAGAAGTCCACCAATGCTTCCGCTGCTCCCACTGACTACGACAACCCTCTGCCAGAGTCATATAGACGTGCACTTCTAAAGCTAGTTTAGAACGACGCTATACTCATCCTCCTGCTGGGTCTCGCAGCCTGGAACAACAACAATGGCAAGTGTGGGTAAACAAGAACTTCCCTGTCACCGTCCTTGAGGCTACCGGAGTACCTCTCGGGTGCCTGAAGTTACCCACCTTATCTGCGGAGTGGCCAATGGAATGTCAAATCAGATTGAATCTTTAGGTTCCTTATCAAATCTTCAGTAATCGTTTGCGGTTCTGGAATCACTTCCAGTTCTACCATACTCCCACTGCTGTTTTTGAAAAAATCCATTTTTAATAAAACTGTGGCGAGTCTAGAACAATATTTCTATTGATCTGCCAGATGGTAGAAAGTCAACCCTCGTCATAGCCTGGGTCAACCCACAAACAGCCATTACAGAAACGTGCCTTGAGTTGTCCAGTGTCTGGTTTTAAGCATAAGCCGGACAACTCCCCGTACCTTAACAATGTCAAGATATGAACTGTTCTATATCCAATATAGAAATAGAGGCACTGATTTAATTGAACCAGATTCAAATCATGCAGCTGTCTCCAGTGCATATCAACTAAATGGAAGGAGGCCGATCAGCGTTACTCAACTTAGGAATGCTTCCAATTATGAGTAACCTGAAAGAGAAGCAATTTCTCTTTATCATTACTATCAACTGAATACCATACACAAGTATCTACATCTTCGATTACTTTGAAGAATCCCGATACTGGCAATACTTGGTTCTCTACTCTATTCAAATACCTATAACTCCTCAAAACTTAGACCCTGTGTTTCCACGAAGCACATGTCTAAGAACTAGAGAAGTTAAAAGTAAACAGAATATAGTATGAGGACCAACCCCTCTGTCCTAATGGACACTGGACAACATACAATACTCTGTATAAGTCCGCTGAGTCTAACAACTCTTTCACTGTGTGTCGTAGGTTGAAAACTGTACTTATGGTTAAGAAGAATTACACCGCTGTTCAATGCTCCTTACCTAACCATCCACTGATATAGGTAAATGTCATCGACATAATATCAAAAGGTATATCTCACTCTATGAAAAATAGACGTACAGATATATCAATTTGAAATTGGTACACAACAGCGGATATTCAAAACCAAATATTTGCCGACCGGCAAACAGCCCAGATGATCTCCTCAAATATCACCGATTATAACGAATCCCGATATAATGAGGATGATCACCCTATTCCCAATAACTTACTCCCACTCAGCATCTGTAAAACCATACAGATGTGAGAATCATACCTGGTAAATACATACCCTGGAGCAAGTGTCTAACTGGGAAATCAGTTTTCCATTAACAGTACACGGTGAAACTGAAACATTGAAATGTTTCGTCGGGGTATCCTGGTATTCCTAGTAATGCCTCTTCCATTTTCCAGATTCACAACTGTAACCGTATAATTCTTTGCCACCTCTCCAAATCCCTTTCTATGTCTTTAGTCATTACCTTCTATACACCCCTTTAGGCCAAATGGTTTTCTTCCTTCCCTACCGTTCGGCACCAGCCTATGGTTTGGAAGAAGACTATCCAAAAGGCATAAAGGGTGTACTGTCCTAATCCTAGGAGCACTCGCAACGCGAGAGAAGGTGAAGATAAAAGACACCCGAATGTACTTTATTCCTATTTCTCCTGAACCAGAATCCATCCCCGAACTGGAACAAGTTCCTTTCGAGTTCGTATATAACCATACGATGGAGTATCCAATAAACTGTGGATCTTCGTAGTGACACGGAGTGTCCTGGAGAAATACAAAGGTGATTTAGGATTGGCGAAGAAATACTTGGTTTGGTCGTGAATATCAGTCGCATTTTACTTTGCCCTCCTACTAATCCCTTGCTTTGTCTTAACTTAATACCTTCTGCACACCATCGTTATGCTAATTGGTCTTCTTCATTCCCCACCGTTCGGCACCAGCCTAAGGTTTGGAAGAAGACTATCCAATTTGCGTAATAGGTGTACTATCTCCTAAACCAAGGAGTACTCGCAATGAGAGAAGGTGAAAAGAAAAGACAACTGAATAATCCTATTCGTTTTCTCCAGAACCAGAAACCATCCTCGAAGTCCTTCGAGTTCGTATATAACCATACGATGGTTTTGTCCAATGGAAATGGACGTTCGTAGTAATACGGGGTGTCCTGGAGAAAAGGGTAAAAGTAGGAGTGGCAATGAGGTCTGCAACTCTGACAATCCAAAAACCAGTGTTAAGAAGGTTCGGTCAACTTGGTCACTGAGTCATAGTCCAGGGTCGGGTCAATGGTCGCTGCCAGAGAGAGAGAGAAGAAACACTCAGCGTGCACTCTAACCTAGATCAGAATGGTTACCACTTTGTCTAATCTGGAAACCTCCCACTGTACCTCAAAATTCTCCTCCAAACCTGAAAGAAGAATTAGTCGGGATCATCCGAGGAGTAAACTAACTCATCAGTGGGAATCGGGATCCAACTATCATCGCATGATAACCTGACGGAATCCACTCAAGTCACCACACTCCAGAAGGTATGCGCATGCCTGGCAAGTTTCAGTTCTTTTGAAAATCCCGATGTAGGTTTTTACCCCTAGGACCCAAGTGACCTTGACAATGCCAACAAATCAAAAGGTCCTAGTCAAGTTCTACCCGTCATTATCTTGATTGCGTTAAACCCACCCGTACGAGTCCTTGACAATGCCAACAAGACCGTACGACTGTCCTAACCAATCCACTTATCCATGTGACAGAAAAGCATTACATAGCTACCGAACACTACGCCACGGCAATGCACGACAAACGCAGCACGAATACTAAGTAATACTAATCTGAAATGACGGAGGGCTACGACTGGTTTTTGGCGAAAAACCTTTAACGTAATGAACTTGATATCGTTGAAGGAACTGGATAACCTTTTTAGAAAATATAGTGACGAAAACCTTTACTAAAGAGGTCACTCCCGGTGAAGGGATCTCGGCTCTTTCCCCGTAGAATGAGGTGCAGGATATTCCAACTGAATACCACGATGCAAAGCAAAAATAATCGGCTATAGTGAAGTTAATGCCCTGACGCAAACTTCTGTCCAAGGGGTCACTCCCGGTGAAGGGATCTCGGCCCTTGCCTCGTCGACTGTGGAGCAGGATATTCCAAATGAATACCACGATGCAAAACAAAAGCGAACGTCCTTGCAATAACAGCTTTTTGAAAAGTGTTCCAACAACATCAGAATAGGTTTGTTTATCTTGCATTGATCCGAATCAATGCAGTCCCATCAATTGATCACACCACAAAGAACGAAAATATACTGACGTACGTATATGCCATCCGCATTTGCCACTGGGTCCCGTCATCACCCGTTAGGTTAGCTAACTAACGGCAGAGCGGGGACTGGACAAGCGCGGATGTAAAACATATACAACATCTACTAATATATATACCAATATATAGTATTTCGCTCAAGGCGTGAATAAAATGCAACATCACAGAAATGTACAGCATCACAGAACAATACAGATATCTGGAAGCCCCGGGTTTCACAGAGCCGCTGCTGAAACCCGACGTTCCCCTGGTCGTGTGGATAGCCTGTGCAATGAAATCCTAGACCCCTACGGGCGCGGCAAGTCACCCGCCAAAACCTGAAGCGAGGCAGCCCCCTTCAGCACCGTGAATGGACCACCCAGCACTTCACGGAATCCGGTAACTTGGGCACCCCTCCTGGGTCAACCTGTACCCCCTACGAGTGCTGCGAATAGCCTGCCAATTCCAGACTGAAGCCCCCTCCGTCTCAATGCCCTGAGATGCGGGCCCGTTGCCCTCTAGAACCCGGCTATCCGTGCACCCCGCCGCGGGGCAATCCTAGTACAGAAAGTAAAATATACATACACCGGGTACATCGACCGCAACCAGGTCGTGCCCCAAAAGAATAATACAAACAGGCAATGACGGCAGTCCACATGTCGGACGCTCGCCCCGCAATATCAAATGTACATAATACAACAACACTGTACTAACATTGCAACCAGGCTATCCCCCACGACCGATCCGCAACATCACAGCATAAACATAGAATATCAACGTGAAAGTCACGTTCGCAAATCCGTCTAACCGGGCTATAGCAGTTAGACCGGATTTACCGATCGAGTGACATTCACGGTCGCAGATATAATGTAAATACTGTGAAAAATGTGTTTAAAATTTTCCGATTGATCAAACAATTAACAAGTGGACCCCAAAGAAAAATGTAGCACTCACAGAAAAAATTGGCCCAACTTTAACCTTCCAGAAAGCACATTTTCAACTCAGGAACATTCTGCAAAGTTTTGGGGGCATGAACAGTAAACATAGCGGCGGAAGCGCGGCCCAAGTAGGGTTTTGGCCGCGCTTCCGCGGTGCAATGGTGAGTTCATGGTACAAAATTTTTACAGTATGCTTCTAATTCCCTGCACATCACTCTGAGACAACCTGAAAAATTTTTGGACTCAAAAAAAATTCGACAGAAACTGATGTGCTTGAAATACGCGTTTTCGGGATTTTGTTCGATCGGAAACGTAAAACACATTAAACAAAGCTAGACGAAGTTAATGGCGAGGCTCTGATACCATGTTGCGCCACGGCAGCGCCCCGGCCGTCTATCCGAGGCCAAAATGCGGAATAAAAATTTTCTTGTCTTTTAAACTGGCGCTACCGCGGACAAAAAACCCGGATCGTAACCATTAACTAAGTCCTAGCTAACTAGAGAAAGGGTTAGAGATGTACCGACTGATCCGAGTCCTCCGGTCTTCATCTCCACTCCGATCTCCTCGCGGGATCTCCGTCCGTCTCCTCCTCGTCGGAAAGGACACCACGTCGCCTGTATCTTTTACGGGCTCCCACCTCAATACCGAGGCAACTCGGGCGCGAAGCTGGCAAATCGACACGTCCAAGAAGTGCTGTAGAATGTAGTGTAGAGTATGTCTCTTGGGGTTGGTTGCCATAGACGGAGGAATGGTCTAAAGAAAATTGGTGCTTTCAATTTTCTAGCAAATGGAATGAGATGGATGATTAATTTCTTTCACCAAAATGAAAACTCTCATTTTTCTCTCCTCCTCAAAATATGTGGCCGGCCAAGTCTTATTTGGAATGGTGGAGGGAATGGAATTTATGCAAGAAGGGAGGTGATGGTAGGAGAAATCAAGAGGTGACCACAAACAAACATGAACCATGCTTATTACTTTAACCCATTCCTATCTCATTAATGCACCATTAAAGCAAGTGATGGAGTAAAAGATATAAAGCTATCATAATCAATACAATTGCAAGAAACCCCTCCACAAGGTGTAATTTGCAAAACTGCAAATTACCCCCTCCATCAGAAAAGTCCGGCCGGGAAAGAACAAAGAAAAACCGGCCGGAACGGAATGCAAACTGGCAACTCCAGAAAACTGGTCCCGTAATAAATTACAGGAAAACCCCGATACTGTGCATACACACCCGTATCTGTATTCCGACCGGATACAAATGCAATGAGACAAAATCTACACTGTACTAAACTAAGACCGGCTTAAGCCAAAGCCGGCTAGTAAAATCCGTTCGATCCTGATCCGTGCAATACCGCACGTATCAGATCAAACTCTGCCATATAACTATACGGCCACTAGTACAAAACTGTCCGATTCTGATCCGTGCAATACCGCACGTATCTGATCGGACCCTGCCATATCTCCATACGGCCTCTACAGCGTTTCGCCCGAAAGCTGAGTAACTGAAAGTGTGGCGGACTCTAAAGACTCGTCAATACTATGGCTGTGGATTTAACCACTAGCACGTCAAAGGTATAAGCCAACACGTAACGGGCCACCAGCTATTGACTAAAAGGGACGTCGATGAGCGAACTCATCCTGACGCCCTACTGAGCCTGTCAGTGACAATATCCGTACAGTCCGGTCCGTTCGTCTATGAGCATCGCATGTCGGGCCTAGGGGGTTGGTAAAAGTCAGACCCCCAAAAGCGGTACAAGTCGTGTCGGAGCGTAGCCCAGAACGCCCTGAGATACTACTGGAATACCTACCAGTAAATCTCCTGCCTCGGCCGAGGGCTTTGCGTAATGGCTCTCCTAGACACAGCGCGACCTCACCCCCAATACCGGGAGAGACGAACCCCTGCAGATCCGCTCACTGCCTCCATGTGGCTCGGGACTGTACCCAACTAAAACCTGTTTGCACGACTCCTTTGAGCCGTGGTAGGGTAGTAATCAAAGTACAGTGGGAACTCACACGAGACAAATGACGATCTCAGGTCGATGAACTAACCTGTACACATGTCACCAGGGAACTGCTATCTGACATCTGGTATAAGACCAACTAGCAGGTTCCCGGCGAGTCCTGTCCGGTGTACTCATAACCTAATGAGCACCTGTATACATCTTAGGTGGACCAACTGACACCAGTGGCTTGTGAGACCGACCACCGCCCCTCGTCGGGGTCTCGACTGTATACACTAGTCTACTAATGGAGTATCGATGCCCTGTCTCGAAACTCCTACGACTAGGGACCTTTTAAGGATGTGCTTATAGACCGCCAGCTCTCACGTATATGATCGCCATCATACTGCTGGTAGTCAAGCAAGAATCCTAGGGGCTCTATCAACGTGTAATAGCGACATGTCAGGTCACCTGAAGCAATACACGATGATAAAGATAAACCAGATAGCATACTATCATCTCGAGTAAGACTGTCCTACCGGGATAGGTCCTCCCTCAATCATTGCAATCAACGTGCCTGTGATCCAATAATTGACTCTGAGGGCACTATCTCCAACAGTGATGACGTGGCAGAAGCGCCGCGGATCCGCGGCACGTGCCTGCTTGCGTCGCGGATCCGCGGTCACGTGACAGGGGCACTGTGTGGAATTCTGTGTACCGCTTCTTCTTGGCTTTGTGGTATTTATCTGATGTGTTCATTCTCAAAATGCTTTCCAGATTACTTCCAGATCTGAAGTCATTGAGTTGGCATATTTTTTATCAGCAATTTGACAAATTTGGCCATTCTTCTGGATTTACCTGCACAGACTTCAAAACACAAGTTGCGCAATATAGGAATGATGCGATGCTATGATAAACAGTCAATTTCCCTAAAAATGCCGGTTTTAGAGTCTAACACATGCAATCTGATATTTTACGACTGTTTTGCTAATATGTGCTATATGAATGCCGAACACTTCTATATGAATGCAAATGATAGGGAAATTGCCATGTTAAAAATGCATTATTTTCGACTAATCAATGATCAATAAAAAGACAAGGGATAGTGAAGGAGAAATCCTAGTTTCTTCTATAAATCCCTAATCTTCATTCATCGCCATCGTTCTAGCAATAATTCATCAATAGATAAGATTAGTCATTGTTAGTATTCATCATTGCTACTAATTCTTATCGAATCCTACAAGCTATTCTTCAATTTTCTTGATAACCGAAATTGATCTTGGACATTTTCTTAATCTTTACACTTTCTTGATTTTCTTGAAATGATAAACTCAATTAAATCTTGAATCATTTTTCTTGAATTTTCTTTACTATTTTCTTTTGACTCATCTAAAGCAAGATTGATCAAATACACGATTCTCAGTGGATGACCCGTACTCATTGACGAACTACATCGACACCGTTATTAATTGCGGCTATAAATTCTTTAGTTGTGATAACACTTTTTCAACATATCAAGAAAATCATATCAATCAAAAATCAAGAAAATCCATGCCCAAGTATTCGCCTCCTCGATCACATCGAAGGACTTAATACTTCTGCCTATCTGGTCCTTAACTTCAAGCTTATATTTCTTGAATTTCTCAAAAGTTTCAGACTCGTGTTTCAACAGGAACATATATCCGAATCTTGAGAGATGATCAGTGAATATAATAAAGTATGAAGAACTAAGCTTAGCATTTGTAGACATAGGACCATATACATCATCATGTATCCATCCCAAAAGTTCAGCAACTCATTTTCTGTTTCTAGTAAACGGAGTATTGGTCATTTTACCTTTGAGACAAGACTGGTAAGTATCATAAGATGAAAATTCGAACAGATTAACATATTCATCCTTATGTAACTTAGCTGGTCGTGTCGCATTGATATGACCTACTCTACAATACCACAAGAAGGATTCGTTCATTTCTGAACTACTTCTCTTGTGTGTGTTTTAGATACTTTGAACTGTGGTTTGATTTAGAACTTATATGCCATTACATAACGTGCCTGATCCAATCAACTCTTGATTCAGGAAAATATTCACAACATTATCCTCCAATACAGAATTATATCCTTCTTTAACTTAATAAAGAATCCGATGTAATGTTGTATATCAGGTTCGGTATGTAATAACATTTGTTCAGAATCAATGTATTTACCATTTAGTAATACAAGGTGATATTTGCCTACTGACTTGGCTGCAACAATTGCACCATTCTCTACACTAGAGAACAATTACCTATTCTCGGTTCTCTACCTGTCTGTAGCCCATGTAACAAATTACATTAGTGGGATCCCAATCCGGTATCTCATACCTAGGACGTAAAGGATACTGAGAAACAGTTCTTGGTAATGAACACACCCGAAGAATATGCATTATTCCTCAATTGGGTGGCGTGGAAATCCGGATAATCCCCTATTTCCTGCTCGGACTTATAACAGTTATAAGATAGAGCGGAACCAACATTCCCTAGCTCAGTATAATAAGGAGGTTCGGTCAATATATCGATATTATTATCTTAATTAAAGCGTGACATGGTTGCTACCATGAGAGAGAGAGAGAGAGAAGAAAACACTCTGCGTGCGCTCTTGCAAGATCAGATTGGTTATTAGTTTATCTAATCAGGATGGCTCCCACTGTTTTTATCAAATCTTCCTTCAAACCCTAAAAGATTAGACTAGCCGGGATTAATTACACCCTACAAATTCGCCAATCTTTCGGCCAGGTCAGTGTCGGTATTTTAAGGGAGGTTTCCCGTACTTTCGCATGGACCTAATTAAAATAAACCTCGTTTTTCCAGGGGCGTAACCCCGTTAACACCTTTCTAGACACTACTTGATCGGCTAATTGTAATGTGTAAAACTCTCCCAAGAGTAACTCTTACTCGCAGTGGGTATCGGGATCCAACTATCTCATAGAAGGTATTTAATCTCATTGCAAATTTCAACACTTGAAATTCCCGATAATATTTTACCCATGGTAACTTATGACCTTAACTATGGTCAACAAATCATAAGCACTAGTCAAGTTCTATCCGTCATTTCTGATTAATTAGACCCACCCTCATGACTCTTAACTATGGTCAACAAAGTCATATGACTGTCCTAATTAATCGCATCATATGCTGTGTAGGAAGACATCACTTAGCTACCGCACACTACGCCTTAATTATGGTCAACAAACGTAGCACGAATACTAAGTACTCTACTTCCTAAAATGATAGAGGGTTACGGCATGTTTTTAAGAAAACTTTTTGCGTAATGAACTTGATATCGTCGTAGAATCGAGTGATTTTGAAAAGGAGTGTTTTTAAGACTTTTACTAGTTTTGCTAAAGAGGTCACTCCCGGTGAAGGGGTCTCGTCTCTTTCCTTACCGAATAAGGTGCAGGATATTTCACAAATACCACTATGCAAAAGAAAAAATATAGAAACAATCAAAAGACAACCGAGTGGGTTGAAGCATCTGCCAGTTTCGCTAAAGAGGTCACTCCCGGTGATGGGATCTCGGCTCTTTCCTTATCGAATAAGGTGCTGGATATTCTATAAGGAATGCCGCTATATAAAGCAAGAACTAGAGCTACCAGTTTTTAAAACAATTTTTTACAACATTTTTAGGTTTCTTTTATTTCATTAATCTCATTAATAAAGTCCTATCAATTATGCTTCCTAAGCATCACAGAAGAAATGAAAGTATCAATATTTATTATATATTATATATATAATATAAGCATTCGTCTCAGAATATCAAGTGATCACATCACAGAATATCAGCAGCAGAAGAACACATATGAAATATTGGATATACTAGGAATTCCGTGATTTAAATTAAGCTAGTAAAAAACGCGGATTCTACAGTCGTGATGAATAGCCAAACCCACATCCCTAGACCCCCACGAGAGCGGCAAGCAACCCTACCAATTCTAGAGTTAGGAGACCCGGTCTCGACTCCTCGAGATGGTCTCCTACTGGATTCTAAAACCCGGTTACTTGTGCTCCCCGCCTTGCGTCTATCCTAATGTGGAAAAGTAAATAATATACATCAATGGTGACATCATCCTCAACCCGGAAGTGCCCCAATAAAAGAATATTACATACAAGGTTTTACATGAATGAAAATGAAAAACTCTCATCTCACATAAAAAAAACCCGGCTATTCAAAACACGACGATCCAATATTGTTGGGATTTCTTAGCACCATGCTTAGGGTTTGCTAGTATCACTCATGCCACAATAAAAATTTGGGGAGGTGCTAAGCAATCTAATCATAAATCTTAACTAGAATTTTTAGGGTAACACAAAAAGTATCACATATAAGAGATTAACTATTACTAAGTGAAGAGAATACAACCTTTGTAGACTTCTTCTCTTGACTCCTTAGATCCTTGAGAGTTTGAATCGGCTCGCTTGAGTTGTTCCTTGTCCACGATGATCCACCCGAAACTCCTTTGCTCAAATCTTCTTACTACACTTGATCAATGAGGAAGTGGAGCTAACGCTCTAAACTAATGGGCTAAACTAGTACAAAATGATGATGTGGTTTGTTTTCTCACTTCAAAACCCTATCTTTTTATCAACCTCACTCACTAGAAATCTCAAGAGAGCTTGGAGGAAGAAGAAGACGATTATGGCAAAGCTTGAGCTCTTTTGTTGTGATAATGATAAAAGAAAAATGAGAATAGAAAATATAAATCATTTCATACTCTCATTAAACCATGGTAACTAAAATATCTAGATATTTTGTAAATGAGTTAAAGGCCAAAAGGAAAATTAATTCATGGTTAAAAATTAGGTCAAGTGTGGTCAAGTTTAGAAGAGTGCAGAAACAATTAACCATGAATCAATTCCCTTTTTCTTTTCTTTAACTCAAATACAAATATATATATATATATATATATATATATATATATATATATATATATTAGTTCCATGTGAGTTTTGCACTGCCATCATATATGAATCAATAACCATGATACCATGTATGTATGTATGTGTGCATTCACATCATCATGTGCATGAACAAAAATCTATGCACACATGCATACATAGATCAAAGTAGAATAGGGTTTAATAAAAGTGAGCTATATGGTCGATATTAAATCAACACTTGATTTAACAAACTGGTCATATCACATACGATCCGACCAATAGAAAAACGCCCGATTAATATACGGTATCACATGCACGCATTTAATCGGGTCCCCCCGCATATCTCATATGCACACCACATCTTTTCGCCTGAGCTAGGAAACTCCTGTGTGGGAGTCTAAGACTCGTCAATACGCCGGCAGTAGGTGATGATCATATCAAACACCCACAAGCCGCAAGCGGTCAGCTAAACGTAACGGCTACCCAGGTATTGAACGATCAGAAGAAAAACAAGCGAAGCTGTCAAAACTCCCGTCGAGCCAACTGGCAACACTTACCGTACAGTCTGGTCTCTTCGTCAGATATGCTGTATATAGAGTCTAGAGATGGTATCGTCGACCCCAATAACTCAATAAGTCATACTGGTGTATAGCTCATAACAAATCGAGAAACTACTGATAACACTTGTCAGTAAATCTCAGCAGCCCTGACCAGGGACTTCCTGTTATAGCCAATCAAGCATTGCACAACATCAACCCCCAATACCGGGAGAGACGAAACCCCTCCTATCGCTCATTGCCTCCATGTGCCTCGAGACTGTACCCAAAATCTACCTGTTTGCACGACTCAGTAGAGCCGTGGTAGGGTGGAGATCAAAGTACAGTGGGAGGACACACAAGACTCTATGATGATCTTGGGTCTACAGACTAACCTGTAGCAGTGTCACCTGAGAACTGCTATCCGACGATAGATATAATACCACATATGAGTTCTCGGCATGTCCATTCAGTGTACCTAGTCTGTACTGAGCATCCGTATACAATCTTTGGTGTCACCACACCAAATGGATATGGGATCATCCATCGCCCATCATATGGGACAAGAATGGTATACGCTAGTCTGCTCTGGAATATCGAAGCCCCGTCTCGATACACGCATGACTAGGAACAGTTCAAGGATATGCTCAAAAACTACACGTGTCCCACTAGTATGATCCGCATCATAGTCGCAGTAGTCAAGCAAATATCCTGAGGGTTTTATCAACATGTACCAAATGAGTAAGATGCATGATTAAATGAACATGTCAAGATAAAGTAAACCAGATAGCATACTATCATGTTGAACAAGAAAATCATCTATATACATATATACATGTCCAAGCATTCACTATACATATAATGACCTCTAGAACATACATATATCTCTAGATCTAGATCATCTTGAGTTCCTGTTTATTTTGAATTTTCTTTATTAAAAACGAAAAGAAAAGAAAAGAAAGATGGCACATGTATCATCTTGAGTTCCTATTATAATAATAGAGATGGTTATTGATCAAGTTACATTGACATGAATTTCTTTTAGAACATATGAGTTCCAAGTTTTTCAAACCATTTATATCACCAAGCCTAACAAATTTCGAGGAAAAGTCATATATATTGTCACATTCAAAGTAACAGAAGATAATAATTAAGAATAAAATAATTTATAATAAAAAGATCTTGACCGATGACCTTTAGAAAAACCTATGTTTACTTACCTTTCCAAGACTTGGTCAACAAAGTCAGCTACGTATGTAGTTTCTCATGTTTAATCTATTCAAATTATCAACACCCAATATATATATAAGAGGTAGTGGAAGATGAGAATGGCACTCACAATAATTGGGAATTGAGAGAGTTTTATATTGTGGTGATCAAAAATCAGTATCTTGTTCTAATGGGGATCCAAACTATGTCTCTTCTCCTTCTTGGGCTTGCTATTCCTTTGCTAGTGAGCTGCAACATGGAAGGTACGTCTTTGGCCAAAATAAATAAATAAATAAAAATTGGAAGGTTTGCCACCACAGTTTCCAAGTTCTAAAGCATTGAGTTTGTGGGGAGGGAGGATGATGAAGAAGAAAAATTCACTTTCACTCATCTATTCGGTGGTAGAATGCATGCAGTCTATCTTTTTTGTTTGCCAAGCCGTGTGAAATATACTAGAATAATGGAAGAAAGAGGTCATAGGAGATTTCCTTCTTTGGCGTCGAAAAAGTACAAGCCCCACCATTTTTTCTGACGATTGGCATCCATCATCATCATGGTTATCATCTAAGATATGCATACACCAAATTTCATGTGATTCCACCACTTTTCACCTTTGAATTAGCAATGTAAAATGTTCTATTGTCAGTAAACCATTAATTTTGCACCAACTAAATCAACGATAAAAAAAAATGGTATAATCACATGAAATTTGGTGTATCCACATCTTAGATGATAAATATGGAGATGATGTATGCCGATCGTCGAAAAAAATCATGAAGGGTGTATTTTTCGGACGAAAATTCCTTTCTACAGCACATTTCCTTCGTTAACCTCAAAATAATATATATATATATATATATATATATATATATATATATATATATATATATATATATATATATATATGAGAATAATGGAGAAAAGAGGCCATAGGAGAGGATTTCCTCCTATGGCGTGGAAAAAATACAAGGTCGACCAATCTTTTCGACGATCGGCCCCCATCATCTTCATCGTTATCATCTAAGATGTGGGTACACCAAATTTCATGCGATTCTACAACTTTTTCACCGTTGATTTAGCAATGTAAAAAGTTCTATTGTCGGTAAACCGTTAATTTTGAACCCACTAAATCAACGGTGAAAAAGTTGTGGAATCACATGAAATTTGGTGTACACACATCTTAAATGATAACGATGATGATGATGGGTGCCGATCGTCGGAAAAAATGGCTGAGGTTGTATTTTTTCCATGCCATAGGAGGAAATCCCCTACTATGGCCTCTTTCCTCCATTAATCTCAATATATATATATATACTACTACTACTACTATTATTATTATTAATTTTTTGAGGTAGACATCTCATCAAATGATAAGCCTTTACCTCAAAAAATAGTTAAAAAATTAGGTTCGATTTTTTCCTCTCCTGACATGACAACTCTCCCATCCATGCCATTTAAAATAATTTGGCTTAGAACGCTCAAATTAGATGAATTTATCTTATATAAAATACTATATTATACATTTTTATTTAATTGTGACTCGGAGATCTAACATTTTCTTTTAATTTCTGGATTTTTTGTGGTTCATTACACAAATTTGGAGGTGTCAGCTCATTTTTTATGATGGCAATTCCCTCTTTTAGGCCACGAATTTATCATTAATTGAAACGGAATGGGACCAATTGGACGTAAGTCAATAACGGATCATAAAACATTATCAGATCTTTCATAAAATAGTCTTTCTGCGTAACCGACCTCGATTTTATAAGAAAAGGTTCTGCTGCCAATGATGAATCTCAAAGTTCTGTTCTGCAAAATCAATGATGATCTACTTAATTTTACAAGAATTTCTCCCATCTTGAAAATGTTACAGGAGACATCCTGCATGCACAGAAAACAGCATGGACTGATCCTAAAAATAATCTCCAGAGTTGGGATCCAACTTTAATCAACCCCTGCACTTGGCTTCATGTCACCTGCAACAACCAAAACTCTCTCTTTAGAGTGTAAGTGTTTATTTGCATATTCTATATCTTGAGCCGACTTTCATTCAATTTGATATGAAACAATTAGTGTTTTATCTTAAATTTTCTAGGAATAGATTACATGAATTCTCTTTCACCACTTAATTTTGGTAAAAAAACATTTCTTTAAAGAGACACCGGTTCTTGGCACATGCCACGCCGTGCCCATAATTAAAACTAGGCTAAATTTCATCTTGATATATACTATGAGTTTTGGTTACTTTCCCTCAAAACTACCACGAACTTCTAAAATAATGCAAAGTATCATGATCTTTTCTTTCTACCCGAAAACTCCTTAATTGATTTAACATGTAATTAATATAAATAAATAAAATAACTAAAATACCCGACATATATCAAATTTAAAAACTGATTTTTTTCCTTCTAAATTTGGTTATTAGTTCAGTCATTTTCTCCTTTTGTTAAGCAAATGTTGACTTTATTAGGGAGTTTGTTAGGGAGTTTATTTAGGTACAAGTAAAGTTCATGATATCTTTACGATATTTTAAAATTTTATGGTAGTTTTGAGAGAAAATGACTAAAATTTATGGTATCAGCCTGAAACTTACTCTTAAAACTATACTATTCTTTTGGTTTATATTAAAGAAGTTTACATGTACTGTTTAAGAATTTAGGAGTTTTTTTTTCCTCTTTCTAATTTTTCATTAAATTGATATTGGGAAAGTCACACGGTGCCCTTGTGTTTGCATTATAACAGCAGACTTGATGTTTTAGGCTTACCTCTCTATGTCCAGCTCTCATTGCTTTCATTAATTAACACCAGTATCTCAATTCATTCACTTTCTAACATCCTTGGGACGACTATTTCTTATCCTTTCATAGAATTTCTACTCATCCGTCTTAATATTTTTATTTCAATGGCATCTCTCTCTCTTTTTCCGATATGTTGTCTTTGAGTTGTGTGACATTCTGGCATATAGAATAAGGTTTGCCTTGGCCATCGTTGAATTTATAACGCGCTGTCTATAATATTAAAAATTAAGTAATATGGTATATTCAATATTTTTATTCTTTAGAATCATATAATTTCTGCAGGGATTTGGGAAATGCAGGCATTTCTGGACCTCTTATTCCACAATTAGGAAGATTAGAAAACCTTCAATACTTGTAAGAATTTTTTCTTTTTTTCTTTTGGCTGCAAATACAACGTATTTATTTATTAGTGAATTATCCTCCATTTTTGTAGGGAGCTTTTCGAAAACAACATAACAGGAAAAATACCTGCTGCGTATGGAAATTTAACTAAGCTAGTGAGCTTGGATCTCTACAACAATTCTTTAAGTGGTCCTATTCCTTCTTCTCTTGGCAATCTCAAGTCTCTGAGATTTTTGTAAGCATTACTCTTAAGGATGATAAATCTTGTTAATTTATAATGTTTACGCTATTTTATCTCAACCAATTAATGTATATTGTAGGCGATTGAACGGAAATAGGTTATCGGGTTTTCTACCAAAATCAATCATCGACCTTGTCGTCTCTGGAAGTATAGAAATATTGTAAGCTCTATATATTTCTTTTTCTATAATTCTTTTAATCAAAATTCTTGTTTAATTTACCTTTTTTTACACTTGTTTTTTTTTTCCTTTTTTCTTTACAGGAATGTTTCAAACAATATCCTAGCAGGGACTAATCACAAGTCGTCACAGCTCCGAGGTCAGATAACAAATCTGAAAATGGTTTCAAAATTTCTCAAAAAGAAATACAAAAAATAATCAGTTTAATATTTTCTTCTAAAAATTTTTTGTTTTCCTTTCTCATGGCCCTTTTTTTTTTTTGATTGATGCAGTTACTTCAATCATCCAAGACCAAAGCTCCAGAACACCACCATCTGATGAAACATAAATTTTATGATTTTTATGTTTTTTGATCGGATTGTTTTTATCATGACTGATTCGGAATAACTCGACTTTCGCTTCTTAAAATAAGATCTGTTGTAAAAGTATCATGAATTTTGTACTCAGAATATTTGAGCTGCAAACTTTGAAATATGTTTTCTTGAAGTAGAAGTACATGATACAAGTTAAAATAAACACCAGCTAGCATAATTCTGTTATTTTTACACATTACTCATACAAGAATTCACAGAAGCAGAATAACCTCTCCCTCTTTATTTTTCCAAAACAAATTAATAGCCATGACTTCAGACTAACAATTTTCTCAGCAACAAAACAATCTTTGATCGAGCGGCATACCCTACATCTTGAACTCCTTCAATTTAACCGGCACTTACGCTTTGTATCACCTGCATGTTGAATATTAGCTTGCCGTAGTCATTATAGGGAAGTGAAGCATTTCCGTCAGAAATTTCGCCAAAATAGTATCCGTCAAATATATTTAGTCCAAACTTTTATGCGGGATTGTAATTGAAAGAAACATGCGGTCATGTTGAGTGATCTAAATATGGGCAGTAGTTGCAGAAATAATTTGGTAAATTTTTCCGTTAGTTGGAAAAAAATAAAGAGCATTTTGTCCCTTGTATCCAACATACCGTGTTACGAATACTTTTGTTGCAAGTGGTTGATACATCAATTATCAAGAGCAATGATACACTGTGAGCCTCCTCCTCGGATGAGGCTGGGGCTGACAGACGAGGAAGAACATCATGGCGATGACAATCACGACAATGATTCCAAGCAAACCATCGTCGTCGTCGGAGCAACATAGCTTTCCCATCTCCTCAAATCACCTCAATCTATAATGCATTCACCTTAAACAGAAGGTTCATGTATAAGGTAAACAAAATAGAAGGTACCTTCTTTCTTCTATCCTATGCCCTCGACTGTCGTCCAATTAGATCCTGCCACGTGTGTAACGGATTGGTAGTTGAATTTGGCAGCGGAAGAGAGAACTCAACAAAAACGTCGGCTTCAATGACTTAAATGTTCTTTGTTCTTATTATCGACATAGTGACAAGAAGTGCAAATAATGGGCAAAACATGTGACTAGTGTCAAAACATTCGTTTATTTTTTTTAATTCAAAACTTCGTAAAAATTGATTGGCTAAAATTGATTTCGTTTGGCGATGAAATGACAACCTAACTAGTTTTCTTGTATTTATTTATTACACAAGCTGGATCTACCGGGGGAAAGAATTCCGATGGGGTAACCTGCTCCTCTTCTGATTAAAACAGTAAAGATAAATGATGTTCAACTCTAAGGCATAGAAACAAATTCGCCTGAAGGAAACAAGATGCTTATAACTTCTCACGACCTACGAAACTACTGTAGGATTTCCTCTCCTACTCTTGGTTCTTACGGATATACAATTTCACGTCCCAATAGTAAGCTTATCCCTCAAAGTTCATAAACAGACATGTTAAAAATACCATGAAGAAAATCGTGTAATCAGTATGGCGAACAGAGATGCAAATAACAGCTATTCTTGTATATAACTGAGGAAAGGTTATGGGTTCAAATGAAAACCGACAGCAGTAAACAATAAAAAGAAAATTATTCGTGGCTCAGATTGTAATAAAGATTTATAAAAACAAGGCAGTGATCCAACTGCTACAGGGAAAAAATATATCACAGCGCACAGCTGATACTGGTCCGATATCGATCAAAGGAAAACTTTGAGATTCGAATATTCAATATATTCAATCACTCTGAAAGAATAAAACAAAGTAGAAGGGAGTCGTGTGAAATTAAGCTACTGCGGCCAGTGGCACCGATCTGTAGCTTGCCCTCTTTGCTGCCCGGACAATATCATCAACCTTCAAGAGTCATTTCAAAACAATCCAATAAATACCATATCTTCTAAATGAGTCAATATGCAACTGAGTTTATTTTAAAATCTGTAATGGTATTTTATAAAACAATTTTCTTAGAATTTTATTTTTAAATAATCATTACATATATGCGGGATGTGTGTGCTTGGACTGGTGCTTTTAAAAGGCTTTGAAGGTAAATGCAATTCCCTATATTATTTCCTTCTTGTAATTTTTTTTCTTTTGACCTAATTGAATTTGGAGTACCTCTACTTATGATTAGGAATTAAGCAAGCCTCTTGCTCTTGTCAATAATTTTCTTTTCCAGGATTTTGGTATTGGTACGAGGGGTTGCGTCATGTCACGTAACTAAACATTGTTGATTTTTTAGGATCAATTATCAAACCGTGCAAATAAACCAAATTGTATCGTACTTTATCCTTGAAATGTGCTTAAATCTACTATATTCTTATGCAAACTCTCTTCCGATAGGGTTTTGCAATTGCTCTTAATTTATAGCCTCACAGAATACCAAGTGGCATCTTCATAGGCAAAAGCAAATTCACTATAAAGGGGCATGTCAGCATGTCCTTTTAAAATAAGCTCATTACGGTTTTATTTGTTGGCATTTAAACTCATCTTACTTTTCATACCTTTTAAATAATCCTTTTACCATGAGCCTAAGAAATATTTTTCATCTCAAACTTATTTTAGGTGTGTTCCGAAACTAGATTACTAACATTTAACTGAACATACCAAGAAATATAATAAAACGTTGTTAAGGAACATTGTGAATATTTCTACGCACGACTCACCTGTGGTACAGCTAGCCTCTCAAGGTTAGCAGCATAAGGCATGGGAACATCAGCTCCGGCAATCCTCTCCACCGGAGCATCAAGGTATCCAAAACTTTCTTCTATTACAGATGCACTGTTTATCAAATGGATCCCAATGTCAAAACAATTTTTAAACTGGTAAAAAGAATTTGGAAAAATAAAAGAAACTGATCCATGGCCCTAGCAAGAGAAACTAACCAGATTTCAGCACCCACGCCATGTTGTGGAAAGCCTTCTTCAACAGTCACCAATCTGTTGGTTTTCCTAACAGAAGCATTGATTGTGGCTCTGTCTAGTGGTCTTATGGAGCGAAGATTTATAACCTGTGAATTTTCAGGGTTAAGTGGAGGGAGGGGCGGGGGGGGGGGAGGAATTCCGATTAACATCGGAGAATGATTTTTATTAGGAGCACTTGTATTTTTACCTCGGCGCTGATTCCTTCCTTTGAAAGCAACTCTGCAGCCTGATACATGATCACAAGGGAATCAAACATATAAAAAGACAACACAGAGCAAGCAGCCAATGTATATTGCAGGCAAAACAGAAATAAAATAGAGATGAAGAAATTAACAAAAAAGCAAAGACTTTTAGCAAGGAATTGCCTAGGCATTGTGGTTCATATCATTAAGGGAAAGTTATTTGCCAAATATCTTGGTTCAGTTTACTTATTACATTTTTCATGCTTAACCTTTACGGATATCTTGGCCCCATAATGCCCTAGATTCTCCAATCCCTTTAGTCCTATTTTTAGCTTCCATTACCGAACAACAGAATTTCCAGCAGTCTCTTATTAAGAATAGCAGACTGACATATAGGCTTATAGCAATAACTAGAGTACAGAAAGATGCCATTAAACTTTAAGACACTTTTTTCCTCATTTACAGGCATGCAAAAAAAGTATTGGATATGCAACTTCCAACATAAACCACTACCAATTCTTAATGTTTCAACCAATTGCATCCTAAATAATGCCAAGTATTTGTTTTGATTGAGCCTAGGCCAAATAAATTAAATCCAAAGCCTGGCTGCCTATATGTGAAAAGTCATGAAAAAAGTTTTGTATTGTAGCAGCTCCCAACTACACCAACCTATTTGTCTTTGCAATCATAAAGGAGCACTCTCTTGAAATTTTAATATCAAAGTTTGGTTCTGATGGTTGCTGCATGTGTCTAACTTCCTTGAGGCTCATTTCTAATCATTATTACAGATGATGGCATACACGAGAGATTAATCTAATCCACCAAGACACTAAGTGAAAAGCATTGTACTTAAGGAGAGTGAAATATACAAAATGGAACAATTCTTGCCACCCATAATCAAGCGTATTTGCAATTAAAAGCATAAAGCAAGATGTTTCATTTTATCACATACCTGAAGCGCATAGCCAACCATTTTTGAGAAAGCGGTGATTGTCACATCCTTTCCTTCTCGTTCTATCTGTCAATCCTTGATATTAGGTACAAGAAATACAACAAATAACAAGACAGACATTTAAAACAAAAGCTTACCTTGGCTTTTCCTATGGGAAGGCAAAAACTGGAATCAAGAACTTCTGCGGATACAGGAAATGATTCTCCATATCTGAAAAGTATAATGTAAATCGGCTAATCAAAAGTCTGCCTAAATATATTCTTTGTGGATAACATAATTTAGACATGATATAAAACAACATACAGAAGTTCATTTTCGAGAAAAACAACCGGATCAGGATCCCGGATAGCAGCTTTAAGCAAACCACGAGCATCTTCAGATGAATAAGGACACAGCACTTTCAACCCAGGACAAGCTGCATACCAGGCTGCATAACACTGGAAATAATCTAGGTATAAATACTTCATCCTTTTTACCTTTTTACTAATATCTGATGAAGAGATTAGACTGTATAAAATGAGTTTGTATTCATCTATAGAAATCTAGAGTAAGCAAATAAAATCTAGCAAAATCAAGAAAGCATGCTATGGATTTGAAATGAGAATTGGATACAGTAGCAATGCAAAATCAAAGATGCTGTACAGGAAAAATAACTAAATAAGTTGAAGTTATAATCAGATATCAGTTTGCACCAACCAACAGCTGAAGTCATGTCTTATGCAATATGTACTGTATATTGTTTTTCTTATATATCATATATCATATCTTATAAGATATGATGTTCGCTTGTGCAATAGCTAAGCATTTAAGCATATAAGTATATATTTCATAAAATATGATTGAATTAGCAATATAAAACAATCGATAAGAAGAAATATAATGTTTAGTAAAGCACTTGTCACACAAATGACACAATAAACATATATGAACACACAAGTTACTTGAATCTACAAAAGTCATGTGAACAGTCATAATAAATGCGTCAAGAGAATTTAGGTATTCTAGAATGAAGCACAACCCAAAGAAGATGACCAGAATGATTTTGAGATGAATATATGTATTTTTTGTAAACATAAAGTGGTTTTATTTGTATCTCACTAAAATAATTCGTAAACAAAGCAAGGGTAGGAGAAAGAAATTGGGGAGTTCTCATGAAGGGTAGCAGATCTCATGGAGGAGCTCCCTTGAGGGGTTGTCATGGAGGGCAATAGATCTCGTGGAGGAGATCTCGTGGTGAAGCAAGGCGAGGCATCGAAAGAGATACTTGTGTGAAGGAGGCGTCAAAGGGGAAATATCGCAAGGGAGACGTAAAAGGCGGAAACTAGGGCTTTCAAAAAGAAATCTTGTGTATCTTTATATATTATTGGCTAATAACCTTTGAAAGCCGACCCGATAAAATGCGGACTCAACCCAATTTTGTATCGCAATTTGTATTTTCGTATCGTAATCGCAAATCGTGGGATATTAACAAGTATGATCTTATGCTAGGAAGCATAGACACTTCTATTTGCTCGTTGTGTCCGTATCAGACACTCGGACACTTCGCCCAATCACGTGTCCGACACGTTTGGAACGTGTCCACGTTTGACGTGTATGACACATCTTCATAACATAAAGCGTTGAAAAATAAGAATGTGTATATGTGTGAACTTTGATATCTTTGAGGGTACAAAAATATTAAATCTCTCTTCAGACTATATCTAAAAGTAAAGGTTCAAATTGATTCAAATAATGAAGTCGGGCCTATGTCAGTCGGCTCTGATTAAAAAGGGTTTATATTTTATTTGTTTCAACTTTAAGGATTGTAGTCTCGTGCATTTATTTAGTTTCATGCATATATACATGCTCGTTTGTGCTCAAGAATACATATAGTTATTGATGAAAGATGTAACCTTAAATTTAATTTACATTGTATTTAATGTTATACTGGTACATGTTTTTTTATCAAAGTTATTTATATACTGTTTAATACATACATGATTAAATATATAAAATAATATAGCCTTGTCCCTGTGTCCTTTTTACAAATTTGTTGTTTCCCATATCCGTGTTCGTGTCCATACTCGTGCTCGTGTCTGTATCGATGTTTCATAGGTCTTATGTCAAGAAAAACGACAGCCGGATCCAAGAAATCTAGAAAGAAGTTTAGATACATTAAACAAAGAACTGACAATGTAATTAGCGGTAAAAATGACAATGCATTCAAGGTCACATGGCAATCATGCTGCTTCACTATAGCTATTACATCTTCAGATTGCATCCCTAGCTAATAGGATAAAATAATGGTGGAACAAGACACTCTGCCGACGATTCCCATTCTGGATATGCATCAAAACTCAGAAATGGAGATGACTTATAAAATCAACTAAATGATTATATTTTTCGCTTCCCTTCTTGGACAACAAAAAGTATACTGTCGCAATAACGAGTTTGACCACATGAGGGCATAACAGGAATTTAAAAGACAGCAAGGAAGCATGGCATATAATTTTAAAAAAACAATTTTCAGACAACGGATGTACCTGTGAATGTTGAGCACCAACACCAGCGGCAGCACCATTAGGTCCTCTGAAAACAATAGGAACAGATATTTGACCTGCTGACATGTAGTTTGACTTTGCAGCAGAATTGATAATATGGTCAATTGCCTGTCATGTATCAGACAAGTAAATCAAGCATTAGAACAAGTAAACAGTTTAATTCAGGGGGAAAGCTGGAACAAAATTAATAAGTAAGCTGGAGACATGGATATTGGCTAGTGACATATACTTCGTTCAACTGGTGCAACATTGCAGACGGATTAGGAAGTTTGTAATTTAAAATCATGTGGAGATGAATTCATAGAGACATATTGATGAACTCACGAAGACACATGCAAGTATTATGACGTTTGTATGTTCCAACAGTTTCTTGTTTGTGTTTGCAATGTATTGATATTTCGTATAAAAATAAATATGGTAGCCATTAAATCAACTAGAGAGAGAAAACTTTCAGCTTCAAATAAGCAAAGCTCTATATAAGTAATTCAAGTACTCAATTAATACCTTTAACATAAGAGATAAACACAAATTTCACTAAAACAATTACTATTTATGTGGCAAATCGTATCTAATTAAAAAAAGAATCTGACCTGCATAGAGAAGTTAAATGTCATAAACTCAATAACAGGTCGAAGACCATAATATGCTGCTCCAACTCCAATTCCAGTAAAACCAGCCTGCAAGGTAAAGAGAACACATCTGCTTAAAATCATAGAAGAAGAACCAGAAAAGGAAAAAGAAACTTGCAAGCAGTAAAATATAAAGATATGAAGCCAAATATCAATATACTAAATGACCTATTCTTTTTTGCAAAATTCTTTTAACTTTTTGGGGATAGTAAAGTAACCTCAGTGATTGGAGTGTCAAGAACTCTCTCAGGACCATACTTATCAAGTAGGCCCTTGGTAATCTACATAAATAAAAGATTAAGAATTAGTTAATGCAAGCGGAAAGAGAACATTATCAACAAAATAAAAATGGTAGCAAGACTATGGTTATCCTGAGCAGCTAACCTTGTATGCACCTTGGTACTCTCCAACCTGCATAAAGGACAGTTCATCAGAAGAAATAAAGTAAATGAAGAAAATATTTTGAGAATTTCTTCCTTTGCTTCATAGTACCTCTTCACCCATCAAGAAAACTTTTGGGTCCGCAGACATCTCCTCATCAAGGGCAGAGTTCAGAGCGTCACGCACCGTCATCTACAAGATCAAACAATTTCACTGGTTAGAAACTAAGAATTTATTGATCCAAGGGACGTAATAAACATTGTTACACCTAGGTTTTTATTTACCATCAATTTAACCTATCTCCTTGCTCTTCTCATAGCCTTGTTGAGAATATATTCAAATATTAAGTCTGTCTCTAATTCTACATGATCTATGATTATAATCTTCTTTCCACTTTACTACTTTGAAGAATATTTCGTCTTGGGTCTCACCAACTTATAATTAATCAGTTAATTCAGTTCATACTGAATATGGATAGAAAGTTTTTCTCAGATTTTGCGGCTTCTGCAACTACATCATTTAGCTCTCTTAACAGCCATTTACTTTACAACATTAGCAATCATCAGATCCCTTTTTTTACCATCACAACTCTGTGAATACTATGCTTAAATGCCTTCATTGCCTGTTCCAAACTATGGTAGATGGCAAGGATTGTGTTATATAGCCAACAACCACCATACTACACAATTGAATGTCTATGAGATGAAGCGGTCTTGAAATGTTTGGAATAAAGGCTTATTGCTGCTGCTGCTGCTGCTGCAAATCTACCCATATAAGTCATGTTGCTCCACAATTCCTACCACTCTTAAGAGATGCAGAGAACAGTCTTCTTGCATATGACAGAACCATTTAAACAAATCTCGTCATTGTTGGAAATTAAAGCTATCTCTTGCTTCTTACAACTCATTCACTCACAGAATTGTTAAACAAGGTTTAACAGGAAGATTAATTAGAACTTGTGGCTAGCAACCGCATTGGATAGTATCAAGGGTCGAATGAGCTCATAATTGGCAGTATATAAAATATGCAGGTAAAAAACCATTTTACTAGCACACATACGATGTGCATTATGTACCAAATATACAAACAAAATGAACAAAATCTCAATATCTGCTTATTAAAGACCTAGATTTGTCTAACTTCCTATCTACATATATTTCTTCCATCTCTTCTCCCAAAAAAAAAAAAATTCCTCATGTTTTTGGACACTCATACATATAAGAGTTTATTTGTGTAGTTCCACGTAATCCGATAATACGGTGTATAATCAGTTTATGTGTTATGTGTTGACCCAACAAATAGAGAATGAATAAGTGTATGACAACATGGTCTCTCATGCTTCTAAACGGTCAATTCAGCTCTTGTTTTCTTGAAAGTCTTGCTCACAAAAGCATAACTAATCATATACTTATATTGTAAGTTCCACGTATTATTTAGATCGCATGGTCCTCCAAAAGTGCTTCTTCAATATAGTCATCCACTTTGATTGTAGGAACAATATAGTCCTTGAATTCACCTTCAAGGTAGAGGATTGATACTAAATAGCCAAAATGGTCGCTTAAAAGTATTTCTCAGCCACTGATAAGAATAGATGAATATGATTGCGGTTGACCACCGCTAATCATCTGCAATGCCGCAGCTACAAATGGGGTAACTAGGGTAATTAGGGCGCCACTTGTGGGACCCACCTCCATTTGCTAACGGCTGCAGCTACATTAAAAGCTGATAAGAATTATGTCCTCATTTTTTGTACTGGTTTTGCCAAAACTATATAGCATGTACTTTGTTTCCATCCTTCTTCATAGATTACAAAGCTTTTCTCACTTTGCACTTAAAAAGCATCCATTATGTGATCTCAAAATGCAATATCATCAATACATAGCATGCACTCAGTCTCACTACGGGGTCTCAACTAACTTCACCAAAATCGTGCTAATAATCATATCTTTAACTCTTTAAGTCCCATTCCAAGCCTAGATAAGCGAGGACGGTTGGTTTAGGTAAGCCTAAAGCGAGCAAAACTTAGCTAATTGAATCTTTCGAAGCTCAACTACAAGGGCAAAATCCTGTAAGCATTTCATCTTCTTCTTTTTTAGGTTGAAGCTCAAATTTGATACCTCTTTTGCAGCGGCAGAGTAGAACTTGGGTAAAAAGGATGTTGCAGGACGAATCCTTTCCAACCCTTGCCCTATCACCTGAAAAAAAGATAAACTTTTTCTTTAAAAAATAAACAAACTACAAACAACAAGCAGTTTTGCTACTTCAAATTTCACAAAATAAATAACTTTATAATCAATCACCATTACCGATGAAGTGAGGACAGATCGCTTAACGAGTCCCAACATCGTTCCTATCAATCGATCAGCAAATTCTTTGGGATTCGAAACTGAGATCGGATCCCAAATGATATTAATAAAAGAGATCAGCGTTTGAAAACACAACTAAGAGACAGAAGAAGGGGATAATAAAAACCCTAATTTTGCCCCAAAAAGCGCGAATCGTCGAATGAGGAATGAAGACCGCGACCTGTATGTGAGACCTTTATTGCGTTCCAAAATGGAGGCGGAAAGCTGCCACGAGTTGCCTCTATCGCAATTCTGGACTTTGATTTTTGCCAGATATTATTTCTTTTTGGCTTTTCTAATCTGCCACCTCAAAAACATGGTATTTCCAAAACTCAACCCACAAAATCCCTAATTCTATATATCATCCCAAAAAATATCCGTTAAAAAAACACATCTTGTTATCCTTTTCCGTCTGATCTTAAGCTAAGGTTAGTTGGGCTTAACTAGATTTAAGATCAGTCCAAAAAGGAAAAAAGAAAAAAGAATACCTTTCGTTCCTTCCAACCATCTCAAGTTCTTCTTTATTTTTTCTCTCTTAAGTTTCTCTGATCCGATCTTCTAAAAAATCATAAAAATCCATTTTTGGTTCCCATTTTGGACTTCAAAGTAGAATCATACGAAGGAAGCAAGTAGAATCATACGAAGGATGCAACAAGCAACGCCAAAGAATTCACATACGCTCCATTCTCATTCTCAACTGCTCGTATTAGATTGAAATAATCTTTTTTTAAGTATAATTTTGGTGATAATTAGTGTGAATTCTTTAGGATTTGGAAAGTGGAATGTTAAAAACTTTATCTTCGATGCCGAGAAATATTCCCTATACCAAATTATAAGAATTCGGCTAAGTGGAAAAGATCTAATTTTTCATGTAATTGAAAATCCTAATTTTTAATTTATTGCAATATCTTGAACCCTAGCCTCTTTAGAACATTCGGGAGAAAGAAGACATGGAATAATTGAACTTTTCTTCTGTCACGTCCCGCTTCCCAAAATACGGAATACAATGGGCGACTAGATCAACCATTCTCATACGGTTAAGAAATAAACCCGATGCAGTCACACTTCAGTTTCTGTTATTACATGGTAATCAGTAAACACGGTACAAAAGTAAAGGAAATCACAATTCACCGCTTTATTATGTTTAATCAAAAGAGTTCAAGATACTATTATTCGTATGAAAGAAACAACTAACCAAGAAAATAACAAAGTCTTTATTGCAAGCAGAAGGCGTTAACGCTAGTGTCGCGGTCTAAATGTAATATTTCAGAAATATAAAATATTATTTTTGGAATTTAAATAATAAAATAATATATTTCACGAAAACTATTCGATTACGAATTGGGGTTTTCGTAAAATGGTATAATTATATACCAATATTTAAAAAATAATTGGACATTAATATGAATTATTAATTATAAAGATATTTATTGAATTTGGACATTTTATAAATAATTATGCAATTATTTATATGCAAGTTTATATTAAGCTTGATTAGTGTACTAATCATGAGCAGGCCAAATCCAACTTCTTGATAATCATGGCCGGTGTACCATGACATATTATATTTTGTTGCATTGTTTCAATTGCATTTGTAGACTTTGGTTTTATTTAAATAAGAGAGAGAAAAGAAAAGAAAAAAGAAGAAAAAAAGATGTTGTGTGAGCAGGGGGCAAATGATGATAAGGGGCATAGACAAGAGAGAGAAAGAGGGTGTATGCATGGCTCCCATCTCTTCATTCTTCACTTCATCTTTTTTCTTCAACTCCTTCATCGCCATTTCCTCCTCTTTCCTCCACCTCACTACCCATGATAATCATCGCCAAAACCTCATCAAAACCCATGGCTTCTTTCACTAAAAATGACCACCACCTCATCCTACACCCTTTGGTGAGATCAAGTTAGAACTTTGAGCATTTTAGAGCATCTAGGGTTTTTCTTGAGATACTTCCAAGAGGTAAAACCTTCACCATCCTTCATATTATTTAATTCTTTCATCTCCTAGTTAAGTTTAGAGTTTGATTAAGTGAGATTAGTGATCTTGGAAATTCCTAGAATGTATTTAGTGGATGAATGGACTTATAAAGATGTAATCGAGCTTTAGTTGATGACTACAAACCTTTAGTGGTGATATTTTGGCCAGACTTGAGACTAGAACCTTAAAAACACGAACTTAGAATTTTCGCGACATCGGTTTTTGACAGTTTGTGATGGTTATATGGAATCTATTATGACCCGAGAGCCCCATAAAATAAGTTCCCATCACAGTGAGACGAGCAGGCAACTAGGAATTTTCCTTAGAAACCCGAGCCCCTATACCTTTGTTGTGGCCGCAGATTTATTCATTGTGGCCGCAATTTGCGGCCACATTATGGTGGATTTCGTTGATTTTTGGTCCATGGTTCCCTTATGTGATATTTAGACCTACCTTATATGCAAAATGCCCTAATTTAACCTAGGGTAGAATCTGGGAGTGATTTTCTAAGTTGTTGGTTTCAAGTTTCCTAATTTCTGAAGACTTGGTTTTGGTAATTGAGTTTGGACTTGATCGTTGGACGTTCGTACGTTAACGATGGGGGTTATTTGGTTGTTCTTGCATGCGCAGGCTATAGCTTCTAACCTATGAGCACTTCATGTGCCGTATCGGTTTTCGGACTTGATTTTAATGTCGTTACAATGTGTATTGACTTGTACGTACCTTCGCATAGACTTCCGAGACGACGAAGGAGATCAAGATGTTCATCGATTTCGACTGAGCAAGGATATTGCAGGTGAGTAGATCTATATCTATGGAGTAAGTCGGGTAGATGGCGTATAGCACCCCGCAACCATTGAAATGGAGAGTCGATATGTAGAATATAATTTGGAGAAACCTATGCTATGAACTTACAGATAAGATCAAAAGATTTAGTATGAGATGATATTGCTGAGATTGTTTAGCACCCTCACTAGGTTTTGACAAGCATCAAACATGCAACATTAATATTTTTAGGGAGCTAACCAAACCTAATCTAGAATCGAACTAGAGTATTAGGGTAACAAAAAGAAAGTTTCACAAACTAGCAAGTGTCTAACACTAATAGGGGAGAAATACAACCTTTCCTTTTAATTTTCTTCACTCACTTTTGAGGAGCTAGAAAGCTTGGAGGAGGAAGAAGGAGGAGAATGGCTTAGCTTGAGCTCATATGAGAATTCTTTTTAAAATAATAAGAATAATAGAAAAGAGAGAGTCACACTCATCCTTAACCATGGCTACAAAATATCTAGATATTGTTGATGTTAGGTTAAATGACAAATAGAAATGAAACCATGGTTAATTAGGATATTTTAAGAAGTATGTAGAAGAACAAAATCAACCATGGTTTAATTTCCTTTTTTCATTTAACTTAATAATCAAAAATACCTAAATTGTTTCCATGTGAGTCTTACATAGCCATCCCATCAACCATGACACATGTATGCAAACATGTGTGCATTCATATCAATATGCATATATACATTCATGCATACATCATAAAGAAAAGGTTTTAAATAAACGAGCTAATGGTCATAAATATTAAATCAACACTTGATTTAATAAACCGGTCATATCTCATACGACCTGACCAATAGAAAACGCCAGAGTAAAATGCGGTATCATATACTCGCATTTAATCAAGCTCCCGCGCATATCCCCATATGCACCGCACATCGTTTCGCCTGAGCTAGGAAACCCCTCTGTGGGACTCTAAGACTCGTCAATACGCTAGCAATAGGCAGTGATCATATCACATACCCATAAACCGTCAGTGGCACTAGCTTTACGTAACGGCTCCCAGGTATTGAGCGAACAGAAGAAAAACAAGCGAACCTGTCAAAACTCACGTCGAGCCAACTGGCTACACTTACCATACAGTCCGGTCTCTTCGTCATATATGCTGCATATCGAGTCTAGACATGGTGTCGTCAACCCTAATAACTCAATAAGTTATGCCTGTATGTGGCCTATAACGGATGGAGAAACTACCGATGACACCTATCAGTAAATCACTTCAGCCCTGGCCAGGGACTTTCTGTTATAGCCAATCGAGCATAGCGCAACATCAATCCCCGATATCGGGAGAGACGAAACCCCTCTTATCGCTCATTGCCTCCATGTGCCTCGGGACTGTACCCAAAATCCACCTATTTACACGACTCAATAGAGTCGTGGTAGGGTGGAAATCAAAGTACAGTGGGAGCACACACAAGACTCTATGATGATCTCGGGTCTACAGACTAATCTGTCCCAATGTCGCCTGAGAACTGCTATCCGACGATAGATATAATACCATATAGGAGTTCTCAGCGAGTCCGTTCAGTGTACCAGTCTCCACTGAGCACCCGTATACAATTTTTGATATCAAACACAAATGGATATGGGATCATCTATCGCCCACCATATGGGACCAGAAACGTATACGCTAGTCTACTCTGGAATATCGATGCCCCATCTCGATACACCCACGACTAGGAACATTTTAAGGATATGCTTATAAACTACACATGTCCCACTAGTATGGTCTGCATCATAATAACAGTAGTCAACCAAATATCCTAAGGGCTTTATCAACATGTACCAAATGAGTAATATGCATGATCAAGTGAACATGTCAAGATAAAGAGCAACCAGATAGCATACTATCATGTCGAGCAAGAATGTCCTCTGAATACACACACACACACACACACACACACACACACACACACACATACCGATATATCCACTATCAAATAATGGCCTCTAGGGTATACATATATCCAACAATCTCCCACTTGCACTAAGGCCAATTATTGGCGTATCTCATACCCAACATCTCAAAAAGCCGCTCATGTTGCGGCTGAGGGAGGCCTTGGTGAGTGGATCCGCGGTGTTATTCTTTGTATCTACTCTCCGAATCTTGATCTCACGGCGATCAACTATCTCCCGGATCAAATGATATCGCCTCAGGATGTGTCTGGACCGCTGATGGGACCTGGGCTCTTTGGCCAACGCCGCAGCCCCATTATTATCACAATACAATGGTATTGGATCAATAATGGTTGGAACTACTCCTAGCTTCGAGATGAACTTCCTCATCCAGACGGCTTCCTTGGCAGTATCATTTGCAGCAATATACTTAGCTTCCATCGTGGAGTCTGCAACGGTATCCTGTTTGGAACTTTTCCAATATATCGCCCTTCCATTGAGGGTAAATACAAACCCTGAGACAGATTTGTTGTCATCCTTATCACTCTGGAAGCTCGAATCGGTAAAGGCCTCTATTTGGAGATCCCCATTACCATATACCAAGAACATTTCTTTAGTCCTTCGTAAGTACTTAAGAATGTTCTTCACAGCTGTCCAGTGATTCTCTCCTGTGTTGGATTGATATCTGCTTACTACACCCAGTGCATAAGCTACATCAGGGCGAGTACATAACATCACATACATTATAGATCCTACGGCTAAAGCATAGGGTATAACGCTCATGCAAGCTCTCTCTTCATCAGTATTTGGGCAAAAGTCCTTGGAGAGAGTGACTCCATGAAAAGCGGGTAAAACACGCCGCTTGGAGTCTTCCATACTAAACCTCTTTAATGTACCTGATTTGGGACAATCCCAACAACCTATTAGATCTATCCCTATAGATCTTAATGCCCAATATGTACGAGGCATCACCCAGGTCCTTCATGAAGAACCTCTGTGATAAGAACAATTTGACCGATTGTAGCATAGGAACATCGTTTCCTATAAGAACAATGTCATCCACGTACAATACGAGGAATATGACAGTACTCCCTATAATCTTCTTATAAATACAAGGTTCATCTGGATTTTTGACGAAATAAAACTCTTTGATCGCATCATCAAAACAGATGTTCCAACTCCGTGATGCCTGCTTTAATTTATAAATGAATATAAGCAATCTACATGCTTTCCCGCTGCTCCCACTATCAATGAAGCCCTCTGGCTGATCTATATAAACGCACTCTTCTAAATCACCATTTAGAAATGCAGTTTTAACGTCCATCTGCTAGATTTCATAGTCGTAGTGAGCAGCAATAACAAGTAGGATCCGAATGGATTTATGCATGTCTATAAGAGAAAAGGTTTCATCATAGTCCAGTCATGGCTTTTGACGAAATCCTTTCGCCACAAGCCTTGCCTTATAGGTCTCCACCTGTCCGTCTACACCGATCTTTCTCTTAAAAATCCATTTGCACCCTATGGGTTTTACCCCAAAGGGTACAACTTCCAAAGTCCATACTTTGTTGGTGTACATAGACTCTATTTCGGATCTCATGGCATCCAGCCACTTCACAGAGTCACCACTCGTGATAGCTTGCTGAAAACTAATAGGGTCATCATCATCCATGATGCAATCTTCTTTATCGCCATCAATGAGGAAACCATAGTATCTCTCCGGTGGGCGAGAAGTCCTACTAGATCTACGGAACGGCCGAGGTTCATAAGATTCTGTTGTAACATCAGGTTCAACCAAGTCGTCATTTGTAACTTGTGTCTCTAGAACTTCTTCTAGTTCTACCGCATTGCCATCAGTATATTTGAAAAAATTTCATTTTCTAAAAATGTGGCATACTGAGAAACAAACACTCTTTGTTCCTCCTTGTGGTAGAAAAGATATCCAAAGGAATGTTTTGGATATCCCATAAATATACACTTAACCGATCGTGTCTCGAGTTTGTCTGGATTCTGCTTTTTGACAAAAGCCGGACAACTCCAAATCTTAACTCGTTTAAGAGATGGTCACTTCTCATACCATATCTCATATGGAGTGGTAGACACGGTCTTGGTTGGACCCTGTTCAACAGATATGCTGCAGTCTCTAATGCATGCCCCAAAAGGAGAGAGGTAACTCGGCATCACTCATCATGGATCGCACCATATCTAATAGGGTACGATTTCACCACTCTGACACACCGTTGTGCTGTGGTGTGTAAGGGGGAGTGAGCTGAGAGAGAATCCCATTCTCTTTTAGGAAGTCCGAAAACTGCGTACTGAGATACTCTCCACATCGATCTGATCGAAGTTTCTTGAAACTCAAACCTGTTTGTTTTTCTACTTCAAGTTTGTACTCTTTGAATTTCTCGAAAGCTTCAGACTTATACTTTAATAAAAACACATGACCGAATTTTGAGAAATCACCAGTAAAAGTTACGAAGTAAGAAAAACCGTCTCTCGCGTGTGTAGACATTGGCCCGCATACATCACTATGTATGAGGCCCAAGAGTTCTGCAGCTCTTTCTCCGTGTCCAGTAAACGGAGTTTTGGTCATCTTGTAGAGTTCCTAGGCATACTAATGAAGTCTCACAAGTGATCAAACATGCCCAATTGAAATTTTACATGTGCCAAGAAAACCTAATACGGATCGTTAACTAGATATATAGGCGATGCAAGCAAGTAAACGGAAATATAACTAAAGGAAAGGGGCTACAACCTTTGTAGATCCGGTCCTCTGCCTCCTAGGCTCCGCGATGAAGTATTCTCGCTGTATAAATCGGATCTTGGGCTCTAGCGTCGGCTTCATTGGAGAAAAAGCGGGCTAGCTCATCGACGACGATGCCGAAGATGATCTACGTTGAGGCATCGCTAGATCAAGCTCCAACTTCACCAAGTCAAGAAAACTTGTGAAGGAAACACCCTATACTACTTGGCAAGAGGTAGAGGATGAAGAAATAGGAAGTGGGTAGACTTTAGTTTTGGATTTCTCACACTTTTTCATCAATCACCATTGATGTAGCTAGCTTTCTTCTCATGAAAGAAGAAGATGAAGAAGAAAAAGAAGATATGATAAGTTATTTTAAAAAGAAAAATAAAATGAATACTTATCATAATCTTACCCTTGGTTAAGTGTAGAGAATCAACTAGGGTTAGTGAATGGTTAGGTTTTGTAGATGAAGACAAAATGGTCAAAGCTTCTTGAAGCTTCAAAGAAAAGAACAAAATAATCAACCATTTTATTTTCTTTCCAAATGAAGAATGAATAAATAAATAAATAGTCAATAAATACAAAACCCTAACCATTACACAACCATGGTTTAATCATACACTTAACTAAGTATGCATGTATCATCAAACATGATACAATCATGTGCATAAAAATATATCACATATACAACTTGCACAATTCAAGTGAGAAAATCCATTTAAAGTGAACCAATACTAGTTAATGCAAAGTAATATATCAAATACATAATTATACATTAAATCATTAAATCAACACTTGAATTAACGATCCGGTCATATCGTATATAACCGACTAGTATCCAATGTATCGGCTAATCGAATCAATCCTTGATTCGATAACTAGGTTATATCGCATACAACCAAGAGATACATTCATCGCGAGAATGGTGTTCCCCTCCGAAAGACGGCGCGACATGGGCGTCTCGCCTGAGATTCGGGGCAAATGCTAATTGGTGCTATCCGTCCACCTCTCCGAAGATGCCAAGTTGATTTATGGCACCATGTATCGAAGGTTTAGACGGATGCGTCCGATGTAGCAGACTTCGTCAGATTCCCCCTCGTTTGAGGGATTTTTGATTGTGGGGACGCTCTTCCCTGCAGGCGCAAGCCCCTGCAGTTAATTACGCTACCCCATTGCGGTAACAACTTTCTCCTTCTCCAGATGGTCACTTCGTGTCGTGGGTGTTTGTTTTGTATTTTGTTGCCCGTGGATTGTTTACGGAGACTGAGTTATGTCGTCGCCCGTAGGGCGTGGACTAGTCCAAATCCGTATTATCTTAGATTTGGGTTTGGGGGTTTGGTTTGAGGATACATCAGCCGTACTCGAGGCTAAGATCAACTCAAACATTTGTTAAGGATACGTTAGTCTAACTTTGAGACTAAGATCAACTTAACGGGATCGTTTAGATCCGACAAAAGAGCGTTTAGGCTCTAATGTTCCAGTTTAGGGACATAGTGGTCCATCGTATGTATGGCCGTCGGGACCCGTCACCTCTCTGACAACGTTGAAGGATTACAACGACGGATGTCAGAGGAGCTCAGAGATGTACCCTCAAGCCAGAGTTAATTGGGGGGATTCATAGTCCAGTCTGTTTGAAGGTTTAAGGATACGTTAGCCATGTTTGAGGCTAAGATCAACTTAAACGGGATCGTTTAGATCCGACAAAAGAGCATACAGGGCTCTATTGTTCTAGTTTAAGGACATTGCGGTCCATGGGTAGTTTAAGGACATTGCGGTCCATGGGTAGTTTAAGGACATTGCGGTCCATTGTTAGTTTTAAGACATCTCGGTCAAGGTTAAGGACGTCGTAGTCCATGGGTTTAAGGACCCCACAGTCCGGTATGTGCTCTGGATGCTTCACACGGGTTCACTGCCGCGCTTAGCGAGGACCAGGCTCCGCTCTGGATTCTTCACACGGGTTCACTGCCGTACTCTGCGAGGACCAGGATCCGCTCTGGACGTTTTCCACGGGGTCAAAGAGTGACATTATCCGCGTTCCACGTAACCAGGAATTTTGCATTAGGCACGGGTTTAAGGACCCCGCAGTCCATATCAATGTGTGGTCGTCGGGACCCGTCACCTCTTTGAAGACATTGAAGGATTACAATGCCAAATATCAAAGGAGTGAAGAGATGTACCCTAGAACCGGAGTGGATTGAATAGTCCTTGGCCCAATTTGGGATCAAGACCAATTAATTATGTTATGAGCCCATTGGCCCAGTTGATTACGAATTGAGGACTTATGGCCAGCTTGGGCTAAGTCCAATCAGGAGAGGCCTTGCCTCTATCCATTTAGGCCAATTGGGCCAAAGCCTAGTGTTAAACACTACAGAGCAGTCAGTGTTGAACACTGGGAATGAGGTTGACAAGTTAGTGTTTAACACTAAGAGATAATTGGTGTTAAACACCAGCAACAAGGCTTTTCAAATTAGTGTTAAACACTAAAACAGATCAGTGTTGAACACTGCAAATAAAGCTTTTTGATTAGTGTTGAATACTAAGGCCCAACAGTGTTTTAACACTGGGTTCGAGAGTTTTAATTTAGTGTTAAACACTAAGGCAAGAGGGGTCACGTGGCAGCACGTGAGAGCGCCCTCCCTTTATTTATTCTGCTGAGATTATCGCGTCTTTCAGAGCCTCACGTGCCATCACGTGATGGGTATTCAAATGCCTATATGTTAGAGCTTCTGCCGAGGGTCACGTGGGTCACAAGGGGTGCTGCCTCAAAGGGGCTTTCTGTAGATCTCTTGGGGGGGTCACGTGGTGACACGTGACCCTGCCTCTATGTATGTTGTTTTAGAGGATCTGTTAATCTTTCCCAGGAATTAAATTCCTCGTAGGGTTAAACCCTGACAGTAATTTCAGAGGAATTAAATTCCTACTTCCTTTCGAAGGTTTATATTCTGAATAGAGTTGGACTCTGAATTTTCTGCAGGAATTAAATTTCTTGTTCATGTGAAGAATCAAATAGGGTTAAACCCTAACAAAAGCTTTTTAGGGAATTCGAACTTCCGTCCTCTGTTAAATTATGATTAAAGGAATTAAATTCCCGCTGTTTCAACAGAACTAGGTTCTTAATTAGGGTTAAACCCTGTCTCTTTTTGTTCTGAAGGAATTAAATTCCCATGATACAGGGTCAAGCCCTAATTTTATTTTAAAGGAATTAAATTCCTATAGTTCTGTGAGAATTAAATTCTCGTGCTTGCATTCCTTCTCTATGTTTTGGATCTGCATGGCAGGATCTCAACCCATTGAGAATTAAATTCTCAACCTCAAGGGGAGATGTGCACTTTGCAGATCCTCTATCAAAGAGAGAAGAAATATGTTCTTCTGTTTTATATATCAGAGTTAAACTCTGTTGAGAATTAAATTCTCTTTTTCTTTCAAGGAGCTTTTCCCTTTCTTACCTAGGGTTTTTGCAGAAGATCCAAGTTTTTCCAAGTATCGAAGCTCTCTTCTTTCTCCTTTTCTCTCCCTGTCTCTGTATCTATCTCCTCTCTTTTTTGTGTCTCTTAGCTCCTATTTATAGGAGAAGCAGCCGAACCAATCAGTTTTTTAACGAATCTTCATGAGAGATTTGATTTGCATCCATCATTCGTTTTGGACCTTTGGATTATTAGGTGAATTTTATTCACCATTGGATTTCAAATCTAGGGATTCCCCTTTGCTATTTCGGTTAGATTTAAAGGGGAAATCTTTCCAAACCCGAGATTTTCCCATAGATAGATCACCTCTGAATCTTTAATTCGATTGGTTCCAGATAGCCGCTTTCCTTTGGAAAGATTTGAATTTCTTTCAGAATTTAATTCTGTTGACAAAATGGGCTTTGAAAGCCGGTCACGTGTGACCACGTGACTCATGGTCACGTGTGGGCACGTGACCCCCTTTGGAATGAGCCTTTTCTTTTCTTTTGCGCTCTGTCTTCTGATCGTTGCTTAAACGTCACGTGCCACCACGTGACCCCTGGTCACATGTGAGCACGTGACCCTTGTTTGAACTCTCTTTCCTTGGTTCATCTGGAGAACGAGTCTGCTGCTTTGAGCGTCACGTGCCAACACGTGACCCTGGTCACGTGGGAGCACGTGACCTCTTCTGAAGCCTTTTCCTTGACTTGATCAGGGAACTGGTTTGCCTTTGACACTTGCATTTAAATGTCACGTGTCGCCACGTGACCCTGGTCACGTGGGAGCACGTGACTCTTTCTGAAGCCCCTTTTCTTCAACGTAGTCAGGAAATTGAACTTGCCCTGATGATGTGCTTAGGTGTCACGTGCCAACACGTGACCGCTAGTCACGTGTAAGCACGTGACCCTCTTCTGAAGCTTTTCCCAGAAGCTTTCCTGATTTTAAATCAGGAAACAAATGCCCCCACAGCGTTGTTCTCACGTGTCTGCACGTGAGTGCAACGCTGTCACCTCTTGTGACCGTTGGATTCCTCTAGGGATCTGGGGAGATGAAACTTTTCCATTGCCTTCTATAAATACCTCCGTCTCTTCATAGGAGCCTTCGCTTTGCTCATCTTCTTCTTCTGAGAACTTCTTCTTTGAGAATTTAATTCTCACTTTCAGAGCTTAGTTCTCTGTCCTGAAACAATCTTCAGAGTTTAACTCTGTTCGAAAAGAATCCTTTTTCCTCAGGTAATGTTCTTGGACAACGATGGACCTTCACATTTCTCTGGATTTTAAATCCAAAACAAGGGTTTTTACCCTTTTTTCTTCATATTTTCCATAAGAATATGAAACCGCTTAACCTTTCAACTGTAGATCTCTTAGGGTTTAGATGATCTTTGGGGAGATGATGATGGCGGTTCAAATCCATGGAATTTAATTCCATTCAAAAATGTTTCTGGGAATTTAATTCCCTTTTCTTAATAAGGAATTTTAATTCCAATGAAGGACTTGATTTCTTCACACGGAGGCTTCCTGAGGTCTCTTGGCCCTAGGTTGTTCTTCCTGCAATTAATGCAATGGGGGCTTTGTGATGATGTCTTTTTGTGGGAATTTAATTCTTTTGATTTTATTGGATTCACTGTAGAGCCCGAGACAGATCCTGTTGGGGGGATGTGCATGGTCATCATTCTTTATTAAATGAGGATATTCCCTTTGTTTTATTGTAACTATTTGGCCTCATTATTAATGAGCCGTCATCCGGATTCTGTGGGGCCCATGTGTTTCGTAGCCAGTGGTCCCAGGAAACTTTGCTGTTGTTTTCTTCAACTAGTCTTCATGTTCGTGCATGAATATATATTGCTAACTTTTCTTTTAACGGTCTTCCTTTACTGGATTTCAGGTGCAATGGCTTCTGTTCCACGCTTTCCCTTTTCTCGCTCGGAGGCTGCTTTTCCTCAGTCACCATCTGATGAGGAGGCGATGGCGATGATTCGGGCCCATGACCCGAACTGCACCAACCTTCTTCAGTGGGGATCTTGGTATAATCAGATTATTCAGGGTCGCCGGAGTTTTCTTTGCGCGGTACCGACGGAGCCCACTTTCCCCTTTTTACCGATGGATCCTCCAAGGACAGCTTTTGCTGTGGAAATGCCCAACTGGACTCCAACGGGGAGGCTGGAGCCTTCGACGACCGGCATACCGAATCATCCGATCCCGGCCATAGACATCTTGGGACGGCGTATCTGCCAGGGTGAGGCCCACCCGTGGGGGCAAATTTATAAGATAGGGCTCACTCCTAGGCATCCTATGGGCTACCTTCTCTGGGCTCGTTACATCCTTTCTGCCCATCGGGCGCGGTTGCAGAAAGTCGGGCTTTATCAGGCCATATACGCGTCACTCTTTCATTATAAGTCCCCGCATGCCTGGTGGGTTAAGGCGTTTTTAAACCAATGGAATCTTCCTACCAACACTTTCATCCTGGGAGATCGTGAGGTCTCGATCTCTCTTGCAGAGTTTTATGAAATCTCGGGATTGCCAATCAGGGGTGCACTGTATGAGGAGTTGTTGCCTCCTGACGAGTATGTCTTTGAGCCCGAGTCTGCACCGGTTGACGGCCTGTCTGCTGAGAATGCTGTTCGCCATAAGCACCCCAGCTTGATCAAGGCGCTGGGTATTTTTGATCGATTGTTCACTGAATCTGAGGAGCAGGGTGTTACCTTTAAAAGCTTCATTTCCTACTTCCTTCGTGAGGACGTCATGTCGAAGACTGCTCCGAAGTTTGCTAACATCAGAGACCCCTTTGGGTTTGGTCCGAAGAAGCTACCTACCGCTGAATCGGACCTGCCACAATATTATATTCTCATCGTGTCGCCGATGTCTTTTGAGTCCATTGCAGCGCCTGGTATGGATGAGGAAACATTCTTCGTGGGGTTTGTCAGTGTTTGGCTTAGTTGGTTCGTTATCCCCATGCATCGCCGCTTCATGAGAGCCTCGGTCATCTACCCGGCTCATCGTATTGCTGAGGGGACGCGGTTGGCCATCGGCATCCCGGCCTTGGCGCACCTCTATAATGGATTGGGCACTGCAGCTAATACCTCTACGCCTGGGGTGGATGTGGTAAACTTTTCGCTTCATTATTTCACGTCCTGGATTGAAATGCACGTGTTGGGGGCTTTCGCCATGCATCAGAGGCCTTCATTTTACGATGCCTACCCTTTCTCTCGACTTATGCGACTAGTGGATGCTTCTGCCGCCGACCCGACTCAATTCGGGGCTATTCGGATGCTGATTTCTCCTCATGCCACCGCCGGCGGGTTGGTTTTTACTGATCGGGTCTTGTCTACTCCTTCGGGTCCCGTTCAACAACTCTGGGACCAGTCGAAAGACAACGCACCTTCTTTGAACCCCCGGGAGGCCGCGCACTTGTATGCAATTAGGCCGGGCTACTTGGTGTTTCGCCAGGACAGTGCAGCTCTTTTCATGCGGTACAATCCGCATCGATTTGCCCGACAGCTTGGATACGACCAGGGCGTTCCTTTTAAGGCTTTTATAGTTGCCCCAATCCCTTCGCTCGATGCTGTTCGCGATGCCGCTCATCATTTCATGAGGCTGAATACCGGCTCTTATTTCATGGTCCATGAAGCCGAGTACATGCCCCGATGCGTGGGCGCGTTTACGGGTTGGTATCTTCATCGGGTCAGCCCAATCATTCTTGAGGAAAGGAGGATGCTTCTCGGCCACGATACCCCTCCTTTGGTTCCTGGGGCTAAGCTACGACCGAGGGTTCCAGTCCGCTTTCCTTTGAGGGAGATTGGCACCGCGCTCGTTCCGGGGGAGTCCGGGGTAGACCTTACTCCAATAGCTGGTATGCCCTTGGGTTCTCGATCGCGAGGTAAACGGGCCCCAGTAGTAGCACCCTTGCCGGTGGCGACACCGCCCCCCGTGGCGTCGACAGTGGCGATGTCGTCCTCGGTTGTGGCACCGAGCGAGAGTAACAGGGATGAGGGCGCTGAGGGCGATGTGGGCCAGCGCCGCCCTAAGGCTTCGCGAGGGAGGAAGCGGTCATCCTCAGCGACCGGCTCTGGGTCTAAACGGCGGAGGAAAGCGGCTACTGCACCGCTTGATTCTGTGGTGGAGTCTGAGCCTATCCTTGAAGACGAACCATTGGCCTTGCAAGGGTCAGACGCAGGACTTCTCTTCCCGAGTTCAGCTGATGAGGAGGCTGCACAGTTGGCCGAGGCTATATGGCGCTCAAAAGACGCGTCTCATAACGCCAAGGTTCCGAAGAAGTCTTATCCCGCTGTAATTTTTTACGAAGACCCTTCGTGGATTCGGCGGCGATTTATCGGCCCTTTGGAGGAATGGGGGGAAAGGGCTTTGAAGCAGGCCGCTTCAGAAGACGCAGCTGATGCACTCTCTTTGTGGACCGGCGGTCATGAGTCTACCCTTGAACCCCGGCGAGCCCACCTCCTTGAGAAGGAGCAGCGGCGTGAAGAAGCCATATTGAGGGCTTCTTTGCGTATAGGTACGTTGTGCTTCCTTTGTAGTCTTTCCGATTATTTATGCCTGTGCATATGTATCATTATTCTTATTTGAATCGTGCAGAATCTTCGACGATGGGGGAGCTCCCTACGGGCCTATTAAAGCTAAAGCCCGCCGAAATTCTCAATGAAGCCTTGCTGGATGTGGAGGGGGCTGACGAGGCTGCTCCTCTCACGGTGGAACTTCCAGCGGCGGTTCTTGACCAGGGAGTGCTTGCCCCTTTGGGGGAGGCTCCTTTGGGGGCCGCCGCCCCAATGACTTTTACTGAGGGCGGTCCAAAGGCTGGGACAAAGGTAGTCGGGACTACTCTCCTTTTGTTGGAGCCTGAGGTCACTGCGGAGACCGTTGAAGCTGCTATCCCCCCGGCTCAGAACGGGAGGAGTGTTGAAGGTATCCCTCTGCGTTTTAATTTAGCAACCCCTTCATAGTCTGAACTCTTTTATCTTTCCCAGAATTGCGCGTTTTGGCGGCCACGATCGCGGATCTGTCGCCTCGACAGTCATTTCAGCGTTTATTGGAGATGGCAGCTCCGCAGGCGATCTCCCCTCAGCGCATTGTCCTCTCGTCTGGGCAAGGTTGGTGTCGTCCATCCCTTCTCATAGCATCGTCGTTATTTTGCGTACTGACACTGATGTTTTTTACAGTTCTGGAAGCCGATGATGAGGTCGAGGTTCTCGAAGGGCCAGGGGAGCCTTTAGCTCCTACTTGCACGACTGTCGGTGAGTGACATCTTATTGCACTCTCACTCGTTCTTTGATTAAGAATTTTGCTGACGTCTTCCAAATTTGAACAGCTCTGCCAGTCTCCACGGCGTTGGAGTCGCGCATCGTGATGCCACCCGGCCCTTATGCTTTGCGGGCTTCAGAACGCTTGGCCCAATTAAGCCTCGTCTCCTTGTCGTCTCTGATCGAGGAGCTTCGTGCTGGCAGCACGGCCACGGCTGAAGCATTCGCTGCCGAGGCTAACGGTTCTCTTCCTTTTCTTGCCACCTATCACAGCGAAAAGGTGGTGCGAGTCTGGGTGGAGTTTTGCCGGCGAGTGGAGGCTTGCCTGCACGCCCTTGAATGTTCTCACCTTTCTTCGGAGGCCGTGGCTGCAAAGGAGGAGTTACGGGGGCTGATAGCACGGTGCGCGGCAAACATGACGTCATGTGAGAAGAGGCTCAGTCGCAAGGTCTCGGAAAGGGAGCTGGCCTCCAAGGCGCTGGGCGAGCTCTAAGCCAATCTCACAGCCAAAGCCAACAAAGCGTATGAACTCTGGCGGGTGCTTCAGGAGTCCATCAAAGAGGTGGTGGCTCTCGATAAAGCTGCCACGTGCACTCGTGAGAGGGTCGAGGCTCATAAGGCCACTGAGAAAGAGCTTGAAGCCCGGTTCGCTTCGTATCAGGCTCAACAAGCTCAAGCGGAGGCTCGTCTTTTGGAGATCTTGCGTCATGAAACCGTGGCTCAGCAAAAGCAGGATGAGCTGACCAAGCTGCTGAATCGCCCGCCGGCCTGAAACATTTGTATCTTTTCCTTCCTTTTTGTACATACTCATGGATGAGGGTATTTTCTTTTTTGTTTCTTTCATGAATTGTACTTTGTACCCATTTTGGTTTATGAATAAAAGATACATTTTTCTTCTCAATGATGTGTTTCCTTCTCATTGAATGTATTCTGCGAATATTCTATCTTGATCTCCTTGCAGGACAGTGATGGCTTAGGATTCAGGGTTAAGATCTGCTTCCTAAGACTTTTGCATTTTATGAGCCACGAGCGGTTTCATAAAAAGTTTTTCTCCCTACAGGTCGAGAGGATCCCATAGGTGTAAGCTTCTTCTTAAAGATCGTGAAGATCCTTAAGCGGGTTTTCTCTTGAGAGTCGTAAGGATCTCACAAGAGAGTTTTTCTTCCTTACAGGTCGTGAGGGCCTGCAAGTGCCGGATGTGATCATCCTTATCCGTGTTTCACGGAGTCAGGGGTCTATTAAGGTATCGTAGTTTAAAGACGTCACGGTCAAGGTTAAGGACCTCATAGTCCGTGGATTTAAGGACTCCACAGTCCGCTGTTAGTTTTAAGACATCATGGTCAAGGTTAAGGACCTCATAGTCCGTGGATTTAGGGACTCCACAGTCCGATGTGTTTGGTTGCAGGGACCCGTCACCTCTTTGAAGACGTTGAGGAATTACAACGCCGGGCATCAAAGGAGTGAAGAGATGTACCCTTAAACCAAGGCAGAATCCGTAGGGAATCGGGGTGGTTGATCGTTAGTTTTAAGACATCACGGTCGAGGTTAAGGACGTCATAGTCCGTGGATTTTAAGGACTCCACAGTCCGGTATTTGCTCTGGATGCTTCACACGGGTTCACTGCCGTGCTTGGCGAGGACCAGGCTCCGCTCTGGATGCTTCACACGGGTTCACTGCCGTGCTCTGTGAGGACCAGGATCCGCTCTGGACGTTTTCCATGGGGTCAAAGAGTGACATTATCCGCGTTCCACGTAACCACGAATTTTGCACTAGATGCTTCACACGGGTTCACTGCCGCGTTAGGCGAGGACTAGGCTCCGCTTTGGATGCTTCGCACGGGTTCACTGCCATGCTCTGCGAGGACCAGGATCCGCTCTGGACATTTTCCACGGGGTCAAAGAGTGACATTATCCGCGTTCCACGTGACCAGGAATTTTGCACTAGATGCTTCACACGGGTTCATTGCCGCGTTAGGCGAGGACTAGGCTCCGCTCTGGACGTTTTCCACGGGGTCAAAGAATGACATTATCCGCGTTCCACGTGACCAGGAATTTTGCACTAGATGCTTCACACGGGTTCATTGCCGCGTTAGGCGAGGACTAGGCTCCGCTCTGGACGTTTTCCACGGGGTCAAAGAATGACATTATCCGCGTTCCACATGACCAGGAATTTTGCACTAGATGCTTCACACGGGTTCACTACCGCGTTAGGCGAGGACTAGGCTCCGCTCTGGATGCTTCACACGGGTTCACTGCCGTGCTCTGCGAGGACCAGGATCCGCTCTGGACGTTTTCCACGGGGTCAAAGAGTGACATTATCCGCGTTCCACGTGACCAGGAATTTTGCACTAGATGCTTCACACGGGTTCATTGCCGCGTTAGGCGAGGACTAGGCTCCGCTCTGGACGTTTTCCACGGGGTCAAAGAATGACATTATCCGCGTTCCACGTGACCAGGAATTTTGCACTAGATGCTTCACACGGGTTCACTGCCGCGTTAGGCAAGGACTAGGCTCCGCTCTGGATGCTTCACACGGGTTCACTGCCGTGCTCTGCGAGGACCAGGATCCGCTCTGGACGTTTTCCACGGGGTCAAAGAGTGACATTATCCGCGTTCCACGTGACCAGGAATTTTGCACTAGATGCTTCACACGGGTTCACTGCCGCGTTAGGCGAGGACTAGGCTCCGCTCTGGATGCTTCGCACGGGTTCACTGCCATGCTCTGCGAGGACCAGGATCCGCTCTGGACGTTTTCCACGGGGTCAAAAAGTGACATTATCCGCGTTCCACGTGACCAGGAATTTTGCACTAGATGCTTCACACGGGTTCACTGCCGTGCTCTGCGAGGACCAGGATCCGCTCTGGACGTTTTCCACGTGGTCAAAGAGTGACATTATCCGCGTTCCACGTGACCAGGAATTTTGCACTAGATGCTTCACACGGGTTCACTGCCGCGTTAGGCGAGGACTAGGCTCCGCTCTGGATGCTTCGCACGGGTTCACTGCCATGCTCTGCGAGGACCAGGATCCGCTCTGGACGTTTTCCACGGGGTCAAAGAGTGACATTATCCGCGTTCCACGTGACTAGGAATTTTGCACTAGATGCTTCACACGGGTTCACTGCCGCGTTAGGCGAGGACTAGGCTCCGCTCTGGATGCTTCGCACGGGTTCACTGCCATGCTCTGCGAGGACCAGGATCCGCTCTGGACGTTTTCCACGGGGTCAAAGAGTGACATTATCCGCGTTCCACGTGACCAGGAATTTTGCTGAATATATCCGCATTTCACGGGATGGAGGTTTGACTATTGGCGATATGTATACCACCGAGCCATGGAACTGGGAGTTGCCGCTGTTCCGCTTAGCTTGAAGTTGTGTCCGTTGTTACGAGACGAATGTTGGGCTGATCTCTGGGTTTCTTGTGGCCCGTCGAGATTCGGCTTCTTCTTCTAATGAAACCTGGGGAGGAAGAGTGCGACTCCTTCTTTGTTTGCGCCCCTGGATTGTATACAGGGATTGATGTAGCATCGCCTGTAGGGCATATATTTTATTTTTATTCTATTTCTTTTCCCGCGAAGCTCTATCATTTCAGCTTTTATATCGCGAAGGTCGCGATTGCCCCATCATTTCGGCTATTTTTCGCGGTGCCCAATCATTTCGGCTATTTATTTATTTTCTACTCGCTGCTTTTTATTGCGAGTTGCCCCATCATTTCGGCTATTTTTTTATTTTTACTCGCTGTTTTTTTATTGCGAGTTGCCCAATCATTTCGGCTATTTTTCATGCATACATTTTTACTTGCTGATTTTGTTTGCAAGTTGCCCCATCATTTCGGCTATTTCGTATGCATTTTTTTTTTTTGGGCTCGCTGATTTTTTCTCGCGAGTGTGGAACGTGGAATCTGGTGCCAATTGATTGGTAGAGATTTAGCGTGCTTGCGCTTTCTAAAAGATAGATCAAAAATATTTGTAACCGCAATCAAGAACGGCGTCGCATGAAGCTAGCCGGTGAGTACGGGTCGGTCCACAGGGATGTTGTGAATTTCCTAATCGCGCTAACGAGTTAATTCCGAAGGTTGTTCGGATTAATTATTAAATCTAAAAACTGAATTAATCTAGATCTAAATCTTGCTAAGGTTAGGTCTAGGTTAAGTTTGGAAAGTCTTTAAATCTCACCGCTTTCTATACCCATATGAAGATCTAATTAGGTGTTATGGTAAATCTTAATAAAAGGGATTAGGATGATTGGGAAGATTGTTCTTCCTCTAGATCCTTGTCCTTCCTTTCTTAATCTTTACCCTAACCTCCATGGAAAACCTTAAAATCCGGGCCTTTATACTACGATATCACCGCTACCTCGAGGGATAGGGTGCCGTAGGGAGCGGAATAAGAAGGTATGCATGGAGTCCTATAAAAATATATGACGGGCAAGAAAGGGGATGAGAGATCTTCGTCTCTCAAATCTTCCCCAGATCTAACCCTAACAAGCGAGGAGACTACTCACTCATTAGGGAATTGAAGAACATTTATCTAGGGCAGAGAATGAAAATTACCTAGGGCAAGAATTGAAATCTAAACTAAAGCAAGGAATTAAATCTACTTACAGATGCATCTCTCCAATCATCAACGCAGGGTTGTCAGATCTGAATTCATGAGTTGAAAAGAAACACCGATGCTCTCCACAAAGAATTATAAAATTTTATTAATAAAAAGACATAGGGAGGCATAAGAAATTACAATGATTAGAGTTCCTATTTATAGAGAATAGGAAACCCTAGGTTACAATTGATTTGCATGTCTACATTTACCAAAATATCCTTAGGAAGACCTAGTCAAAGTAGACTTCAACCTTTGGTAAAATTTTATGTCTCTGTCTCTTTAAAAGAAGGTATTGGGCCTTGGATCTTTGGGCTTCCTTATTATTTGGTTCTTTATTAAAATAGCTTCTATGTTTCTTCCAGATCTCCAGTGAATAATTGCGGTGGACTTTTAACCGTTCGCTTTGTAATCTTGGACCTTGTATTGCCTTGTACTTTGTGAATTTTATCTTTGATGTAGGCTTGATCAAGAGTCTTCTGTTTGTCGGTCAAAGTCCACTTTTTGTATCATCTTTTGTCTTTTTCACTGTTTTCGCTCCAAGAACCTGTAACCTGTAATATGTAGCAGACATGCATCAAAAGCACCTGTTTATTTATAAAAATGAATAAGAATGGGGAATATAAAATGCAATATTATGATATGAACAAATACCCCCAAACTAATCTTTTGCTCGTCCTCGAGCAAACTTATTTTTATTCATTAAAATCCTAACCACACTTTCGCAGGGAAACGCGATTGCACTGAGCTTGTGCAACAAGCCGTTAAACCTCTAGGTGTCCCTAGTAGGAGGAGTGTTGTCTCCTGAGGGTTTTCAGTGGATTACACCCATAAAATCCTATCAACTCGGCCCATTGACTTTTGTTCTCCAATTAGGTTTTCTAACAAGGAATTCTATTATCGTCGACCCGCAAATTATCCACCCATATTCTTCACACTTCCTCATCATCTAACTTAAGATTATATATGTTCTATAGATTTACTTAGCTTTCGGCATTTCTTAAGTTTTCCTTCTAGGGTTCCATCTCCACTTAGGAATTTTTATCAACCCTACTAAAGATACAAGTTCTATTCTTCATTCCTCTCTCTTATCTAAACTCCAATCACATATCCCCACGTGTGTGTAAATATCACCCCTACACTTGGAAATTCAAATCAAGCAATCATACCCTTGTCCGTTGTCCAAAGTACTTATTAGTAAGTGAATTTTTAATTGAATTTTGCTTACACATCCTTCATGCGACCGTTAATACTTCTTGAGGTACCAACAACCGATTACAAGATGCGTTAGCACTTTAAAGCGTACTTCCTAGTCTTGCAACACCCAAGGCTTTAGCAGTGACTCCCAAACCAGTTGGTCTAAGGCACTAGGTGATGAAGCACCCTCGCTAAATATTTTTTCTATTTTTTTAGCCTTAAGTAATCACAAAAACCAGTGTTCATTTTTTTTTCTTTATTCACTTTTTTTTCTTTTATTTTCATTGTACTAAGGACTTTAGACAAGAGCATTTCAAGGTCTCTTCTACTAATCCAAGTTTCAAGGTGCGTGGTTGTGCAGTTTGTAGGGTACATGTTTTCAGAATCTAGACTTAAGGTAGGAACTATTTTTCAAACTTATACTCTAATAAGAACATCAATACTCTTCCTTCATTTCGATTTAGCCCAAGAAGTTAACTCAAAATTTGCCTATTTCTAAATAACCTACAAAGACATATACTTTCTACCGTTAAACTCTAAAGAAGGTTATTTTTAGGGTTTTTAATTTGCTAAGTCTAAGATCTAGTTTTCCCTAGCCAGTTAACCTTTTTATCAAACTCAAGTCAATTAGCCAAAATTGAATACAATTATTTTTATAATTTTTCAAATTTTTCAAATTTTTATGGGTTTTCAAATAAGTATGCAAATGCAAAAATATGTACAAATGAATGCGAAGGAAGAAGACGTACCGAGCATACCCCCAAACTTGAACTTTGACAGTGTCCTCACTGTCATGCTAAACCAAGAGGGTCAAAATACCGGCACTCCCCTGTTTATTTATTTTTTTTTTTTAATGTTTTGAAATTTTTATTTTTTTATTTTTTTTATAGAAAAAGAAAACAAAAGATATATACATATATACAAAGATTCTCCCAAACTTAAGCTTGGCCTTGCACAAGACAAAAGTTAGCACCAACCATTCAAAAATTCTATCGTGGTAATGGTAGAGTTGGTGAAAGAATGGAGTGGAAAGAAAAGAAATGAGAAGCACACGAGACCGTGTGGAGAGAAAGGGATAATATGGTCTCGGTGGAGGAGAATGGCGGAGGGGAAGAAGAAATGGTAGGGGTTCTACTTCTTCGAGTGGAGGTTGATTAATCACAAAATCCATATCATTTAAGAATGCGAGTTCGTCGGCGAAAATATCTTCGAAACTTTCCTCGAAGGTCCAATTGAAAATTATCGAACTCAAAATGTCGGATTGTGATTCGTCAACACTCGATATCATTAAAGGAAGATTAGAAGAACCAAAGAAAGTGGGAATACGAATTTGAGGGTGTGGATGGAGCGTATAGATTAGCACAATTTGTAATGACCGATGTGTAAAAAGCGATTGTGCTAATCTATCAACCCGCGAAAAAATGAGATTAAATCCCTCAAGAGTCGTGAGCAAACATGGGTACGTCGAACTAGGTATAGGAGATGAAAGCGTAACGGTCTCTTGTACAGTCGAAACGATAGGAAGGACGGAAGGAAGTGAGTGAGGAAGGGTATCAGTTAAGGGTTTAGGAGGGTGTATTGGAAAATTCGACACATCAACCGAAAATGGTTCAACCTCAATATTATCCTCAGTACTATCCTCATAATTATCCTCATAATTCTCCTCGATATTCAACTCATCCATGCCATTATCATCAAAATCAAGACGCATATGAGATTCGGGAGAAACATTTAATAACTCGGGATGATGATTTGAATATAAAACTTCAATTAAATCGACATGTTCATCATCCGAAATATTCCCGGCGTCTATATCCTCAATCAAGTGAAAGCCAATTTCTTTAGACACCTCCTCAAAAGCATGGATGTTTATCAATGTAGGTTCTAGAGTGGAAGTGTAAAGGTCAAACGGATTAGGTGCTGTTTCACTCGAAGGGGGTTCTTCACAATCTGGCAAATCAAACACTACAAAATCACACAACTCGCTTTTATTTTGAACTTGTGAATCATTTAGGACATTCGATGGAAAACTGAAGTTGTGGGCTTCAATTGGGTAAGGGTAGGTTTGATTTGGAAATCCTCTCTCATTCGCACTCTGTCCAACTGCCGCCTCATACATTGAAAAATTTTGAGCCAGTTGGGAACTAGCTACCGGTTCACTAGGTCGCATAAGGGTGGCCACGGACGCTTCCACATTCCTAACCATGTTGTTTGTTGCTGCGATATACTCCTCCAACGCCTCTTCCAAACTAGACTTGGGTGGTAAGGGGGTTTCGGTAAAAGATTCGAAATTATTTGGATATGTGAAACTCCCTAATGGCTGTGTAGAAGCAGTGTCTAGTGAAGGTGGAAAGGTCGGGTAGGACTGGTAGGAAGTGGGTGATTGGACAGGAGTAGGGTCAACATATGGATAAAAAGGTGAATAGTCGTGTTGATCCCTAAAACTAGATGTGTGGAGAGGGGTGAAAGATCGGCTACGAGATTGAGCAATATGCTCAGCAATGGACATCGGCTTAGGAGTGACAGAAGGACTTAAAGAAGTGGTGTCAACATATGTAGGTGGTGAAGGTTGACTTGGTTGACACAAAGTGGGTAGAAAAGTCAAACTATTTCTCCTAGACTCCTCTATGTGATCTTTCAAAGATTTTTTAGGCATGGAAGGATCGTCTTTAAATTGACCGAACACATTGACATATGACGCAAAATTAGGTTCGGGATACCAAGGTTCTTGGACTGGGGCAGGGTCAACATGTGGATAAAAAGGTGAATAGTCTTGTTGATCCCTAGAACTAGATTTGTGGAGAGGGGTGAAAGATCGGCTACGAGATTGAGCAATATGCTCAGCAATGGACATCGGCTTAGGAGTGACAGAAGGACTTGAAAAAGTGGCGTCAACATATGGAAGTGGTGAAGGATGACTTGGTTGACACAAAGTGGGTTGAAAAGTCAAACTGTTTCTCCTAGACGCTTCTATTTGATCTTTCAACGATATTTTAGGCAAGGAAGGATCGTCTTTAAATTGATTGAACAAATTGCCGAACGACGCAAAATTAGGTTCGGGATACCAAAGTTCGGCTAATGATTTTTTATGTGGGGTACCCATGTTAAAAGAAGGGGAAAGGGAAAGAAAGTTTGTTGTGCAAGGATTTATTTGCGGCTAAAAAATTTTTGCAAGCTCTATAAAATATTTGTCCTTTTTATTTTCATTTTCATTGATTTTTTTCTTTCTCTTTATTTGGAAAAATTTTTGTTGCAAAAAGATTTTTTAGAGAAAAGATATGCAAAAGCAAAATATTTTATAGAAAAGATAAGCAACAGCAAAATATTACTTGCAATCACTTTAGTTCAAGCGGGGCCCAAAAATCCTGCATAAGATTGTTATTTGGAAGGAAATAGATTTTTCAAGCGCGCAAAATTCTGCAGGTATTTTTTCAGAAAATATATTGAAATTTTTGCAGAGGAGAACAACAGAAAACTTACAGTGCAAATTTCGTGCAGAGAGGATTCCAGAAGAGCGCGTTTCCGCGGTCAAAGAAGGCCAATCGCGGCGGTTCCGCGGTGAAGAAGCAGGCTCGGGTCCCCAGAAAAAATTTGGTGTGACGTCTCGACAAGACGGCCGCGTTTCCGCGGCCTAAGGTACGTTTTGGCCGCGGAAACGCGGTCTGATGGGCGGTTCAAGACTCAAAATTTTTTTTGCTCTTCTGTTGTTTGAAATCCCTTCTGTTCCGATATCTCGTTTTCTGTTTCGCTTTCTGGAAATTTCCAGATCCGATTTTTGTATATCCTGCAAAATTTAAACAACAAAGTATCCCTTTCCAAAAATATCAATTGATATATTTTTATATTTTTTTTTTGATTTTTCAGATTTTTATGATATTTTAAATTTTATGATTAACCCGAAATTGCGAAAAAGAAAGTTCTACGCCATCCCCGGCAACGGCGCCATTTGATTGGTAGAGATTTAGCGTGCTTGCGCTTTCTAAAAGATAGATCAAAAATATTTGTAACCGCAATCAAGAACGGCGTCGCATGAAGCTAGCCGGTGAGTACGGGTCGGTCCACAGGGATGTTGTGAATTTCCTAATCGCGCTAACGAGTTAATTCCGAAGGTTGTTCGGATTAATTATTAAATCTAAAAACTGAATTAATCTAGATCTAAATCTTGCTAAGGTTAGGTCTAGGTTAAGTTTGGAAAGTCTTTAAATCTCACCACTTTCTATACCCATATGAAGATCTAATTAGGTGTTATGGTAAATCTTAATAAAAGGGATTAGGATGATTGGGAAGATTGTTCTTCCTCTAGATCCTTGTCCTTCCTTTCTTAATCTTTACCCTAACCTCCATGGAAAACCTTAAAATCCGGGCCTTTATACTACGATATCACCGCTACCTCGAGGGATAGGATGCCGTAGGGAGCGGAATAAGAAGGTATGCATGGAGTCCTATAAAAATATATGACGGGCAAGAAAGGGGATGAGAGATCTTCGTCTCTCAAATCTTCCCCAGATCTAACCCTAACAAGCGAGGAGACTACTCACTCATTAGGGAATTGAAGAACATTTATCTAGGGCAGAGAATGAAAATTACCTAGGGCAAGAATTGAAATCTAAACTAAAGCAAGGAATTAAATCTACTTACAGATGCATCTCTCCAATCATCAACGCAGGGTTGTCAGATCTGAATTCATGAGTTGAAAAGAAACACCGATGCTCTCCATAAAGAATTATAAAATTTTATTAATAAAAAGACATAGGGAGGCATAAGAAATTACAATGATTAGAGTTCCTATTTATAGAGAATAGGAAACCCTAGGTTACAATTGATTTGCATGTCTACATTTACCAAAATATCCTTAGGAAGACCTAGTCAAAGTAGACTTCAACCTTTGGTAAAATTTTATGTCTCTGTCTCTTTAAAAGAAGGTATTGGGCCTTGAATCTTTGGGCTTCCTTATTATTTGGTTCTTTATTAAAATAGCTTCTATGTTTCTTCCAGATCTCCAGTGAATAATTGCGGTGGACTTTTAACCGTTCGCTTTGTAATCTTGGACCTTGTATTGCCTTGTACTTTGTGAATTTTATCTTTGATGTAGGCTTGATCAAGAGTCTTCTGTTTGTCGGTCAAAGTCCACTTTTTGTATCATCTTTTGTCTTTTTCACTGTTTTCGCTCCAAGAACCTGTAACCTGTAATATGTAGCAGACATGCATCAAAAGCACCTGTTTATTTATAAAAATGAATAAGAATGGGGAATATAAAATGCAATATTATGATATGAACACCAATCTCAGCATCAGCATCGCTGCGACTGGAATATAGCCAGGAGCGAATCATCATTTGCCTTTGGCGATGTCGAACAAAGGTGGCTTAGTAAACAGGGTTAAGGGTCCTGTCGGCTAAGGCTTTTGACTTCATGAGTCGTAAGGGTCTCACAAAGGTATTTCTCCCTATAAGTCGTGAGGATCTCGTAGGTGTGGTTTCTCCTTAGGGATCGTGAGGATTCCTAAGTGCATGTTCTCTTGTAAGTCGTAAGGATCTTACAAAAAGGTTTTCTCCTTATAGGTCGAGAGGACCTAAAAGGGTTGCTCACCGTATGGACATGTCCCTAGTCACGAGTGTGACTTTGCTGGGGAAATGTTTATTCGCGCCCGTGGATTGTATACAAGGGTCAGTATTGAGCCTCTTGTAGGGCAATATCGAAGGTTGTGGAGGATTTGCTTAAGAACAGGTTCAGGCTTCTGTAACTTAAGACTTTCAAATCTCATGAGCCGTGAGGGTCCCATAAGAGAATTCTCCTTACGGGTCGTGAGGATCTCGTAAGTGTATTTTCTCCTTAGGAATCGTGAGGATCCCTAAGTGTGCTGCTCCTTTGTGAGTCGTAAGGATCTCACGCAGGTGGTTTCTCCTTACAAGGTCGAGAGGACTCTGTAAGTGTCCTTTAACGAGGTTGCGCCCTTTCGGGTTTTCACAAACACTCGCCGGTAGTCCTGCTGTTTTTACTCACGGAGCCCTTTCGGGTTTTCATCCGTGCCCATTTTGCTTATGGACATACCGTTTTTTTTTTATCTCGTCAGCCTGAAGATGCTGCGGTACTAGTTTTAGGGACGTTTCGGTCCGTCGTTAGTTTCAAGGACGTTTCGGTCCGTTAATAGTTTAAGGACGTTTCGGTCCGTTATTAGTTTAAGGACATTTCGGTCCGTCGATATGGGAAGGCTGGCTGCTTGTAAAGTCTGAGCCTAGGAAGATAGTGAGCGGACATAGTCGTCGTCATCTATCATTGACCCAGGCTGTGGCTTATTAAGCATAGTACTTCTTTAGGAAGCGGCCGTTTATTGGCCTGAAAGGCCTTTCACCGTGCATGTCCATGAGTAGGTAGGCTCTAACCTGGTAGACCTTGTCTATGATGTACGGGCCTTCATAGTTTGGCTCAAATTTTCCTCGCTTGGCACGATTGGGGATCATAGGTCTTTTGACCACTAGTACGAGTTCGCCTTGGCGGAATGTCCTCGGCCTGGTCAATCTTTCGTACGAGCGTGTCATCTTTGCTTTGTAGGCCTCTAGATGTTGTTGCGCTATGAGCCGGGTTTCATCGAGGGCATCAAGCTCCTCAAGCCGAAGGTGAGCATTTTCTTCGTTCGTCAGCTCGTGGTGGACTGCTACTCGTAGAGAGGGTAACTCTATCTCGAGGGGGAGCACTGCTTCCGTCCCAAATACCAACGCGTACGGCGTTGTGTTTGTGGCCGTCTTGAATGTAGTTCGATAAGCCCAAAGGGCTTCTTGCAGCCTTTCGTGCCAGTCTCTCTTATTCCTGGAAACGGTCTTTTTTATGATCTTCGTCAAGGTCTTATTGAAAGCCTCGGCCAGACCGTTAGCTCGTGGGTTGTAAACCGAAGAATATCTCCAGTCTATACTGTGCTGCTGCGCGAAGCGGCTAATCTTATGGCTTCTGTAGGCTGGCCCGTTATCGGAGATAATCCGCCGTGGAGTTCCAAACCGATAGATGACGTGCGTCTTGAAGAAATGGAGGATATTCTCCGTCTTCACTTCCTTCAGTGGTACTGCTTCTGCCCATTTGGAGAAGTAATCAGTTGTCGCCAGGATAAAACGGTGTCCCCGGGATGATGCTGGCTCAATGGGGCCGACTATGTCAGTCCCCCACATTTCGAATGGCCAGCTAGCTACCGTTGGGTGCAGTGGATTCGGATGTTGATGGATGAAGTCTCCATAAATCTGGCATGAGTGGCATCGCTTCGCATACTCGAGGCAGTCCTGGATCATCGTGGGCCAGTAGTAACCCATCCGTTTAATTTTTAACTTCATCTTTGGGCCTGCTTGGTGAGAACCGCAAAGTCCGTCATGAACTTCCTGAATGACTCTTTCTGCTTCGTCAGGTCCTAAGCATCTCAGCCATAGAGAATCAAACGATCTTTTGTATAGAATATCGTTGACGAAAGCGAAGGATAGAGCTCGTTTCATGAGCTGATGTCTTGAGGACGCTTCTTTGGGCATTCGGTGGGACTTAAAGTAGTCTATGAAGACTTCCCTCCAGTCTTCGGCCTTCTCATGGTCTTTTATTTATAGGGTCGTCTGCTCAGTCGTTCCCTTTTCTTCGCATGATTCCGGAGATATTTCTGCCGGGGCGAGCACTCGACGGCTTTGTACCACGATTCTGACGTCATCGAGGTTCTCGTCAGCCAGTTCTTTAGCAAGTTTAGCCAACGCGTCTGCCTTGCTGTTTTCCGCGCGCGGTATGTTCTCCAAAGTATAGGAGGGAATTTGGGTCAATAGTTGTTGCACCCTTTCGCCGTACTTCACCAACTCCGGCTTGCACGTTTGGTAGTCACCATTTACTTGACTAACGACCAGCTGAGAATCCCCGTATATAAGGAGGTCTTCAATTCCCATATCGATGGCGATCTCGAGGCCTGCTATCAGAGCTTCGTATTCAGCTTCATTGTTTGTCCTCGGCTCCGTTAAGGAGAAGGCGAAGCGCATTATCCCTCTTTGTGGAGTTGCAAAGATGAGGCCTATCCCTGATTTGATCATTGGGATACCTTGTTTCTGTTTCTTTATGGAGGACGCTCCATCGAAATAGAGCTCCCATCGGGTGCTTTCGCCGCTAATCGCATCAAATGCATGCTCGTCCGGCAAATCACAGTTCAGAGGAGAATCGGCCGGTATCGGGTGCTCGGCGAGGAAGTCGGCAATGGCCTGGCCTTTTACTGCCTTGAGAGGTTGATACGTTATCGAGAACTCCATCAAGAGCAGGGCCCACTTAGCGAGTCGTCCCGTCAATATGGCTTTCGACATCAAATATTTGAGAGGGCCCACCTTCGAAATAAGACGGACTTCATGTGCTAATGCGTAATGTCTAAGCTTTGTTATTGCGAAGATCAACGCCAGGCAGTGCTTTTCAATGGGGGAATAGTTGCTTTCTGCCCCCAGCAGCACTCGACTTAAGTAGTAAAGTGCTCTTTCTTTCCCCTGATCGTTCTCTTGTGCCCATAATGCGCCTAAAGAACCTTCGAAGGCGGTCGTATAAAGAATGAGGGGTTTTCCCTTGACCGGCGCGGCCAACACCGGAGGGTTCTGCAGATACTGCTTGATCTCGTCTAGTGCACCTTGACATTTGTGATCCCAAACGAATGGAGTTCCCTTTTTCATCAGGTGGCTGTAAGGACGGCATTTGCCCGAAAGATTAGCGATAAACCGCCGGATGTATGCGAGCTTCCCTTGGAGAGACCGCAACTGCTTGAGGGTTCTTGGCGGAGGCATTTCCATGATCGCCTTAATCTTTGACGGATCTATTTCAATACCTCGGTGTCGAACGATGAATCCCAGGAATTTGCCCGAGGAGACTCCAAACGCGCATTTGAGGGGATTCATTTTCAAATTATATTGCCGAAGGCGTCGAAATACAGTCTCCAGATGCTTTAGATGATCTTCGTATGACATGCTCTTTACTACGAGGTCATCGATATAGCACTCGACGACGTCGTGTATGAGGTCATCAAAGATCTTTGTCATGGCCCTTTGATAGGTAGCGCCAGCGTTCTTTAGACCAAAGGGCATAACCCTGTAGCAGAATATACCCAAAGGGGTCCGGAAAGCGGTGTGCTTCTGGTCTTCGGGATGCATCTTTATCTGATTGTATCCTGATGAGCCGTCCATAAAGGAGAAAACCTCATGAGTGGACGTGTTATCTATCATCAGCTCGGTTACCGGTACTGGGAAATCGTCCTTGGGACAGGCTTTATTGAGATCCCTGAAATCCACGCATATGCGTACCGTCCCATTCTTCTTCATTACCGGGACGATATTGGCGATCCAGTCGGGATATTGGACTTCTTGGATAAATCCAGAATCGATCAACTTCTTGACTTCGACGTTGATGCTCATCTCAAGCTCGAGTCGCATCCTCCTTGGCGCCTGCTTGACTGGCTTGATATCTGGGGATATTGCTAATCTATGCACAGCAATCTCCGGATCTAATCCTGGCATCTCGGAGTAGTTCCACGCGAAGCAGTCTTTATGCCGTAGAAGCACGTTCTTTAACGCAGCCACCATCTCTTCGGATAACAGCTCGCTGACAAATGTCGGTCGCGGGTCGTCTGCCGATCCCAACTCAATCTTCTTGAGGTTATCTGCAGTAGTATGTATACTGTCTTCCAGTTCTTTCGGAGCGGGCGGAAATTCTGAGATCACCTCATCATCGATGTTCTCAAAGCACCGGGGAAGGTCATCTACGTTCTCGGGCTCTTCTCCTAATATCGTAATCGTATAACAAGTGCGAACCCGCTCCCTGGACTGAGGTGGACCCGGTTCTGCTCTTGCGGCCTTGGGCTCATGTTTTTGCGGCGGCGTTACCTTCCAGTCGTCGGATAAAGGGAATCTACCCCATCGGTACTGGTCCTCGACCCAGTTCTTGAAGATGAAGCAGTCTTCGGTGGGATGTCCTATGGCTTGGTGATAAGAGCAATAACTCGGATGAGAGGCCTTGCTAGCTTGCTCAGGATGTCTAGACTCTGGAAGCATGATCATTTGATGTTTTATAGCGAGGTTGAGTAACCTCTCCGTCTTGTCTCGGGGGAAGGAGTACGCTCGACTCATCTTCTTTATGAGGGACAAACCCGAGCCGCTTCTTGATTTATTTCCATCTCTGCGTCGGGCCTTTCGTACAGCGGATTGACGAGGATAAGCGTCTTTGTCTTTTGCAGCACGTTGAAATAGACGTTGCGTCCTAGCTTTCTCGTAGATGGCCATTTCGCGGTTGTGGTCTTCCCAAGCTTTCTGACCCACTTTCCTGACAGGCTTGCCCATTCGTTCTTCAAACGACGGACTCGGCGCTTTAATCGCGGGGTCTAGTTCTGGTGGGGGGTTGGCATCTCCTGACAGGGCGTCCTCCTCTTCATCAAAGGTATATATAGTGTAGCTGCTGTGAGCCCTTTCCCGTTTTCCGGCTCTTGCGTATCCAAGCCCGAGTGTTTCCATCTTCCCATTGGGCAATTTGCGTTGAGTTCCGGGGACATCCCAAATCCTGTTGTAGAACCGAGCCTGCCGAACGGTCTGTTCTAAGGGTACTCCTTGGCGCTTCAGTAGCTTCTTTAATCCATTTGTATAGTATATGGGTAGACGGATGGGTTGGAGCCTGTCAAGTGTAGCATCCGCGCCATGCCAGATCTCTTTCTCTATTTTCGACTCTGAGGATCGGTAGAATAGGATCACCTTCTCACCCCTTCGCCTGGGAGGGACGTAAAATGTTCGCAGGTCCTGCACATTGTGAGCCTGAAGCGTGTCGAGATCCTTGTAGTGTTCCCGCGGTACTATGGTGATTTGCAGACTATGGTCATCGCCAGGGGGTGCTTGTATTGACAGCCGATTGGAGAACACAGCATTAACTTCATCTTCTGAATCACTTCCGAAGACCAACACGGGGGCGGGCATCCCCAGGTTGTTGCGTTGAGATGGCCCTGCATAAACTATCTCTTCCTCTTCTTCGGTGTCACTTCCGAAAACGGGGATGGTGGCGACGGTTTTGTTCTCCGGGTTGCGACACCTTTCTGTATCCTCGAAATCTGGCACGAAGTACTTCGCATCTTCGTATTTGCGGACTTCGTTCACGGAAAATGGGTTTAACTCACTTGTTACGGTATACTCGAAACCATCCTTAAAGTACTTCATACACTGATGTTGTATAGAAGGGATGATATTGTACTCGTGTAGCCAAGGACGGCCGAGCAAGGCGTTGTAGCAGGTCTTGGCGTCAATGACATGGAATTTGATGTCTGTGACGAGAAGTCCAAAGCGTAATATTAGTATCACAGATCCGAGAGTCCGTGACGATTGTGAATCGAAACCGGAGATAGTAATTTTGTCACGAGCGAGGTGTTGCACGCTCATGCATATTTCCTTCAACACCCGAACATTAAGGAGATTGACGGAGGATCCATTATCCACCAGGATCTTGCCTATCTTGATATCATGGCAGTATCCGGAGACATACAGTGGACGGTTGTGGTCGCACGTCCCGAGAAGGAGGTCTTCATCACCGAAAGTGATGTCGGCTGTATGCACTTCCTCCAGTTCATCCTTCATCTTTTCAGTGGCGAGGAAGGCTTGGAATTGCTCAGGTTCTTGTAACGCCTTAATTAGCGAGTCTCGCGCTTCTTTTGATAACAGGAGGGCATCGAGAATGCTAAGCTGAGAAGGTAGTTTCCTTAGGTGCGCGAGGATGTTATAGTCCACCTTACCCTTCCTAGGAGGGTCTTTGGCAGCCAACTCTCTCATGGCTTGGTCATCTAAAGTGATATCTTCAGTGACCTTTTCCTTTCCCTTATCCTTTCTATTCGCGGGCCCGAGATTCTTTTCTGGGAGTGTGCGATTGCGCAGCTGAATGTTCTCGCAGGCTTCCGATTTCTCCTCTTTCTCTAAAACAGATTCTTTAAAGAGAGGGCCCAGAGCCATTTCATCATCAGAGTCGCTCCCGAAGGTGAGAACTTGTGACCCCCTGGCGTTAACCATGTGACAGTTGCCAGTAGTTCTGCTGTGCCCATCGATGGTACTTCTTCGCTCCCGACGGATCTTGCGTTTCATGCGCTTAAAATGTTGCCGACGAGCGACATATCCTTGCCACCATATCTTAAAGGCGTCGCACTCCTCCGTGGGGTGTGATATTTTCCGGTGATATGCGTAATAATTAGGGTGCCTTTCCACCCCATCGTGTGCGTTTCCTTCCAAGGGCGGTAGCTTCATCCCCATTGACATGGCTTTGGCAAACCTTTTCCTCGTCTTGAATATCTTCTTGTCTACTTCGGATGCCTTTCGCTGTGGTAGGGGTAGTTCAACTCTTTCGTTCAGTTGCCCACATTTGGCTCCTTCCGACGTGGTCATCTCACGCTCCAGGTCCGCTTTACATTTTAGACGAATCTCGTCTAGAAAAGCGTCGATCATTTCGTCTGTTGGCCATACATGCTCTGGTACAGGCTCTGCCTCCAGCTTCTTAGTGCCAGGAGTTTTCCCATCATCGGTAAACGAGTGGGAGATTACGTTACAACTCGCCACATATCCTTCGGATTCATCCGACGAGCTTTCTCCATCATCTTCCTCTTGAAAGATGTGGTTGAGGAACTCTTGCAGTGTGACAGGAGTTCGCGCCTCTTGATTGTATTCTTCCAACGCGTCGATTTGCTTCTGCAAGTTCGTGTGTTCGTTTCCAAGCTTCACGGGCTTCTTGGATTTCTTCTTCTTTTTCTTCGAAGATTTTGACGGTTGGGCATGAGTATTTGGGTTCTTATCGCGAGTCTTTGTAGTTGGGCGGCGCCTTAGCATCCCTTCGATAATTTGAGGTTCAAGAGGGTCCTTCCATTCGATCGCAGGGCACGCATGAAGGTCTCTCAGCATTCTTTTGGTTTTAGTTGATAGCACGACCTCCCATGGAGCTTCTTCAATAAAGGAGCAGGTTGCCCCCGGTGTATCTGCTTTCTTAGGAGTATGCGGTTGTGGTGGGTTCACCTTCCACTTTTCGGACAGTACAAACTTCCCCTGGAGGTACTGGTCTTCAATCCATCCTTTGAAGACGAAGCAATCTTCAATCGGATGGCCTACCGTTTGATGGTAAGGGCAATAGTTAGGGTTATTCGCCTCGGCGGGTTGCGGCGGTCGCCTTGGATTTGGTAGGCTTATAAGTCTGTTGCGTATTGCCAGCTCGAATAACCGTTTCGTCTTGTCTCGTGGGAACGAGTAGGGACGCTTCATCTTCTCATTATAATACCGGCGTCTTTCCTCCAGTTGATCTGCCGGTTTCGGGGCGTTAGGTTGCTGTTGGGCATTCGCAACAAAGGTTGCCTTTCCTTTACCCTTGTCATTCCGCGGTTCCGACTTCGGGGGAGGTGGTCTATGACCCATCTGGTCCATCTGAGCCAACTTGTCGATTAAAGCCTGGAATGTGGTTGGCTTAAAGAACATCATAAACTGGGAGATAGTTGCGTGGGGGTCTAGGGTTCCCACGAACATGCCCACCGCAGGTGCTTCCTCAATGCGTTGTTCGCATCTCGACCACAAATTCCGCCAGCGTATAGCATACTGGACCCAGGTTTCGCCTGGTTTTACCCTGGCGTTAATCAATGCCGTTATTGGAGTGCGTTCGCTAGCACTTGCGAATCGCTGAGTGAATAACAACTCCATTTCAGCGAACGTTTTGATAGAATCGTTCGGGAGTTCCGAATACCACTCGAACGCTGTTTCTGATAAGCTGCCCACGAACTGCGAAGCAACAGTTTATCATCACCGCCAGTGTTACCGCAGAGGGCCCGGAACTGGGCGACATGTTGATGGGGGTTGCCGGTCCCCTTGTACACGTGGAATTTTGGTATCGTATAACCTTGCGGGTATTTGATTTGGTCGTACCAGCTTGGATACGGCCGTCCCGTTTTCACGACTTGACCAGCTGACTCAGTCGCGTGATGAACCCGGATTTGCTGGGCTATGTAGTCAGCCAAGTCAGCCTTAGAGATTGCCTCCTCCTTAGCCGTTGAGAGGGCTGGTGGCAGATTTGACGTTTCTCCTCGGTCGTCTTCAAGAACGATTGGGGGATCCTCGGTGGGTAAGTCCTGCTGGATCATCATTCCTATCATATCTTGGAAGAGAAGGCCCATCCGTTGTATGTTGGCCGCTTGTTCAGCAGCCTCTTTGTCCTTTTTCTCCAGTGTCCGGCGAAGGAATTCAGCGTCGGTTTCTTCCTCCCGGTGTGCGTCTGAGGACGTTTCTGGGTTTTCTTTTGGCCCAGTAAGTGCGGCCATAGCATTCATCATTTCCTGAAGCTTTTGTTGCTGCTCCTGGGCTTTCGTCACGGATCGGGTTAGCGGTCGGTGGCCCGTAGAAGTGCGGCTTTCCTCTTTTCCAGAGGCCATGTAAACAGTGTGCACCACCATGCCCCCAGACTTAGGGCGTCTGGGCTCAGTGCTTTTAGCCGTCGTTGCATGCTGGGGGGTCTTCTCTGGCCTCCTCTTTTTATGAGCCAGTTGATCAACAGCCTTTTGGGGTTTAGCCTGGTGACCAGCTTCCGGTTGGATTTTCAGCTTCTTGTGCTGGCGGGAGAAGTTTGGATCGATGATCGAGTCTCGGGCCTGCCGCCAAACTTTATAGATTTTGGAAGACAGCCGTTGAGGAGATCGGGGCTGTTCGGGTTTTATTTCCACAACCTTTTTTAATGGGGGAGGAGACCTCTTCAGCACTGCAGTAGCAGAATTCCTTCGTACCTTGTTTAGCATTTCGAAGCTGTTCCCAGTCGGAACAGCAGCATTAACTTCTGCCACCGGGGCCGATGGAGTCAACCCGGAGGGGGAGTTGCCCCCAGCCTTCCTTACTCGGCGCCAATGGCGACGTCGAGCGTGTCGAGCGGATGGTGTAGGGTCAGCGGTAAGAATGGTTTCGTCTTGCCCCCTGTGTAGGTGGGGGGTCGCTGTTGGTGTTAGCCTGTCAAAGACCGACGTCCTTTGGGCAGCAGGGGCGGGAGCTGGAGCCGTCAATCTTGTAAAGACCGACCTTTTGGCCGGAGAAGCCGCCTTGACGATTTCGGGAGCAGGAGCAGCCACTTTCTTAGAAGCAGCCTTCTCTGAGACTGTAGGCCCCATGATGGGTTTGCAGGATTTCTGGCCCAATCTAGAGAAGACCGAGGCGTTGACGTTGGGCGACTCGTTGAGAGGAGCCGCGACAGGGGTAAGATGATCAAAGACCGACTTCTTAAGATCTTCCGTTGTCAGCACTGGAGTGGTGAAGTTTGTCGGCAGGAGCATGGTCCCAAAGAACAATCCTGTGGTGGCACGAGTGACCTGTTCCACGGGCATTGTGAATAGCGAAGCAGCTTGGGGTCCGTAGACTATACCTCCTGGCGAGGCAGAGCGTTGGTTGCAATTACAGTCTGAGCAGTTGGAGATTTTCATGGAAGTAGAAGCCATCGATCCTTTGCTTTCTGCAACAAGCAAGACGCCAATTCTTAGTGTCTTAAAACCCAAGGGCAACCATTAGCGAACCGCGATTGGTTTGCGAGTCACGACACACGAAGTGTGGAGTGGAAAGAGGAAAAGGTCCCACCGGGCGTGCCAGAATCTGTTCCCCTCCGAAAGACGGCGCGACATGGGCGTCTCGCCTGAGATTCGGGGCAGATGCTAATTGGTGCTATCCGTCCACCTCTCCGAAGATGCCAAGTTGATTTATGGCACCATGTATCGAAGGTTTAGACGGATGCGTCCGATGTAGCAGACTTCGTCAGATTCCCCCTCGTTTGAGGGGTTTTTGATTGTGGGGACGCTCTTCCCTGCAGGTGCAAGCCCCTGCAGTTAATTACGCTACCGCATTGCGGTAACAACTTTCTCCTTCTCCAGATGGTCACTTCGTGTCGTGGGTGTTTGTTTTGTATTTTGTTGCCCGTGGATTGTTTACGGAGACTGAGTTATGTCGTCGCCCGTAGGGCGTGGACTAGTCCAAATCCGTATTATCTTAGATTTGGGTTTGGGGGTTTGGTTTGAGGATACGTCAGCCGTACTCGAGGCTAAGATCAACTCAAACGTTTGTTAAGGATACGTTAGTCTAACTTTGAGACTAAGATCAACTTAACGGGATCGTTTAGATCCGACAAAAGAGCGTTTAGGCTCTAATGTTCCAGTTTAGGGACATAGTGGTCCATTGTATGTATGGCCGTCGGGACCCGTCACCTCTCTGACGACGTTGAAGGATTACAACGACGGATGTCAGAGGAGCTCAGAGATGTACCCTCAAGCCAGAGTTAATTAGGGGGATTCATAGTCCAGTCTGTTTGAAGGTTTAAGGATACGTTAGCCATATTTGAGGCTAAGATCAACTTAAACGGGATCGTTTAGATCCGACAAAAGAGCATACAGGGCTCTATTGTTCTAGTTTAAGGACATTGCGGTCCATGGGTAGTTTAAGGACATTGCGGTCCATGGGTAGTTTAAGGACATTGCGGTCCATTGTTACTTTTAAGACATCTCGGTCAAGGTTAAGGACGTCGTAGTCCATGGGTTTAAGGACCCCACAGTCCGGTATGTGCTCTGGATGCTTCACACGGGTTCACTGCCGCGCTTAGCGAGGACCAGGCTCCGCTCTGGATGCTTCACACGGGTTCACTGCCGTGCTCTGCGAGGACCAGGATCCGCTCTGGACGTTTTCCACGGGGTCAAAGAGTGACATTATCCGCGTTCCACGTAACCAGGAATTTTGCATTAGGCACGGGTTTAAGGACCCCGCAGTCTATATCAATGTGTGGTCGTCGGGACCCGTCACCTCTTTGAAGACATTGAAGGATTACAATGCCAAATATCAAAGGAGTGAAGAGATATACCCTAGAACCGGAGTGGATTGAATAGTCCTTGGCCCAATTTGGGATCAAGACCAATTAATTATGTTATGAGCCCATTGGCCCAGTTGATTACGAATTGAGGACTTATGGCCAGCTTGGGCTAAGTCCAATCAGGAGAGGCCTTGCCTCTATCCATTTAGGCCAATTGGGCCAAAGCCTAGTGTTAAACACTACAGAGCAGTCAGTGTTGAACACTGGGAATGAGGTTGACAAGTTAGTGTTTAACACTAAGAGATAATTGGTGTTAAACACCAGCAACAAGGCTTTTCAAATTAGTATTAAACACTAAAACAGATCAGTGTTGAACACTGCAAATAAAGCTTTTTGATTAGTGTTGAATACTAAGTCCCAACAGTGTTTTAACACTGGGTTCGAGAGTTTTAATTTAGTGTTAAACACTAAGGCAAGAGGGGTCACGTGGCAGCACATGAGAGCGCCCTCCCTTTATTTATTCTGCTGAGATTATCGCGTCTTTCAGAGCCTCACGTGCCATCACGTGATGGGTATTCAAATGCCTATATGTTAGAGCTTCTGCCGAGGGTCACGTGGGTCACAAGGGGTGCTGCCTCAAAGGGGCTTTCTGTAGATCTCTTGGGGGGGTCACGTGGTGACACGTGACCCTGCCTCTATGTATGTTGTTTTAGAGGATCTGTTAATCTTTCCCAGGAATTAAATTCCTCGTAGGGTTAAACCCTGATAGTAATTTCAGAGGAATTAAATTCCTACTTCCTTTCGAAGGTTTATATTCTGAATAGAGTTGGACTCTGAATTTTCTGCAGGAATTAAATTTCTTGTTCATGTGAAGAATCAAATAGGGTTAAACCCTAACAAAAGCTTTTTAGGGAATTCGAACTTCCGTCCTCTGTTAAATTATGATTAAAGGAATTAAATTCCCGCTGTTACAACAGAACTAGGTTCTTAATTAGGGTTAAACCCTGTCTCTTTTTGTTCTGAAGGAATTAAATTCCCATGATACAGGGTCAAGCCCTAATTTTATTTTAAAGGAATTAAATTCCTATAGTTCTGTGAGAATTAAATTCTCGTGCTTGCATTCCTTCTCTATGTTTTGGATCTGCATGGCAGGATCTCAACCCATTGAGAATTAAATTCTCAACCTCAAGGGGAGATGTGCACTTTGCAGATCCTTTATCAAAGAGAGAAGAAATATGTTCTTCTGTTTTATGTATCAGAGTTAAACTCTGTTGAGAATTAAATTCTCTTTTTCTTTCAAGGAGCTTTTCCCTTTCTTACCTAGGGTTTTTGCAGAAGATCCAAGTTTTTCCAAGTATCGAAGCTCTCTTCTTTCTCTTTTTCTCTTCCTGTCTCTGTATCTATCTCCTCTCTTTTTTGTGTCTCTTGGCTCCTATTTATAGGAGAAGCAGCCGAACCAATCAGTTTTTTAACGAATCTTCATGAGAGATTTGATTTGCATCCATCATTCGTTTTGGTCCTTTGGATTATTAGGTGAATTTTATTCACCATTGGATTTCAAATCTAGGGATTCCCCTTTGCTATTTCGGTTAGATTTAAAGGGGAAATCTTTCCAAACCCGAGATTTTCCCATAAATAGATCACCTCTGAATCTTTAATTCGATTGGTTCCAGATAGCCGCTTTCCTTTGGAAAGATTTGAATTTCTTTCAGAATTTAATTCTGTTGACAAAATGGGCTTTGAAAGCCGGTCACGTGTGACCACGTGACTCATGGTCACGTGTGGGCACGTGACCCCCTTTGGAATGAGCCTTTTCTTTTCTTTTGCGCTCTGTCTTCTGATCGTTGCTTAAACGTCACGTGCCACCACGTGACTCCTGGTCACGTGTGAGCACGTGACCCTTGTTTGAACTCTCTTTCCTTGGTTCATCTGGAGAACGAGTCTGCTGCTTTGAGCGTCACCTGCCAACACGTGACCCTGGTCACGTGGGAGCACGTGACCTCTTCTGAAGCCTTTTCTTTGACTTGATCAGCGAACCGGTTTGCCTTTGACACTTGCATTTAAATGTCACGTGTCGCCACGTGACCCTGGTCACGTGGGAGCACGTGACTCTTTCTGAAGCCCCTTTTCTTCAACGTAGTCAGGAACTTGAACTTGCCCTGATGATGTGCTTAGGTGTCACGTGCCAACACGTGACCGCTAGTCACGTGTAAACACGTGACCCTCTTCTGAAGCTTTTCCCAGAAGCTTTCCTGATTTTAAATCAGGAAACAAATGGAATACGGTATCACATACACGCATTATTCTCGGTCCCGCACATATCTCATATGCGCTCCTATTTCGTTTCGCTTGAGCCAGGAAACCTCTGTATAGGACTCTAAAGACTCGTCAATACGCCGGCAGCAGATGATGATCATATCAAACACCCACAAGTCGCAAGCGGTTTGCTAAACGTAACGGCCACCCGGATATTGAGCGATCAGAAGATCGACGAGCAAGCCCGCTCACACTCCTGTGAATCCAACCAGTAACACTTACCGTACAGTCCGGTCTGTTCGTCTGATATGTCGCATATCTCGCCTAGGGGTGGTAAACGTCAGACCCCAGTAGCTCGATAAGTCATGCCGACTTGAGGTCCATAACATTCGTGAAACTACTCATAACTCTTACCAGTATATCACTGCAACCCTGGCCAGGGAGAGACGAATCCCCTCCTATCGCTCATTGCCTCCATGTGAATCGGGACTGTACCCAAAAACCACCTGTTTGCACGACTCAGTAGAGCCGTGGTAGGGTGGAAATCAAAGCACAGTGGGAGACACACAAGACTCTATGACGATCTCGGGTCAACAGACTAAGCTGTACCAGTGTCACCAGAGAACTGCCATCTGACGTGAGGTATAATACCATCTGGGAGTTCTCGGCGAGTCCGTTCAGTGTACCCAGTCTCCACTGAGCACCCGTATACCATCTCTGAAGTCAAACACCAATGGATATGGGATCATCCATCGCCCATCACATGGGTCGAGAAGATATACGCTAGTCTACTCTGGAATATTGATGCCCCGTCTCGATATTCCCACAACTAGGAACAATGAAGGATGTACTCATTGACTACCCAGGCCCCACTAGTATGATCTGCATCATAGTCCTGGAAGTCGAGTACTCATCCTAAAGGCTTTATCAACACGTAACAAAGAGACAGAAAGTATACACGTTAAGACAAAGAGTAACCAGATAGCGTACTATCATGTCGAGCAAGAAAGTCCTACCTATATATGTCCCAGCATCCACTACAATATACATCCAATGTACAGTAATGGCCTCTAGGGCATACATATAACTAACACATCTTACCTTTGATACAAAACTGACAAGTCGCATAAGATTTATATTCAAAAGGATTTAAATACCCTTCTTTATGAAGCTTGTTTAGTCTTGTTTCGTTAATATGACCAAATCTACAATGCCAAAGAAAAACTTCATTTATGTCTGAAAATTTTCTTTTATTTGTGTGTTGTATGTTGAAAACTGTGTGTTGATTTAGGACGTATATCCCGTTATTAAGTGTACCATACCCATCAACTCTTGATTCAGTTTAATGTTCATAACATTATTCTGTAATACAAAATGATATCCTTCATTGTCTAACAAAGAAACGGATATTATATTACAAAGTATACTAGATACATAATTGTTGGATGTAGTGCCCTCAAAGTCAATTATTGGATAGCAGGTACGTGATTGCAACATTGAGGAGGACCTATACCGGTAGCACAGTCTTACTCGAGATGATAGTATGCTATCTGGTTTGCCTTTATCAGTCGTGTACAGGTTCAGGTGACTGATCCCTATTACACGTTGATAGAGCCCTTAGGATCTTGCTTAACTACTAACAGTATGATGGCGATCATATACGTGAGAGTTGGGTAGTCTATAAGCACATCCTTAATAGTGGTCACTAGTCGTGGGAGTTTCGAGACAGGGCATCGATACTCCGGAGTAGACTAGTGTATACAGTTGAGACCCCAACGAGGGGCGGTAGCCGGTCTCACAAGCCACTGGTGTCAGTTGGATCACCTAAGATGCATACAGGTGCTCATTGGGTTATGAGTACACCAGACAGGACTCACAGGGAACCTGCTAGTTGGTATTATACCTAGCGTCAGATAGCAGTTCCCTGGTGACATGTGTACAGGTTAGTTCATTGACCTGTGGTAGTCATTTGTCTCGTGTGAGTTCCCACTGTACTTTGATTTCTACCCTACCACGGCTCAAAGGAGTCGTGCAAACATGTATTTTTTGGGTACAGTCCCGAGCCACATGGAGGCAAGTGGGCGATCGGCAGGGGATTCGTCTCTCCCAGTATTGGGGGTGAGATCGCGCTGTGTCTAGAAAAGCCATTACACCAAGTCCTTGGCCAAGGCAGGTGAGAATTACTGGTAAGTATTCCAGTAGTTTCTCAGGGTGTTCAGGGCTTGTCTCCGACACGACTTATACCGCTATTGGGGGTCTGACGTTACCAGCCCCCTAGGCCCGATATGCGATACTCATAGACGAACGGACCGGACTGTATGTATATTGTCACTGTTGGGCTCAGTAGGGTTCCAGGATGAGTTCTCTCATCGGCTTCCCTTGAGGTCAGTACATGGGCAGCCGTTACGCACAGCTAGTGCCGCTGACGGCTTATGGTTAAACCCACTGCCAGGGTACTGACGACTCATTAGAGTTCCCCAAAGATAGTTTCCCAAGTTCGGGCGAAACGTTGTAGAGACCGTATGGTTTTATGGCAGGGTTCGGAAAATGCACGTGCGTTTACGCACGTGTCATATTTCGGGCAGATAATACTGGTGGGCTTTGGTTTAAGCCGGATCCATGTATTATACTGTGTAGATATAATATCTTTATCTCAGTTGCATTTGTATTCGGTCGTAATACAATGCGGGTATGTATATACTGTTACGAGGTTATCCTGAAATTCGTTTCGGGATCGCTTTTCGAAGTTGCTAGTTTTCTATCAACCGTCTTAAACATTCGGTTTAATGCGGATGTATCTTTTTCTTGAGGGTGAGTCATGTGGAAGCTTCTTGATTTGGTGATTAGGTTTAGTGACTCATGGTTTGCATTAAATGATTAGTGAGGTGTTTTAAGTGACTCATTGTTTCATTTAATGTCTTTTGTAATGTGTGAGATCTTTTTTATGATAAGCTTCTCTTATGGTCACCCTTCCTCCTACACTCACCCCCTCCTCCCCTTTTTAGTGGCCGGCCATTCTTATGGAAGATATATGGTTGTTGAAAAAATGAGATGATAGATTTGTTTCATGGAAATTTGATAGCTCTTTTCTCATTACTCCAAAAGGCAACTTCATTAACCGTTCATCCATGGTTTTGGATGAAACGAGACAAAGTATTCTACTCATTCTCTATATCAATCTTGGACATGTCGGCTAGCAAACTTCATGTCCGAGTTGCCTCGGTTCAGAGGCGGGAGCCCGTATAAAGATCCGTTGACGTGGTGCCACTTGGACGAGGAGACCGGAGATTGAGCGAGATCGCAGATGCCGCAAAGGAGCGTGGGATGATGGCTAAAGAACGAAGGACTCGGATCGTTCGGTATAGCCTTTCTACCCACTTTGTAGTTTGTTAGTTTAGAGTTAATGGCAAGATCCGGGTTAAAGTATACGATAGCGCCAGTTATAAAAGTTTTTGTTCCGCATTTGGTGTCAGATTGACGGCCGTGGCGCTACTGTAGACTTACATACATGGGTTCAAAACCAATATACAACCCGATGGTAACCCAGGTGATACTCTCCCACTGATACTGCATGTACATTGGAACCATTTCCAACTCGGAGAGTGTGATCACCTGTCTTCAAAACTCTACTATTTTTCAGTCCCTGCACACAATTGCAGATGTGAGAACCCGAACCGGTATCCAGTACCCAGGAAGCAGAGTTTATAGAAAAACAATTTTCAGTCACAAACACACCTGAAGCGGAAGCATCACCATGCTTCTTTTTCTTGAGATTAGCAATGTACTCAATACAGTTTCGCTTCCAGTGTCCCGACTTCTTGCTGTAGAAACATTCTCCTTTTCCCGACTTCTCAGCCTTGGATTTGTCTCTCCCTTGTGCCTTTTTTTATTCCACCTCTCGGTTTGGTGGGTTTCTTCTTATTCCTTCCCTTGGCCTTGGCTTTTGGGATAGAAGAGGAAGATTTCCCAACAATTAGAGAGGGAGTCTTTACCTTGAGCGTGCTCTCCGCACTTCTCAACATATTGAGAAGTTCGGGTAGTGACTTCTCCATATTGTGCATGTTGAAGTCACTATGAATGGAGCAAAGGCAGGGGGAAGAGACTGTAAAACAATATCAACATACTATTCGTTCTCCATTGTCCATCCAAGGCCCTCAAGCTCTTCAATAAGAGCTATCATCTTCAAAACATGTTCACCTACTGGTGTGCTAGGAGCCATCCGCATCTGAAACAATTTTCGAGATGCTTTGTATCGAAGGGTACGAGATTGCTCCCCATACAACTTTTTGTATGGAGAAAGATGTATTGAACATCCATCTGCTCATGCTGCTTTTGATGTGTATTGTCCATCGATGCAAGCGTGAGGCATTTGGCAGTGGCACAGTCAATATCCCATGTTTTGCGGATCTCTCTATCCGTAACAGAAGATTCAAGGCCTGGGCTAGGAGGGGCTGAGGCAGTGAGGACATATCGATTCTGTAAGTATACGGCAGCGCCACGGCCGTCAATCTGACGCCAAACGCGGAACAAAACTTTTACAACTGGCGCTATCGCATACTATAACCCGGATCTTGCCATTAATGCTAAACTAACTAACTGTAAAAAGGTAGAAAGGCTATACCGATCGATCCGACTCCTTCGGTCTTTAGCCATCATCACACGCTCCTCGCGGCAACTCCGATCTCTTTGCTCCTCGTCGAGGTGGCACCACATCTACGGATCTTTAAACGAGCTCCCGCCTCTATACCGAGGCAACTCGGTCATCAAGTCTTCTAAAAGAGATGACCAAAATGAAGTAGAGAACGAGTAGAATACTTTGTCTCAAACACTCTTTGGTTCTCATCACATGAGAGGGTAAGAGTGGAGGTTGAAGAAAATGCTAGGGTTTGGAAATGGTGAACTTAAGAAAATCTAGTGAGCAAAAACCAAGCATAATAACTTCTCACTTGTGTATAGATATATAATGGTTGAGCAAGAAAAATATCTCATGAAAATATCCATCAAATATCTAAACCCAAAACAAACCTCATTTAATACTATCATAACTCACTTAGTGACTCATTAGCATGAGCCACTAAGGAACATGGTAGAAGAAATGAGTCACCAATCATGAGTCACCATTTCCAAAACCCTTTTAACCATTTAAACCAAAATGATTAACCAAAAGAAATGCATCTTCTAAAATATTCTTGTAACGGATTACGAAAATACCCCTCACCTGTATATACATACCTGTATCCGTATTCCGACTGAATACGAATACGAGAGACTAAAATATTCCGATTCGATATAATACATGGATCCGGCTTAAACCAAAGCCCACCAGTATTATCTGCCCGAAATATGACACGTGCATAAATGCACGTGCATTTTCCGAACCCTGCCATAAAACCATACGATCTCTACAACGTTTCGCCTGAACTTGGGAAACTATCTGTGGGGGACTCTAATGACTCGTTAGTACCCTGGCAGTGGGTTTAACCACAAGCACGTTAGCGGCACTAGCAGTGCGTAACGGCTGCCCATGTACTGACCTTAAGGGAAGCCGATGAGCGAACTCATCCTGAAACCCTACCGAGCCTAACAGTGACAATATACATACAGTCCGGTCCGTTCGTCTATGAGTATCGCATATCGGGCCTAGGGGGCTGGTAACATCAGACCCCCAATAGCGGTATAAGTCGTGTCGGAGTGTAGCCCAGAACAACCTGAGATACTACTGGAGTGCCTACCAGTAAATCTCCTGCCTCGGCCGAGGGCTTTGTGTAATGGCTCTCCTAGACACAACACGATCTCACCCCCAATACCGGGAGAGACGAATCCCCTGCCGATCCGCTCTCTTGCCTCCATATGGCTCGGGACTGTACCCAACCAAAACCTGTTTGCACGATTCCTTTGAGCCGTGGTAGGGTAGAAATCAAAGCACAGTGGAAACTCACACGAGACAAATGACGACCACAGGTCGATGAACTAACCTGTACACACGTCACCAGGGAACTGCTATCTGACGCTGGGTATAAATACCAACTAGCTGGTTCCCGGCAAGTCCTGTCCGGTGTACTCATAACCCAATGAGCATCTGTATACATCTTAGGTGATCCAACTGACACCAGTGGCTTGTGAGACTGTCCACCGCCCCTCATCGGGGTCCCGACTGTATACACTGGTCTACTCCGAAGTATCGATGCCCTGTCTCGAAACTCCCACGACTAGGGATCACTTTTAATGATGTGCTTATAGACTACCCAACTCTCATGTATATGATCGCCATCATATTGTTGGTAGTCAAATAAGATCCTAAGGGCTCTATCAACGTGTAATAGTGATCAGTTATCTGAACCTGTACACAACTGATAAAGACAAACCAGATAGCATACTATCATCACGAGTAAAACTGTACTACCGGTATAGGTCCTCCTCAATCATTGCAATCACGTACCTGCGATCCAATAATTGACTTTGAGGGCACTATATCCAACAATCTCCCACTTGCACTTAAGGCTAATTATTGCGAGGTCGCATACTCACAGCCCGTGTGATACCGAACACCCAACTCCTCTACTAATCAGTTTCACAAAGCCCGTTTGTAAAACTCTTGTGTTCGATAAATAGCCTCAATGAGTGGATCCACCCCGATGTTTCTTTCTATGTCTCTCTTAATCTCAAGTTCGCGGAGAAAGCCATCTCCCGAATTGAGTAATACCTGTCTTAGAGTATGTCTGGATATCTGATGGGACCTAGTTCATAAATGAACTCCAAATCCAAACTTCTTAGACTGTATCATCAACTGAACCTAATCAGTATCCTGCACCATGCCTCCCACAATATCCTCTTGGAACAACTGTCCATAATACCGTCCCTCATCAGAGGGAAAACTATAACTCTGACAATCACTCTGTCATCTATGTCACCTTTGAAGCCTGGAATGATAACCGTCTCCCGAAGGAGGCTGCCGTCATCAAATCCGTAGAACATGCACTTATGTTCTAAAATTGCTTCCTTATGTTTCTTCAGGATTGGATTAATATAAACTTATTGCATCTAGTGCAAAAACAACATCTGGTGTGATACTTGACATCTCATGATTGACTCAATTGCCTAAGCAAGTAATCTGCCAATCATGCACATACCTCTCCCCTTTAGTCTGTAAGACACCTTTAGAGAGGGTGACTCCATCATCTGCAGGTACACCACCATGCCAGGAGTCATCTATTCTAAAATACTATTAGAATACTGTCAAAGTACCCATATTGGGAAACTACCCAAATCTAGATCTAAAACCATAGATCTAGAAACCAGAATGTCAGATGTTATATCCATATCCTTTGTGGAGAAACAACTGTGTGACGACCACAGTATAATCGATTGTAGTATAGGAATTTTACTTCCTACTCTGTGTATGTCATCCAAATACCAGGACATCATACCCTACTACCTTCTTAACAGATCCATCCACTATTCTGATGAAGTCAAACCCATGACTGTCACATCAAAAATAGATGATCTATCTCCGCTATATTTGGTCAAGTCTATAAATAGACATAAGCTACTTGCCCACTATGCTTCCGCTGCTCCCACTGACCACAACAACCCTCTGGCAGAATAATATATACGTGCACTTCTAAATCTAGTTTAGAACGACGCTATACTTAACCTCCTGCTGGGTCTCATAGCCTGGAACAACAGTAGTGTCAAGTCTGGGTAAACAAGAACCTCCATGTCACCATCCTTGAGGTTACCGGAGTATCTCTCGGGTGCCTGAGGTTACCCACCATATCTGCGGAGTGGCTAATGGAATGTCAAACCTGATTGAATCTTTAGGTCCTATTAAATTTTCCGTAATCGTTTGCGGTTCTGGAATCACTTCCAGTTCAACCATACTCCCACTACTGTTTTCTAAAAAATATAATTTTACTAAAACTGTGGCGAGTCAAGAACAATATCACTATTGATCTTCCAGATGGTAGAAAATCAACCCTCGACATAGCCTGGGTCAACCCTCAAACTGCCATTACAAAAACATGCCTTGAGTTATCCAGAGTCTGGTTTTAATCATAAACCAGACAACTCCCCGTACTTTAACATTGTTAAGATATGAACCATTCTATATCCAATATAGAAACTTTGGCACTTATTTAATTGGAACCAGATTCAAATCATGCAGCTGTCTCCAGTGCATATCAACTTAATGGAGAGAGGCTAATCAGTATTACTCAACTTAGGAATACATCCAATTATGAGTAACCTGAAAGAGAAAGAAGTTTCTCAAAATCATTACTATCAACAAAATACCAATCACAAGAATCTACATCTTCAATCTCTTTGAAGAATCCCGATACTTGCGATATCCGGTTTTCTACTTTATTCGTATACCCACAACTTCTCAAAACTTAGACATTGTATTTCTATGAAACACTTGTCTAAAAACTAGAGAAGTCACAAGTAAACAGAACATAGTACGAGGACCAACCCTTTTATCCTGATGAACACTGGACAACATACAATACTCTGTATAAGTCCGCTGAGTTAAATAACTCAAAACCTGTACATCGTAGGTTGAAAACTGTACTTATGGTTAAGAACTACTCCGCTGTTCAATGCTCCTTACCCAATCGACAACTGATATAGGTGTTCCCCTCCGAATACAGAGACGCGACCGCGTAGGTTCGTCTTGCCTGAGATTCAGGGCAGATGCTATTTGGTTTTATCCGTCCACCTCTCCGAAGATGTCAAGTTGATTTATGGCACCGTGTATCGGAGGTTTAGACGGATGCGGCCGATTTAGCAGACTTCGTCAGATTCCCCCTCGCTTGAGGGGTTTTTGATTGTGGGGACGCTCTTCCCTGCAGGCGCAAGCCCCTGCAGTTAATTACGCTACCGCATCGCGGTAACAACTTTTTCCTTCTCCAGAATTTCACTTCGTGTCGTGTGTGTTTGTTTTGTTTGTGGTTGCCCGTGGATTGTATACGGAGACTAATTTATGTCGTCGTCTGTAGGACGTGGATTAGTCCAAATCCGTATTTTCTTAGATTTGGTTTTGGTGTTTTGGTCTAAGGATACGTTAGCCATTTTTTAGGCCAAGATCAACTTAAACGTTCGTTAAGGATACGTTAGTCCGATTTGAGACTAAGATCAACTTAACGGGATTTTTTAGATCCGACAAGAGAGCATTTGGAGGCTCTATTGTTCCAGTTTAGGGACATAGTGGTCCATGAATGTATGGCTGTCGGGACCCGTCACCTCTCTGACGACGTTGAAGGATTACAACGACAGGTGTCAGAGGAGTTCAGAGATGTACCCTTGAACCAAAATTGATTGGGGGATCTATAGTCCGATTTGGGACTAAAGTCTGTTTTAAGGTTTAAGGATTCGTTAGCCATATTTGAGGCTAAGATCAACTTAAACGGGATCGTTTAGATCCGACAAAAGAGCATTTAGGGGCTCTATTGTTCCAGTTTAAGGACGTAGTGGTCCATTGCTAGTTTAGGGACATGGTGGTCCATTTTATTTGTGGCCGTCGGGACCCGTCACCTCTCTGATGTCGTTGAAAGATTACAACGATAGGTATCAGAGGAGTTCGAAGATGTACCCTTGAACCGGATGTAAATTGATTTAAGAGAGCAGTCTTGCTCAGTCAACTTAATTTGAGGACTTACGGTCATGATTGGGCTAAGTCCAGTTGAATATGTTCAATGTTTTTCTTTATCTTTGGCCTATTATGCCTGTGCTAGGGCTTTGCACTGCATTTTATTTTGGCCTGCTAGGCCTTTCTGATTTGGGCTCTGTCCCTTTATAAATGATGCACAACATCTGTTTTTGTTTGGGCTCTGCCCTTCTTTAAAATAATGCATTGCATTTAATTTGGCCTGTTAGGCCTTTTTTAATTGGGCTTGGCCCTTCTGTAAATAATACAGTGCATTAATTATCTGACAGTAGCTTGTCAGGCATTTTGCACCAATTATTGAGCGCAAACGCATGTGGAGGTGACACGTGTCACGCTAGCGCAGTACGCTGTGCCAATGCGCTGCGCTGTTGCACTGTGACACGTGGCGTGCTCTGGTGAGTTGCGCCAACTTTAAAGAGTAATGCTCTATTTTTAAAAGCGCATAGCGCAAGTGGTTATGGTGCTGACACGTGGCGCTCTCTGGTGGCTTGCGCCAACCCAGGAGCGCAACAGTGCAGTTTTTACAAGTGCAAGGCACTGTTTCAATAACTTGATCCAATTTTGGATTCAAGAAAAGAATCTTTAAGATTCCAGAACCAATGGTTTATAAAAAGTGCAAGGCACTGTTATTATTATATTTTTTTATTGAAGATCATTGATCTTGTTCTTAGATCAATGATCTATTCAGAAGAAATTTTTCCTTTTTATAAAGGTTTTAACCTTTTTTCTCTTCTTGAGTTCTACTCGCAATCTTGATGATGATGTCGATGTTGATTTGAATTGGGGTCTAGGGGCCTTTATATAGTGCCCATTAATTTGTTAAAGCCGCTCTCCCCTAATTTGTTAAAGAGATCATTCTCTGAGTGATTTGGGGAATTTTCCCCACCGTTGGATCTTTGATCCAAGGGCTTCTGTTTTACAGAAGACAATCTTCTTGTTTTAACAAGAACAGAAAGATCTTACTGGAATTTTAATTCTGTTTGGCGCAAACGCCCCAGCGCTTGACACGTATCGTGCAGCGCACAGCGCGGCGCAACTGCGCTGACACGTGTCGCGCAGCGCACAGCGCGGCGCAACTGCGCTGACACGTGTCGCGCAGCGCAGCGCTTGCGCAACTGAAGCGTTGCCTCCTTTTAATTTTGTTTTAAATAGAGGCTTGCTCTGATTGGGCGCACTGCCTTAGGTGCTGCGCTGATATTTCAGTTTTTGACACGTGGCGCGTTGCACGCAGCGCAAGGGATCTGAAGCGTTACTTCAATTTTTGAATTTTTGAAATTCAAACAGAGCTTTGCTCTGATTGGGGGAAACAAATACCCCCCACCGTTGCGCTCACGTGGCACACACGTAAGTGCAGCGGTGGCAAGATTTTAGCCGTTGGATCAACGGGTGAGTTGAAGGGGCGCAGGCGCCTATAAATAGGACCCTTGGTCCTTAGTAAATGTTTTACCATTTTCATGAATCTTGATTTTCAGAGCCTTGCTCTTGCTTTTTGAGAACTTTAGAGCCTTGCTCTCGTTTCTTTCCAAGAACTCCAGAGTTCAGATTTTTAGAACAACTTAGGTAAAATTTAAATTAAATTAAATTAAATTTAATTTAATTAACAGAGCCTTACTCTTATAGATCTTTGATCTAAAGAAAACCCCTTTTGGGTTTCATCAACAGAGCCTTGCTCTAAAAAATCTATAGATCTACAGAGATCTTGTTTCATTGGTTTTAACCCATGATCAGAGCTTTGCTCATGGATCAAATGTAGATCTTTTTGATCTGAAAATGAAGAACTCCCAAGAGTTTTCATGGATCTTTAAGATCCCAAAATTTTAATTCTTTCAAGAGTTAAATTTTTTTTGATGGATCTTTCCATTATTATTACAGAGCTAGGCTCTTTTTAGGAAATTTTTATTCACTTGAGACCAGAGTTTGACAAATGTCACTCTGTGATAGAGTTTTGCTCTGAAAGAGGAGATTTTCTCCTTGTCTTTAGGGATTTCCTATTAATGAGAATATTCTCTTGGGGATCTCTTCATTAATTGACAGTCTCATCCAATGATGGGGCCGTCTTATTAAATGTGTCATCCAGATTTTATGGGTCCCCATTTGGTCCCCTACCCACTGCATTGCAGTGTAGTGTAAATTTTTAAAATGCCAAGCGTTGGAATTACAATACTGACGGCTAACTTTTGTCCCTCCACAGGAAACATGCCTGCTGACCTATCATTCCCGTTTGTTCGCTCGGAGGGAGGTTTTCCCCAGGCACCAGTGGACCGAGAGGTGCTCACTCTCATCAAGGATCATGACCCCGAGCACAAGAACCTTCACCTGTGGGGTAGGTGGTATAACGATATCATCCTAGGTCGCCGAAACTTCGGTTCCGCTATGCCATCCGAGCCCATATTTTCGATCCCCTATACGAATGAACCCCCGGTGAAGTATGCCGTGGAGGTCAAAAATTGGAATTCGGATGACCTCCTCCAGCCTGCAATTGGTGCTATTCCCGTGCAGCCGCCGCCGGCAATAGACATTTTGGGAAGGCGAATCTGTCAGGGTGAAGCACGCCCTTGGGGACATGCCTATAACATTGGATTGATCTCGCGACCGCCCGCCGGATATTTGCAGTGGGCCCGGTACATCTTATCGGCGAAAAGGACTCATCTGATGAAGATTGGTTTGTATTCGGCCATCTACGTCTCGCTCTTTGAGTATCCCTCTCCTCCAACGTGGTGGATTAAGGCTTTTATCGAACAATGGAATATCCCCACCCACACCTTCCTGATGACGGACAAGGAAGTCTCTATCTCCTTGGAGGAGTTTGCTGAAATCTCGGGTCTGCCGATGAGGGGGGAGCATTACGAGGAGCTGCTTCCTCCTGACGAATACGTCTTTGCCACCAAGCCATTGGTGTTTGATCTGACTCCGGAGAACGCTATTCAGCACCAGTTTCCGGGCTTGGTGAAGGTGCTGGACATCTATGAAGGGCTCTATCTGGAATCGGGCATCCGAGGAGTCAGTTTCGTAGATTTTATCGCCTGCTTCATTCGACCGGAGTTTCCATCGGAGCGGAGCGAGAAGTTCGCCCAGCTTGATGACCCTTTTGACTTTGGCTTGGACCGTCGACCCACATCGGAGGATGATCAAAAGGACTTTTATCTCCCCGGCGCCACCGTCATCCCCTTATCAAAAATCGCCGTCCCGGGCATGGATGAGGAGACCTTTTTTGTAGGGTTCCTGGGATTGTGGTTGTGCAGCTTTGCGCTCCCCACGCACCCGCGCCACATGCGGCCATCTGTTTTCTACCCAGCGCATCGGATGATGGCTGGTCTGCAGTTGACAGTAGGAATCGCCGGGCTGGCTCACCTTTTAATGGACTTAGCATAGCAGCGGACGCTAATGAGCCTGGGGTGCAGCTTGCTAACTTCCCGATGCACTACTTCATCTCTTGGATGGAAATGCATGTGCACGGGGTGTTCGGCGCCCATAAGATCCCTCCGTTTTTTGAGAAGTGCAGACTCCCAAGAGTCATGCGGTTGGTCGGCGCTTGTGAATTTTCATGATGGAGGCGTCGTCGAGCTTTGGGTCAATCACTGCAGGGAAATCGAATTCCGCCTGCATCAATCGGAGTTTATGCGCCCTGCTCCCGAGACCTTAGCCGCAAGCAATCAAAAAGCAGCGTGGATCGAGCAAAGCGCTTCTTACTTCCGTCACTTGGAACAAGAAGCGGCTTTAAGGCCGAGGGAGTGCCAAGAGACCTCAAACGAGACGGCTCGTCTGCGCGCTGAGGTTGAGGCGAACGCTGCCAAGGTGAAGGCTATCTTTGAGGGCCTTCTGGAGCGTATCTCTAATGGGCTAAACTTGAAGTGGAATCTTGATGCCGCGGAACGTGAAGCCCAAGGCCGTGAAGCAGCTCAGCAGGCTGTTGGGGAGCAGCTTGCATCCTTCTTGCAGCAGCGGGCTCAAGTGGAAGCGGAACTGGCGGTGGTGGCCGACCAGGAGAAGGCATGGAAGGAAGTGCACGAACAACTGATAGGGCTATTTAAGACGCTTCCTTCCCAGTAGCCGCCCTTGTATCAATATACTTGTAAAAATTTTCTTTTTCGAATAAGATGTATCCATTCTTTATTCTTTTGTACGATTCACCTTGTACTTGATTGAATTAACCAATAAAGATACACATTTTTTTTTGCAATGTCTTGTATCATTTCTTTGCTTTCTCGCTTCTTGTATTATCAGCATATTGTCTTGATAAACATGGTTGACAGATAATAGAGTAAGTATCTTGGTTTCTTCAAGAAATAGCGATGGCTTAGACCGCAGGTTCAGATCTGTTGCCTAAGACTTTTCAACTCTATGAGCTGTGAGGGTCTCATAGAAACTTTTCTCCCTACGGATCGAGAGGATCTCGTAGGTGGATTTTCTCCTTAGGAATCGTAAGGATTCCTAAGTGCATTTTCTCTTATAAGTCGTAAGAATCTTATAAGAGAATTTTCCCTCTTACGAGTCGAGAGGACCCGTAAGCGGTTGTTTCCCTCCTTGTCGAGATTCGAGTTTGGAAAGTGAGACCCGTGGATAGTATGCAAGAGACCGTTTTGGGCCAAGTTGCAGGGTCCCGGTGCTTAGGGAACAAGTTTTTTAATCCTTACTGCCTAAGGCTTTATCTTACGAGTCGAGCCGCATCGAGAAGTTCTCGCAAAGACATCAATTTCTTCGCAAGTCGAGATGAATCGAGCATTTCTCGCAAGAACATCCTAACGTCACAGTTAACCTCTGCTCTTTACGACAGAAGTCCGTTAGGGTCTGTGGTACTTAAGGTTTTGGCCGTCGTACCATCACATCAGCTGATATATTTCTCGATAGGCAATCGTGCTATTCGAGTAGCCCTGCGACCGCCGTGTCTCTGATCCCTTCGGGGGCTGGACAAGACGTCTTCAAGCAATCCTCCTTGGCAGTTTGACCGTCGAAAGAGCAAGCGTTAGGAATTTTGCCATGCCGCTTTTTACTTGAGGTTAGGCTCATTTTGGAGAGCCCCAATGAGTCATAACCATTCCGCGCTGGTGTGGGATGATCTCCGATAGTCTTTCAGGTTTTATGTGAGTTGCCGTCAAGACCCTGAAGCTAGGAATTTGGCCTTTGCTTCGTTTGCTGGCATCGCGTCTGCTGTATCGAGACGAATGTCGCGGTTGTCTCTAGGTTGCTGGTGAACCGTCGAGATTTGGAACTAGGGATTTTGCCGTGGCTCTGTTTGTTTGATTGTCGCGTCCGAACCCTGTTGGAGGAAGAACGCTGGGGTGACATCTCGTCTGCTGTATCGAGACGAGTGCCGAGGTGGAGTTGGGATTTTGCCGTGGCTCCGTTTGTTTGATTGTCACGTCTGAACCCTGCTGGAGGCAGAACGCTGGGGTGACATCTCGTCTGCTGTATCGACACGAATGTCGCGGTTGTCTCTAGGTTGCTGGTGAACCGTCGAGGTTTGGAACTAGGGATTTTGTCGTGGCTCCGTTTGTTTGATGGTGTTGCGTCTGAACCCTGCTGGAGGAAGAACGCTGGGGTGACATCTCGTCTGCTGTATCGAGACGAACGTCGTGGTTGTCTCTAGGTTGCTGGTGAACCGTCGAGGTTTGGAACTAAGGATTTTGCCGTGGCCCCGTTTGTTTGATGGTGTTGCGTCTGCTGTATCGAGACGAACATAGAGGTGGTGACCATTCCACGTTGGTGTGGGATGATCTCCCGTTGTCTTTCAGGCTTTATATGACTTGCCGTTAAGACCTCGAAGCTAGGAATTTAGCCTTCGCTTCGTTTGCTTTGTCATGTCCGAATCCTGTTGAAGGAAGGACATTGTCGTGACATCTCATCTGCTGTATCGAGACGAATGCCGAGGTGGAGCTGAGATTTTGCCGTTACTTCACTTGTTTGACCATGGGGTCTTTCGTTGGCGTTGTATCTGCATCTTGATGGACTGCGAAGGAACGCCGTTGTTAACATCTCGTCTGCTGTATCGAGACGATTGTTGAGATGAAACTGGGATTTTGCCGTCGCTTCGCTTTGTTTCGACCGCGAGGTCTTTTGTTGGCGTTGTATCTGCATCTTGATGGACTGCGAAGGAATGCCTTTGTTAACATCTCGTCTGCTGTATCGAGACGATTGTTGAGATGAAGCTGGGATTTTGCCATCGCTTCGCTTTGTTTCGACTGCGAGGTCTTTTGTTGGCATTGTATCTGCATCTTGATGGACTGCGAAGGAATGCCTTTGTTAACATCTCGTCTGCTGTATCGAGACGATTGTTGAGATGAAGCTGGGATTTTGCCATCGCTTCGCTTTGTTTCGACCGCGAGGTCTTTTGTTGGCATTGTATCTACATCTTGATGGACTGCGAAGGAACGCCTTTGTTAACATCTCGTCTGATGTATCGAGACGATTGTTGAGATGAAGCTAGGATTTTGCCGTCACTTCGCTTTGTTTCGACCGTGAGGTCTTTTGTTGGCGTTGTATATGCATCTTGATGGACTGCGAAGGAACGCCTTTGTCAACATCTCGTCTGCTGTATCGAGACGATTGTTGAGATGAAGCTGGGATTTTTCCGTCGCTTCGCTTTATTTCGACCGCGAGGTCTTTTGTTGGCATTGTATCTGCATCTTGATGGACTGCGAAGGAACGTATTTGTTAACATCTTGTCTGTTGTATCGAGACGATTGTTGAGATGAAGCTGGGATTTTGCCGTCGCTTCGCTTTGTTTCGACCGCGAGGTCTTTTGTTGGTGTTAAGACCCTGAAGCTAGGGATCTTCCTTTTGCTCCGTTTGTTGACATTGTGTCTGCAATATTGCGACAAATGTCGAGATTGTCTCTAGGTTGTCTATGAACCGTCGAGATTTGGCTTCGCTTTCTGATGGAGCCTGTTGGGAAGGTATGGTTCCCTCTTTGTTTGTGCCCCTGGATTGTATACAGGGATCGATGTGATCTCACCTGTAGGGCATGAATTTCATTATATATATTTTTCATTTTATTTCTTTTCGCGATGCTCTATCATTTCAGTTTTTATATCGCGAAGGTCGCGATTGCCCAATCATTTCGGCTATTTTTCGCGGTGCCCAATCATTTCGGCTATTTATTTTATTTTCACTCGCTACTTTTTATTGCGAATTGCCCAATCATTTCGGCTATTTCGCATACATACATTTTACTTGCTGCTTTTTATTGCAAGTTGCCCCATCATTTCGGCTATTTTTGTATGCATATATTTTTACTTGCTGCTTTTTATTGCAAGTTGCCCCATCATTTCGGCTATTTTTATATGCATACATTTTTACTTGCTGATTTCGTTGCAAGTTGCCCTATCATTTCGGCTATTTCGTATGTATGTGTGACTCGCAGATTTTTTTATCGCTGGTGTAGAACTTGGAATCTTGATGCCAATCCTAGCATCAGCATCACTACAACTGGAATATTGCCAGGAGCGAATCATCATTTGCCATGAAAGGGCTTGGAATTTGATACCGGTTCAGGCATCAGCATCGCTACAATTGGGATATTGCCAGGAGCGAATCATCATTTGTCTCTGTCAATGTTGTACAAAGGTGGCTTAATAAACAAGGTTAGGATCCTGTTGACTAAGGCTTTTGACTTCATGAGCCGTAAGGGTCTCATAAAGGTATTTCTCCCTACAAGTCGTGAGGATCTTGTAGGTGTATTTTCTCCTTAGGAATCGTGAGGATTCCTAAGTGTATGTTCCTCTGTAAGTCGTAAGGATCTTACAAGAGGGTTTTCTCCTTGTAAGTCAAGAGGACTGATTATTCCAAAGTTATATAGTTTAACCGTAATCAGAAACGGCGTCGCTTTACAGCTAGCCGGTGAGTACGGGTCGATCCACAGAGATGTGTAATTTTCTGATTTATATTTTTACGAGTTGATTCAGATGGTTGTTTGGTTTTTGTCGATTGATTTAAAAACTAATTTATATGATATGAAAGAACTTGTTAGGATTAGGTCTAAAGTAGGGATGAGTAGATAAAGATTAACACCTCTTTCAATGCTTTTGATTCAAACCTGTTTTAGAAGTTATATCAATTATTAGCAAAGGGGATTAGGACGATTGGAAAAAAATGAAGTTTCTTTCTCTTGATCCTTGTCCGTCCTTTCCTACTAATTGCTATAATCTTCATGGACGCATGCATATCCGGTCGTTTATACTACGGTTTCACCGTTACCTCGTGGGTAGGGTGCCGTAGGGAGCGGATCATGCATGCGTGCATGAAGTTCTATAAAAAATATTCGGCATTGAAAGAGATGAGAGATGTTCATCTCTCATTCCCTCCTTTATTCCTAACCCTAACAAACGAGGATTTTACTCGCTCATTAGGGTGTCTTTTAATAGTGACATTTTTAAAGCACTTACCGATTGCATTTGAAAGACTACACTAAATTAACTAGGGCAATGATATGATTTATCTACTGCAAAAATTATACGAGAGAACTAGGGCACAAGTAAATTAACACTACGGCAAAATTTAAAGAAATAAAAACTTACTAAATGATGCTCTTGATCTCCCAACAATTCTGAATTTTATTGATTGAAAAAGAGGCATACGTTTTACAGCTTTGTGAGTACAATTTATAAGAAAACAGGGAAGCTAGGGTTACAAATTCTCGCACACATGATTTTACAGATATGCCCACGGAAAATCCCAACACCCGCACCGACACACCGACACAAGAAGTCGGCGCCGACACGGGCATTAAATGGCCGCGGAACCGCGGCAGATGAGGGGTTTGGGCCGCGGTTCCGCGGCCCTTTGGTGAGTTCAGCTCACCAATTTTTCTGGGCTTGTTTGTCTTGGTCTTGGCTTGTTCTTTCTTCATCCTTTTTCTCTGTTTGGCTTCTTATGTCTCTCCAGATCTTTCAATGAAAAACGTGTAGCGATCTTTCAACCGTTTTGCTTCGACATTTTGGACCTTGCACTGTTCTTCGTTTAGGCTTGATTAGGATCCGTCAAAAGTCCCTTTTCCATATCAATTTTCGTCTTTTTCACTGTATTTGCTCCAAGAGCCTGTGTAATACCCCAGAGCAGTGCGGTCTTAAGACATCATGGTGATCTGTTCTGTCCACAGAGCAGTGCGGTCTTAAGATATCATGGTGATCTGCTCTGTCCACACTCAGTGCGGTCTGTTGCGGACATCTTGGTGATCTGAGTGAGGGAGCCATTTCAGAACAATGGGATCGGGTCCTTAAAGCACATTCCGAAAGAGGACCGAACTGCATTATAAATATAATGATACCACCCTCAATTACAGAGGCGCCTTTTAAGTGAACCGGAACTACAGGAGCTTGAGAACTCCGTAGTTAAGCGTGCTCGGGCCAGGGAAGTCTTGGGATGGGTGACCTCCTGGGAAGTGGCCCCTGGTCGGGTCCGGTTCGCTATAAAGGGAAAAACCGTGCGGTTTCGGCCAGAGCGGACAATACCATCTGTACTGAGGCGTGGGGCGTTACATTTATGGTGGCCCATGCAGGTCCCTCAACAGTAGGTCTGTGATTCGAGGACGAACCATTGTTCTTAGATGGGGGGAATGTAATACCCCAGAGCAGTGCGGTCTTAAGACATCATGGTGATCTGTTCTGTCCACAGAGCAGTGCGGTCTTAAGATATCATGGTGATCTGCTCTGTCCACACTCAGTGCGGTCTGTTGCGGACATCTTAGTGATCTGAGTGAGGGAGCCATTTCAGAACAATGGGATCGGGTCCTTAAAGCACATTCCGAAAAAGGACCGAACTGCATTATAAATATAATGATACCACCCTCAATTACAGAGGCGCCTTTTAAGTGAACCGGTTCGCTATAAAGGGAAAAACCGTGCGGTTTCGGCCAGAGCGGACAATACCATCTGTACTGAGGCGTGGGGCGTTACATTTATGGTGGCCCATGCAGGTCCCTCAACAGTAGGTCTGTGATTCGAGGACGAACCATTGTTCTTAGATGGGGGGAATGTAATACCCCAGAGCAGTGCGGTCTTAAGACATCATGGTGATCTGTTCTGTCCACAGAGCAGTGCGGTCTTAAGATATCATGGTGATCTGCTCTGTCCACACTCAGTGCGGTCTGTTGCGGACATCTTGGTGATCTGAGTGAGGGAGCCATTTCAGAACAATGGGATCGGGTCCTTAAAGCACATTCCGAAAAAGGACCGAACTGCATTATAAATATAATGATACCACCCTCAATTACAGAGGCGCCTTTTAAGTGAACCGGAACTACAGGAGCTTGAGAACTCCGTAGTTAAGCGTGCTCGGGCCAGGGAAGTCTTGGGATGGGTGACCTCCTGGGAAGTGGCCCCTGGTCGGGTCCGGTTCGCTATAAAGGGAAAAACCGTGCGGTTTCGGCCAGAGCGGACAATACCATCTGTACTGAGGCGTGGGGCGTTACATTTATATTGTAACAACTCCAATTTTTGTATACCAAAATTTGATTTAAAATTGAAGTATACTTGGAGTATTAATGTTGCTGATAACACTTTAAGTATCTATCTCTTTACAATAATTACAAGAAGGAGCTTGTAGCTCATTGGTAATACCTTGAATTGCTGAACCAAGCCACCAGAGTTCGAATCCCATACCCCACATTATTTTTAATATTGATTTTTAAAAAAAAAACCTTTAGAATACCAAGAGTTTACACGTGCATATCTCACAAAAACCCCACTACACCCAAAGATGTAACACTTGCAAAGGGTAGATGAACCGCCGGGGGAGATCCAGGTCACCGGACTCGGTCGGGAATCGGCCAACTCGGCCTTGACTCGGCCGACTCAGTGATCCGACCGAGTCACGGCCGAGTCACCCCCTTTTAGGCCGATTCCGGCAAGGGTCACAACATGAAAGTTGTGTCTTTTGGTATTCCCTACTCACCTGCAAAGTTTCAGCCCAATACCACTTCCAGAGCTCTTTAAAACCCCCAATTACTCCACTTTTAATACATTTTTATTACATTTTATCACATTTTTATTTTTTAACTTTTCATCTACCCTAACCCTAACCCTAGCCTAGCCCTATATAAAGGCCCCTATCCTCTACCTTTTCCCCTCACAACTCTAAGCATACTCTCTAAAACTCTTGAGAACTTGGTGCAAAGAGCGAGAAGCGAAGCGCTGCCGAAACCGACGACGGATTCCAGCGACCGGATCAAGACCGACGTGACGTTTCCGACGAATCGGAAACCACCACACCTTTTAGAACGCTTAGCTTGTCCAAACCCGTAAGTCCCAACCTTCTACCTCTCTTTTCTATATTTGCAAAATACGACTTTTTGAAACCCGACGGAAATCGGACAAACCGATTTCCGATTCGGTTTTTCTTAAAAATTCCACTTGTCACCTAATACATATTATCAACCCTCTTGCATGTTGACTATTAATCACCCTTAAATCAAATTTAATTGTACTTTTCCACATGAAATGACAAGTTCTTTAGAAAACCGTATTTCTTGCATAAAAATACCATCAAGTTAAATTTTAATGTTCTATTTAGATACCCCACTCCTAATCATGTTTATTTTGATAACAAAACTTGTTTCATTCAATTTGGATGAAATTTCACACATGAAATGATAACGTTTATGGAAACCGTATTCTTGCACTTTAATACCCTTAACTTTAACATAACTCATTTCACCTTGAAACTTCACCAAAACTTAATATAAGTCACGGGGTAATGACCTACCCTTACACACACTCATTATAACCCTAATTGCTGAATAACAAAATACAGAATACGATATTATAGGACTTTTTCACTAAAATACCATAACCTTTATAACTTTTAGTTTAACCTTTAAATTGTAAACTTTTCTAAATAAAACTTATATAAAATGAAAGCACGATTGGTCATGGACATCGATCGTTTATCTAAACTGTCTTGTGGGTCTAGGCAAGTGTGTCTAAGGCTAGTGGTTTTTAATTAGGCCCACGACTGTGGTTCCTTCCCACTTACCTGGCACTTACCTGGCTGCATTCGACGGTGAAGAGGCGATTTGAGGCTTCTAATGACTCATCGTTTAGACCATAGAATATAGGTTAGATGGTCTAGGAAACCCTAACAACTAAAATATGGAGAACTATATACTTTTACAAATAAATACCCTATATTTAGAAAACCTTTTCCCTAAATTAAAAGTATTTATAAAAACCTGAGCAAAGTGCCATTACAACCCATCTTTGGGGAACCTGTTAGGGATAGCACGGTTCATCGTGCACCCGCAGGCTAGTAGTGCGAGATTCAGACCTCCGCAAGGAGCATTCGGTCTCGAAAGGTTTAAAATACGATATTTAAAGAAAGTGATATTTTTGTAAATAAAATATTCATTTAAAAATTATTTATGTGTTTAATTATATATAATTATCATTTAAACATTTATTTTGTTATAATATAAAATTTCCACTTTTTCCTAAAATTCAAAGATTAAAAGTTACATTAAAATAACACGAATTTCAAATAAACAATTAATACTTTTATTAGGATATATTCACTAGAATAACACAAATAAAATTCACATTCATTATAATAATAAAGACGATTATTAAATACTTGAGGTGTATTTGGAAAACTATACAAAAGTATTTTTACATAAAACCCCCTCAAGTTTCACAAATTACAATAAGGCCCCTAGCTAATATTGAACTTCAAATTATATTTCTTTTAGTCGGACTCGGGTTAGAGTCTGACTAATTCTGACTTGAATATATTTCAAGTCAATCTATATTTCAATTATATTCCAACACAACTTGAATACATGAATCCCAGAATCAGTTAACAATCGGTCTGACTGAACCGAACCATGGATATTCTTTTTACAAGTTTCCAGTATTCCATTTACATGACTCTACGGTTATAACCGTTTCCTGATATCATGGTTTCGGTAAGTCAATCAGTTAATCAAGTCAATCAAGCAATCATTACAAGTTTACAAGATAACAATACAAACATGACATCGCGGGGTTTAAAGGGGTAGATTGGTACGGAAGATGTTAAAAGTGGAATGAGGTGGTCAGATTAAGACACCTAACATGAATACTGTTGCTGTTGTACCGTGGCATAACGGTTCCTTGTACTCTCCGTTTGCACTGATCTCTAGCATATAGAGATCCCCCTCGTATACACTGGCATTCTTCTGTACCAAGCTACAAACAACTGCGTTAAACAATATTCCATAATATTCTACAACATAATACTCTAGAAAATACTGTTACTCTGCCATTCTCACTCCACTTTTCTTTGGGACTTACCGAGCGACCTGTTCGCTGACGACATTCTATTTCTCTCTTCTTTGAATGTCGTCAGGTGCGTTGGACCAAGTTGAGACCGAGCCCACAAGTGAAGATTTGGAGCAGTTCCAGGAAGACCCAGAGCTCTAGACATTGTATCTTGTTCTTTCCAGTATTTCCTTTTATTGTTATGCCACTGTTTAGGCATTGCTTTTTCATTTCAGATGTATTTTCATTTCATGCATTGTATAAAGAATGTTATTAATAAAAGTTGCTGTTATTTCTATTATTCGTCTCTTGTGATTCATTTTATATTGCTTAGTTACGCTTAGCGTATGTACTTCTGAGTACATACGTAGCGGGCCTCGTCACGTCCACTTCGCCGTACACTGGGAAGCGGGGCGTGACAGGTTTTGTTGGTGGCCCATGCAGGTCAGAGCTGTATGAATCCCTATCATGCAGTTCTGGTCTGCGTGAACAACCTAAGCAATGTAACACAAGAAACAGCAACTAAAACATTCTTTACAATTCATGTTATTTGAATCTTACAAGTCTTTATTCCTTGAATCTTATCATTTCATGTATTTGAATCTGTCCTAATCCAATTTTTTCTTCAGGATTATGGATTCCCCAAACAATTCCCCGAACAACACCAGCACCAATGCCAACAACACCCCTTCAGCACTACCTCTCACTCCAGTTGTTCCCGCACCATCCACTGAGCAAACCATGCTTTTCGATGCGATCCGCAGTCTGCTAGAGGGACAACAACAACTTCTGAGTCGTCCTGAGACAGATGCACCGGGAATCAAACAGTTCAGAGCGTTGCACCCGAAGCAATTCTCGGGAAAAGGGAGCCCTCTCGAAGCAGAAGAATGGGCGCAAAGTATTGAAGATGATCTGGCAGCAGCTCAAGTGCCAGATAATGCCTGGGTCCGTGTAGCGAAGCTACAGCTCACGGATAACGCTCGAAATTGGTGGAAGGCGGAAGAGACCCGTCTAGCCCAGCCGATTGAATGGAAAACATTTCGCGAGAAGTTCGACGCGAAATATTTCCCTGTGACCGCCAGGTTCGCTATGGAACAGCAATTTATTCACCTACAACAAGGATCTATGTGGGAGAAATCTGTAGATGAGTATGATGCTGAGTTTACTATGTTGAGCCGGTAAGATCTGTCACAGTAGTTCAATTTTTTTTTTTAATATCACCTACTACACAGCTAACACAACCTTTAAACAGATTCGCGGCACACCTGATACCGACGGACGAGATCAGAGCCCGTCGTTTTCAGCAAGGTTTGGACACCGAAATCAAGGCTGCTCTAGCCACCGGGAAGTTTTTGACTCACGAGGAAGCCCTGGAAGCTGCCCGCAGTTACGAGGCAGTGATAAAAGAGAGGGGAAGACCTCACTCTGTAGGAGTCAAGCGTCCTGCCAACCAGATGGCAGGTGGAGCCACGTCCAGACCATCCTTCGTGCCGAGGCGTCCCGGAGTACCAACTCATCACCCTAGCCCAGCCTTTTGCACCTACTATAAGAGAAAGGGACATATGATGAAGGATTGCCGTCGAGCCAACCGCCTTTGCTTGATCTGCGGTTCAGCCACTCATGACATTGGATCCTGTCCTCAAAGGCAGAACTCAGTTGCTGCAACCCGGCCAGCTAACAACTATCAGCAGCGACCAGCTCTTCCAGCACCTGCTACCAGACTTGCACTACCTGCACCACCTAGAGGACCACAAGCTGCACCACCTCCTCGACAGTTCCATCAAGCACAAAGAAACGTTCAGAGGAATGCTCCTCAGGCCAGGAGGAATGTGCCGAAGCGCCAGGCTTTTATGATGTCTGTTGAAGAAGCTGAGGCCACTGGCCAAGTCATTACTGGTAAATTTCCTTCCCAAATTTATCTTCTAGTTTTGGTTACCTACACACTTTCCCTATACCTAAAACCTATCCCATATACCTTAGGTACAATTCTAGTAGCTTCACTACCTGCACTTGCACTGTTTGATACTGGAGCATCCCACTGCTTTATGTCGCAACGGTTTGTCCGAACCCATGCGATTCCAGTCTCACCGCTCGTATCCTGCTGGAACGTCAGTTCCGGAAATAGTGTTCTAAAGGCAACTATGGGATACAGCATGTGTCCGGTCATCGTCTGCAGTCGAGAATTTTACACTGACTTCAAAGTACTGGACATACCGAACTTTGATGTGGTTCTAGGAATGGACTGGCTTGGAACCTTTTATGCTACCATCGACTGTCGCCAAAGGAGGGTAGTATTTGAGATCCCAGATCATCCGATCTTTTACTTCAAGAGTGGAGACCGTACATTGGAGCCAAGCATTTACAAAGCAAAGCCAAAGGAAGCAATAGTTGCAGCAGCTCATGCAGAAGAAGAAGCAAGACCGGAGGTAGTTCGAGAGTTCGATGACGTATTCCCTGACGATATATCAGGTTTGCCTCCTGATCGAGCTCTTGAATTCAGTATTGACTTAGTACCAGGAGCACAACCAGTAATCAAAGCACCATATAGACTAAGTCCAGAAGGTTTGAAGGAAGTACGAACACAGTTGGACGAATTACTGGCGAAAGGATGGATTCGTCCCAGCACTTCAAGTTGGGGAGCACCTGTGCTACTGGTGAAGAAGAAGGAAGGTTCATATAGGATGTGCATCGACTATAGAGCCTTGAACGAAGTTACTATTAAGAACAAATACCCACTTCCGCGCATCGACGACTTATTCGATCAGCTAAGTGGATCTTGTGTCTTCTCTAAACTAGATCTTCGTTCAGGTTATCATCAAGTGAAGGTCAAGGAAGCTGATATTCACAAAACAGCTTTCAGAACTCGCTATAGACATTACGAATTTCTAGTAATGCCATTTGGAGTGACCAATGCACCAGCAATTTTCATGAATCTTATGAACCAAGTCTTCCGGGAGTGTTTAGACAGGTTCGTTGTCATCTTCATCGACGACATCCTGGTATATTCTAAGAACCGGAAAGAGCATGCGGAGCACTTACAAATTGTCCTGGAAACTCTTCGACAACATAAGCTTTATGCCAAATACAGCAAGTGCGAGTTTTGGTTAAAACAAGTTGGTTTCCTTGGACATATCGTATCAGGAGAAGGGATTTCTGTGGATCCAGCAAAAGTTTCAGCAGTCAGCGAATGGCCTACACCAAAATCAGTAAAGGATATTCGGAGTTTCTTGGGTTTAGCTGGATATTACAGAAGATTCATTGAAGGCTTTTCGAAGATAGCAACACCCCTGACCAAGCTCACACAAAAAGATGAAGAATTTGTGTGGTCAGAAGCATGCGAGCAAGCTTTTGTAGAACTCAAGTCGAGGCTGACGTCTGCACCTATTCTTGTATTACCGGATCAATCTGGAGGATTCGAAGTACATTGCGATGCATCCGGTAAAGGATTAGGATGTGTTCTACATCAGCACGGTAAGGTTGTGGCTTATGCTTCAAGACAACTGAAGACTCATGAGCGCAATTACCCGACGCATGATCTAGAGTTGGCAGCCGTTATTTTTGCTCTTAAAATCTGGCGCCACTACTTACTTGGTGAACGAGTGAACATCTACACAGATCATAAAAGTCTGAAGTATGTGTTTACTCAGAAGGAATTGAATATGCGGCAGAGAAGATGGTTAGAACTTATGGCGGACTTCGACATCAATTTGCAATATCATCCAGGAAAGGTGAACGTAGTACCCGATGCTCTTAGTCGCCAACCATTAGCAATGAATCTCACCGCCCAGTGGAAGCTTCAGCAAGACCTACATCAGATGGAGATCGAACTAGTCATGCCAGGTGATGTTTCAAATTTGATGAATCTACAAGTTCAATCAACTATTGTCAATCAGATCAAAGCAGCTCAAGCCAGCGATGCTAAGTTGCAAAAGATCAGAGAACAAGTGGAGAATGGACTCAGAACAGATTTCATCATCCATGAAGACGGATCTTTGAGATAGGGCAGCAGATTGTGTGTACCAAAGGGTCCTGTTCGGGAAGAGTTAATGAAAGAAGCTCACAGCTCTCCCTATTCAGTACATCCTGGAGGTACCAAAATGTACAAAGATCTACGTCAGAATTATTGGTGGCATGGTATGAAGCGTGAAGTAGCCAGAAGCGTCGCAAAATGCTTGGTGTGTCAGCAAGTAAAGGCTGAACATCACAGGACTGCTGGATTACTTCAACCGTTACCAATTCCAGAATGGAAGTGGCAGCACATTAAGATGGACTTTGTAACTGCCCTTCCTCGCAGTACAAAAGGTAACGATGCGATTTGGGTCATTGTGGATCGACTCACAAAGTCGGCTCACTTCATCCCATTTCGAGTTGGCCAATCAACTGAGACATTAGCGAAGAAGTACACGGAGGTAATAACCTAATTTAGATTTAAACGAAATTCTTCATAATGTACTATCTCTGATACCCATGAACTCAAACAGGAAATTGTGAGACTTCATGGAGTACCAGTCTGCATTGTCTCCGATCGTGACACCAGGTTCCGATCACAATTTTGGCAAAGTCTGCAAGCTAGCTTGGGAACAAGTCTGAACTTCAGCACGGCTTATCATCCACAAACAGATGGTCAGTCGGAACGAACTATTCAGATCTTGGAGGATATGCTCAGAGCATGTATGCTCGACTTCAAAGGATCGTGGGAAGATCACTTGCATCTTGTGGAGTTCGCGTACAACAACAGCTACCAAGTAAGCATAGGAATGGCACCTTTTGCAGCATTATATGGAAGGAAGTGTCGATCGCCATTAAGTTGGGACGACATCGGAGATAGGGAACTCCTTGGACCAGGGTGATAGTAGCGACCGTTGATGTGGTTCGTACTATCAGAGAAAGAATGCGCATAGCCCAAGATAGACAGAAACATTGGGCTGATGCAAAGAGACGACACTTGGAGTTCCAGCCAGGAGACCATGTATTCTTGAAGATATCTCCGAACCGCGGAGTGATCAGATTTGGAAGACGGGGAAAGTTGAGTCCGAGATACATTGGACCGTTCGATATACTCGAACGAGTCGGTGAAGTGGCATACCGATTAGCGCTTCCACCCTCATTGGAAGGAGTGCATAACGTGTTCCACATATCCCAACTCAGAAGGTATGTGAGTGACCCCAGCCATGTACTTAATCATTCCGAGCTTACGATACAGCCCGATTTGTCTTGTGAGCAACAACCTGTGGAGATCCTGGATAGAAAGGTAAAGACACTTCGGAACAAGGAAGTTAATTTGGTCCGGATAATGTGGAGAAAAGACAATCCAGGAGAATCCACGTGGGAAAGGGAAGATGAGATGCGTGCAAGATATCCGCACCTTTTTTTGTAAATTAGTCCTTAAATAAAAGTTGTAAATTTCGAGGACGAAATTTTTTGTAAGGAGGGTAGATTGTAACAACTCCAATTTTTGTATACCAAAATTTGATTTAAAATTGAAGTATACTTGGAGTATTAATGTTGCTGATAACACTTTAAGTATCTATCTCTTTACAATAATTACAAGAAGGAGCTTGTAGCTCATTGGTAATACCTTGAATTGCTGAACCAAGCCACCAGAGTTCGAATCCCATACCCCACATTATTTTTAATATTGATTTTTAAAAAAAAAACCTTTAGAATACCAAGAGTTTACACGTGCATATCTCACAAAAACCCCACTACACCCAAAGATGTAACACTTGAAAAGGGTAGATGAACCTCCGGGGGAGATCCAGGTCACCGGACTCGGTCGGGAATCGGCCAACTCGGCCTTGACTCGGCCGACTCAGTGATCCGACCGAGTCACGGCCGAGTCACCCCCTTTTAGGCCGATTCCGGCAAGGGTCACAACATGAAAGTTGTGTCTTTTGGTATTCCCTACTCACCTGCAAAGTTTCAGCCCAATACCACTTCCAGAGCTCTTTAAAACCCCCAATTACTCCACTTTTAATACATTTTTATTACATTTTATCACATTTTTATTTTTTAACTTTTCATCTACCCTAACCCTAACCCTAGCCTAGCCCTATATAAAGGCCCCTATCCTCTACCTTTTCCCCTCACAACTCTAAGCATACTCTCTAAAACTCTTGAGAACTTGGTGCAAAGAGCGAGAAGCGAAGCGCTGCCGAAACCGACGACGGATTCCAGCGACCGGATCAAGACCGACGTGACGTTTCCGACGAATCGGCAACCACCACACCTTTTAGAACGCTTAGCTTGTCCAAACCCGTAAGTCCCAACCTTCTACCTCTCTTTTCTATATTTGCAAAATACGACTTTTTGAAACCCGACGGAAATCGGACAAACCGATTTCCGATTCGGTTTTTCTTAAAAATTCCACTTGTCACCTAATACATATTATCAACCCTCTTGCATGTTGACTATTAATCATCCTTAAATCAAATTTAATTGTACTTTTCCACATGAAATGACAAGTTCTTTAGAAAACCGTATTTCCTGCATAAAAATACCATCAAGTTAAATTTTAATGTTCTATTTAGATACCCCACTCCTAATCATGTTTATTTTGATAACAAAACTTGTTTCATTCAATTTGGATGAAATTTCACACATGAAATGATAACGTTTATGGAAACCGTATTCTTGCACTTTAATACCCTTAACTTTAACATAACTCATTTCACCTTGAAACTTCACCAAAACTTAATATAAGTCACGGGGTAATGACCTACCCTTACACACACTCATTATAACCCTAATTGCTGAATAACAAAATACAGAATACGATATTATAGGACTTTTTCACTAAAATACCATAACCTTTATAACTTTTAGTTTAACCTTTAAATTGTAAACTTTTCTAAATAAAACTTATATAAAATGAAAGCACGATTGGTCATGGACATCGATCGTTTATCTAAACTGTCTTGTGGGTCTAGGCAAGTGTGTCTAAGGCTAGTGGTTTTTAATTAGGCCCACGACTGTGGTTCCTTCCCACTTACCTGGCACTTACCTGGCTGCATTCGACGGTGAAGAGGCGATTTGAGGCTTCTAATGACTCATCGTTTAGACCATAGAATATAGGTTAGATGGTCTAGGAAACCCTAACAACTAAAATATGGAGAACTATATACTTTTACAAATAAATACCCTATATTTAGAAAACCTTTTCCCTAAATTAAAAGTATTTATAAAAACCTGAGCAAAGTGCCATTACAACCCATCTTTGGGGAACCTGTTAGGGATAGCACGGTTCATCGTGCACCCGCAGGCTAGTAGTGCGAGATTCAGACCTCCGCAAGGAGCATTCGGTCTCGAAAGGTTTAAAATACGATATTTAAAGAAAGTGATATTTTTGTAAATAAAATATTCATTTAAAAATTATTTATGTGTTTAATTATATATAATTATCATTTAAACATTTATTTTGTTATAATATAAAATTTCCACTTTTTCCTAAAATTCAAAGATTAAAAGTTACATTAAAATAACACGAATTTCAAATAAACAATTAATACTTTTATTAGGATATATTCACTAGAATAACACAAATAAAATTCACATTCATTATAATAATAAAGACGATTATTAAATACTTGAGGTGTATTTGGAAAACTATACAAAAGTATTTTTACATAAAACCCCCTCAAGTTTCACAAATTACAATAAGGCCCCTAGCTAATATTGAACTTCAAATTATATTTCTTTTAGTCGGACTCGGGTTAGAGTCTGACTAATTCTGACTTGAATATATTTCAAGTCAATCTATATTTCAATTATATTCCAACACAACTTGAATACATGAATCCCAGAATCAGTTAACAATCGGTCTGACTGAACCGAACCATGGATATTCTTTTTACAAGTTTCCAGTATTCCATTTACATGACTCTACGGTTATAACCGTTTCCTGATATCATGGTTTCGGTAAGTCAATCAGTTAATCAAGTCAATCAAGCAATCATTACAAGTTTACAAGATAACAATACAAACATGACATCGCGGGGTTTAAAGGGGTAGATTGGTACGGAAGATGTTAAAAGTGGAATGAGGTGGTCAGATTAAGACACCTAACATGAATACTGTTGCTGTTGTACCGTGGCATAACGGTTCCTTGTACTCTCCGTTTGCACTGATCTCTAGCATATAGAGATCCCCCTCGTATACACTGGCATTCTTCTGTACCAAGCTACAAACAACTGCGTTAAACAATATTCCATAATATTCTACAACATAATACTCTAGAAAATACTGTTACTCTGCCATTCTCACTCCACTTTTCTTTGGGACTTACCGAGCGACCTGTTCGCTGACGACATTCTATTTCTCTCTTCTTTGAATGTCGTCAGGTGCGTTGGACCAAGTTGAGACCGAGCCCACAAGTGAAGATTTGGAGCAGTTCCAGGAAGACCCAGAGCTCTAGACATTGTATCTTGTTCTTTCCAGTATTTCCTTTTATTGTTATGCCACTGTTTAGGCATTGCTTTTTCATTTCAGATGTATTTTCATTTCATGCATTGTATAAAGAATGTTATTAATAAAAGTTGCTGTTATTTCTATTATTCGTCTCTTGTGATTCATTTTATATTGCTTAGTTACGCTTAGCGTATGTACTTCTGAGTACATACGTAGCGGGCCTCGTCACGTCCACTTCGCCGTACACTGGGAAGCGGGGCGTGACAGCCTGTATCCTGTAACATGCAACAAATGTGCATCAAGAGTACCTGTTTACTTATAAAATGAATAAAAATGGGGCGTATGAATTGCAATATTATGATATGAACAAGTACCCCCAAACTTATCTTTTGCTCGTCCTCGAGCAAACTTATTTTTTTATTCTCGACAAAAAAACCTAACCACACTTTCGCAGGGAAACGCGATTGCACTGAGCTCGTGCAACAAGCCGTTAAACCTCTAGGTGTCCCTAGTAGGAGGAGTGTTGTCTCCTGAGTGTTTTCAGCGGATTACACCCACAAAATCTTATCAATTTGGCTTTTTCGACTTTAATTCTCCAATTAGGTTTTCTAACAAGGAATTCTATTATCGTCGACTCGTAAATTATTCACCCATATTCTTCACACTTCCTCATCATTTAACTTAAGATTATATATGTTCTATAGACTTACTTAGCTTTCGGCATTTCCTAGTTTTCCTTCTAGGGTTCCATCTCCACTTAGGAATTTCTATCAACTCTACTAAAGATACAAGTTCTATTCTTCATTCCTTTCTCTTATCTAAATTCTAATCACATATCCCCATGTGTGTGTAAATATCACCCCTACACTTGGAAATTCAAATCAAGCAATCGTACTCTCGTCCATTGTCCAAAGCACTTATTAACTGGTGAATTTCGCTTACACATCCTTCATGCGACCGTTAATAGTTCTTGAGGTACCAACAACCGATTACAAGATGCGTTAGCACTTTAAAGCGTACTTCCTAGTTTTGCAACACCCAAGGCTTTTAGCAGTGACTCCCAAACCAGTTGGTCTAAGGCACTAGGTGATGAAGCACCCTCGCTAAATATGTTTTGGCCTTAAGTAATCACAAAACCAGTGTCCATTTTTTTCTTTCACTTTTTTTTTATCTTCTTTGTACTAAAGACTTTAGACAAGAGCATTTCAAGGTCTCTTCTACTATTCCAAGTTTGAAGGTGCGTGATTGTGCAAATTGTAGGGTATATGTTTTCGGAATCTAGACTTAAGCTAGGATTTATTTTTCAAACTTATACTCTAATAAAAGTTTCAATACTCTTCCCTCATTTTGACTTAGCCCAAGAAGTGAATCCAAAATTTGCCTATTTCTAAATAACCTACAAAGACATATACTTTCTACCGTTAAACTCTAAGGAAGGTTATTTGTAGGGTTTTTAATTTGCTAAGTCTAAGATCTAGTTTTTCCTAGCCAGTTAACCTTTTTATCAAACTCAAGTCAATTAGCCAAAATTGAATACAATAATTTTTATAATTTTTTATTTTTTTCAATTTTTATGGGTTTTTCAGTTTTCTAATAAATTTTTTTTTTTAATTTTCAAATTTTTTAAATTTTTATGATTTTTTATATAAAGATGCAAAGCAGAAATTAAATATGCAAAAGGAAAAGAAAAATATATACATTATGCAATGCAAAAGATACTATATACATTACCCTCCCCCCTAAACTTGAGCAAAGCAGTGCCCTCACTGCCCGGCCCCGCGTCGCGCTCGTGAGCGTGAACATGATCGTTCCCCTCTAGCCAAAAGTGTTTGAATTCCCCTCTCAATTTCCGTCAACCGACGGTCGTGATCTCGTACTGTCGCCCGAAACTCATCCCTCAAAGAATCAATTCTTCTCACTGTTCTCCGCATCAATCGTGCATGCTCCTGAGGGGTTAGTTCTTCCCCGCTCGATGTCGAGCTCGAGCTAGGGGTGTGTGCGGGAATATTTTCTGCCGGTTCCGTTCGTGTCCAAATATCAGTAAATCTAGAGTAAGACGACGTAATGCCCTCTACGAGTGGTCGAACCGGAACACCGTCTAGCATGAATGAGTCAAATTCCTCGACGGGGAGGAAATAACGGCAGAGTTGGGTAACAAGCATGGGACACGGGTAGACGGTACCTCGTTTCCCAGTATCTATAGACTGGAGCAATACAGTGCACATGTCGAACCGTGGATTTTTCGTCATAAGTGTATGTACGACATGTAATGAAGGGGTGAAAAAAGTCGTGTTGTGCGAACTACCAAAGATATTGTTTTGTGCCCACCGGCACACAGTAAAAATGTTCGCGAAAAGGGTCCGTGCTTGGATACCCTTACGCGGCTCTCGTGCGCAGTCATTCCCCATCAAGGGCATATAATCCTCAAAGTGCAATGGGTGTTCATGTGCGGGTACACGTGGTATGAGTGTAACCTCGTGGATCATATCCCTATCAATGTGAATTACACGATCTCCCCAATTTATTTTAATGTACCCTAAGTTGTCTAAACTATTATCCTCCATTGATTCATAAAATAGGGCAACTAGGTTAGGTAGGGCAAACGCAGAGGAGTGATTATAGAGCAGGAAATTCCGGCCCCTTTGCTCGATTTCATGTGCAAAATATCTACCGTATACTTCGTGTATGAAAACCGGGGAAAAATCCCTTTCAAACTGCATTTTATGTGCCATATAGATTTTCCAGAAAAACAATATACAGGAACAGAGAGGAAATCTATAGAGTTACCTCCCCTGAAAATTTCAGGGGGCGACGACACCAGACGGCGGTGGAAGCGCGGCGGGAGGCAGCAACAGCGGCGGAAGCGCGGCGGTTTGGCGGCGGCACCCGAGATTTTTCTGGAGCAGGTTGGGGGCGGCGGCTAGGGTTTTATGAAGAGGAAAAATTTAGGTTAAGAGAACAGGGTCTCGGGTTCCTTTAAATAGAGGGGGAAAGAAGGTGATTTGCATAAACCACCCTTTAAAATGAGGTTTTATTTGTAAATTAAGAAAAAGTCAGCTCTTAATTCTGAAAATTTGCAATTAGGTCCAAAAAATTTTATTTTATTTTATTTTTTTATTTTTATGGTATTTTGGGATTATATATTTATAAATTATATACACACCCCCAAACTTATTTGAAATAATGTTTTGGAAAAAAAAACAAGGAAATTTGGGGGTGAAAGTGGAGGAAAATTAATCAGTGTAGATTGGCTCCTGCAAGAACAGGAGCTCCTCCGAAGGGTCCGCTGTGAAGAACGGTTTCAGTCGATGCCCATTCACTTTGAATAAGGTACCGTCTTCAGGATTTTCAAGATCAACTGCACCGTGCGGATAAACGGTGCGGACTACAAAAGGTCCTCTCCATCTGGAACGGAGCTTGCCGGGATGATAATGTAACCGAGTGTCATAAAGTAAAACCTGTTGACCAGGTTCAAAAGTTTTTCGCAAAAGGTGTTTATCGTGGAACACCTTAGCTCGGTTTTTAGCAATTATGGCATTATCATATGGCTCATCCCGTAGCTCTTCTAGTTCATTCAATTGCATCTTTCGATTGCTGCCCGTATCTCCTAACGATAGATTCAGCTCCTTGATAGCCCAAAAAGCTTTATGCTCAATCTCCACTGGGAGGTGGCAAGCCTTCCCGTAAACAAGTCGGTATGGAGACATACCAAGATCGGTTTTATATGCAGTACGGAAAGCCCATAGTGCATCAATCAGTTTAAGTGACCAATCTTTACGGTTTTTGGAAACCGTTTTCTCCAAGATTTGCTTTATTTGCCGATTTGAAACCTCGGCTTGCCCACATGTTTGGGGGTGATATGGCGTTGACAGTTTGTGGGTGATAGAGTATTTACGCATTAAGGACTCGAAAGTCCTATTGCAAAAGGGAGAACCATTATCACTTATTATCGCCCGAGGGTGCCCAAATCGAGAAAATATGTGTTCTTTAAGAAACCGAATGACAACCTTATTATCGTTCGTTCGGCTGGGCACGGCCTCGATTCACTTTGAAATATAGTCAACCGCCAAAAGAATATACACATTTCCAAAAGAGTTAGGAAATGGTCCCATGAAATCTATACCCCAAACATCAAAAATGTCCACAACCAAAATAGGTTGGAGCGGCATTTCGTTTCTCCGCGATATCCGGCCCAAGTGTTGGCACCGGGAGCAAGTTTTGCAGTATTCAAATGCAGCCTTGAAGAGTCGTGGCCAATAGAAACCACACTGCAAAACTTTTTCGGCTGTCTTCCTTGGGCCAAAGTGCCCGCCACATGCTTGATCGTGGCAAAAAGACAGCACGCTCTTGACCTTACTTTCAGGTACACACCGACGAATGATTTGGTCGGAACAGTATTTAAAAAGATAGGGTTCATCCCAGTGAAAATGCTTTACTTGGGATAAAAATCGAAGTTTATCCTGTTTCGACCAATCATTAGGTATCAGGCCGGTGGCTAAGTAGTTTACAATGTCGGCGAACCATGGTTCGCAAGAAACGGTCAAGAGTTGCTCGTCGGGAAAAACATCAATGATTGGAAGATCGAGCGTGGGCGAAGAAGGAAGTCGTGATAGGTGATCAGCTACTACGTTTTCACATCCTTTTTTGTCCTTAATGACAAGGTCAAATTCTTGTAATAAAAGGATCCAACGTATTAGCCTTGACCTAGCATCCTTCTTCGCAAAAAGGTGGCGAAGAGCTGAATGATCAGTATATACAACGACTGGAGAGCAAATTAAATAAGGTCAAAATTTTTCGAGTGCAAACACAACAGCTAAAAACTCTTTCTCTGTTGTTGTGTAGTTTAGTTGGGCCTCATTTAGTGTTCGGCTAGCATAATAAATCACGTGCGGCATTTTATTAATGTGTTGTCCAAGAACAGCGCCAATTGCAAAATCTGATGCGTCGCACATGATTTCGAAAGGGTGCGTCCAGTCGGGAGATGAAAGGATGGGCGCAGAGATGAGGGAATGTTTCAAAGACTCGAATGCTTCAGTGTAAGTGGAGTCGAAAGAAAAAGTTGTGTCCTTGGCCAGTAAGAGAGTCAAGGGTCTAGCGATCTTGCTAAAGTCCTTGATGAACCGTCTATAAAAACCGTCGTGGCCAAGGAAGGCTCTGATATCTTTGACGCATTTTGGGGGGGGGTTAGAAATCACTTCGATTTTTGCTCTGTCAACCTCGATGCCGTTTTGCGAGATGACATGTCCTAAGACAATGCCCTCTCGTACCATGAAATGGCACTTCTCCCAATTCAATGTTAAGTTCTTATCCCTGCAGCGGGTAAGAACAGCGTCAAGATGCCGTAAACACTCGTCGAAGGAGTCGCCAAAGATGGAGAAATCATCCATAAAGATCTCTAAGAACTTTTCGACCATGTCTGAAAAGATCCCCATCATACACCGCTGAAATGTCGCGGGTGCATTGCATAACCCAAAGGGCATGCGACGATAAGCAAAAGTGCCAAAGGGACAAGTGAATGTTGTCTTGTCTTGATCCTCTTTGGCGATGGGGACTTGGTTGTAACCGGAATAGCCATCTAGAAAGAAATAGAACCCGTGCCCTGCCAATCGCTCGAGCATTTGGTCAATGAAAGGTAAAGGAAAGTGGTCTTTCCTTGTTGCGGCATTGAGTTTCCTATAGTCTATGCAGACTCGCCACCCCGTTTGGGTGCGAGTGGGAATTAACTCATTTGCCTCATTGGTAATGACCGTAATGCCCGATTTCTTTGGCACAACGTGGATTGGGCTAACCCGTTGGCTATCCGAGATAGGGTAAATGATACCACTATCCAGACACTTGACAATCTCCTTCTTAACAGCCTCTTTCATAATGGGGTTGAAGCGTCTTTGTGGATCCCTTGCCGGCTTGGCATCATCCATTAAGTGTATATGATGTTCGACTATGAGGGGACTAATCCCCTTAATGTCCGCCATAGACCAGCCGAAAGCTTGCCGATTATTATGTAAGACCATCAAAAGAGCCTTCTCTTGCTCAAGAGCTAGAGAGGCCGATATAATGACGGGTAAGGTCTCATTATCACCTAGATAAGCATATTTTAGGTGCGACGGCAAAAGCTTCAATTCGAGTTTAGGAGGTGAAACAATAGATTGTAATAATGGGGTAACCGTTTCAAACTCGAAGGATTCCATCAAAGGTTCGAACCGAGTGTACGCAACAGAGTCGGATGGTTCGACTAACTCATCCGAAAAAGCAAAAGACTCTAATTCAGGTGATGAGCCTTCAAAGTCGTCAACGAAGGTAAAACACTCAAAATCGTTATCCGCTGTGAAAGCTGTGTCGGATTCTAGGAGGAACGCACTAGTGGCGTTAACATTGCTGTGATCGAACAAAAAATTCTCGAACTCACAGTCCTCCTCCGCGATCTCATTGATCGAGCAAACATCGAGTGCACTAGCATTAGGCTCAGCAGGCTGACTTCCCAACTTGAAAATATTGAGCTCAATTGTCATATTGCCGAAAGATAGGTTCATTGAACCATTACGACAATTGATCACTGCGTTGGAAGTTGCCAGAAATGGTCGACCAAGTATTACCGGAATTTGGTTCCGGGGGTTAGCGACAGGTTGTGTATCCATCACGATAAAGTCAACGGGGAAAATGAAATCCCCTACTCTAATTAACACATCCTCCAGCTCTCCCCTAGGATGGGTTATTGACTGGTCGGCCATTTGGAGAGTACAGTGAGTGGGCTTAAGCTCTCCAACGCCCAATTGCCCGTACACAGAATAGGGTAGCAAATTGACACTCGCACCAAGATCTAATAGTGCTCTATTGATGTTCTTGTCCCCAATTGTTATCGAAATGGTAGGACAACCGGGGTCCTTTTGCTTTGGGGGTAAAGAATTTACAAGAGCATCACTAATAGCACTAGCCATAAAAACTTTCTTTGGCACTTGCGACTTCCTCTTTTTGGTGCATAAGTCCTTTAAAATTTTTGCATATGAAGGAACTTGTTGGATTGCATCCAAAAGAGGGATATTTATGCTAACCTGTTTGAACAACTCAACAATCTTTTCCATCTGTGGAGTTGGTTTATTGGATCTCAACCGATTAGGAAAAGGAACATTTTGAAAGGTGGTTGAGTCCAATTTTTGCGGATCAGATTGTCGAGTTGGAACGGCACCCCGTGTAGATGTGTTCGTGTTGTGAGAATTGGGTCCGTTCCTGCTAGAAGAAGTGGAACCGTGTGAAGGGTGGAGAATAGGCTCTAAAGAAGAAGGTGAAGAAGATGAAGAAGGGCCACCGGCAGGGGTGTCATTGTCAATTCCCACATTGTTTTGCAACACTTTTCCCGATCTCAACGTGGTCACTGCATTTACATTATGATTCTGCTGTTGATTTGCAGCATGTGCGTGACCGGGGTTGGGCAGTGGTTGAGACGGGAGTTTTCCTTTCTCGCGCTCGCTCAAAACTGCATTGAGTTGTGCAATTTGTGCCTCAATAGATTTGATACTTTGATCGTGTGAGGCACTATTTTGCACCAAAGATTGAATAGAAGTCTCTAGTCTTGCTGTAGACTGTGTAGATTGCTTAAGGAACGCATCTAGACTTCTTTCGAGCGAGCTAACCTTATCATTATTAGGTTGAACATAATTGTTTGGCTGGTAAGCATTGTTAGGCACAAAATTGTTCACTTGATTAGGGTAAGGTTGCTGTTGAAAAGGTTGCTGTTGAAATTGAGTTTGTGAAGGTGCTTGTTGTTGTTGTGGAGGAGGAGGTCTTTGAAAATTGTTATTTTCTTGGAATTGTTGATTTTGGTTCCAAGCGAAATTTGGGTGACTCCTCCACCCCGGATTATATGTCGAAGAGTACGGATCGTTTCTTTGTCGTTGCTGAAATGCAGCATTGACTTGATCATGTCCTTGAGTGGATGCATTATAAGGACATTCTTCGGTTAGGTGCGATGGATCCGCACAACAAGCACAAACAGTTCGTGGAGGCATAACAGGGGCAGGAGAAGACGACGAGATTTTGGTCTCAATCGCTTCTAGTTTTTTCGTAAGAGCGGCCATCTCGGCCTTCATAGCAATTGACATTTCCACTTGATGTACGCCTGCCCTAGATTGACCACTAGAAGAAGATGAGGTGGTCTTGGTACTCTCCCACTGAATTGTTTGCTCACTAAGATCCTCAAGAAACTGCCATGCTTCGTCACTAGACTTGGAGAGAAAATGACCTTGACTTATGGTTTTTAGCAACTGCTTCGTTGCCGAGTTCAATCCCTCATATAATGTTTGGCAAAGTTGCCAACTTTCGATCCCATGATGAGGGCATTGAACGTAGGTCCTTGAATCTCTCGAAGCACTTCCAAAAGGGTTCGGAAGGGAGTTGTGAGAATTGAATTATTTCATTGCGGATTCTGGCAGTTTTGTGATGAGGATAAAACTTTTTTAGAAAAGCTTTCACAAACTCGTCCTAATTTCTAATGGAATGTGATGCGGTGCTGTATAGCCACTTCTCGGCTAGGTCACATAAGGTAAAAGGAATGACCCTTAACCTTATAGCGTCATCACTTAATTGGGTTGTTTTCATCATAGCGCATACATTTTGGAATTTATTGATAAAGATATATGCATCTTCAGATTCCAAACTATGAAATTTTGGCAGCATATTGATGAAATGTGGTTTTATTTCAAAATTGTCCCCATTTGCCGGTGGGGGTGATAGACAGGTAGGTAAAGAAGTGCGGATGGGGTAAAAGAGATCCTGGAGCGCAACTCGTGCGGGCGCTTCAACAGGCGGTTGGTTCGGGTTATTCGTACCTAACGGAGGTGGAATCCTTCCCGCCGGTAAGGTATTGTTGGGGTTGAATCCCGACATGCCTTCGAAAGAAGAATTTGAAGGTGTAGGTAAGAAAATGGACGGAATGTTGACTTCGGTGTCGAAGGGTTCGTCGGTCGGTACCAACGAAACACGGACTAATCAGGCGTTAATATCCCTAGTCCAAAGTGACATACACTAAAGGGGTAGTGCAGTCAGAAAAAAGAAAGACAGAATGTGGGGGTAAGATAACGTCAGTGGAGGGAAGTGGTGGAAGTGAGTTGCAAGTTTTCTTAGCGACAAGTTGCAAGTTTGAAAAGATTTTTCTCTCTTTTTTTTTATGTGAGAGTTTTGCAAAAAAAGTTTTTGGAAATGGACTCGTGACACAAATGTATCAACCACACTTGCACAATCAGGCCTAGATCTAGGGTCACCTAGGTATGCTAGACAGCTCCTAACTAGGGCTAGAAATAGGACCACAAACCGCCTCTTCACCGACAAGTACGGCCAGGTAAGTGGGAAGGAACCACCATTACAGTGGGCCTAATTAATAACCACTAGCCTAGACACCGCAAGGTCAGTTAGGATAAACGGTCGATGCCTATACTAGTCCTTTTCCTATTGAGCTCGATGTCCTTAGGTCTGAGTCTAATATTTTTTAATTAATTGTGGTCAATGCACATACTTTAGGTGTTTTCTGGGGTCCTGGGAAGGGTGATGAAATCCCCACCCAATCTGAGTTTGGTCAATTAGCCCCTTAAAGTCCGATTAAATTATGCAAAACAATAAAATTCACTTGCAATCAATTTTTTAGCGCGGCGCAAAGAAACCTGCAGAAAATTCTGTTATTTAGAAGGGGGAGAAAGATTTTTTAGCGCAAAGAATTCCTGCAGAAATTTTTTACAGAGAGATATATGAGGTTGCAGAGGGGAGAATGAGGGATCAAACCATGTAAAATTGATGCGCTGACGTGGCAATTGCGCGGCGGAACCGCGGTCTGGGACCCTCCTATGCGGCGGAAGAGCGGTCAGTTGAGCAGATCAGGCTCTGGAAAAAATTTGTGCTGCTCTGTACTTGCAATTCCTCTCTGTTCTTATGTACCAACTTCTGTTTTGCCCTCTGTAAATTTCCAGATTCGCAATCCTTCGCTGTTCCTGCAAGATTCAAACCATAAAACCCTTCAAACAGATAAAAACCGCTAAAATGTTTTTGTATTTTTGTATATTCTGATTTTTATGACTTTTAAGATTTATATCAACCCGAAATTACACAAAAGAAAGATTACGCCATCCCCGGCAACGGCGCCATTTGATTATTCCAAAGTTATATAGTTTAACCGTAATCAGAAACGGCGTCGCTTTGCAGCTAGCCGGTGAGTACGGGTCGATCCACATAGATGTGTAATTTTCTGATTTATGTTTTTACGAGTTGATTCAGATGGTTGTTTGGTTTTTGTCGATTGATTTAAAAACTAATTTATATGATATGAAAGAACTTGTTAGGATTAGGTCTAAAGTAAGGATAAGTAGATAAAGATTAACACCTCTTTCAATGCTTTTGATTCAAACCTGTTTTAGAAGTTATATCAATTATTAGCAAAGGGGATTAGGACGATTGGAAAGAAACGAAGTTTCTTTCTCTTGATCCTTGTCCGTCCTTTCCTACTGATTGCTATAACCTTCATGGACGCATGCATATCCGGTCCTTTATACTACGGTGTCACCGTTACCTCGTGGATAGGGTGCCGTAGGGAGCGGATCATGCATGCGTGCATGAAGTTCTATAAAAAATATTCGGCATTGAAAGAGATGAGAGATGTTCATCTCTCATTCCCTCCTTTATTCCTAACCCTAACAAGCGAGGATTTTACTCGCTCATTAGGGTGTCTTTTAATAGTGACATTTTTAAAACACTTACCGATTGCATTTGAAAGACTACACTAAATTAACTAGGGCAATGATATGATTTATCTACTGCAAGAATTATACGAGAGAACTAGGGCACAAGTAAATTAACACTACGGCAAAATTTAAAGAAATAAAAACTTACTAAATGATGCTCTTGATCTCCCAACAATTCTGAATTTTATTGATTGAATAAGAGGCATACGTTTTACAGCTTTGTGAGTACAATTTATAAGAAAACAGGGAAGCTAGGGTTACAAATTCTCGCACACATGATTTTACAGATATGCCCACGGAAAATCCCAACACCCGCACCGATGCACCGACACAAGAAGTCGGCGCCAACACGGGCATTAAATGGCCGCGGAACCGCGGCAGATGAGGGGTTTGGGCCGCGGTTCCACGGCCCTTTGGTGAGTTCAGCTCACCAATTTTTCTGGGCTTGTTTGTCTTGGTCTTGGCTTGTTCTTTCTTCATCTTTTTTCTCTGTTTGGCTTCTTATGTCTCTCCAGATCTTTTAGTGAAAAACGTGTAGCGATCTTTCAACCGTTTTGCTTCGACATTTTGGACCTTGCACTGTTCTTCGTTTAGGCTTGATTAGGATCCGTCAAAAGTCCCTTTTCTTTATCAATTTTCATCTTTTTCACTGTATTTGCTCCAAGAGCCTGTATCCTGTAACATGCAACAAATGTGCGTCAAGAGTACCTGTTTACTTATAAAATGAATAAAAATGGGGCATATGAATTGCAATATTATGATATGAACAAGGACTTATAAGGGTTGTTCATCATGCGTACATATCCCCGGTCACGGATGGGGCTTGGTTAGGGAAATATTTATTTGCGCCCGTGGATTGTATACAAGGGTCAGTATTGAACCACTTGTAGGGCAGTATCGAAGGTTGTGGGGGCTGCTTAAGAACAGGTTTAGATCCCTGTAGCTTAAGACTTTCAAATCTTATGAGCCGTGAGGGTCTCATAAGAGGATTCTCCTTACAAGTCGTGAGGATCTTGCAAGTGTATTTTCTCTTTAGGAATCGTGAGGATCCCTAAGTGTGTTGCTCCCTTGTGAGTCGTAAGGATCTCACGCGGATGGTTTCTCCTTACAGGGTCGAGAGGATCCTGTAAGTGCCCTTTAACGAGGTTGCGCCCTTTCGGGTTTTCACAAACACTCGCCGGTAGTCCTGCTGTTTTTACTCACGGAGCCCTTTCGGGTTTTCATCCGTGCCCTTTTTGCTTATGGACATACCGTTTTTTTTGTTTTTTTTATATTCTTTTTATTCTCCTTTTTTTTTTAAAAACGAGGTCGCGCCCTTTCGGGTTTTCACAAACACTCGCCGGTAGCCCTGCTGTTTTTACTCACGGAGCCCTTTCGGGTTTTCATCCGTGCCCATTATACCGTTTATTTTTATTTTCTTCTTTTTTTTTATTCTCGACAGCCTAAGGATGCTGCGGTAGTAGTGTAAAGACATTTCGCTCATTTGCAAGTTTTAGGACATTGCAGTCCATCATCAGTTTAAGGACATTTCGGTCCGTGGTCGCCGTATTTGAGGCGAATATCTAGTTTACCGACTTTTCGGTCTATGGGGCTTTCCCTATGACTGAGCATGATGCCCCTAGCGTATCCATCTTTCTCAGAGCGTGCGGTTGTGGCGGGTTGACCCTCCAGTTTTTGGAGATGACGAACTTGCCCTATTGGTATTGGTCTTCAACCCAGTTCTTGAAGACGTAACAGTTTTCGATCGGATGGCCCAATACTTGGTGGTAAGGGCAATAATTAGAACTGTTGACATCATCCAGTTGTAGTTGGTGTTTCGGCTCCGGTAGAGTGATAAGCCTGCTATGCACTGCCACTTCGAACAGCCGCCTTGTTTCATCCTTGGGAAATGAGTAAGGACGTCTTAGCCTCTCCTCGAGGGATATGCGTGGACGCATATTGTTTTGATGAACAACCGGTCTAGGGCCACTCGACTGCTGTTGAGTGTTGACGACGAAGGTCATTTTCTTCTTTCCTTTATCCTTTTTGCTCGATCCTTTGTTTACGGGGCCGAGATTTTTTTCGAGTAGCGTGCGATTGCACGGCCGAACGTTCTCGCAACTCCTCAATTCCTTCATTTTTGAAATAGATTCCTTAAGGAGAGGGTTGAGGGCAGTTTCTTCGTCAGAGTCACTTCCAAAGGTGATAATTTTCGATCCCTTAGAGTCGGATATATGACAGTCGTCGCCAGCTCTTTTGCGCTCATCTATCGCATTTTTCTGATGTCTACGAGCTTCACACTTTGTCCTGTTGAAGTGTTGCTTTTGAGCGACATATCCTTACCACCAACAGTTAAAGGAGTCACATTCTTCGGTAGGATGTATGATCTTCTGATGATATAAGCAGAAGTTAGGATGCGTTTCTACTTCACCGAGAGTATTTTCTTCAGAGGGCGGTAGCTTCATTCCCACTGATAGGGCTTTGGCGAAACTTTTCCTCGTCTTGAGTTTGTTTTTATCCGCAGCGGATGACTTTTGATTTGACGGAAGTGCCTCGACTCTTTGGTCTAATAGTGGGTGTTTGGCTCCTTCCAGTATGGCCATCTCACGCTCTTGATTGGCTTTAACTTTCAGACGAATCTCATTCAGGAAGGCATCGATCAACTCGTCTGACGGCCGCGGAATTTCTGGTTCAGGGTCTGCCCTCGGTTTCTCGGCGCAAGGAGCCTCTTTATCATCTACCAATGAGTGAGAGATCACATGACAACTTGCTACATAGTCTTCGGATTCATTTGATGAGTCTTCTCCATCGTTTTCGTCCTCAACAAAAGAACAAGCTGCCCCCATCGTGTCCGTCTTCTTTGGAGTGTGCGGCTGTGGTGGGTTTACCTTCCAGTTTTCAGACAGCGCGAACTTGCCTTGTAGGTACTGATCCTCGATCCATCCCTTAAAGACGAAACAATCCTCGATCGGGTGACTTACCGTTTGGTGGTAAGGGCAATAATTGGGATTATTGAGATCGCCTGGCTGCGACAGACGTTTTGGGCTCGGCAGATTGATGAGTCTGTTGCGCACTGCCAGCTCGAACAGTCTTCTCGTTTTATTCTGAGGAAACGAGTAAGGACGTCATAGCCTCTCTTCGAGGAATGGGCGTGGACGCACGTTGTTTTGGCGAACGGCCGGCTTTGAGTTTCTCGGCTGTTGTTGAGCATTGGCGACGACGATCGCTTTCCCTTTTCCTTTCTCATTTCGAGAATTTGGTTTTGGAGGAGACGGTCCATGGCCTATCTGGTCCATTTGGGCTAATTTATCGATCAAGGCCTGGAAGGTGATCGGCCTGAAGAACATCATGAATTGCGAGATAGTCGCTTGCGGATCAAGAGTGCCCACGAACACGCCTACCGCAGGTGCCTCTTCTATGCGTTGTTCGCATTTTGACCATATGTTCCGCCATCGTGTTGCGTATTAGACCCACGTTTCGCAGAGCCTTATCCTGGCATTTATCAGTGCTGTTATCAGGGTGCGTTCACTAGCACTCGCGAATCTTTGTGTAAATAGTAGCTCCATCTCCGCAAATGTTTTGACAGAGTCGTTAGGTAGCTCCGAATACCATTCAAAGGCTGTTTCTGCTAAGCTGCCGACGAATTGGGGAAGCAACAATTTGTCATCGCCTCCAGTATTACCGCATAAGGCCCTGAATTGAGCGACATGCTGATGCGGATTCCCTGTCCCTTTATATACGTGGAACTTAGGGATTGTATATCCCGGCGGGTAACTGATTTGGTCATACCAGCTTGGATAGGGTCGTCCGGTTCTAACAATTTGCCCAGCCGCTTCATTCGCCTGATGAACCCGTATTTGCTGAGCAATATAGTCATCCAGCACGGCCTTGGAAATGGTTTCATCTTTGGCTGCTGAAAGAGCTGGCGGAGGATTAGATGTCTCCCCTCCGTCATCTCCAATAATGATTGGAGGGTCTTCAGCTGGAGGGTCCGGCTGTAACATCATCCCTACCATATCTTGGAAGAGGAGCGCCATTTGTTTTATGCTAGCCGCTTGCTCTGCGGCTTCTTTGTCTTTCTTTTCGAGGACTCTGCGTAGGAAGTTAGCGTCAGTTTCTTGTTCATGACGCTGCTCTGATGACGCCTCCGAGCTTTCTTTTGGCCCGGTAAGTGCAGCCATTGCAGTCATCATCTCCTGAAGCTTCTGCTGCTGTTCTTGAGCTTTCGTCACGGATCGGGTGAGCGGTCGGTGGCCTGTCGAAGCACGGCTTTCCTCCTTTCCGGCAGCCATATAAACAGTGTGCACTACCATGCCTCCAGACTTGGGGCGTTTAGATTCAGTGGTTTCACGGTTCGCCATGTTCACAGGGGCTTTTTGCGGCCTTCTTTTATTTTGAGTGATTGATGTTGAGGGGGCCGTTGCAGTGGGCACCCAAGTAGCTGTCGCCTTTTGTGGTTTGACAAGACGGTTTTCTTCTCACTGAACCTTTATCTTTTTCTGTCGGCGGGAGTAATCTTGATCAATCACCGACTCCTGGACCTGTCACCAGACTTTGTAAATTTTGGAGGACAGCCGCTGAGGGGGCTGCTCCGGCTTTTTCTCTGGAGCATTCTCCACAGGTGGAGGAGATCGTTTCAACACCACAGTAGGAGAGTTTCTGCGCACCGTGTTCAGCAACTCAAAACTGTTCCCAGTTGGAAAAGCAGCATCGATCCCCACCGTTGGAGCTGGCGGAGTTATCCCAGAGGGGGAGTTGCCCCCAGCCTCTCTCACTCGGCGCCAGTGGCGACGTCGAGCGTGTCTTGCGGATGGAGTTATTTCAGCTATAAGGGTGACTTCATCGTGCACCTTGCTTTGAGGAAAGACTGTTATTGGTGTTAGCCTGTCGAAGACTGACACCCGTTAAGAAGCAATGTCTAATCTGTCAAAGACAGACCTCTGAGCAGGGGAAGTAGCTTTGAGGACCTCGCCTGGAGCAGCAACCGGAATGGTCAGCCTTGTAAAAACTTACTTCTTGGAAGGAGGAGCCTTTCCGATGATTTTGTCCGCTTGAGCCAGGGTGGCTATCCGCTTTGGGATGGCAGCTTCGGGCATCGCAGACTTGCAGACGTTCTGGCCCTGTCTGTTGAGAACTGAGATATTAGAGTTGAGCGACCCGTTGAGAGGGGCCGCGGCAGTGGTAAGTCGATCAAAGACCGACTTCTTTGGGGATTCTTGCAGTGTCATTGGGGCATTGAAGCTCATCGGTGGGAGCATGGTCCCGAAGAATAGTCCAGTGGTAGCTTGAGTTACCTGCTCCACTGGCATCTTGAAAAGAGAGGCCGCTTGAGGCCCGTAAGTCACTCCTCCAATAGGGACAGAGCGAGAGTTGTAGTTGCAGGCAGTGCAGTTTGAAGCCATTGATCTTCTGTTTTCTGCACGGAGCAAGACACCAAATCTTAGTACCTCGAATCCACAAGAAACTACAGCAAACCGCGATTTGTTCGCGAACATGACACACGAAGTATGGAGTGGAAAGAGAAAAAGGCCCCACCGGGCGTGCCAGAATCTGTTCCCCTCCGAATACAGAGACGCGACCGCGTAGGTTCGTCTTGCCTGAGATTCAGGGCAGATGCTATTTGGTTTTATCTGTCCACCTCTCCGAAGATGCCAAGTTGATTTATAGCACCGTGTATCGAAGGTTTAGACGGATGCGGCCGATTTAGCAGACTTCGTCAGAGTCCCCCTCGCTTGAGGGGTTTTTGATTGTGGGGACGCTCTTCCCTGCAGGCGCAAGCCCCTGCAGTTAATTACGCTACCGCATCGCGGTAACAACTTTCTCCTTCTCCAGAATTTCACTTCGTGTCATGTGTGTTTGTTTTGTTTGTGGTTGCCCGTGGATTGTATACGGAGACTAATTTATGTCGTCGCCCGTAGCACATGGATTAGTCCAAATCCGTATTTTCTTAGATTTGGTTTTGGTGTTTTGGTCTAAGGATACGTTAGCCATTTTTGAGGCTAAGATCAACTTAAACGTTCGTTAAGGATACGTTAGTCCGATTTGAGACTAAGATCAACTTAACGGGATTGTTTAGATCCGACAAGAGAGCATTTGGAGGCTCTATTGTTCCAGTTTAGGGACATAGTGGTCCATGAATGTATGGCCGTCAGGACCCGTCACCTTTCTGACGACGTTGAAGGATTACGACGACAGGTGTCAGAGGAGTTCAGAGATGTACCCTTGAACCAAAGTTGATTGGGGGTTCTATAGTCCGATTTGGGACTAAAGTCTGTTTGAAGGTTTAAGGATTCGTTAGCCATATTTGAGGCTAAGGTCAACTTAAACGGGATCGTTTAGATCTGACAAAAGAGCATTTAGGGGCTCTATTGTTCCAGTTTAAGGACGTAGTGGTCCATTGCCAGTTTAGGGACATGGTGGTCCATTTTATTTGTGGCCGTCGGGACCCGTCACCTCTCTGACGTCGTTGAAGGATTACAACGATCTGTGTCAGAGGAGTTCGGAGATGTACCCTTGAACCGGATGTAAATTGATTTAAGAGAGCAGTCTTGCTCAATCAATTTAATTTGAGGACTTACGGCCATGATTGGGCTAAGTCCAGTTGAATATGTTCAATGTTTTTCTTTATCTTTGGCCTATTAGGCGTGTGCTAGGGCTTTGCACTGCATTTTATTTTGGCCTGCTAGGCCTTTCTGATTTGGGCTCTGTCCCTTTATAAATGATGCACAGCATCTGTTTTTGTTTGGGCTCTGCCCTTCTTTAAAATAATGCGTTGCATTTAATTTGGCCTGTTAGGCCTTTTTTAATTGGGCTTGGCCCTTCTGTAAATAATGCAGTGCATTAATTATCTGACAGTAGCTTGTCGGCGTTTTGCACCAATTATTGAGCGCAAGCGCATGTGGAGGTGACACGTGTCACGCTAGCGCAGTGCGCTGTGCCAATGCGCTGCGCTGTTGCGCTGTGATACGTGGCGCGCTCTGGTGAGTTGCGCCAACTTTAAAGAGCAATGCTCTATTTTTAAAAGCGCATAGCGTAAGTGGTTATGGTGCTGACACGTGGCGCTCTCTGGTGGCTTACGCCAACCCAGGAGCGCAACAGTGCAGTTTTTATAAGTGCAAGGCACTGTTTCAATAACTTGATCCAATTTTGGATTCAAGAAAAGAATCTTTAAGATTCCAGAACCAATGGTTCATAAAAAGTGCAAGGCACTGTTATTATTATATTTTTTATTGAAGATCATTGATCTTGTTCTTAGATCAATGATCTATTCAGAAGAAATTTTTCCTTTTTATAAAGGTTTTAACCTTTTTTCTCTTCTTGAGTTCTACTCGCAATCTTGACTATAACCGTATATTTCTTTGCCATTTCTCCGAATTCCTTTATTTGTCTTTATTCATTACCTTCTGTACACCACGTTAGGCTAAATGGTTTTCTTCCTTCCCTACTGTTGGCACCGGCCTATGGTTTGAAAGAAGACTATCCAGTAAGCATAATAGGTGTACTCTTCTAATCCTAGGAGCACTCGCAACTTGAGAGAAGGTGATGATAAAAGACAACTGAATAATACCTTATTCTATTTCTCCCGAACTGGGGAAAAAAGCAAAGGTGAAATAGGAGTGGCGATGAACTACGCGTTTTGGTCGTGAATGATAGCAGTCGCAATTTACTTTGCCCTCTTTCTAATCCCTTTATTTTGTCTTTACTTATTACCTTCTGTACACCCTACTTAAGCTAATTGGTTTTCTTCATTCTTTACCTTTCGGCACCTGCCTATGATTTGGAAGAAGACTATCTAATAAGCGTAATAGGTGTACTCTCCTAAACTAAGGAGCCCTCGCAACCTGAGAGAAGGTGATGATAAAAGACAACCGAATAAACCAATTCAATTTCTCCTAGACCTGGATCCATCCTCGAAGAAGTCCCTTCGAGTTCGTATATAACCATACGATGGATCTATCCAATGGAAGTGGATGTCCGTAGTAATACTGGGTGTTCTGAGAAATGCAAAGGGTAAAAGAAGGAGCGGTAATGATTTATTCAACTTAGACAATCCAAAAGCCAGTATTTTAAGAAGGTTCGGTCAACTTGGTCACTGAGTCATAGTCTAGGGCCGGTCAAAGTCTCTGCCAAAGAGAGAGAGAAAAGAAACACTCTGCGTGCACTCTAACTTAGATCAGAATGGTTATCACTTTATCTAATCAGGAAAGCTCCCACTGTACTGTCAAATTCTCCTCCAAACCTGAAAGAAGAATCAATCGGGATCACCCGAAGAGTAAACCAACTCATCAGTGAGAATCGGGATCCAACTCTCATCGCATGATAACGTGAAGAAATCTATTCATGTTATCACACTCCAGAAGGTATGCGCATACTTGGCAAGTTTCAGTTTCTTTAGAAACTCCCGATATGATTTTTGCCCCATGCTCTTATGACCTTGACTTTGGCCAAAATGCCATAAGTCACATGCCAAGTTCTGCCCGTCATTATCTTGTCAATTTGAACCCACCCGCACATGCCCTTGACTTTGGCCAAAATGGCAGAACGACTGTCCCAAACCAACTCATCTATCTATGCAACAAATGAATACCCAGCAGCTACAAAACACTATGCCTTGGCTTTGGTCAAAATACATAACTTGAATACTGCTGAATACCCAAAAGAAATGACGGAGGGTTACGGCTGGTTTTTGGCGAAAAACCTTTAACGTAACGAACTTGATATCGCTGAAGGAACTTGATAGCTTTTTATAAAAATATAGTGGCGAAAACCTTTGCTAAAGAGGTCACTCCCGGTGAAGGGATCTCGGCTCTTTCCTCGTGGAATGAGGTGCAGGATATTCCAATTGAATACCGTGATGCAAAGCAACATGTAATCGACTATAGTGAAGTTATTACTCTGACGCAAACTTCTGCCCAAGGGGTCACTCCCGGTGAAGGGATTTCGGCCCTTGCCTCGTCGAATGAGGTGTAGGATATTCCAACTGAATACCACAGTGCAAAACAAAAGGAAACGACTTTGTAATAGCACTCTTTAAAACTGTCCCAACAACGTCAAACAGGTTTGTTTTCCTTTGCATTGATCAAAATCAACGCAGTCCCATCAATTAATCACACCAGAAAAGAACGAAAATAAAATGTACGTATATACTATCCGCATTCGTCACTGGGTCCCGTCATCACCTGTTAGGTTACTTAACTAACGATAGAGCGGGGACTGGACTAGCGCGGGTGTAAAACATATACAACATCTACTAGTATATATACCAATATACAATAATCGTTCCAGGCGTGATAAATGCAACATTACAGAAAAGTAATAAGTATCACAGAACAATACAGATAATCTGGGATCCCCGGGTTTCACAGAGCCGCTACTGAAACCCGACGTTCCCTTGGTCATGCGGATAGCCTGTGCAATGAAACCTAGACCCCTACGGGTGCGGCAAGTTACCCGCCAAAACTTGAAGCGAGGCAGCCCCCTACAGCATAGTGAATGGACCACCCTGCATTTCATGGAATCCGGTAACTTGAGCACCCCTCCTTGGGTCAACCTGTACCCACTATGAGTGCGGCGAATAGTCTGCCAATTCTAGAGTGAGGCCCCTCTGCCTCTCAAAGCCATGAGACACGGACCCGTTGCCCTCTAGAACCCGGCTATCCATGCACTCCGTCACGGGGTAAACCTAGTACAGTAATGAAAAATATGTACAACGGGTACATCGACCTCAGCCCGGTCGTGCCCCAAAAGAATATTATACAAACAGGCAGTGACGGCAGTCCACATGTTGGACGCTCGCCCGCAATATCAAATGTACAAATAAATCCAAACTGCACTACCATTGCACACTGCTATCCACCACGACAAATCCGCAACATCACAGCACAATACAGAACATCAACGCGAATGTCACGTTCGCAAATCCGTCTAAAAGAGCTATAGCAATTAGACGCGGTTTACCGATCGAATGACATTCACGGTCGGAGATATAATGTAAGTACTATAAACTAATAAGTTTAAAATTTCGATCGACAAACTTTCCGAAGTGGGCCCCACGTACATCTGCAGTACACAAATAAAATCTGGGCCCAAAACAAATATCCCAGAAACCACAATTTACATCAAAGACCCTACTGTAGAAAATTGGTGCACTGTTGCTCCAAAGCCGCGGCGGAACCGCGGCCAATGCATGGCTTGTGCGGCGGTTCCGCGGCGCTCTGGAGTCAACAGTTGACCAAATTTCACCAGTATTCTTAAAAAAGCCTGCACGATTTTCTGAGATGCTCAAAATGATTTTTAGACCAGTTTTTAAAATCGACAGAAACTTTACACTGAAAAATACGGTTTTCGAAATTTCGTTTGATCGATATTTTAAACACGTTAGAACAAGTTAGTATAGCTTAATGCGTGGCTCTGATAACATGTAAGTATACGGTAGCGCCCCAGCCATCAATCTGACGCCAAACGCGAAACAAAACTTTTACAACTGGCGCTATCGCATACTATAACCCGGATCTTGCCATTAACGCTAAACTAACTAACTGTAAAGGGGTAGAAAGGCTATACCGATCGATCCGACTCCTTCGGTCTTTAGCCATCATCCCATGCTCCTCGCGGCAACTCCGATCTCTTTGCTCCTCGCCGAGATGGCACCACATCTACGGATCTTTAAATGGGCTCCCGCCTCTATACCGAGGCAACTCGATCATCAAGTCTGCTAAAAGAGATGACCAAGATGAAGTAGAGAACGAGTAGAATACTTTGTCTCAAACACTCTTTGGTTCTCATCACATGAGAGGGTAAGAGTGGAGGTTGAAGAAGATGCTAGGGTTTGGAAATGGTGAACTTAAGAAAATCTAGTGAGCAAAAACCAAGCATAATAACTTCTCACTTGTGTATAGATATATAATGGTTGAGCAAGAAAAATATCTCATGAAAATATCCATCAAATATCTAAACTCAAAACAAACCTTATTTAATACTATCATGACTCACTTAGTGACTCATTAGCATGAGCCACTAAGGAACATGGTAGAAGAAATGAGTCACTAATCATGAGTCACCATTTCCAAAAACCCTTTTAACCATTTAAACCAAAATGATTAACCAAAAGAAATGCATCTTCTAAAATATTCTCGTAACGGATTATGAAAATACCCCTCACCTGTATATACATACATGTATCCGTATTCCGACCGAATACGAATACGAGAGACTAAAATATTCCGACTCAATATAATATATGGATCCGGCTTAAACCAAAGCCCACCAGTATTATCTGCCCGAAATATGACACGTGCATAAATGCACGTGCATTTTCCGAACCCTGCCATAAAACCATATGGCCTCTACAGCGTTTCGTCCGAACTTGGGAAACTATCTGTGGGGGACTCTAATGACTCGTCAGTACCCTGGCAGTAGGTTTAACCACAAGCACGTCAGCGGCACTAGCAGTGCGTAACGGCTGCCCATGTACTGACCTTAAGGGAAGCCGATGAGCGAACTCATCCTGGAACCCTACTGAACCTAACAGTGACAATATACATACAGTCCGGTCCGTTCGTCTATGAGTATCGCATATCGGGCCTAGGGGGCTGGTAACGTCAGACCCCCAATAGCGGTATAAGTCGTGTTGAAGTGTAGCCCAGAACACCCTGAGATACCTACCAGTAAATCTCCTGCCTCAGCCGAGGGCTTTGTGTAATGGCTCTCCTAGACACAGCGCAATCTCACCCCCAATACCGGGAGAGACGAATCCCCTGCTGATCCGCTCACTTGCCTCCATGTGGCTCGGGACTGTACCCAACTAAAACCTGTTTGCACGACTCCTTTGAGCCGTGGTAGGATAGAAATCAAAGCACAGTGGGAACTCACACGAGACAAATGACGACCTCGGGTCGATGAACTAACCTGTACACATGTCACTAGGGAACTGCTATTTGACGTTAGGTATAAATACCAACTAGCAGGTTCCCGGCGAGTCCTGTCCGGTGTACTCATAACCCAATGAGCACCTGTATACATCTTAGGTGATCCAACTGACACCAGTGGCTTGTGAGACCGGCCACCGCCCCTCGTCGGGGTCTCGACTGTATACACTAGTCTACTCCGGAGTATCGATGCCCTGTCTCGAAACTCGCATGACTAGGGACCACTTTTAAGGATGTGCTTATAGACTACCCAACTCTCACGTATATGATCGCCATCATACTGTTGGTAGTCAAGCAAGATCCTAAGGGCTCTATCAACGTGTAATAGTGATCAGTCACCTGAACCTATACACGACTGATAAAGACAAACCGGATAGCATACTATCATCACGAGTAAGACTGTGCTACCGGTATAGGTCCTCCTCAATCATTACAATCACGTACCTGCGATCCAATAATTGACTTTGAGGGCACTATATCCAACAGATTCAAGGCCTAGACTGGGAAGAGCTAGCTCCCGCTTGGGGATGCCTTGATTCATTATGTATATTATTCATGTTTGTACCCGTTTGGGGCCAGTATTTATAAAGGAGACCCTGCCGAAATTTTTGGAAAAGACTTGATATTTTAAAAATATTTACTACGACTTTCAAAGTGATTTATATGCAAACTTTTAAACAAGTTTTCCTTCGCTCTCTTCTTTTAAATGGTTTAGATTTATGGGCTTTTGGCTTACTTGAATTAGGTGGGGTCCTATAGACTTCACATGATTCAAGTGCTAGTCACGTGCTATTTCTGGTCGTGACAATAGTATATTACTGTATCGAGTATTTATCAATATGTGTAAACAATATAAAGCAACAAGAGAAAAAAATACACATATTAAGACAGAGACATTTCAAGTAATATACTATATATAACTGAGTAAGGTTGTCCTGTATATACATATCCCTACCATCCTATACAATACAGGCGTTTAGGGCATATATATCCAACACCGCATCCTACGCCAGCGTATCTCGCCCTTAATGGGCGTATCTCACCATCAATATGGACGTTACACAGGGGCAAAACGGGCGGCGAAAATCTCGCATCGGCTCGCCCTCAGGCGACCCCTATATAAACCCTTCCTCCAAACGATTTAGATAACTCGAACTCAATCCAATACACCGCTACTTTGCCCAATTATCCCCAGTACTTACTTGACCGTCGGAGGGTCCTACGGTGATTTCCCACTCCGGGACTTTCTTTACAGGTAGTTTGGCATCAACAACAATCAATAACTCATTGAGATCCACACCAAACCTCCATCACAAATCTCAACCGTTCAGCCCCGCTGACCACAAGATCGACGGATGACAACATCTGAGCGAGATCCCAACCTCCATCAATCCTGGCTTAACTTGAGAAGAGATAAAGAATAGAAGAGGGTAGGTAGGGCGATTAGGTTGTCTAACTCAACCGCGATGATAGGGTTGCGCCGGAGGACAACAACACAACAAAATTCATTCCAATTGTTTATTGGTGACATAATGAATATGTATGTAGATTATATATTACAGATGTAGAAAGAATTCAAAGAAAGATAGCTCCCTACGGGAAGGGCATTGAAACCCACAACTTCAAAAAGTTGGAGATAAAATTTTGAATCTTGTTAAAATAAATCGAATACAAAATGATAGCATGATGTCTCCAGACAGGCATGCTAACATTAGCAAACCCTAATACCACACGCACAAAAAAAGTCCCTAAAACTTACCAAAATAAAGAAAAAATACAAATAAGAAAGTCTCCAAATCCGCGGAATAAACTGTGGATACACTCTATACCCTTCAAACAACCTTCAATTGCACTCAAAGTAGAGACACAGTGAAGTTGGTATTATCATAGAAAATTTATAAAGCTTCTAGAACTATATAGTAACTGCCTTTTTAATGCCACGATAAAAAGCTATAGGCTCTAGACCCTAAAAGCAGCCTCTATTTTTTTTACATGTTTTTAACTTGTTTCAACTCATAAGACATGGCTATCCTTTCGGCCACTTGCCTTGCATCACTTCTGGACAAACATGCCAAGCATTATTGGATAATAATATTTTTTACATGGGAATCACTTCTTTCAGAACCTGAGAATGCTACATTATGTATATTTTAACACCACCTAAAGAAAAAAAAACAACTGATCAGCGGTAAAAAAACGAAGGAAAATCAATGTATCATGGAATGGTACATTTCACGAATACAAATAGTTATAGGACGCAACGTACAGAAAAGAAAAGAAAAGAAAAGAAAAGAAATAATATCTCGCAAAAAAAGAAAAGAAATAATATCGTGGCAACTTTCCGTCTCCATTTTGGAACGCAGCAAAGATCTCGATTTTTTTTTCCTGAACAAACCCTAGTTTAAAAATTAATTCCAAAAATAATACCGGCCCAAAAATGATTACAAGAATAGACCTCCGTACAGCCATGTAGGATTAGTCCTGACACAAGCAGTTATGTGCGCTATTGACAATAACGTTTTCTTCTTAATGAAAACGTTATGGGCAATAACGTTTTTCTCAAAGCGAAAACGCTATTTCCAATAGTGTTTTCATTTTGCCATATTGTTGTTTTAGATTTAGATTTAGATTTTGTTGAAATTGCAACAAAACTGACAGAGAGAAGTTGAAAAAAATCTCATAGTTCTTTTTATAATAAAATAAATTTAGTTAATATATAGATTTTTATTATGCTTTTTTAGATATTTTCCAAATCATTTCTATAATAAAAGAAGCATGATAGAAATCTATATATCAACTAAATTTATTTTTATTTTCTAAAAACTATGAGACATTTTCATACTTTATGTCAATACTGAAATATGGCAAAATGAAAACGTTATTGGCAACAGCGTTTTTCTTAGGAAGAAAACATTATTTACAATAGGTTTTTTTCTTCCATTGATTGCTTGTGCCAAGCCTACTTTTATCTCGATGTATAGAGGTTTATTTTCGGAATTATTTTGGGACCGGATTATTCTGGGAACTATTTATTTAGATGGGGGTTAAGAAGGGAAAAAATTCGAAGATCTCAAGTCCAGGTCTTCATTCCTCTTTCGACTGTTTTCGCTTTTTGGGGCAAAATTAGGGTTTTTGGTCTTCCCCTTCTCCCATCTCTTCGTTGTGTTTTCAATCGCATAGCTTGATCTCTTTTGTTTAGTATCGTTCGATCCGATCTCAGTTTCGAATCTCAAGAGTTTGCTGTCGATTGATTGGAACGATGTTGGGAGTCCTTAGGCGAAAGCTCGGACGCGAGGTTCTCACTTCATCGGTAATGGAAATTGATTATTAATTATTTATTTTTGTGAAATTTGAAGTTGTGAAATTGATTATAAATTAATTATTTATTTCTCCATCTTGTCTGTAGAGCCATTGAAATAACCTCCCATTTGACCATTAATTAAAATAGAAAAGTGTTTATATTTTTGAGGCAACTAGCAACCAAATTGATAAACTGGGCAAAAAAAGACAAATACTTGCACAACGTGAAAAATATTTCCCCGTTCAATTCTGTCAACAGATAGAAAGGAATCAAGCATAGGAAAAACCCAGATCTTGCTATTCAAACTAACCCAAGCATGATTATAACCAACTTGGGAAGCTATGAAGGATGCTTTACAAGGACCTAATAAAGGTTCCGTGATGCAGAAAATCGACAAATTATGATATTTAGAAAGCATTTTAATTCTTCTATGAGTTTTAGGATTACCCCCACCACCTAGTGTCCCCAAAACAGATTTGCATATTACGAGGAATGCTAGACATGTTTAGGAGCCATTGAAGGCCTTAATCCTATTCCCTTTGGCAGTACGTTGGCATACAACATACTTCTTTTGGCCTAGAATTTTTTTTTGGATACATACAATTCATTTGGCTGAGGGTTAGAAGTGTCATTATTCAACATCTTAGATGCACATTTCTGGAGAAAGAACTCATCTTTTTGGTGATAGCTCTTCCCTCAATAAATTTTTCTTTATCTGAGATCATATGGTCAAAAGAGAAAGATGGATATTGATTAAGTAGCTTATAAGATACATTTCCATTTGATTTAGACGTTGATACTATAGCACTGGGAGAATTCGACTTAATTTTGATACTAAGTCATTGGGAGTTATTGAGATGAAACAATATTTTTCAAGAGATGAGAACTTTTGATATTCATCTATCTTTTGATTGCTTCTGAGTGCTCAAGGCTTGATAAGGCATGTGTAGGTATTCAGAATTGTCTTTTGTTGTAACAAGCATTTTATCATGAACCTTAGCAGCAGTACCAACACCCTGAGTTGGGATTCAAAGTGACCAACTCTAGAGGGTCTAATATACAAACAACACCTTCAACACCTGAGTCGTTATGATTGACTTCATTATTTTGTGGATCATTAGCCAACAGAACAGGATCCTGAAGCCAGAAATGTTTTCATTAGAATCAACACTTTCAACATCAGATATTCCATATCGAAGTCGTTAGTTTTGTGCTTCAACAACGGTTATAGTAGTATATATAGCCAAAGGTTTACAAAGCTTCATCCTATAATTCTTGTGAATTTTTATGAGGTTTATCACGTTTATTACTATTCACAATATCTAAGGGTTTATTCTTTTTTGTTTTTCCTGCAGTTATCGCCAATGTGACTATAGTTAGAGCAAATCTCACATTAAAGAAATTTCTTTCTAAAATTGAAACTTTGGAAAAATCTCAAATCAAGAGAGATGCCTATCCAAATCACAGGTTGTGACTTCTTGAGATCCAATTTGATGTAAACTGAAGCCCTGCCTACATGTCTGATCTAGAACAATTTAAAGTAGCATGATCAGCTTTGAATATTTTCCAATAAGCTTCATAATGAATTTGAGAATATCAAAGCGAAAGATGTTAGGAGGTAAACCAGGGAGATTAATCCAAACAGGAACTTAACCGGTTCTTGATCAGGAGTAAGAAAAGGGGTCCATTTGAAAAATCTTAAAGGAATCCATTGATGTACAAGAACTCTTTAACCATAATTTTGTAAAATCTTCCTCTATTTGAAATCTAAGGAGAACATGTCTCTTATCAAGATAGCTAAGCACAAGACTATCATGAATGCCAGATTTCTGAATCAATAATCTTTTGATTCAACAATTGGGGGTAAACCATTGGAGCTTTTAGCAATAAGAGCAAGATTGAAAGGTAAGAGAGACTTATCCAGCCCTTTTTGATAGAATTAATTGCAGCCTCCTTATCTGCTGTTAGAACATCCTCTTTCTCGTCGACATGAAATTGAGGAATTTCAGGATTCTTGTTAAGAATATAAGCATGAGACTATTTGAATAATGTAGATTCCTTTGGCAAAAGAGAAGATTCAACTTTTTAAAAGGAAGATATTTCATTCTCTGATGCAAATTTGATCTTTTTATGATAGAATGGATCGAGGATTTGGATTTGAGATAGAATTAGCCACCTTCAAGATAAAGAAACCTAGAAAAATCAACAATTAGCATCAATCTTAGCTCCTGCCAAAATTGCCATCCACGAGAGTCTGGGCCAAAATTGCCATCCACGAGAGTCTATATTAAACTGTGGGCTTTAATTCATTTGATTTTTCATCAATGAATTAAACCTTATTAGTCATGCTTATTTGTATATATGTCTCAGTGCATTTCAAGTGTCTTTCGATCCACATTAAGAATATCCTCAGACCTTAATGGTGTCATAAATTGGTGATGATGGATTGTTGTAATGGACAGTACGCGTTGTGTCATCATCATTTAAGATCAAATAGGCTATTGCTTGGATGAAAGGGATTCATGCTTCATTCTGATGCATCAATGCATTTTTTCCCATCATATTTTCCTTTCTTTCTATAAAAGTTAAAATGGATTGCTGAGTAACTGAAGATTCACATGTGTTGAGTTTTTCAGACTACAATATCCAAGTCATATGCTGACGTGTAATATAAACTTCTGTTTTTTTGTGTTTCATATTTTAGATGATAAATTAAACATTATCTAATATTTATTTGGTGATATATAAATGCCATATCACGTCGTAGCTGTCCAATAGGAATGCTGTCTGCTCCATATCATTTTGTATTATGTATATGTTATTCCCCGAATTTGTACACAATAGGCTGTTATTAGAGTATAACTGTTGGTTCTGAGGTCATGACGTAAATGTTCCTGACATTTTTTTTGAAGAAAATGTTCCTGACAATTTTAGTATCATGTAAAGAGTTGCCAACCATATTTACCCTCAGTTATCCTTGTTCTTTCATGTCTTTCAAGTACCAATATGCCATCACAATGTGGTTAGGTTCTGGAAGTTGTTGCTTCCGAAACAGTATAGACTTCCTATGAAATCAGCATCTCATATTATCGATATATGTCTATTTAGCTCAAGCTTCTAGCTTGGTTAGTTTTGTTAATGAAGTATGTTTTTTTATGTCCTTGGTTGAGAACTTGAGATACATTCATATTGGTAGTGCTATGTTCTTATAACAATTGAATGCAATCTCTTCATTTCCCCTCTTTTCTTAGAACGGTGAACTATGCTTCCAATATTAGTATTGTGATGTTTTTTTGATGTGTTCTGCCCTTGGTCATTTGTTATTTACCCTTTTGACACTTTTTGACATTCGTGCAGAAATTACTTGCTATAAGAAGTTGTAGACACGCCAGAAATTTCAGCCATAAAATCTTGCCTGGTATTGCTTTAATTTTTGGGTTGATTGCTATGATTTTCATGGAAAGGGGCTTATTCATGTTTCATTTCAGGTGGTCAGATCTATCAAAAACCTGCAAGGTAAGCATCGGCATGAAGCATATAACATTTTTTAATTGACTAACATTGCTATCTTTATACTACTATAGGAAGTGGTAAGAGGGGTAGTGAAATTTTTGTGAAGGCAGAACTTCTCATTAATTACACTTCTGCCATCCAAGAGGGGTAGTGAAATTTTTGTGAAGGCAGAACTTCTCATTAATTACACTTCTGCCATCCAGCAATATTCTTTTGAAGTTTAACCCCTAATGAAAAATGAGCTAACTTGATATATTGGTAATTTGCACTATGTGGTGAGGGTAGGCATGGAAACAATTTGTTAAAACTCTGCATTTTCATTATAGTAAAAGGTGGAATGTGGGTACACTAGCTTTGACCGTCCCAACTCCCAAAAAATTCTCCTGCAGAAAAATACCATGCAAAATAGATATACCTTACTCTTGATATCTAATTAATTATTTATCTTTTACATTTTTATTTGATTTGTTATAGACCGTTTTTCAATAAATTATAGTTATATTGAACCAAATTAAAATATAGTTATATACATATTTATGTAAAAAAAATAGCCAAAAAAATATTTTATTAAAATATATGATGGGTGGAAATGGATGATTATTTCCAATCTTTTTTAATATCATAATAAAGTGGTATGCAAAAGTGAAACTTTGTGCTGCTTCTAAAAATGCCCTCTATGGCAAAATACTTATTAAGATCTGAAGATAATAAGTTGTGTATTTTGGTAGATATTGTGTATTTTGGCAAAATTCTGCTCCGTCTTCTTCTATTAACAGTTTCATTATTTTTGGATTTACCTAGAAATTTTGAATAACAAGCTTGCTATGAAATTTGGATTATATGGGTTTGCAATTTCAATGATGTAGTTAGGGTTAACATAGATGAATAAGGTGGAGGGTGAGCATAATTACTTAAATTTTAAAATGCAATATTATATACTATGAAAACAGAAAATATATACAATAAAAATACTATATTGCTAATAAATACCACAAGAATTTAGGTTTTAAGATTTTTGCACCCAAATATCACCTGCATTATGTATGTCGATTACTCTTGTGACTATTCGTATGATATTAAATTGAATGCATAAAAAAATAATAAAATAAATCTTTTTAAACTATAAGTTTGACCATTTATTTGCATATAAGTAATTTTTCTGAAAGAAGATTAAATTCTTTAATATTTATCTTAAATTGCTAACAGTCTATGCTTAGTGAAATTTAGCATCATCATCCTAAACTGCATGGGGCTTTACCCCTAGTATTATCTGTAGAAGTAAATGATTCTTTTTATAGCTGCCATTAGATTCATTATTCATTACTACTTAAGTTCTTTCCTCCCCGCTAATCTCACTATTGGTTTTCTCCTTGGACTTGACTCAGAATATTAATAATGAATCTTGTAGGGAACTGTTGGGGCCTTTTCCAAAGGACTCTCCTTATCGAATTTGGAGTAGGTCGATGTCGTCAGATAATGGTAAGTAGTGCGAGGCTGTTTTTGTGACTCAAACCTGTGAGTTTTGGGGTCACAACGAACCAACTTTTCGGCTTTATTTATAATTACTTGCAAACAATGAAAGAAGCAATCAGTGACACATTTTCTTTCTTTCCTGTTTGAAGGTGATTTGTTTGATGCCGTTGTTCCTTTCATGGGTGAATCTATCACTGATGGAACATTAGCGACCTTCTTAAAGAGTATGCCTCTCTCTCTCTCTCTCTCTCTCTCTCTCTCGGGGTATTGTACTATGCACATGCACAGGCATAGCGCTAATTCATCAAACTCGACATTTTACCATTTTAATGGGAGAACAGATACTCATATGCAATATTAGCTTTTTAGATTTGTTCCATAGTATATATTTGCTTCGTTTAAGCACAAAAAGATTTGAGCAATAAGCAATTAATCTCTGTTTATATATGATGGTAGTGCTTTTGTCTACTCAAGATTTATTAGACTTGTTTTGTTACTCAAGCTTCATTATGTAGTTTGTCCTTGGAACAAGCTCTAAAATCTATCAAGTTCAATACAAACAGTTCATGAAAAGTTTGTTGCTACAGTGTCCGCATTTGTCAAACATACGAAAGTGTGTAACTTGGGTCTTGTGTCCATTGTTTGTGGAGGACAGAGCCCGGTGACCGCGTCGAAGTTGATGAACCAATTGCCCAGGTTGAAACAGACAAGGTATTGTTGTTTGTCTGTGCTTTAATTATTATTAACTTGAAAGTAATATGCCTTAGGGAAGCTATACTGAAAAAGCTTCTTTCTCTCATTTAGGTGACCATTGATGTTAATAGCCCTGAAGCAGGGGTTATCCAAAAGGTTCGATGATTTTATACAATTTCTATAACCCCGCTATATTTCCCATCATTCCCTTATTATTTTTCATTTGTGGTTGTTTACATTTTTTTTCCTTTCATTTATTGGTTACAGTTTATAGCCAAGGAGGGCGATACTGTGACGCCAGGAACCAAAGTTGCCATAATATCAAAATCGGCTTCCAGTGACACGCATGTTGCTCCATCAGAAGAGAAATCAAGTGAAGAGACCCCCAAGCCATCTCCCCCAGAAAAGAAGCAGAAAATTGATGTAGAAAAGCCTAAAGCAGAAACACCCATCAAAGAAAAATCCAAACCCTCCCCTGTGCCTCCTAAAGTCTCTGCTTCAGAGCCACAGCTTCCTCCCAAAGAAAGGGAGAGACGAGTGAGTTTCATTTTTTATTGTACCTTTCTGCATTCCTAAAAAGTCTGTCATAGCATTGCTCGGTGTGCTTCAATTCTGACTTTTACTTGTTTTTCAAGGTTCCGATGCCTAGACTCAGGTTAAGAATTGCGACTCGTTTAAAGGATTCCCAGAACACATTTGCAATGTTGACTACATTCAATGAAGTTGACATGTAAGTAATTTCTAATTTGTTGAAGTCTTCACTTGAAGAATTATTAATCTTTATGCTCTGAACTATGTGTTCATATTTGTGTTCGATATGGCTCAAGGATCCCATTTTTTTTTCGGGGTTCCTTTTTTGGGGCATCGAAATATGTCCCTGGTTCATCTACTTTAAAACCATACAGCTTAGATGGGTCTGCTCCTCCTCTTGATAAATTGTAGTGTAATAGTATTTTCATTCGTTATATTATTTCTAACATGCATTTCATTGCTAATCATGCATAAAGCCTCAAACTTTTGTAAGGTCAATAATAATATGAAGCGATCACACTGAGATTTCCTACAGACTTACCTCACTCCAGAATTTACTTTTTGCGCATTCCCATCTTCAGTAACCTCTATAATTGGCGATGCCTTTACATGATCCCAATAATTAGTCTTGGCTAAGAATCAGGATGGGTCACCATGAATTCCTTGCGGGAAGGGCGGAGGTTTTTTTTCGGTGGGGGGTGGGGGGTGGGGGCTCATGTGATACCATGTGTATACAATGATAGACATGTATATATGTCTGAATATATCTCAGAAGAAAAAGATGTGAGCTATACCCCACATTTAGTGGCTTCTCAAGCTCTGATGCTAATAAATAATGCATGAGGGGCATTCAGGGTTGGATAAAGGTGAGTGAAGTAAGTTGCATTTGTAGTTTCCTGAAGGAGTGAAGCAAGCTCGGCAGGCTTATATTTAAATTTGTATGTGATTTTGGGTGAAAAGGTGCAGCAGGGTTGTTGGAGTTGCTGACTACATTTTGTATGAACTTATTGATCTTGGAAGAATTTTTTGTGGCATCACACTAGATTTTTATATGCGTGTGTGCCGGTGCCCTCATTTGCAAAGAGAATAAATACACATGCATTGCCTTGCCGTCAGGGCTAGACTATAAGGAGGTGCCCAGTCCAACGTCCTGTGTCCTTTATATGACATTGCATGTGTCTGTATGATACTCATTTTGGTGTCTTTAAATTTATTGTCTGATAATAGTTTATAGTTATATTGGGTGGATATATTACAATTATGAATTGCATAATGCAGGACAAATCTGATGAAACTTCGTTCAGATTACAAGGACGCCTTTGTGGAAAAACATGGTGTGAAGTTGGGGCTAATGTCAGGTTTTGTGAAAGTGAGTAGTTCTTGTGAAAACAGACATGCCCCTTTCTTATGCTTGATTTAACTGTTATTGAGGTGATTACATTATTAGGCTGCTGTTACTGGACTTCAAAACCAACCAATAATAAATGCAGTTATCGATGGTGGGGATATCATTTACAGAGAGTACATCGATATCAGTATCGCTGTTGGTACGCGGAAGGTATATCACTGCCTTATCTACCCTATTTAGATCTATTTGAGCCTTTCAGTTTTTTTCCTTCACTTTTTTGTTTTTATTTCCATAGGGCCTTGTGGTTCCAGTAATCCGCAACGCTGATAAGATGAATTTTGCGGATATTGAGAAAGAAATAAATAGCCTTGCTAAGAAGGCGAACGATGGGACAATATCCATTGATGAGATGGCAGGAGGGTCATTCACAATATCCAATGGTGGGGTTTATGGAAGCCTTTTGAGCACTCCCATCATCAATCCTCCCCAGGTATTGCTATTATCTGCCTTTTGCATGGTTTCACTATATGTTTAGATACATCTGTCCGAGATACCCTTAACTATCCATGATACGTTCAACTATCTCTGTGTTTCACTGAGCTACTTTAAAGGGTTTTTTAGCACAGTAAGCTCCCTTAAACCTTTTTTTGATTGTAGAGCTCCCTTAAAACTTTTTTTTGATTGTTGAGCTCCCTTAAACTTTGGTGTTAAGTAATTCTTATTTGCACTAAAATACCCTTTTGTGTTACCTTTTTTTAAAAAAAAACCCTGGAACTTTAGGACCCAGTAACTGTAAGTCCTGATTTTGTTATCAGCTCAAAGCCTGAGTTTTACGATAAAATGGCTCAAAAGAGCCAATTAGTTCAGACAATTAAGGAAGGTTGCTGTAATAAAAAACCTCAAGTAAGTTTAGTTAAAAACAGCCAATTTTAAGGGTATTTTAGTCTATTTTAGTCTTATTTCTGTAATTTTTTTTGCTCAGATCTAAGGTCGCTTCAACAACTATGTATTGGTATCTGGGTTTTTGAAATTGTTCCACCTTGTATCTTCTATAATTATGTCTTTTTTCATTTGCTAGTTTTTTTTAGCATCTTTATATTTTATCTAAAATTCCTTTCCACATGCACCAACTTTCTATTAGGTTCATAACAATGCTTGGGATGCTGGAATTCTCACATCCGAATTTCTTGTGTGCCTTATTTCATTTGTTTGATAGTTTTAACTAGGTATACTAATGATATTGAGAATTAGGAGCAGCCTTACAACAACAACTGTGCCTTTTATCCCAAGCATATGGGGTAGGCTACATGAACTAACATGAGAATCACGCGGATCGAGCACATGAATCCTCAGCCTCTACTCACTCCTATCGAACAATATACTTTCATTAAGGCCTTTGGCATACCCATATCTTTTCGTATCGCCTCCATCCATGTTTTCTTCGGGCTCCCTTTCGCTCTTTTGATTTGGTCTAAATTGATAATATTCATTCGTCGAATTGATGCTTCCGTAGGTTTATGTCGTACATGACCAAACCATCTTAGACGGTTTTCCCGCATCTTTTTCTCCACATGTGCTACACCAACCTTTGCACGAATATCCTCATTTCGCACTGTATTTTTTCTAGTGTTACCATTCATCCAACGAAGCATGCGCATTTTCGCTACATGCATCTTCTATGCATGATGTTTTTTCGGAGCTCAGCATTTTGTACCATATAATAAGGCAGGCCAAATATCATTTTGATGAAACTTCCCTTTCAACCTTAACGGAAAGTCACGTCACATAAAATCTCCGTTGCATTCCTTCATTTCAACCAAACAACCAGAATCCTCTGGTTGACATCGCTATCGATCTTCCTATCTTTTTGGATGATGGAATCTAGGTATCTAAATTGATCGCTCGGTGATATCTTTTGTTCATCCATTGTCATACCACTGTGATCTCGATTTTTCTATTTACTGAATTTGCATTGCGTATATGTTGTCTTGGACTTACTCAATCTAAACCCTCGAGATTCCAACGTTTGCCTCTATAACTCCAATTTGGGATTAACCCCCGTTTTCGTCTCGTTTACCAGAATAATACCATTAGCGAATAACAAACAAGCAGCCTCATGCTGGATAGTTCTGTTAGTTATATGTATGCCCTAGAGGCCATTACTATACATGTGATGTATATTGTAGTGGATGCTTGGACGTATATAGGGAGGACTTTTTTGCTCAACATGATAGTATGCTATCTGGTTACTCTTTACCTTAACGTGTATGCTGATTGTCTCTCTGTTACATGTTGGTAAAGCCCTTAGGATGTGTACTTGACTGCCTGGACTATAATGCGGATCATATTAGTGGGGACATGGTAGTCCATAAGTACATCCTTCAAGGTCCCTAGTCGTGGGTGTATCGAGACGGGGCATCGATATACCAGAGTAGACTAGCGTATACCTTCTCGACCCATACAGATGGGCGATGGATGATCCAATATCCATTGGTGTTTGACATCAGAGATGATATACGGGTGCTTATTGGAGACTGTGTACACTGGAAGGACTCGCCGAGAACTCCCAGATGGTATTATACCTTACGTCAGATGGCAGTTCTCTGGTGACACTGGTGCATGTTAGTCTGTAGACCCGAGATCATCATAGAGTCTTGTGTGATTCCTACTGTGCTTTGATTTCCACCTTACCATGTCCAAGAGGGCGTGCAAAACGGTGGTTTTTGGGTACAGTCCCGAGTCACATGGAGGCAATGAGCGATAGGAGGGGTTTCGTCTCTCCCGGTATTGGTGGTTGATGTTGCGCTATGCTCGATTGGCCATAACAGGGAAGTCCCTGGCCAGGGCTGGTTTAGAAATTTACTGGTAAGTGTTACCAGTAGTTTCTCGACCCGTTAGGAGCCTCACATCGGCATGACTTATCGGTTATTGGGGTCTGACGTTTACCACCCCTAGACTTGATATGCGACATATCAGACGAGGAGACCGGACTGTACGATAGTGTCACTGTCAGGCTTTTTGCAGGAGTTGGAGTGGGCTTGCTTGCCGATCTTCTGATCGCTCAATACCCGGGTAGCCGTTACGTCCAGCTAGTACCGTTGACGGCTTGTGGGTGCTTGATATGATCATCACCTACTGTCGGCGTATTGACGAGTCTTTAGAGTCCTATATAGAGGTTGTACTGGCTCAGGCAAAACGAGATAGGAGCGCATATGTGATATGTGCGGGACCGAGAATAATGCGTGTATGTGATACCGTATTCTATTCTCGCGATGTTTGTATCGATCGGTTGTATGCGATATAACCTAGTTATCGAATCAAGTGTTGATTCGATAAGTCGATAAATTGAATGTTAGTCGGTTGTATGTAATATAACCGGATTATTAAGTCAAGTGTTGATTTAATAATTTAGTGTATAATTGTATATATGATAAACTAATTTACATTAACTAACATTGGTTCACTTTAAGCATTTGTTTTTCTCACTTGTGCACAAGTTAATATATATGTGATATATATTTATTTGTGCTCTTTTTTGTATCATGGTTGTTGATGCAAATATCATGGGTGTACAAGACTTGTACCATACTAATTATAGGTTTAGGTTTTTATATTTAAAGTAATTCAAAAACAAATGGATAATGAGCTAAAATGCATGAAGCTTCATGAAGCTTATGTTGCATTGACTTAGTCCACTTGTTTTGTTTTACTTAAGATATTAATAAACCTAACCACTATAATTAACTTATGGTAATGTCTCTACATGAGTTAGTATATGATACTCACTCACCATGGTTAGCTTATTCTCTCTCTTGATCATTTCTCATTATCATATGGAGCTCATCTTCTTCCTCCTTCACTTTCATTCTAGGGTTTGAAAAAGAGAGAACCAAAGTGAGAAATCAAATTCTAAAGAGTACCCATTTCCTATCTCACCATCCTCTACTAGACTAGCACTTTAGTTTAGGGTGTTTGCTTCATTAATTCTATTGTTAGTGAAGTAGAAGCTTGAGTCCGTATTCCCTCGATGTAGATCATCTTCGGTCTCGAAGACTTCAAGCAATCCCGTTGCAATTTTCTCATGGAGCCGTCCGAGAGTCCGGGAGTCCGATGATCGCAGCGAAGGGACTACATCAAGGAGCTCAAGAAGTGAAAGACCGATCTACAAAGGTTGTATTTCGTATTCCTTTAGAGTAAAGTTGTTTACTTGCTTTTTGTTTCGCCTAAACTCTAGTATACGATCTTGCTTAGGGTTGTTCGGCACATAAAAATTTAATTTTGGCATGGTCGATGCCTTGTAGAGCCTCGTTAGTGTGCCTAGTAACCCTACAGTGGTATCAGAGCCTAGCTAGAGTATTAGGCGATGCGATAACGAAGTTAAAATTCCGAACGAACCCAAACACGACAAAATAAAACCTTCTCTGTACATTTTTTAAAATCTGGGATTTTTCTGAATTAAAAATGCCTAAAAAAATCAGCAGGCAATTTTAAGGACACATGTGCAAAACGACAATGTTTGGCCTCCAAAGCGCGGCGGAACCGCGGCACGAGCATGGCTCGTGCGGTGGTTCCTCGGCCAAAATGTGACGTCACCGTTGTCTTTTTGCTCAGTATTGTTTCTTTTTAATTCCCTGATATTTTTATGGGTATTTTGATCTGACTCGAGTGTTGAGTGATTTGGGGTTTATTTTGTAGTTGTTTCGATCGGAAAATTTAATTTCGTTGTGTTTTCCGGATATTTAGAAAGTATTAAAAAGTTCGAACGGATATCAATAACTCACTTTTTCCCGACCCGGAAAATTTCCGAGTGTTGGATTTTTCCGTTTGTTTAAGAACGTCTAGATCGTGCAAGTTATGCAATGGACCCTCTAGAAGAAAACAAATCTTAACTCGATTATGTGACCGTCTTGAACTGCCTTTTGAACCTTAGGGTTTGGGGCAGTACGGCGTGCCACATGTGAGGCGTTGGCTTGACCCTTCTACGGCTGGACCATTGGTACTGTGGCATGTGATGGATGTTTTTAAACTCCCCTCAAGTGTTGAGAACTATTTGGGAAAACTTGGGTGTTTGATCATTCGATCGGAAAGTTTAACATTGTCTATTTATCTGGAATGTGATACAATATTTGGAATCCACAAGTAGTTATGAGATAACTAATTTGGATGTTATAAACATAGCAGTTTAGTCTCAAATGATCGGTTGCCACGGAATTTTGATGCGATCAAAAGTCCGTCGCAATCACGTAGCGTACGCGGATACTTGCCGGATAAACTTAATAGACAGCCATGCCCCATAGCCCCGACCAAGTGACTGTAGGAGAACCCCGTCGCCGAAAGCATCCGTTCGGGTGCTCGCGGCAGCGGTGTTCCGCCTTAGTGCACTTCGTCGATGGCATCTAGGGGTGCGGCCATCTACTAAAGTTTGCGACGAGCATTCGATCACCTATCGGGAATCTTGTTGAATTGCCCGACTTGATATTGAAAAGTGTTTTTGATATGGAGACTAAAATGCGGGGTTTATAATTGTTAGGCATGCGATGTCTAAGGAGGTTGCGGATTCCAACTGTTGTAGTTTTACACTTTCTTTTCTGTGACCGTAAGTGTAATATGTGATATCGCCGGTTTCGTTGCTATATGTCAACGACAATTGGGATGCGCATATTTACTTACGTTGATGACATGTGATGTTATGTGTTGCTGGATATGCTATATTGGATCGTCGCGTTTTGAATAGCCGGGGGTTTTATGTGAGATGAGAGTTTTTATTTTCATTCATGTAAATTTAATGTATGTAATATTCTTTTATTGGGGTACTTCCGGGATAAGGTTGATGTCACCATTTGTATATTATTTACTTTTCCACACTAGGATAGACCCAAGGAGGAGAGCACAAGTAACCGGGTTCTGGAGTCCAGTGGGAGACCAACTCGAGGAGTCGAGCCCGGGTCTCCTAACTCTAGAATTGGTAGGGTTGCTTGCCGCTCTCGTAGGGGTCTAGGGGTGTGGGTTTGGCTATTCATCGCGACCGTGGAATCCGGGTTTTATAGTGGTTCAAAATAAAACACGGACGTCCTAGTATATCCAATGTTTCATATGTTTCTTCTGCTGCGATATCTGTGATGTGATCATTTGATGTTCTGTGATAGATACTGTATATAGTATATATGATATATTATATAGACGTTATGTTTTACACCCGCGCTAGCCTTGCCCCGCTCTGCCGTTAGTTACCTAACCTAACGGTGCATGAGGGGACATCGAGGCGAATGCGGATGGCATAAGTGTACGTCGTATTTATCTGTGATGTTTAGGTGCTTGAATGATGGGACTTCATTAATGTGATTAATGTAAGAAAAAGAAACCTAAAAGATGTGGAATCGAATTTTCAAAAACAGGTAGCTACAGTTCTTGCTTTGCATCGCGGTGTTCCTTGTAGAACATCCTGCACCTTATTCGATAAGGAAAGGGCCGAGATCCCTTCACCGGGAGTGACCCCTTTAGCAATGACTGGCAGATGCTACACTCCTCGGTTTGTCTTTTGATTGCTTTTCTAGTTCTTGCTTTGCACAGTGATGTATATGATATATCCTGCACCTTATTCGACGAGAAAAGAGCCGACGATCCCTTCACCGGGAGTGACCTATTTAGCGAAACTAGCAAAAACCTAAAAAACACTCCATTTTAAAATCATTTGATTCTACAAAGATATCAAGTTCATTACGCAATAGGTTTTCAGAAAAACCCGTCGTAGCCCTCCGTCATTTCAGATAAGTCCTACTTAGTATTCGTGCTGCGTTTGTTGGCCTTTGTCAAGGCGTAGTGTGCGGTAGCTGACTAGTGGTTATCTGCTTATGTATATGATGCAGATTGGGTTAGGGTAGTCGTACGACCTTGTTGGCCTTTGTCAAGGGTCGTGCGGGTGGGTTTAATTCAATCAAGAAATGACGGGTTGAACTTGACTAGCATCCTATGGTTTGTTGGCCTTTGTCAAGGTCATAGGAGGTTAGGGGCAAAATTATCGGGAATTTCAAGTGTTAAAATTTGCAATGAGATTGCATACCTTCTATGAGATAGTTGGATCCCGATACCCACTGCGAGTAATTGTTACTTCTGGAAGAGTTACACATTACAATTAGCCGATCAAGTAGGTGTCTAGAAAGGTGTCAACGGGGTTACGTCTCTGGGAAAACGAGGTTTACTTTAATTAGGTCCGTGCGAAAGCACGGGAACCTCCCTCAAAGTACCGACACTGGTCTGGCTGAATGATTGGCGAACTTGTAGCGTGTAATTAATCCCGGCTAGTCTTTCCTTTTAGAGTTTGAAGGAAGATTTGATAAAAACAGTGGGAGCCATCCTGATTAGATAAAATAATAACCAATCTGATCTTGCAAGAGCGTACGCTGAGTGTTTTCTTCTCTCTCTCCAGGTAGCGACCATATTACGCCTTAATCAAGATAATAATACGGATGTATTGACCGAACCCGCTTGTTATACTGTGCTGGGGAACGTTGGTCCCGCTCCAACTTATAACTGTTATAAGACACATCAGGAAATTGGGGATTACCAGAATTCCCGTGCCGCCCAAACGAAGAAAGTGCATGTTGATGCATCATCTTCGGGTGTGTTCATTACAGAGAACTGTTTCTCAGTATCCTTTACGTCCTGGGTATGTGATACCGGATCAGGATCCCGCATAAGTAATCTGTTACATGGGCTACAGATAGGTAGAGAACTGAGAACGGTTGATTAATTTCATGAGATAGAAAACGGTGCAAGTGTTGCAGCCAAGTCTGTTGGTCACTATCACCCTGTATTACCAGAATACATTGATTCTGAACGAATGCTGATTAGATACCGAACCTGATATACAACATCATATCAGTCTCTTTATTTGTAAAGAAGGATATAATTTTGTAATGTTGGATAATGTTTTGAACATTTCCTATATCAAAAGTTGATCGGTTCAGGCACGTTATCTAAAAGCATTAACGTTCTAAATCAAACTACAGTTCTTAGTACACAGAACACACACAAGAGGAAGAGTTCAGAAATGGACGAATCCTTCTTGAGGTATTGTAGACTAGGTCATATCAATGTGACCCGACTAGCTGAAGTTACATATAGATGCACATTTAAATTAGTTTGAATTTAAATCTTGTGAAACTTGCCAGTCATGTCATAAAGATAAGATGACCATAGCGCTGTAAAAAGGAAGCAGAGAAAGAGTTAGTGAACTCTTGGGATGATACATGTTGATGTTTGAAGGTCCCCTGTCTACACATACCAAGACCGGTCCTTTGTACTTCATTACATTTTCTGATAATCTTTCAAGATTCAGACATATGTTCCTGTTGAAACACAAGTCCGAACCTTTTGAGATATTCACAGAATATAAGTTAGAAGTAGAGAACCAAAACGGGTATAAGCATTATATCCTTTGATGTGATCAAGGAGAAGAATACTTGAGCACGGAATTCCTGGACTATTCTAAAGGAGAATGAGATTCTCTCTCAGCATTACTCCTCCGTATACACCATAGCACGTAGGTGTATCGGGACGGAGCAACCACACCCTATTTGATATGGTGCGCTCTATGATGAGTACTACTGAGATTACCTATTTCCTTTTGGGAGTTATGCACTGGAGAAGTTGCATACCTATTGAATAGGGTTCCGATCAAATCAGTTGCCTACCACTTCATATAAGATATGGAAAGGGAAGAGCCCATATCTTAAGTTTGTTAAGATTTGGGGTTGTCCGGCCTATGTGTAAAAGCAAAATCCGGACAAACTCGAGGCAAAGTCAGTTCTGTAGAAGTTTATTGGATATCCCAAGCATTCACAAGGGAATATCTTCTACCAAACCGAGAAACAAAAGATGTTTTGTTTCTCAGCATGCCACCTTTGTGAAAGGAAATTTCTTGTGAAGAAATTAGTGGACATGAGGTAGAACTGGAAGAAGTTCCAGCTATACAAACTGCAGCTGATGATTTGGTAGAACCAAAGGATTCAATAGTTACCAACGAACCTCCGCCGATCTAGTAGGGTTCCTCACCCACCTGAGAGATACTTCTGTTTCTCTATGACAGTGGGAGCGAGGATTGCATCATGAGATGATGACCCAACTAGTTTCGAACTGGCCATCAGGAGTGAGACTCTGTAAGAATGGCTGGATGCTTATCGATCTGAGATGGAATCCTTATATACCAACAAAGTATGGACTTTAGTTGCTTTATCTGAAGGGTTAAATCCCCATCAGGAGCAAGTATATCTTGAGAAGATTACTTGGTGTACAAGGAAAAGTTGAGACTTTCAAAGCTAGACTTGTTAAAGGTTTGCATCATTGACCAAGTATGGATTATGATGAAACCATTTCTAAGTACCTATGCTTAAGTCCATCCAGATCCTACTTGCCACGGCTACATACCATGACTATGATATCTGGCGGTTGGGTGCCATGACTGCTTTTCTAAATGATATTTTAGAAGAGTGCGTCTATAAGTACACAGCCAGAGGGCCTCGTAGACAGTGGGAGCAGCGGAAACGTGTGCAAGATGTTTTATGTGATAAAGCAGGCATTGCGGAGTTGGAACGTCTGTTTTGATGTGTTAGTCAAAGAGTTTGACATCATCAAAATGGTAGATGAACCTTGTATATACAAAAAGGTAGTAGGGAGTATGGTGGTGATCCTCGTAGAGTACGTGGATGACATATTCTTGTTAGGGAAGGAGTTTCTTATGCTACGCTCGATCAATTTCCACTTATCACAATGATTCTCCGTATAGGATCAAAGTGATACGTATTAAATCCTGGGTTTTGGATCTATGGGATAGATCTAATTGGATGTTAGGATTCTCACTAGTTGTAGTGAGATGGTATCAATCGATCCCGGGGAGAATCACTGGAAGTGTTCCAGGGTGATAAGGACGACTGAAAGTCAGTCACAGGCATTGTCTTTACCCTCAGTTAAGGGACGGTATGTTGGAAGAGTTCCAAGCTATATACCGTGGCATACTAGACGATAAAGGCTGGATACATCGCTACCAAGGATGCTACCAAAGAGGAAGTCTGGGTGTATATTAGTTCATGAGATGAACTTCGTTCCTACCATTGTGTGACAATGGAGTTGTGGCTAATGCCTAGGAACGCCCGTCCCATCAGTGATCCAGACATATTCTAAGGCAGTGTCACCTGATCATGGAGATGGTTGATCTCCAGGGGATCGAGGTTAGGAGAGTAGACTCAGAGGAAAACACGGCGGATCCACTCACGAAGGCCTTTTCCCAGAGAGAGACTAGTTTTAGGATGGTTGGGTATGAGATACTACAACCACTATTATCAGATGACCCTAGTGCAAGTGGGAGATTGTTAGTTATATGTATGCCCTAGAGGCCATTACTATACATGTGATGTATATTGTAGTGGATGCTTGGACATATATAGGGAGGACTTTCTTGCTCGACATGATAGTATGCTATCTGGTTACTCTTTACCTTAACGTGTATGCTGATTGTCTCGCTGTTACATGTTGGTAAAGCCCTTAGGATGTGTACTTGACTACCTGGACTATGATGCGGATCATACTAGTGGGGACATGGTAGTCCATAAGTACATCCTTCAAGGTCCCTAGTCATGGGTGTATCGAGACGGGGCATCGATATACCAGAGTAGACTAGCGTATACCTTCTCGACCCATACAGATGGGCGATGGATGATCCCATATCCATTGGTGTTTGACATCAGAGATGATATACGAGTGCTCATTGGAGACTGGGTACACTGGACGGACTCGCCGAGAACTCCCAGATGGTATTATACCTTACGTCAGATGGCAGTTCTCTGGTGACACTGGTACAGGTTAGTCTGTAGACCCGAGATCGTCATAGAGTCTTGTGTGATTCCCACTGTGCTTTGATTTCTACCTTACCACGTCCAAGAGGGCGTGCAAAACGGTGGTTTTTGGGTACAGTCCCGAGTCACATGGAGGCAATGAGCGATAGGAGGGGTTTCGTCTCTCCCGGTATTGGGGGTTGATGTTGCGCTATGCTCGATTGGCCATAACAGGGAAGTCCCTGGTCAGGGCTGGTTTAGAGATTTACTGGTAAGTGTTACCAGTAGTTTCTCGACCCGTTATGAGCCTCACATCGGCATGACTTATCGGTTATTGGGGACTGACGTTTACCACCCCTAGACTTGATATGCGACATATCAGACGAGGAGACCGGACTGTACGGTAGTGTCACTGTTAGGCTTTTTGCAGGAGTTGGAGCGGGCTTGCTTGCTGATCTTCTGATCCCTCAATACCCGGGTAGCCGTTACGTCCAGCTAGTACCACTGACGGCTTGTGGGTGCTTGATATGATCATCACCTACTGCCGGCGTATTGACGAGTCTTTAGAGTCCTATATAGAGGTTGTACTGGCTCAGGCAAAACGAGATAGGAGCGCATATGTGATATGTGCGGGACCGAGAATAATGCGTGTATGTGATACCGTATTCTATTCTCGCGATGTTTGTATCGATCGGTTGTATGCGATATAACTTAGTTATCGAATCAAGTGTTGATTCGATAAGTCGATACATTGAATGTTAGTCGGTTGTATGTAATATAACCGGATTATTAAGTCAAGTGTTGATTTAATAATTTAGTGTACAATTGTATATATGATATACTAATTTACATTAACTAACATTGGTTCACTTTAAGCATTTGTTTTTCTCACTTGTGCACAAGTTAATATATATGTGATATATATTTATTTATGCTCTTTTTTGTATCATGGTTGTTGATACAAATATCATTGGTGTACAAGACTTATACCATACTAATTATAGGTTTAGGTTTTTATATTTAAAGTAATTCAAAAATAAATGGATAATGAGCTAAAATGCATGAAGGTTCATGAAGCTTATGTTGCATTGACTTAGTCCACTTGTTTTGTTTTACTTAAGATATTAATAAACCTAACCACTATAATTAACCTATGGCAATGTCTCTACATGAGTTAGTATATGATACTCACTCACCATGGTTAACTTATTCTCTCTCTTGATCATTTCTCATTATCATATGGAGCTCATCTTCTTCCTCCTTCACTTTCATTCTAGGGTTTGAAAAAGAGAACCAAAGTGAGAAATCAAATTCTAAAGAGTACCCATTTTCTATCTCACCATCCTCTACTAGACTAGCACTTTAGTTTAGGGTGTTTGCTTCACTAATTCTATGGTTAGTGAAGTAGAAGTCTGAGTCCGTATTCCCTCGACGTAGATCATCTTCGGCCTCGAAGACTTCAAGCAATCCCGTTGTAATTTTCTCATGGAGCCGTCCGAGAGTCCGGGAGTCCGATGATCGCAGCGAAGGGACTACATCAAGGAGCTTAAGAAGTGAAGGACCGATCTACAAAGGTTGTATTTCGTATCCCTTTAGAGTAAAGTTGTTTACTTGCTTTTTGTTTCGCCTAAACTCTAGTATACGATCTTGCTTAGGGTTGTTCGGCACATAAAAATTTAATTTTGGCATGGTCGATACTTTGTAGAGCCTCGTTAGTGTGTGTAGTAACCCTACAAGTTCTAGTAAGCTCATCCATCACTATGGAAAATAAGAATGGACTTAACGCAGATCCTTGATGCAAGCCAATTGTGATCAGAAAATCACTTGTTAGGCCGCCGTAAGTCCCGTAAATTTGCCACTATTCCATCATACATGTCCTTGATTATGTCAATGCACTTGATTGGGATTTCCTTCCTCATCATTGTTCGCCATAATACCTCTCTCGGCACCTTGTCGCAAGCATTCTATAAATCAATAAAAACTATATGCAAATCCTTTCTCCTCTCTCGAAGACGTTCGACAAGTTGACGAAGTAAATGAATAGCTTTTCTCGTTGATCGTTCAGACATGAACCCAAACTGGTTTACTGTTATCTTAACATCCTGCCTTAGCTTATGTTCAATCACTTTCTCTCAAAGTTTCATGGTGTGTGACACATGAGTTTTATTCTACGGTACTTTGAGCAACTTTGAATGTCATGCTTGATCTTGTAGAGAGGTACAAGGGTACTCCACTCATTTGACATCCTTTTGATTTGTCAAATCTTATTAAACTGGTCTGTCACCCATCCAACGTCCATCTCTTCTAGGCATCTTCATACCTCAATAGGAATTCCGTCCGAGCCAACGGTTTTTCTTGATTTCATCCTCTTCCAAGCCTTTGTAAACTCATGTTTTCTTATTCTACGCATGAAATCGCGGTTTGATGCCAAAGTAAAACTGTCACATTCTATGACATGAACCACTATAATCAGCAACATCCTTCTTCCATCAAAATGGTGTCGATTGTGGAGTACATGGCTTGGAAGACTTCGATATAGATATTTGATTTGTTGCCCCCCTTGTCAATCAGAGCCAAGTTCATGGGCATGGAAATTACTGACAAAAAAGAGGCTTACCTTAGACCCAATAGCTGTTAAAATGTCTAAATCAATGTGCGTAGGCGAAATTTTTGCCAGAGGGAATTACATTCAACTTTGAGCCACAACAAAGGCGAGAGTCAAACAGAACACAATCTATAGGTACAATATTGAGTTATTTCTTAATAAGTAATCTTTTTCTGCATCCATCTATATCTAAAATTTGATTTTTGCAATAAACTCGGCATAGTTCTACATTTCTTGTTTCTCCCGTTCCACAATCGGATGATATGTGTGATATGTTAGTGCCAACTTTCATTGATATCCTTGTTTTGTTATTTATTACTAGAGTTATGTCATGCGCGGTGCACATGATTTATGATGGTATATATTTGTAACGAACAAAGTACATGGTATCTGAATAACGGTGAAAGTTCATGGTATTTATTTCTAACGAACAAAGTCCATGGTATTTATCTTAAAAGAGTGAAAGTTCATAGTATTTATTTGTATCTAACAAAGTATATGATATTTATCTAAAAAAACTTGGAAAGTTCATGATATATATTTGTTAAAATAAAGTCCATGGTATTTGTTTCTTGGAAAATAAAGTCCATGGTATTTATTTGAAAGACGATGAAAGTTTATGGTATTTATTCGTAAACAACAAAGTGCACAGTATTTATCCGGCGAACGTTGAAATTCCATGGTATTTATTTGTAAAAATAAAATCCATGGTATTTATGTGAAAAACCTTGAAAGTTCATTGTATTTATTTGTAACAAACAAAGTTCATGGGCATTTATATGGAAAACTTTGAAAGTTGGTATATAGTTGTGAGAAACCAAGTCCATGGTAGTTTTATGAAAATTGCGGACATCCATAGTATCTATTTCCGAAAATGAACTACATGGTATTTATCTAAAAGATGAACGTTCATGGTATTTAATCGTGAACAACAAACTCCATGATATTTATCTAGAAAAAATTGAAATTTGATGGTATATATTTATCTCAAAAAACAAAGTCCATGGTATTTATCTCAAAAATTGATATTAATAAAAAACAAAGTCCATGGTATTTATCTCAAAAAATTCGAAACTACATGGTATATATTTGTGGGAAACAAAATCCATGGCAGTTTTCTGTAAAATGGGGAAGGTTCATGGTATTTATTTGTAAAAAATGAAGTCCATTGTATTTATGAGAAGACGATGAAAGTCCATGGTATTTATTCGTGAACAACAAAGTCCATAGTGTTTATTATTTATTATACACTAAAGTACCCTCAACTATTGTTGTGTTTCACTGAATTACCTTGAAGTTGTTTCATTACATTAAACCCCCTTAAACTTTGGTTCAAGAGAGATCTTCCCACGAACTCGAAATGTAGCACTTTAAAGGAACTTACTGTAATAAAAAAAACTTTTAAGAGAGTTTAGTGAAAAAAGCGATAGTTAAGGGTATTTTAGTGTAATTTAGCTAAATGTTTCGGCATATTTACAATTCATGACGCTGCTATGTGTACTTTGCAGTCTGCTATTCTAGGCATGCACTCCATTGTGCCACGTCCAATGGTGGTGGATGGCAACATCATCCCAAGGCCGATGATGTATATTGCACTGACCTACGACCATCGACTCATCGATGGAAGAGAGGCTGTTTACTTCTTGCGCCGTATCAAGGATGTTGTTGAGGATCCGAGGAGGCTTCTTCTCGATTTATAGGCGTCTATTTTGTTATTTTTCCTGTTATTTTTTTGGAACCTAATAATGCACTCCCGGCACTGAAATTTTGGTAGATACCACCTTATTGTTAATTTCGAGCGAGAGATTGATGTTGTCATATTTGTTTCTGAGTTTTGAATGAGGGGTTTGATTATCCTCAAAATTACTGTAAAAGAGAGCTACTGTTTCTTTGGTCTGTACAATAAGAAACTATGTTTTCATGGTTTGATCCAACTCTTATTTTTGCCGTTATTTTCCTTTTAATTTACTGCCAAAACTTCAATTTTAGTAGGTGCCTCTATTGTTAAATATTTGTGCAATCTGTTTTTGTGTGCAGCTATCTGTTTCATCTGTACAATATTTGTTAGGATAGATTTTAGAAAATAATAATTTGCAGGAAGGGTTTATATAAAAAATTTATGCAGCGTCATGGAATCGAGAGTTTGGCCTGTGTGTTGGCTTTGAGAAGCAGCTGCCTATACAAAAAGGTTTAAGATGAGCATTTTTGAATGGGAATGAAAGTTATACTGCTTATTTCATGCTCGTTGGAACTTCCTGATCTGTTCCTTGTTGACCCTTTGTGCACCGTTTTGCATGAATACTTGTATCGGCACAGCGGGTTGGGACATGCCTCTGACTCTCCTGGTAAACCCCGTGCTTCGCAGCAAATGCTGTTGCTGCTGTCCCTTAATTCGCTGAAGAAAAGTTTCACCGCTTCAACTTAGCAAGCTTGTGATTTGCGACTTTAGCCATGAGAAGGAAAAAGTACCCAGCCTCGAAACTCTCCATAATATTCAATGCATACTATATATGTGTGATCTGATTGTTTCAAGTCTTGGGATTTCTCATTAAAAGCTCAGAACAATCCATTCCAAGATCAATATCTTCTAAGTTGCATATTCCTATTGTTGTAGTTATATGATTGTAACAACATTAAGTGTATAAAAAGAACAATCATTAATTCAGATACAATAGCACAAGAATCATATTGCAGAAGCATAGGTGACTGCGGCCACACATGGTTCAAATCCAAATATAAAATCACTGATGTATGTCAAGCAGCAACATTATAAAACAAGAACATAACCAGAGTCATACAACAAACAAAAAACAGAATCCGTCGAAATAAAATAAGATAACAAAGTTCAGCATCATTTCTAACTTCTAGAGAGAATGCAGAGGCCAAGAACTCCTCATCCTCGGCAAAGAGCTGAAGATTCTTACTCTTCATCAGGAACCCGACAGAATCATCATCAAATTTCACAAAGCAACCAGTCTTAATAAGCTCAGCTAGTGCTGCGATTTGATCGGCTCTATCAAACAAAAGCCCTTCTGCTATCACTAAAGAAAAGTACGTCGCAAAACTCGATTTCATCTTTGAGACCAGACGGACTTATCGATTTTCTGAATAAACAGCTTCGAATTCTCCTTTTCCCATTGAACAATTTTACTTGCATTAGCCGTCAATTCCTTTTCTGGTAAGCTATAACTTATTGTAATAGGTTCATCGGTCTGGAAGATGGTAGAATCAACAAGGCACTTCAGAATCTGCTGCCTTTCCTCAAAGGATATATCAAGCGAGGGATTGGATAGAAATCCAAGAACAATTTTGAGCAGCCCATTTTTTATCACAGTTGATTTTAGATAAAGTTTTTTGAAATTGGAGAATTGTGACATGGATTGGTTTTTCTTTATAGACTCTCAGATTACCCGAACGCCTATGCTCCTGAAGATTGAGTTCATTTTAGCACGAGAAGTGGAGGGATGAGTTGTTGGAGGATACCAAATAAAAATAGATTCTTTAGAGGCCTCATCAAACAAATCCTTCAATAGAAGGTCGTCAGGAATGAAAACATCTTTCTTCTTTAGTAAAGCGATCCCATTTCCTGTTAACACATCACCAATTTAACATTCCTATTAAAATGAAAAAAAATGAACAATACATTCAAGGGAATATTCAAAGGAAAAAAACAGACATATTGAACATGCAAAAACCAACAGAAAAACATGAAATACCAAATCATGTCGGAAATGTTGGTGCTCATTGTATTTAAATATTTTATCTGAAATGTTTTACAAAATTTACATGGAAACAAACAAGATAAAGAAGAAATGACAACAATATTGGCAAAAAATACCATCAATAACCAATGTTTTACAAGTGAACTGAACAACTAAATTGCAAATGAGGGCTATAAATAAACTGAAGAGGAAATAAAGGAGTGCATAAATGAGATGAACCAATTGATTGTTGCTCCTACTGAAATATGGAATTAATTTTATTTTTATTTGTTGCAAAGATTAATTCAAGATTTAAGGACAATAGAAATACCTAATCAATTCCATCTCACATTAATACCATCAATGAAAACACACTAAATTAAGAAGAACAATTGTAAAAACATGCAACAGCAAAAAAGGGTTTAAGGGGAAATACAAAAACTTAGAAAAGAAAATTACAAATGGTCTGCACTGCAGTAGATGCAAACAAACATGACTAAGAAGACAAATTATCAAATTGAGTTGAAATTTTTTGAGACAAAATATAAATTGAGGATATTTTATAAGCATTTGGTTAAGCACACAAGATAATCTCACACATAAGTAGTGAGGAATTTGTGAATATACAAGAATAACAGACATAAGTATGAATCACCAGAAAGTTTCGTTAAACACGATGGTCATCAAAATTAAGTTAAAACATATGCTTGAATTTTTAAAATAAAAAGGATAATGTAAAAAACTGGAATACCTGTGTTAAGCCATCTCCTATTAGCATATTGACAAACATGAATGGACAAGCAACTTGGTCATTAAAAGCATTTCCATAAAAGTTTCACAAGGAAAGCAAGTATTTGGGAGGGATTAGAGAAAAATAGATAAAACTAGAAAACTACAGAAGTTTTGCACATTTGGACATGAAAATAAACAAAGAGAAAACAAGATATCGAAGTGTTTGGAAGAGGAAACACTAAAAGCATTTGCATAAAAATTTAAGATCATATTCGCAACAGGAAACATATTGCCTTCGGACTATGTAGCTTTAACTCGACAATATAATGGCATCAGTTTGGAATATTTAGGTTGGCTACAATGGCTTTTTGTTGTCTGGAGTTTGCGTTCCATGATTATATTGGTATCTTACACAATATGTTGTTTAAGATTTAATTATCTCAAGGGTGCATGCCTTGATGGACTGTTTAATTGATGTATAAACTATATGTTTCATTTCTTTTACGAAGCTTGTCAGGTAACCACCATTTCACTAAAAACACAAAAAAAAAAAAAAATCATCAATCAATGTTTACAAGCGTAGAAAATAAAATGAAAACACCACATGAACTAGTAGCCAAACACACACACAAAATAATTGAACGTCACATAAAAATGTAGCAAATTATTAAAGCTTGAAAATAGAACAGAAATAAATCACGAAACTGAAAATGTAGTACCTGTGAGCACGGGAACCTTAGTAATATTCTTCAGAAGGTGTGTTGTCTTCGCATTCCACTGCTTTGCAATAAAGACCCAAAAAGCAGAACACGCAGCTTCAGTTGGCTGATGAAGTGAAGATTCCCACATATTCCATAGATTACAGTAATCTTCTACATTTGGACCATTTTTAACCTTCAGGACCATGGCAAAGAAGCCAAACAATTTGCGCTCATAATATTTGTCCAAAACATGAAGTTGAGAGCTGAAAAGATTGTCATTGTCATGGAGAAGACAGCTCCCAGAGCCGACCCACTTACCTCCCTCGCTACAATTTGGTATCCATATCCAATCCGCGGTTTCAAATTCCGGTTTCCATTTAAATTCACTCAAGTACATGTATATTCTAGCAATGGCAGCACTATCAGCGACGCACCTGAGGTGATCAGCAATCAATGAGCATCCAGTACCGCACTCTATAACAACTCCAATATCCTTTAGCTCACTGTCATATGCCGCAATATTTGAACCATAGAAATCCTCATCAACGAACGGTCCATCACTCTTCTGCAAAAAAGTTTCCCATTTAGAATCAAAGAGGATGCACTCACTAGGGGACTTGTACCCCATAACTGTAGGGTTCCTAGGCACCCTAGTGAGGTCTCACAAGGCATCGAACATGCCATTTTCAAATTTTACGGTGCCTACAAACGCTAATACGGATCGTTTGCTAGAAAACTAGGCGAAAAAGGTAACTAGTTAACACTTAACTAAGGGATACGGATATACAACCTTTGTAGATCCGTTTGTCCACCTCCATAGCTCCGCAACGAGGTCGTCTCCGCTGTCCAAGAAGAATCCGGGCTCTAGCGTCGTCTTCGTCGGAGAATGGGCGGGCTAGGTCGTCGATGTCCAAGCCGAAGATGATCTACGTCGAGGCATCGATGAATCAAGCTCCACCTTCACCAAGTCAAGGAAACACACTCTACTACTTGGCAAGAGGTAGAGGATGAAGAAATAGGAAGTGGGTAGACTTTAGAATTGGATTTCTCACTCATTTGCATCAATCACCATTGATGAGGTTTTCTTTCTTCAAGTGAAGAAGATGAGGAAGAAGAAGATAATGTTATGATATGTTAATCTTTTTTTAAAAGAATAAATAAAATCAACCTTATCATAACATAACTATGGTTATGTGTAGAGAGCAAATCATGGTTTAGTGGATGGTTAGGTTAAGCATGAGACAAAAATGGTTGCAAAGTCAAACATACAAGAAGCTTCATGAAAACAACAAATAAAGCCTCCATTTCTTCTCATGCTAAATGTTTTCCATAAAGAATAAATGTATATATAAATAAATAAGAAAAGAAAAACCCTAATTATCCACTTAACCATTGTTTAATTCTTTACACTTAACCAAAATTCATGTATCATCAAACATGATACAAAGAAGTGCACAAAATCATATCGCATATGCAATGCGCACACCCGAGTGAGAAAATCCATTTTAAAGTGAACCGATACTAGTTAATGCAAAGTAATATATCAAATATATAATAATGCATTAAATCATTAAATCAACACTTGATTCAATGATCCGGTCATGTCGCACATAACCGACTGGTATCATCAGTAACAACTTATCGAATCAACACTTGATCCGATAACCCGGCTATATCACATATAACCGATCAATATCACATCGCGAGAATCGAATACAGTATCACATACCGTATTATTCTCGGTCCCGCACATATCTCATATGCGCCCCTATTTCGTTTCGCTTGAGCCAGGAAACCTCTGTGTAGGACTCTAAAGACTCGTCAATACGCCGGCAGCAGATGATGATCATATCAAACACCCACAAGCCGCAAACGGTCTGCTAAACGTAACGGCCACCCGGGTATTGAGCGATCTGAAGATCGACGAGCAAGCCCGTTCACACTCCAGTGAATCCGACCAGTAACACTACCGTACAGTCCGGTCTGATCGTCTGATATGTCGCATATCTCGCCTAGGGATGGTAAACGTCAGACCCCAATAGCTCGATAAGTCGTGTCGATATGAGGTCTATAACACTTCGAGAAACTACTGGTAACACTTCCCAGTAAATCTCAGCAACCCTGGCCAGGGATTTCCTGTTATAGCCAATCGAACACAGCGCAACATCAACCCCCTATACCGGGAGAGACGAATCCCCTCCTATCGCTCATTGCCTCCATGTGACTCGGGACTGTACCCAAAAACCACCGTTTTGCACGCCCTCTTGGACGTGGTAAGATGGAAATCAAAGTACAGTGGGAACCACACAAGACTCTATGGCGATCTCGGGTCAACAGACTACTCTGTACCAGTGTCACCAGAGAACTGCCATCTGACGTGAGGTATAATACCATCTGGGAGTTCTCGGCGAGTCCGTCCAGTGTACCCAGTCTCTACTGAGCACCCGTATATCATCTCTGATGTCAAACACCAATGGATATGTGATCATCCATCGCCCATCTGTATGGGTCGAGAAGGTATACGCTAGTCTACTCTGGTATATCGATACCCCGTCTCGATACACCCACGACTAGGGACTTTGAAGGATGTACTTATGGACTACCATGTCCCCACTAGTATGATCCGCATCATAGTCCAGGTAGTCAAGTACAGATCCTAAGGGCTTTACCAACATGTAACAGAGAGACAATCAGCATACATGTTAAGGTAAAGGGTAACCAGATAGCATACTATCATGTCGAGCAAGAAAGTCCTCCCTATATATGTCCCAGCATCCACTACAATATACATCCTATGTACAGTAATGGCCTCTAGGGCATACATATAACTAACAATCTCCCACTTGCACTAGGGCCATCTGTAGCAGTGGTTGTAGTATCTCATACTCAACCATCCCATAAAAGTCTCTCTCTGGGAACATGCCTTTGTGAGTGGATCCGCTGTGTTGTCCTCTGAGTCTACTCTCCTAACCTTGATCTCCCTGGAGATCAACCATCTCCATGATCAAGTGATACTGCCTTAGAATATGTCTGGATCACTGATGGGACCGGCGTTCCTCGGCATGAGCCACAACTCCATTGTCTCACAATGGTAGGAACGAAGTTCATCTCATGAACAAATATACACCCAAACAGCCTCTTTGGTAGCATCTTAAGTAGCGATGTATCCTGCCTTTATCGTCTAGTATGCCACGGTATCTAGCTTGGAACTCTTCCAACATACCGTCCCTTTACTGAGGGTAAAGACAATGCCTGCGACTGACATTCAGTCGTCTTTATCACCCTGGAACCCTTCCAGTGATTCTCCCTAGGATCGATTGATACCATCTCACTACAACTAGTGAGAATCCTAACATCCATTTAGATCTATCTCATATATCCAAAATCCAGGAGTTAGTAGGTATCATTATGATCCTATATGGAGAATCATTGTGATAAACGGAGATTGACCGAGCGTAGCATAGGAAACTCCTTCCCTATCAAGAGTATGTCATCCACGTACTCTACGAGGATCGTCACCATACTCCCTACTACCTTTTTGTATATACAAGGTTCATCTACCATTTTGATGATGTCAACTTCTTTGACTTGTCCATCAAAACAGATGTTCCTACTCCGCGATGCCTGCTTTATCCTATAAAGCATCTTGCACACGTTTCCGCTGCTCCCACTGTCTACGAAGCCCTCTGGCTGTGTACTTATAGACACTCTCTTCTAAATCATCATTTAGAAAAGCAGTCAAGACACCCAACCACCAGATATCGTAGTCATGGTATGTAGCCGTGACAAGTAGGATCTGGATGGACTTAAGCATAGGTACGGGAAAAGGTTTCATCATTATCCACGCCTGGTAATCTTCTCAAGATATACTTGCTCCTGATGGGGATTTAACCCTTCAGATATAGCAACCAAAGTCCATACTTTGTTGGTGTACATGAATTCCATCTCAGATCACTAAGCATCCAGCCATTCTTACAGAGTCTTACTCCTGATGGCCAGCTCGAAACTAGTTGGGTCATCATCTCATGAAGCAATCCTCGCTCCCACTGTCATAGAGAAATAGAAGTATCTCTCAGGTGGGTGAGGAACCCTACTAGATCGGCGGAGAGGCTGAGGTTCGTTGGAATCTACTGAATCCTATGGTTCTATCAAATCATCAGCTGCAGTCTGTATAGCTGGAACATTTCCAGTTCTACATAACAGACCTTGCCTTGAGCTTGTCCGGATTTTGCTTTTAGACAAAAGCTGGATAACCCCAAATCTCAACTAACTTGAGAGATGGGCTCTTCCCTTATCATATCAAATATGAAGTGGTAGGCAACTGATTTGATTTGAACCCTATTCAATAGGTATGCAGCTTCTCAAGTGCATAACTCCCAAAAAGAAATAGGTAGCTCAGTATTACTCATCATAGAGCACACCTTATCACATAGGGTGAGATAGCTCTGCCCCGATATACCATCGTGCTATGGTTTATACGGAGGAGTAATGCTGAGAGAGAATCTCATTCTCCTTTAGAATAGTCCAGGAATTCCATGCACAAGTATTCTCCTTCCTGATCACATCAAAGGACATAATACTTATACCCGTATTCTGGTTTTCTACTTCTAACTTATATTCTGTGAATATCTCAAAAGGTTCGGACTTATGTTTCAACAGGAATGTATGTCTGAATCTTGAGAAATTATCAGAGAATGTAATGAAGTAAAAGAACCGGTCTTAGCATGTGTAGACAGGGGACCTACATACATCAACATGTATCATCCCAAGAGTCCACTAACTCTTTCTCTGTTTCCAATAAACAGAGCTATGGTCATCTTATCTTTGTGACATGACTGGCGAGTTTCACAAGATGTAAATTCAAACTGATTTAAATATGCATCTATATGTAATTCTAGCTAGTCGGGTCACATTGATCTGACCTTGTCTACAATACCTCAAGAAGAATTCGTTCATTTCTGAACTCTTCCTCTTGTGTGTGTTCCGTATACTAAGAACTGCAGTTTGATTTAGAACATCAACGCTTTTAGATAACGTGCCTGAACCGATCAACTTTTGATATAGGAAATGTTCAAAACATTATCCAACAATACAAAATTTTATCATTTCTTTACTAATAAAGAGACTGATATGATTTTGTATATCAGGTTCGGTATCTAATAACATTCGTTCAGAATCAATATATTTGTAATACAGGGTGACAGTGACCAACAGACTTGGCTGCAACTCTTGCCCCGATTTCTGCCTCATGAAACTTATCACCCGTTCTCAGTTCTCTACCTATCCGTAGCCATATGTAACAGATTACATATCTGGGATCCTGATCCGGTATCATATACCTTGGATGAGGAGGATACTGAGAAACAGTTCTGTATAATGAACACACCCGAAGATGATGCATCAGCATGCACTCTCTTCGTTTGGGCGGCACGGGAAATCTGGTATTCCCCAATTTCCTGCTCTGTCTTATAACAATTATAAGTTGGAGCGGGACCAACGTTCCCCAGCTCAGTATAACAAGCGGGTTCGGTCAATAATCCGTATTATTATCTTGATTAAGGCGTGATATGGTCGCTACCAGGAGAGAGAGAGAAGAAAACACTCAGCGTGCGCTCTGTCAAGAATAGATTGGTTATTATTTTATCTAATCAGGATGGCTCCCACTGCTTTTTATCAAATCTTCCTTCAAATCTTAAAAGGAAAGACTAGCCGGGATTAATTACACACTACAAGTTCGCCAATCTTTCAACCAGGCCAGTGTCGGTACTTTGAGGGAGGTCCCCCGTGCTTTCGCACGAACCTAATTACTGTAAACCTCGTTTTCCCAGAGGCTTAACCCTTTGACACCTTTCTAGACACCTACTTGATCGGCTAATTGTAATGTATAAAACTCTCCCAGGAGTAACTCTTACTCGCAGCGGGTATCGGGATCCAACTATCTCATAGAAGGTATGCAATCTCATTGCAAATTTCAACACTTAAAATTCCTGATAATATTTTGCCCCATACGATCTATGACCTTGACTGAGTCAACAAACCATAGACCGCAAGTAAAGTTCAACCCATCATTTCTCGATTGAATTAAACCCACCCGCACGACCCTTGACTGAGTCAACAAGGCCGCACGACTACCCTAATCCAATCGCATCATATGCTTTGCAGATAAGCAATAATCAGCTACCGCACACTACGCCTTGACTGAGTCAACAAACGCAGCACGAATACTAACTATTACCTATCTGAAATGACGGAGGGCTACGACAGGTTTTTAAGAAAACCTTTTGCGTAATGAACTTTATATCGTTGTAGAATCAAATGATTTTAAAATTGGAATGCTTTTGAGGCTTTTCTAGTTTTGCTAAAGGAGTCACTCCTGGTGAAGGGATCGTCGGTCCTTTCCTCGTCGAATGAGGTGCGGGATATATCACATATATCACTGTGCAAAGAAAAAACACTTAAAAGCAATCAAAAGACAAACCGAGTGTGTAGAATCAGCCAGTTATTGCTAAAGGAGTCACTCCCGGTGAAGGGATCTCGGTCCTTTCCTTATCGAATAAGGTGCAGGATATATCACATATACCGCTGTGCAAAGCAAAAACTGTAGCTACCTGTTTTATTTTGAAATTCGATTCTACAACATCTTAGGTTTCTTTTATTTCATTAATCATATTAATGAAGTCCCATCATTTAAGTACCTAAACATCACAGATAGATATGACGTACACTTATGCCATCCGCATTCGCCTCGATGTCCCCTCGTGCACCGTTAGGTTAGGTAACTAACGATAGAGCGGGGCAGGGCTAGCGCGGGTGTAAAACATAAGTAACATCTATATAATATATCATATATACTATATACAGTATCTATCACAGAACATCACATGATCACATCACAGATATTGCAGTAGAAGAAACATATGAAATATTGGATATATTAGGACATCCGTGTTTTCAATACGAGCCAGTATAAAACACGGATTCCATGGTCGTGATGAATAGCCAAACCCACACCCCTAGACCCCTACGAGAGCGGCAAGCAACCCTACCAATTCTAGAGTTAGGAGACCCGGACTCGACTCCTCGAGTTGGTCTCCCACTGGACTCCAGAACCCGGTTACTTGTGCCCTCCTCCTTGGGTCTATCCTAGTGCGGAAAAGTAAATAATATACAAACGGTGACAACTTCCGCAACCTGGAAGTGCCCCAATAAAAGAATATTACATACAAGTTTTTACATGAATGAAAATGAAAAAACACTCATCTCACATAAAAACCCCCGGCTATTCAATCACGACGATCCAATATAACATATCCAGCAACACATAACATCTCATGTCATCAACGTAAGTAAATATGCGCACCCCAATTGTCGTTGACGTATAGCAACGAAACCGGCGATATCACATATTACACTTATGGTCACAGAAAAGAAAGTGTAAAACTACAACAGTTTGAATCCGCAACCTCCTCAGACATCGCATGCCTGACCAAATGAATTACTTAGACATCGCATGCCTAACAATTATAAACCCCGCATTTTAGTCTCATTATCGAAAACACTTTTCAATATCGAGTCGGGTAATTCAACAAGATTCCCGACATTGTGATCGAATGCTCGTCGCAAACTTCAGTAGACGGCCGCACCCCCGATACCGTCGACGAAGTGCACCAAGGCGGAACACCGCCACCGCGAGCACCCGAACGGATGCTTTCGGCGACGGGGTTCTCCTACAGTCACTTGGTCGGGGCTATGGAGTGAAGCTGTCTATTAAGTTTACCCGGCGAGTATCCGCGTACGCTACGTGATTGCGACGGACTTTTGATCACATCAAAATTCCGTGGCAACCGATCAAGTGAGACTAAATTGCTGCGTTTATAACATTCATTCAGTTATCACATAACTTATTGTGAATTCCAATTATTGTATCCCATTCCGGATAAATAGAAAATGTCAAACTTTCCGATCGAACAATCGAACACCCAAATTTTCCCGATACAGCTCAACACATGAAATAAGTCTAACAACATTCCGTTCGTGCCTCAGTACCAACGGTCCAGCCGTAGAAGGGTCAAGCCAACGCCTCACATGTGGCACGCCGTACTGCCCCAAACCCGAAGGTTCAAAGGGCAGTTCAAGACGGTCACATAATCGAGTTAAAGTTTGTTGTCTTCTAGAGGGTCCATCGCGTTACTTGCACTACTTAGAACGTCGTTAAACTACGGAAAAATCCAACACTTGGAAATTTCCCGACAGGGAAAAAATTGGGTATTTATATCCGATCGAACTTTTTAACATATTCTAAAAATTATCCGGAAAGTCACACAGACAAAATTTGATAATCCGATCGAATATACTAATTCCCCAAAACAACCCAGAAAATTCAACTCTTGAAAAAATATTAAAAATTCCCAGAAGACTCAGCACTACAATACATGAGTTACTGTGGAAGACACGTGCTGTAATTCAATACAGTGGCCGCGGAACCGCCGCGCATCCCATGGTGGGGGCCGCGGTTCCGCGCCTCTGTTGTCGAATTACCATCACGTGCTTCACAGTATCTCATGTAATTCCATGATGAATTTTTTGGAAATTTTTAATATGGAAAAATCCACGTTTTTAGAAAAAGGACAAAGAGCTATTTTGGGTTCTCAATTTCGGTTCGATCGGACTTCAAATTGCGTCTGGACTTCGCCTAAGGCTCTAGCTAGACTCTGATACCACTGTAGGGTTCCTAGGCACCCTAGTGAGGTCTCACAAGGTATCGAACATGCCATTTTCAAATTTTACGGTGCCTACAAACGCTAATACGGATCGTTTGCTAGAAAACTAGTCGAAAAAGGTAACTAGTTAACACTTAACTAAGGGATACGGATATACAACCTTTGTAGATCCGTTTGTCCACCTCCATAGCTCCGCAACGAGGTCGTCTCCGCTGTCCAAGAAGAATCCGGGCTCTAGCGTCGTCTTCGTCGGAGAATGGGCGGGCTAGGTCGTCGATGTCCAAGCCGAAGATGATCTACGTCGAGGCATCGATGAATCAAGCTCCACCTTCACCAAGTCATGAAACTTGTGAAGGAAACACACTCTACTACTTGGCAAGAGGTAGAGGATGAAGAAATAGGAAGTGGGTAGACTTTAGAATTGGATTTCTCACTCATTTGCATCAATCACCATTGATGAGGTTTTCTTTCTTCAAGTGAAAAAGATGAGGAAGAAGAAGATAATGTTATGATATGTTAATCTTTTTTTAAAAGAATAAATAAAATCAACCTTATCATAACATAACTATGGTTATGTGTAGAGAGCAAATCATTGTTTAGTGGATGGTTAGGTTAAGCATGAGACAAAAATGGTTGCAAAGTCAAACATACAAGAAGCTTCATGTAAACAACAAATAAAGCCTTCATTTCTTCTCATGCTAAATGTTTTCCATAAAGAATAAATGTATATATAAATAAATAAGAAAAGAAAAACCCTAATTATCCACTTAACCATTGTTTAATTCTTTACACTTAACCAAAATTCATGTATCATCAAACATGATACAAAGAAGTGCACAAAATCATATCGCATATGCAATGCGCACACCCGAGTGAGAAAATCTATTTTAAAGTGAACCGATACTAGTTAATGCAAAGTAATATATCAAATATATAATAATGCATTAAATCATTAAATCAACACTTGATTCAATGATCCGGTCATGTCGCACATAACCGACTGGTATCATCAGTAACAACTTATCGAATCAACACTTGATCCGATAACCCGGCTATATCGCATATAACCGATCAATGTCACATCGCGAGAATCGAATACAGTATCACATACCGTATTATTCTCGGTCCGCACATATCTCATATGCGCTCCTATTTCGTTTCGCTTGAGCCAGGAAACCTCTGTGTAGGACTCTAAAGACTCGTCAATACGCCGGCAGTAGATGATGATCATATCAAACACCCACAAGCCGCAAGCGGTCTGCTAAACGTAACGGCCACCCGGGTATTGAGCGATCTGAAGATCGACGAGCAAGCCCGCTTACACTCCAGTGAATCCGACCAGTAACACTACCGTACAGTCCGGTCTGATCGTCTGATATGTCGTATATCTCGCCTAGGGGTGGTAAACGTCAGACCCCAATAGCTCGATAAGTCGTGTCGATATGAGGTCTATAACACTTCGAGAAACTACTGGTAACACTTACCAGTAAATCTCAGCAATCCTGGCCAGGGATTTCCTGTTATAGCCAATCGAACACAGCGCAACATCAACCCCCTATACCGGGAGAGACGAATCCCCTCATATCGCTCATTGCCTCCATGTGACTCGGGACTGTACCCAAAAACCACCGTTTTGCACGCCCTCTTGGACGTGGTAAGATGGAAATCAAAGTACAGTGGGAACCACACAAGACTCTATGATGATCTCGGGTCAACAGACTATTCTGTACCAGTGTCACCAGAGAACTGCCATCTGACGTGAGGTATAATACCATCTGGGAGTTCTCGGCGAGTCCGTCCAGTGTACCCAGTCTCTACTGAGCACCCGTATATCATCTCTGATGTCAAACACTAATGGATATGGGATCATCCATCGCCCATCTGTATGGGTCGAGAAGGTATACGCTAGTCTACTCTGGTATATCGATACCCCGTCTCGATACACCCACGACTAGGGACTTTGAAGGATGTACTTATGGACTACCATGTACTTATGGACTACCATCGCCCATCTGTATGGGTCGAGAAGGTATACGCTAGTCTACCCTGCGATGTCTTCAGGTACTTTCCAGTTTTGATGCTAGAGATGAGATGTTGAGGGGAAAGTTGCTTCTCTCTCAAGACTCTGATCAATTTGAGAAGAGAAATCACATGTCCTCTTGTTAAGGTGGACTTGGCCGCCACAGACATGAGATGATTGCCAAAATAACTTGATGCTTCCCCAAACTCGAACCGAACACCAATCAATCTCAGCTCTTCCTTGTAACCATTAAGCTTATAATCATAAAATTCCTGACTGACCATGGGTATATTGACAAACACATTCTCCAACTGCATAAGACTTCCCCAATCGGCATTTGAAAGGAACGATTCAGAAGGGGGTTTGTAACCAACCGAAGTTTTAAGCCAACTTTCATGCTTGATGCAATTCAAGAACCTCTGTGGAATTATAATTCCTCGATATTTCATATTCCGAATCCATTGCAAGAGCAAGAAAGTGTTCTCCTTTGTCAAAGGTGAAGATACAGTTGGAAATGAAGCATTGGGAGGACAAATCTCAGGAACATCAGAAGCTTTAATATGAGTTTTAAGAAATATTAAAAGTTGGCCTTCACTAGTAAGGTTGCCAGCGAAAATGCCAGGGGAGATGTAATCTGCCCCCAATTCAACATAATTCTCAGCTCTCCATGGATTTGAACCGATCAACCCAACCCAGTTGCTCCCTTTGGCTGGGACCAACACCGCGTTCCTTTGCAAAGTTACGGAGCCATAGCTATCCACAAGTGGCATTGATCCGCAACACATCTTTACAGATGATTCTGACAAATAACTCTTAGAGAATGAGTGATAAATGAAATGTGAGAAAACAATCGCGAGCCTTGGACTATTACCCAATGTTTTCAAAACCTTATTGGCATAATCATACACACTTAGTATCTCTACTTTAACATGATTCTGAAGCCAACTTTTCACCGTTGTTTTTCTAGGATATACTGCGAGAGCAGTCTGTGTGTTTTCTGGCATAAAAGAGAGATTTACAGTGGACATGAACTCGGAATTCCAACTAATTAGCCATGAAACTGAGTTTCCCTGGGACGTGATGCATACTTTAGCGTTCTCCTGTGATGCTTCAGAAATGCTCCTGTAAGAAGGCCCAGAACTGACGTATTTTATGAGGGGTATGTTGTGCATGTTTGTGCCCTCAAAACCATTCCTCCAGTTATGAGCTATAAAATATAGAATCTCCAAATAAAGCTCCTCAGATACGTCTCTAATGAGGTTCGAACCCTCGATGCACTTTCCATACCATTGCTTCTCTACAAATCCCACTCCGAGATATTCCAGCACTTCATCATATTCTTTATTATCGAACGAACAATGAAGAATGGAAGGTCCATGTGACGACAATTTCTTAAAATCAACTCCACCCTTTCGAGCTTTAATCAAAATGTCCCAAAATTCTGGCATCAATCGACATACTTGATTGGGCTTAGAAAAGATCTTCTGTGGAGCATACGACTCACAAGGTATAACATGCTCAGAGATAACTTTCTCTTTGATGCCCAGCCTCACAGGATTAAGCAGCGGAATTGAGGAGCTTTTGATCGGTAGGAATCGGAACATAGGGGGAATAGATGAGGGAGGGCAATCGGTCGATTTCATCAAGGAGAGAAAAGCATTCACAAAGCCAGAAGGAACAGATTCAAGAATCCCTTTGTTCCACAAATTATCCAAAAGTATTGTCTCCCTGGATGAAGATAGAAGGAAATCCGCCTGAATTATGAACGGAAAGTTTGTCACCATTTCAGTAGGCAAAAAAGCATAAATACCGGGCATAGTCAAGCCTCGACTCAAACGTTGCCCACATGGAAAAGCCAAAGTGATCACCCATTCATCAACCTCCATTCTCTTCTTCACTCTACAATCGGATTTAACAGGGAACTTTTGCTTCCACATGTAGTAGCTGCACTGTTCTCCTTGAGCAGCAAGATGCCGAGTATAAGATTCAGCATCTACATTCTTTCTCATTTGGAAATCAGTTTCACCCGTGATAGAGATTTCGCTCACCGAACTAAGCTTCGGATCATCCTCATCTTTTCTGACAGAAAGTTGCTTGATTTTCGAAAGGAAGAGGAGAATTTCAGGGTGCATGTTTGATAGCTGTTGCTTCACAGCCCCCATCTTCTGAGGCTTCAAGGGCAATATGATGGTAGTGGTGGGAAAAGTTTTATGAATGCCATATACTTTTTTTTGGTCGGATAGACTGGGGCTTTTCTTGACCCATTCAGGGACAATGTACCCAATATTGCACTCAGGACATGGCTCCTCATTGAATCTTATCTGATACCCGTTACTGAATATATGCGGCTGACTCGATATCAGAAACACACTTTTAAACCCAATACCTGCAAGAGAGGAAATAATTTAGCATTTTCCGGAGACAAATTTATAGGGACATGAATGTAACAAAAGCATATGTATATTACCTTGAAACAAGAATGGAGAACATTACATATTCTCTGATAAAGCAGCCTTCACATAAACATAACTACTACATCTAAAAAAAGATTAAATTTTGTCTTGAAAGGCAAAAGAAAAGTAAAATAGTCGGAACCGGTAGTATAGGGTAAAGCGGTAAAGGAAAAGTTGGATTCAAAATATAAAAATAAAGGTCCGATTCCATTCCTGAAGCTTAGTGGGGTGACCAATTACTTAACATGAAAGAAGTGCATTTGTGAAGCAAAAGGAATAGGGGGACAACTTATGATCTCAACCATAGTGCTGTCAAGCAATCAGATTATAAAAACTAATACTTCTGTATTGCCATTAGATGATTTTTATAGATGGATTTGCTACTAAAAGCTAATTATAGCTAAAACAATTATATAATGTTTGACCATTAGAACAGCAAACAAGCTTCTGTATTGCCAATTTTAATAATTTAATTGGAAGAATCTGGCTATGGAACCATGAAGCATATTACATCAAGTTAGTGAGAGGCAAATATAACTGATTTGAGAAACCGAGCAATTTATATGATTTATTTGATAAAATGAGTTATGTATGAATGATTGACATAGATGTTTAGGTGGATAGTCAACTTTCCTATAATGATGTATCAACAACAAAGTCAAAGAACCGAGGGGGCAAGGAAAACAATTCCTTCTAATAGTCTTACAGCACATTAGAGCTTAAGTTAAAAGAAAGAAAGGAGCAAACATTTTAGAAGCTTCGATGCCGTTAATTAATAACACACAAGCTATTGAATGGATCATATAACATATGCTTTGGAAAATAGCAACACCCTAAACATACGAGACCCTGTGTTGCTTTGGAGTTAAGCTGCGATAACTAGAGATTTTGTGGAGTTCTAAAAGTTAATTGCAAAGGAATGTAGGAGCATAGTGTTTGGCATTCTTTCTGGAGCTTTGATAACTTGAAATATCTAAAACCTACTTCGATGACATCACCATAAGATTAATTTAAAGGGAAACATATAAAAAAATATTATATAGTTTTGAAACTAGAAGTAGAGTCTATAAAATTTTGAGCTTTTATGGGTTTTGGTTGAAGAGTAGACAGGGTATAAGTGATGTACAAGGTAAAAACTACAAGCAGTGTTCAAATGCCGGGTGTTGAGTTATGTGGGTATAAGATATAACATATCTCAACAACGGCAAAATGTCAAAAATGTCATAAGACACATCAGGTTTGAAGGGTAAACGGCAAATTCACTATTTTGTTGGTATAGCGCCTAGGGATGATGATGGCTGATATATAGGCATGTCAACGATATGTCTTCTTTTCTAATATTTCCAACAGTTTAATGTGTTGTCTTAAATTGTTTGCAATATTTTATCTATTGCTGTTATTTAGGTGCTAATAATGGGAAAATCTTCAGAGTACCCTATTCAAGCCTAACCGCTAGCATTTGAGCACTAAACTATTGAGGAATACTCTTATAGAAAGCCGTCATTTTAAATTCATTTCAATTAATGATATTACTGAAATTTCATGGAGGCAAATCTGTTAAGATCAAATTTAAAACATTTTAAAAATCCAATATAATATTTATGAAATGTCCCCAATAATCATATATCCAGAAACCTACCACCCTACATGAAAATTTGGAGGCCTACACGGCGCCCACATTCGATATTTGAGACATTGACTACAAGACGAGATATACGATCTCATTTTGATGGAGTATAGTTTTCAGCGACGGAAAGGGCAACGATTACGCGAAGAGCAATAATTTTACATGACTTTTTCATGTTGATTCGACCCGTTTGGGAATCGAAGCAGCGACCTCTCCAGGGTAAGAAGGATGTTTTACCTTAAGACAAGTACTGATAGGCTAATAATAAGCATGAGGCCACAGAGGCATTTACTCAAACATAACGAAGGCACTGATAAAAACTAAAAAATGCCTAATAGTTGGGCAAACCTTTTTCTCCAATGTAACCGCGATGGCGGCTCCCTTTCTTGGTGGATTTGCCGATCCTGCAGATGGATTCGATGTTGGAGGAAGAGAATCCCTTCTCATTGTTGAAGACGAGCAGCGTCAAGGTTGCTCCAGTTCCTGTGATGTCTTCGCAAGTGATGACGAACTCCAGAGATGGAGCATCTCCATATGGGTACTCATTGTCCTCTGCATTCTGTTAATTATCCAGAAACCAAAGAACAAAGAGAGAAGCTTTGTGTGTAAATTTTTGTACAAAACCAAAAGGTTTTTTTTTATAAAGATTGTTATACAAAGAGTCACTGCTGCAGTGCAAACGAGGGGAAAATGGAGATTGGATGCCCGGTTTTGATGGGTGGGAGTTCCGGATGTTAATGTCCACAGATAATCCGATCCGGATCGGGATCCATTTCCGAATCCGATAACTTAGTATGGATAGTATAAATCCGATACGCATTCGATTTGTAGCGGATACGGATGGTAGATTTTTGTTACCGACAACTATACGTATCCGCATTCATGTATTATACTGCAGAAGATGGATAACAAGTTTCTTTAAAATCTTATACAAATATACAAGTTAAAAATAGTTTTATCTTTTAACTTTTTTTGTCTAGGATGATCTGAATTTTCGATCCACTCAACCACCCATTTAAACTAAGTATGTTTATACTAAAATTATAATAAAAGAAGCATATATAACTCAAATAAATAAATAAAAGAAAGATGCATGTATGCATCTAATTTAAAATTCCAAAAACCGCTTTTTACACAAGTTAAGGGTCTTTTTGGGAATGGAGTAAAGTCCTGTAAACAGTGGTTTCATAATGGTCACAAAAGTAAACTCCAAAACGCTAGTTTTGGCTTGTTTGGCAACCATTTTGGAGTCAAAAATAACCGCAAGTTTTCAACCTTAAACTGTAATTATCTCAACTCCAATCCAATCAAAGTTTACTAAACTTCATTTTTCAAGTTTGGGACTTGCAAATCATAGTGTGCATGTCTCCTATCTCCACTTTAAAATAAACTATGGTTATCCTAATTTTTGTCACGATCCGAAATTACGGAACATGACCGGCACTTAAGTTACGAACGTCTCAAGGCGTCCGTAAAATAAGTAAGCCGAAGCCCATAAATCCAAACCAAGTAAAGTAGTAGAGAATAGGAAAAACCATACCAAATCAACCTATATGCATCAGAATATACAACGCCTAAAGGCGAGAATCACAACAGAAATGAAACTCAACCAGCAAGAACCAATCGAAATATAACCCGCGACGCTAAGGTCGAAAGAATAAACATCACTGGTCTCTATCTCAAATAAGTACATGTTTTGGGTTGATGGAATTCTAGATACAACTGAATATAATATACAATGTATAATGATGGGTACGATACAAATAACCCACCTACTAGCAAGTCACCTGAAATAAGCTGTGCCCGCAAAGCCGTAATGAAATCCGTACGGCAACACCTGCATGAAACTGGGGCACAACGGGGATGAGTTGCTAACTCGTGAGTAGAAAAAGATCTACGAACAGCAAATCGTATGTATGACGCAACCTAGGTCATACGATCATAATATATATAATCCTCAAATATATAACCAGTAATCTCTAACCATGGCTAATGGAAATATCTAACCCAAGTGTAATCCCATATGTCCATGTCAGTGCATCAGGTAACAATGTATCATATAGATGATGTATGAATGCATGTAACAGAATGCATGTACTGAAGAAAACTGCTTTCATAATTTGTGAGATTTCCGTACTTTTAAAATGAGGTATCATAAATGAAATCAGCATAAACAGTGCCTAGCATCGGCACAAAACATAAGTCTCAGTATCTCGATACCTCTGTATCACAATCTCTGTACCTCAATATCTCGAAATCTCAATGTCTCAATCACAAAATCTAGGGCGCCGTCAGTCCAGATCGGCCCCTACCATCCATCTCATGACTACGACGGTATCCTCCGGATATCCGACGTGTCGGGTAATATCACCGGTAGGTAGTGTTCCCCTGCACAGGCTCAACGCCATCATCTGCGATCTTCTTGCCCCGGGGTACCGCACCGGGTCCACCATGTACCCGCAATCGGTCTCATCCGCCTCCTCGATTCGGGTTTCACATGTCACTCTCAGCACCGAGAAAACACATGGTGAACGCACTGAAATATCATATCAAGGGTAACCGGGTTTTTAAAACATTTACACAATCTCTTTGAAATACCCACGGTTCCCAAATCCAGAAATAACATAGAAACAATATATCTCAATGCGTATAATCAGGAAGCATGATGTATGTGACATATAAATGGAATGCAAGTGTAACTGTATGTCCTGCAACATGGAATAATAGTATGCACATACAAGGGTCATATCCTGATGCAATAATACTACTGTGTAGTGACATGGCAATTACCGATGAAGATGTGTGTGAGCTGGCAAGTAAGTGTATGTGGAACATACGCATCATTGGTAATGGTGCTGGTGTCCTAACAGCATGATATCAATAATAGAATATGAATCATAACAGTATGTGATGCAGAGCAACAATAATAATATTCGGGAGCTGAAATACTGAACACCATGATCGCTAAACTGCATCTAATGTCATAAAGTTCGTACAGCTATGCCAACAATAAGGCTGAGCTAATAAGCTAACTGCAGGTAAGGGAAACCGCCTAACCTCTGAGTCGATACATAAATATATATATATATATATATATATAGTCGGTGATCCCGCCTCGATAATATCACATCCGATATCATATCTCTAAAATCAGTTATTCCCAAGTCAAGAGTGCGGATCAAAACATCAAATTATAGCTCGTACGTAAATCCATCGTACGGCATCCCCAATCTGGGTACGGGTCAATATCACATTTGTCATATTAATCATCAAGTATTCTCTTTATCAATATCATCATCGGGGTACTGACCTATGTCTGGTACAATTCTAACATCATTACTATAATCAAGATCTAACTACTGATCGACAATCCCGTATAAATCGATATCATCAGCACATATCATCTCAAGGAGTATACCCCGCCCAAGGCGGCCTATTATAAATATCCTGTCATATCATATCATATCATATCATATCTCGTATCATAATCACATGTCGATCATTTACATATTTATGTCACTATTCCTATGGCATCATTATCCCAAAAATCCGTTAAGGCATCAAGGTGTATCTAAATCATGAATTTTACTATCATAACAGGTCATATCGCCGATATCATAATCTCAGATCAACTCATCGACTCATATCAATCCCATGTATCATCCTCAAATCCGTAATAAACACATAGCCTCTTATCCAAGTGAACACATGTCCATAACGAATCCCATAAGAATATATGAAGTGAGGATGTATGCAAATATGTATATGTGTGTGCATGTATGTGTAGTGCACCCACTACCCTATGGTTTCGTAACTTTTCACCAATCCAATATACCAATATTCATCTTAAATCATCAATAATTTCCCGAACAACATATAATAATAATTGTAGGTGTGTATACGCATCCGTATACATCACCACGGACTGCGGGGGTGCTATACGCCATCCACCCGACTTCTCCCCGTAGATATAAATCTACTCACCTAGTTATGTGTTCCGGTGCCGATGTCGTCATTTGCATCTCCAACGCCTCGATGTCACGTGAGTACCTACAAGAATATCACATGATAAAACACATGAAAACCATGTCGGAAACCAAAATGGTGCACACTACGCTCATAGGTAAAAACCTGTGACCTTGTGGGCAAAAACAGCCAATATCCACTGTCGTCGACGTCCGAACGCCACCCGATAGATACGAATCATCGAATATCAAAATCCATACGAAAACACGTCGTAAATCATACGCCAACTCACGAAAATGAACCCAGATTTTACCCTAACAGGAAACAGTCAAAACTGGACATGTCGGGGGTCAATTTTACATGAAAAGGGGCTGTGCACGCAAAACGAGGCATTTTTATACAGGTCTGGCCGCAAATTGCGGCCAAAATGATGAAATTTGCGGCCGGGGTTTTGAGGAGGTGGCTAGGGCTTTGGGTAGGGATTCCAGGGTGCCTGCACAGCTCTCTGCCAAGTCAATTTTTCTCTAGGAGGCCCCGGGTGAAAGCAGATCTCAGAAAGGCCTCAAAAATCGACAAAAATGCCAAAATACGCCAAGTCGAGCAACTCTGGTAAGTTACTGGAAATTTGGGGTATTCTAGGTTTAACTGGTCTCAACTACACCTATTTAGGTTATACTAACGATCAAAACCAAACTAGGTCACGTTTCACTCAAATTTGCCAAAACTAGCACAATGTCATAAATAAATAGTAACTTGAGCTATTTAATCAGAACTGAGCAAGAACTGAGTTGGGATGCGAGATTATACCTCCAGGGGGTCCTAGAATGTAGGGGAAGAGAAGATGAAGGAAGGAGGAGTGGGTTGGTGTTGCTGGAATGCCCTGGTTGAAGTTGTTGTTGCAACAGATGCTGTTGCTGCTCCCGTGGCTGCTGTTGCTTGTAATTCCTTTCTTCCTTTTTAATGAGCAGCAGCAACTGCTGTTGTTGTTTTTGTGTTGTTGGGGTTGTGGTGTTGAGGCTGAAGTATGATGATGGTGTTGTGGGGTGTTGATTTGTGGTGTGGTATGGTTTGAATGGGGTTGTTGTTGCTGTGGCTGTTTTTTTTTCAGCAATGCTGATGCTGCTTACAACTCTCTCTGTTGCTCTTCTTTCTCTCTTTTTTTTTCCTCATATGTTGCAGGAGAAGAAGTGTTGGGCTCTTGCTTATGATATTGTGGTTGTTGTTGATGATGGGGTTGCTACTGATGCAACAGAGGTCTAAGCTGATAGGTGTTGAAAATGTGTGCTGGAGGTGTGCTGATGATGGCTGATTGGTAGCAAAAGTCACCCATTGGGGGCTGAAAAAGATGATGGGAGAGTGTTATCAGCTAGGGGGCTGATAAGTCTCGATGGGGGAGGGTGTTTGGTCAGTTAGGGGGAGCTGAATGTTTGACATTGGGGGCTGAAGCTGTTACATCAGCTGCTGTTGCTGATGTAGGGCTGCTGAATTTCAGCTATTGTGGCTGAAAGTATTGACAAGGGGGGCTGGTTTGGGGTGTAGGTTTTGGGCTAAGGTGCTAGGGTGGTTGAAAAGATGATGATAGGAGTGTGCAGGTCAGCAATGGTGGGTTGAAAATGTCGAGGGTAGGCTGATGTATTTTTTTCGAAATGTTACAGTCTTCCCCCCTTAAAGAAATTCGGTCCCCGAATTTAAATTTAAACCTCCCAATTCTAAAACATTTCAATAAAATGTCCAAACCAATGGGGCTCCGAAATCATCAATCCATAAAAGGCATCATAGCGCAATACATGCGCATGAGTGACAAGCAGATAACTCGAAACAAAACTCCGTCAAGCGTCTCGCAATCATCGTGGTCAATATAAAAACATGAATTCCAAATCCAAAGCAAAACTGATATGCTAGAAATCGGAATTATACATGTAAATACCAAATCCGTACATGTAAATATCTGAAAGGAATGCATGCCAAATTCTTTAAAGTCGATGTGCAATACACATAACACTGCACAGCGGCGGACGTCTCTATAAGAAAATAATCATATATGTATATCTCTTTTGTTTAATATGCACGTCCCGCCGTTTTGAAATTAATTTTAGAAGGGTTTTCCTCGTTTTAAACGTTTCGTGTCATGTCAGACACGTATGCAAATAGTGAGACTATAGATCGCTTTTGGAAATCCCCTTGAAATCTATTATGCATGAAAAATATACCCAGACACTGTCATCTGATCAGTCCTGCTCAGTACGAAAACACATAGCAAATATCATATAAACGTACTGCTCCATAGAAATCAATCCCAAAATATGCATATAAAAACTCTGTGCGTCCGGTGCGCACGGAAATCAAAATCCATACCTATGCCAAGCAGGTGCACAAAACGACATCAAGGTGCAACGGGTGTGCACGCAGCATCTGTCACAGCAACAGGTGTGCCTGATAGCACAAACAGGTGTATTTGACATGCACGAAGAATCTCGGTTTAATGCATCTGGTGTGCACCAAATCGCATCTCATAACATGCGCCCAACATGTGCTAAAAATCCAAATCCGGTGCATCCACCATGCACGAAATCATGAAATCAAATATCGAGCATCACCATCGAACTCGAAGTCCAGGGCATCCAAGTGCACAAAATATATTTCACTGCACTTCAAGCATATGTAAATTATGCAGAGTGCAAAAACCAAATCGTGTGCGTCATACGTACAAAATCAACTCAAATGTCTAAGCCCCATAGAATCACAAACATGTGAAACCAAGGCACGAAGACGATATCAAGTGCAACGACTTTGCGAAAATCGTAAATCCTCAATCATCAAAATCAAATCATGCGAATAAATTACCCAAAACATCGAAATCAAGTATGGCGGAATAGCTCCGCTCAAGCGCATCCTCTACGAATCTCTGGCCAACTGTCGTGGTTACTTGTAGCATATCCCGTCGATGATCCTGAACTCTGGCCTGCTGGTATGCGTAACATTGACCACTCCTGGGTCCAAGTATTCTCTGTGAATTATCAATCTCACGATCCATCGGCTCATCGGCCCTGTCAAGTGTGCTAACGGGGTCGATTCCGTTCTGACACTTCTCTGGTCATCTTTTGGGAAATCATCGCGACCACTCGTAAGCAGCATGTCACTGGCGTCGGCCTCCGACTCTCTGACTGCACATGACACATCTGATCCTGGGTGCAAGTATTATTGCAGCAGTGTCCTGGAAGGAATCCTGCTCAAGGTCTCTTCCAAGTCTCATCTCTGCCAAATGTCCGGGAGTCATCGTCCTTTACCATGTCTGCTTCTTGTTTCGAAACGGCTGCATACTCATTGCGACTCATTCTGGAAGGTATATCCAGTTACAATGCATCGGTATGCGCATCGCATCTCTGGTGTCGGCGGAGTGGAACGTCATCTCATCAAGACCTCGTACGAATCTCTTACTCCACTATCCTCTAATGTTGACTGCTTCAGACTCGTCTTGTCGTGGCTGCATGGACTGAACTCCAACGGATATCATCGTATCTGGAGTCTCCCAAGAAATGCATCTCACCACCTAGCCTCCGAATTAGGTCGAGCCATCCGATCGAGTCATTAAAACCTCATAATCCCCCAAGAACTCAACATCTTGGGTATAGTATAATAGTATCGCGTACATACCACAGCATCGGTGGTCCAGCCGTAGAAGGGCAAACCCAAGCCTCACTAATGACGCCGCAGAACTGCCGCAAACCCTAAGGTTCAAAGGCTTTCACACGTTCATTAAGTCGAGTTAGGGTTTCATTCTTCTAGAGGGACCATAGAATTGCCTGCATGTCTTTCCGAATACTTTAAACTTGGAATAATAGGTTATTGACATTCGATCGTCTCTGTTGACTCTCAACGTCTCCGCGTGAAGTCGTCTCTAGCTGGAATCAATCTATCTGATGATCTCGCATCGGGGTAGCGAATGATCTACATGTCCTAGTCATTCATTCTTGGTGACTAGTGATCTTCTATCATCTCTCAGTACGATCTCGTACTGCAATAGCTCTAACATCTGGGACAATATCTCGTCGTTCGTAGCAAGAACTGGCTCACTCTTCTCCACGCTGAACTGTGCCTCAATCATCATGAGCAAGCAATACGCCAACGGTCATCAATATCTGGCTGGCCTCTGTCAGTGGCTCAATCTTCTGGTGCTAATCCGCACATCCGAGTAATCTCATACAGCGATCCATCCATCGCTCGTGGCACAAAGCACAATCAAAAGACACATCTCTACAATAATGTGTCGCCAGGCTCACGCCCTGGTCAGTCCTCGTTCGTAACGAGCTCATGCTGACCGCAACTCTAGCCGTAGCTTTCCCTGCCCGTAATCGTGGCAGCAAAACCAAAAATGGTACCGATGAGGCTAGATCAGGAAGGAATATGATACTGAACAAGGAAATGTACATCCTAAGGCTTCTTAAGTGGAGTGGCGTATCGTAAATATGCCGCGGACATACCACGGTACGTCACTCTACTTTAGTCACCTATTCCATCAACCAAGGGTCATCCTATACTCCGAAGGTAAAACCTAACGCTCTGATACCAACTTTGTCACGATCCGAAATTACGGAACATGACCGGCACTTAAGTTACGAACGTCTCAAGGCGTCCGTAAAATAAGTAAGCCGAAGCCCATAAATCCAAACCAAGTAAAGTAGTAGAGAATAGGAAAAACCATACCAAATCAACCTATATGCATCAGAATATACAACGCCTAAAGGCGAGGATCACAACAGAAATGAAACTCAACCAGCAAGAACCAATCGAAATATAACCCGCGACTCTAAGGTCGAAAGAATAAACATCACTGGTCTCTATCTCAAATAAGTACATGTTTTGGGTTGATGGAATTCTAGATACAACTGAATATAATATACAATGTATAATGATGGGTACGATACAAATATCCCACCTACTAGCAAGTCACCTGAAATAAGCTGTGCCCGCAAAGCCGTAATGAAATCCGTACGGCAACACCTGCATGAAACTGGGGCACAACGGGGATGAGTTGCCAACTCGTGAGTAGAAAAAGATCTACGAACAGCAATTCGTATGTATGACGCAACCTAGGTCATACGATCATAATATATATAATCCTCAAATATATAACCAGTAATCTCTAACCATGGCTAATGGAAATATCTAACCCAAGTGTAATCCCATATGTCCATGTCAGTGCATCAGGTAACAATGTATCATATAGATGATGTATGAATGCATGTAACAGAATGCATGTACTGAAGAAAACTGCTTTCATAATTTGTGAGATTTCCGTACTTTTAAAATGAGGTATCATAAATGAAATCAGCATAAACAGTGCCTAGCATCGGCACAAAACATAAGTCTCAGTATCTCGATACCTCTGTATCACAATCTCTGTACCTCAATATCTCGAAATCTCAATGTCTCAATCACAAAATCTAGGGCGCCGTCAGTCCAGATCGGCCCCTACCATCCATCTCATGACTACGACGGTATCCTCCGGATATCCGACGTGTCGGGTAATATCACCGGTAGGTAGTGTTCCCCTGCACAGGCTCAACGCCATCATCTGCGATCTTCTTGCCCCGGGGTACCGCACCGGGTCCACCATGTACCCGCAATCGGTCTCATCCGCCTTCTCGATTCGGGTTTCACATGTCACTCTCAGCACCGAGAAAACACATGGTGAACGCACTGAAATATCATATCAAGGGTAACCGGGTTTTTAAAACATTTACACAATCTCTTTGAAATACCCACGGTTCCCAAATCCAGAAATAACATAGAAACAATATATCTCAATGCGTATAATCAGGAAGCATGATGTATGTGACATATAAATGGAATGCAAGTGTAACTGTATGTCCTGCAACATGGAATAATAGTATGCACATACAAGGGTCATATCCTGATGCAATAATACTACTGTGTAGTGACATGGCAATTACCGATGAAGATGTGTGTGAGCTGGCAAGTAAGTGTATGTGGAACATACGCATCATTGGTAATGGTGCTGGTGTCCTAACAGCATGATATCAATAATAGAATATGAATCATAACAGTATGTGATGCAGAGCAACAATAATAATATTCGGGAGCTGAAATACTGAACACCATGATCGCTAAACTGCATCTAATGTCATAAAGTTCGTACAGCTATGCCAACAATAAGGCTGAGCTAATAAGCTAACTGCAGGTAAGGGAAACCGCCTAACCTCTGAGTCGATACATAAATATATATATATATATATATATAGTCGGTGATCCCGCCTCGATAATATCACATTCGATATCATATCTCTAAAATCAGTTATTCCCAAGTCAAGAGTGCGGATCAAAACATCAAATTATAGCTCGTACGTAAATCCATCGTACGGCATCCCCAATCTGGGTACGGGTCAATATCACATTTGTCATATTAATCATCAAGTATTCTCTTTATCAATATCATCATCGGGGTACTGACCTATGTCTGGTACAATTCTAACATCATTACTATAATCAAGATCTAACTACTGATCGACAATCCCGTATAAATCGATATCATCAGCACATATCATCTCAAGGAGTATACCCCGCCCAAGACGGCCTATTATAAATATCCTGTCATATCATATCATATCATATCATATCTCGTATCATAATCACATGTCGATCATTTACATATTTATGTCACTATTCCTATGGCATCATTATCCCAAAAATCCGTTAAGGCATCAAGGTGTATCTAAATCATGAATTTTACTATCATAACAGGTCATATCGCCGATATCATAATCTCAGATCAACTCATCGACTCATATCAATCCCATGTATCATCCTCAAATCCGTAATAAACACATAGCCTCTTATCCAAGTGAACACATGTCCATAACGAATCCCATAAGAATATATGAAGTGAGGATGTATGCAAATATGTATATGTGTGTGCATGTATGTGTAGTGCACCCACTACCCTATGGTTTCGTAACTTTTCACCAATCCAATATACCAATATTCATCTTAAATCATCAATAATTTCCCGAACAACATATAATAATAATTGTAGGTGTGTATACGCATCCGTATACATCACCACGGACTGCGGGGGTGCTATACGCCATCCACCCGACTTCTCCCCGTAGATATAAATCTACTCACCTAGTTATGTGTTCCGGTGCCGATGTCGTCATTTGCATCTCCAACGCCTCGATGTCACGTGAGTACCTACAAGAATATCACATGATAAAACACATGAAAACCATGTCGGAAACCAAAATGGTGCACACTACGCCCATAGGTAAAAACCTGTGACCTTGTGGGCAAAAACAGCCAATATCCACTGTCGTCGACGTCCGAACGCCACCCGATAGATACGAATCATCGAATATCAAAATCCATACGAAAACACGTCGTAAATCATACGCCAACTCACGAAAATGAACCCAGATTTTACCCTAACAGGAAACAGTCAAAACTGGACATGTCGGGGGTCAATTTTACATGAAAAGGGGCTGTGCACGCAAAACGAGGCATTTTTATACAGGTCTGGCCGCAAATTGCGGCCAAAATGATGAAATTTGCGGCCGGGGTTTTGAGGAGGTGGCTAGGGCTTTGGGTAGGGGTTCCAGGGTGCCTGCACAGCTCTCTGCCAAGTCAATTTTTCTCTAGGAGGCCCCGGGTGAAAGCAGATCTCAGAAAGGCCTCAAAAATCGACAAAAATGCCAAAATACGCCAAGTCGAGCAACTCTGGTAAGTTACTGGAAATTTGGGGTATTCTAGGTTTAACTGGTCTCAACTACACCTATTTAGGTTATACTAACGATCAAAACCAAACTAGGTCACGTTTCACTCAAATTTGCCAAAACTAGCACAATGTCACAAATAAATAGTAACTTGAGCTATTTAATCAGAACTGAGCAAGAACTGAGTTGGGATGCGAGATTATACCTCCACGGGGTCCTAGAATGTAGGAGAAGAGAAGATGAAGGAAGGAGGAGTGGGTTGGTGTTGCTGGAATGCCCTGGTTGAAGTTGTTGTTGCAACAGATGCTGTTGCTGCTCCCGTGGCTGCTGTTGCTTGTAATTCCTTTCTTCCTTTTTAATGAGCAGCAGCAACTGCTGTTGTTGTTTTTGTGTTGTTGGGGTTGTGGTGTTGAGGCTGAAGTATGATGATGGTGTTGTGGGATGTTGATTTGTGGTGTGGTATGGTTTGAATGGGGTTGTTGTTGCTGTGGCTGTTTTTTTTTCAGCAATGCTGATGCTGCTTACAACTCTCTCTCTGTTGCTCTTCTTTCTCTCTTTTTTTTTCCTCATATGTTGCAGGAGAAGAAGTGTTGGGCTCTTGCTTATGATATTGTGGTTGTTGTTGATGATGGGGTTGCTACTGATGCAACAGAGGTCTAAGCTGATAGGTGTTGAAAATGTGTGCTGGAGGTGTGCTGATGATGGCTGATTGGTAGCAAAAGTCACCCATTGGGGGCTGAAAAAGATGATGGGAGAGTGTTATCAGCTAGGGGGCTGATAAGTCTCGATGGGGGAGGGTGTTTGGTCAGTTAGGACATTGGGGGCTGAAGCTGTTACATCAGCTGCTGTTGCTGATGTAGGGCTGCTGAATTTCAGCTATTGTGGCTGAAAGTATTGACAAGGGGGGCTGGTTTGGGGTGTAGGTTTTGGGCTAAGGTGCTAGGGTGGTTGAAAAGATGATGATAGGAGTGTGCAGGTCAGCAATGGTGGGTTGAAAATGTCGAGGGTAGGCTGATGTATTTTTTTCGAAATGTTACAATTTTGTACCCAAACAGGGCCTAAGATTTTATTAGCTCAAGGTGCCCTTTTCAAAACATTAGTAATAATAGAGTGTCAGAAATCAGTGTTTCATGAGGGCTGTAACCTTGGTTCAGAAACTTTTTGGTTGATTGCGAGATAATAAAAGTTTAAATTATTGACTTTGGGGTAAAGCTGAAAAGTCCTTCCAATTTTTTTTAAAAAAAAGGTTAAAAAAACTAAATATTTTGGATTGTAATGGATCTGATTTATTATCTTTTAAAATTCACAATAAAAACCTTTTAATTAACATTCTAAGAATCTCTCCTCTTTTAACCAGAAAACTTTAAAAATCCTCTGAATTATTTATCTATCCATAAATAAGGCTTTAATAAATTACCTGAATGAGCTCCATGAGAAAGTGAACATCTTTAGCATAGAGCTCCTCAGAGAGATAGTTAACAGCTTGATGCATGTCATCTGCCAATGGATTCTTCTCATTTCGCCCAATGTAAAACCTCTCTTCCCTAATCTTCTCTATGTGCTCACGAGGACTACTTGCCATTTTGTTTAATGATTACTAAAAACACCCAACAGGTTTGGCTAACAAAACTACAGGTGCCTTTTATATTGCTCTGTGAGTTGAGGGAACTGAAGAGGTTCAATTAATTAACCCCAGCATGCAAAATTAACACTCCATTGATTAATGGAGTATTGAAGACTAAGAGTCGTGCTTGCATGGGGATTTATATGTCATGCAGTATGCTTTTGGGAAAGAAGCAAAATCCTCACTCTGAAAGAGCAATTAATATCCATTAATATTTTGATTTTAGGGCCTATTTCTTTGAGTCATTTTGTCCTGCTGTTTATGGGGACAGGTTACTGTTCACCCAAACCTTGTCCTTTTGCTCATCCCTGATATTGTCATTTCATGGTTTGTTTGCAATGCGAATCTCTACCCTTGGAAATCGATTTAGCACTTTGGCAATTAAGATCACCATTTTCGTAATTCAAATTCTGAGCTATTTTGAAGGAATTGCCTATTTCCGAAGACTAATAGGATTTGAGGGTTTAATTTAATGGCTTAATTCCCAAATACTGCTAAAAACTTAAGGGTTGTGTCAAATAACTACCAAATTCTTTCAAAATTACAGGACACTATCAAGTGTTGGAGACTTTTAAAATTAATAAACAGTAAACTACCAAATTTGTTTAGTAAATATTCAATAAACTACTAAACTTGTTTACTAAATTTTCAATAAGCTACCAAACTAGTTTAAGAGTGTGCATACACTTTGATAGTTTCCGGTAATTTTTAAAATATTGGGTAATTAATGACTCTAAGTTTTTGGGAGTTTTGGGATAATTTAATTGATGATTGGTCAGGGTAACCTCCTTTTTCTCTTTTTTATTTTTAACCAATTTTACTTCTTGGTTTCTCCACCTTCAAAAGTTACAACCACCCTCTTGAATCCAAAAACCTTGGCTTTCTCCAAGCATATCAATGATTAATTTTTTATTAAAATTTAGGAGACAAATTATTTTCGAAGCGTCTTGGTATTAAATTTGGATATTTTTTCATAGGAATCTTATAACGCTCAATAACGGTAATTCCTTATATCACGGCACATGGCGGATGACGTGTCACAGGCGTAAACCAGTTAGGCCCCTGAGGGCCACGGAGGGGGAACCAGTGTGCTACAGTGGGGGCTTCCCTCAAACCCTGTCTCTGAGATTGCACCCCACTCCTTACCCCCGAGCACTTCAGCAGCCAAGCCAACTGTCTCTTTGCTATGCTCTGAGCTATCACAGGCCCGAGCTTCCTTGGCCATCTGGCTCGCCTCCGAGCCTCCTCAGCCCTCTCAGCTCGCCTCTAGGCTCTAGCAGAACCAAGATAGCTCGGCCTCCCGCTCGTCCCCGAGCTTTCCCGCCGAGCTCATCTCCCTCGGTCTCATCGACCGACCAACGGCACCACTCACAGGCGTAACCGCCATCCCGCGAATCTCGCCATGCACGAGATATCCGCCGGCCACATCCCACGTTCCACGCCATAACGATCCCTCATTAACGAGCCTGTCTCGCCATTAATGCGGGATTCCGCCCATCACGCGGGCGTGACGTCGGGAGCGTAACGGTCGGCGTGATTCTCGCGCCTGCCTGCCTGCTGCCACCGCTATTTAAACCCCTCTTTCAGATGGTTCAAGTAAGCCATTTTTACTCCACTAAGCCGTTACTCTGCTCGGATTTCCTCTCTAACTTGACCGTCGGAGGGTCCTCGGTGGTACAACCACCCCGGGACTTCCTTGCAGGTAGCTTAGCCCAAACAACTTCAAACTCATTGAGATCCACACGCTTCAGGAGCCAGCCTCCAGATCCAATCTCAGCCGTCCATCGCTGCCATCAGCAGATCAACGGAAGGTAACATCTTGACGTGATCCGAATCACGTCAGCTGGCGCGTCTGTGGGAAATCTTGATTCAACTGAACAAAGTTCATCTTCTGATCTCAACTCAATGTCGAGCGATCATTGCGACAATCCATGTTGGGTTTACACAACACCTAATCAAGGGTTTGGAAGCATACACATGCCACAATTGAATTTTTAAGGTGCTAAGCAAATTAAACTAGAATCTTGACTAGAATTTTAGGGTAACAATAAACAAATATCACATACAAATGAGAATCTATCACTAAGTGTAGAGATTACAACCTTTGTAGACCTCCCTTGGTGACTCCTTGGACCTTTGAGAGTTTGGAACGGATTGCTAGAGGCCTTCCTCGTCCACGATGATCCACCCGAAGTCGCTTTACCCAAAGCTCCTTACTTTATTTGATCTTTGAAAGAAATATAGCAAACACCCTGCACAAGTGGGCTAGAGAGGTGTAGAATAATGAGGTGGTTTGTATTCTATAATAAAAACCCTTTCTTTTTATCAACCCCACTCTTTAGAAATTTCAAGAGAGCTCGGAGGAAGAAGAAGATAATGGTGGCTTAGCTTTTCTCAAAAGATAATGATATGATGAATGATAAAAATGAGAATAGAAAATATAAATATTTTCCACCCTCATCTTTAACCATGGGTTAACAAATATCTAGATATTTATTTTGGAGAAAAAGAACAATAAAAAGTTAACTCATGGTGGGAGCTTTGGTTAAGATAAAGGTCAAGGATAACTATCCACCATGAATTGATTTTCTATTTCTTTAATTCAAATATATATATATATATATATATATATATATATATATATATATATATATATATATATATATATATATATTCTGTGAGTCTTGCATTGCCACCACTAGTGTATCATCAACCATGATACAATGTATGTATATGTCTATGCACATCATCATGTGCATACATGCATGCATACATCAACAAAGAAAAGGGTTTAATAAAGAATTAAGCTAAAAGTCTTTGTTAAATCAACACTTGATTTAATAAACCGGTCATATCACATACGACCCGACCAATAGTAAAACACCCAATTAATAAACGGTATCACATACACGCATTTAATCGGGTCCCGCGCATATCTCATATGCACACCACATCTTTTCGCCTGAGCTAGGAAACTCCTGTGTGGGACTCTAAGATTCGTCAATACGCCGGCAGTAGGTGATGACCATATCAAACACCTATAAGCCGTAAGCGGTCAGCTAAACGTAATGACCACCTGGGTATTAAGCGATCAGAAGAAAACCAGCGAAGCTGTCAAAACCCCCGTCGAGCCAACTGACAACACTTACCGTACAGTCCGGTCTCTTCGTCAGATATACTGCATATCGAGTCTAGGGATGGAATCGTTGACTCTAATAACTCAATAAGTCATGCCGGTATATGGCTCATAACAGATCGAGAAACTACTGATAACACTTATCGGTAAATCTCAGCAGCCCTGGCCAGGGACTTCTTGTTATAGCCAATCGAGCATTGCACAACATCAACCCCCAAAACCGGGAGAGACGAAACTCCTCCTATCGCTCATTGCCTCCATGTGCCTCGGGACTGTACCCAAAGTCCATCTGTTTGCACGACTCAGTAGAGCCGTGGTAGGGTGGAGATCAAAGTACAGTGGGAGGACTGATTAGTAGAGATTTTGCTTATGCGTTTTGAAATCAAAGAATTAATCGCAATCAAGACGGTGTCGCTTGGTAGCTAGCCGGTTGAGTACGGGTAGGTCCACAGGGAAAACGTGTATTTTCTAGTTGTTCTAACGAGTCAATTCCTATTTATGGTAGGTTTTGATTTTCTATAAAAACTGAGATTGAATTTGATTTGAATTAAAACCTTGTTAGGGTTAGGATTAGATTAATTTGGAAAGTCAATTATTCTCACCGCGTTCTATGCCCTAATTAAGATCGTAGGTGTTAGGGTAATAATTCACAAAGGGGATTAGCACGACTGGGAAGAAACATAGTTTCTTCCGGTTGGTCCTTATCCGTCCTTTCTTAACTCTTATCCCTAACCTCTATGGAAATCAACCACAACCGGTCTTAACTAGGGAATCACCGCTACCTCGTGGGATAGGGTGCCATAGTGAGCGGTGTGTGTTTGGTTTGCATAGAGTCCTATTTTAAAATATTGAACGGGCAAAGAAAAGAGTGAGAGATTTTCATCTCTCAAACCTTCTCCAAACCTAACCCTAATAAGTGAGGAACTACTCACTCATTAGGGAATTAACAATGGAATTCATTTTTTTTTCTTTTAATAACCTAGTTAATGTGCGGAAAATAACTACGGCAGATAAAAATTACAGAGAAATAAAATTGCAGATAAGAAATTCAAGATAAAAAACTTACTTTTTATTGATGCACTCTTTGACGATTACAATGAATGGAAATTTTAAACTAGAGAAATAAAAAGAGGTATGCTCCAAAAAGAGTTGTAGGCTTCCTATTTATACATAGGAGAAACCCTAGGGTTTACATCTGATCTATATCTAAAATTACAAAACTACCCTGAGAAAACCGGGTCAATGCACCGACTCCACCGACACGCACCGACACGTGCGATGCACGGCCACGGATCCGCGGCCGTTTGATGGGGTCTCTGTCTCAAATCTTCAGGGCTGCTTCATGTTGCATTTTACTTCTGGTTTCTTCACTTAGTTTCTCAGAATATCTTCTATTTTCTTCCAGATTTACACAGTACAGAATGTTGTGGACTTATACCGTTCGCTTCATGTTGAAGTCTTGAATCTTTGTGCTGCCCTCGTATTTTGTGCAATCGAACTGTTCATTGATCTTCATTTGTTCCTGTAGGCATCATAAAGATTTTTCTATTTGTTGGTCGTAGTCTTACTTTTGTGGCGTCTTTTCACTGTTTTCACTATGTTGTTCCGAGAACCTGTAACCTGCAACTATTTATCAGACATGGATCAAAAGCACCTATTTATTTGCAATATGATTAAGAATGGGGAATATAATAATGCAAAAATCTGATATGAACAAATACCCCCAAACTTATCTTTTGCTCGTCCCGAGCAAAACTAGTTTTATTCTCGAAAAAACCTAACCTCACTTTCGCAGGGAATCGGGATTGCACTGAGCTCGTGTATAATACCCAGTTCTTTTGTACACCACCATCCGTATTCTTCATAATATATTATTTACAAAATTTATTTATTTTATTTCCTTTAAAACCCTAACCACACTTCCATCTTCTTCTTCATTACTTTTTCCCTAAACGAGGCCAAAACCCTATTACCTATTCCTTTTATATTTTCCATTTCCCTATAACCCAACCCAATTCGTAACATACACAAATTAATCCCCCAGCCCATCAAAACAACAAAATTTATCAAAACAAATTCAATTAAACCTCAAATCCCGGCCCAGCCCAAACAAATAAAAGATTAATTAAAACTAATTATATAATAAATCCCGGCCCAGCCTATGCTTCAAAGCCCAAACCCTACCCACACCCAACAACCCGACCCAACCCATTTGCCCCTCCTTCCCCACAAAACTTTCCCGCTTCTTTCTTCTCCCCTGCGCGAACCCACGTCCCCACATCGCCACACCCCACGCCAACGCCTCATCTTCGCTGCCCACGATCCCGACCTACGTTCGCTCGCGCCCCTTAGCTCCTCAACCCCTCCTCGTCTCTCCCCCAACACCCCGCTGCTCACTCTCGACCTCTCTCAAACCTATACTCTCCTCTCTCTCCACACTCCCTGTAGCCTCTCTCCCACGACGACGACGACGACGGCTGTCACCTCGTCGACTCCCTCACTCCCTCTCACAAACCCAAACCACCACCTCTCCCCTCACTGCCTCACCGAGCCTCCCCTACACCTTCAGCCGCCACCGAGCCGACCCTCGACTCCCCTCGGCCACCACCTGCACCTCACGCCGGCGAGCTCTCCACTGCCCTGAACCACCTCATCGACACCCCTACATCCTCAGCATCATCGCCATTACCTCCATCGCTCCAAACCCGGCACCAAGAACCCTGCACCCACCGCCATCTCCTCACACCCGGCCACCCCCTCGACACACTCGCTGCCTCCTCCCACCGGCCACCTTGACCACCTCGACGGCGCCTCCGTCGACCGCTCGTCGTAACCACCGATCTCTCTCTCTCTCTCTGTCACTCTAAATCTCTCTCTCTCTGTCTCTCTAAATCTCTCTCTCTCTCAGCACCTCTACCTCCCTCACATCAAAACAAGAAACAACTTGGAGCAGTGATGAAAATGAGTGCATGGAGATTAACTGGATTGAGTACAATTATCTGATTCCAAAGGCCGAACCTGTGCTGCGCCCGTGACGCGATCGTGCCATTGCCGCTGCCGGACCATCGTCGACACATCTTCAGGCAAGTTTAATACTTGCTTCATGCTACTTGTATATGTTACAATTCTAGTTACTATATTTGTCGCATACCCTTTTACGTGAACTGTATAATTCAAGTAATCGATGCACGGCCGAATGAGAAACTCACGTTAAATTGACGACAAAATATAAAAATGTGATGGCCCGAGTAGTTAGGAATGTTCCTTGAGACTTTGGTTCCAAAACTATGTCGTTTACTCACATAAAATGAGGTCTCGGTTTCTGTTGTAAAACCTGAAAACTTTGTACATGTCAAACTATAAAATTTATATTAAATTGTGTATAAACCGTATTTTAGCGTTCGATGTCTCGTAACGAATCTAACTGGTTAACCTACTGTAAAATATTATTGATCACTGAATTTTAGTACACTATGATGGAGATAACTGTGGTGGATTATGATTCTGGACTGCAGTCCAGAATGGAAATCCAGGATAACCCCTGTTGCTAAACCCCTGTACATTACTGTTCATATAAGAGAATGCGCGGAATCCTATATCGTTACGTAGGAAATTGGATTGGCTTTTTTACTCAACTGGCTTCACTGTATTCCTCAACCGTTTGATATTTTTAATTCATTTTACCTTGTCGATATGTCTTGCTGAATTCCGCAGAAGCAGATTTTACACCCCAAGTTAATCTGGCCATAACTCTCTGTTGGCTTAATATATTACTGATCCTCTAATTGAGTTGGAAACCTTATTTAAAACAATAAATTTCATTCAACTGTAGCGTCTCTAAATTCTAATCCCAACTGGGATTAAAATGAGTTACGAAACGGACTTCCGATTCTGAAACCGGATTTCCAGCAGTGAACGCTTAAAATAAAATGGCCATATCTAGTGATCCCGAAACCCGATTGACGTGAAACTAAATTTTCTGGTTAGATAATCAAACATACTACTTATCCCCTGTTCATTGTTTCGCTAAATTGTGCATGTCTGATTTATGAAGAATTATGTAAGTGGTAGGACATCGTTTGATGACATCTTAATCATGCCTTAAATACTGTTTTTCTCATCACATTATAAATATGTCATTGCATTGGTAACCCAGTGATCATGTGCATTACCCAGTGTTTGGTATTAGTGGTGATTGTGACAAATACGTTAGTGTTTGAGCATGAATGGATAAGTGAAAATAACACGTACTTATATACAATCAGCGGACCTTATTGATTTATTGTATTGTCGACGTCTGTGGGATGCGTATAAGTGTGACTATAATTGGTATGAGACAATTATGGAAGCGCTTATATGGGTGTCATAGATAAGGCACCAAACACTGTCCATTTACCTTGGGTATCAGTAGAAACATGCTTGATGGAGACCCTGTCTTCAGTTCTTGCGTAGACTCGTCATGGACCGACTGGTATTTGAGTTTATGGTTGGCGTTTGATGTAGACCACGGGGTGTGGGGTAGTTTGAGTGTGAGTTCAACAGAATCTCGGGGGTCCCATGCCCGCACATATGGAGATATATGGAGATATATAGGGATATTACTGATTATTACTGTGCGTGTTTCGGGCCCGTGGTCCCTTGCCCTTGGGTCCTATCCTTGGGTGGGGGATACTCCTGCGTGGTTGACTCTCACACTTGGACCGACGATAGGCTTAGTGACCCGTACAGTGAGACTTAGATACTAATAAGGATAGTGACATTGACATGCATTGCTTACTGAATCAACACACATGACATATTATTTTACTGCTTTACTGTTCACCTGCTCTATTAGACACCCGCATTGGCTACTTCATGTTCACATATTTACCCTCTTGATTTACTTTTACATTTCATTATTATTACACGAGTTACTATTTTTACCCATATATATTGCTATCGTGTCGCTCTGACGACCTGAGTATGCATGTTCAGAGTGAGAAGTGGATCTAGCTTGGACCAGGACCAGACGTACCTCGAGAACATCGCGGACATCTTGATCAGCTACCCAGAGCTATACACTCTTGATCTCCATCTGGTTAGTTCTTTTGTATTTGTTTTGTTTTAGTTACTGCATTTCTCATTACCTGTGCACGGATTACTGATTACCACTTAAAGCTAGAAGCCGAAGTGTGACTACGGAGGGATATTTCCTCGACCGTAGGAGCATGGCTGGCCTTGTCAACCCCTCGTATTCCGTATTTCGGGAAGCGGGGCGTGACATGGTTTTGTTGGTATCAGAGCCAGGTTTTTGCTTCATTTGGGATTGCAGCTTCCGTGTAGTGCTTGGCAATCTAAGACATCTTTCGGTCTAGATTGTAAATCTGTTATTCTCGATCTTGATTCTCCTAGTGTGTTCTGCTATACATTTTGATCCATTCGCTAGGGTTTTGGGTGAGTTAATAGAGTTACGTGGTTGTAATTGTGAACTGCAGCATAGTTACAATACTGTACTCTGTTTGAGTGACTTAGAGTCCTACAGTTGATTCCCACTTGTATGAATTTCACCGCACCCTATATTCTTGATTCCTTGCCTAACCCATATTGTATTTTAATTCTTATAGCTTGTGCCTTATATCGTCCTCAAATTGTTGTTTTAGGACCATGTCTTCCAACGACTCTTCTTCTATCCCCACACCCCAAAATCAGACCGTAGAGATTCTGAATGCACCGCAGGGTCTGAAGGAAGCCCAGCGGCAAACAAACGACCTGTTAGCTGAAGGATTGAGAAGGCAGGTGACTCAGGCACCAGCGGAAGTCTCCAATCATAAAGGGATCCCTGTTAGGCGAGGAAAAGAGGTGAAGATGAAGCGCCCACTTGTTCCCCAGCAACAGAAGCAACAGAAGACCCAACGTTGTGGGTACTGTAAGAAGCCAGGACACCTTCAGAGAGATTGTCGCCGCGCCAAAGGGCAATGCCTGATTTGCGGATCCAGCGAACATCCTATCAATGGCTGCCCTAAAAGGAAGGAGCTACAAGGAGGAGATTCATCCACACTCTCCACTCCAGCTAGGTGATGGTTATTTTGTAGTTCGAGCTTTGAGGATAGTGCGGATCCCGCGCAGGATTCAACTCGCATGACGAGAATGCAACGGTCTGGAAATCAAAGGAAGGGTTATCACGTTTTTTGCTTTTAATAAAAAAAATGATGTCACTCCTTTGTAAATATTTTTTTTCTTTTGAGATCTTGTATCCGTTGAACTTTTAGTTGAATGTAATAAAATTCTGAGTTGTGATATATGTATCGTCCCCTCCCACTCACTTTACTTATAATATTCATTGCATCAGTATTCTAAATTTTGATTTTTCAGTCCTTACCTACAGCATATCTTCCGTGCGCTACCGTATCCTTGGTTATTTTCTTAATGTGTTCCACTGTCTAATCATGACTCTTTCTTTTCAGGCCATGGCCCACCCTGGAGCAGCGCCTCATCTAGATGAGGACACAAAGTCATGCGTTTCCTTAGACCGCATGCTGGTGAGTTCGGATGACGAGATCAACGGCCCCCAGGTCATTTTCGGAAACAGCGATTCCGAGAACGAGGAAGCCGCAGCCCCAGAAGTTGACATGATCGGTGATTCCGAAGAGGAGGAAGGAGACCTCGAAGAAGACCCAATAGAGGAAGATTCCGAGGAGGACCCGATAGAAGAAAACCCAGGAGAGGAAAACCCTGGGGAAAATCCAGTGGAAGAAAATCTTATGGAAGAGAATTCAGAAGAAGAGAATCACATGGAAGCAGATCTCGATGAAAAAGCTCCAGCCGAGGAAGAAGGACCGGAAGAATAAGACCCCGCGGCAGAAAAACTCCCAATGGCAATCCCTGCGAGGCGATATGGAAATGGACGCCCCTATCTGAGCACGCGAGCCTACCGTAACCTGCTGAACCTCCACAACCGCGACTGACGTAATTTAGCTTTTGTCTCCTCTGGCCAAACAAATCTATGTATAGTTAGGACTGTCTTTTATTTGTCGTGGATGCTTTGTTTGGAATTTTCTGGAATGTAATAAATTTGCTGAGTTTGCTAATCCTTTGATCTTTTTGGTTCACATGATGCTTGACTGTTTCCCCTATACATTTATTTTCCTCCTGAGATCCCTGACTGTCCATCCTTACACCTTGTGCTGTCTTGACCCTCGCTTAGATTAAAAAATACCGCACCCCGATCTTTTGAATGGGCCATCCTTCATCCTTCGTTTGTGCCTTGTTTGAGATCCTTCTGGAGGAGAAATTGATAGTGAAATTTCCGAGTTCGCTAACCCTTCGGATTTTTGATTCGCATGATGTATCGACCGTTTTCCTTCCCATACATCCCTTCCCCTCCTGAGGTTCATTACTGTTCACCCTTATATCCTGGGCTGACCCGACCCCGGTCTCTTCGACCTTCAGTTTAAAGCGTCACACTCCGACCTTTTGAATGAGCCATATTCCATCGTAATCCCTACCCAGGCTAGCTCAATACATCTTTGTGCTATCTCCTATCACCTTAACTATATTTAGGGACATCGTTATTTGAAAATTTAGTTTTTATTATCTTGTATTTATCGAAAAGTGCGTGTTATTAACTATCTCCGTTTTATGCATTTCAAGTACTTTACTACTAACCTTCCCATTTTTGGCACAACCATATATTGCACATATTATTTTGTGCTATGTTTCTTATTTTCACCATGTAGACTTTCTAAGTTATTTTAAATTTTTTTTTCTTTTGATCGATACATTATACCAAAATGTTTTAACCTATCGGCAAACCCTTCACTATTTTATTTTTGTTACTTTATTTCCCCGAGTATTGTGATTATAGTTGCTATTATAAATGGTTATGCCTGATGCTATTATCCTAGCTGCGCTATTTCGATATACGCATGTATGCATATTTAGGGTTTGATTTTATCTAGCATGTCTCGAATATTATTATTTGTTATTGCTATTTTTATTCTCTTGTATATATAGTTTGTCCCTATAGTTGAGTCTGCCTTATACTTACTTAGACCTTCGAATTTTTTTTTCTTTTTAACTGTTTTAAGAAAACCACTTTATGTGAGTGTTTGAGGTCATAGCTTTTCGCATGTTACTTTATATAGCTTATCGCTTGTTTTAAATTTCGAGGACGAAATTTTTGTAAGGGTGGTATGATATAATACCCAGTTCTTTTGTACACCACTATCCGTATTCTTCATAATATATTATTTACAAAATTTATTTATTTTATTTCCTTTAAAACCTTAACCACACTTCCATCTTCTCCTTCATTACTTTTTTCCTAAACGAGGCCAAAACCCTATTACCTATTCCTTTTATATTTTCCATTTCCCTATAACCCAACCCAATTCGTAACATACACAAATTAATCCCCCAGCCCATCAAAACAAACAAAATTTATCAAAACAAATTCAATTAAACCTCAATCCCGGCCCAGCCCAAACAAATAAAAGATTAATTAAAACTAGTTATATAATAAATCCCGGCCCAGCCCATGCTTCAAAGCCCAAACCCTTACCCACACCCAACAACCCGACCCGACCCGTTTGCCCCTCCTTCCCCACAAAACTTTCCCGCTTCTTTCTTCTCCCCTGCGCGAACCCACGTCCCCACGTCGCCACACCCCACGCCGACGCCTCATCTTCGCTGCCCACGACCCCGACCCACGTTTGCTCGCGCCCCTTAGCTCCTCAACCCCTCCCCGTCTCTCCCCCAACACCCCGCTGCTCACTCTCGACCTCTCTCAAACCCATACTCTCCTCTCTCTCCACACTCCTTGCAGCCTCTCTCCCATGACGACGACGACGACTGTCACCTCATCGACTCCCTCACTCCCTCTGTCAAACCCAAACCACCACCTCTCCCCTTACTGCCTCACCGAGCCTCCCCTGCACCTTCAGCCGCCACCGGGCCAACCCTCGACTACCCTCGGCCACCACCTGCACCTCACGCCGGCGAGCTCTCTACTGCCCTGAACCACCTCATCGACACCCCTACATCCTTAGCATCATCGCCATTACCTCCATCGCCCCAAACCCGGCCCCAAGAACCCTGCACCCACCGCCGTCTCCTCACACCCGGCCACCCCTTCGACACACTCGCTGCCTCCTCCCACCGGCCATCTTGACCACCTCGACGGCGCCTCCGTCGACCGCTCGTCGCAACCACCGATCTCTCTCTCTCTATCTGTCTCTCTAAATCTCTCTCTCTCTCTCTCTAAATCTCTCTCTCTCTCTCTCTCTCTCTCAGCACCTCTACCTCTCTCACATCAAAACAAGAAACAACTTGGAGCAGTGATGAAAATGAGTGCATGGAGATTAACTGGATTGAGTACAATTATCTGATTCCAAAGGCCGAACCTGTGCTGCGCCCGTGACGCGATCGTGCCGTTGCCGCTGCCGGACCATCGTCGCCACGTCTTCAGGCAAGTTTAATACTTGCTTCATGCTACTTGTATATGTTACAATTCTAGTTACTATATTTGTCGCATACCCTTTTATGTGAACCGTATAATTCAAGTATTCGATGCACGGCTGAATGAGAAACTCACGTTAAATTGATGGCAAAATATAAAAATGTGATGGCCCGAGTAGTTAGGAATATTTCTTGAGACTTTGGTTCCAAAACTATGTCGTTTACTCACATAAAATGAGGTCTCGGTTTCTGTTGTAAAACCTGAAAACTTCGTACATGTCAAACTATAAAATTTATATTAAATTGTGTATAAACCGGATTTTAGCGTTCGATGGCTCGTAACGAATCTAACTGGTTAACCTACTGTAAAATATTATTTATCACTGAATTTTAGTACACTATGATGGAGATAACTATGGTGGATTATGATTCTGGACTGCAGTCCAGAATGGAAATCCAGAATAACCTCTGTTGCTAAACCCCTGTACATCACTGTTCATATAAGAGAATGCACAGAATCCTATATCGTTATGTAGTAAATTGGATTGGCTTTCTTACTCGACTGGCTTCACTGGATTCCTCAACCTTTTGATATTTTTAATTCATTTTACCTTGTCGACATGTCTTGCTGAATTCTGCAGAAGCAGATTTTACACCCCAGCTTAATCTGGCCATAACTCTCTGTTGGAGTAATATATTACTGATCCTCCAATTGAGTTGGAAACCCTATTGAAAACCCTAAATTTAATTCAACTGTAGCGTTGCTAAATTCTGATCCCAACTGGGATTAAAATGAGTTACGAAACGGACTTCCGATTCTGAAACCGGATTTCCAGCAGTGAACGCTTAAAATGAAATGGCCATATCTAGTGATCCCGAAACCCGATTGACGTGAAACTAAATTTTCTGGTTAGATAATCAAACATACTACTTATCCCCTGTTCATTGTTTCGCTAAATTATGCATGTCTGATTTATGAAGAATTATGCAAGTGGTAGGACATCGTTTGATGACATCTTAATCATGCCTTAAATACTGTTTTTCTCATCACATTATAAATATGTCATTGCATTGGTAACCCAGTGATCATGTGCATTACCCAGTGTTAGGTATTAATGGTGATTGTGGCAAGTACGTTGGTGTTTGAGCATGAATGGATAAGTGAAAGTGACACGAACTTGTACACAATCAGTGGACCTTATTGATTTATTGCATTGTCGACGTTTGTGGGATGCGTATAAGTGTGACTATAATTGGTATGGGACAATTATGGAAGCACTTATATGGGTGTCACAGGTAAGGCACCAAACACTGTCCATTTACCTTGGGTATCAGTCGAGACATGCTTGATGGAGACCCTGTCTTTAGTTCTCGCGTAGACTCGCCATGGACCGACTGGTATTTGAGTTTACGGTTGGAGTTTGATGTAGACCACGGGGTGTGGGGTAGTTTGAGTGTGAGTTCAACAGAATCTCGGGAGTCCCATGCCGGCACATATGGAGATATATGGAGATATATAGGGATATTACTGATTATTACCGTGCGTGTTTCGGGCCCGTGATCCCTTGCCCTTGGGTCCTACCCTTGGGTGGGGGATACTCCTGCGTGGTTGACTCTCACACTTGGACTGACGATAGGCTTAGTGACCCGTACAGTGAGACTTAGAGACTAATAAGGATAGTGACATTGACATGCATTGCTTACTAAATCAACACACATGACATATTATTTTACCGCTTTACTGTTCACCTGCTCTATTAGACACCCGCATTGGCTACTTCATGTTCACATCTTTACCCTCTTTATTTACTGTTACATTTCATTATTATTACACGAGTTACTATTTTTACCCATATATATTGCTATCGTGTTGCTCTGACGACCTGAGTATGCATGCTCAGAGTGAGAAGTGGATCTAGCTTGGACCAGGACCAGACGTACCTCGAGAACATCGCGGACATCTTTATCAGCTACCCAGAGCTATACACTCTTGATCTCCATCTGGTTAGTTCTTTTGTATTTGTTTTGTTTTAGTTACTGCATTTCTCATTACCTGTGCATGGATTACTGATTACCACTTAAAGCTAGAAGCCGAAGTGTGACTTCGGAGGGATATTTCCTCGACCGTAGGAGCATGGCTGGCCTTGTCAACCCCTCGTATTCCGTATTTTGGGAAGCGGGGCGTGACATCGTGCAACAAGCCATTAAACCCCTAGGCGTCCCTAGTAGAAGGAGTGTTGTCTCCTGAGGGTTTTCAGCGGATACTACCCATAAAATCCGATCAACTTGGCCTATTGACTTTCATTCTTCAATTCGGTGTTCTAGCAAGAAATTCTATTATCTTCAACTCAGAAATTATCGACCTGTATTTTTCGCACTCACTTATCATTTAACTTAAGATTGTATATGTTCTGTAAATTTATTTAGCTTTCAGTATCTTTTGTGTTTTCCTTTTAAGGTCCCATCTCAACTTAGGAATTTTTATCATCTCTACTGAAGATATAAGTCTTATTTTTCATTCCTATCTCTCATCCAAACCCTAATCATATACCCCTACGTGTGTGTATGTATCACCCCTACACTTGGAAATTCAATTCAAGCTATTATACTCTTGTCCATCGTCCAAAGTACTTTTAGTTGGTGAATTTTTAGATGAAATTGGTCACACATCCCTCATGCGACTGTTAATACTTCTTGAGATACTAACGACCGATTACAAAATATGTTTGCGCATTAAGGCGTAATTTCTCGTCTTGTAATAGCTAAGGCTTTAGCAGTGACTCCCAAACCAGTTGGTCTAAGGCACTAGGTGATAAAACACCCTCACTATATTTTATTTTTATTTTACGCAGCCTTAAGTAATTACAAAACCAGTGTTCATTTTTTTATATCTCTTTATTCACACTTATAATTTTATTTTCCTTCATACTAAGGATTTTAGACAAGAGCATTTTAAGGTATTCTCTACTATTCTAAGTTTTAAGGTGCGTGTTTGTGCAAGTTGTAGGATATATATTTTCAGAATTTAGACTTAAGGTTTGGAATTATTTTTCAGACTTACACTTCAATAAAAATTTCAATACTCCCCCCTTGTTTTGACTTAGCCCAAGAACTGAACTCAAAATTTGCCTATTTCTAAGTAAACTACAAGGATATATATTTTCTACCGTTAAATTTTTAAGAAAGGTTATTTTTAGGGTTTTTAATTTACTAAGTTTTGGGATCTAGTTTTTCCTAGCTAGTTAACTGTCTTGTCAAACTTAAGTCAATTATGGCCAAAATTGAATTTTTCAATTTTTATAATTTTTTAAAATTTTTCAATTTTTCAATTTGATTTTTTAAATATTTTTTTTATTTTCATTTTTTCAATTTTTATCATTTTTTTTTATAAAGATGCAATGCAGAATTAAACATGCAAAAGAAAAATAAAAAATATGTACAAAAAAAATAAAAATATGCAATGCAATGATAACTATTTACAACCACCTCCTCCCCCAAACTTACCAAAAGCAGTGTCCTCACTGCTCGGCCCCTCGCCGTCCCCTTGAGCATGAACGGGAACGCTCTTCTCTAGCTAGCAAGGTTCTGACCCCCTGCTCTACTTCTATCAGACGCCGATCATGCTCCCTCATCATCCCCCTCAAATCGTCAATCCTCATAATGGCTCTTCTCATTAAACGTGCATGTTCTAAGGGGGTGAGCTCTTCCTCGCTCGCGGTCGAGCTGGAGCTAGGTGTTCTGGCGGGCACGTGTTCCACCGGTTCTGTTCGTGACCAAATATCAGTCAAGCGGGTATAGGACGTGGATACGCCTTCAATCAGAGGCCTGATGGGTATACCTCCATGCATGTAGAATTCAAATTCCTCCACAGGGAGGAAATAGCGACACAGTTGTGTCACTAACATGGGGCATGGGTAATTCACGACCCTTTTACCAGCACCAATTGAGTTAAGCAGAACCGTGCACATGTCGAATCTAGGGTTCCTAGTCATTAGGGTGTGCACAATATGAAGTGACGGGGTGAAAAATGTGGTATTATGGGAACTCCCAAAAATATTATTTTGTGCCCACCGGCACACAGTTAAAACATTAGCGAAAAGGGTTCTCGCTTGTATTCCCTTCCTTGATTCCCTCGAGCAATCATTACCCATTAAGGGCATGTAATCTTCAAACTGAAGGGGTTGATCGTGAACATGTAACCTAGGGATCAAAGTGACTTCATGGATGAAGTCTCTGTCAATAATTATCTCCCTATCGCCTCACAGTAACTTGATAAAACCATATTGTGCAAGGCAGTCGTCTTCCATGCACTCGTAAAAACGAGTGACTAGATCTGGAAGGGCGTAAGAATTTGGGTGATTATAGATTAAAAAATTCCATCCCCTCCATGCGATTTCATCAGCAAAATAACTCCCATATATTGTGTGTGAAAAGATTTGTGAGAAATCACGCTCTAATTGCATGTTCGGTGCTATCACAGAAAATTTACAGATCTAAAAAATTTAATAGAGAATGAGTTTAGAGATCGAACCACCTCTGAAATTTTCAGAGGGAGAAGACACCAGGTAGCGGCGGAAGCGCGGCACAGAGCAGGTTCTGGCGGCAGAAGCGCGGCGGGAAGGGGATATCTCCTTGCTCTGGCTGCGGCGGCAGCTAGGGCTTTCTGTGAGAAATTTTTAGGGTTTGTAAAACAGAGAGGGGTCGGGGTATATTTATAGGGGGAAGTGTTTTGGTCATTTGTAAAAAGCCCCTCTTAAAAAGGGGAAATTATTTGCAAATAAAATTTTTATTTTTATTTTATTAAATCTGGAAATTTACAAAAATACCCAATTTTTTTTATTTTCAAATTTTCAATTTTTTATGTTATTTTGTTTTTATAAAATTACAAATGATACATACCCCCAAACTTGTTTGAAACAGTGTTTTGGCTAGATAATCGAAATTTAGGGGTAGATGGAGGAAAATTAGTCAATGTAGATTGGCTCCTGTAAAAACAGGAGCTACTCCGAAGGGTCCGCAGTGAGGAACAGTTTAAGTCGATGTCCGTTCACTTTAAACAGTGAACCGTTCTCCGGATTTTCTAAATCAATCGCACCGTGCGGATATACGGTGCGTACCAAAAATGGCCCTTTCCATCGAGATTTGAGCTTGCCGGGACGGAAATGTAATCGAGTATTGTAAAGCAAAACCTGTTGACCAGGTTTGAAAGTCTTGCGCATAAGGTGTTTATCGTCGAACACCTTCGTTCGGTTTTTAACAATTACCGCGTTCTCATAGGCTTCATCCCGCAGCTCGTCTAATTCGTTCATCTACAGATTTCTATTGCTGCCCGCATCTCCCAAACATAGGTTCAACTCTTTAATTGCCCAAAATGCCTTGTGCTCTATTTCAACAGGAAGGTGGCAAGCGTTTCCATAAACAAGCCTGTATGGAGACATGCCAAGATCGGTCTTATAGGCAGTACGGAATGCCCAAAGTGCATCAATCAGTTTTGATGAACAATCTTTACGGTTTTTCGAAACAGTTTTCTCCAATATCTGTTTAATCTGCCGATTCGAAATCTCGGCTTACCCACAAGTTTGGGGGTGATATGGCGTTGATAGTTTGTGAGTAATGGAGTATTTGCGCATTAAGGACTCGAAAGTCCTATTACAAAAATGAGATCCATTATCACTGATAATCGCGCAAGGATGCCCAAACCGAGAAAAAATGTTTTCTTTGAGAAATCTAATGACAATCTTATTGTCATTAGTTCGGCTGGGCACAGCCTCGACCCATTTTGAAACATAGTCAACAGCAAGTAGAATATACATGTTCCCAAAAGAGTTGGGAAATGGTCCCATAAAGTCTATCTCTCAAACATAAAAAATTTCAACAACCAAAATTGGTTGGAGCAGCATTTCATTTCTCCGAGATATCCGGCCCAAGTGTTGGCACCGGGAGCATGTCTTGCAGTATTCGTATGCGTCTTTAAAAAGTCGTGGCCAATAGAAGCCACACTGCAAGATTTTTTCTGCTGTCTTTTTGGGGCCAAAATGCCCGCCACACGCTTGATCGCGGCAAAATGACAGCACGCTCTTAAACTCGTTGTCGGGGACATACTGACAAATGATTTGGTCGGAACAGTATTTGAAGAGATACGGTTCATCCCAGTAAAAATGTTTTACTTGGGACAGAAATCGGAGTTTGTCCTGATTCGACCAATCGTTTGGTATCAGTCCGGTGGCCAAATAATTTACGATATCAGAGAACCAAGGTTTGCATGACACGGTTAAGAGCTGTTCATCTGGGAAAACGTCTTTAATAGGAGTTTGAAGTGTAGGCGAAGAAGGGAGTCGTGAAAGGTGGTCGGCGACTACGTTTTCACATCCTCTTTTGTCTCTTATGACAAGGTCAAACTTTTGTAGCAAGATGATCCAACGTATCAGCCGAGACTTAGCATCCTTCTTCGCGAAAAGATGGCGAAGAGCTGAGTGGTCCGTGTAAACGATGACTGGAGAGCCGATTAAATAGGGCCTGAATTTTTCTAGTGCAAACACAACGGCAAAGAATTCTTTTTCAGTTGTTGTGTAATTCAATTGGGCCTCGTTTAATGTTCGGCTAGCGTAATAAATTACGTGCGGCATCTTATTTATGTGTTGTCCAAGGACAACACCAATGGCGAAATCAGATGTATCGCACATAATTTCAAATGGATGTGTCCAGTCGGGAGATGAAAGAATGGGAGCGGAAATAAGTGAGTGTTTCAATGACTCGAATGCCTTCATGCAGGTTGAGTCAAAATCAAAAGTTATGTTCTTGGCCAACAAAAGAGTCAAGGGTCTGGCTATCTTGCTAAAATCCTTGATGAACCGTTTATAGAAACCGGCATGGCCAAGGAAGGCTCAGATGTCTTTGACGCACTTGGGAGGAGGAAGATTGGAAATGACTTCAATCTTAGTTTTATCAACCTCAATGCCATTTTGCGAGATGATATGTCCTAAGACAATACCCTCTCGCACCATAAAGTGGCATTTCTCCCAATTTAAAGTGAGGTTCTTATCCTTACAACGGGTAAGAACTACGTCTAAATATAATAAATACTCATCTAAGGAGTCGCCGAAAATGGAGAAATTATCCATAAAAATCTCCAAGAATTTTTCCACCATGTCTAAAAAGATGCCCATCATACACCGCTGGAAAGTAGTGGGTGCATTGCATAACCCAAAAGGCATGCGACGGTAAGCGAATGTACCGAAGGGACAAGTAAATGTGGTCTTGTCTTGGTCCTTTTCGGCGATGGGAACTTGATTATAGCCGGAGTAGCCATCCAAAAAGCAGTAAAATTCATGCTCAGCCAATCGTTCTAGCATTTGGTCAATAAAAGGTAAAGGAAAGCGGTCTTTCCGTGTCGCGGCGTTGAGTTTTCTATAATCGATGCATACTCGCCACCCAGTTTGGGTGCGAGTAGGTATTAACTCATTCGCCTCATTAGTTATGACCGTTATGCCCGATTTCTTTGGGACAACGTGAATGTGGCTAATCCATTAGCTATCAGAAATAGGGTAAATGATACCACTATCAAGACATTTTACAATCTCCTTTTTAACAGCCTCCTTCATTATGGGGTTGAGGCGTCTCTATGGATCCCTTACTGGTTTGGTATCATCCATCATATGTATATGATGTTCAATTATGAGGGGACTAATTCCCTTGATGTCCGCCATAGTCCAGCCAAAAGCTTGCCGATTATTTTGTAAGACCATTAAAAGGGCTTTCTCTTGCTCGTGGGCTAGAGATGCCGATATGATAACAGGAAGGGTCTCATTCTCACCTAAGTAAGCGTATTTAAGGTGAGACGGCAATAACTTGAGTTCGAGTTTTGGAGGCGAAATAATTGAAGGTAAAATTGGTGAAACTGTCTCGAACTCGAAGGATTCCAACAATGGTTCAAAGCGAGTATAGGCAACCGAGTCGGATGGTTCAACTAACTCATCCGAAAATTCAAAGGACTCAAACTCGAGCGGTGATTCTTCAAAATCGTCCGGAAAAGTGAAACACTCGTAATCGTTATCGGGTGTGAAAACTGTGTCAGATTTAAGGAGGAATGCACTAGTGGCGTCAAAACTGCTGTGATTGAACACAAATTTTTCGAGCTCATAGTCCTCCTGCGTGATCTCTTGGATAGAGCAAACATCAAGTATATTAGCATTAGGATCGGAGGGCTGATTTCCCAACTTAAAAATGTTGAGCCCAATTGTCATGTTTCCAAACGATAGGTTCATTGAACCATTTCGACAATTGATCACCGCATTAGAAGTCGCAAGGAATGGTCGACCGAGTATCACCAGAATTTGACTCCGGGGGTTAGCTACAGGCTGTGTGTCCATAACAATGAAATCAATGGGGAAAATGAAATCCCCTACTTTAATTAACACATTCTCTAACTCACCCATAGGATGAGTGATGGATCGGTCGGCCATTTGGAGAGTACAATGTGTGGGTTTAAGCTCTCCAGCGCCTAATTGTTCATATACTGAATAGGGAAGCAAATTAACGCTGGCACCAAGATCTAAAAGTGCGCGATTGATGTTCTTATCCCCAATTGCTATTGAAATTGTAGGACAGCCAGGGTCCTTATGTTTTTGGGGTAAAGGTTGGGTAAGAGCATCACTTATTGCACTAGCCAAGAAAACTTTCTTAGGTACCTGCGATTTCCTCTTCTTGGTACATAAGTCCTTTAAGATTTTCGCGTAAGAAGGGACTTGTTGGATTACATCCAAGAGAGGTATGTTAATGCTAACCTGTTTGAATAACTCCACAATTTTCTCCATTTGTGGAGTAGGTTTATTGGATCTCAACCTATTTGGAAATGGAACATTTTGAAAATTTATCGAGTCTAATGTTTGTGGAGTAGATTGCGGAGTTGGAACGGATCCCAGTGTTGGTGTTTTCGTGGAGTGAGATGTGGGTCCGTTCGAATTAGAAGAAGTAGAGCCTTGTGAAGAGTGAAGAATATGCTCTGAAGAAGATGAAGAAGATGAAGAAGAAGCGGCGGCCGGGGTGTCATTATCGCCAATATTGTTGTGCAATACCTTTCCAGATCTCAATGTAGTCACGGCACTCACATTATGATTTTGTTGTTCATGAGCAACATATGTATTTTGTGTGTGACCGGGATTTGGCAGTGGTTGAGATGGAAGTTTCCCCTTCTCTCGATCGCTTAACGCAGCATTCAGTTGTGCAATTTGGGCTTCAACTGTTTTGATGATCTGATCATGTGAAGCAGTATGCTGCACCAAAGACCGAATGGACGATTGGATGCTGGCTGAGGATTGCGTAGATTGTTTTAAAAACGCATCCAGATTTCATTCTAGCGAGGAAACCTTATCGTTATTTGGCTGAACAAAATTGTTTTGAGGATAAGAGTTGTTTGGTACAAAATTGTTCATTTGGTTTTGGTAAGGTTGGGGTTGGAAAAGTTGCTGATATTGAGTTTGTTGAGGGATCATTTATTTGTCTTTACTGAAAGGCAGCATTGACTTGATCTTGTCCTTGAACAGGCGGATTGTAAGGACACTCTTCGGTTAGATGGGACATATTCGAACAACAAGCGCAAACAGTGCGTGGGGGTAAAGCTGGGACAGGAGAAGGCAATGAGAATTTGCTCTCAATTGCTTCAAGTTTTTTCGTGAGTGCAGCCATTTCGTCCTTCATTGCAATCGACATATCAAGTTGATGTATGCCTTCCCTAGACTGACCTGATGAAGTAGATGAAGTGGTCTTAGTGCTTTCCCACTGAAGTGTTTGTTCAGCAAGATCGTTGAGAAATTGCCAAGCTTCCTCGCTCGATTTTGTAAGAAAGTGATCTTGACAAATGGTTTCCAACAACTGCTTAGTTGCTGGGTTCAGTCCTTGGTATAAAGTTTGGCAAAGTTGCCAATTCTCGATACCGTGGTGAGGGCACTGAACAAGAAGGTCCTTAAATCTTTCGAAACACTTTCAAAAAGGTTCGGAAGGAAGCTGGGAAAATTGAATAATTTCATTGCGAATTCTCGCGGTCTTGTGGTGTGGGTAAAACTTTTTTAGAAAAGTCTTAACAAACTCTTCCCAATTTTTTATGGAGTGTGATGCTGTGCTATATAACCATTTTTCAGCTAGGTCACATAAAGTGAATGGAATGACACGTAGCCTTATAGCATCATCAGAAAGTTGTGTGGTCTTCATCATTGAGCAAACATTCTGGAATTTGTTAATGAAGATGTAGGCATCTTCGGATTCCAGCCCGTGATATTTGGGCAACATATTGATGAAGTGGGGTTTAATTTCGAAGTTATCCCCATTCGCCGGTGGAAGTGAAAGACAAGTGGGAAGTGCGGTGCGGATGGGATAGAAAAGATCCTGGAGCGCGATTCGTTGGGGCGCTTCGACAGGAGGGTGTGGTGGGTTATTCACACCCAGTTGAGGTGGAATCAGTCCCGTAGGTAAGGGGTTGTTAGGATTGAATCCCGACATCTTCTTAGAAGATGATGAATTTGAAGATGAAGGTAAAGAAGTGGAGGGAATTTCGACTTCGGAGTCGAAAGCGTCGTCAGTAGGCACTAACGAGATACGGACTAAACGGGCGCTAGTGTCCCTAGTCCAACTGGACATACACTAACTAGGTGTAGTGTAGTCAAAAAGTAAAAATAGAAGGTGGTGGTAAGAAAACGTCAATGAGAGAAAGTGGGGTGCAGTGGATTTCTAGCGACAAGATGGCAAGTTTTTGTCAAAAAATTTTTGTTTTGTGGTTTTTTTTATAAGGAGTTTTGCAAAATTATTTTTTATAAGGAACTTAGACACACTTTCAGGCAATCACAATATGCACAATCAAGCCTAGAGCTAGGGTTTTCTAAGTCAACTAGACTGCTCCTAATTGTTCCATAGGGCAAGTTGTGAGATCCTCAAATCGCCTTTTCACCGCAAATTCTGGCCAGGTAAGCATAAGTAAAGAAAGGAGGGATCCGCTCACGAATCACCGTGAGACGGGCCTTTTAAAATTAGCTTTCCCACTTGTCTAGCCTAGGCACCACAAAGTCTGGTTTAGATAAATGACCGATGCCTACAACATTTCCTTTGTCCTAAATGAGCACGACAGTCCTTATTGGCCGAGTCTAATATTTTTTAATTAACTCGATGATTGATGTAAATGCTTTTTTGTGATTTTTGGGGTCCTAGGAAGGGTAATGAAATCCCCACCCAATCTGGATTGGTGTTATAGCCCCTTAAAAGTCCGTTTTAAAAATGCAAAGCAGTAAACACACAAAAATCCAAAACACTTGCCAAATTTTTTTTTATTTGCGGCGCAAAGAATCCTGCACAAAATCAAGTTATTGGAGAAGGGGGAGAAGTTTTGCACAAAGAACACTGCAGGAAAATTTTTCAGAGGATTTCAGAGGACAGAAGAGAGGAAAAGAATGCTTACAGAGACATTTTGAAGCGCTGACGTCACGCTTTGACCGCGCTTCCGCGGTCAAAAGCTTCACTTAGCCGCGGTTCCGCGCGTCTTGGAGGGTTTGCCTCTCCAAAATTCTGCTGTGCGCTGTTGTGGTTCTCCTCTGTTTGTTCAGATCTGCTGTTTGCTGTTTTGTTCACTGAATTTTTCCAGATTCGTCTTTCCGATCCTGCACAATTCGCACGAAAACCCTTCAAAAAATAACAAGATGATTTTTTTTATATTTTTATATTTTTCAGTTTTTATGATTTTTTTCAATTTTTTAACTAACCCGAAATTACAAAAAGAAAATAACTGCCGTTATTCCCGGCAACGGCGCCATTTGATTGGTAGAGATTTTGCTTATGCGTTTTGAAATCAAACAATTAACCGCAATCAAGACAGTGTCGCTTGGTAGCTAGCCGGTTGAATACGGGTCGGTCGACAGGGAAAACATGTATTTTCTAGTTGTTCTAACGAGTCAATTCCTATTTGTGGTAGATTTTGATTTTCTATAAAAACTGAGGTTGAATTTGAGTTGGATTAAAACCTTGCTAGGGTTAGTATTAGGTTAATTTGGAAAGTCAATTATTCTCACCGCTTTCTATGCCCTAATTAAGATCTTAGGTGTTAGGGTAATAATTAACAAAGGGGATTAGCACGACTGGGAAGAAACATAGTTTCTTCCCATTGGTCCTTGTCCGTCCTTTCTTAACTCTTATCCCTAACCTCTATGGAAATCAACCACAACCGGTCTTAACTAGGGAATCACCGCTACCTCGTGGGATAGGGTGCCGTAGTGAGCGGTGTGTGTTTGGTTTGCATAGAGTCCTACTTTAAAATATTGAACGAGCAAAGAAAGGAGTGAGAGATTTTCATCTCTCAAATCTTCCCCAAACCTAACCCTAACAAGTGAGGAACTACTCACTCATTAGGGAATTAACAATGGAATTCATTTTTTTTATTTTTCTTTTAATAACCTAGTTAATGTGTGGAAAATAACTACGGTAGATAAAAATTGCAGAGAAATAAAATTGCAGATAAGAAATTCAAGATAAAAAACTTACTTTTTATTGATGCACTCTTTGACGATTACAATGAATGGAAATTTTAAACTAGAGAAATAAAAAGTGGCATGCTCCAAAAAGAGCTGTAGGCTTTCTATTTATAGATAGGAGAAACCCTAGGGTTTACATCTGATCCATATCTAAAATTACAAAACTACCCTGAGAAAACCGGGTCAATGCACTGACTCCACCGACACGCACCGACACATGCGATGCACGACCGCGGATCCACGGCCATAAGCCTGTTTTGGCCGCGGTTCCGCGGCCGTTTGATGGGGTCTCTGTCTCAAATCTTCATGGCTGCTTCATGTTGCATTTTACTTCTGGTTTCTTCACTTGGTTTCTCATAATATAGTCTATTTTCTTTCAGATTTCCACAGTGCAGAATGTTGTGGACTTTTACCATTCGTTTCGTGTTGAAGTCTTGAATCTTTGTGCTGCCCTCGTACTTGTGCAATCGAAATGTTCATTGATCTTCATTTGTTCCTGTAGGCATCATAAAGATTCTTCTATTTGTTGGTCGCAGTCTCACTTTTGTGGCGTCTTTTTACTATTTTCACTGTGTTATTCCGAGAACCTGTAACCTGCAACTATTTAGCAGACATGGATCAAAAGCACCTATTTATTTGCAATATGATTAAGAATGGGGAATATAATAATGCAAAAATCTGATATGAACAAGGACACACAAGACTCTATGACGATCTTGGGTCTACAGACTAATCTGTACCAGTGTCACCTAAGAACTGCTATCCGACGATAGATATAATACCACATAGGAGTTCTCAGCGAGTCAGTGTACCCAGTCTCTACTGAGAACCCACATACAATCTTAGGTGTCACCACACCAGATGGATATGGGATTATCCATAGCCCATCATATGGGACAAGAATGGTATACGCTAGTCTACTCTAGAATATCGATGCCCCGTCTCGATACACCCATGACTAGGAACAATTAAAGGATATGCTTATAAACTACATGTGTCTCACTAGTATGATCTACATCATAATCCCAGCAGTCAAGAAAATATCCTATGGACTTTATCAACATGTACCAAATGAATAAGATGCGTGATTAAATGAACATGTCAAGATAAAGTAAACCAGATAGCATACTATTATGTCGAGCAAGAAAGTCATCTATATACATATATACATGTCCAAGCATCCACTATACATATAATGGCCTCTAGGGCATACATATATCCAACAATCCAAGCACTAGCCGCCGCCTCCTTCACAGCGGAGGCGCGGACGAATCTCCTCCCCCGAACTCCATCAACGCCCTAGCCGCCTGGATAGATCGATTTGCGTCCATCGTGGATGCGCTCGTCCGTGTCCAAACGGCAGGGCAAGCTCCCCAGGTCGCCACTCCCCCACCTCAGGACCGGGACTCCTACGGAGAGAGAGAAGACTCTGCTCACGTCGGCGCTGCCGACCACCGCCTCGCTGCCTCCCACGGCCGCAGATCTCCCAGGACAACATATTCTATGGCCTGCTGGGCGCTCCACAGTTCAATACCGAGGTCCATCGCCAGAGCGCCTCGCCCTGACCCTCATCACGCCCCTGTCCCTCACAAGGAGGTGTCGGTCAGCTCGCCTGCGCCCAGGCATGACCGACACCTCTCCCTCGACGGGGTCATGCGGACAGGTCTCGTCACGGCAACTCAAATACTACCTTGCCAGGAAACCATCAAAGGGTACGTAACCCTCTTCTACAACGCCCTCCTCGAAGTCCCAGAACACCGGGACGTGACGATCATTATGGCACTCCGTCAGGTCTTAGGTACAAAGAGTGGCTACGCTCCTTTGCATTAGCGCAACCTAAGATCATGATCGAGGTAAAGGCCCGGACCGAGTGTGAGATCCAGCTTGAGTCCGAGGTGAACGCCAACTTTCCCCGAATTAAGCAAGCCGATCAGAGGAAAAGGGGTAGGAAAGAGAAGAAGAAAACTAAGCAGCTTCACTGCTCGGTCCGTCCTTAGCAGGCCCCTTATGGCCCCTCCCGCGCTAAGGATCGAAGCCCTCACCAAGAGATAGCCGAGCGGCTACCCTGCTCGGCTATCCCCGGCTGGTAGTTCCTTACCCCACAACGCCAGGGATCAAAGCCCTCACCAAGAGGCAACCGGGCTCGCCCTTGCTCGGTTATCCCTGGCTGGTAGTTCCCTACCCTGCAACGCCAGGGATCGAAGCCCTCGCCAAGAGGCAACTGAGCAGCTTCACTGCTCGGTCCATCCTTAGCAGGCCTCTTGCGGCCCGTCCCGCGCTAAGGATCGAAGCCCTCAATAAGAGGCAACCGGGCTCGCCCTTTCTCGGTTATCCCTGGCTGGTAGTTCCTTACCCCACAACGCCAAGGATCGAAGCCCTCACCAAGAGGCAACTGAGCAACTTCACTGCTCGGTCCATCCTTAGCAGGCCACTTGCGGCTCGTCCCGCGCTAAGGATTGAAGCCCTCACCAAGAGGTAACCGGGCTCGCCTTTGTTCGGTTATCCCTGGCCGGTAGTTCCCTACCCCACAACGCCAGGGATCGAAACCCTCGCCAAGAGGTAGCTGAGCAGTTTCACTGCTCGGTCCATCCTTAGCAGGCCTCTTGCGGCCCGTGCCGCGCTAAGGATCAAAGCCCTCATCAAGAGGCAATCGGGCTCGCCCTTGCTTAGTTATCCCTGACTGGTAGTTCCCTACCCCCACAACGCCAGGGATCGAAGCCCTCGCTAAGAGGCAACTGAGCAGCTTCGCTGCTCGGTCCATCCTTAACAGGCCTCTTGCGGCTCGTGCCGCGCTAAGGATCGAAGCCCTCATCAAGAGGCAACCGAGCTCGCCCTTGCTCGGTGATTGAATGATTTTTTTTTGTGATGTGTGTTGGTTTTTTGAAAATTGAATTTAGAAATCACAACCAAAAATATTTTGACCGCAATCAATAACGGTGTCAGATGTAGCGCGTTAGTAAGTGCGGATCATCCACAGGGAAAGTGTAATCCGTTCAATTTTCGAATTAGATGAGTTGAAAATTTAAGGCAAAGAAAAGAAAACAATTCATGATTTGTAATTGAAGATCAAGAATAAGAAAAATCTAGATCTAAAAGAAACATTAAAAACAAGAATTGAGATGTGTGATAATTTCCAACCAACAATCAAGATTAGAAGTATGGCTCGTAGGAGTAGATCGGATCTATAGATGTGATGAGATCTAATGATTACGCATTCTTATCCATTAACGAATTGATACTAGATCGATGCAAATTCATCGAGGTTTAAGGATCTTGCGAGGAAATTAGGGATTTCGCAACTCATCCTTTGTCCTTTCGATGGATCGCATTCAAATTCTAGCTTCTAGTTAATCAAATGGTCAATAGTTGTTCCCTAGTTTCGAGTGAACACGATCAAGAAAGCATCATCTCGAAACTAGGTTATTAATCATTTGATTCACTAGAATTTCCAAACATTATAGGATTTAAGAATTGTAAAAATATCTAAATCATCATCATCTAAAGATCGTCACAACTCCTACACGAGCGGAGATTACTCAAACATCATGATCACAAACACAATCAAAAATTGAGATCTAATCATTATGCTTGAATTAAAAGATAAGCAAGAAAATAGAAAATTCACCTTTATTTATCGACAAATTTCGTTACAACTCTCTTGAATTTACAAAAGGAAGGAACTAGATCGTCGATTTCGGCTTCGCTCGGCTCATTGAGTCGCGGATCAGTGTGGATCTCTTACTCCGTTGAAATCCGGCGTCGCTTCTAAAGTTTGAATTCTCTCTTACTTGAATGGTACTCGGGATCTTGATCTTGATTTTGAATTGGGGTTGAATTTGAGGCACAAGTTGTGTCACTCAACTTGTGGGTTGAAGATGTGGTGATTCTTGAACAATTTGCACCCTAGATCTAAGCTCTCTTTTATAGACCTCAAAATTCTAGATCTATGATTGAAATTTGAAATTTCCCTCCATAAGTTTGTTAGCCAAAGATTCAAATTTCCCTCCAAAAGATTGTTAAGAGAGCCTTCTAGAAATAGTTTGTTAAGCCGAGCCTTCTAGATGCGCCACGTGGAGCTTCTGGGGTTTTCTGGAAGCTTTGGCCGTTAGGGGAGACACGTGTACAAAATTTAAGCCAACGATCACATTATATGGCCACGGATCCGCGGCGCCAAGGGGGTTTGGGCCGCGGATCCGCGGCCATTTAGTGGCCTTGGGGCTTGCGCTTTCTTCTAATGTTTTGGGCTTTCTTTTGGGCTATTTTATGATATGTTAAATTCTCTTTGGCTTTTTGTAACGCTACCAGATCTTACATCTGGGAGTTGGCGTATCTTTTATCAGCTCTTTTCCCAATTTTGGGCTTTGCTTCTGGAATTTCCTGCATTAGACCCCAAGACAAGAGTTGCGCAATACAAGGATGATGTGATGCCATGAAACACAGTTAATTTCCCTTAAAGTGTCGGTTTAAAAGTCTAATACATGCAATCTGGTATTTCAGAGATGATTTGCTAATATGTGCAATATGAAGACCAAACACTTCTATATGAGTGCAAATGTTAGGGAAATTGCCGTGTTAAAAATGCAGTGTTTTCGACTGATCAAATTCCCCCAAACTTATTTTCGTTCGTCTCGATCGAACTGTTTTATTAAAAAGAGAAGGAGAAAATAAAGAAAGAGAAAAACACACTTTTGTAGGCAACACGATTGCACTGAGCACGTGCAATAAGCTTTTAAACCTCTAGATGTCCGTAGTAGGAGGAGTGTTGTCTCCTGAGGGTTTTCAGCGGATTGCACCCACAAAATCCAATAATAAAAGGAAGATCATGAATATTACATTTAAAGACAAGAATCATAAAAGAAAAGCCTTGAAAATTAGGGTTTCCAACTAAGCTAGCTTTTCGGTTGTCATGAGCCCTATCTTAATGGTCATGAAAAGATGTCAGAAATCACGTCCTCCCTCAATAAAATATCGTCTTATTCTTCATTCCTATCTTTCTTCCAAACATCGATCATATCACCCTGCGTGTGTGTAAAGGACATCCCTACACCCGGAGAATTCAATTCAAGCTATCATACTCTTGTCCATCAGCCTCAGTACTTTTTAATTAATGAATATTTAGACGAATTTGCTCACACACTTTCATGCGACCGTTAATACTTCTTGAGGTACTAACCGACCGATTACTCATGTGTTTGCTTAATTGGTGTATTTTCCTCGTCTTGCACCACCTTAGGCATAGCAGTGACTCTCAGACCAGTTGGCCTTAGGGCACTAGGTGAAGAGGCACCCTTGCTATACATTTTTTTATTGCCCTTGGTGATAACAAAGACCAGTGTCCATTTTTCTCACCACTTTATATTTTATTCATTTTTTTTATTTCCTTCATACATTGGCTTTAAGACAAGAGCATTTCAAGGTATGCTCTACTATCCCAGGCTTCAAGACGTGTGTAAGTGCGAATAGCAGGGTATCAACGTTCAAAATGTTTGGCTTTCTAGAATAGAAACTATTTTTCAGATTTATTTTTATCCTCAGATTAGTGACTTTCTTCATCTTACTAACCCTTGGGACAACGGCTCATAACTTTATTACTAGTTCGTATAAGAAAACTTCTAATTTTCTTAGTTTTCTTAAATTTTTCTAATCTCATGGATGTAATTGTTCACTATCTAATCTTTTATTATCATAAATATTAAATATTTTTATATTTTTAAAATTTTTATGAGTTTTGAAAATTTTTGAATTTTTATGGATTTTGAAATTTTTTAAATTTTTATAGGTTTTAATGGGTTTTGAATAACTAATTACAAAAAAATGATGAGCCAAAAATATGTACACAGAATTTTTATGGGTTTTTGAAATTTTTTAAATTTTTATGGTTTTTTAAAGAAATGTTTTGTGCTTATGCAAATGATATGCACATGATGCAAAACTAAGCACAAACCTTCCCCAAACTTGTTTTCAACTGTGTCCTCATTGTTGCCAACCGCTATATCTACAAAACCTGTAAGCCTGGGAGGAATTTATTAGTGGGGGCAAAAATATATAAGTGAAGATCCTCCCCCAAACTTATTCTTGGCTCAAAATTTTTGTAAAATTTTTCTTTCCAAGAGCCAGAAAAATTGTCCCCCCCCAAACTTGAGTTTTGCAATGTTAAGCTTTGAAAATCACATGAGGGGGTCAAGAACCATTGGTCGATGCCAAGCTTTGCAAAGACCGAATGTCAACACCAACCATTCGAAAATTTTATCAATGCAGTGCTCTGGTTGGTGGAAGAAGAAGTGGGGAAATGTTAAGTGGTGGAAGAGAGTGTGTGTGCGTCTCTCATTTTGGAGAGACGATGCAGTGAATGTGATGGATTACTCGCATTCTTTTTACAATTCAGAAGAAGGGGTGGAGGTTCAATTTCATTGATTGGCAGATGAGTCATCTCAACACCCGTGTCATTCAAAAATGCGAGTTCATCAGCGAAGATTTCCTCAAAAGTTCCATCAATACCCCGATGAATAATGTCATCACAAAGTGCGGGGTGATCTTCAGACTCTAAGAACAGTTCATAATCAGCGTTAATTGTTGACCCGGACATCTCGGTGGAAGAGTCCGTATGTGTATGATACATAGTTGGGTCAAACAATAACGTATGAAAAGAGTCAAGATCAGTATCAGGAGGATCATTAAATTCGCTGCTGTCGACATCCATTAAGTCGACAGAACATACCTGAGCAGCAGGTTCGGAGGGTACACTTCCTAACTTGTAAATGTTTAGCTCAATTGACCTATTCCCGAAGGATAGGGTTATAGAACCATTACGACAGTTGATGATAGCGTTGGAAGTGGCCAAAAAGGGGCGACCTAAAATCACCGGAATTTGATTCCGTGGGTTCGCTACAGGCTGTGTATCAATTACAATAAAGTCCACAGGGAATATAAATTCCCCGATTTTTATTAACACATCCTCCAGTTCACCCCTAGGTTTAGTGATTGATCAGTCAGCCATCTGGAGAGTGCAATGGGTTGGCTTCAACTCTCTGATCCCTAACTGCTCATAGACTGAGAAAGGAAGCAAGTTAACACTAGCGCCAAGGTCTAGTAGAGCACAGTTGATGTGTTTTTCTTCAATAGAAATAGAAATCGTAGGATATCCAGGATCCTTACGTTTCCTCGGTAATTGCTGGGGAAATGCTGTGTCTACTGTTTCTGCCATGAATATCTTCTTGGGCACTTGAGTCTTCCTCTTCCTAGTGCATAAGTTCTTAAGAGTTTTCGCATAGGACGGAACTTGTTGGATAGCATCTAGGAGAGGGATGTTGATGTTAACTTGCTTAAAAATGTCAATAATCTTCTCCATATGCGGACTAGGTGTGTTTTCCCTTAACCGATTAGGATAAGGTGCTTTAGCAATAAGCGCTGGGTCCATCATAGGAGAAGGAAGTGGGGGTGGACATGATCCCAAAAGAGGAGTGGGGATCATCTATGGAGGAGTAGAAGAGATGGGCTGAGGTGGCGAGCTTTGTGGGAAACGAAGAATAGGCTCGCAGAAAGGTGGTGGGGTAGAAGAACTGGGGTTAGAATTAGAAGTGTGTGTGTGAGAAAAGGTCTCAGCCGGGGTGTTATTGATTGATCTATCAGTGTCATCAAACTCTTCCCCAACATGATTGTCAAGCACTCTTCCAGATCTCAACGTGGTTGCATTTACAAGATGTGAATAGCCAGGATTGGGTAAAGGTTGAGCTGGAAGTTTCCCTTTCTCTCTTACACTCATTTCGGCTTTTAATCGTGCAATTTCTTCTTCCATCGATTTGATATTCTCATTTTGAGAGACAATGATCTTCATCACATTCTTGATGGAAGATTGCAAACTTGCCATCCCTTGGATGGATTGTTTCATGAAAGTATCCAAGGTTTGTGCTAGTGCAGAGGTATTATCTGTACCGGTCAATTGCAACGAGTTTTCATGTGGTGCAAAAGTGTTGGCCGGATTTTGGAAGTTATGTGCTTGGAAGGGGTGCTGACTCAATTGAAGTGGTGGTTGCTGTTGTGGTGGAGGGACCCTTTGGAAATTGTGTTGGGTTGGAATCGTGTTTTGAGATTGTGATTGGTTCCAAGCAAAGTTAGGGTGATTCCTCTAACCCTGATTATATGTGGAAGAAGATGGATCGTTTCTAGGTCTTTGAAATGCGGCATTGGTATGCTCGTGACCTTGAAACGGAGAATTTAGTGGACATTCTTCCGTGAGATGTGATGGATCAGAACATCATCCACATAAAGTTTTGGAGAGTGACATTTGACTTAGGGCGGCGGCTAAAAATTTGTTTTCCATAGTCCCGAGTTTCTTTTGCATAGCTGAAATTTCAGCTCTAACTCCTATGGAAACATCCGATTGGTTATTGCCAGCCCTAGACGATTGACTCACACCCTCCCACTGTAAAGATTTTTCAGCGAAATCTTCTAGAAATTTCCAGGCTTCCCCATCATCTTTAGTCATGAAGTTGCCTTGACACATGGATTCAAGGGTCTGTCTTGTGTTAGGATTAATGCGCTCATAAATGATTCGGCACAGTTCCCATCTCGGGATGCCGTGATGAGGACATTGGACTAACAGATCCTTAAAGCATTCAAGACATTGTGAAAATGTTTCATTTGGAAGCTGGGTGAATTGATATATTTCGCTACGGACTCGAGCTGTTTTGTGATGTGGGTAAAATTTCTTAAGGAATGCTTTGACGAATTCTTCCCAATTTGAAATGGAATGTGCGGTAGTGTTATATAGCCACTTCTCGGCTAAATCGCACAAGGTAAATGGGAGAAGACGAAGACGCAAAGCATCCACAGACAGCTGTGAGGTACCCATCATTGCGCATACATTTTCAAATTTCGTGATAAACACGTATGCGTCTTCAGACTAGAGACCGTGAAATTTTGGTAGAAGGTTGATGTATTGGGGTTTTATTTGAAAATTGTCCCCGTTGGCTGGTGGAATGGAAAGACAGGTGGAAAGGGAACCTCGAGTAGGCTAGCACCTCTCTTGGAGAGAGATGCGAGGTGGATTCTGCGCACCAACGGACGGTGGCAGAGTAGTGGTAAAGAAGTTCGATGGAGACGGATCCATCGATGTGGGTGTGGTGGTGGGCAAAGGAAAGGTAAATAGAGAAATACCGACTTCGGAGTCGATCGGGGGTACGCGGACAAGTCGGGCACTAGAATCCCGTGTCCAGCCTATCTTGCATTAAAAAGGGTTAGTACAAGTGGCAGCATAGATTTATAATTAGGGGAATGATGAATGAATGTGGTGTTTGTTTTGAAAAGTGGACTGATTTTTGAAAAAATGATGCAACACAACAAATGCAACACACAAAACCCTAATTCTAGGGGTCACCTAGGTCAAATCTCTAGACTGCTCCTAACTGCCAAAAGACAAGTCGCAGGATAAATCCTCCACTGCCTCTTTGTCTCTTCTGTGGCCAGGTAAGTGCCAGGTAAGTGGGAGGTTCTCCACTACGTAAGTAGTGGGCCTAATTAAGTAACCACTAGCCTTCGACACACTTGCCTTAGACACCACAAAAGAAACGCGGATAAGCAATGAATTACCCACGGCCTTCTCTTGTCTTAAGTGAGCGCGACGGTCCTTAGAGTCATCTCTAGATCTTTTTTAATTAATGAGGGTCAATGCGGATGCAAGTTTGTGATTTTTGGGGCTTAGGAAGGGTAATGAACTCCCCACCTAATCTGGATTTGGTCGTGCCCCTTAATTTTCGTATTAATATGCAAACAACCAAAAATCAAAACACGCACAATTTAATTTTGCTTTTTTGCGCGGCGCTGCGATTATTTGTAAAGAAACCTGCACAAAATGTTAATTGGAGCAGATTAGGTAAGAGATAAGAAAGTACAGAGAGTTACTGAGCAATTTTGGTGCAATGAACAGTCACCCCCGCCGCGCTTCCGCCACAATAGACGGCTAACACCGCGGATCCGCCGCGGTCCAAGGAGATCTCTTCACAGAAAATTTTTGTAATGTTCCTAGTTGCCTCCTGAGCTCTCTGGACTTCTCTGAAAATTTTTTGCACAGCTCCACAAATTCCAGATTTCCTCGCAACAATTCACAACAACACTGTTCCCCTCCGAACGGCGGCGACGACGTATGGACGTCTTGCCTGAGATTCGGGGCAGATGCTATATGGTTTTATCCGTCTACCTCTCCGAAGATGCCATGTTGATTTATGGCACCGTGTATCGGAGGTTTAGACGGATGCGGCCGATGTAGCAGACTTCGTCAGATTCCCCCTTGCTTGAGGGGTTTTTGATTGTGGGGACGCTCTTCCCTGCAGGCGCAAGCCTCTGCAGTTAATTACGCTACCGCATCACGGTAACAACTTTCTCCTTCTCCAGAATTTCACTTCGTGTCGTGGATGTTTGTTTTGTTTGTGGTTGCCCGTGGATTGTATACGGAGACTGAGTAATGCCGTCGCCCGTAGGACGTTGATTAGTCCAAATCCGTATTTACTTAGATTTGGGTTTGGTGTTTTTAGTTTAAGGATACGTTAGCGGTGTTGAGGCTAAGATCAACTTAAACGTTCGTTAAGGATACATTAGTCCTGTTTGAGACTAAGATCAACTTAACGTGATGATCCATTTATTATATGGCCGTCAGGACCCATCACCTCTCTGACGTCGTTGAAGGATTACAACGATAGGTGTCAGAGGAGTTCGGAGATGTACCCTTGAACCGAAGTTGATTTGGAGTTTTATAGTCTGTTTGAATGTTTAAGGATACGTTAGCCGTGTTTGGGGCTAAGATCAACTTAAACGGGACCGTTTAGATCCGGCAAAAGAGCATTTGGAGGCTCTATTGTTCCAGTTTAGGGACGTAGTGGTCCGTGTTCCAGTTTAGGGACGTGGTGGTCCATCGCCAGTTTAGGGACGTGGTGGTCCATCGCCAGTTTAGGGACGTTTCGGTCCGTCGTTTCCATTTAGGGACGATTATTAGTTTAAGGACGTCTCGGTCCGATATTAGTTTAAGGACGTCTCGGTCCAATATTAGTTTAAGGACGTCTCGGTCCACGAGTTTAGGGACCCCGCAGTCCATATTCATATGTGGTCGTCGGGACCCGTCGCCTCTCTGACGTCATTGAAGGATTACAACGAGAGGTGTCAGAGGAGTTCGGAGATGTACCCTCGAACCGGTTGTAAATTGATTTAGGGAGCAGCCGTGCTCAGTTAATTTAATTTAAGGACTTACGGCCAAAATTGGGCTAAGTCCAATTAAAAATGTCCATATTTTGTTTGCATTTGGCCTTTGTCTGGGCTTTCCCTTTTTTAGAATAATGCATAGCATTACTTCAGGCCATTTATGCCCATTTTGACTGGGCTCTGCCCTTTTTATTATAATGCAGAGCATTTGTTTTGGTCCATTGGACCTCTCAATTGGGCTTTGCCCTTTTAAATAATGCATAGCATTTTTATTATTTTGTTTAGGCTCTGCCCATTTATAAATGATGCAGAGCATCAATTTCATTAGGCCTGCATGGTCTTTTTGATTTGGGCCTGGCCCTTTAGGAAATGCATTGCATTTTCAGGCGCTCTGCGCCAATCAGAGAGCGCAAGCGCTTGTAGTGTTGACACGTGTCGCGCAAGCGCAGTGCGCTGTGCTTGCGCTGCTGACACGCGGCGTACTCTGGTGAGTTGCGCCAATTACAGAGAGCAAAGCTCTATCTCAAGGCGCATAGCGCAAGTGGTTCAGATGCTGACACGTAGCGCTCTCCCAAGATCGCAACAGCGCAGTTTGCAAGTGCAAAGCACTCTAAATTTGAGAATCTTTTAGATTCAAGAACCAAAGGTTCATAAAAGTGCAAAGCACTATCTTTTTTTATTTTTGTTTCTTCTTGTTTTAAAGAACCAGTGGTTCATGAGTAGTGCAAAGCACTGTTTTTATATGAAGATCCTTGATCTGGTTTTTTAGATCAATGATCTATTAGAAGAAATTTCTTCTCTCTTGTGAAGGTTTTTTACTTTTTTTCTTGGAATTCTTCTCAGAGTTCTCTCTGATTGAAGCTCTTGATTTTTTTTAAAGAAATGTTGATGCTTTTGAATTGAGATCTAGGGTCCTTTTTATAGTGCCCATAAATTAGTTAAATTTGTTAAAGAGATCTTTCTCTGAGTGATTTGGGGAATTTTCCCCACCGTTGGATCTTTTGATCCAAGGGCTTCTGTTTTACAGAAGAAAATCTTCTTGTTTTAATAAGAACAGAAAAGATTTCTTTAGAATTTTAATTCTGTTTGGCGCAAATGCCCCAGCGCGTGACACGTGTCGCTCAGCGCACAGCGCTAGCGCATCTGCGCTGACACGTGTCGCGCAGCGTAACTGCGCTGACACGTGTCACGCAGCGCAAAGCGCAGCGCAACTGCGCTGACACGTGTCGCACAGCGCAGTGCTTGCGCAACTGAAGCGTTGCTTCCTTTAATTTTAGTTTAAATAGAGTTTTGCTCTGATGGGGCGCGCCTTCTTGGGCGCTGTGCTGACGTATCAGTGCCTGACATGTGGCGCGTTGCGCCCGAGATTTGAAGCGTTGCTTCAAAATTTTGAATTTTGAATTTCAACATAGCTTTGCTCTGATTGGGGGAAACAAATGCCCCCTCACCGTTGTGCTCACGTGGCGCACACGTGAGTGCAGCGGTGGCAAACTCCTGATCGTTGGATCAAGGGGTGAGCTGAAGGGGCGCAAGCGCCTTATAAATAGGACTCTTGGCCCTTAGAAAATCTTCACCATCTTCAAGATTTTAATTACCAGAGCTTTGCTCTTGCTTGAGAATTTCAGAGCTTTGCTCATTTCCAAAGTTAGAAACTTTAGGTAAATTAATTTAAATCAAATTAACTTAAATTAACCTTAACCAAAGAGCTTTGCTCTTACAGATCTTTTGATCTAAAGAGATCCCCATTGGGGTTTCATAAACAGAGCTTTGCTCTCAAAAACTTATAGATCTGCAGAGATCTTGCTCATGGGTTCTAACCTATGGACAGAGCTTTGCTCTTTGAATCATCTGTAGATCTTTTAGATCTGAAAAATGAAGAAATTTTCATAAGTTTTTCATGGATTTTTCAAGATTCCAAAAATTTTAATTCTTTTAGGTGTAAACATTTTCTGATGGACCTTTCCATTATTACCATAGAGCTATGCTCTTTTAAGGAATCTTATTTCCCTGAGACCAGAGTTTGACAAGTGTCACTCTGTGACAGAGCTTTGCTCTGAAAGAGGAGATTTTCTCCTTGTCTCTAGGGATTCTTCCCCCCTTTTTTTATTAATGGGAATGTTTTCCTGGGGACCAACTGACAATCTCATCCAATAATGAGGTTGTCTTATTAACTGACGTATTTTCATCCAGATTTTGTGGGTCCCCCTTCGGTCTCCTACCCACTGCACTGCTGTGTGGTGTAATTAATTAATTTTGATTAAATTAATTTTTAATTTAATTGATTAATTAATGCATTTTTTTCTTTCTTAAACGCTAAGCGTTGGAATTGCAACACTAACGGCTAATTTCTGTTCACTTGCAGCGATCATGTCTCTCGACACCTCATTCCCGTTTGCTCGTTCAGAGGAGCGATTTCCCGAAGCGCCCTTGGACCGTGAAGTCTTGGCAATGATCAAGAAATACGACCCGGAATACAAGAGTCTCCACCTCTGGGGGTCATGGTATAATCAGATCATCATGGACCGATGGAGCTTCACATGCGCGGTGCCGTCAGAACCCATCACGGCGATTCATTACGCCAGCCCACCCTCGGTACAGTATGCCGTGGAGATGGTGGACTGGACCGCGAAGAGCTTTCTTCATCCCGCTATGGATGCGGTTCCAGTCCAGCGTCCTATGGTCTTGGATATCCTAGGACACCGTATCTGTCAGGGCGAGGCGAGACCCTGGAGGCAATCATATAACATTGGTTTGATCCTCCGCCACCCGATTGGCTATCTGCTATGGGCCCGGTACATCCTGTCGACGAAGAAGTCGCAGTTGATAAGGTTAGGGTTATACACCGCGGTCTATGTCTCTCTCTTCCAGTATCCTACGCTCCCCACCTGGTGGTTCAAGGCTTTCTTGGAGCAATGGAATATTCCTACCCACACTTTCCTTGCCATGGATCGGGAAGTGTCAATCTCCTTGGAGGAGTTCGCGGAGGTATCCGGTTTACTAGTGATGGGGGAGCATTATGAGGAGTTGCTCCCGACAGATGAGTACGTCTTTGGTGCTAAGCCGATGGTAAGGGGGCTCACGCCGAAGAATGCTGTTCAGCACCAGTTCCCAAGCCTGATTAAAGTGTTGAACATATATGAGTCCCTCTTCGTCGAACATGGGAGTCGGGGAGTTAACTTTGAGGACTTCATTGCTCGGTTTCTTCGTCCAAGTGTCCTCTCATCAGAGGCTACCAAGTTCGCTACTCTGGATGACCCTTTCGGTCTAGGTGCGGATAACCTACTGGAGAAGGAGATAGACCAAAAGGGTTTTTTCCTTCCGGACTTCCCTACTATGTCTTTTGCAGAAATTGCGGCCCCTGGAATGGATGAGGAGGCCTTTTTCTTAGGATTTCTCGGGTTATGGTTGAGTTGGTTTGTAATTCCAATGCACTCTCACCGCATGCGGCCCTCTGTTTTTTACCCCGCCCACCGGATGACTATCGGGGTAAAGGTGGCCGTTGGGATCGCCGGCTTGGCGCACTTATATCATGGCCTCAGCCGAGCAGCGGATGCTAATGAGCCTGGGGTACTGCCGTGGTCTTCCTGATGCACTACTTTGTATCGTGGCTCGAGCTACACACGGCGGGTGTCTTCGGTATGCATAAAAGGCCCTCGTTCTTTGACAAGTGTGGTTTCCCTCGCATCATTCAGTTGATTGGCGCATCAATCGTGACCCCTTCACCACGGAACGCTAGGGGTTTACTGCTTCGCCCTCACACCGTTGGAGTCAGGATGTCCTTCATTGACAAGGTATTAACCATTGGAAAAGCGTCCACCGCTGTGGTGCGACCATTACAGGACTCCTTTAAGGATGGAGCTTCAGTTTTGACGGCCCGGGAGACCCTCCACTTGTATTCTATTAGACCGGGCTTCCTAGTCTTCAGGCAGGACGGTGCGGCAATCTTCATGAGATATAACCCGCATCGTTTCGCCCAACAACTGGGCTACGATCAAGGGGTACCCTTGGAAGCTTTCTTACTGGAACTTGCTGCCAATGAAGAAGGGATGGAGAACGCGTTACATCACTTCATGTTCCTGAACACGGGTTCTCATTTTTTTATCAGTGCGCCGGCCTGCGCTCCACGATTCCTTACTGTATATAAAGAGTGGTACAATCATGCGACGGGGGCCGTTATAAAGGAAGGGAGGTGAGTGTTGATCGACCGTAAAGGTGCACCTCCCGGCACCGACCGTAACGCACCATTAGTGCCAAGGACCCCGGTGGTTCCTCCTCTAAAAGATGCCGGGGCCAGACCATCGCGTGCGCAAAGTCCTCCACATGGATTGCCGCTCCCTGATATCACAGATGCACCTCCCGCACCCTGTGCTCCAGTGGAGACAGTGGTTGTATCCTCCCCGGAGTCTGGCGTGGGTGTGGACATCGGGACCCGCCGTCCCAAGGTGGCTGCTAAGCGGAAGTCGATCCCACGTGAGCCTAGGGTCAGAGGGCAGAAGAAAAAGAAATCGCTCTTCGCTGCAGATGTCGTGTTCAGTCAGGAACCCCATGCTCCCTACGCCGAGGGCCTAATCGAATATGGGACTAACGAGGGATTAGTCATGCCGCCGCCGGATGATACAGACTTGGAAGCCGCTCTCGAAACTTCAGCGTGGTTGGCAAAGCGTGACGCGTGGCTAGCTAAGCTTGCGCAATCAGGTAACTACTAGTCGCATTTTCTTTATTGCATCATATTCTTCTCATTGCCTTTGACTAAAGTTTTTCTTTCTTTTCTTCCAACAGGCATCACTGATGAGGAAGCCATTGTTGCTTCACTCAAGACCTTCCAAGAGGAGGAATGCCTTAGAGCATCTTTAGGCCTCAGTAAGTTCCGATTCATCATGTTTTTATTCTCCTTGTGTTATAGTCAATCTAACCTCTCCCTTTTTATTGCAGAAACCTCAATGCCATTCCCACCAAGCGACGCAAATGTTCCGCCAGCCGCCGATGTTCCCGCTTCCTCTGGGCCACCGCAGGAGGTTCGTCTTGAAGAGCCGATGAGAGATGCCTTAAAGGCTCTGGAGGCATCTCTGAACGAGGATGACAATGCCTTGAAGGAAGCGTCACAGAGGTCCATCGCGACAGCCCGGGAGGAACGGAAGCGATCGAGGCGCGAAGCAAAGGCACGCATGGCTGCCTTGGCTATGGGAGCGGGCCCCAGTACAGTTCCTCGAGCCGACACTCCGTCAGAAGAGTCCCCGGTCGCCCTGTCTATAGCTCATAGACAGGCGATCCGCGCCAATAGAGAAGCTAACGACAAGTCTACCTCAGGTAATACTTCTTTCAGAATTTCGTTATAAGACTCATAAAGCTGCCGGTTCTTATATATTTTATCTTGCAGGGCCAAGTCCGACCGAGGGGGAGGCGGAGACCGTTGAACCCAAGGAAACAGAGGAGGCGGCGCCTGCCGAACCTGAGCCGACGGTGGGCAACGTCGCTGAGACTTCGGAGCCTGAGATAGAGGTTGGGGGGTCTGCAGCCGAGAAGGTCATTGATGCCCAGCCTGAAGTGGCGGCAGATGAAATGATCATTACAACTGAGCCCAGAGTGGCGGCGGACGAGGCACTTGAGACCGACGATCTCGTGATGACGGCGGATGAACCGATGGAGATCGAGGAACTCGCAGAAGTAGCGGGTGAGATGGGTACGACTCCTGGGGAAGAGTTAGCCGCTCCCTCCCAAGAGCCCGGCAACACTCCAATCATTGCCCTCCCTGTGTACGATCTTCTGCCATCTCCTGGCCACGCGAGCACGACGACGGTCCCCATCGAATCGGGTGATGAGGCCACGGGCGGTGGCCTCATGCCGATAGAGGAGGGAGTCGCTTCCGTTTCAGCCGGGAGCTCCTCAGGTAAACCCCAAGTTGCTGTTTTTCTTTACTTTACAATCCTTTCTGACAAGTTCACCTTTCTTGTAACGCAGGTGCAGCCAGCGCTGATGCCCCACTGCTTGAGAGAGCGCCTTCAACGACTGCCTTGGCGGTGGTCACCTCTCAACCCTCTCTCATACCATCTAAGATGTTGGAAGGTATGGGTTTGCAATTTATTAATCTTATCTTCCAGACGCATAATTTGTGTACTAAAGTCACACTGTTGTGTCTTTCAGGAGTGCTTTTTGACCATCTCTATCAAGTGTTGCTCCCACACTTCTCCTTCCCATCTGAATTCGCCTCTCCCTCTGGTGGCGCTGGTGAGTACCGTTCCCGATTGATTTCTTTGTTTTTCAGTAGTAGAATTATTTCTAACTCTCTCTTGTCCTAACTGCAGTGTTACAAATCGAAAGGGGAGAAGAAAGATCGGTTGCGCCACCGGCCCTTCCGGACTTGCCACCTGCTTCAACCGGTATAGTAAACTATCTTATCAATGACTTTCTCCATATCTATTGAATCATCATCTAATCGCATTTTGTCTTTTTCAGCTGTCGTTCCAGTCTCGGTGCCTTTTGAGTCTCATATTACAATACCGGGCGGCCCTTCCCAGAGACGTCTGTCCTCAAAAGGTGCGGCGAATAGTTTGCGCATGTTGAGCGACTACATCGAGGAACTCGACGTCGAGACTCCTATATCTGCTGAGGACTTCGCTACGACGGTTAACCCGATATTGGTGATATTTGCCATCTTCTATGACGAGGGCATTGTCACCTCTTGGGTTAACCATTGTCGGGAGATTGAGGCTCGCCTTCATCAGCTGGAGTCGATGCATCTATCCCCTAAGACTTTGGCCGTGAGCACTCAACGGGGAGCATGGCTCGAGCAAAGTACTTCTCATTTCCGTCATTTGGAACAAGAAGCAGCTTTGAGGCTGAAGGAGTGTCAGGAGTCTTCAAGCGAAACCGCTTGCCTGCGCGCTGAAGTTGAGGCGAACGCCGCTGAGGTAAAGGCCGTCTTCGAGGGCCTTCTAGAGCGCATCTCAAATGGGCTAAAACTGAAGCGGGCACTTGATGTCACCGAGCATGACATTCTAGGCCGTGAAGCTGCTCATCAGGCCGTTAGGGATCAGCTTGCATCTGTCTCGCAGCAACGGGCCCAAGTGGAGGCGGAGTTGGCAGTGGTGGCCGATCAGGAGAAAGCGGGGAAGGAAGTGCGCGAACAATTGCTAGAGCTATGCAGGACGCTTCCTCCTCAGTAACTCTCCTTGTATCGTTTGTACTTGTAAATGTATATATATTTTATTCTTTAGCACAATGTATCCTGTACTCAATCAAGTTTATGAATAAAAGATACACATTTTCTGTAACGTTTTGTGCCATTCCTCCGCCTTTTCTTTCCTTTTATTATCAGCATGCCACCTTAGTAAAACATGGTCAACAGATAATAGAGCATGCATCTTGACTTTCTTAAGAAATAGCGATGGCTTAGGCCGCAGATTCAGATCTGCTGCCTAAGACTTTTCAATTCCATGAGCCATGAGGGTCTCGTAGAGATTTTTCTCCCTACGGATCGAGAGGATCTCGTAGGTGGGTTTTCCTCCTTAGGAATCGTGAGGATTCCTAAGTGTGGTTTTCTCTTATAAGTCGTAAGGATCCTATAAGAGAATTTTTCCCTCTTACGAGTCGAGAGGGCCCGTAAGCGGTTGTTTCCCTCCTTGTCGAGATTTGACTTTGGAGAGTGAGACTCGTGAATAGTATGCAAGAGATCTTTTTGGATCGACTTGCAGGGTCCCATTGTTTAGGAAGCAAGTTTTTCAGTCCCTGCTGCCTGAGGCTTCATCTTGCAAGTTGAGACGAATCGGGAATTTTCCCGCGGAGACACTGGTTTCTCTGCGAGCCTGGTTTCTCTGCGAGCCGACGCGAATCAGGAGGCTCTCGTCAAGGAGTGTTTGTATCCGTGAGTCGAGGAATTTGCTAGGGATTATTTGTTTCCCCAGCGCCAAGGATTATTTGTTTCCTTGGGGTTTGAAATGAGTCGAGAATTTCCTACGGAGGCACTGGTTGCTCTGCGAGTCGACGCGAATCAGGAGGCTCTCGTCAAGGAGTGTTTGTATCCGTGAGTCGAGGAATTTGCTAAGGATTATTTGTTTCCCTAGCGCCAAGGATTATTTGTTTCCTTGGGGTTTGAAACGAGTCGAGAATTTCCCACGGAGGCATTGGTTGCTCTGCTAGTCGACGCGAATCAGGAGGCTCTCGTCAAGGAGTGTTTGTATCCGTGAGTCGAGGAATTTGCTAAGGATTATTTGTTTCCCTAGCGCCAAGGATTATTTGTTTCCTTGGGGTTTGAAATGAGTCGAGAATTTCCCACGGAGGCACTGGTTGCTCTACGAGCCGACGCGAATCAGGAGGCTCTCGTCAAGGAGTGTTTGTATCCGTGAGTCGAGGAATTTGCTAAGGATTATTTGTTTCCCTAGCGCCAAGGATTATTTGTTTCCTTGGGGTTTGAAACGAGTCAAGAATTTCCCACGGAGGCACTGGTTGCTCTGCGAGTCGACGCGAATCAGGAGGCTCTCGTCAAGGAGTGTTTGTATCCGTGAGTCGAGGAATTTGCTAAGGATTATTTGTTTCCCTAGCGCCAAGGATTATTTGTTTCCTTGGGGTTTGAAACGAGTCGAGAATTTCCCACGGAGGCACTGGTTGCTCTGCGAGTCAACGTGAATCAGGAGGCTCTCGTCAAGGAGTGTTTGTATCCGTGAGTCGAGGAATTTGCTAAGGATTATTTGTTTCCCTAGCGCCAAGGATTTTTTGTTTCCTTAGGGTTTGAAACGAGTCGAGAATTTCCCACGGAGGCACTGGTTGCTCTGCGAGTCGACGCGAATCAGGAGGCTCTCGTCAAGGAGTGTTTGTATTCTTGAGTCGAGGAATTTGCTAAGGATTATTTGTTTCCCTAGCGCCAAGGATTATTTGTTTCCTTAGGGTTTGAAACGAGTCGAGAATTTCCCACGGAGGCACTGGTTGCTCTGCGAGTCGACGCGAATCAGGAGGCTCTCGTCAAGGAGTGTTTGTATCCGTGAGTTGAGGAATTTGCTAAGGATTATTTGTTTCCCTAGCGCCAAGGATTATTTGTTTCTTTGGGGTTTGAAACGAGTCGAGAATGTCCCACGGAGGCACTGGTTGCTCTGCGAGTCGACGCGAATCAGGAGGTTCTCGTCAAGGAGTGTTTGTATCCGTGAGTCGAGGAATTTGCTAAGGATTATTTTTTTCCCTAGCGCCAAGGATTATTTGTTTCTTTGGGGTTTGAAACGAGTCGAGAATTTCCCACGGAGGCACTGGTTGCTCTGCGAGTCGACGCGAATCAGGAGGCTCTCGTCAAGGAGTGTTTGTATCCATGAGTTGAGGAATTTGCTGAAGACACTGGTTTCTTCGGAGTTGGACTGAACCGTCAAGATTTGGCTTCGTCTTCTGGCGGAACCTGTTGGGAAAGTATGGTTCCCTCTTTGTTTACGCCCTTAGATTGTATACAGGGATCGATGTGATCTTAACTGTAGGGCAAAAGTTTTATCATCATTTTTTTTGTTTCATCTCCGCGATGCTCTATCATTTCAGCTTTTATATCGCGAAGGTCGCGATTGCCCAATCATTTCAGCTATTTTTCGCGGTGCCCAATCATTTCGGCTATTTATTTTATTTTTACTCCCTGCTTTTTATTGCGAGTTGCCCAATCATTTCGGCTATTTTGCGTGCATACATTTTTACTTGCTGCTTTTTATTGCAAGTTGCCCTATCATTTCGGCTATTTCGTATGCATGTGCGGCCTATTGGCTTTTCGCCGTAAACCTGCAATTAGACGTCGATTTTGGCATCAGCACCGCTACAACTGGGATATTGCCATGAGCGAATCATCATTTGCCTCCGTCGGTGTCGAACAAAGGTGGCTTAGCGAACAGGGTTAAGGTCCCGCCGACTAAGGCTTTTGACTTCATGAGCCGTAAGGGTCCTACAAAGGTATTTCTTCCTACAAGTCGTGAGGATCTTGTAGGTGTATTTTCTCCTTAGGAATCGTGAGGATTCCTAAGTGTTCGTTTCCTCTGTAAGTCGTAAGGATCCTACAGGAGGGTTTTCTCCTCATAAATCGAGAAGATTTACTAGGGTTGTTCACCATGCGAACATATCCCCAGTCACGGATGGGACTTGGTCAGGGAAATGTTTATTCGCGCCCGTGGATACTATACAAGGGCCAGTATTGATCCACTTGTAGGGCAATATCGGAAGTTGTGGGGGTTGCTTAAGCACAGGTTTAGGTCTCTGTAACTTAAGACTTTCAACTCTTATTGTAAGTGTATATGCCCTAGAGGCCATTACTGTATCATACTAGTATGTATATTACTTGATGGAAGCTTGGGATATTCACAGTTGTACAGACAATCTTGCTCGATATAGTAGTATGCTACTTGGTTTGTCTCTGCTTTAATGTGTACATGTGTGTTTTTTTATTATATCACCTATACGCATTAGTAGAGCCCTTAGGATCTTTGCTTGATTACCGGCGTTGTGATGTCGATCACACTCGTAGAGGCTGGGTAATCCACAAGCACATCTTATACATGTCCCTCGTCGTGGGATTATCGAGACAGGGCATCGATACTCCGGAGTAGACTAGCGTATGCGCTTCTCATCCCAGCACGGGAGACGGTCTGTCCCACAGCCGTCAGTACTTCGTACTTGAGATAGTATGCAGGTGCTCGTTAGGTTACGAGTACACTGGATAGGACTCGTCGGGAACTGATGGTTAGTATTATACCTATCGTCAGTTATCAGTTCCCAGATGACATGAGTATAGCTTAGTCCGCTGACTTGACACTGTCACTTCGTCTCGAGTGTGTTCCCACTGTTCTTTGATTACTACCCTACCACGGCCCTACTGAGTCGTGCAAACAGGTAGTAGTTGGGTGCAGTCCCGAAGCACTTGGAGGCAGTGACGGTTAGACAGGATTCGTCTCTCCCGGTATTGGGGGTTGACATCGCGCTGTGTCTAGGAGAGCCATTACACGAGTAGTCCCTGACCAGGGCAAGCGAGATATACTGGTAGGTTTCCAGTGTTATCTCAGGGTGTTCTGGGCTTCATTCCGACACGACTTGTACCGCTATTAGGGGACTGACGTTTACCGCCCCCTAGGCCCGCCATGCTATGTATCAGACGAACAGACCGGACTGTACGGAGATTGTCACATACAGGCTCAGTAGGAGTTCGGATGGGTTTACCTCATCGGCCTTCTTATCGACATCTACCTGGGGACCGTTACGTACAGCTAGTGCCGCTTGCGGTCTGTGGTTAAACCCACTGCCAGCGTAGTGTCGAGTCTTTAGTGTCCCACACAGAGAGTTTCTCTGCACTGAGCGAAACGTATAGAGGCCGTATGGTTTTACGGCAGGGCTACGATCACTTACGTACACTTGTGTGCGTATGCTGTTCGGACAGGCAATACTAGTGGGCTTTGGTTTAAGCCAGATCCTAGTATTGCACAGATGGATTTGTTTTGTCTTCTGTGCATCCGCATTCTACGGAAAGCGGATGCGGGTGTGTATGCACAGTTTTGAGGAGAGATGAAGGAGGAGGTGCCCCATTAGGGTTTTGGCAGTTGGTTCGGCCAAAACCGTAATGTGGCACACTCATTAGGGTTTTGACAATTCGTTTGGTCAAAACCGTTAAGAGCCGGAGACATTGTTTACTGATCCTTTTAGTGATAGATTAGTGATGGCTAATTGCATTGACCATTTGACCACTTAGATCTCTCTTGACTTTGTTGACCCGTTGACCGTGTTGACCATTGACCTTCAAGAGAGATCCACACTCTTCTTTCATTTTCTTTTTATTTCTTGTGTTATGATAATGGTCAATTCAATGTGCCATCAACTTTTATCATGATAGGATTAGTAATGATGATTTAGGGTATTATTGCAACCATGGTTCATTTCATTTGGCTTAATCTTTTCATTATTCCTCTCTCATTCTCTCTCTTGAAGTGAGAAGAAAAAGAAAAGCTCCATTGTTGCTAAGTTTCTCCTTCTTCTTCCTCCTCTTGATCTCATCTTTTGATCTCATGTGTTGAGAGAAAAAGATCCCACAAAGACAAACACATCCATACATCTCCTCTACACAACCTAGGGCTTCTAGACTAGCAATCTCTTTGCCCTAGTTACCTCGGCTCGAGGTGGAGCTCGGTGTACATCTCTCGGATGGATCGTCTTCGACTCAAGAAGGCCGCGGAGGTGACCAAAGTCCGGATCAACCCTCGGAGCAAGCAAAGAGAAGAACAACAAGAAGAGAAGGAGTTCAAGTTAAGGTATAACCCCTAACCGAGTAGATAAATCTCTAGTTAAGATGCTAGTGTGTTGTTTAGCAAAGATCCGGCTTTTACGGTCCATGTTACCAAGTCTAGAAATTTTTTTGTTTTACCATTTCCGCAACCCTGAAAGTACCGGGAGAGGTAACGTGGACCCAACGGTGGTATCAGAGCTTAACTAAACACACCCCAGCATATTAGCAAAGTATCTAGAATTTCGACCGGACGAAAAACCGCAAAACACCCCGGAATTTCAAGTTTCTGCCGATTTTTAGAACTGTTCTAAAATTAATAAATCATACATTAAAAATCGGCTCAGGCTTTTTATAGAATACTGAAGAAAAATGATCACCCAACTCGGTTAAAGCGCCGCGGTTCCGTGGCATAAGCTTGCTTATGCCGCGGAACCGCGGCCGAATTAACTCGGTTGGGGATCCTGTTTGCTGCAGTGTTCTTATATGGGTATTTTGGGATTTTTGAAATATGATTTTTCTGCCCAGATTTTCCAGAAAGCAAAATTTGTTTTTGGGGCTTAAAAATCCGTATTTTTTGGTCGATGTTCTGTAGACTTTGGCTAATGGTTATATCTGTAATGTTATATGTGTATAGAACGTCTGCTAATTGCTATACGTCGATTAGTAGGGGTTATACATATCTGTGATCTGTAATGATTGATGGTTTGTGCATATGAACTCGTTGGATTGTCGCGGATGAATAGCCGGGGTGGATATGAGATGAGAGTTTCTTTTTCTTTCATTCATGTAGTAAATTTGTAAATTGATGTAATATTATTTGTATGGACGCATAACCGGGTCGGGGTTGTAGCCGTCATTGTATAATTCTTTTTACTATTTTTGCTCCTAGGATAGACCCATGGAGGGGGTGCACAAACTACCGGGTATCTCGAAGTGCCAAGTGGCCTACTCACGGTGTTGAGGGAGGTTGCTTCGCTTCGGGTACTTGGCGGGTAGTTTGCCGCACCCGTAGGGGTCTTGGGTGGGGTTTTGGCTATTCATCGCGACCGTGTAATCCGCTTTTCGTTGCAGGCTCGAACGAATCGCGGGTTCCTAGTATATCCAAAGTGTTCATCTGTGATCTGGATTGGCTATCATTGCTATATATCTATATATAATAACTATTTCCGCGTTGCTTATGTTTTTCAGCCGCGCTAGCCCAGCCCCTGCTCTGTCGTTAGTTAAGTAACCTAACGGGTGATGACGGGTCCCCGTGGCGAATGCGAATGGTATAAGCGTACGTCATATTTTGGTTGTTTTCTGTAATGGTAGGATTTAAATGATGGGACGCATTAAAAGAACTAATGCAAGAAAAGAAACCTAAAAGACGTTGTTGGAACAATTTTTTCAAAAAGCTGTTATTGCAAGGACGTTCAATTTTGTTTTGCATCGAGGTATTCGGTTATGAATGCTCAGCACCTCAGTCGATGAGGTAAGGGCCGAGATCCCTTCATCGGGAGTGACCCCTTGGACAAAAGTTTGCGTCAGTGTAATAACTTTACTATAGTCGATTAATTCTTGCTTTGCATCGAGGTATTCAGTTTGGAATATCCTGCACCTCATTCGACGAGGAAAGAGCCGAGATCCCTTCACAGGGAGTGACTTCTTTAGCAAAAGTTTTTCGCCACTATATTTTCAAAAAGGCAATCACGTTCCTTCAACGATATCAAGTTCATTACGCTAACGGGTTTTTCGTCAAAAACCCAGCCATAGCCCTCCGTCGTTTCGGATTAATATTATTTAGTATTCGTGCTGCGTTTGTTGACCTAGTCAAGGCGTAGTGAACGGTAGCTAAATAATATTTTTCTGTGGATTGCAAATGTGATTGGTTAGGACAGTCGTGCGGCCTTGTTGACCTAGTCAAGGGCACGTATGGGTGGGTCTAATGCAATCAGGATAATGATGGGTAGAACTTGACTAACAGTTTGTGGCTTGTTGTCCTAGTCAAGGTTATAAACCGTTAGGGGCAAAAACCACATCGGGAGTTTCAAAAGTACTGAAACTTGCTAGTGTTGCATACCATTTGGAGTGATGATTCTGGTAGGATTCCTTCAGTTTTGTCACGCGATGATATTTGGATCCCGATCCTATTGTGAGTATATGCTACTCCTCGGGAACTTTCTCGCTTAACGATCAATGCTATAAACCAAATAGGTGTCTAGAAAGGTGTTAGCGGGGCTACGCCCACAGGGAAAAGATGTTACTTAATTAAGGAACTTCGTGAAAGCGTTGGAAAACCTCCCTCGAAGTACCGACACTGGCCTGGCTGAACGGTTAAGCAAGTATTGTACGGTGAGATTGATCCCGACTAATTCTTCCTTTATGGTTTGAGGAGGGATTCGAGAGACAGTGGGAGCCATCCTGTTTAGATAAATAAAAAACCAATCTAAACTTGCAAGAGCGCACGCTAAGTGTTTCTTTTCTCTCTCTCCAGGTAGCAACCATTTCATGCCCTAATCAAGATAATAAAATGCATCGCTTGACCGATCCGAATTCTTATTCGGGGCTGGGGGACGTTGGTTCGGCTCTAACTTGTGACAACAGTCATAAGTATGAGCAAGGAAAAGGGGATTGTATGGATTCCCAGGATACCCAGTTGAAGAAGAAGCATGGTTTTGCATCTACTTCAGGTGTTCTTGTAATTGAGAACTGTTTTACGGTCAGCCCTACCTCCTGGGTACTTGATACCGGATCAGGATCTCATATCTGTAATTTATTGCAGGGACTGAGAAAAAGTAGGAAAGTTGCACCGGGTGATATGTCACTCAGAGTAGCGAACGAAGCACAAGTTAATGCGGCAGCCGTCGGTGAATATCACCTAGTATTGCTAAATGGCAAGACTATGATTTTGAACGATTGCTACTATGTACCTTCCATGGTTTGCAACATCATATCAGTTTCTTTACTCGATAAAGATGGATATAACTTTGTTCTTGATAGAAATATCATGAACATTTACCTTCATAAGGTACTGGTTGCAGAAGGTACACTGTGTAATGGTATCTACGTTCTAAATCAGAATACAGTTCTCAATGTGCAAAACACACGCAAGAGGAAGAATTCAGATACGAATGAATCCTACTTGTGGCATTGTAGACTTGGTCATATCGGAGAGAAAAGACTGAGTAAGTTGCATAAAGATGGACTCTTGGATGCGTTTGAGTTTTCATCTTATGAAACTTGTCAGTCTTGTCTCAAAGGGAAGATGAATAAATCTCCGTTCACCGGACATGGAGAAAGAGCAACAGAGCTCTTAGGACTCGTGCATAGTGATGTATGTGGTCCGATGTCTATACATGCAAGGGGTGGGTTCTCGTACTTCATCACATTCACTGACGATCTCTCTAGGTTCGGATATGTGTATCTGATGAAACACAAATCTGAAGCTTTTGAGAAATTCAAGGAATTCAGAAACGAAGTAGAGAACCAAACTGGCAAAAGTATCAAGATCTTCCGGTCTGATAGAGGAGGGGAGTACTTAAGCACGGAATTCCTAGATTACTTAAAAGAGAATGGTATTCTCTCTCAGCTTACTCCTCCTTATACACCACAGCACAACCGTGTATCAGAGAGGAGGAATCGTACCCTTCTGGATATGGTTCGCTCCATGATGAGTAATGCCGAGTTGCCTCTTTCATTTTGGGGACATGCGCTATTGACAGCAGCATATCTATTGAATGATGCTACATCTAAATCAGTGCCTAAGACTCCATTCGAGATATAGAATGGAAAAATGCCATATCTTAAAAGATTTAAGATATGGGGTTGTCCGGCTTATGTTAAAACGCATAAACCGGATAAACTAGAGGCACGGTCAGTTTTATGTAAGTTTGTGGAATATCCAAAGAATGGTTATGGATATCTATTCTACCACACCGAGGAACAGAAGGTGTTTGTTGCTCAGCATGCCGTTTTCTTAGAAACGGAGTTTCTTGCAAAAGAAATTGGTGGGAGCACGGTAGAATTGGAAGAAATTCAGCGACCACAAACTGAAACTGAAAATTTGACAGAACCTCAGGATTCAATAACCCCAGACGAACCTCAGCCACTCTGCAGATCTGGTAGGATTTCTCGTCCGCCTGAGAGATATTACGGTTTTCTCATAGACGGGGATCGAGAGGATTGCATCTTGGAAGAAGATGACCCTACCAGTTTCAGGCAGGCCATTATCAGTAGGGACTCTGATAAGTGGCAGGAAGCAATGCAATCCGAAATGGAGTCCATGTACACCAATAAAGTGTGGACCTTGGATATTGCTCCACCTGGGGTAAAACCCGTTGGATGCAAATGGATCTACAAAAGGAAACTTGGTGTAGATGGACAGGTGGAAACCTATAAGGCTGACTCGTTGCAAAAGGTTTTCGTCAAAGACCTGGTTTGGACTATGAAGAAACTTTTTCTCCGGTGGCTATGCTCAAATCCATTTGGATCCTACTTGCCATTGCTGCCTTCCATGACTATGAAATCTGGCAGATGGATGTTAAAACGGCTTTCCTAAACGGTTGTTTGGAAGAGTGCGTTTACATGGATCAGCCAGAAGGTTTCGTAGACAGTGGGAGCAGCGGGAAGGTGTGCAAGTTGCTTAAATCCATTTATGGATTAAAGCAGGCATCGCGGAGCTGGAACATCTGTTTTGATGAGGCAATCAAGGAATTTGATTTCATCAAGAATGAAGATGAACCTTGTGTCTATAAGAAGATTGTAGGACGAACTGTCGTATTCCTAGTCTTGTACGTGGACGACATTCTTTTGATAGGAAATGACATTCCTATGCTACAATCGGTCAAGCTATTTTTGTCACAACGGTTCTCCATGAAGGACCTGGGTGATGCCTCGTACATTCTGGGGATCAAGATCTATAGAGATAGATCCAAGAGACTACTGGGACTTTTGCAGTCCAGGTACATAGAGACCGTACTAAAGAGATTTAGTATGGAGGATTCCAAGCGCGGTAACGTACCCGCATTGCACGGAATTACCCTCTCCAAGAAGATGTCTCCTAAGACTGACGATGAGAGGGTTCGCATGAGCACTATACCCTACGCTTCGGCGGTAGGATCTATAATGTATGCGATGCTATGTACAAGACTAGATGTAGCTTACGCGCTGAGCGCGGTAAGCCGGTATCAGTCAGACCCAGGTGAGGACCACCGGACAGCAGTGAAGAACATTCTCAAGTACTTGAGAAGGACTAAGGAGATGTTCCTGGTTTACGGTAATGGAGACCTCAGGGTCGAGTCCTTTACCGATTCAAGCTTTCAGAGTGACAAAGATGACAGCAAGTCTGTCTCGGGTTTTGTGTTTACCCTCAACGGAGGGGCGGTATGTTGGAGGAGTTCCAAACAGGATACCATCCCAGACTCGACGATGGAGGCTGAATACATTGCTGCAAGCGATGCCGCAAAAGAGGCAGTCTGGATGAAGAAGTTCATTAGTGAACTTCAGGTGGTTCCGTCCATTGTTGACCCAATACCTTTGTATTGCGATAACAATGGGGCTATAGCTTTAGCGAAGGAACCAAGATCCCATCAGAAATCCAGGCACATCTTAAGGCGGTATCACCTGATCAGGGAGATCATTGATCGCCAGGAGATCGAGGTGCGGAGAGTGGACACAAAGGACAACACAGCGGACCCATTCACGAAGGCCTTACCCCAGACTCAGTTCGAGCGGCTGATCGAGATGATAGGTCTTCGATATGCCAGTACATGGCCTTAGTGCAAGTGGGAGATTGTTAGTGTATATGCCCTAGAGGCCATTACTGTATTATACTAGTATGTATATTACTTGATGGAAGCTTAGGATATTCACAGTTGTACAGACAATCTTGCTCGATATAGTAGTATGCTACTTGGTTTGTCTCTGCTTTAATGTGTACATGTGTGTTTCTTTATTATATCACCTATACGCATTAGTAGAGCCCTTAGGATCTTTGCTTGATTACCGGCGTTGTGATGTCGATCACACTCGTAGGGGCTGGGTAATCCACAAGCACATCCTTATACATGTCCCTAGTCTTGGGATTATCGAGACAGGGCATCGATACTCTAGAGTAGACTAGCGTATGCGCTTCTCATCCCAGCACGGGAGACGGTCTGTCCCACAGCCGTCAGTACGTCGTACTTGAGATAGCATGCGGGTGCTCGTTAGGTTACGAGTACACTGGACAGGACTCGTCGAGAACTGATGGTTGGTATTATACCTATCGTCAGTTATCAGTTCCCAGGTGACATGAGTACAGCTTACTCCGCTGACTTGACACTGTCACTTTGCCTCGAGTGTGTTCCCACTGTTCTTTGATTACTACCCTGCCATGGCCCTACTGAATCGTGCAAACAGGTAGTAGTTGGGTGCAGTCCCGAAGCACTTGGAGACAGTGACGGTTAGACAGGATTCGTCTCTCCCGATATTGGGGGTTGATATCGCGTTGTGTCTAGGAGAGCCATTACACGAGTAGTCCCTGGCCAGGGCAAGCGAGATATACTGGTAGGTTTCCAGTGATATCTCAGGGTGTTCTGGGATTCACTCCGACATGACTTGTACCGCTATTAGGGGACTGACGTTTACCGCCCCCTAGGCCCGCCATGCGATGTATCAGACGAATAGACCGGACTGTACGGAGATTGTCACATACAGGCTCAGTAGAAGTTCAGATGGGTTTACCTCATCGGCCTTCTTATCGACATCTACCTGGGGACCGTTACGTACAGCTAGTACCGCTTGCGGTCTGTGGTTAAACCCACTGCCAGCGTAGTGTCGAGTCTTTAGAGTCCCACACAGAGAGTTTCCCTGCACTGAGCGAAACGTGTAGAGGCCGTATGGTTTTACGGCAGGGCTACGATCACTTACGTACACTTGTGTGCGTATGCTGTTCGGGCAGGCAATACTAGTGGGCTTTGGTTTAAGCCAGATCCTAGTATTGCACAGATGGATTTGTTTTGTCTTCTGTGCATCCACATTCTACGGAAAGCGGATGCGGGTGTGTATGCACAGTTTTGAGGAGAGATGAAGGAGGAGGTGCCCCATTAGGGTTTTGGCAGTTGGTTCGGCCAAATCCGTAATGTGGCACACTCATTAGGGTTTTGACAATTCGTTTGGCCAAAATCGTTATGAGCCGGAGACATTGTTTACTGATCCTTTTAGTGATAGATTAGTGATGGCTAATTGCATTGACCATTTGACCACTTAGATCTCTCTTGACTTTGTTGACCCGTTGACCGTGTTGACCATTGACCTTCAAGAGAGATCCACACTCTTCTTTCATTTTCTTTTTATTTCTTGTGTTATGATAATGGTCAATTCAATGTGCCATCAACTTTTATCATGATAGGATTAGTAATGATGATTTGGGGTATTATTGCAACCATGGTTCATTTCATTTGGCTTAATCTTTTCATTATTCCTCTCTCATTCTCTCTCTTGAAGTAAGAAGAAAAAGAAAAGCTCCATGGTTGCTAAGTTTCTCCTTCTTCTTCTTCCTCTTGATCTCATCTTTTGATCTCATGTGTTGAGAGAAAAAGATCCCACAAAGACAAACACATACATACATCTCCTCTACACAACCTAGGGCTTCTAGAATAACAATCTCTTTGCCCTAGTTATCTCGGCTCGAGGTGGAGCTCGGTGTACATCTCTCGGGTGGATCGTCTTCGACTCAAGGAGGCCGCGGAGGTGACCAAAGTCCGGATCAACCCTCGGAGCAAGCAAAGAGAAGAACAATAAGAAGAGAAGGAGTTCAAGTTAAGGTATAACCCCTAACCGAGTAGATAAATCTCTAGTTAGGATGCTGGTGTGTTGTTTAGCAAAGATCCGGCTTTTACGGTCCATATTACCAAGTCTAGAAAATTTTTTGTTTTACCGTTTCCGCAACCCCGAAAGTACCGGGAGAGGTAACGTGGACCCAACACTTATGAGCCGTGAGGGTCCCATAAGAGAGTTCTCCCTACGAGTCGTGAGGATCTCGCAAGTGTATTTTCTCCTTAGGAATCGTGGGGATCCCTAAGTGTGTTGCTCCCTTGTGAGTCGTAAGGATCTCACGCGGGTGGTTTCTTCTTACAAGGTCGAGAGGACCCTATAAGTGTTCTTTAACGAGGTTGCGCCTTTTCAGGTTTTCACAAACACTCGCCGGTAGCCCTGCTGTTTTTACTCACGGAGCCCTTTCGGGTTTTCATCCGTGCCCATTTTTGCTTATGGACGTATCGCTTTTTTTTATTCTTTTTATTTTTATATATTTTTTACGAGGTCGCACCCTTTCGGGTTTTCACGAACACTCGTCGGTAGCCCTGCTGTTTTTGCTCACGGAGCCCTTTCGGGTTTTCATCCGTGCCCTTCTTGCTTATGGACACACCTTTTTTTTTAATTTTTTTTATTTATCTCGTCAGCCTAAGGATGCTGCGGTAGTAGTTTTAAGGACATTTCGGTCCGTCGTTAGTTTAAGGACGTTTCGGTCCGTCGTTAGTTTAAGGTCGTTTCGGTCCGTCATTGAGAAGGCCGGCTACTACTTATAGAGCTTGAGCTTAGGAAGATAGCAAGCGGACATAGTCGTCGTCATCTATCATTGCCTAGGCTGTGGCTCATTAAGCGTAGTATTTCTTTAGGAAGCGGTCGTTTATCGGCCTGAAAGGCCTTTCACCGTGTATATCTATGAGTAGATAAGCTCCACCCTGATAGACCTTGTCTATGATGTACGGGCCTTCGTAGTTCGGCTCGAATTTTCCTCGCTTGGCGCGATTAAGGATCATAGGCCTTTTGACCACTAACACGAGTTCGCCTTGGTGGAATGTCCTTGGCCTGGTCGATCTTTCATACGAGCGCGTCATCTTTGCTTTATAAACTTCCAGATTTTGTTGCGCTATGAGCCGGGTTTCATCGAGGGCATCAAGCTCCTCAAGCCGAAGGCGAGCATTTTCTTCGTCTGTCAACTCATGGTGGACTGTCACTCGTAGAGAAGGTAGCTCTATCTCGAGGGGGAGTACTGCTTCCGTACCGAATACCAATGCGTATGGCGTCGTGTTCGTGGCCGTCTTGAACGTAGTTCGATATGCCCAAAGAGCCTCTTACAGTCTCTCGTGCCAGTCCTTCTTATTTCGGGACACCGTCTTTTTAATGATCTTTGTCAAGGTCTTATTGAAGGCCTCGGCCAGACCGTTAGCTCATGGATTATAAACTGAGGAGTATCTCCAGTCTATATTATGCTGTTGCGTGAAACGGCTAATCTTATGGCTTCTGTAGGCTGGCCCGTTATCGGAGATAATCCGCCGTGGAGTTCCAAACCGATAAATGATGTGCGTTTTGAAAAAGTGGAGGATATTCTCCGTCTTCACTTCCCTCAACGGTACTTCTTCCGCCCATTTGGAGAAGTAATCAGTCGTTGCCAGGATGAAACAATGTCTTCTAGACGATGCCGGTTCGATGGGACCGACTATGTCAGTTCCCCACATCTCGAACGGCCAGCTGGCCACCGTTGGATGTAGTGGATTCGGATGCTGGTGGATGAAGTCCCCATAAATTTGGCATGAGTGGCATTGCTTCGCATGTTCGAGGCAGTCCTGGATCATCGTGGGCCAATAGTAGCCCATCTGTTTGATCTTCAACTTCATCTTTGGGCCCGCTTGGTGAGAACCGCAGAGTCCGTCGTGAACTTCCTGGACGACTCTTTTCGCTTCGTCAGGTCCTAAGCATCTCAACCACAGAGAATCAAACGACCTCTTGTACAGAGTATCATTGACGAAGGCGAAAGACAGAGCTCGTTTCATGAGCTGATGTCTTGTGGACGCTTCTTCAGGCAATCGGTGGGACTTAAAGTAGTCTACGAAGACTTCCCTCCAATCCTCAGCCTTTTCCCGGTCTTTTATTTGCAGAGCCATTTGCTCAGTCGCTCTCTTTTCTTCGGATGATTCCGGAGGTATTTCCGCTGGGGCAAGCACCCGACGGCTTTGTACCACGATTCTTATATCATCGAGGTTCTCATCAGCCAGTTCTTTAGCGAGCTTGGCCAATGCGTCCGCTTTGCTGTTTTCTGCGCACGGTATGTTTCCCAAAGTGTAGGAAGGGATTTGGGTCAACAGTTGCTGCACCTTTTCGCCGTACTTCACCAACTCCGGTTTGTACGTTTGGTAGTCGCCATTTACTTGACTGATGACCAGCTGAGAGTCTCCATATATAAGGAGGTCTTCAATTCCCATGTCGATAGCGATCTTGAGGCCTGCTATCAAAGCTTCGTATTCGGCTTCATTATTCGTCCTCGGCTCTGTTAAGGAGATGGCGAAGCGCATAATCCCTCCTTGTGGAGTTACGAAGATGAGGCCTACTCCCAATTTGATTATAGGGGTACTTTGTTTGCGCTTTTTCATGGAAGATGCTCCGTCAAAATAAAGCTCCCATCGGGTGTCGTTCCTATCGATAGCGTCAAATGCATGTTCGTCTGGAAGATCGCAATTTAAAGGAGAATCGGCGGATATCGGGTGCTCAGCGAGGAAGTCGGCGATGGCCTGGCCTTTCACTGCCTTGAGAGGTTGATATGTTATCGAGAACTCCATCAAGAGCAGGGCCCATTTAGCGAGTCGTCCCGTCAACATGGCCTTCGACATCAAGTATTTAAGGGGGTCCACCTTTGAAATGAGACGGACCTCATGTGCCAATGCATAGTGCCTGAGCTTTGTTATCGCGAAGATCAATGCCAGGCAGTGTTTTTCAATGGGAGAGTAGTTGCTTTCTGCCCCCAGAAGAACTCGACTCAAGTAATAGAGAGCTCTTTCTTTTCCTTGGTCATTCTCTTGTGCCCATAATGCGCCTAAGGAACCTTCGAGGGCGGTTGTATAAAGAATGAGGGGTTTTCCCTTGACCGGAGCAGCCAACACCGGCGGGTTCTGCAGGTATTGCTTGATCTCGTCTAGTGCGCTTTGGCATTTTTGGTCCCAGACGAACGTGGTTCCCTTCTTCATCAGGTGGCTGTAAGGACGGCACTTTCCTGAAAGGTTGGCTATAAATCGCCGTATATACGCGAGCTTCCCTTGGAGAGACCGCAGCTATTTGAGAGTCCTTGGCGGAGGCATTTCCATGATTGCCTTGAGCTTGGACGGATCTATTTCGATACCCCGGTGTCGGACGATGAATCCCAGGAATTTTCCTGAGGAAACTCCGAATGCACCTTTGAGAGGGTTCATCTTCAAGTTGTATTACCGAAGGTGTTGAAATACAGTTTTTAGGTGCTCGAGATGTTCCTCGTATGATTTGCTTTTAACTACGAGATCGTCGATGTAACATTCGACGATTTCATGTATGAGGTCATCGAAGATCTTTGTCATGGCCCTCTGATAGGTAGCACCGGCGTTCTTTAGACCGAAGGGCATCACCTTGTAGCAGAATATACCCAAAGGAGTCCGGAAGGCGGTGTGCTTCTGGTCTTCGGGATGCATCTTTATCTGATTATACCCTGATGAACCATCCATGAAGGAGAAAATCTCGTGAGTAGATGTATTGTCTATCATCAGTTCGGTGACTGGCACTGGGAAATCGTCTTTCGGGCAGGCTTTATTGAGATCCCGGAAGTCCACGCATATGCGCACTGTCCCATTTTTCTTCATCACCGGGACAATGTTGGCGATCCATTCGGGGTATTGAACTTCCTGAATAAAGCCAGAGTCGATCAGCTTCTTGACCTCGGCATTGATGCTCATCTCAAGCTCGAGCCCCATTCTCCTCGGCGCCTGTTTGACTGGCTTGATGTCCGGGGATATCGCCAATCTGTGTACAGCAATTTCTGGATCTAGTCCCGGCATTTCGGAATAGTTCCACGCGAAGCAATCTCTATGCTGTAGAAGCACTTCTTTTAACGCAGCCATCCTTTCTTCAGATAGCAGCTCGCTGATGAATGTCGGTCGCGGATCGTCTGCCGATCCCAACTCAAACTTCTTGAGGTTATCTGCAGTAGTATGTATGCCATCTTCCAGTTCTTTCGGAGCCGGTGGAAATTCTGAGATTACCTCATTGTCATTGTTTTCGAAGCACTAAGGGAGCTCATCTATGTCCTCGGGCTCTTCTTTTAATATTGTAATCATGTGACAGGTGCGAATTCGCTTCCAATTCCAATGTGGAACCGGTTCTTCTTTCGTGGCCTTGGGTTCATGCTTTTGTGGCGGCGCTACCTTCCAGCTGTCAGACAGAGTGAATTTGCCAAGCTGATACTGATCTTCAACCCAATTATTGAAAGTGAAGCAATCTTCAAGAGGATGCCCTATTACTTGATGGTAAGAGCAATAGTTCTTGTGTGAGACTTTACCAGCTTGTTCGGGGTGTTTAGACTCCGGCAGTGTAAGCATTTGATGTTTTAGAGCAAGATCAAGTATCCTCTTCGTCTTATCCCGAGGAAAAGAGTATGCTCAACCCATTTTTTTCACGAGGGATAGATCAATAACGCTCGACTCCCGCTCGCGTGGCTTCTTAGCCCCGCTTTGTTGCTGTTGAGCGCCTTTTTAGCCTTTCGACTTGTTTCTGCTTCTGCGTCGAGCCTTCTTCATAACAGGTTGACACGGAGTGATACTTTCATTTTTGACGGCCTGTTGAAGGAGGCGTTGCGTTCTGGCTCTTACGTAGATGGCCATTTTGCGATTGTGATCATCTCGGACCTTCTGACCAGCTTCCCTTATAAGCCTGTCCATTTGTTCTTCAAACGACGGACTGGGCACTTTTGCATCAGGAACTTTTACTGGTTCAGGATTAATGTCCTCCCGTTGTGCATCTGCTTCTTCATTGAAGTCGTGCATGACGTAACAGTCGCGGATCAGTTCTCGTTTCTTGGGGCGAATGTATCCAAGCCCGATCGTTTCCATCCTCCTATTAGGCATCTTGCGTTGAGTCCTAGAAACGTTCCAGACCCTGTCATAGAATTTGTTCTTTCTAACGGTCTGTTTGAAGGGTATCCCTTGGCGCTTCAACAGCTTCTTCAAGCCTTCTGTATAATATCTGGGTAGACGGATGGGTTGAAGTCCGTCCGGCGTAGGATCTGCCCCGTGCCAGATTTCTTTCTCCACTTTGTTTTCTTGCCTTCTCGTCTTCTCGCCTGGGAGGGATATAGAACGTTTGCAGCTCTTCTACATTGTAAATATCGAGTGCATCCAGTTCTTTATGGTGTTTAAGCGGTACCATAGAGACTTGTAGACTTTGCTCTCCGTCAGTGGAAGCCCGTATTGAAGGTCGGGCAGAGAATACAGCATGGACGTCATCCTCCGAATCACTACCAAAAATCAACGCAGGAGCGGATGGTCCCGGCTTGGTGTATTGGGGAGGACCCGAATAAACTATCTCCTCTTCCTCCTCGGTATCACTGCCGAAGATAGGGATGGTAGCGTTAGTTTTATTCTTCGGCTTGCGACACCTTTCCGTGTCTTCAAAATCCGGCAAGAAGTATTTGGCATCTTCATATTTGCGAACTTCGTTCACAGAAAACGGATTCAATTCTCCCATCACGGTATACTCGAGACCATCCCTAAAATATTTCATACACTGATGCTGTGTAGAAAGGATGATGTTGTACTCGTGTAACCATGGTCGGCCGAACAGAGCGTTGTAGCATGTCTTGGCATCTATGACATGGAATTTAATGTCCGTGATGAGCAGTCCGAAGCGTAGCGTCAGTATCACAGATCCAAGAGTCTTTGATGATTGGGAGTCGAACCCGGAGATGATGATCTTGTCTCAAGTGAGGTGTTGAACGCTCATGCAAATTTCTTTTAAAACCCGCACATTGAGTAGGTTGACAGACGACCCGTCATCGATCAGGATTTTGCCTATCTTTATATCATGGCAGTATCCCGAGACATAGAGGGGGTGATTGTGTTCGCACGTCCCAAGGAGAAGGTCTTCATCGCCAAAAGTGACATCGGCCGTGTGCACTTCTTCCAGTTCATCCTTCATCTTTTCTTCGGCCAGGAAAGTCTGGAACTGCCCTGGGTCCTGTAGTGCCTTAATTAATGAATCTCTCGCCTCCTTTGATAACAAAAGGGCGTCAAGAATGCTGAGCTGTGAGGGTAGCTTCCTCAGATGCGCTAAGACGTTGTAATCCACCTTATTTCTTTTCGGAGGGTCCTTGGCGCTTAGCTCCTCCACAACTTGGTCATCTAAGACGATATCTTCAGGGACCTTCTCTTTTCCCTTATCTTTTTTATTTGAGGGTCCGAGATTCTTTTCGGGCAACGTGCGGTTACGTAGCCGGATATTTTCGCAGACCTTCGGCTTTTTTTCTTTTCCCGAAGTGGATTCTTTAAAGAGGGGGCCAAGCTCCAGCTCCTCATCAGAATCGCGCCCGAACGTGAGCACTTGTGATCTCCCGGTGTTGACCATACGACAATTGCCGGTGGTTCTGTTAAGCCTTTCGGTCGTATCGTTCCATTCTCGGCGAGTCTTGTGCTTTTCCCGCTTAAAATGCTGCCGGTGAGCAACATATCCTTGCCACCATTTATCGAAAGCTTTGCACTCTTCAGTGGGGTGCGAAATCTTCCGATGATACAAGCAATAGGAGGGGTGCATTTCCGCTTCACCAGTAATGCTTCCCTCAGAGGATGGTAGCTTCATACCCATTGACACGGCTTTAGCAAACCTTTTCCTCATCTTGAATTTGCTTTTGTCCGCAGTGGGTGTACTTCGCTCCAGCGGGAGTATCTCAATTCTTTCGTTAAGGCGCTGGTGTTTGGCCCTTTCGAATATAACCTCCTCATGCTCCCGATCAGCTTTGCTTTTTAAGAGAGCTTCATTGAGGAATGCATCGATTACTTCATCCGATGGCTCTAGAATTTTTGGTTCGGGATCTGCCCCCAGCGTTTCAGTACAAGAAGTTTACTCATCGTCTATGAATGAGTGGGAAATCACATGACAGCTCGCCACGCATTCCTCAGAATCATCAGATGAACTTTCTCCCTCATCTTCCTTTTGAAAGATGTGATTGAGGAATTCTTGGAATGTAATGGGAGTCCGTGCCTTCTGGTTGTATTCCTCCAGCGCGTCAATTTGTTTTTGCAAGTCCGTACGCTTTTCGCCAGGCTTCACGGGCTTCTTTGACTTCTTTTTCTTCTTCTTTGAAGATTTCGACGGCTGGTTATGAATGCTTGGGCCACCTCCATCAATCTTTTAAGTTGGACGAGGCTTCAACATCCCTTCAATGATCTGCGGCTCCAACGGGTTCTTCCACTTGATCGCTGGGCATATCTGAAGATCGTTTGGCATCCTCTTTGTCTTGGTTGATAATACAACTTCCCAAGGAGCTTCTTCAACGACGGAGCATGTTGCCCCCGGCGTATTCGTCCCCTTAGATGTGTGAGGCTGCGGGGGATTCACCTTCCATTTGTCAGACAATGCGAACTTGCCTTGTCGGTACTGGTTTTCAAGCCAATTTTTGAAAACGTAGCAATTTTCGATCGGATGGCCCAGTACTCGATGATAAGGACAGTAGTTGGGCTCGCTGACATCACTTGGTTGCAACGGACGTTTTGGATCCGGCAGATTTATGAGTCGGTTGCGCAATGCCAGCTCGAATAACCTTCTCGTCTTATCTCGGGGAAAGGAGTAAGAACGTCCTAGCCTCTCCTCAAAGGCCACGTATGGACGCGTATTATTTTGACGAACAACCGGCTTCGAGTCGCTCAGTTGTTGTTGAGCATTAGCGACAATGATCGCTTTTCCCTTCCCTTTGTCATTTCGGGAGTCCGGCTTTGGAAGAGGGGGTTTATGGCCCATCTGATCCATTTGCGCTAGCTTGTCAATCAAGGCCTGGAAGGTAGTCGGCTTGAAAAACATCATAAATTGCGAGATGGTTGCTTGCGGATCAAGGGTGCCCACAAACATACCCACCGCGGGAGCATCTTCAATGCGCTGCTCGCATTTTGACCATAAATTACGCCACCGTATAGCATATTGGACCCATGTCTCGCCTGGCTTTACCCAGGCGTTAATCAGTGCCGTCATCGGGGTACGTTCACTGGCGCTTGCAAAACGTTGAGTAAACAACAGCTCCATCTCCGCGAAGGTCTTGATCGAGTCGGTCGGGAGCTCAGAGTACCACTCAAACGCCGTATCTGATAAACTTCCAACAAACTGGCGAAGCAACTAAAAGGTTCCTAGGCACCCTAGTGGGTTCTCACAAGGCATCGAACATGCCAAATTAAAATTTTTAGTGCCGAGAAACCCTAGACTACGGATCTTTAACTAGATGTTTAGGCGAAAAAGAAAGCTAGTTAACTGTTAACTACTAGGATACGGATATACAACCTTTGTAGATCCGGATTTCCGCCTCCTTAGCTCCACGTCATCATGCCCTCGCTGTCCATCACGAACCCTAGACTCCATCATCGGCTTCATCGGAGAAACGTGCGGAATAGCTCGTCGGCTTCGTGTCAAAGACGATCTACGTCGAGGTTGGACAAACTCAAGCTCCGACTTCACAAACTTGTGAAACTTGTGAAGTAAACACCCAAAACAACTTGGCAAGAGGTAGAGGGTGAAGAAATAGGAGGTGGGTTCACTTTAGATTTGGATTTAACTCACTAAAGCTCAAGTTGCCATTGGAGTAGCAAGCTTGAAGAAGAAGAAGAAGATGAGCTCAAGAAAAGATTATGATAAGTGTTATGTTAAAAATAAATTTAAAAACAAATACTTATCATAACTTGAACTAGGGTTAAGTGTAGAGAATTAACCATGGTCACTAGGATGGGTTAGGGTTAAGCATGAAGATAAGGATGGTTGCTAAAGTCAAAGCTTCATGAAGCTTCAACAAATGACAAAGAAAGCCACCATTCTCATCTAATTCTTTTCCAAATAAATAAATAAATAATAAATAAATAAATGAAAATGCAAAACCCTAATTATCAATTAACCATGGATTAATTCTATAAACTTAACTAATGATCAAGTATCATCAAACATGATACAAAAAAGCGCACGAAAGTATATCACATATACAATGTGCAATCCAAGTGAGAAAAATCCGTTTAAAGTGAACCAATACTAGTTAATGCAAAGTAATATATCAAATATATAATTATACATTAAATCATTAAATCAACACTTGATTCAATGATCCGGTCATGTCGCACATAACCGACTAGTATTCAATGCATCGATTTATCGAATCAATGATTCGATAACTAGGTCATATCGAATATAACCATTCGAAACATATATCGCGAGAATGTAATGCGGTATCATATACACGCATTATTCTCGGTCCTGCACATATCTCATATGCGCTCCTATTTCGTTTCGCTTGAGCCAGGAAACCTCTGTGTAGGACTCTAAAGACCCGTCAATACGCCGGTAGCAGGTGATGATCATATCAAGCACCCACAAGCCGCAAGCGGTCTGCTAAACGTAACGGCCACCCGGGTATTGAGCGATCAGAAGATCGATGAGCTAGCCCGCTCACACTCCTGCGAATCCGACCAGTAACACTTACCATACAGTCAAGTCTCTTCGTCTGATACGTCGCATATCAAGTCTAGGGGTGGTATACGTCAGACCCCAATAACCCGATAAGTCGTGCCGATGTGAGGCTCGTAACGGGTCGAGAAACTACTGGTAACACTTACCAGCAAATCTCTGATCAGCCCTGGCCAGGGACTTCCCTGTTGCGGCCAATCGAGCACTGCGCAACATCAACTCCCAATACCGGGAGAGACGAAACCCCTCCTATCGCTCATTGCCTCCATGTGACTCGGGACTGTACCCAAAGACCACCGTTTTGCACGCCCTCATGGACGTGGTAAGGTGGAGATCAAAGCACAGTGGGAATCACACAAGACTCTATGACGATCTCGGGTCTACAGACTAACCTGTACAAGTGTCACCTGAGAACTGCCATCTGACGTGAGGTATAATACCATCTGGGAGTTCTCGGCGAGTCCGTCCAGTGTACCCAGTCTCCACTGAGCACCCGTATACCATCTCTGATGTCAAACACCAATGGATATGGGATCATCCATCGCCCATCACATGGGTCGAGAAGCGTATACGCTAGTCTACTCTGGTATAACGATGCCCCGTCTCGATACACCCACGACTAGGGACCTTGAAGGAGGTACTTATGGACTACCATGTCCCCACTAGTATGATCTGCATCATAGTCCAGGTAGTCAAGTACACATCCTAAGGGCTTTACCAACATGTAACTATAAGACAATATAAAGAGACTAGTGTACATGTTAAGATAAATAGCAACCAGATAGCATACTATCATGTCGAGCAAGAAAGTCATCTCTATATATGTCCAAGCATCCAATATAATATACATAATCTGTACAATACTGGCCTCTAGGGCATACATACAACTAACAATCTCCCACTTGCACTAGGGCCAGCTGCTGTAGTATCTCATACCGAGCATCCCGAAGAGTCTCTCAAACTGTATCTGGGGAATGGCCTTCGTGAGTGGATCCGCCGTGTTGTTCTTCGTGTCAACTCTCCTGACCTCGATCTCCCGGCGATCAACTATCTCCCGGATCAGGTGATACCGCCTCAGAATATGTCTGGACCGCTGATGGGACCTGGGTTCCTTGGCCAAAGCCACCGCTCCATTGTTATCGCAATACAAAGGTATTGGATGCTCAATGGATGGAACCACTCCAAGTTCAGTAATGAATTTCTTGATCCAGACAGCTTCTTTAGCAGCATCGTTGGCAGCGATGTATTCAGCCTCCATCGTCGAGTCTGCCACGGTTTCCTGCTTGGAACTCTTCCAGCTAACCGCCCCTCCGTAAAGGGTAAAGACAAAGCCCGACTGCGACTTAGAGTCGTCCTTATCACTCTGGAAGCTGGAATCGGTAAAGGACTCCACTTGGAGTTCTCCGTTACCATACACCAAGAACATATCTCTAGTCCTTCGCAAGTACTTGAGAATGCTCTTCACAGCTGTCCAGTGACTCTCTCCAGGATCAGCTTGATACCTGCTCACTACACTTAGTGAGTATGCTACATCGGGTCTGGTACATAGCATCGCATACATGATAGAGCCTACTGCCGAAGCATAGGGTATCCCTTGCATGCGAGCTCTCTCCAAATCAGTCTTGGGAGACATCTCTTTGGAGAGAGTGACTCCAGAGATCGTGGGCATGTTCCCACGCTTGGACTCTTCCATACTAAACCTCTTTAGTATGGTGTCAATGTACCTGGATTGGGACAATCCCAAAATCCGTTTGGATCTATCTCTATAGATCCTAATTCCCAATATGCAGGAGGCATCACCAAGATCTTTCATTGAGAATCTTTGTGATAAGAAGAGCTTGACCGATTGCAGCATAGGAATATCATTTCCTATCAAGAGTATGTCGTCCACGTACAATACGAGGAAGACAACCTTACTCTCTGCCACCTTCTTGTAAATACAAGGTTCATCTGGATTTTTGACGAAATCAAACTCTTTGATAACGACGTCAAAGCAGATGTTCCAACTCCGCGATGCTTGCTTTAATCCATAAATGGATTTAAGCAGCTTGCACACCTTCCCGCTGCTCCCACTGTCTACGAAGCCCTCTGGCTGAGTCATGTACACGCACTCTTCTAAATCACCATTTAGAAAGGCGGTCTTAACATCCATTTGCCAGATTTCGTAGTCATGAAAGGCAGCAATGGCAAGCATGATTCGGATGGATTTAAGCATAGCCACTGGAGAAAAGGTTTCGTCATAGTCCACACCTGGTCTTTGACGAAAACCCTTTGCTACAAGTCTAGCTTTGAAAGTCTCCACTTTTCCATCTACACCAAGTTTCTTCTTGAAGATCCACTTGCTCCCAATGGGTTTTACCCCTTCAGGAGCAACTTCCAAAGTCCATACTTTGTTGGTGTACATGGAATCCATCTCGGACCGCATAGCATCCAGCCATTTCACTGAGTCCCCACTCGTGATGGCCTGCTCGAAGCTAGTTGGGTCATCATCCTCCATGATGCAATCCTCGCTTCCACCATCAATGAGAAAACCGTAGTATCTCTCAGGTGGACGAGAAACCCTACCAGATCGGCGGAGAGGCTGAGGTTCGTCGGGTACTACCGAATCTTCTAGTTCCACTAAATCTTCAGTTATAGTTTGTGTTTCTGGAACTTCTTCAAGTTCTACCTCAGAGCCACTAATCTCTTTTGCAAGAAATTCCTTTTCTAAAAAGGTGGCATGTTGAGCAATAAACACTTTTTGTTGTTCACTGTGGTAGAAGAGATATCCATTTGAATGTTTAGGATATCCCACAAACTTACATAGAACTGACCGTGCCTCGAGTTTATCTGGATTTTGCCTTTTGACATAGGCCAGACAACCCCATATCTTAACTCGTTTAAGACATGGTCTCTTCCCACTCCATATCTCATATGGTGTGGTAGGTACAGATTTAGTTGGAACTTGATTCAATAGGTATGCCGCTGACTCAAGCGCATACCCCCAGAAGGAAATAGGTAACTCAGCTGTACTCATCATAGAGCGCACCATATCTAATAGGGTGCGATTCCTCCGCTCCGATACACCGTTGTGCTGTGGTGTATAAGGAGGAGTAAGCTGAGAGAGAATCCCATTCTCTTTTAGGAAGCCCAGGAATTCATTGCTCAAGTATTCACCTCCTCGATCAGATCGAAGGATTTTAATACTTTTTCCGGTTTGTTTCTCGACTTCTTGTTTATATTCCCTGAATTTCTCAAAAGCTTCAGACTTGTGTCTTATCAAGTACACATGTCCGTATCTTGAGAGATCGTCAGTGAATGTAATGAAGTACGAAGAACCATCCCTGGCATGTGTAGACATGGGACCACATACATCACTATGTATTAGTCCCAAGAGTTCGGTAGCTCTTTCTCCGTGTCCCGTAAACGGAGTCTTGGTCATCTTGCCTTTGAGACATGACTGGCAAGTGTCATAGGATGAAAATTCAAACAGATTTAAATATCCATCCTTATGCAACTTAGCCAGTCGTGTCGCATTGATGTGACCCAGTCTACAATGCCACAAGAAGGATTCGTTGAGTTCAGAACTCTTCCTCTTGTGTGTGTTTGTTATGCTGAGGACTGTTGATTGGTTTAGAACATAAATGCCATTGCACAACGTGCCTGATCCAACCAACTTTTGGTTATGGAAAATGTTCATAACATTGTCCTGTAATACAAAATTATATCCCTCTTTAGTTAATAAAGAAACCGATATAATGTTGCATATCAGGTTCGGCATGTAATAGCATTCGTTCAGAACCAATGTATTACCAGTTGGTAATACAAGGTGATATTCCCCGACAGTCTTTGCTGCAACAATTGCACCATTTCCAACTCTAATGTCTTTATCACCTTCTCCAAGTTCTCTACCTTTCTTTAGCCCATGTAACTGATTACATATATGGGATCCCGACCCGGTATCTAATACCCAGGACGTAGAGCAAATGGAGAAACAGTTCTCAGTAACGAACACACCCGAAGAAAATGCATCAACATGTACTTTCTTCATTCGGGTGGCATGGGAATCCTGGTATTCCTCTATATCCTGTTCATTCCTATAACTCTTATAAGAAAGAACGGAACCAACGTTCCCCAGCACAGTATAACATGCGGGTTCGGTCAATACATCCATATTATTATCTTTATTAAGGCATGAAATGGTCGCTACCTGGAGAGAGAGAGAAGAAAACACTTTAGCGTATGCTCGTGCAAGATCAGATTGGTTATTATCTTATCTAATCAGGATGGCTCCCACTGCTTTTTATCAAATCTTCCTCCAAACCCTAAAAGGAAAGACTAGCCGGGATTAATTACACACTACAAGTTCGCCAATCTTTCAGCCAGGCCAGTGTCGGTACTTTGAGGGAGGTCCCCCGTGCTTTCGCACGAACCTAATTACTGTAAACCTCGTTTTCCCAGAGGCGTAACCTCGTTGACACCTTTCTAGACACCTACTTGATCGGCTAATTGTAATGTGTAAAACTCTCCCAGGAGTAACTCTTACTCGCAGTGGGTATCGGGATCCAACTATCTCATAGAAGGTATGCAATCTCATTGCAAATTTCAACACTTGAAATTCCCGATAATATTTTGCCCCTAGTGTACCATGACCTTGACAGAGGTCAACAAATCATAGTGCACTAGTCAAGTTCAACCCGTCATTTCTCGATTGAATCAAACCCACCCGCACGACCCTTGACAGAGGTCAACAAGGTCGCACGACTACCCTAATCCAATCACATCACATGCTTTGCAGATAATTACTAGTTAGCTACCGCACACTACGCCTTGACAGAGGTCAACAAACGCAGCACGAATACTAAATAGTCTTTATCTGAAATGACGGAGGGCTACGCAGGTTTTCATAAAACCATGAGCGTAATGAACTTGATATCGTTGTAGAATCAAATGAAGTTTTGAAATGGAGTGATTTTGAGGCTTTTCTAGTTTTGCTAAAGGAGTCACTCCCGGCGAAGGGATCTCGGTCCTTTCCTCGTCGAATGAGGTGCGGGATATATCATATATATCGCTGTGCAAAGCAAAAACCCAAAAGCAGTCAAAAGCAAACCGAGTGTGTAGCATCTTCCAGTTATCGCTAAAGGAGTCACTCCCGGTGAAGGGATCTCGGTCCTTTCCTCATCGAATAAGGTGCAGGGTATATCATATATACCGCTATGCAAAGCAAGAACTGTAGCTACCTGTTTTGTTTAAAATCTGATTCTACAACATCTTAGGTTTCTTATCTTTCATTAATCACATTAATGAAGTCCCATCATTTAATACCTAAACATCACAGATAGATATGACGTACACTTATGCCATCCGCATTCGCCTCGATGTCCCCTCGTGCACCGTTAGGTTAGGTAACTAACGACAGAGCAGGGCAGGGCTAGCGCGGGTGTAAAACATAAGTAACGTCTATATAATATATCATATATACTATATACTATATCCATCACAGAGTCACAACACAGATATCGCAGCAGAATAAACATATGAAATATTGGATATACTAGGACGTCCGTGTTTTCAATACGAGCCAGTATAAAACACGGATTCCACGGTCGTGATGAATAGCCAATCCCACACCCCTAGACCCCTACGAGAGCGGCAAGCAACCCTGCCAATTATAGGGTTAGGAGACCCGGACTCGACTCCTCGAGTTGGTCTCCCACTGGACCCCAGAACCCGGTTACTTGTGCTCCCCTCCTTGGGTCTATCCTAATGCCGAAAAGTAAATAATATACAAAGGGTGACAACTCCCGCATCCTGGAAGTGCCCCGAATAAAAGAATATTACATACAAGTTTTTACATGAATGAAAATGAAAAACACTCATCTCACATAAAAACCCCCGGCTATTCAAACACGACGATCCAATATAACATATCCAGCAACACATAACATCACATGTCATCAACGTAAGTAAGTATGCATACCCCAATTGTCGTTGACATATAGCAACGAAACCGGCGATATGAACATACTACACTTACGGTCACAGAAAAGAAAGTGTAAAACTACAACAATTGGAATCCGCAACTTCTTTAGACATCGCATGCCTAACAGATATAAATCCCGCATTTTAGTCCCATTATCGAAAACTCTTTTCGATATCCAATGAAACTAAACCGCTAGATTTATGACATCCATCCAGTTATCTCATAACCTTTTGTGAATTCCAATTATTGTATCCAATTCCGGATAAATAGAATATATCAAACTTTCCGATCGAACATTCGAACACCTAAGTTTTCCCGACATCGATCAACACATGAAATAGGTTCAAAGACATTCACTTCATACCTCAGTACCAACGGTCCAGCCGTAGAAGGGTCAAGCCAACGCCTCACATGTGGCACGCCGTACTGCCCCAAACCCGAAGGTTCAAAGGGCAGTTCAAGACGGTCACATAATCGAGTTAAGGTTTGTGTCTTCTAGAGGGACCATCGCGTTACTTGCACTACTTGGAACGTCTTTTAACCACAGAAAAGTCCAACACTTGGAATTATTCCGGCAGGGGAAAACCTGGGTATTTATATCCGGTCGAACTCTTTAACATATTCTACAATTATCTGGAAAAACACTTAGACAAAGTTTGATTTTCCGATTGAATTCATCGATTCCCAATATTACTCCAGAGCACTCAACCTTTAAATAAATTTAAAAATACCCATAAAACTCACCAGAATTTATCAGGTATTACTGTACAAAAAAATTGGGATGATGTCACCATTTGACCGCGGAAGGGCGGCAGAAAGCATGCTTCTGCCGCGCTTCCGCGGCAGAATGAACAGTTGAGGGGATCGTTTTGCACAGTAATGCTTAGAATTCTATGCTGAATTTTATAGACATTTTAAATATTGAAAAATCCCAGATTTATGAAAATGTCCAGAGAGCTCTAAAGTATTTGGGTTTCGTGTTCGTTCGGACGTCAAACTGCGTCAGGACTTCGCCTAAAGCTCTAGCTAGGCTCTGATACCAGTGAAAGGTTCCTAGGCACCCTAGTGGGTTCTCACAAGGCATCGAACATGCCAAATTAAAATTTTTAGTGCCGAGAAATCCTAGACTACGGATCTTTAACTAGATGTTTAGGCGAAAAAGAAAGCTAGTTAACTGTTAACTACTAGGATACGGATATACAACCTTTGTAGATCCGGATTTCCGCCTCCTTAGCTCCACGTCATCATGCCCTCGCTGTCCATCACGAACCCTAGACTCCATCATCGGCTTCATCGGAGAAACGTGCGGAATAGCTCGTCGGCTTCGTGTCAAAGACGATCTACGTCGAGGTTGGACAAACTCAAGCTCCGACTTCACAAACTTGTGAAACTTGTGAAGTAAACACCCAAAACAACTTGGCAAGAGGTAGAGGGTGAAGAAATAGGAGGTGGGTTCACTTTAGATTTGGATTTAACTCACTAAAGCTCAAGTTGCCATTGGAGTAGCAAGCTTGAAGAAGAAGAAGAAGATGAGCTCAAGAAAAGATTATGATAAGTGTTATGTTAAAAATAAATTTAAAAACAAATACTTATCATAACTTGAACTAGGGTTAAGTGTAGAGAATTAACCATGGTCACTAGGATGGGTTAGGGTTAAGCATGAAGATAAGGATGGTTGCTAAAGTCAAAGCTTCATGAAGCTTCAACAAATGACAAAGAAAGCCACCATTCTCATCTAATTCTTTTCCAAATAAATAAATAAATAATAAATAAATAAATGAAAATGCAAAACCCTAATTATCAATTAACCATGGATTAATTCTATAAACTTAACTAATGATCAAGTATCATCAAACATGATACAAAAAAGCGCACGAAAGTATATCACATATACAATGTGCAATCCAAGTGAGAAAAATCCGTTTAAAGTGAACCAATACTAGTTAATGCAAAGTAATATATCAAATATATAATTATACATTAAATCATTAAATCAACACTTGATTCAATGATCCGGTCATGTCGCACATAACCGACTAGTATTCAATGCATCGATTTATCGAATCAATGATTCGATAACTAGGTCATATCGAATATAACCATTCGAAACATATATCGCGAGAATGTAATGCGGTATCATATACACGCATTATTCTCGGTCCTGCACATATCTCATATGCGCTCCTATTTCGTTTCGCTTGAGCCAGGAAACCTCTGTGTAGGACTCTAAAGACCCGTCAATACGCCGGTAGCAGGTGATGATCATATCAAGCACCCACAAGCCGCAAGCGGTCTGCTAAACGTAACGGCCACCCGGGTATTGAGCGATCAGAAGATCGATGAGCTAGCCCGCTCACACTCCTGCGAATCCGACCAGTAACACTTACCATACAGTCAAGTCTCTTCGTCTGATACGTCGCATATCAAGTCTAGGGGTGGTATACGTCAGACCCCAATAACCCGATAAGTCGTGCCGATGTGAGGCTCGTAACGGGTCGAGAAACTACTGGTAACACTTACCAGCAAATCTCTGATCAGCCCTGGCCAGGGACTTCCCTGTTGCGGCCAATCGAGCACTGCGCAACATCAACTCCCAATACCGGGAGAGACGAAACCCCTCCTATCGCTCATTGCCTCCATGTGACTCGGGACTGTACCCAAAGACCACCGTTTTGCACGCCCTCATGGACGTGGTAAGGTGGAGATCAAAGCACAGTGGGAATCACACAAGACTCTATGACGATCTCGGGTCTACAGACTAACCTGTACAAGTGTCACCTGAGAACTGCCATCTGACGTGAGGTATAATACCATCTGGGAGTTCTCGGCGAGTCCGTCCAGTGTACCCAGTCTCCACTGAGCACCCGTATACCATCTCTGATGTCAAACACCAATGGATATGGGATCATCCATCGCCCATCACATGGGTCGAGAAGCGTATACGCTAGTCTACTCTGGTATAACGATGCCCCGTCTCGATACACCCACGACTAGGGACCTTGAAGGAGGTACTTATGGACTACCATGTCCCCACTAGTATGATCTGCATCATAGTCCAGGTAGTCAAGTACACATCCTAAGGGCTTTACCAACATGTAACTATAAGACAATATAAAGAGACTAGTGTACATGTTAAGATAAATAGCAACCAGATAGCATACTATCATGTCGAGCAAGAAAGTCATCTCTATATATGTCCAAGCATCCAATATAATATACATAATCTGTACAATACTGGCCTCTAGGGCATACATACAACTAACAATCTCCCACTTGCACTAGGGCCAGCTGCTGTAGTATCTCATACCGAGCATCCCGAAGAGTCTCTCAAACTGTATCTGGGGAATGGCCTTCGTGAGTGGATCCGCCGTGTTGTTCTTCGTGTCAACTCTCCTGACCTCGATCTCCCGGCGATCAACTATCTCCCGGATCAGGTGATACCGCCTCAGAATATGTCTGGACCGCTGATGGGACCTGGGTTCCTTGGCCAAAGCCACCGCTCCATTGTTATCGCAATACAAAGGTATTGGATGCTCAATGGATGGAACCACTCCAAGTTCAGTAATGAATTTCTTGATCCAGACAGCTTCTTTAGCAGCATCGTTGGCAGCGATGTATTCAGCCTCCATTGTCGAGTCTGCCACGGTTTCCTGCTTGGAACTCTTCCAGCTAACCGCCCCTCCGTAAAGGGTAAAGACAAAGCCCGACTGCGACTTAGAGTCGTCCTTATCACTCTGGAAGCTGGAATCGGTAAAGGACTCCACTTGGAGTTCTCCGTTACCATACACCAAGAACATATCTCTAGTCCTTCGCAAGTACTTGAGAATGCTCTTCACAGCTGTCCAGTGACTCTCTCCAGGATCAGCTTGATACCTGCTCACTACACTTAGTGAGTATGCTACATCGGGTCTGGTACATAGCATCGCATACATGATAGAGCCTACTGCCGAAGCATAGGGTATCCCTTGCATGCGAGCTCTCTCCAAATCAGTCTTGGGAGACATCTCTTTGGAGAGAGTGACTCCAGAGATCGTGGGCATGTTCCCACGCTTGGACTCTTCCATACTAAACCTCTTTAGTATGGTGTCAATGTACCTGGATTGGGACAATCCCAAAATCCGTTTGGATCTATCTCTATAGATCCTAATTCCCAATATGCAGGAGGCATCACCAAGATCTTTCATTGAGAATCTTTGTGATAAGAAGAGCTTGACCGATTGCAGCATAGGAATATCATTTCCTATCAAGAGTATGTCGTCCACGTACAATACGAGGAAGACAACCTTACTCTCTGCCACCTTCTTGTAAATACAAGGTTCATCTGGATTTTTGACGAAATCAAACTCTTTGATAACGACGTCAAAGCAGATGTTCCAACTCCGCGATGCTTGCTTTAATCCATAAATGGATTTAAGCAGCTTGCACACCTTCCCGCTGCTCCCACTGTCTACGAAGCCCTCTGGCTGAGTCATGTACACGCACTCTTCTAAATCACCATTTAGAAAGGCGGTCTTAACATCCATTTGCCAGATTTCGTAGTCATGAAAGGCAGCAATGGCAAGCATGATTCGGATGGATTTAAGCATAGCCACTGGAGAAAAGGTTTCGTCATAGTCCACACCTGGTCTTTGACGAAAACCCTTTGCTACAAGTCTAGCTTTGAAAGTCTCCACTTTTCCATCTACACCAAGTTTCTTCTTGAAGATCCACTTGCTCCCAATGGGTTTTACCCCTTCAGGAGCAACTTCCAAAGTCCATACTTTGTTGGTGTACATGGAATCCATCTCGGACCGCATAGCATCCAGCCATTTCACTGAGTCCCCACTCGTGATGGCCTGCTCGAAGCTAGTTGGGTCATCATCCTCCATGATGCAATCCTCGCTTCCACCATCAATGAGAAAACCGTAGTATCTCTCAGGTGGACGAGAAACCCTACCAGATCGGCGGAGAGGCTGAGGTTCGTCGGGTACTACCGAATCTTCTAGTTCCACTAAATCTTCAGTTATAGTTTGTGTTTCTGGAACTTCTTCCAGTTCTACCTCAGAGCCACTAATCTCTTTTGCAAGAAATTCCTTTTCTAAAAAGGTGGCATGTTGAGCAATAAACACTTTTTGTTGTTCACTGTGGTAGAAGAGATATCCATTTGAATGTTTAGGATATCCCACAAACTTACATAGAACTGACCGTGCCTCGAGTTTATCTGGATTTTGCCTTTTGACATAGGCCAGACAACCCCATATCTTAACTCGTTTAAGACATGGTCTCTTCCCACTCCATATCTCATATGGTGTGGTAGGTACAGATTTAGTTGGAACTTGATTCAATAGGTATGCCGCTGACTCAAGCGCATACCCCCAGAAGGAAATAGGTAACTCAGCTGTACTCATCATAGAGCGCACCATATCTAATAGGGTGCGATTCCTCCGCTCCGATACACCGTTGTGCTGTGGTGTATAAGGAGGAGTAAGCTGAGAGAGAATCCCATTCTCTTTTAGGAAGCCCAGGAATTCATTGCTCAAGTATTCACCTCCTCGATCAGATCGAAGGATTTTAATACTTTTTCCGGTTTGTTTCTCGACTTCTTGTTTATATTCCCTGAATTTCTCAAAAGCTTCAGACTTGTGTCTTATCAAGTACACATGTCCGTATCTTGAGAGATCGTCAGTGAATGTAATGAAGTACGAAGAACCATCCCTGGCATGTGTAGACATGGGACCACATACATCACTATGTATTAGTCCCAAGAGTTCGGTAGCTCTTTCTCCGTGTCCCGTAAACTGAGTCTTGGTCATCTTGCCTTTGAGACATGACTGGCAAGTGTCATAGGATGAAAATTCAAACAGATTTAAATATCCATCCTTATGCAACTTAGCCAGTCGTGTCGCATTGATGTGACCCAGTCTACAATGCCACAAGAAGGATTCGTTGAGTTCAGAACTCTTCCTCTTGTGTGTGTTTGTTATGCTGAGGACTGTTGATTGGTTTAGAACATAAATGCCATTGCACAACGTGCCTGATCCAACCAACTTTTGGTTATGGAAAATGTTCATAACATTGTCCTGTAATACAAAATTATATCCCTCTTTAGTTAATAAAGAAACCGATATAATGTTGCATATCAGGTTCGGCATGTAATAGCATTCGTTCAGAACCAATGTATTACCAGTTGGTAATACAAGGTGATATTCCCCGACAGTCTTTGCTGCAACAATTGCACCATTTCCAACTCTAATGTCTTTATCACCTTCTCCAAGTTCTCTACCTTTCTTTAGCCCATGTAACTGATTACATATATGGGATCCCGACCCGGTATCTAATACCCAGGACGTAGAGCAAATGGAGAAACAGTTCTCAGTAACGAACACACCCGAAGAAAATGCATCAACATGTACTTTCTTCATTCGGGTGGCATGGGAATCCTGGTATTCCTCTATATCCTGTTCATTCCTATAACTCTTATAAGAAAGAACGGAACCAACGTTCCCCAGCACAGTATAACATGCGGGTTCGGTCAATACATCCATATTATTATCTTTATTAAGGCATGAAATGGTCGCTACCTGGAGAGAGAGAGAAGAAAACACTTTAGCGTATGCTCGTGCAAGATCAGATTGGTTATTATCTTATCTAATCAGGATGGCTCCCACTGCTTTTTATCAAATCTTCCTCCAAACCCTAAAAGGAAAGACTAGCCGGGATTAATTACACACTACAAGTTCGCCAATCTTTCAGCCAGGCCAGTGTCGGTACTTTGAGGGAGGTCCCCCGTGCTTTCGCACGAACCTAATTACTGTAAACCTCGTTTTCCCAGAGGCGTAACCTCGTTGACACCTTTCTAGACACCTACTTGATCGGCTAATTGTAATGTGTAAAACTCTCCCAGGAGTAACTCTTACTCGCAGTGGGTATCGGGATCCAACTATCTCATAGAAGGTATGCAATCTCATTGCAAATTTCAACACTTGAAATTCCCGATAATATTTTGCCCCTAGTGTACCATGACCTTGACAGAGGTCAACAAATCATAGTGCACTAGTCAAGTTCAACCCGTCATTTCTCGATTGAATCAAACCCACCCGCACGACCCTTGACAGAGGTCAACAAGGTCGCACGACTACCCTAATCCAATCACATCACATGCTTTGCAGATAATTACTAGTTAGCTACCGCACACTACACCTTGACAGAGGTCAACAAACGCAGCACGAATACTAAATAGTCTTTATCTGAAATGACGGAGGGCTACGCAGGTTTTCATAAAACCATGAGCGTAATGAACTTGATATCGTTGTAGAATCAAATGAAGTTTTGAAATGGAGTGATTTTGAGGCTTTTCTAGTTTTGCTAAAGGAGTCACTCCCGGCGAAGGGATCTCGGTCCTTTCCTCGTCGAATGAGGTGCGGGATATATCATATATATCGCTGTGCAAAGCAAAAACCCAAAAGCAGTCAAAAGCAAACCGAGTGTGTAGCATCTTCCAGTTATCGCTAAAGGAGTCACTCCCGGTGAAGGGATCTCGGTCCTTTCCTCATCGAATAAGGTGCAGGGTATATCATATATACCGCTATGCAAAGCAAGAACTGTAGCTACCTGTTTTGTTTAAAATCTGATTCTACAACATCTTAGGTTTCTTATCTTTCATTAATCACATTAATGAAGTCCCATCATTTAATACCTAAACATCACAGATAGATATGACGTACACTTATGCCATCCGCATTCGCCTCGATGTCCCCTCGTGCACCGTTAGGTTAGGTAACTAACGACAGAGCAGGGCAGGGCTAGCGCGGGTGTAAAACATAAGTAACGTCTATATAATATATCATATATACTATATACTATATCCATCACAGAGTCACAACACAGATATCGCAGCAGAATAAACATATGAAATATTGGATATACTAGGACGTCCGTGTTTTCAATACGAGCCAGTATAAAACACGGATTCCACGGTCGTGATGAATAGCCAATCCCACACCCCTAGACCCCTATGAGAGCGGCAAGCAACCCTGCCAATTATAGGGTTAGGAGACCCGGACTCGACTCCTCGAGTTGGTCTCCCACTGGACCCCAGAACCCGGTTACTTGTGCTCCCCTCCTTGGGTCTATCCTAATGCCGAAAAGTAAATAATATACAAAGGGTGACAACTCCCGCATCCTGGAAGTGCCCCGAATAAAAGAATATTACATACAAGTTTTTACATGAATGAAAATGAAAAACACTCATCTCACATAAAAACCCCCGGCTATTCAAACACGACGATCCAATATAACATATCCAGCAACACATAACATCACATGTCATCAACGTAAGTAAGTATGCATACCCCAATTGTCGTTGACATATAGCAACGAAACCGGCGATATGAACATACTACACTTACGGTCACAGAAAAGAAAGTGTAAAACTACAACAATTGGAATCCGCAACTTCTTTAGACATCGCATGCCTAACAGATATAAATCCCGCATTTTAGTCCCATTATCGAAAACTCTTTTCGATATCCAATGAAACTAAACCGCTAGATTTATGACATCCATCCAGTTATCTCATAACCTTTTGTGAATTCCAATTATTGTATCCAATTCCGGATAAATAGAATATATCAAACTTTCCGATCGAACATTCGAACACCCAAGTTTTCCCGACACCGATCAACACATGAAATAGGTTCAAAGACATTCACTTCATACCTCAGTACCAACGGTCCAGCCGTAGAAGGGTCAAGCCAACGCCTCACATGTGGCACGCCGTACTGCCCCAAACCCGAAGGTTCAAAGGGCAGTTCAAGACGGTCACATAATCGAGTTAAGGTTTGTGTCTTCTAGAGGGACCATCGCGTTACTTGCACTACTTGGAACGTCTTTTAACCACAGAAAAGTCCAACACTTGGAATTATTCCGGCAGGGGAAAACCTGGGTATTTATATCCGGTCGAACTCTTTAACATATTCTACAATTATCTGGAAAAACACTTAGACAAAGTTTGATTTTCCGATTGAATTCATCGATTCCCAATATTACTCCAGAGCACTCAACCTTTAAATAAATTTAAAAATACCCATAAAACTCACCAGAATTTATCAGGTATTACTGTACAAAAAAATTGGGATGATGTCACCATTTGACCGCGGAAGGGCGGCAGAAAGCATGCTTCTGCCGCGCTTCCGCGGCAGAATGAACAGTTGAGGGGATCGTTTTGCACAGTAATGCTTAGAATTCTATGCTGAATTTTATAGACATTTTAAATATTGAAAAATCCCAGATTTATGAAAATGTCCAGAGAGCTCTAAAGTATTTGGGTTTCGTGTTCGTTCGGACGTCAAACTGCGTCAGGACTTCGCCTAAAGCTCTAGCTAGGCTCTGATACCAGTGAAAGGTTCCTAGGCACCCTAGTGGGTTCTCACAAGGCATCGAACATGCCAAATTAAAATTTTTAGTGCCGAGAAACCCTAGACTACGGATCTTTAACTAGATGTTTAGGCGAAAAAGAAAGCTAGTTAACTGTTAACTACTAGGATACGGATATACAACCTTTGTAGATCCGGATTTCCGCCTCCTTAGCTCCACGTCATCATGCCCTCGCTGTCCATCACGAACCCTAGACTCCATCATCGGCTTCATCGGAGAAACGTGCGGAATAGCTCGTCGGCTTCGTATTAAAGACGATCTACGTCGAGGTTGGACAAACTCAAGCTCCGACTTCACAAACTTGTGAAACTTGTGAAGTAAACACCCAAAACAACTTGGCAAGAGGTAGAGGGTGAAGAAATAGGAGGTGGGTTCACTTTAGATTTGGATTTAACTCACTAAAGCTCAAGTTGCCATTGGAGTAGCAAGCTTGAAGAAGAAGAAGAAGATGAGCTCAAGAAAAGATTATGATAAGTGTTATGTTAAAAATAAATTTAAAAACAAATACTTATCATAACTTGAACTAGGGTTAAGTGTAGAGAATTAACCATGGTCACTAGGATGGGTTAGGGTTAAGCATGAAGATAAGGATGGTTGCTAAAGTCAAAGCTTCATGAAGCTTCAACAAATGACAAAGAAAGCCACCATTCTCATCTAATTCTTTTCCAAATAAATAAATAAATAAATAAATAAATGAAAATGCAAAACCCTAATTATCAATTAACCATGGATTAATTCTATAAACTTAACTAATGATCAAGTATCATCAAACATGATACAAAAAAGCGCACGAAAGTATATCACATATACAATGTGCAATCCAAGTGAGAAAAATCCGTTTAAAGTGAACCAATACTAGTTAATGCAAAGTAATATATCAAATATATAATTATACATTAAATCATTAAATCAACACTTGATTCAATGATCCGGTCATGTCGCACATAACCGACTAGTATTCAATGCATCGATTTATCGAATCAATGATTCGATAACTAGGTCATATCGAATATAACCATTCGAAACATATATCGCGAGAATGTAATGCGGTATCATATACACGCATTATTCTCGGTCCTGCACATATCTCATATGCGCTCCTATTTCGTTTCGCTTGAGCCAGGAAACCTCTGTGTAGGACTCTAAAGACTCGTCAATACGCCGGTAGCAGGTGATGATCATATCAAGCACCCACAAGCCGCAAGCGGTCTGCTAAACGTAACGGCCACCCGGGTATTGAGCGATCAGAAGATCGACGAGCTAGCCCGCTCACACTCCTGCGAATCCGACCAGTAACACTTACCATACAGTCAAGTCTCTTCGTCTGATACGTCGCATATCAAGTCTAGGGGTGGTATACGTCAGACCCCAATAACCCGATAAGTCGTGCCGATGTGAGGCTCGTAACGGGTCGAGAAACTACTGGTAACACTTACCAGCAAATCTCTGATCAGCCCTGGCCAGGGACTTCCCTGTTGCGGCCAATCGAGCACTGCGCAACATCAACTCCCAATACCGGGAGAGACGAAACCCCTCCTATCGCTCATTGCCTCCATGTGACTCGGGACTGTACCCAAAGACCACCGTTTTGCACGCCCTCATGGACGTGGTAAGGTGGAGATCAAAGCACAGTGGGAATCACACAAGACTCTATGACGATCTCGGGTCTACAGACTAACCTGTACAAGTGTCACCTGAGAACTGCCATCTGACGTGAGGTATAATACCATCTGGGAGTTCTCGGCGAGTCCGTCCAGTGTACCCAGTCTCCACTGAGCACCCGTATACCATCTCTGATGTCAAACACCAATGGATATGGGATCATCCATCGCCCATCACATGGGTCGAGAAGCGTATACGCTAGTCTACTCTGGTATAACGATGCCCCGTCTCGATACACCCACGACTAGGGACCTTGAAGGAGGTACTTATGGACTACCATGTCCCCACTAGTATGATCTGCATCATAGTCCAGGTAGTCAAGTACACATCCTAAGGGCTTTACCAACATATAACTATAAGACAATATAAAGAGACTAGTGTACATGTTAAGATAAATAGCAACCAGATAGCATACTATCATGTCGAGCAAGAAAGTCATCTCTATATATGTCCAAGCATCCAATATAATATACATAATCTGTACAATACTGGCCTCTAGGGCATACATACAACTAACAGCAACAGCTTGTCGTCACCGCCGGTGTTGCCGCAGAGTACCCTGAACTGGGCAACATGCTGGTGGGGATTGCCAGTCCCCTTGTAGACATGGAACTTAGGAATTGTGTAACCGGGTGGGTACTTGATTTGGTCGTACCAACTTGGATATGGCCGCCCCGTTTTTACGACCTGACCCGCTGCTTCCGTCGCTTGATGGACCCGTATTTGCTGGGCTATGTACTCGTCCAAATCAGCTTTAGAGATTGTATCCTCTTTAGCCGTTGACAGAGCTGGCGGAGGATTTGATGTCTCTCCCCTATCGTCTCCAAGGACGATCGGGGGCTCTTCAGCCCGGGGATCTTGTTGTATCATCATCCCTATCATGTCTTGGAAGAGGAGGCCCATACGCTGTATGTTGGCCGCTTGTTCAGCAGCCTCTTTGTCCTTCTTCTCCAATATTCGACGAAGGAATTCGGCGTCGGTTTCTTCCTCCTGGCGTTCATCCGAGGACGTTTCATGGTTTTCTTTTGGCCCTGTAAGTGCGGCCATAGCGTTCATCATCTCTTGGAGCTTCTGCTGCTGCTCCTGCGTCTTGGTCACTGATCGCGTAAGCGGTCGATGACCCGTAGATATGCGACTGTCCTCTTTACCAGACGCCACATAGACGGTATGAACTACAATGCCCCCAGACTTAGGGTGTTTGGGTTCACCACCTCTGATATTTTCCGCCGGCATGGGGGTTTTCTCCAGCCTTCTTCTTTTATGGGCCATAGAAGTTGAGGGGGCCGTTGCTTTGGGCACCCTGGTGACTGTCATCCTTTCCTGTTTGATCGGACGGTCATTTTCTTTTTCCACTTTCTCCTTTTTCTGTTGACGAGAGCGATCTAGGTCAATTACAGAGTCCTGAACTCTCTGCCAAACTTTATAAATTTCTGAGGACAGCCGTTGAGGGGGCTGTTCTTGCTTCGTTTCTGGAACTCTCTCCGCGGGCGGAGGAGATCTTTTCAATGTAGCGGTTGGAGAGTTCTTACGTACCCTCCTTAACAGTTCAAAGCTGTTCCCAGTTGGAACAGCAGCGTTGACTTCTACCACCGGAGCCGGTGGAGTTAGCCCTGAGGGGGAGTTGCCCCCTGCCTTCCTCACTCGTCGCCAATGGCGACGTCGAGTACGACGAGCCGTTGGGACTGGCTGGGAGATTGAGACGGCTTCTTTTTGCCCCCTGTCTGAATGAGGCGTCGCTGGTGTTAGCCTTTTAAAGACCGAGGTTGTCTTTTGAGGGATGATATTCAACCTGTCGAAGACAGACCCTCGAGCAGGGGCAGTAGCAGGAACAGTCAGTCTTGAAAAGACTGACTCTTTGATAGGGGAAGCCGTCTTGACGACTTCTGGAGCAGCAGTTATTTCCTTCCTCGGGACAGCCAATTTAGAGTTCTGATCCAGCTTCGCGAAGACAGAGGCTGCTGGTTTGGTAGTGGGCAACCCGTTGACATGGGCCGTCGTAGCAGTGAGCCGGTCGAAGACCGACTTCTTGTTCACTTCCAGTGCAGGTATTGGCATAGAGAAGCTTGTAGGCGGGATCATGGTCCCGAAAAACAGGCCGGTGGTGGCCTGGGTCATCTGGTCTACTGGTAGAGTGAGGAAGGAGGCCGCTTGGGGCCCATATGCTACACCTCCAGGGGAGGTGGAGCGTCCGTTGCAGTGGCACTTCGAGCATTTAGTGCAGTTAAAGGCCATTGATGCTTGAGTTCTGCGCTAGACAAAAGACCAAATCTTAGTAACTTAAAATCCAGAGGCAACCATTTAACAAACCGCGATTGGTTCGCAAGGACGACACACGAAGTGTGGAGTGGAAAGAGGAAAAGGTCCCACCGGGCGTGCCAGAATCTGTTCCCCTCCGAACGGCGGCGACGACGTATGGACGTCTTGCCTGAGATTCGGGGCAGATGCTATATGGTTTTATCCGTCTACCTCTCCGAAGATTCCAAGTTGATTTATGGCACCGTATATCGGAGGTTTAGACGGATGCGGCCGATGTAGCAGACTTCGTCAGATTCCCCCTTGCTTGAGGGGTTTTTGATTGTGGGGATGCTCTTCCCTGCAGGCGCAAGCCCCTGCAGTTAATTACGCTACCGCATCGCGGTAACAACTTTCTCTTTCTCCAGAATTTCACTTTGTGTCGTGGGTGTTTGTTTTGTTTGTGGTTGCCCGTGGATTGTATACGGAGACTGAGTAATGCCGTCACCCGTAGGACGTGGATTAGTCCAAATCCGTATTTACTTAGATTTGGGTTTGGTGTTTTTAATTTAAGGATACGTTAGCCATGTTGAGGCTAAGATCAACTTAAACGTTCGTTAAGGATATGTTAGTCCTGTTTGAGACTAAGATCAACTTAACGTGATGATCCATTTATTATATAGCCGTCAGGACCCGTCACCTCTCTGACGTCGTTGAAGGATTACAACGATAGGTGTCAGAGGAGTTCGGAGATGTACCCTTGAACCGAAGTTGATTTGGAGTTTTATAGTCTGTTTGAATGTTTAAGGATACGTTAGCCGTGTTTGGGGCTAAGATCAACTTAAACGGGACCGTTTAGATCCTGCAAAAGAGCATTTGGAGGCTCTATTGTTCCAGTTTAGGGACGTAGTGGTCCGTGTTCCAGTTTAGGGACGTGGTGGTCCATCGCCAGTTTAGGGACGTGGTGGTCCATCATTAGTTTAGGGACGTTTCGGTCCGTCGTTTCCATTTAGGGACGATTATTAGTTTAAGGACGTCTCGGTCCGATATTAGTTTAAGGACGTCTCGGTCTGATATTAGTTTAAGGACGTCTCGGTCCACGAGTTTAGGGAACCCGCAGTCCATATTCATATGTAGTCGTCGGGACCCGTCGCCTCTCTGACGTCGTTGAAGGATTACAACGAGAGGTGTCAGAGGAGTTCGGAGATGTACCCTCGAACCGGTCGTAAATTGATTTAGGGAGCAGCCGTGCGCAGTTAATTTAATTTAAGGACTTACGGCCAAAATTGGGCTAAGTCCAATTAAAAATGTCCATATTTTGTTTGCATTTGGCCTTTGTCTGGGCTTTCCCCTTTTTAGAATAATGCATAGCATTACTTCAGGCCATTTATGCCCATTTTGACTGGGCTCTGCCCTTTTTATTATAATGCAGAGCATTTGTTTTGGTCCATTGGACCTCTCAATTGGGCTCTGCTCTTTTAAATAATGCATAACATTTTTATTATTTTGTTTGGGCTCTGCCCATTTATAAATGATGCAGAGCATCAATTTCATTAGGCCTGCTTGGTCTTTTTGATTTGGGCTTGGCCCTTTAGGAAATGCATTGCATTTTCAGGCGCTTTGCGCCAATCAGAGAGCGCAAGCGCTTATAGTGTTGACACGTGTCGAACAAGCGCAGTGCGCTGCGCTTGCGCTGCTGACACGTGGCGCACTCTGGTGGGTTGCGCCAATTACAGAGAGCAAAGCTCTATCTCAAGACGCATAGCGCAAGTGGTTCAGATGCTGACACGTAGAGCTCTCCCAAGAGCGCAACAGCGCAGTTTGCAAGTGCAAAGCACTCTAAATTTGAGAATCTTTTAGATTCAAGAACCAAAGATTCATAAAAGTGCAAAGCACTATATTTTTTATTTTTGTTTCTTCTTGTTTTAAAGAACCAGTGGTTCATGAGTAGTGCAAAGCACTGTTTTTATATGAAGATCATTGATCTGGTTTTTTAGATCAATGATCTATTAGAAGAAATTTCTTCTCTCTTGTGAAGGTTTTTTTTACCTTTTTTCTTGGAATTCTTCTCAGAGTTCTCTCTGATTGAAGCTCTTGATTTTTTTTAAAGAAATGTTGATGTCTTTGAATTGAGATCTAGGGTCCTTTTTATAGTGCCCATAAATTAGTTAAATTTGTTAAAGAGATTTTTCTCTAAGTGATTTGGGAAATTTTCCCCACCGTTGGATCTTTGATCCAAGGGCTTCTGTTTTACAGAAGAAAATCTTCTTGTTTTAATAAGAACAGAAAAGATTTCTTTAGAATTTTAATTCTATTTGGCGTAAATGCCCCAGCGCGTGACATGTGTCGCGTAGCGTAACTGCGCTAGCGCATCTGCGCTGACACGTGTCGCGTAGCGCAACTGCGCTAGCGCATCTGTGCTGACACGTGTCGCGCAGCGCACATCGCAGCGCAACTGCGCTAGCGCATCTGCGCTAGCGCATCTGCGCTGACACGTATTGCGCAGCACAGTGCTTGCGCAACTGAAGCGTTGCTTCCTTTAATTTTAGTTTAAATAGAGCTTTGCTCTGATTGGGCGCGCCTTCTTGGGCGCTGTGCTGACGTATCAGTGCCTGACATGTGGCGTGTTGCGCCCGAGATTCGAAGCGTTGCTTCAAAAATTTGAATTTTTAATTTCAACAGAGCTTTGCTCTGATTGGGGGAAACAAACACGTTTAGGGTTTGTGCGAGTTTAGATCTAAAATTTTAGATGGAATAAAGTTTTCAACTCAAATTTCAAAATACGAACAATTAGCGCACTATCCCCGGCAACGATGCCATTTTGATTGAATGAATTCTCGTCGTTGTAGTATAGTGGTGAGTATTCCCACCTGTCACGCGGGTGACCCGGGTTCGATCCCCGGCAACGGCGCCATTTGATTGATTCTAATTCCGGATTGTGTATGTTTAGAAGATGTATAGAATCACAATCAAAGAATTATTTTGACCGCAATCAATAACGGTGTCGAATGTAGCGCGTTAATAAGTGCGGATCGTCCACAGGGAAAGTGTAATCGTTCGTGCTTTGAATTAGATGAGTCGAAACTTTAAGGAAAGAAAAGAAAACAATTCATGATTTGTAATTGAAATTCAAGAATGAGAAAATCTAGATCTAAGAAAGCATTAAAATCAAGAATTAAGATGTGTGATAATTTCCAACCAACAATCAAGATTAGAAGTATGGCTCGTAGGAGTAGATCGGATCTATAGATGTGATGAGATCTAATGATTACGCATTCTTATCCATTAACGAATTGATACTAGATCGATGCAAATTCATTGAGGTTTAAGGATCTTGCGAGGAAATTAGTGATTTCGCAACTCATCCTTTGTCCTTTCGATGGATCGCATTCAAATTCTAGCTTCTAGTTAATCAAATGGTCAATAGTTGTTCCCTAGTTTTGAGTGAACACGATCAAGAAAGCATCATCTCGAAACTAGGTTATTAATCATTTGATTCACTAGAATTTCTAAACATTATAGGATTTAAGAATTGTAAAAATATCTAAATCATCATCATCTAAAGATCGTCACAACTCCTACACGAGCGGAGATTACTTAAATATCATGATCACAAACACAATCACAAATTGAGATCTAATCATTATGCTTGAATTAAAAGATAAGCAAGAATATAGAAAATTCACCTTTATTTATCGACAAATTTCGTTACAACTCTCTTGAATTTACAAAAGGAAGGAACTAGATCGTCGATTTCGGCTTTGCTCGGCTCCTTGAGTCGCGGATCGGTGTGGATCTCTTGCTCTATTGAAATCCGGCGTCGCTTCTAAAGGTTGAAGGCTCTCTTGCTTGAATGGTACTCGGGATCTTGATCTTGATTTTGAATTGGGGTTGAATTTGAGGCACAAGTTGTGTCACTCAACTTGTGGGTTGAAGATGATGGTGATTCTTGAACAATTTGCACCCTAGATTTAGGCTCTCTTTTATAGACCTCAAAATTCTAGATCTATGATTGAAATTTCCCTCCACAAGTTTGTAAGCCAAAGATTCAAATTTCCCTCCAAAAGTTTGTTAAGAGAGCCTTCTAGAAATAGTTTGTTAAGCCGAGCCTTCTAGATGCGCCACGTGGAGCTTCTGGGGTCTTCTGGAAGTTTTGGCCGTTAGGGGAGACACGTGTACAAAATTTGAGCCAACGATCACATTATATGGCCGCGGATCCGCGGTGCCAAGGGGGTTTGGGCCGTGGATCCGCGGCTATTTAGTGGCCTTGGGGCTTTCGCTTTCTTCTGCTGTTTTGGGCTTTCTTTTGGGCTATTTTATGATATGTTAAATTCTCTTTGGCTTTTTGTAACGCTACCAGATCTTACATCTCGGAGTTGGCGTATCTTTTATCAGCTCTTTTCCCAATTTTGGGCTTTGCTTCTGGAATTTCCTGCATTAGACCCCAAGACAAGAGTTGCGCAATACAAGGATGATGCGATGCCATGAAACACAGTTAATTTCCCTTAAAGTGTCGGTTTAAAAGTCTAATACATGCAATCTGGTATTTCAGAGATGATTTGCTAATATGTGCAATATGAAGACCGAACACTTCTATATGAGTGCAAATGTTAGGGAAATTGCCGTGTTAAAAATGCATTGTTTTTGACTGATCACTCGGTTCTCCCTTGCTGGTAGTTCCCTACCCCGCAATGCCAGGGATCAAAGCCCTCGCAAAAAGGAAACTGAGCAGCTTCACTGCTCGGTCCGTCCTTAGCAGACCTCTTACGGCCCCTCCCGCGCCAAGGATCAAAGCCCTCACCAAGAGGCAGCCGAGCGACTACCCTGCTCGGCTATCCCTGGCTGGTAGTTCCCTACCCCACAACGCCAGGGATCAAAGCCCTCACCAAGTGGCAGTCGAGCGGCTTCCCTGCTCGGTTATCCCTGGCTGGTTGCTCCCTAGCCAAAAACGCCAGGGATCAAAGCCTTCGCAAGAGGCAACCGGGCCCGCCCTTGCTCGGTTATCCCTGGCTGGTAGCTCCCTACCCCAAAACGCCAGGGATCTAAGCCCTCGTAAAGAGGCATCGGGCAGCAACCCTGCTCGGCCAGTCCTTAAGGATCAAAAGCCATCGCAAGAGGCAACCGGGCTTGTCCTTGCTCGGTTATCCCTGGCTGGTAGCTCCCTACCCCAAAACGCCAGGGATCAAAGCCCTCGCCAAGAGGAACCGGGCAACAACCCTGCTCGGCTCGTCCTTAGTAGGCCTCTTACGACCCCTCCCGCGCTAAGGATCAAAAGCCTTCGCAAGAGGAAACCGGGCCCGCCCTTCCTCGGTTATCCCTGGCTGGTAGCTCCCTACCCCACAACACCAGGGATCAATTCTCTCGCCAACAGGCACCGGGCAGCAACCCTGCTCGGCCAGTCCTTAAGGATCAAAAGCCCTCGCAAGAGGTAACCGAGCCTGCCCTTGCTCGGTTATTCCTGGCTGGTAGATCCCTACCCCAAAACGCCAGGGATCAAATCCCTCTCTAAGAGGCACCGGGCAGCAACCCTGCTCGGCCCGTCCTTAGCAGGCCCCTTACGACCCCTCCCATGCTAAGGATTGAAGCCTTCATCAGGAGGCAGCCGAGCAGCTACCCTGCTTGGCTGGTAGTTCCCTACCCCACAACGCCAAGGATCGAAGCCCTCGCCAAGAGGCAACTGAGCAGCTTCACTGCTCGGTCCATCATTAGCAGGCCTCTTGCGGCCCGTGCCGCGCTAAGGATCAAAAGCCCTCGCAAGATGTTAGTTGTATGTATGCCCTAGAGGCCAGTATTGTACAGATGATGTATATTATATTGGATGCTTGGACATATATAGAGATGACTTTCTTGCTCGATATGATAGTATGCTATCTGGTTGCTCTTTATTTTAACATGTACACTAGTCTCTTTAAACTGTCTTATAGTTACATGTTGATAAAGCCCTTAGGATGTGTACTTGACTACCTGGACTATGATGTAGATCATACTAGTGGGGACATGGTAGTCCATAAGTACATCCTTCAAGGTCCCTAGTCGTGGGTGTATCGAGACGGGGCATCGATATACCAGTGTAGACTAGCGTATACGCTTCTCGACCCATGAGATAGGCGATGGATGATCCCATATCCATTGGTGTTTAACATCAGAGATGGTGTACGGGTGCTCAGTGGTGACTGGGTACACTGGACGGACTCGCCGAGAACTCCCAGATGGTATTATACCTCACGTCAGATGGCAGTTCTCAGGTGACACTTGTACAGGTTAGTCTGTAGACCCGAGATCGTCATAGAGTCTTGTGTGATTCCCACTGTACTTTGATCTCCACCTTACCACGTCCATGAGGGCGTGCAAAACGGTGGTTTTTAGGTACAGTCCCGAGTCACATGGAGGCAATGAGCGATAGGAGGGGTTTCGTCTCTCCCGGTATTGGGGGTTGATGTTGCGCTGTGCTCGATTGGCCGTAACAGGGAAGTCCCTGGCCAGGGCTGATCAGAGATCTGCTAGTAAGTGTTACCAGTAGTTTCTCGACCCGTTATGAGCCTCACATCGGCACGACTTATCGGTTACTGGGGTCTGATGTTTACCACCCCTAGACTTGATATGCGACATATCAGACGAACAGACCGGACTGTACGGTAAGTGTTACTGGTTGGATTCACAGGAGTGTGAGCGGGCTAGCTCGTCGATCTTCTGATCGCTCAGTACCCGGGTGGCCGTTACGTTTAGCAGACCGCTTGCGGCTTGTGGGTGCTTGATATGATCATCATCTGCTACCGGCGTATTGACGAGTCTTTAGAGTCCTACACAGAGGTTTCCTGGCTCAAGCGAAACGAAATAGGGGCGCATATGAGATATGTGCGGGACCAAGAATGATTCGTGTATGTGATACCGCATTACATTCTCGCGATGAATGTTTCGATTGGTTGTATGTGATATAACCTAGTTATCGAATCGAAGATCGATTCGATAAGTCGATACATTGGATACTAGTCGGTTACGTGCGACATGACCGGATCATTGAATCAAGTGTTGATTTAATGATTTAATGTATAGTTAAATATTTGATATATTACTTTGCATTAACTAGTATTGGTTCACTTTAAAGGGATTTTCTCACTTGAAAAGCACATTGTATATGTGATATATTTTGTGTGCACTTGATTGTATCATGTTTGATGTTGCATGTTAACTTGTGTTTTGTGTAAAGATTAAACTATGGTTGTGTAATGGTTAGGGTTTCCTTTTTATTACTCATTTATTTATTTATTGATTTTGGAAAGGATTATGAAGAAAAATGGTGGCTTTCTTTGTATTTAGTTGAAGCTTCATGAAGGTTTGACTTTGTTACCATTTTGTCTTCATCCTTAACCCTAACCATTCTAACTAACCATGATCTATTCTCTACACTTTACCATGGTTAGCATATGATAAGTATTGATTTTATTTTCATTTTAAAAGTAACACTTATCATATTCTATCATTTTTCTTCATCTTCTTCTTCAAAGAAAAAGCTTGCTACCAACAATGGCATCTTGAGCTAAAGTGTGAGAAATCCAATTCTAAAGTGAACCCACCTCCTATTTCTTCACCCTCTACCTCTTGCCAAGTAGTATGGGGTGTTTTCTTCACAAGTTTCACAACTTGGTGAAGTTGGAGCTTGATCTTGTGTAACCTCGACGTAGATCATCTTCGGCATCGAAGCCGACGACTTGTCCGCTCATTTCTCCGATGAAGCCGATGCTAGAGTTCGAGATCCGACTAGGACAGCGAGAGGACGTCTACGTGGAGCTAAGGAATTGGAGAACCGGATCTACAAATGTTGTAGCTTCTCACTTTTAGTTAAGATGTTAACTAGCTTAATGTTTCGCCTAAAATTCTAGTTAACGATCCGTATTAGGGTTTCTCGGCACCCATAAAATTTGAAATTGGCATGGTTGATGCCTTGTGAGACTTCATTAGCGTGCCTAGGAACCCTACAGAAGAGGCAACTGGGCCCGCCCTTGCTCGGTTATCCCTGGCTGGTAGATCTCTACCCCAAAACGCCAGGGATCAAAGCCCTCGCCAAGTGGCACCGGGCAGCAACCTTGCTCGGCCTGTCCTTAGCAAGCCCCTTACGACCCCTCCCGTGCTAAGGATCAAGCCCTCATCAGGAGGCAGCCGAACAACTACCCTATTTGGTTATCCCTGGCTGGTAGTTCCCTACCCCACAACGCCAGGGAACGAAGCAGTTTCACTGCTCGGTCCATCCTTAGCAGGCTTCTTGCATCCTGTGCCGCGCTAAAGATTGAAGCCCTCACCAAGAGGCAACCGGGCTCGCCCTTGCTCGGTTATCCCTGGCTGGTAGTTCTCTACCCCGCAACGCCAGGGATCAAATCCCTCGCCAAGAGACAACTAAGCAGCTTCACTGCTCGGCCTGTCCTTAGCAGGCCCCTTACACGCTAAGGATCGAAGCCCTCATCAGGAGGCAGCCGAGCAGCTACCCTGCTTGGCTATCCCTGGCTGGTAGTTCACTACCCCACAATGCCAGGGATCGAAGCCCTCACCAAGAGGCAACAGAGCGGCTACCCTGATCGGCTATCCCTGGCTGGTAGTTCACTACCCCACAACGCCAGGGATCGAAGCCCTCACCAAAAGGCAACCAGGCTCGCCCTTGTTCGGTTATCCCTGGCTGGTAGTTCACTACCCACCGACACCAAGGATCAAAGCCCTCGCCAAGAGGCCACCGAGCAGCCGAGGATCTGAAGCCCTCATCGCGAGGCCGCCGAGTTTCTTCCTGCTCGCTGCATCCCCAGCGGGCATCCTCCTGCCCATCAGACGCTGAGGATCTGAAGCCCTCCTCACGGGGCCGTCGAGTTTCTTCCTGCTCGGTGCATCCCTAGCGGGCAGCCTCCTGTCTATCAGACGCTGAGGATCTGAAGCCCTCCTCGCGAGGCCGCCGAGTTCTTTCCTGCTCGGCGCATCCTCAGCGGGCAGCCTCCTGCCCACAGATGCTGAGGATCTGAAGCTCTCCTCGCGAGGCCGCCGATTTTCTTCCTGCTCGGCGCATCCCCAGTGGGCATCCTCCTGCCTATCAGACGCTGAGTAGCTTCCTGCTTGGCGCATCCGCAGCGGGTAGCTTCTTACCCTACAAAGACACGGATCCAAGACTCGCCGAATAAACTCATACTCAACGCGCGATCATCGCCTCAACTCCGGCAAAGGAAGGATACCGACCTTCCCACACTCATCCTTCGTTCGACTCATACTCGATGTGCGACAACAAGAACGCTGTGTCGTTCTGAACAATCCACCACGAGGAATTACCAGCGCCGAGCCGCACAGAAAGAACCAAGCAGTCCACTCTCGACCCGACCTATAAATAGATCGGAATGAGAGTGGGGGCTAATGATGATGCTCAATAACGGTAATTCCTTATATCATGACACATGGCAGATGATGTGTCACAGGCGGAAGCCAGTTAGGCCCCTGAGGGCCACGGAGGGGGAACCGGTGCGCTACAGTGGGGGCTTCCCTCAAACCATGTCTCTGAGGTTGCACCCTACTCCTTGCCCCCTGCACTTCAGTAGCCAAGCTAACTGTCCTTTTGCTCTGCTCCGAGCTATCACAGGCCCGAGTTTCCTCGGCCATCCGGCTTGCCTCCGAGCCTTCTTTTGGGCTAAGCCTCCTCAGCCCTCTCAGCTCGCCTCCGGGCTCTAGCAGAACCAAGATAGCTCGGCCTCCCGCTCGTCCCCGAGCTCTCCCGCCGAGCTCATCTCCTTCGGTCTCATTGACCGACCGACGACACCACTCTCAGGCGCAACCGCCATCCCGCGAATCTCGTCATGTGCGAGATATCCGCCGGCCACATCCCACGTTCCACGCCATCACGATCCCCCATTAACGAGCCTGTCTCGCTATTAATGCGGGATCCCGTCCATCACGAGGGCGTGATGTCGAGAGCGTAACGGCCGGTGTGATTCTCGCTCTTGCCTGCCTGCTGCCACCACTATTTAAACCCCTCCTTCAGACGGTTCAAGTAAGCCTTTTTACTCCACTAAGCTGTTACTCTGCTCGGATTTCCTCTCTAACTTGACCGTCGGAGGGTCCTCGGTGGTACAACCACCCCGGGACTTCCTTGCAGGTAGCTCGGCCCAAACAACTTCAAACCCATTGAGATCCACACGCTTCAGGAGACGGCCTCCAGATCCAATCTCAGCCGTTCATCGCCGCCATCAGCAGATCAACGGAAGGTAACAACTTGACGTGATCCGAAGCACGTCAGGATCATTGGAGAAAAAGTCACAATCAGGAATTGAATAGTAGATCTTTGGACAAAAGAAATTACATATTAGATAGAGTGAAGCGAAGATGAACGGTTAAGACGATAGAGCGGAACGAATGATTGAGTGGAATGAGCGAAGGAAGGGCTTCCCTTCCGAGCGGATAATTATAACTTTATAATCCTTCGTTTTAAATTATTAATCCCAACTATACACCATTCTCATTTTGCTTTCTAAATAAATTTTTAGGGATTTTATGAAAGATATGTTTCAAATTATTGTGTGTTTGAGAGTTTTCTTTATTCTCACCCCATGTAAATCTATCCCTGACCAAAAACCAGTTCCCATTTTCTTGTAAGAGGTGTGAGTCTCGCTGATTTAAGAATCTTCAATTTCGAAATCAAATGTCAGACCATTTTGATATAATTTTTTTCATTTCAAAATGTAAATCATTAATTTGATTTGGAAATCCATATGTTTTTAACTAAATGATATTAAGTAAATCAAGAATAGATGATGGTATGGAGGTAACCGATGGGGAAGGACGTTGGTGACTACCACCAATCAGCTAATTATTGTTGGCCAACGGTTTCGGCATCGTCGATGGCGGCGAATCTTGATAGACAACTGCCAGTGACCGCCATTGATGGACAATCATTGGTGGACAGTTGCCAACGACGATCACTGGTGACAACGGTCGGTAGCGGTGAGCGTTTACTGGCATTGGTCGCTGGTGGACAATTGCCGACGAGGGTCACCGGTGAGTGGCCATAGTTGACAAGCTGTTTTTAGGACAGTCCTGGTTGTTGATAGTAGTTGATGATTGGTGGACGGCGAGGCAGTCAACAAAAGACCACTGCCGGCAGCAAAGGGCGGTTGGCGAAATCAGACTGCAGCGATTAGAGGCGGTTGTTGGCGCAGACTGCAGCCAGCGGTTATCGATCGGCTGTAGCAGTGATCGTCGGTTGTTGGCGGAAGGTTGCAAACAATAATGGCTGGCATGCAGCTGCCAGAGACGGTTGTCAGCCATGAGTTGCCACTTGCCAGTGGTAGTCGGTGGTTGATGGCGGGCGATTGTTGGTAGAAGAAGGTAGCAGTCTGTAGCTGATGGTCTTCAGTCGGCGGCAACCAACTGCCGGCGGTAATTGTTGGGTCGTCGGTGAATGGTTGCTAGTTGTCAGAGAAGACAGTTATGGGCATAAATGGTTGTATTGGAATGGCGGTCACCACCGTGATGATTTGGAGAATTTTAGACCTCAAAAAGGTACGAATGAATAGGAAAATTATACCAACATTTTCACTAGTCTAGATGTTATTCAAGTTTGATTATTTCTCCTTTTTAGTGATCTAGCAAGGGTGGCCGGGAAAATGTTACGATTTTTTTTTATATTGTACATGATTCTTTTGAATATTTTTATATTTATACGAAAATTTGTTGAATTTTATTTTGATATTTTGTTCGATAATTTATGATTTTATATCATATTATTTGATTGACTTTTTTATACTCAAAAGCGGATGCTTATTGTGCAATTTTTAAGCTGAACCATGCATGGGACGAACGCCAATTTTCCAGAAATGCAGGAGGCTAAACAAAATTTCCCTATAGCTGAGATGGGAAAGAAGAGTCTAAATCAAATTTTCATGAAATTCAGGGCTTTGAGGAAAGTTTGCAGGATGTATGCTGCCTGCTTCTAGAGCAGGATGGGCCAGTTGTGAATTAGAATAGAATACGGGGGGTTTAGAATAATTTTCCACAGAAGGGCAGAAATCTGCTTGAAAATGAGGTGCCTTCTGGCAATTATAAGGAAAATGTTACCAAATGTTCTTTTTTAATATTGTACGCGATTTGTTCGAATTTTTTTTAATATTTATCTATGATAATTTATGATTTTATTTCATATTATTGGATTGTTTTTTTTACAGTAAAAATCGGATGTTCGATTGTGTAATTCTTAAGATGAATCATGCGTGAGCTTGTTGGATGTAAATGCTCTAGAGGCCATTGTTGTATAGTACAGAATTGTATATTACATATGGATGCTTGGAAAATATATGTACATGACAATCTTGCTCGATAAAATAGTATGCTATTTGGTTTGTTTTTACCTCAACATGTGTATATATTCTATTTTATATTACGTATCTCGATTATATGTTCGTAAAGCTCGTAGGATTTTTACTTGACTTCTAGAGTTGTGAGGACGATCATACTCGTGAGGTCTAGGTAGTCTATAAGCATATCTTTAAATTCTCCCTAGTCGTTAGAGTTTCGAGATAGGGTATCGATACTCTGGATTAGACTAGTGTATACGTTTCTTATTCCCGTGAGGAGAAGGTGGCCTGTCCCACAACCATTGGTGTACGGCACCAAAAGATAGTATATAGGTGCTCGTTAGGTTATGAGTTATACTGGATGGACTCGCCGAGAACTTCTGGATAGTAATATACCTATCGTCAGATAGTAGTTCTCTGGTGACATAGATACATGTTAGTCTTTAGACCTGATATCGTCATTCGTCTCGAGTGTGTTCCCACTGTGTTTAGATTACTACCCTACCACGGTTTTAAAGAGTCGTACAAATAGGTTTTAGTTGGGTATAGTCCCGAAGCACTTAGGGGAAGTGAGCAATATAAAGGATTCGTTTCTCCCGGTATAGAGAGTTAATATCGTGCTGTGTTCGATTGGTCATCACCATAAGACCTTGGTTAAGACAGTTGAGATTTACTGATTGTGAGATTAGTAGTTTTTCGGGATGGTTTTGGGCCACATCGACACGACTTATTGGGTTATTAGGGGTTTGACGTTTTTCACCCCTAGACTCAGTATATAATACTCTCAGACGAAAAGACTGGACTGTACGGAGATTGTCACTTCAGGCTCAGTAGGGATACAGACAAATTTGCTTGTTGACCTTTCTTTCATTCAATACCTAGACAGCCGTTACGTACAGGTAGTGCCGCTGACGTGCTTGTTATTAAACTCACTCCCAGCGTATTGTCGAGTGTTCAGAGTCATACACAGAGGGTTTCCCAGCTTAGACGAAACGATATAATGTACGCATTTTGATACATACTTAGCTTCGATTAAATATGTGTTTCTGTGCACGTACTTTTAATCGGACATTTTGTTAATACTACCCGGTTTAAAATATAGCCAGATTATTACATTTGGATAAAATGTGAGCTAGTATTATATATATCTTTTTTGGTATTTCTCTCTTCGATATTTGTATTTTGACAGAATGCAATATTTATATGAATACGGATATTTGTATAAATACGTGTGTTTTTGTCTTAATATAAATATGTGTATTTGTATCTTAATAAAAATACGGGTATTCGTATTTTATAAGAATACAATATTCGTACATTTTGATACGAATACGGGTGTCTGTATTTATAGCATATACTTGTATTAATATATTTGTGTGTATATATATATATATTTATATATATACATATACATATATATATGTGTGTGTGTGTACATATGAGGTGACACTCTTCTCTTCTCATCCCTTCATAGTTGTGTGAGAATGTTGTTGTAACGTTTTAAAAATCGTTTAGGTTATTTGTATGAATATTTAGTAATACAACACGTGTTTTCCGTAAAACCTAGTTATAATTATTTTTCCATATAGACATAAATATACCTATTATATTTATGTAATTGCTTATGTATAGGTATTTAATTAGTTACTTATTTAATTGCTAGTTTACTTAATTATTTTTCTTATTTATTAATTTAAATATTATTTTAAATATGCACTTACACACTAAATTAGTGTTAATTACAAATTAGTATACATTAATACATGTTAATGCACCATGACACAAGTAAACACAAATTGTATCATGTTCTTTTCAAAAAAAAAAAATGGTGCTTAAGATGGTTCTAGGTTTTATATAGAAAAGATAAAGGGTTAATAAAATAAAAGAAAAAGAAAATAAAAGAGGTATAGTGCATTTTTAAATGTGGAATGGTGTGTGTGTGTGTAGAGGTATGGTACCCACACTCTCCCCCCTCCCCCCTCAATTCCGCGGCCCCCTCCCCCTCTCATCTCTCATCTTTTTCTTGGCAAAAACTTCACTACCTCACTCAATTCTCCTCAAAGTTCAACTTTAATTTCTACAAAAATTCTCACAAAAATTCTATTTTCCAAACTAAGTAAGGTTTTTTGGATCAAGTTTTCATTTTGGCTAGCAAGTTTGAATCTTTTTCCAAACCATTTTGAGGTATAAACACTAATCTAATTGTTACTTTGCTAATCTTTGCTTTTATTTGTCTAAATTAGGTGTTTATGTAATTTAATTGCATGTTTAGTGTGTTTAAGTGATGTTAGATTTAGTTAATGTTGTATTGCTTAATTAGAATATTTAAGTGTAATTAGTGACTAATAAACTTGCTAATCCACCTAGTTTTGCACTAAAATACCATAAGGTTGCTAACTAGTTTTTTTTAAAGAAATGTTTTAATTAAGTTTTAGATTGTGTTTGATCTATAACCTTTTTTCTAAATTAGTTAGTGTGATATCTTATGCGATTCGAACGTTTAGACTCTAGGTTTGGTGTTTGCTACGCATAGCAACCCCTAGTTATGGTTTGTGGCGATATTACGCGCGTTTTGTGCACCAAGTGCACGTGCGTCTAGCTAGTGCGCGTTGGTTGCTTTGTATCGTTTTGTGTTCGCGTCTATTTAAATGTTTAGCCTTATATGTATTATTTATGCGATTATACGATCAGTCGCGGAGACGTCGGACGCGGTAAGGAAAGGCAAAGCGGTGATCGGATTCATCTAGCCAAGGCGTTCCGGTGAGTAGATGTACACATCTACGGGGAAATCACTTGGATGGGGTAAAGCGCCCGATAGTTAGGACTTATTTATAATTCTTGTGTTCATATGCATATGTCATTCTCATGTAGCATTTGCGTCATCATGTACATTGATATTATAACCTAGGACACTTGCACTATTACCAATGGTTTATGCCGCACATGCACTATTTTATGTAAACACAAACGCCATTGGTAATTGCTATGTTATGATACACCTTAGAACTAGCTTAATAATCGGTATCTGTGCATTTGCATCATGTATGATATGTAGTTTTCTAGTTATATGCTTTATTGCATCATCATTTATATATAGTCTTCTAGTCGTAAATCGCATTGCATCATGTTGATATCATGGACATTCATAGTTACCCACATATTCATATATTGTGATTTTCTTGGAGATTTCCGTATTTATGAGATTTCTGGATTTGGGGAAAACCGCAAAGGAATTTATAAACTTATTATCATTTCAAAATAGAAAGTGCGGTTTTCTCGTGATATGATGTGTGTGACGTCCACCATGAGATTTCTCGGTTCTTGAGCCACGTATGTACATATACCCGATTCGAGAAGAGAGACACCATCTGCGGGTACATGGCGGACCCGGTAAGGTACCCGGGGCAAGAAGGCCTTATTGCGAGAAGTTGAGCCTTACAGGGGAGCACTACTTACCGGTGATTTTTGACCCGGCGGTCATCCGGAGGATACTGACCGGAGTCGTGTGATTTGACAAATTTGAGGGCCGATCTGAGAGACAGCTACCGAGATTTGACATATATATATATATATATATATATAATATATATATATATATATATATATATATATATATGGTGTCGATATCTGACTCGGTTTTCTGTCGATTTCATTTGATAATACCCCAGTTTTATTATACAAAAGTTTTACTAAGATAAGAACACAGATTTTTCTCATACCAGATATATAACCGGATTTCGTGTTTGATTATTCATTCATGTCGCATTCATACTAGTGCATCGCATCATAATTGTATATGTAGGTTGTGACGCATTTGCGTACATGCTCGCGATAGCCTTATTAGATGTTACTTACTACTCACGAGTTTGCAACTCACCCCCGTTGTGCCACAGTGTCTTGCAGGACCGACCCGTCAGTATAGCAGCGGCGGACATACTTCTTCTTCTTCTACTTCCTTTTGCTTCGACTCGAGAACTCGTGCATAGGTGGGTTTTTAGAAGGATATTCTTTTGTTCCTACCATGTACATTTATTTTGTATCTAGTACACTCCATCGACCATATGTATATGTGACCTAGAGGCCGGACAGTGAGATTTGTATATTTTGTTCTCTGGTGTTGAGCTCATGTGAGCCGACTTGGTGCTTTCTTATTTCTTGCTTTTATATGCTTATTTCATACTATTATGATGTATCTTGTATGTGGTTGTGTTCCTCCATTCGGCGAAGAGCTAGCTCCCGCTTGGGGATGCCTTATTTCACTGTTTATACATATTCTTGTGTTGTACCCGTTTTGGGGCCAGTTTTTACAAAGGAAACTTTGCCGAAATTTTCGGGAAAACTTGATATTTTAAAAATGTTTAATGTAACTTTATTTTGTTAAAACCATATTTTAAAAAAAAAAGTATTTCTTTACTCTATTTCATTAAACTGTTTAGATTTCTGGATTTTGGCTTACTTAGATTACGTTACGCCTCTAGACGTTGCGTGATTTAAGTGCCAGTCATGTTCCACATATTCGGGTCATGACAGTTGTGGGCTTGTGACTCACCATGGTGAGTCATAAGTACACTCATTCAAAACATTAAAAAAAGAAGAAAATGAAAAGAGACGAGGATGACTCATTTTTAGCCATGCTTGATATTTCATTATCATCACCATTATCTTTTTCTTCCTCTTCCCTTGAGTTTTTTGTGAGTTGAGAAAGGAAAAGAAAAAGAGAGAATAACTTAGAGATAACAATATTACATCTTCTAGTGATCTATTCCTAGCATGTTTAGTTCGCTAGTTACTTCACTTAGTTTTTAAGTGTGAAATTAGAACCTAAGTTAGGGTTCTCTCGGATGGATCATCTTCGAAAAGAAAGACAGACTCCAAACTTGTTCCCGGTGGATCTAGGATAAAAAGATGTGGAAATAATATGAAGAACATGACTACAAAGGTAGCTATCGTCTATCCGAATAGTTCAACTCCCTCTTGTTGCTAGTTTAGTGTTTGGATTCGATTTTAGGTCGTAGAAGTGTGTGCTCTAGTTTTAGAATTTTTTTTTGTATTCCGTCTTGGTCGCTAGTTAGCGGCACGAGCATGAGCGTCTACTTATAGGACCGAACACCAATTCTCCAGAAATCTTCAGGCATTTTTGAAGACTTTCTTACTAAAGAAGGAGCCATTTTGATTGTGACTGTGAAAATGAGGTCGGCTTGATAGAGTCAACGGTAGACAGGCAGCGCTGCCTACACGCGAAGACGCTTCCGAAGTCGAATTGAGACTGTTCAATTTCAAAAAAGATTTGCAAATGAATGCTTGGCTGGGCCACCTTGAATGGCATGAGCCGTATGCGGGGAGACCCGCACAAATGATTTTGTACTCTATTAATTTCTCAGTCCATCTAGTCGGGTGGACCAAAAAAGGATCTTTCGTGTATCATCCTGCATAATCTCGAATGTTATCAGTTCCGGCATGGCATTCCAGAGCTTACTCTACCCCGTCCGAGTCTCTTCTCCAGCTGTTCCCAAAGAAGCATCACAGAGCTTCGGTGGTTCGCGATGTATGGGCTAAGCGAAATTTCCCTGAGTTAGGAAAAAAGAAGGGTTTAAAACAAATTTGCATGAAACTCAGGGGCTTTGATGGAATTTCGCTGGATGTATGCTGCATGTTTCTAGAGTTGGATGGACCAGTTGTGAATTATGAAGGGTTACGCTACCGTCCCGGCCAACTTTCGTGGCTAAATGCGGAACAAAATTTTTCTACGATTAGAAACTTAGCGCTAGAATAAACCTAAACCGGATCTTACCATAAATCTAACTAGCAAAACTAAAGTGGTGCTATCTACTATGATGAAGAAATCTCACCAAGCGATTCAAGTCCTTCGGTCTTCTTTCCTCATCATGTACTCCAAGTGGCCACCTTGAAATTGTTCGATCTCCATTTCCGGCTCCATCGGTCCTCCGGGATCGAGCTTGTTCTCCGGCCCTCCTTTGTCGTAGATGATCCACCCGAGAGATGTGATCCATGTCTCTAGCTCTTAACTAACAAACAAAAGGAGCAACTAGAGAACTTGAGATGCTAATCCAAGTTTTCTAGGATGTAGCATGAAGATCTATGTGTTCTACTATCTCTACCTTGCCTCTTCACTTGTTTCTCAACTCATGAGAGGGTAGTGAAAATGATGAAAGTGGAGGAAATCAAGAGAAGGGAGGAGATGAAGAGAAAATGGGAGCTCAAGAAAATAATGAAGCAACCATGAGAGAGAAAATACACCCCAAGGTTTTATGTATGAATTTTTTGAATAAACAATCAACAACCATACTTCAATAGTAACTCCAAATGAATTAAAAATTCATTTGTTAAATATTGAAGCATGGTTATTGCCATTCCTCCCATACCTCACACTTTACACCTTATTTTCCATTTATCAAATAAAAGGAAAAAGCATAATGGGGTGGCCAGAAGGTAATCTGTAATAAATACGGATTACAGTCTGCAGTATATACATACCTGCATTCAGATAAAAACCCGAATGCACAAAGAGATAGAATAACACGAAGAACGTAATACTAGAATATACATATCGAAATACATATATGTAAACTATTAAATCAATGCCTGATTTAATAATCCGGCTCATACCCGAGCCGGCTAGTATTACTAACTGTCCGATCGAAAGTCTGAGTACAAAGTACATCAATCAATCGAGCCCTGCACGTATCCAATACGACTACTACATCATTTCGCCTGGACCAGGGAAACCCTCTGTGTGGGACTCTAAAGACTCGACAGTACACCGGCAGTGAGTTACTGGATAAATCCATAACCACAAGCACGTCATCGACACTAGCTGTACGTAACGGTTACCCGGGTACTTGTTGAAAAGGAAGCCCGATGAGCAAACTCATCCGATCCCTACTGAGCCTATCTGTGACAATCTCCGTACAGTCCGGTCTCTTCGTCTGAGAGTATCGCATACCGGGTCTAGGGGGTTGTAGACGTCAGACCCTCATAACCTGGTAATTCATGCTGATACGGCTCAGGACCAATCCGGGAAATTACTGATCAGTCTATCAGTAAATCCCAACTGCCTTGGCCATGGTCTTATGGTCCTGATCAATCGAACACAGTGCGATATCGACTCCCTATACCGGGACAGACGAATCCCTGACAATCGCTCACTGCCTCCATGTGGCTCGGGACTGTACCCAACCAAAACCTGTTTGCACGACTCAGTAGAGCCGTGGTAGGGTAGTGATCAAAGCACGGTGGGAACTCACACGAGACAAATGCCGATCTCAAGTCTAAAGACTAACCTGTACTCATGTCACCTGAGAACTTCCACCTGACGATAGGTATAGTACCATCTGGAAGTTCTCGGCGAGTCCGTCCGGTGTACTTATCCCCAGTGAGCACCTGTATACGATCTCAGGTCTAAAGACCAATGGTTGCGGGACCAAACTATCGCCCCTCGTCGGGGTCTAGAAATGTATACAGTCTACTCTGGAATATCGATGCTCAGTCTCGATACTCTCACGACTAGGGACCATTTAAAGATGTGCGTATCGACTACCCAGCTCCCATAAGTATGATCGCCATCACAACGCAGGTAGTCTGGTATTGATCCTACGGGCTTTATCAACATGTATAAAAGATATGTAATAGCAAGTAAAATATACACATGTTAAGATAAAGTCAAACCAAATAGCATACTATCATATCGAGCAAGACTGGCCTGCGCGCGCACACACACACACACACACACACACACACACACACACACACACACACATATATATATATATATATGTCCAAACATCCATATGTAAACATATACAATAATGGCCTCTAGGGCATACATATCCAACAAATTACAATAGTATCTGGGGGGTTTAGCATAATTTTCCAAAGAAGGGAAGAAATATGCTTGAAAATGAGGGGCGTTTTTGCAATTATAGGAAAAATGGGGGGGGGGGGCTTTTTGCAATTTTCAAGAGATGGCAGAATCCTGCTTCAGAATGAGGGGAGTTTTCGAAAATTTGCAATTATAGGGAAAATAGGGGGCCATTATGTAATTTTCCGCAAAAGGACAAAAGAACTAAATTGACATTCAAACAAAAGTTATGGACAAAAAAGGCAAAAGGAAAAGCCTGAAAGCTTGAATTCAAGCTCCATTAGGGCAAAAAATTGAGGGGCCTTTGTTAAATTTTCCATATGAGGACAAAAGCTTGAAGAGGGAATATTCCCTCATATAGCTTTATATTATATATATAAAGATATTTTCCACCACATAACCAAGAAGAGATTGAAATTTTATAGGCCTCGAAGAATCAAGCTTAGCGCGCGCGTGCTCTCTCTCTTTCCTCTTTTCCTAAAAAGAATTATGGAGATCCTTCCCTATCATCCTCCTCTCTCTCATCTTAGTTGTCACCTTTTGAGAGAGAGTGAGCCCCACTCATCACATGCTCTCTTTTTGTCGTTACTTGACAATGTATTTGCATCAAATACAAATACGTGTATGTATCTTTATACATACAAATGAGAAGAGAGATAGAGAGTGAATATGTACATATATTATGTATCCATATACATTATATAATTATAGAGAGGGAATATATGTATCATATACATATATATATATTATGTATCATATACATAATAATACATTAATATCATATACTAATGCGAGAGAAAGTGTGTGTGTGTGTCATATACACAATACTAGCTACCATATCACATATATAGATATTAAGTTAACACTTGACTTAATAATCCGACTTATAAATAAACCGAATATTATTATTAAACGTCCGATTAAATTACGCGTATCGAATACACGTATTTAATCGAACTCCTGCATGTATCCTATACGCACGACACATTATCATTTCACCTGGGCAGGCACTTTCATTGTGGGACTCTAAACACCTAACAATACGCTGGCAGTAGATTAAACATGATTATATCCGATTGATTTGAATCACTTTCAGATCAATCCTCTGACCGGTTTAACCCACAAGCTCGTTAGTGGTACTAGCTACACATAACAGTTACCCAGATATTGATCAAGAGGTAGGTTGACGAGCAAACTCATCCGAACCCAACAAAACCTATCGGTGACAAATACCATACGGTCCGATCTCTTCGTCAAAGAGTATCGCATATCGGGTCTGGGGGGAACTGTCAGACCCCCAATAATTCAATAAGTCATGCAGATATCGAACTCATAACCATTCAAGATACAACCGATAACACTTATCAGTTTATCTCAACCGCTATGGCCATGGACTTCTGGTTATAGTCATGTTCTGCACAGTGCGACATTGACTCTCTACACTGGGAGAGACGAATCCCCTCGACCGCTCACTGCCTCCATGTTTCGGGACTGTACTCAACTAAAACCTGTATGCCTGGCTCATTAAAGCCATAGTTGGGTAATAATCAAAGTACAATGGGAACACACATAAGACACCATGGTGATCTCAGGTTAAAGGACGACCCTGTTGTAATATTTCAGAGAATATAAAATATTAATTTTGGAAATTAAATATTAAAATAATATATTTCGCGAAAACTATTCGATTTGCGAATAGAGATTTTTCGTAAAATGGTATAAGTATATACCAAAATTTGGAAATTTATCGGAGATTAAAATGATTTATTTGTTTTAATAATATTTATCGGATTTTGGTCAAATCCGTGTTTTTACATTTTTCCATGGCTAGTACACCATGTCATGTGCATATTGTTACTTTGTTTGTGACTTGTGAATTTTAAAAGAAAAAGAAAAGAAAAGCAAAAGAAAATAAAGAGAAAGGAAAAGAAAAGCAAAAGAAAAGCGAGAGAAAAGAAAAGAAAAGGGAATGCAAAGCAAAGAGTTTGAGTGTGAAAGCAAAAGTGAAAGAAAACAAAAGAAACAAAGAAAAGAGAAAGAAACAAAAGAGAAAGAATAAGCAATAGATATTTATCTGTTGGAGATAGTGCCCTCAGAGTCAATTATTGGATCACAGGCACGTGATTGCAATGATTGAGGGAGGACCTATCCCGGTAGAACAGTCTTACTCGAGATGATAGTATGCTATCAGGTTCACCTTTATCATCGTGTACTGCTTTAGGTGACATGACATGTCACTATTGCACGTTGATAGAGCCCCTGGGATTCTTGCTTGACTACCGGCAGTATGAGGGCGATCATATACGTGGGAGCTGGGGTCTACAAGCACATCCTTAAAAGGTCCCTATTCGTGGGAGTTTCGAGACAGGGCATCGATTCTCCAGAGTAGACTAGTGTATACAGTCGAGACCCCGACGAGGGGCGGTGGCCGGTCTCACAAGCCACTGGTGTCAGTTGGATCACCTAAGATGTATACAGGTGCTCATTGGGTTATGAGTACACCGGACAGGACTCGCTGGGAACATGCTAGTTGGTCTTATACCTGACGTCAGATAGCAGTTCCCAGGTGACATGTGTACAGGTTAGTTCATCGACCTGGGGATCGTCATTTGTCTCGTGTGAGTTCCCACTGTGCTTTGATTACTACCCTACCATGGCTCAAAGGAGTCGTGCAAACAGGTTTTAGTTGGGTACAGTCCCGAGCCACATGGAGGCAGTGAGCGGATCTTCGGGGGTTTCGTCTCTCCCGGTATTGGGGGTGAGGTCGCGCTGTGTCTAGGAGAGCCATTATACGAAGTCCTTGGCCAAGGCAGGAGATTTACTGGTAGGTATTCCAGTAGTATCTCAGGGTGTTCTGGGCTACACTCCAACACGACTTGTACCGCTTTTGGGGGTCTGACTTTTACCAACCCCCTAGGCCCGCCATGCGATGCTCATAGACGAACGGACCGGACTGTACGGATATTGTCACTGACAGGCTCAGTAGGGTGTCAGGATGAGTTCGCTCATCGACGTCCCTTTTAGTCAATAGCTGGTGGCCCGTTACATATTGGCTTATACCTCTGACGTGCTAGTGGTTAAATCCACAGCCATAGTATTGACGAGTCTTTAGAGTCTACCACACTTTCAGTTACTCAGCTTTCGGGCGAAACGCTGTAGAGGCCGTATGGAGATATGGCAGGGTCCGATCAGATACGTGCGGTATTGCACGGATCAGGATCGGACGGTTTGTACTAGTAGCCGTATAGGTATATGGAAAGGTTCGATCAGATACGTGCGGTATTGCACGGATCAGGATCGAACGGATATTACTAGCCGGCTTTGGTTTAAGCCGGTCCTAGTTTAGTACAGTGTAGATTTTGTCTCTTTGCATTTGTATCCGGACGGAATACAGATGCGGGTGTGTATGCACAGTATCGGGGTTTTCCTGTAATTTATTACGGGACCAGTTTTCTGGAGTTGCCAGTTTGCATTCCGTTCCGGCCGGTTTTCCTTTGTTCTTTCCGGCCGGACTTTTCCGATGGAGGGGGTAATTTGCAGTTTTGCAAATTACTTTTGTGGAGGGGTTTTCTTGCATAATGGTTTGATTATGATAGGATTTGATTCTTTCTTCCATGCTTGCATTTAATGATGATTGAAAGGGTATGGTTTGGTTTTAATGAAGCATGGTTCATGTTTGGATGTGGTCACCCCTTCTTCACTCCTACACTCACCTCCCTTCATCATACATATCCATTCTTACCCTCCACCATTTCCACTTAGAATGGCCGGCCACTAATTGATGAGGAGAGAAAAATGAGAGATTCATTTTGTGCTTCATTTTTATCATCTCATTTGGCTTGCAAAAATTGGTAGCTTCATTTCCCTCCAAAGTTCAATCTTCATTCCTCCATCCAAAGGCAACAAACCCCAAAGAGACAAGTAGCCTCTACACTACACTTCCTACAGCAAATCTTGGACGCGTCGATTCGCCAGCTTCGCGCCCGAGTTGCCTCGGTATTGAGGTGGGAGCCCGTAAAAGCTACAGGCGATGTGGTGCCCTTTCCGACGAGGAGGAGACGGACGGAGATCCCGCGAGGAGATCGGAGTGGAGATGAAGATCGGAGGACTCGGATCAGTCGGTACAACCTTTCCACACTCTTTACTGTTTGTTAGTTTAGCAATAATGGCAGATCCGGGTGAAAGTATACGATAGCGCCAAGTTAAAAAGTTTTATTCCGCAATTGGCGTCTGTAGACTGCCGGGGCGCTAACGTAGACTTACATTATCAGCATAAGCATATGATGCTATTGGATTAGGGTAGTCGTGCGACTTTGTTGACCTTGTCAAGGGTCGTGCGGGTGGGTTTAATTCAATCAGGAAATGACGGGTTGAACTTAACTTGCGGTCTATGGTTTGTTGACCTTGTCAAGGTCATAGATCGCTTGGGGCAAAATATTATTGGGAATTTCAAGTGTTGGAATTTGCAATAAGATTGCATACCTTCTATGAGATAGTTGGATCCCAATACCCGCTGCGAGTAAGAGTTACTCCTGGGAGAGTTTTATACATTACAATTAGCCGATTAAGTAGGTGTCTAGAAAGGTGTCAACGGGGTTACGCCTCTGGGAAAATGAGGTTTACTTTAATTAGGTCCGTGCGAAAGCACGGGGAACCTCTCTCAAAGTACCGGCACTGGCCTGACTGAAAGATTGGCGAACTTGTAGCGTGTAATTAATCCCGGCTAGTCTTTCCTTTTAGGGTTTAAAGGAAGATTTGACTAAAACAGTGGGAGACATCCTGATTAGATAAATTGATAACCAATCTAATCTTGCAAGAGCATACGCTGAGTGTTTTCTTCTTTCTCTCTCCACGTAGCGACCATATCACGCCTTAATCAAGATAATAATACGGATATATTGACCGAACCCGCTTGTTATACTGAGCTGGGGAACGTTGGTCCCGCTCCAACTTATAATTGTTATAAGACAGAGCAGGAAATTGGGGAATACCAGATTTCCCGTGCCGCCCAAACGAAGAAAGTGCATGTTGATGCATTTTATTCGGGTATGTTCATTACATAGAACTGTTTCTCAGTATCCTTCACGTCCTGAGTATGAGATACCGGATCAGGATCCCATATATGTAATTTGTTACATGGGCTACAGATAGGTAGAGAACTGAGAACGGGTGATAAGTTTCATAAGATAGAAACGGTGCAAGTATTGCAGCCAAGTCTGTTGGTCACTATCACCCTGTATTACCAGAATACATTGATTCTGAACGAATGTTATTAGATACCGAACCTGATGTACAACATCATATCAATCTCTTTATAAGTAAAGAAAGGATATAATTTTGTATTGTTGGATAATGTTTTGAACATTTCCTATATCAAGAGTTGATCGGTTCAGGTACGTTATCTAAAAGCATAGTCGTTCTAAATCAAACCACAGTTCTTAACGTACAGAACACACACTAGAGGAAGAGTTCAGAAATGAACGAATCCTTCTTGAGGCATTGTAGACTAGGTCATATCAATGCGACCCGACTAGCTGAAGTTACATAAAGATGCATATTTAAATTGGTTTGAATTTACATCTTGTGAAACTTGCCGGTCATGTTACAGAGCTAAGATGACCACAGCTCCGTTTATTGGAAACAGAGAAAGAGTTAGTAAACTCTTGGGATTGATACATGCTGATGTATGAAGGTCCCCTGTCTACAGATGCCAAGACCGGTTCTTTGTACTTCATTACATTCTCTGATAATCTCTCAAGATTCAGACATATGTTCCTGTTGAAACACAAGTCCGAAGCTTTTGAGATATTCACAGAATATAAGTTAGAAGTAGAGAACCAAAATACGGGTATAAATATTATGTCCTTTGATGAGATCAGGGAGGAGAATACTTGAGCACGGAATTCCTGGACTATTCTAAAGGAGAATGAGATTCTCTCTCAGCAATACTCCTCCGTATACACCATAGCACGATGGTATATCGGGGCGGAGCAATAGCACCCTATGTGATATGGTGTGCTCTATGATGAGTAGTACTGAGTTTCCTATTTTCTTTTGGGAGTTATGCACTTGAGAAGTTGCATACCTATTGAATAGGGTTCAAATCAAATCAGTTACCTACCATTTCATATGTGATATGGAATGGGAAGAGCCCATATCTTAAGTTTGTTAAGATTTGGGGTTGTCCAGCCTATGACTAAAAGCATAATCCGGACAAGCTCGAGGGAAAATCAGATCTGTGGAAGTTTGTTGGATATCCCAAGCATTCGCAAGGGAATATCTTCTACCAAACCGAGGAACAAAAGATGTTTTGTTTCTCAACATGCCACCTTTGTGGAAGGGAATTTCTTGTGAAGAAATTAGTGGTCATGAGATAGAACTGGAAAAGTTCCAGCTATACAAACTACAGCAGATGATTTGGTAGAACCAAAGCATTCAATAGTTTCCAACGAACCTCAGCCTCTCCGCCGATCTAGCAGGGTTCCTCACCCACCTGAGAGATACTTCGGTTTCTCTATGACAGTGGAAGCGAGGATTGTATCATGAGATGATGACCCAACTAGTTTCGAGCATGCCATCAGGAGTGGGACTCTGTAAGAATGGCTGGATGCTTATCGATCTGAGATGGAATCCTTATACACCAACAAAATATGGACTTTGGTTGCTTTATCTGAAGGGTTAAATCCCCATCAGGAGCAAGTATATCTTGAGAAGATTACTTGGTGTATATGGAAAAGTTAAGACTTTCAAAGCTATGCTTAAGTCCATCCAGATCCTACTTGCCATAGCTACATACCATGACTACGATATCTGGCGGTTGGGTGTCATGACTACTTTTTTAAAATGATGATTTGGAAGAGAGAGTCTATAAGTACACAGCCAGAGGGCTTCGTAGACAGTGGGAACAGCGGAAACGTGAGCAAGATGTTTTATGTGATAAAACAGGTATCGCGGAGTTGGAACATCTGTTTTGATGTGGTAGTCAAAGAGTTTGACTTCATCAAAATGGTAGATGAACCTTGTATATACAAAAAGGGTAGTAGGAAGTATGGTGATGATCCTCGTAGAGTACGTGGATGACATACTCTTGATAGGGAAGGAGTTTCCTATGCTACGCTCGGTCAATCTCCGCTTATCACAAGGATTCTCCATATAGGATCAAAGTGATACCTCCTAAATCCTGGGTTTTGGATCTATGAGATAGATCTAATTGGATGTTAGGATTCTCACTAGTCGTAGTGAGATGGTATCAATCGATCCTGGGGAGAATCACTGGAAATGTTCCATGGTGATAAGGACGACTGAATGTCAGTCGCAGGCATTGTCTATACCCTCAGTGGAGGGACGGTATGTTGGAAGAGTTCCAAGCTAGATACCGTGACTTACTAGACGATTAAAAGCAAGATACATCGTTACCAAGGATGCTACCAAAGAGGCAGTTTGGATATATAAGTTCATGAGATGAGCTTCGTTCCTACCATTGTGTGACAATGGAGTTGTGGCTTTTGCCAAGGAACTACCGTCCCATCAGAAATCCAGATATAATTCTTAGGCAGTATCACCTGATCATGGAGATGGTTGATCTCCAGAGAGATCGAGGTTAGGAGAGTAGACACAGAGGAGAATAACGCGGATCCACTCACAAAGGCCTTTTTCCCAGTAGAGACTTTTATGGGATGGTTGAGTATGAGATACTTCAACCACAGCTAGTTGTTGGGTATGTGATACCACAACAGATGGCCCTAGTGCAAATGGGAGATTGTTAGTTATATGTATGCCCTAGAGGCCATTACTGTACATACGATGTATATTGTAATGGATGCTTGGACATATATAGGGAGGACTTTCTTGCTCGACATGATAGTATGCTATCTGGTTATAATTTATCTTAACATGTACTCTGATTGTCTCTATGTTACATGTTGATAAAGCCCTTAGGATATGTACTCGACTATTGGGACTATGATGAGATCATACTAGTGGGGCTACGGTAGTCGACGAGTACATCCTATAACTGTTCCTAGTCGAGGGTGTATCGAGACAGGGCATCGATACACCAGAGTAGACTAGCGTATACACATCTTGACCCATATGATGGGCGATGGATGATCCCATATCCATCGGTGTTTGACATCGAGGATGGTGTACGGGTGCTCAGTAGAGACTGGGTACACTAGACGGACTCGCCGAGAACTCCTAGATGGTATTATACCTCACGTCAGATGGCAGTTCTCCGGTGACACTGGTACAGAGTAGTCTGTTGATCCGAGATCGTCATAGAGTCTTGTGTGATTCCCACTGTGCTTTGATTTCCATCATACCACGTCCAAGAGGGCGTGCAAAAAGGTGGCTTTTGGGTACAGTCCCGAATCACATGGAGGCAATGAGCGATAGGAGGGGATTCTTCTCTCCCGGTATAGGGAGTTGATGTTGTGTTGTGTTCGATTGGCTATAACTGGAAATCCCTGGCCAGGGTTTCTGAGATTTACTGGTAAGTGTTATCAGTAGTTTCTCGAACTGTTATAGACCTCATATCGACACGACTTATCAAGCTACTGGGGTCTGACATTTACCACCCTAGGCGAGATATGCAACATATCAGACGACGAGACCGGATTGTACGGGAGTGTTACTGATTGGATTCACAGGAGAATGTACAGGCTTGCTTGTTGATCTTCTGAGCGCTCAATACCTGGGTGGCTTTACATTTAGCTGACCGCTTGCTGCTTGTGGGTGTTTGATATGATCATCATCTACTGCCGGCGTATTGACGATTCTTTAGAGTCCTGCACAGAGGTTTCTTGACTCAGGCAAAACGGAGTAGGGGCACATATGTGATATGTGCAGGACCGAGGATAATGCGATATGAGATACCGTATTATATTCTCGCGATATTTGATATCAGCCGGGTCATCGGATCGAGTGTTGATTCGATGAATCGGTAAATGAGATATTAGTCGGTTATATGCGATATAGCCGGATTGTCGGATCAAGTGTTGATTCGATAATTTAATGTATAATAATATATATGATATATTAAATTACATTAACTAATATTAGCTCACTAAAAGATTCTTTTTCTCACTCGGGTAATACATTGATATATATGCGATATATGTTAAATGTATTATTTTCTTTTGTTACAATAAATATTATATATGTGATATAATATTGTAACATGATATGATAACTAATGCAACATGTTTAGTAGAGATTAAACAAGATTAGGGTTTGATTTGGGTTAATACTTTCTAGATGTTTCTAGAAGGTTTTCTTTTGTTTTGGTAAAGATATTTACAAGTGACTCATTCTTAACCTAACCCAAACCCTAGCCTAACCCAAACCCTAGCCTTGGTTAATTCTCTGCAATGGTTTAGTCAACCATGGTTGCATTATTGATCATCTTTATCTTTTCATTATTCATCACAAAAGGGATTATTCATTATTCATTCATCTTCTTCCTTGAGCTTCATGAAAAAAAGCTTTCTAGTTTTTTCTAAGTGATGAAAAATGAGTGAGAATAAGAAAACAAATGAGAGCAAAAATCCTACTTCATCATCCTCATCTATCCTTGCCATTTAGATGAGGGTGTTCACATCATTTCATGAGTGATAGCTTGTGTTAACGAAACTTCAAGGTAGATCATCTTTGTTATCGAAGATCGGAAGCAAGCTTGTGCCTTTCTCTTCGCGGAGCCTCTCGAGAGTCCGGAACACGATGATCGCAGCGAAGAGACCTCAACACGGAGCTTAAGAAGTGAAGGACCGGATCTACAAAGTTTGTAATCCCTCTCACTTAGTGTTAAAGTGTTTAACATACTTGTTTTCGCCTAAACCCTAGTTTAAAGATCCGGCTTTGGGTTGTTCGGCACGGCTAAAATTTTAATCGGGCATGGTTGATGCCTCGTAGACCCTTATGCGTGTGCCTAGCAACCCTACAGTGGTATCAGAGCCAAGCTAGAGGTTTATGCGAACTCTACACGAAGTTTAAAGTCCGATCAAACCCGAAAACCCCGACGAATACCCTTCTCTGGATTTTTTCTAAAAATGTGTTTTTTTATGAATTAAAATTTCTCAGAAAATTAAGCAGGAAAAACTAAGAATTACTGTGAAGTACGGCCCACTAATGCTCTTATATGACCGCGGAACCGCGGCCAAAACAAGGGTTTGGCGGCGGTTCTGCGGCCAAAATTATGACTTTGTCCCTCATACTTCATATATTCTTAGGTCCTTTCTTGTCATTTTTCTTCTGGGAATTTTTAATTCCACTCAAGTGTTTAGTTTTCTATGGTTGAATTGGGGACTTGTTGATTCGATCGGATAATTTAACTTTGTTTAGTTTTTTCCGGATAATTTTAGAAACTGTTAAAAAGTTCGAACGGATATCAATAACTCACTTTTTCCCCAGTCGAAATTTTTTTCAAAAGTTGGATTTTTTCTCGAGTTTGAAACTTTCTAAGTCGTGCAAGTAACGCGGTGGACCCTCTAGAAGACAACAAATCTTAACTCGATTATGTGACCGTTTTGAACTGCCTCCAAACCTTAGGGTTTGTGGCAGTACGGCATGCCACATGTGAGGCGTTGGCTTGACCCTTCTACGGCTGGACCATCGGTACTGTGGCATGTGATGGATATTTTTGAACTCCGCTCAAGTGTTGAGCTATTTGGAAAACTTGGGTGTTTGATTATTCGATCGGAAAGTTTAACACTGTCTTTTTATCTGGAATATGATACAATATTTGGAATCTACAAGTAGTTATGAGATAACTAATTTGAATATTATAAACATAGCAGTTTAGTCTAAATTGATCGGTTGCCACGGAATTTTGATGTGATCAAAAGTCTGTCGCAATCACATAGCGTACGCGGATACTCGCCGGGTAAACTTAATAGACAACCACGCCCCATAGCCCCGACCAAGTGACTGTAGGAGAACCCCGTCGCTAAAAGCATCCGTTCGGGTGCTCGCGGCAGCGGTGTTCTACCTTAGTGCACTTCGTCGACGGCATCCAGGGGTGCAGCCGTCTACTAAAGTTTGCGACGAGCATTCGATCAGGATGTCGGGAATCTTGTTGAATTGCCCGACTTGATATTGAAAAAGGTTTTTGATAGTGAGATTAAAATGCGGGGTTTATAATTGTTAGGCATGCGATGTCTAAGGAATTCATTTGGTTAGGCATGCGATGTCTAAGGAGGTTGCGGATTCCAACTGTTGTAGTTTTACACTTTCTTTTCTGTGACCGTAAGCGTAGTATGTGGTGTATCGCCGGCTTCGTTGCTATACATCAACGACAATCGGGATACGCATACTTACTTACGTTGATGATATGAGATATTATGTGCTGCTGTGATATGTTATATTGGATCGTCGCGTTTTGAATAGCCGGGGTTTTATGTGAGATGAGAGTTTTTCTTTTTCATTGATGTAAAATTCATTTGTATGTAATATTCTTTTATTGAGGCACTTCCGGGCTGAGGATGATGTCACCATTGTATATTATTTACTTTTCCGCATTAGGTAGACCCAAGACGGGGAGCACAAGTAACCGAGTTCTAGGGTCCAGTGGGAGACCATCTCGAGGAGTCGAGACCGGGTCTCCTAACCCTAGAATTGGCAGTGTTTCTTGCCGCTCTCATAGAGGTCTAGGGATGTGGGTTTGGCTATTCATCGCGACCGTGGAATCCGTGTTTTATACAGGCTCGTATTGAAAACACGGACATCCTAGTATATCCAATATTTCATATATGTTCTTCTGCTGCAATGTTCTGTGATGAGATCATATTACTGCCTGATACGAATGTTTATATTATATATATGAGATATATGTTATATTGCAGATTTCGTTTCATATCTGATGCTTGTGAAGCATAATTAAAATGGGACTTCATTAATGAGATTAATGAAATAAAAGAAACCTAAAGATATTGTAGAAACTTGTTTAAAAACTGGTAGCTCTAGTTCTTACTTTGCATAGCGGTGTTCCTTGTAGAACATCCAGCACCTTATTCGATAAGGAAAGAGCCGAGATCCCTTTACCGGGAGTGACCTCTTTAGTGAAACTAGCAGATGCTACACACTCGGTTTGTCTTTTGATTGCTTCTATAGTTCTTGCTTTGCATAGTGATATTTATGAAATATCCTGCACCTTATTCGATGAGGAAAGGGCCGATGATCCCTTCACCGGGAGTGACCCCTTTAGAAAAACTAGAAAAGCCTCGAAAACACTCCATTTAAAATCACTCGATTCTACAACGATATCAAGTTCATTACGCAAAGGGATTTCTTAAAAACCTGTCGTAGCTCTCCGTCATTTCAGATAAGTACTTCATAGTATTCGTGCTGCGTTTGTTGACCTTGTCAAGGCGTAGTGTGCGGTAGCTATTTATGCTTATCTGCATAAGCATATGATACGATTGGATTAGGGTAGTCGTGCGACTTTGTTGACCTTGTCAAGGGACGTGCGGGTGGGTTTAATTCAATCAGGAAATGACGGGTTGAACTTGACTTGCGGTCTATGGTTTGTTGACCTTGTCAAGGTCATATATCGCTTGGGGCAAAATATTATTAGGAATTTCAAGTGTTGGAATTTGCAATGAGATTGCATACCTTCTATGAGATAGTTGGATCCCAATACCCGCTGCGAGTAAGAGTTACTCCTGGGAGAGTTTTACACATTACAATTAGCCGATCAAGTAGGTGTCTAGAAAGGTGTCAACGGGGTTACGCCTCTGGGAAAACGAGATTTATTTTAATTAGGTCCGTGCGAAAGCACGGGGAATCTCCCTCAAAGTACCGGCACTGGCCTGGCTGAAAGATTGGCGAACTTGTAGCGTGTAATTAATCCCGGCTAGTCTTTCCTTTTAGGGTTTGAAGGAAGATTTGACTAAAACAGTGGGAGACATCCTGATTAGATAAATTGATAACCAATCTAATCTTGCAAGAGCATACGCTGAGTGTTTTCTTCTCTCTCTCTCCAGGTAGCGACCATATCACGCCTTAATCAAGATAATAATACGGATATATTGACCGAACCCGCTTGTTATACTGAGCTGGGGAACGTTGGTCCCGCTCCAACTTATAATTGTTATAAGACAGAACAGGAAATTGGGGAATACCAGATTTCCCGTGTCGCCCAAACGAAGAAAGTGCATGTTGATGGATTTTCTTCGGGTATGTTCATTACATAGAACTATTTCTCAGTATCCTTCACGTCCTGGGTATGAGATACCGGATCAGGATCCCATATATGTAATTTGTTACATGGGCTGCAGATAGGTAGAGAACTGAGAACGGGCGATAAGTTTCATGAGATAGAAACGGTGCAAGTATTGCAGCCAAGTCTGTTGGTCATTATCACCCTGTATTACCAGAATACATTGATTCTGAACGAATGTTATTAGATACCGAACCTGATATACAACATCATATCAATCTCTTTATTAGTAAAGAAAGGATATAATTTTGTATTGTTGGATAATGTTTTGAACATTTCCTATATCAAGAGTTGATCGGTTCAGGTACGTTATCTAAAAGCATAGACGTTCTAAATCAAACCACAGTTCTTAACGTACAGAACACACACAAGAGGAAGAAATCAGAAATGAACGAATCCTTCTTAAGGCATTGTAGACTAGGTCATATCAATGCGACCCGACTAGCTGAAGTTACATAAAGATGCATATTTAAATTGGTTTGAATTTACATCTTGTGAAACTTGCCGGTCATGTCACAGAGATAAGATGACCACAACTCCGTTTATTGGAAACAGAGAAAGAGTTAGTAAACTCTTGGGATTGATACATGCTGATGTATGAAGGTCCCCTGTCTACAGATGCCAAGACTGGTTCTTTGTACTTCATTACATTCTCTGATAATCTCTCAAGATTCTGACATATATTCCTGTTGAAACACAAGTCCGAAGCTTTTGAGATATTCACAGAATATAAGTTAGAAGTAGAGAACCAAAATACGGGTATAAGTATTATGTCCTTTGATGAGCTCAGGGAGGAGAATATTTGAGCACGAAATTCCTGGACTATTCTATAGGAGAATGAGATTGTAACCCTTCGAAAATCGTTTAGGCAGTTTTTCGGTAATCGGCAAATTTTTCGGCTTTTTCCGTAAAAAGTCAAAATAGGTATTTTTCTTTGTAGACCTAATTATACAAAATTTAGATAAGATATTACTATAATTTTGTCACTAAAGTGTCATTTATAAATTTCTAGTTAAATAAAAAAATTTTCGTAATTAATTATTTTTTTATTATTTTAAGCCTTTTTAAATACATTTAATTAGGGATAAATACTAATTTAATTAGGTAAATTTCTTAATTAGGAGTCTTTATAAGATAAAATATGGTGTTAATAAAATTGTTTCATGACTTTCACATTTTTAGATTTTGGGTTGGAAATTTAATGAAAAAAATGAACAAAAAGGGGTTTTTTTTTGTAAAAATTGTTATGTTAAGCATTAAATACAATTGAGAGTGACTTTTTCTTGGAACCTTCCACATTTTTTCCCTCACTCTCCCTCACCCTCTAGCTCAGGCCGAGCCTCCCTCCTTCAGCCCAAATTTTTCCCTCATTTTTCTTGCTTCTAAAATCATGGAAAAATCAACAAAATACATTATTTTCTTCTCCAATTCAAAGTAAAACCCTAATCCACCCTCTCTTCAACCCAAATTAGTTTAAAAAGTTGATGAAAGGAGGCTTCTTGGAGACTTGAGCAAACTAGGGTTCACACTTGGGAGGTATAAATCCTAATCTAGTTGTTAATTGTTGTTTAAGTTGCTAGATTTAGTAGTTTTAGTGTGTAAATTGCTTATGAATTCTTGGTTAGGAAATTCAAGAAAGGGAATTGATGTTGTAATTAGGGTTTAAAGCATGGTTGATGTATTAAAGTTAGGGTTCAAGATTTAAAAGGTGAAAATCCTAAACTAGTTGCTTACTTGAGGTTTAATTGTGCTAGAATTTCAATTCTAAATATTAGTTTGGTAGTAAATGTTTGATTTGGAAAAATCAAGTGAAGGTTTTGATTTTAGAAATTAGGGCTTGTAGCATGATGCTTGGATTATGCTAGGGATGGTTATCTAGGTGATTGGAGTGGTTAATTGTGTATTGGTATGCTTACTAAATCGATAAATTTCGATGTTTGTAACAAAATCGGTAAGGAATCGCTTACTAGATTTTTTGTAGAAATAGAAGGCGGTCAATTTGCGTTAGGTTAGCAATATTAGTAGCTTCATATAGGATTATTAGAATGCGTGAACGCGGGGTTTCGTCTAGTCGGGTTGTAGTTTAATCGATTTCCCCGAAATGACGATTTTAGTTAAGGTTTTAGCGATTTTCGTGTATTTTTCGCGTACCGAGTGCACGTTGTGACTAATCCGAGAGCGTCGATCTTTTCATAGTGTGAGTTGCATCATTTCGGAAATATGTAACCTTATATTGTGTGTTATGCAATTCTAGGATCGGTCGGGGAAACTTCGGACACGGCGCGAAAAGGCAAAGCGGTGGCCGGATCAGTTTAGCGGGGATTTCTGGTGAGTAGATATATTCATCTATGGGGGAATCGTTTGGATGGCGCGAGGCGCCCCTCCTCCCTAGTTAGGATTACCCTACTTTATGCAATAATTATATTGTTAGCTAGCTTATCCATTTATGTATATTGCATACCCTTACAGCTAACCCTATACTAGATTGCATGGACATTAATATGACATTCTTATATACATATGCGATATCATTTCGTAGGACACGAACACCTTACCATTGGCATCTATTGCACGCGCACTATTCATGTGACACACACGCCTTTGGTATTTGCCATGCCACGTGCACTATAAAACTTGTTTAGCTTAGTAACGCCATTGCATTCATGCATGATATTTGAGAATGTATCGAACGCATATACCTCGCATTACTATCATATCTACCTAGATTTCTAGCCAAACTCTCACATCATATACATTGATATCATAGACATTTATTATATATAACATGTGGACACTATGATTTTTCTTGATGATTTCAGTTTTTCTGTGATTTCTGGATTTTTGGGGAAAACCGCAAGAATTTAACAAAACCTTAGATTTATCATTTTCGAAACAAAGTTGCGGTTTTCTCGTGACGTATGTGTCGTCCACCATGAGTTTTCATGTTTTCTGTTGGATTTCGAGACCCGATTCGAGGAGTGGATGAACCGTCTCGGGTACATGGTGGGCCCGGTATGGTACCCCGGGGCAAGAAGATCGAGTTGTAGACGATGAGCCTGGCAGGGGAAGACTACCTACCGGTGATGTCTGGCGCGGCGGATATCCGGAGGATACCGACCGTTGTCGTGAGATTTATGATATGGGCCGATCCGGACTGACGGAGCCCGACATTGAGACAGATATGATTCCTATTTGGTGTCGATGCTTGACACGGGTTTTCTGAGGATTTCTTGATGATATTTAGTATTATGCAGACATTCGTTTTCTAAAAGTTAAGAATCCAGTAACTTTAAAATTTAAAACACTTAAAGAGTTAGAAAAGATATTGCATACATGTGCATGCATACTTGAGTTATTATACCACATTTGGACATACATGTTGTTCCGCATTGCGTGCATTCTTACGATTGCCTTATTAGATGTTATATTTACTCACGAGCTGGCAACTCACCCCCGTTGTGCCACAGTGTCTTGCAGGTCGGACCCGTCAGTCTCGTAGCGGCGGGCTATCTTGTCATCAGTATCTTTTGCTCAGACTCGCGACATCGCCCGTAGGTGGGTTGCGAGTATACTTTATTCCTTTTTGCTTTATCATTGTATCTAGTATTCTCCATCTACCACTTGTATTGTATATGCGACCTAGTGATGAGACTGAGAGATTTGTATATTTGTGGTTCCTTTTGGGTCGAGCTCACTTGAGCCGACGTGTGTTTTCTGGTATTTGCATCTCTTTTGTGCTCTTTTTCTTGATTATTACTATTATATTGCATGTGGTTGTGATCCGCCTTGGGCGAAGAGCTAGCTCCCGCTTGGGGATGCCATTTTTATGATTTCATATATATTATCTTGTTGTACCCATTTTGGGGATAGAAATTACAGGGGAGACTCTGCCGAAATTTTCAGAAATTTTTGATGTTTTAAAAGGGATTCTTTGCAACTCAATTGATTTCAAAACCGTTTTCATTTTAGGTTTTCCTTCACTCTCTTGGATTTTGGGTTAGATTTCTGGGCTTTGGCTGACTTAGGTTACGGTACGCCTTTAGACGTCTCGTAATCTAAGTGCCAGTCACGTTCCGTACTTTCGGGTCGTGACAAAGTTGGTATCAGAGCGTAGGTTTTACCTTTCTGAGTGTAGGACGACCTTGGTAGATGGAGTAGGTGACTTAAGCAGAGTGGCGTAGCGTGGGTATGATCCGCGGCATACTTACGATACGGTACTCCGCCTAAGTAACCTTAGGACATAATTGCTTGTATTTCCTTTCTTGATTCCTTGCATTCCTTGATTCAATTGCAATGTCCTTATCAGTTCTATTTCTTATTCCAGCTTCGATGCCGCCAAAGACTACGAGAGCTCAGCGGGCTGCCGCTAGGGATGAGATTCGAGCGGGCTCGTCTGAGGCGAGGATCGAGCGGGAGGATACTCCTACCCCTCAGGGTCCCACTGATCCACTTCATCCAGACCGTATTGCCAGATTAGAGGCCGGCATGCAAGAGTTGCGGCAGATGATGGGATCTTTAGTTGAGTCCAGCCGGGCACAGAGATCCGAGGACGTTCCTTCCACCGCACAGACCACGATCGTACCTGCTGCACAGATGGTCACTCCTGCTGCTGCTACGGAGACTATCCCCGTTTCACTACAGGAGTTCATGAGATTGAGACCTCCAGCTTTTACCGGTACAGATGCGACAGAGGACCCACAGGCATTTCTCGATAGGATGGCACGGATTGGCCGTTCGTTGAGGTGTTCTGAGGATAGATTGGTGGAGTTTGCGAGTTTTCGTCTGGAGGGTCTTGCCCAGACATGGTACGACTCAGTAGAGAGAGGCCGAGCTGCAGGTCTGCCTTCTATGACCTGGGATGAGTTTACATCTGCATTTCTTGCCCGTTTTCTTCCGGAGAGTGTCCGAGATGCTCGAGCCCGTAGTTTTGAGTCTTTGCGCAAGACTCCTGGGATGACAGTGTCGGAGTATGATATACAGTTTACTCAGTTGTCTCGATATGCACCGTACCTAGTCGACACAGAAGAGAAGAGGCTAAAGAGGTTTGTACGAGGGCTTGATACACAGCTATTCCTTGCCATCGGCACCCAGCACTTTGATACATACGCTGCCGCGATGGATGCAGCCTTACTTTTGGAGGAGCGTATTTCTGAGACTCCGGTCGCTTCTGGGCCGAAGAGGATCCGTACTGATACGCTAGCTCAGCGGCAGATGGGCAGACGTCGTGATAGATTATTTCCGGGAGATGGCGGAGGCAGAGGATTGAGACGAGGTCAGTTATTTGGTTCATATCCACAGACCCAGCAGTCGTCTCCAGGATGTTTTCGGTGCGGGAGTCAGTATCACCGTGTCAGAGACTGTACCATGGGACATCCGGGTGCGGCGACAGTCCCACATGTGACTTTACCACCTTCACCACCCTCGCAGAGAGCTTTACTTCCTCCTTCTGATGATGCTTCACGCCAGCCAGATGCTTCTAGAGGCCGTGGGCGTGGCGGTCCGGTTCCGAGAGGACGAGGCGACAGAGGCAGAGGCAGAGGCCGAGGTAGAGGCAGAGGACAGCCAGCTATTAGTGGTGGACAGGCCCGAGTGTTCGCGTTGACTCCTCAGGATGCACAGGCATCCAATGCCGTCGTGACAGGTACTCTGCCAGTATGTTCTTTTGGTGCACGGGTATTATTTGATCCAGGCTCCACACATTCCTATGTTTCCACGTATTTTGCACCGAGGTTGGGCCGAGAGTCTTGTCCGTTAGATCAGCCGCTTGTCGTTATTACCCCGGTAGGCGAGTCTTTTGTTGCCCGTTTTGTATACCGATCGTGTTCCGTTCGTATCGGGGAGAGAGATTCTTCAGTAGATTTAATTCTCCTCGATATGCTAGACTTTGACGTTCTTCTTGGTATGGACTGGCTAGCCACCTGTTATGCATCTGTGGACTGCCATGAAAAGGCAGTCAGATTCAATTTTCCTGGTGAGCCGGTTCTTATTATTCAGGGAGATCGTAGCGCTACCCTTCCCAGCTTGATTTCTTCTCTTCGCGCTGGTCAGCTCTTAAGGAAAGGGTGTCAGGGATTCTTAGCCTATGTTTGTGATACTAGCTCCACAGAGGTTCCGTTGGACCAGGTCCCTGTTGTGAGAAAGTTTCCTGATGTATTCCCTGACGAGCTGCCTGGTCTGCCACCAGAGCGCGAGATCGAGTTCTGTATTGACTTGATCCCCGGCACGGGGCCTATCTCTATACCGCCTTATCGGATGGCCCCGGCGGAGCTGAGAGAGCTAAAGGATCAGTTACAGGACTTGCTGGATAAGGGGCTTATCCGACCGAGTGTGTCACCTTGGGGCGCTCCCGTCTTGTTTGTTAAGAAGAAGGACGGAAGTATGCGTTTATGCATTGATTATCGTCAGCTGAACCGAGTTACTGTGCGGAACAGGTATCCCCTACCCCGCATTGATGACTTATTTGATCAGCTCCAGGGTGCAGGGTTTTTCTCGAAGGTTGATTTACGATCAGGTTATCACCAGTTGCGGGTTCGGAAGGAGGATATTCCGAAGACTGCCTTCCGTACTCGTTATGGTCATTACGAGTTCTTGGTGATGTCGTTCGGGCTCACCAATGCCCCGGCAGCGTTTATGGATTTGATGAACCGCGTATTCAGGCCGTATCTTGATCAGTTCATCATTGTGTTCATTGACGACATCTTGGTTTATTCTCGGAGCCGGGAGGAGCATGAGCAGCACTTACGTATCACATTACAGACTTTGAGGGAGCATCAGCTGTTCGCCAAATTCTCCAAGTGCGCATTCTGGTTAGACAGTGTCGACTTCTTGGGTCATGTGGTGACGAGAGATGGTATTTGCGTGGACCCGAAGAAGATCGAGGCAGTTCAGCGTTGGCCTAGACCGGTATCAGTCACAGAGGTTCGCAGCTTTCTAGGTCTGGCCGGCTATTATCGACGTTTTGTCCAGGATTTCTCCCGCATTGCTGCACCTTTGACCCGGTTGACCCGGAAGGGGGTTCCTTTTGATTGGACCCAGGCATGTGAGGATAGCTTCCAGCAGTTGAAGACTCGTCTGACTACTGCTCCAGTGTTAGCATTGCCTTCAGGATCAGGCGGGTTCGTGGTATATTGTGATGCTTCTAGAGTGGGGCTAGGCTGTGTATTGATGCAGCACGACAGAGTTATCGCGTATGCTTCTCGACAGCTGAGGAAACACGAGCAGAACTACCCCACCCATGATTTAGAGATGGCTGCAGTGGTGTTTGCACTCAAGATCTGGAGACATTACCTATACGGTGAGTCGTGCCAGATATACACTGACCACAAGAGTTTGAAGTATATTTTCCAGCAGCGAGACCTGAACCTGAGACAGCGCCGTTGGATGGAGTTGGTGAAAGATTATGACTGCGAGATTCTATACCATCCGGGCAAGGCGAATGTGGTGGCAGATGCTTTGAGTAGGAGGCCCGGAGGTAGCATATCTTGTTTGAGCGCAGTACAGATGCAGTCGACGGCGGATTGGCAGGTTTTATGTGATAGCAGAGTACAGTTCGAGTTTACTCCTACAGGGGGACAGCTGGCCCATTTCAGAGCACGCCCACAGTTACTTGATCGTATCCACGAGGCACAGTCCGGCGATGCCCGTATCTTAGAGATTATTGAGCAGATTCGACAGGGCAGAGTTTCGGAGTTCGTGATTGATGATCAGGGGATACTTCGATTTGGGACTCGACTGTGTGTGCCAGATTCAGAGGGACTGAGGCGTGATATTCTCGAGGAGGCACATAGATCAGTATACAGTGTTCACCCAGGTTCCACCAAGATGTACCGTGATTTGAGAGAAATTTACTGGTGGGACGGGATGAAGAAGGATATTACAGATTTTGTGTCGAGGTGCCTGACTTGTCAGCAAGTCAAGGCCGAGCACCAGAGGCCAGCCGGCGAGTTACAGCCTTTGCCCATCCCTGAGTGGAAGTGGGAGCAGGTCTCCATGGACTTCGTTGTGGGTCTACCCAGGACCAGTCGAGGGTACGACTCTATTTGGGTGATTGTCGATCGACTGACGAAAGCGGCTCACTTCCTGCCAGTGAAGACCACTTTTGGATTTTCTCAGTACGCCCAGGTTTATATTGATGAGATAGTGCGACTGCATGGCGTTCCGACTTGCATCGTGTCCGACCGTGGCACCCAGTTTACCAGCCGATTGTGGCAGAAGCTACAGGAAGCTTTGGGCACCCGATTGAGTTTTAGCACAGCCTTTCATCCTCAGACTGACGGTCAGTCGGAGCGTACGATTCAGACTCTTGAGGACATGCTCAGAGCTTGTGTTTTAGATTTCGGTGGTAGCTGGGATCGTCATTTGCCTCTGATCGAGTTTTCCTACAATAATAGCTTCCAGGAGACGATTCAGATGGCACCTTTCGAGGCTTTATATGGGAGGAGATGCCGATCGCCGGTATGTTGGACAGAGCTCAGGGAGAGCAGTATTTTGGGGCCTCAGATCGTACAGGAGACGACCGAGAAAATACAGCTGATTCGGGACAGGATGAGAGCGGCACAGAGCAGGCAGAAATCTTATGCTGACAGGCGTCGTCGCCGACTCGAGTTCGTTGTTGGCGATCATGTTTTCCTGAAGGTCTCTCCGATGAAGGGTGTGATGAGATTTGGGCGGAAAGGGAAGCTGAGTCCTAGATATGTTGGTCCTTTCGAGATCCTAGAGCGTGTTGGTCCAGTCGCTTATCGGTTAGCTCTTCCGCCCAGCTTCCCCGATGTTCACCCCGTATTCCATGTCTCGATGCTCCGCAAGTACCTTCATGATCCTTCCCAGGCGATTCAGCACCAGACGATCCAGTTAGAGCGTGATCTTTCTTTCACCGAGCAGCCGGTGGTCATCTTGGATCGGCAGGTGAAGAAATTGAGGTCGAAGGTCATACCGTCTGTCAAAGTCCTTTGGCGTGGCCCGAACAGCGAGGAGGTCACCTGGGAGACCGAGGTCGAGATGAGGAAGAGATATCCCCATCTTTTTGAAGGTACGCGTAGTTAAATTCTAAATTCGGGGACCGAATTTCTTTAAGGGGGGAAGATTGTAACCCTTCGAAAATCGTTTAGGCAGTTTTTCGGTAATCGGCAAATTTTTCGGCTTTTTCCGTAAAAAGTCAAAATAGGTATTTTTCTTTGTAGACCTAATTATACAAAATTTAGATAAGATATTACTATAATTTTGTCACTAAAGTGTCATTTATAAATTTCTAGTTAAATAAAAAAATTTTCGTAATTAATTATTTTTTTATTATTTTAAGCCTTTTTAAATACATTTAATTAGGGATAAATACTAATTTAATTAGGTAAATTTCTTAATTAGGAGTCTTTATAAGATAAAATATGGTGTTAATAAAATTGTTTCATGACTTTCACATTTTTAGATTTTGGGTTGGAAATTTAATGAAAAAAATGAACAAAAAGGGGTTTTTTTTTTGTAAAAATTGTTATGTTAAGCATTAAATACAATTGAGAGTGACTTTTTCTTGGAACCTTCCACATTTTTTCCCTCACTCTCCCTCACCCTCTAGCTCAGGCCGAGCCTCCCTCCTTCAGCCCAAATTTTTCCCTCATTTTTCTTGCTTCTAAAATCATGGAAAAATCAACAAAATACATTATTTTCTTCTCCAATTCAAAGTAAAACCCTAATCCACCCTCTCTTCAACCCAAATTAGTTTAAAAAGTTGATGAAAGGAGGCTTCTTGGAGACTTGAGCAAACTAGGGTTCACACTTGGGAGGTATAAATCCTAATCTAGTTGTTAATTGTTGTTTAAGTTGCTAGATTTAGTAGTTTTAGTGTGTAAATTGCTTATGAATTCTTGGTTAGGAAATTCAAGAAAGGGAATTGATGTTGTAATTAGGGTTTAAAGCATGGTTGATGTATTAAAGTTAGGGTTCAAGATTTAAAAGGTGAAAATCCTAAACTAGTTGCTTACTTGAGGTTTAATTGTGCTAGAATTTCAATTCTAAATATTAGTTTGGTAGTAAATGTTTGATTTGGAAAAATCAAGTGAAGGTTTTGATTTTAGAAATTAGGGCTTGTAGCATGATGCTTGGATTATGCTAGGGATGGTTATCTAGGTGATTGGAGTGGTTAATTGTGTATTGGTATGCTTACTAAATCGATAAATTTCGATGTTTGTAACAAAATCGGTAAGGAATCGCTTACTAGATTTTTTGTAGAAATAGAAGGCGGTCAATTTGCGTTAGGTTAGCAATATTAGTAGCTTCATATAGGATTATTAGAATGCGTGAACGCGGGGTTTCGTCTAGTCGGGTTGTAGTTTAATCGATTTCCCCGAAATGACGATTTTAGTTAAGGTTTTAGCGATTTTCGTGTATTTTTCGCGTACCGAGTGCACGTTGTGACTAATCCGAGAGCGTCGATCTTTTCATAGTGTGAGTTGCATCATTTCGGAAATATGTAACCTTATATTGTGTGTTATGCAATTCTAGGATCGGTCGGGGAAACTTCGGACACGGCGCGAAAAGGCAAAGCGGTGGCCGGATCAGTTTAGCGGGGATTTCTGGTGAGTAGATATATTCATCTATGGGGGAATCGTTTGGATGGCGCGAGGCGCCCCTCCTCCCTAGTTAGGATTACCCTACTTTATGCAATAATTATATTGTTAGCTAGCTTATCCATTTATGTATATTGCATACCCTTACAGCTAACCCTATACTAGATTGCATGGACATTAATATGACATTCTTATATACATATGCGATATCATTTCGTAGGACACGAACACCTTACCATTGGCATCTATTGCACGCGCACTATTCATGTGACACACACGCCTTTGGTATTTGCCATGCCACGTGCACTATAAAACTTGTTTAGCTTAGTAACGCCATTGCATTCATGCATGATATTTGAGAATGTATCGAACGCATATACCTCGCATTACTATCATATCTACCTAGATTTCTAGCCAAACTCTCACATCATATACATTGATATCATAGACATTTATTATATATAACATGTGGACACTATGATTTTTCTTGATGATTTCAGTTTTTCTGTGATTTCTGGATTTTTGGGGAAAACCGCAAGAATTTAACAAAACCTTAGATTTATCATTTTCGAAACAAAGTTGCGGTTTTCTCGTGACGTATGTGTCGTCCACCATGAGTTTTCATGTTTTCTGTTGGATTTCGAGACCCGATTCGAGGAGTGGATGAACCGTCTCGGGTACATGGTGGGCCCGGTATGGTACCCCGGGGCAAGAAGATCGAGTTGTAGACGATGAGCCTGGCAGGGGAAGACTACCTACCGGTGATGTCTGGCGCGGCGGATATCCGGAGGATACCGACCGTTGTCGTGAGATTTATGATATGGGCCGATCCGGACTGACGGAGCCCGACATTGAGACAGATATGATTCCTATTTGGTGTCGATGCTTGACACGGGTTTTCTGAGGATTTCTTGATGATATTTAGTATTATGCAGACATTCGTTTTCTAAAAGTTAAGAATCCAGTAACTTTAAAATTTAAAACACTTAAAGAGTTAGAAAAGATATTGCATACATGTGCATGCATACTTGAGTTATTATACCACATTTGGACATACATGTTGTTCCGCATTGCGTGCATTCTTACGATTGCCTTATTAGATGTTATATTTACTCACGAGCTGGCAACTCACCCCCGTTGTGCCACAGTGTCTTGCAGGTCGGACCCGTCAGTCTCGTAGCGGCGGGCTATCTTGTCATCAGTATCTTTTGCTCAGACTCGCGACATCGCCCGTAGGTGGGTTGCGAGTATACTTTATTCCTTTTTGCTTTATCATTGTATCTAGTATTCTCCATCTACCACTTGTATTGTATATGCGACCTAGTGATGAGACTGAGAGATTTGTATATTTGTGGTTCCTTTTGGGTCGAGCTCACTTGAGCCGACGTGTGTTTTCTGGTATTTGCATCTCTTTTGTGCTCTTTTTCTTGATTATTACTATTATATTGCATGTGGTTGTGATCCGCCTTGGGCGAAGAGCTAGCTCCCGCTTGGGGATGCCATTTTTATGATTTCATATATATTATCTTGTTGTACCCATTTTGGGGATAGAAATTACAGGGGAGACTCTGCCGAAATTTTCAGAAATTTTTGATGTTTTAAAAGGGATTCTTTGCAACTCAATTGATTTCAAAACCGTTTTCATTTTAGGTTTTCCTTCACTCTCTTGGATTTTGGGTTAGATTTCTGGGCTTTGGCTGACTTAGGTTACGGTACGCCTTTAGACGTCTCGTAATCTAAGTGCCAGTCACGTTCCGTACTTTCGGGTCGTGACAGAGATTCTCTTTCAGCATTACTCCTCCGTATACACCATAGCACGATGGTATATCGGGGCGGAGCAATAGCACCCTATGTGATATGGTGTGCTATATGATGAGTAGTACTGAGTTTCCTATTTCCTTTTGGGAGTTATGTACTTGAGAAGTTGCATACCTATTGAATAGGGTTCAAATCAAATCAGTTACCTACCACTTCATATGTGATATGGAATGGGAAGAGCCCATATCTTAAGTTTGTTAAGATTTGGGGTTGTCCAGCCTATGACTAAAAGCATAATCCGGACAAGCGCGAGGCAAAGTCAGATCTGTGGAAGTTTGTTGGATATCCCAAGCATTCGCAAGGGAATATCTTCTACCAAACCGAGAAACAAAAGATGTTTTGTTTCTCAACATGCCACCTTTGTGAAAGGGAATTTCTTGTGAAGAAATTAGTGGTCATGAGGTAGAACTGGAAAAGTTCCAGCTATACAAACTACAGCAGATGATTTGGTAGAACCAAAGCATTCAATAGTTTCCAACGAACCTCAGCCTCTCCGCTGATCTAGCAGGGTTCCTCACCCACCTGAGAGATACTTCGGTTTCTCTATGACAGTGGAAGCGAGGATTGCATCATGAGATGATGACCCAACTAGTTTCGAGCAGGCCATCAGGAGTGGGACTCTGTAAGAATGGCTGGATGCTTATCGATCTGAGATGGAATCCTTATATACCAACAAAGTATGGACTTTGGTTGCTTTATCTGAAGGGTTAAATCCCCATCAGGAGCAAGTATATCTTGAGAAGATTACTTGGTGTACATGGAAAAGTTAAGACTTTCAAAGCTATGCTTAAGTCCATCCAGATCCTACTTGCCGTGGCTACATACCATGACTACGATATCTGGCGGTTGGGTGTCATGACTGCTTTTTTAAAATGACGATTTGGAAGAGAGCGTCTATAAGTACACAGCCAGAGGGCTTCGTAGATAGTGGGAACATCGGAAACGTGAGCAAGATGTTTTATGTGATAAAACAGGCATCGCGAAGTTGGAACATCTGTTTTGATGTGGTAGTCAAAGAGTTTGACTTCATCAAAATGGTAGATGAACCTTGTATATAAAAAAAGGGTAGTAGGGAGTATGGTGGTGATCCTCGTAGAGTACGTGGATGACATACTCTTGATAGGGAAGGAGTTTCCTATGCTACGCTCGGTCAATCTCCGTTTATCACAAGGATTCTCCATATAGGATCAAAGTGATACCTCCTAAATGCTGGGTTTTGGATCTATGAGATAGATCTAATTGGATGTTAGGATTCTCACTAGTCGTAGTGAGATGGTATCAATCGATCCTGGGGAGAATCACTGGAAAGGTTCCATGGTGATAAGGACGACTGAATGTCAGTCGCAGGCATTGTCTATACCCTCAGCGGAGGGATGGTATGTTGGAAGAGTTCCAAGCTAGATACCGTGACTTACTAGACGATTAAAAGCAAGATATATCGTTACCAAGGATGCTACCAAAGAGGCAGACTGGATATATAAGTTCATGAGATGAGCTTCGTTCCTACCATTGTGTGACAATGGAGTTGTGGCTTTTGCCAAGGAACTACCATCCCATCAGAAATCCAGATATAATTCTTAGGCAGTATCACCTGATCATGGAGATGGTTGATCTCCAGGGAGATCGAGGTTAGGAGAGTAGACACAGAGGACAACAACGCGGATCCACTCACAAAGGCCTTTTTCCCAGTAGAGACTTTATGGGATGGTTGAGTATGAGATACTTCAACCACAGCTAATTGTTGGGTATTGTTAGTTATATGTATGCCCTAGAGGCCATTACTATACATAGGATGTATATTGTAGTGGATGCTGGGACATATATAGGGAGGACTTTCTTGCTCGACACGATAGTATGCTATCTGGTTGATCTTTACCTTAACGTGTACACTGATTGTCTCTCTATTACATGTTGGTAAAGCCCTTAGGATGTGTACTTGACTACCTGGACTATGATGCGGATCATACTAGTGGGGACATGGTAGTCCGTAAGTACATCCTTCAAAGTCCCTAGTCGTGGGTGTATCGAGACGGGGCATCGATATACCAGAGTAGACTAGCGTATACCTTCTCGACCCATACAGATGGGCGATGGATGATCCCATATCCATTGGTGTTTGACATCAGAGATGATATACGGGTGCTCAGTAGAGACTGGGTACACTGGACGGACTCGCCGAGAACTCCCAGATGGTATTATACCTCACGTCAGATGGCAGTTCTCTGGTGACACTGGTACAGAGTAGTCTGTTGACCCGAGATCGTCATAGAGTCTTGTGTGGTTCCCACTGTGCTTTGATTTCCATCTTACCACGTCTAAGAGGGCGTGAAAAACGGTGGTTTTTGGGTACAGTCCCGAGTCACATGGAGGCAATGAGCGATAGGAGGGGATTCGTCTCTCCCGGTATAGGGGGTTGATGTTGCGCTGTGTTCGATTGGCTATAACCGGAAATCCCTGGCCAGGGTTGCTGAGATTTACTGGTAAGTGTTACCAGTAGTTTCTCGAACAGTTATAGACCTCATATCGACACGACTTATCGAGCTATTGGGGTCTGACGTTTACCACCCCTAGGCGAGATATGCGACATATCAGACGATCAGACCGGACTGTACGGTAGTGTTACTGGTTGGATTCACTGGAGTGTGAGCGGGCTTGCTCGTCGATCTTCAGATCGCTCAATACCCGGGTAGCCGTTACGTTTAGCAGACCGCTTGCGGCTTGTGGGTGATTGATATGATCATCACCTGCTGCCGGCGTATTGACGAGTCTTTAGAGTCCTACACAGAGGTTTCCTGGCTCAAGCGAAACGAAATAGGAGCGCATATGAGATATGTGCGGGACCGAGAATAATGCGTGTATGTGATACCGTATTCCATTCTCGCGATGAATGTATCGATTAGGTTATATGCGATATACCCTAGTTATCGAATCAAGGATTGATTCGATAAACCGATACATTGGATACTAGTCGGTTATATGTGATATGACCGGATCGTTAAATCAAGTGTTTGATTTAATGATTTAATGTATAATTATATATTTGATATATTACTTTGCATTAACTAGTATCGGTTCACTTTAGATGGATTTTCTCACTTGGATGTACAAGTTGTATATGGGATATACTTTTTGTGCATTTTATTGTATCATGTTTGATGATACATATTTACTTGGTTAAGTGTAAAGAATTAAACCATGGTTAAACTTATGATTAGGGTTTTATTTCCTTTTCTCATTTATTTATCTATTTATTCATTTTGGAAAATAAATGGAAAAGAGAAAAGAATGGTGGCTTTTTTTGTTGTTTAGTGGAAGCTTCATGAAACCTTGACCCTAACCATTCATTTAACCTAAGTTAATTCTCTACACTTTACCATGGTTACCTTTATGATAAGAATTATTATTCTTTTCTTTTCTAATTAACTTATCATATCCTTTCTTCTTCTTCTTCCTTGAACTCAAGAAGAAACCTTCACTTCATCAATGGTGGATTGATGAAATGAGTGAGAAATCCAAAACTAAAGTCTACCCACTTCCTATTTCTTCATCCTCTACCTCTTGCCAAGTAGTAGAGTGTGTTTCCTTCACAAGTTTCAAGACTTGGTGAAGGTGGAGCTCGATCTAGTGATGCTTCGACGTAGATCATGTTCGGCACGTCGTCGACGACCTAGCCCGTCCATTCTCCGATGAAGCCGACGCTAGAGCCCGGATTTGATTTGGACAGCGGAGAGGACCTCATCTCGGAGCCGTGGAGGTGGAGGACCGCATCCACAAAGGTTGTATTTCCGTATCTCTTAGTTAAGTGTTAACTAGTTTATTTTATCGCCTAGATTTCTAGCAAACGATCCGTAGTCGGGTTTCTCGGCACCTAGAATTTTTGAAATTGGCATGGTTGATGCCTTGTGAGACCTCTATAGGGTGCCTAGGAACCCTACAGTGGTATCAGAGACTAGCTAGAGCCTTAGGCGAAGTCCAGACGGAATTTGAATTCCGAACGAACCCGAAACCCTAAATCAAAATTGCTCTCTGGAAATTTTCTAAAATCTGGGATTTTTCAATATTAAAAATATGCAGAAAATAAAGCAGGGTTTGTTATGAAATACTGTGCAAAACGGAGCCATAACTCCGTCATGACGGCGCGGAACCGCGGCCTAAGCCCACGTGGCACGGCGGTTCCGCGGCGATACTGTTGACTCTTTGACTTTTGTTTGCACAGTAATTCCTATTTTCTGGAGTTGGATTTTCTGGGAATTTTTAATATTTATTCAAGAGTTGAATTTTCTGCAGTTGTTTTGGGGATTCGGTGTTTCGATCGGGATATCAGATTTTGTCTATGTGGCTTTCCGGATAAATTTTAAAATATGTTAAAAAGTTCGACCGGATATAAATACCCAATTTTTCCCCTGTCGGGAAATTTCCAAGTGTTGGATTTTTCCGTAGTTTAACGACGTTCTAAGTAGTGCAAGTAACGCGATGGACCCTCTAGAAGACAACAAACCTTAACTCGATTATGTGACCGTCTTGAACTGCCCTTTGAACCTTAGGGTTTGGGGCAGTACGACGTGCCACATGTGAGGCGTTGGCTTGACCCTTCTACGGCTGGACCGTTGGTACTGAGGCACGAACTGAATGTTGTTAGACTTATTCATGTGTTGATCTGTATCGGGAAAACTTGGGTGTTCGATTGTTCGATCGGAAAGTTTGACATTTTCTATTTATCCAGAATGGGATACAATAATTGGAATTCACAATGAGTTATGAGATAACTGAATGAATGTTATAAACATAGCAGTTTAGTCTCACTTGATCGGTTGCCACGGAATTTTGATGTGATCAAAAGTCCGTCGCAATCACGTAGCGTACGCGGATACTCGCCGGGTAAACTTAATAGACAGCCTCACTCCATAGCCCCGACCAAGTGACTGTAGGAGAACCCCGTCGCCGAAAGCATCCGTTCGGGTGCTCGCGGTAGCGGTGTTCCGCCTTGGTGCACTTCGTCGACGGTATCGGGGGTGCGGCCGCCTACTAAAGTTTGCGACGAGCATTCGATCAGTTTGTCGGGAATCTTGTTGAATTACCCGACTTGATATTGAAAAGTGTTTTCGATAATGAGACTAAAATGTGGGGTTTATAATTGTTGGGCATGCGATGTCTAAGTATTTCATTTGGTCAGGCATGCGATGACTGAGGTGGTTGCGGATTCCAACTGTTATAGTTTTACACTTTCTTTTCTGTGACCGTAAGTATAATATGTGATGTCGCCGGTTTCGTTGCTATATGTCAACGACAATTGGGATGGACATATTTACTTACGTTGATGACATGTGATGTTATATGTTGCTGGATATGTTATATTGGATCGTCGTGTTTGAATAGCCGGGGGTTTTTATGTGAGATGAGTGTTTTTCATTTTCATTCATGTAAAAACTTGTATGTAATATTCTTTTATTGGGGCACTTCCAGGTTGAGGAAGTAGTCACCGTTTGTATATTATTTACTTTTCCGCACTAGGATAGACCCAAGGAGGAGGGCACAAGTAACCGGGTTCTGGAGTCCAGTGGGAGACCAACTCGAGGAGTCGAGTCCGGGTCTCCTAACTCTAGAATTGGTAGGGTTGCTTTCCGCTCTCGTAGGGGTCTAGGGGTGTGGGTTTGGCTATTCATCACGACCGTGGAATCCGTGTTTTATACTGGCTCGTATTGAAAACACGGACGTCCTAGTATATCCAATATTTCATATGTTTCTTCTGCTGCGATATCTGTGATGTGATCATGTGATGTTCTGTGATAGATACAGTATATAGTATATATGATATATTATATAGGCGTTACTTATGTTTTACACCCGTGCTAGCCCTGCCCCGCTCTGCCGTTAGTTACCTAACCTAACGGTGCACGAGGGGACATCGAGGCGAATGCGGATGGCATAACTGTACGTCGTATTTATCTGTGATGTTTAGGTACTTAAATGATGTGACTTTATTAATGAGATTAATGAAATAAAAGAAACCTAAGATGTTGTAGAATCGAATTTCAAAATAAAACAGGTAGCTACAGTTTTTGCTTTGCACAGCGGTATATGTGATATATCCTGCACCTTATTCGATGAGGAAAGGACCGAGATCCCTTCACCGGGAGTGACTCCTTTAGCAATAACTGGCAGATGCTACACACTCGGTTTGTCTTCTGATTGCTTTTAAGAGTTTTACTTTGCACAGTGATATATATGATATATCCTGCACCTCATTCGACGAGGAAAGGACCGACGATCCTTTCACCGGGAGTGACTCCTTTAGCAAAACTAGAAAAGCCTCAAAAGCACTCCATTTTAAAATCATTTGATTCTACAACGATATCAAGTTCATTACGCAATAGGTTTTCAGAAAAACCTGTCGTAGCCCTCCTTCATTTCAGATAAGTCCTATTTAGTATTCGTGCTGCGTTTGTTGGCCTTTGTCAAGGCGCAGTGTGCGGTAGCTAACTGGTGCTTATCTGCTTATGCATATGATGCAGATTGAGTTAGGGTAGTCGTGCGACCTTGTTTGCCTTTGTCAAGGGCCGTGCGGGTGGGTTTAATTCAATCAGGAAATGACGGGTTGAACTTGACTAGCATCCTATGGTTTGTTGGCCTTTGTCAAGGTCTTAGAAGGTTAGGGGAAAAATATTATCGGGAATTTCAAGTGTTGAAATTTGCAATGAGATTGCATACCTTCTATGAGATAGTTGGATCCCGATACCCGTTGTGAGTAATTGTTACTCCTGGGAGAGTTTTATACATTACAATTAGCCGATCAAGTAGGTGTCTAGAAAGGTGTCAACGGGGTTACGCCTCTGGGAAAACGAGGTTTACATTAATTAGGTTCGTGCGAAAGCACGGGGGACCTCCCTCAAAGTACCGACACTGGCCTGGCTGAAAGATTGGCGAACTTGTAGTGTGTAATTAATCCCGGCTAGTCTTTCCATTAGGGTTTGAAGGAAGATTTGATAAAAAGCAGTGGGAGCCATCTTGATTAGATAAAATTATAACCAATCTATTCTTGCAAGAGCGCACGCTGAGTGTTTTCTTCTCTCTCTCTCCTGGTAGCGACCATATCACGCCTTAATCAAGATAATAATACGGATAATTGACCGAACCCGCTTGTTATACTGAGCTGGGGAACGTTGGTCCCGCTCCAACTTATAATCGTTATAAGACAGAGCAGGAAATTGGGGAATACCAGATTTCCCGTGCCGCCCAAACGAAGAGAGTGCATGCTGATGCATCATCTTCGGGTTTGTTCATTATACAGAACTGTTTCTCAGTATCCTTTACGTCCTGGGTATATGATACCGGATCAGGATCCCAGATATGTAATCTGTTACATAGGGCTACAGATAGGTAGAGAACTGAGAACGGGTGATAAGTTTCATGAGACAGAAAACGGGGCAAGAGTTGCAGCCAAGTCTGTCGGTCACTGTCACCCTGTATTACCAATACATTGATTCTGAACGAATGTTATTAGATACCGAACCTGATATACCAAATCATATCACTCTCTTTGGTAGAAAAGAAAGGATATAATTTTGTATTGATGGATAATGTTTTGAACATTTCCTATATCAAAGGTTGATCGGTTCAGGCACGTTATCTAAAAGCATTAATGTTCTAAATCAAACTACAGTTCTTAGTATACGGATCACACACAAGAGGAAGAGTTCAGAAATGAACGAATTCTTCTTGAGGCATTGTAGACTAGGTCAGATCAATGTGACCTGACTAGCTAGAGTTACATATAGATGCATATTTAAATCAGTTTGAATTTACATCTTGTGAAACTCGCCAGTCATGTCACAAAGATAAGATGACCATAGCTCCGTTTACTGGAAACAGAGAAAGAGTTAGTGAACTCTTGGGATGATACATGTTGATGTATGTAGGTCCCCTGTCTACACATGCCAAGACCGGTTCTTAGTACTTCATTACATTCTCTGATAATCTCTCAAGATTCAGACATATGTTCCTGTTGAAACACAAGTCCGAACCTTTTGAGATATTCACAGAATATAAGCGAGAAGTAGAGAACCAGAATACGGGTATAAGTACTATGTCCTTTGATGAGATCAAGGAGGAGAATACTTGTGCACGGAATTCCTGGACTATTCTAAAGGAGAATGAGATTCTCTCTCAGCATTACTCCTCCGTATACACCATAGCACGATGGTATATCGGGGCGGAGCAATCACACCCTATTTGATATGGTGTGCTCTATGATGAGTAATACTGAGTTACCCGTCTCCTTTTTGAGAGTTATGCGCTTGAGAAGCTGCATACCTATTGAATAGGTTCGAATCAAATCAGTTGCCTACCATTTCATATGTGATATGGAAAGGGAAGAGCCCATGTCTTAAGCTAGTTAAGATTTGGGGTTGTCCGGCCTATGTTTAAAAGCAAAATCCGGACAAGCTCGAGGCAAGGTCTGTAATGTAGAACTGGAAAGGTTCCAGCTATACAAACTACAGCAGATGATTTGGTAAAACCAAATGATTCAATAATTACCAACGAACCTCAGCCTCTCCGCCGATCTAGTAGGGTTCCTCACCCACCTGAGAGATACTTCGGTTTCTCTATGACAGTGGGAGCGAGGATTGCATCATGAGATGATGACCCAACTAGTTTCGAGCTGGCCATCAGGAGTAAGACTCTATAAGAATGGCTGGATGCTTAGTGATCTGAGATGGAATCCTTATACACCGACAAAGTATGGACTTTAGTTGCTATATCTGAAGGGTTAAATCCCCATCAGGAGCAAGTAAATCTTGAGAAGATTACTTGGTGTACTTGGAAAAGTTGAGACTTTCAAAGCTAGACTAGTTAAAGGTTTTCGTCATCGACCAGGTGTGGATAATGATGAAACCTTTTTCAGTACCTATGCTTAAGTCCATCCAGATACTACTTGCCACGGCTACATACCATGACTACGATATCTGGCGGTTGGGTGTCATGACTGCTTTTCTAAATGATGTTTTAGAAGAGTGCGTCTATAAGTACACAGCCAGAGGGCTTCGTAGACAGTGGGAGCAGCAGAAACGTGTACAAGATGTTTTATAGGATAAAGCAGGCATCGCGGAGTTGGAACATCTGTTTTGATGGATTAGTCAAAGAAGTTGACATCATAAAAATGGTAGATGAACCTTGTATAAACAAGAAGGTAGTAGGGAGTATGGTGACGATCCTCGTAGAGTACGTGGATGACATACTCTTGATAGGGAAGGAGTTTCTTATGCTACGCTCGATCAATCTCCGTTTATCACAAAGATTCTCCGCATAGAATCAAATTGATACCTACTAAATCCTGGATTTTGGATCTATGAGATAGATCTAATTGGATGTTAGGATTCTTACTAGTTGTAGTGAGATAGTATCAATTGATCCTGGGGAGAATCACTGGAAGTGTTCCAGGGTGATAAAGACGACTGAATGTCAGTCACAGGCATTGTCTTTACCCTAAGTAAAGGGACGGTATGTTGGAAGAGTTCCAAGCTAGATACCGTGGCATACTAGACGATAAAGGCAGGATACATCGCTACTAAAGATGCTACCAAAGAGGCTGTTTGGGTGTATATTGGTTCATGAGATGAACTACGTTCCTACCATTGTGAGACAATGGAGTTGTGGCTTATGCCAAGGAACGCAGGTCCCATCAGTAATCCAGACATATTCTAAGGCAGTATCGCCTGATCGTGGAGATGGATGATTTCCAGGGTGATCGAGGTTTGGAGAGTAGATTCAGAGGACAACACAGCGGATCCACTCACAAAGGCCTGTTCCCAGAGAGAGACTTTTATGGGATGGTTGAGTATGAGATACTACAACTACTGCTACAGATGGCCCTAGTGCAAGTGGGAGATTGTTAGTTATATGTATGCCCTAGAGGCCATTACTATACATAGGATGTATATTGTAGTGGATGCTGGGACATATATAGGGAGGACTTTCTTGCTCGACACGATAGTATGCTATCTGGTTGATCTTTACCTTAACGTGTACACTGATTGTCTCTCTATTACATGTTGGTAAAGCCCTTAGGATGTGTACTTGACTACCTGGACTATGATGCGGATCATACTAGTGGAGACATGGTAGTCCGTAAGTACATCCTTCAAAGTCCCTAGTCGTGGGTGTATCGAGACGGGGCATCGATATACCAGAGTAGACTAGCGTATACCTTCTCGACCCATACAGATGGGCGATGGATGATCCCATATCCATTGGTGTTTGACATCAGAGATGATATATGGGTGCTCAGTAGAGACTGGGTACACTGGACGGACTCGCCGAGAACTCCCAGATGGTATTATACCTCACGTCAGATGGCAGTTCTCTGGTGACACTGGTACAGAGTAGTCTGTTGACCCGAGATCGTCATAGAGTCTTGTGTGGTTCCTACTGTGCTTTGATTTCCATCTTACCACGTCCAAGAGGGCGTGCAAAACGGTGGTTTTGGGTACAGTCCCGAGTCACATGGAGGCAATGAGTGATAGGAGGGGATTCGTCTCTCCCGGTATAGGGGGTTGATGTTGCGCTGTGTTCGATTGGCTATAACCGGAAATCCCTGGCCAGGGTTGCTGAGATTTACTGGTAAGTGTTACCAGTAGTTTCTCGAACAGTTATAGACCTCATATCGACACGACTTATCGAGCTATTGGGGTCTGACGTTTACCACCCCTAGGCGAGATATGCGACATATCAGACGATCAGACCGGACTGTACGGTAGTGTTACTGGTTGGATTCACTGGAGTGTGAGCGGGCTTGCTCGTCGATCTTCAGATCGCTCAATACCCGGGTGGCCGTTACGTTTAGCAGACCGCTTGCGGCTTGTGGGTGATTGATATGATCATCACCTGCTGCCGGCGTATTGACGAGTCTTTAGAGTCCTACACAGAGGTTTCCTGGCTCAAGCGAAACGAAATAGGAGCGCATATGAGATATGTGCGGGACCGAGAATAATGCGTGTATGTGATACCGTATTCCATTCTCGCGATGAATGTATCGATTAGGTTATATGCGATATACCCTAGTTATCGAATCAAGGATTGATTCGATAAACCGATACATTGGATACTAGTCGGTTATATGTGATATGACCGGATCGTTAAATCAAGTGTTTGATTTAATGATTTAATGTATAATTATATATTTGATATATTACTTTGCATTAACAACTATCGGTTCACTTTAGATGGATTTTCTCACTTGGATGTACAAGTTGTATATGAGATATACTTTTTGTGCATTTTATTGTATCATGTTTGATGATACATGTTTACTTGGTTAAGTGTAAAGAATTAAACCATGGTTAAACTTATGATTAGGGTTTTATTTCCTTTTCTCATTTATTTATCTATTTGTTCATTTTGGAAAATAAATGGAAAAGAGAAAAGAATGGTGGCTTTTTTTGTTGTTTAGTGGAAGCTTCATGAAACCTTGACCCTAACCATTCATTTAACCTAAGTTAATTCTCTACACTTTACCATGGTTACCTTTATGATAAGAATTATTATTCTTTTCTTTTCTAATTAACTTATCATATCCTTTCTTCTTCTTCTTCCTTGAACTCAAGAAGAAACCTTCACTTCATCAATGGTGGATTGATGAAATGAGTGAGAAATCCAAAACTAAAGTCTACCCACTTCCTATTTCATCATCCTCTACCTCTTGCCAAGTAGTAGAGTGTGTTTCCTTCACAAGTTTCAAGACTTGGTGAAGGTGGAGCTCGATCTAGTGATGCTTCGACGTAGATCATCTTCGGCACGTCGTCAACGACCTAGCCCGTCCATTCTCCGATGAAGCCGACGCTAGAGCCCGGATTTGATTTGGACAGCGGAGAGAACCTCATCTCGGAGCCGTGGAGGTGGAGGACCGGATCTACAAAGGCTGTATTTCCGTATCTCTTAGTTAAGTGTTAACTAGTTTATTTTATCGCCTAGATTTCTAGCAAACGATCCGTAGTCGGGTTTCTCGGCACCTAGAATTTTTGAAATTGGCATGGTTGATGCCTTGTGAGACCTCTATAGGGTGCCTAGGAACCCTACAGGTATGTGATACCACAACAGATGGCCCTAGTGCAAGTGGGAGATTGTTAGTTATATGTATGCCCTAGAGGCCATTACTGTACATACGATGTATATTGTAATAGATGCTTGGACATATATAGGGAGGACTTTCTTGCTCGACATGATAGTATGCTATCTGGTTGTACTTTATCTAACATGTATTCTGATTGTCTCTATGTTACATGTTGATAAAGCCCTTAGGATATGTACTCGACTACTGGGACTATGATGAGATCATACTAGTGGGGCCACGGTAGTCGACGAGTACATCCTATAACTGTTCCTAGTCGAGGGTGTATCGAGACAGGGCATCGATACACCAGAGTAGACTAGCGTATACGCATCTTGACCCATATGATGGGCGATGGATGATCCCATATCCATCGGTGTTTGACATCAAGGATGGTGTACGGGTGCTCAGTAGAGACTGGGTACACTGGATGGACTCGCCGAGAACTCCCAGATGGTATTATACCTCACGTCAGATGGCAGTTCTCCGGTGACACTGGTACAGAGTAGTCTGTTGACCCGAGATCGTCATAGAGTCTTATGTGATTCCCACTGTGCTTTGATTTCCATCACACCACGTCCAAGAGGGCATGCAAAAAGGTGGCTTTTGGGTACAGTCCCGAATCACATAGAGGCAATGAGCGATAGGAGAGGATTCGTCTCTCCCGGTATAGGGAGTTGATGTTGTGCTGTGTTCGATTGGCTATAACTGGAAATCCCTGGCCAGGGTTGCTGAGATTTACTGGTAAATGTTATCAGTAGTTTCTCGAACTGTTATAGACCTCATATCGACACGACTTATCAAGCTACTGGGGTCTGACGTTTACCACCCCAGGGCGAGATATGCAACATATCAGACGACGAGACCGGACTGTACGGGATTTTTACTGATTGGATTCACAGGAGAATGTACAGGCTTGCTTGTTGATCTTCTGAGCGCTCGATACCTGGGTGGCTGTTACGTTTAGCTGACCGCTTGCAGCTTGTGGGTGTTTGATATGATCATCACCTACTGCCGGCGTATTTACGATTCTTTAGAGTCCTACACAGAAGTTTCTTGACTCAGGCAAAACGGAGTAGGGGCACATATGTGATATGTGCAGGACCGAGGATAATGCGATATGAGATACCGTATTATATTCTCGCGATATTTGATATCAGCCGGGTCATCGGATCGAGTGTTGATTTGATGAATCGGTAAATGAGATATTAGTTGGTTATATGCGATATAGCCGGATTGTCGGATCAAGTGTTGATTCGATAATTTAATGTATAATAATATATATGATATATTAAATTACATTAACTAATATTAGCTCACTAAAAGATTCTTTTTCTCACTCGGGTAATACATTGATATATATGCGATATATGTTAAATGTATTATTTTCTTTTGTTACAATAAATATTATATATGTGATATATAATATTGTAACATGATATGATAACTAATGCAACATGTTTAGTAGAGATTAAACAAGATTAGGGTTTGATTTGGGTTAATACTTTCTAGATGTTTCTAGAAGGTTTTCTTTTGTTTTGGTAAAGATATTTACAAGTGACTCATTCTTAACCTAACCCAAACCCTAGCCTTGGTTAATTCTCTGCAATGGTTTAGTCAACCATGGTTGCATTATTGATCATCTTTATCCTTTCATTATTCATCACAAAAGGGATTATTCATTATTCATTCATCTTCTTCCTTGAGTTTCATGAAAAAAAGCTTTCTAGTTTTTTCTAAGTGATGAAAAATGAGTGAGAATAAGAAAACAAATGAGAGCAAAAATCCTACTTCATCATTCTCATCTATCCTTGCCATTTAGATGAGGGTGTTCACATCATTTCATGAGTGATATCTTGTGTTAACGAAACTTCAAGGTAGATCATCTTTGTTATCGAAGATCGGAAGCAAGCTTGTGCCTTTCTCTTCGCGGAGCCTCTCGAGAGTCCGGAACACGATGATCGCAGCGAAGAGACCTCAACACGGAGCTTAAGAAGTGAAGGACCGGATCTACAAAGTTTGTAATCCCTCTCACTTAGTGTTAAAGTGTTTAACATACTTGTTTTCGCCTAAACCCTAGTTTAAAGATCCGGCTTTGGGTTGTTCGGCACGGCGAAAATTTTAATCGGGCATGGTTGATGCCTCGTAGACCCTTGTGCGTGTGCCTAGAAACCCTACATATTCAACCTCCACTACCCCTTGCATCATCTCAAAATAATTGCTAAAACCTTATGCCCCCTTCACACAAAACATGCACAAGCTCATTCTAAACCTTTGAGACCTTTCAAGTTTGGATTTTGAAGACTTTGGGCGCTCAAGAATTTTCTTTAGTTACCAAATGAGATAATCCCTACACTTTTAGTTAGGTATTGTCTTTATTTTATCCTATTCTAGTTTAGAATTTGATTATGTTAGGTTATGTGATCTTGGAAATTTCCAAGTTGCTGTTAAGTGGTTAATTGAGGTGTAGCGAGTATTTATAAGACCTTAGAGAGTATTCTATTGGCCAAGACCTGAGACTAGAACCCAAAACACAGAGTTAGAATTTGGCCGATACCGTATTTTGTGTGATTTTTGATAGGATACTGAGATCTGCTATAACCCGGAGACCCTATGAATTTTGTGTGCGAACACAGAGAGACGTGCATGCAACCTAGAATCACCCCTAGAAACCCGAGCCCATCCTCTTTAGTTCTGGCCGCAAATTAACTCTTTTTGGCCGCAAATTTCGGCCTGGATATGTTGGAAATGGTTCGTACTTGGTCTGTGGCTCCTATATCAGTTAATTAGACCTCCCCTATGTGCAAAATTGGCTAATTTTACCTGAGTTAAAATCTGGGATAGAATTCCTTAGTTGCTGAATTTCGTTTTCCGATTCTGAAAACTTGGTTTTTAGATTTGAGTTTGGATTCCGTCATTGGACGTTTATACGTCAACGGACAAGGGTTATTTGGTTGAATTTTCATATGAAGCTATAGGTTTTAACCTATGAGCGAACCGTGTGCCGTATCGGTTTTCGGATTGGTTTTAATTGCATTTCGATTGTGTATTGATTGTAGGTACTTCGCGTGGACTTCTGAGACGACGAAGCACATCGACTTCGACTAAGCGAGGAGTTTAGCAAGTGAGTAGATTTATATCTACGGGGGAAGTCGGGTGGATGGCGTATAGTACCCCCGCAACCATTGATATAGAAGATCGTTTATAATTATATAGTTGGTAACGAATATACTACGAGCTTAGGATAACCTTATAATAGGATTTAGTAAGATTTAGTGAAGAGATAATATGATTAAAGTTGACACAAATGAATATATATTGGCTTGAGACTAGGATATAGGTATATAAGATAACATGATGTGGGATATTGAGATGATAGATATAGACGACTCAAATTGATATATGAGAATATGAAATGAGAAGTGAATCATGATAAGTATGAATTGAAAGATGACAAGTATGGGTTGATAATGATAGGATATGAGATCGAGATCGATAAACACAACACGAGATTTAAATAGAGGTGTAGTGAAATTAATATGATATGACGTTTATAAAAATGTGATTTGAGGTATATGTGTATATATATGTTTTTATGAGTATAATAAGTAATATGCCGTACGAGACTTTAGATCCGTACCCTCATTATTGTATAGGTCGATAGATTCCCTATTCTATTTGATGACCCCGTACGATAGATTACCGTACGCGATAAGATGTAACGGATGATTGATCCGCGCTAGTGAATTAAGGATGAGAATCGATGATCATTGTCATATCGGATGTTTTGAGGCGGGATCGCCAATATAAATATTGCCACCTGAACCATACCTGTTTTCAAAATGACGATGTGTATCGTTTAAAAGTAACCGTATGATTCTTGTGTAGATAGATACACCCATTTATTGTTCATGTTGTGTAGGATATTATCCTTCGTGTGATACCTATCATATTTTCAGTATTTAATATTATATGATATCATTGCTAGTACACCTGCACAATTACCGTTGATGCGCATGTTACACATACACAAATTTTCCGGCTCACACACATTCTTCATTGGTAATTACCATGCCACTTAAACAATATAATTGCCATGTCACTTACACAGTAGAACTGCCATATTATGAGATAAATCTTAAAAGTAAAAGTACATTCATTGTTCAATATAATCATTTGACATTCTTGCATGATATACTCGATATGCTCATATTACTACTCTATGTTGCATACATCGTACCTTATGGTTATATGCTTGCATGATATACCCGATATGCTCATATTACTACTCTATGTTGTATACATTGTACTTTATGGTTATATGCATTGAGATATTGTTTTTATGAGATCTCTGGATTTGAGAACCGTGGTATATTTCAAAGGAAATGGTGTATTGTTTTAAAAACCCGGTTTCTCTTGATATGATATTTCGAGACGTCCACCATGAGTTTTCTCAGTTCTAAGTTTGTTTTCGAGACCCAATTCGAGGAGTTGGCGGATGCCGTTTGCGGGTACATGGTGGACCCGGTATGGTACCCTGGGGCAAGAAATGATTTTTGTGGTGTAGACGATGAGTCTGGCAGTGGGAACACTACATACTGGTGATTGTATAGAGCTCGGCGGATATCCGGAGGATACCATTTTGGAGTTATGATATGAGATGGATATGAGGACCGATCTGAGGATGCGGCACCTGAGATGAGATAGATATGAGGGCCGATATGAGTATGCGACGCCTGAGATATGAGGATTTACGTGTCGATGCTGGACACGGGTTTTCATGATGTTTCGAGTGTCGGTGTTGGACACTCAGGTTCCATGATTTTGATGTGTCGTTGATGGACACACGTGGTTTATATCCACACATACACACACACACACACACATACAGGCTTATGTTTTCATAATGTTCGAGTGTCAATGTTGGACACTCAGGTTTCATGATATTGTTTGTGTCGTTGATGGACACGTGGATGATATCACATGCATACAGGCATATGATGTCAGATGTTTATTTATATATTTCATTGCATTGATAGATTGTTGACATATATGTATATGTGGTCACCCTAGATATCATAGTATTACTTTCAGGATATAGTGACCTAGGAAATCGTTGTTTTATTCGATTTCTACTTTTTGATGTTTTCTACTCACAAGTTAGCAACTCACCTCCGTTGTGCCACAGTTCTTGCAGGTTTGACCGCTTGGGATCAGTTGCGGTATTGCTGGCACACAGCTTCATCCAGGGTGTTTGCTTTGGTAGGTGGGACACATGTTGGATCGTGCCCACTCTCGTACTATTATATTCTATTGTATCTAGATAAACTCCATCACATCAGATCAGATCAGAGACTAGAATTGTATATTGGTAGACCTAGTCGGACTTAGATATTGTGCGAGACTTAGAGCGATGGGTTTATGATCTCTTTTATTGAGTTTTGATGTCTTGCTTCTTTATTAGTTCTTCTGGGTTGATTCTTCGCCATTGGGCATACTACATATATTATTGCGTGGTTGTGATTCCGCCAGTTGGCGAAGAGCTGGCTCCTGCTTGGGGATGCCTATATATTGTTGTGTATATGTTTTTGGATCAAAATATACAAGGGAGGTGCTGCCCGAAATTTTAAAAGACAAAACATGATTCATTATACCTTATTTCAAAACTGCACCCCCACTATTTTCCTCAAAGTAGGTTTAGATTTTCTGGGCTTCGACTTACTTGATTTATGTCACGCCTTTAGACGTTGCGTAATTTAAGTGCCGGTCACGTGCTAAATTATGGGTCGTGACACCTGTACTATCGTTACCAGAGAACTGCTATCTGACAATAGGTATAATACCATCTAGGAGTTCTCGGCGAGTCCGTTTAGTATACTCATTCTCCAATGAGCACCTGTATACAATCTCGGTATCAAACAACAATACCTGTGGGACCAGCCATCGTCCCGGTCAGGGTCAAGAAATGTATACACTAGTCTACTCTGAAGTACCGATACCCGATCTCGATACTCTCACGACTAGGAACATTTAAGGATGTGCTTTTGGACCACCCAGTACCTACTAGTATGATCACTATTATAATCCTCATAGTCAAGAAAATATATTAAGGGCTTCATCAACATGTATTAGCCATACGTAATAGCAAGTAAAACATATACACATGAATGAAAAGTCAAACCAGATAACATACTATCATGTCAAGCAAGAATGTTCTATCCATATAGGTCATATACAATTACAATAATTGCCTTCAAGGCACCTATATCTAACGATCTCCCACTTGCACTCATGGCCAATTATTATAGTATCACATACCCAACTTCTCTCAGACCAGTTTCACAAACTGTATCTAAGAAACAACATCAGTGAGCGGATCCGCTACAATGTCTCTCTTTTCTTCTCTCTTTATCTTAATCTCGCGGAGATCAACTATCTACCGAATCAAGTGATACCTTCCTTATAATTTGTCTGGATATCGGATGGAACTAAGTTCATAAATGAACTTATTTATCCAAACAACTTCTTAGGCTGTATCATTCACTGAGTCATACTTAGCAACCAGTTTCATGTCTGCCTCAGTATCCTGCTTGGAATCCTCCCAATAAACTGCTCCACAAAAGAGGGTAAAACTATACCCGTGACAGACTCTCTGTCATCAATGTCACCTTGGAAGCTGAAATCGGTAACTATCTCCATTTGGAGGTTGTCATTGCCATAAACCAAGAACACCCTTTTAGTGCTTCACAAGTACTTGAGAATGTTCTTTACTGCTATCCATAGTTTCTCCAGGATTGGATTGATATCTTCTTACTACGGTAAGTACATAAGCTATATCTGGTCTGGTACATAATATCGCATGATTGACCCTACTGCCGAAACATATAGAATGTCATTCATACAAGTCCCTCAACTCATCAGTTTAAAAGATATCTCTTTAGAGAGGGTAACTCCTTGATATGCGGGTACACTACCGCGCTAGGGGTCATCCATTTTGAACCTCTTTATAATGGTGTCAGAGTAGCCGGATTGGGACAATCTCTAAATCCTTCTAGATCTATCTGTATAGATCTAGTCCCCAGAATCATCGATATATTAACTAGATCCTTTATGGAGAAACAAGTGTGACAGTCATAATTTGACCGAATTGTAGTATATGAACATCACTTCATATTAGGAGAATGTCATCCACATACAATATGAGAAATATGACAATACTCTCTACATCCTTTTTATAAATACTAGGTTCATCTATAATTTTGATGAAATCAAACATTTTGAATGTTACATCAAAACAGATGATCCATCTCCGGGATACCTGCTTTAGTCCATAAATGAACTTAGGCAACTTTCTCACCTTTCTGTTGCTTCCACTGACTACAAAAGCCCTCTGGCAGAGTCATATACACGCTTACTTATAAATCAACGTTTAGAAAGACGTTATAGACGTCCACCTGTCAGATCTCATAGTCCGGAAGTACAACAATGGAAAGCGGTATCCGAATGGATTTCAGCATAGACACTGGAGAAAAGGTTTCATCTCAATCCACACCGGGTATATGACGAAAACCTTTTACTACAAGTATAGATTTATAAGGTTACTACCTTTCTATATGCACTGATATTCTTTTGGAAAATCTACTTCCTCTTAATGGGTTTTACCCTTTTAGGAGCATCCAACAAAGTCCGTACTTTGTTGGTGTGCGTGGAGTCCAACTCGGATATCTTGGTATCCAGCCATCAGTCGAAAGTCACTACTTCCTATAGCCTGCTGATAAATAGTAGGGTCATCATCACTCATGATGCGGTCCTCCTTGTCACCATCTATGAGAAAACTGTAGTTTCTCTCAGGTGGCTGAGGTCCCTTATTAGATCCACGGAGTGGCTTAGGTTTGTCGGATACAATTGAATCTCGAGGTTCGTCTAAATCTTCAGTAATAATTTGTAGTTCTGGAACCCTTCCGGTTCTACTATACTCCCACTAATTTCTTTTGCAAGAAATTCCTTTTCTAAAAAGATGGCGTGTCGAGAACAGAATAACTTTTGTCCTCAACGTGGTAGATGCTAAACCCTTATGAATGCTTGGGATAACCCACAAACTTCATGTAAGTCAGCGGGGGCGCCCGGCCGTCGATCCGACGTCGGAATGCGGAAACGAAAAACTTTACAAACTAGCAAACCGGCACCACCGCGCACTTTTCACCCGGATCGGGCCATTAACCTAGCTACTAGCAAACAACAAGATGGGTAGAGAAGTATACCAAGCGATCCGTGTCCTTCGGTCTTCGTCTCCACTCCGATCTCCCGTGGAAACTCCGTCCGTCACCTCCTCGTCGAAAAGGCACCACGTAGCCGGATTCTTTTACGGGCTCCCACCTCTGGACCGAGGCAACTCGGGCGCGAAGTTGGCTAGCCGACGCGTCCAAGATATGCTGTAGATGTAGTGTAGAAGGCTATATCTCTTTTAGGGTTTATGTTGCCATGGATGTGGAGGAATGAAGACAAGGAAATATGGTGCTTTCATTTTTCCTTGCATGAAAATGAGATGAAGAAAATTGCTAACACTCAAAAAGAATCTCTCTCATTTTCCTCTCTTAAGAAATGTGTGTGGCCGGCCCTCCACTTTTTTGTGATGGGAAAAAGATGATTGAATTATATAAGGAGAAAAGCAAAGATCAACAAGAATAAACGTCACCACAATATCTCATCTCATCAAATCACACACAACCATCACATGAAAGCAAGTCAAGTGATGCAAAAAGCATCTAATGATGAAAGAACCATCATGAAGCCCCACTTATGCAAGATACCCCTCCACAAAAAAGTTATTTGCAAATGTGCAAATACCCCCTCCATCGGAAAGTCCGGCCGCGAAGGAACAAAAGAAAACCGGCCGGAACGGAATGCAACTGGCAACTTCAGAAAACTGATCCCGTAATAAATTACAGGAAAACCCCGCTACTGCAAATACATGCCCGCATTTGTATTCCTACTGAACACAAATGCAAAGAGACAAGATCTACACTATCTAATACTAGGATCCGGTTTAAGCCAAAGCCGGCTAGTAAAAACCGTCCGATCACGATCCGTGCAATACCGCACGTATCTGATCGAACCCTGCCATATCTCCATATGGCCTCTACAACGTTTCGCCCGAAACCTGAGTAACTGAGTGTGTGGTGGACTCTAAAGACTCGTTAATACTTTGGTTGTGGATTTAACCACTAGCACGTCAGAGGTATAAGCCAATACGTGACGGGCTACCAGGTATTAACCAAAAGGGACGTCGATGAGCGAACTCATCCTGACACCCTACTGAGCCTGTCAGTGACAATATCCGTACAGTCTGGTCCGTTCGCCTATGAGCATCGCATGGCGGGCCTAGGGGGTTGGTAAAAGTCAGACCCCCAATAGCGGTACAAGTCGTGTCGGAGTGTAGCCCAAAACACTCTGAGATACTACTGGAATACCTACCAGCAAAACTTCTGCCTTGGCCAAGGACTTTTCATGTTCTGGCTCTCCTAGACACAGCGCGACCTCACCCCCAATACCGGGAGAAACGAACCCCTGCAGATCCGCTCACTGCCTCCATGTGGCTCGGGACTGTACCCAACTAAAACCTGTTTGCACGTCTCCTTTGAGCGTGGTAGGGTAGTAATCAAAGCACAGTGGGAACTCACACGAGACAAATGACGATCTCAGGTCGATGAACCAACCTGTACACATGTCACCTGAGAACTGCTATCTGACGTTTGGTATAATCCTAACTAGCAGGTTCCCGGCGAGTCCTGTCTGGTGTACTCATAACCCAATGAGCACCTGTATACATCTTAGGTGAACCAACTGACACCAGTGGCTTGTGAGACCGGCCACCGCCCCTCGTCGGGGTCTCGACTGTATACACTAGTCTACTCCGGATTATCGATGCCCTGTCTCGAAACTCCCACGACTAGGGACCTTTTAAGGATGTGCTTATAGACTCCAGCTCTCACGTATATGATCGCCCTCATACTGCTGGTAGTCAAGCAAGAATCCTAGGGTCTCTATCAACGTGTAATAGCGACTCGTAAGGTCACCTAAAGCAGTACACGATGATAAAGATAAACCAGATAGCATACTATCATCTCGAGTAAGACTGTCCTACTGGGATAGGTCCTCCCCTCAATCATTGCAATCACGTGCCTGTGATCCAATAATTGACTCTGAGGGCACTATCTTCAACAATCTCCCACTTGCACTCAAGGATAATTATTGCGATGTCGCATACTCACAGCCCATGTGATACCGAACACCCAACTCCTCTACTAGTCAGTCTCACAAAGCTCGTTTGCGAAACTATTGCGTTCGAGGAATAGCCTCAGTGAGTGGATCCGCTCTGGTGTTTCTTTCTATGTCTCTCTTTATCTCAAGTTCGCGGAGAAAGCCATCTCCCGAAATGAGCAATACCTGTCTTAGAATGTGTCTGGATGTCTGATGGGACCCAGCTCATAAATGAACTCCAAATCCAAACTTCTTAGATTGTATCGACAACTGAACTTAAACAGTGTCCTGCTCCATGCCTTTCCTTAGTATCTGCTTGGACCAGCTGTCCAAACTACTGCCCCTCGTCAGAGAGAAAACTATAACTCTGACAACCTCTCTATCATCCAGGTCACCTTGGAAGCCTGGAATGATAACCGTCTCCTAAAAGAGGCTGCCGTTATCAAATCCCTAGAACATCCACTTATGTTCTAAAACTGCTTCCGACCGTTTCTCCAGGATTGGATTAATATCAACTTATTGCATCTACTGCAAGAACAACATCTGGTGTGGTACTTGACATCTCATGATCAACTCAATTGCCTAAGCAAGTGATCTGCCAATCATGCTTATCCCTCTCCCCTTTAGTCTGTAAGACACCATTAGAGAGGGTGACTCCATCACTTGCAGGTATACTACCGTGCCAGGAGTCGTCCATTCTAAATACTCTTAGAATGCGGTCAAAGTACCCAGATTGGGAAACTACCCAAATCTAGATCTAAAACCATAGATCTAGTAACCAGAACGTTTGATATAATATCCAAGTCCTATGTGGAGAAACCACTGTATGACGACCAAAGTTTAACCGACCGTAGTATAGGAATATCATTTCCCACTCTGTGTATGTCATCAAATACCAGGACATCACACCCTACTACCTTCTCAACAGATCCATCTCCTATTCTGATGAAGTCAAACCGATGACTGCCACGTCAGAAATAGATGATCTATCTCCGCTATATCTGCTTTAGTCTATAAATAGACATAAGCCTGATGTCCACCAATGCTTCCGCTGCTCCCACTGACTACGACAACCCTCTGGTAGAGTCATACAGACATGCACTTCTAAAGCTAGTTTAGAATGACCCTATACTCATCCTCCTGCCGGGTCTCACAGTCTGGAATAACAGCAATGGCAAGTTTGGGTAAACAAGAACCTCCCTGCCACCGTCCCAGAGCATACCGAAGTACCTCTCGGGTGCCTGAGGTTACCCACCATATCTGCGGAGTGGCCAATGGAATGTCAAACCAGATTGAATCTTTAGGTTCTTATCAAATCTTCAGTAATCGTTTGCGGTTCTGGAATCACTTCCAGTTCTACCATACTCCCACTACTGTTTTCTGAAAAAATCCATTTTTATTAAAACTGTGGCGAGTCAAGAACAATATCACTATTGATCTTCCAGATGGTAGAAAATCAACCCTCGTCATAGCCCGGGTCAACCCACAAACAGCCATTACAGAAACGTGCCTTGAGTCATCCAGAGTCTGGTTTTAAGTATAAGCTGGACAACTCCCCGTATCTTAACAATGTCAAGATATGAACTGTTCTATATCCAATACAGAAATAGAGGCACTGATTTAATTGAACCAGATTCAAATCATGCAGCTGTCTCCAGTGCATTTCAACTAAATGGAAGGAGGCCGATCAGCGTTACTCAACTTAGGAATGCTTCCACTTATGAGTAACCTGAAAGAGAATCTAGTTCTCTTAAACATTACTATCAACTGAATACCACACAGAAGTAACTATATCTTCGATCACCTTGAAGAATCCCGATACTTGCAACATCTGGTTCTCTACTTTATTCATATACCTATAACTTCTCAAAACTTAGACCCTGTGTTTCTACGAAACACCTGTCTAAGAACTAGAGAAGTCACAAGTAAACAGAATATAGTACGAGTACCTACCCCTCTGTCCTAATGGACACTGGACAACATACAATACTCTGTATAAGTCCCTTGAGTCTAATAACTCATTCATTGTGTATTGTAGGTTGAAAACTGTACCTATGGTTAAGAAGAATTACACCGCTGTTCAATGCTCCTTACCTAACCATCCACTGATATAGGTAAATGTCATAGACATAATTTCAAAAAGGTATATCTCACTCTATAAAAATAGACGTACAGATATATCAATTTGAAATTGGTGCACAACAACGGATATTCAAAACCAAATATTTGCAGACCGGCAAACAATCCAGGTGACTTCCTCAAATATCACCAATTACAACGAATTCCGATATAATGAGGATGATCACCTAATTCCCAATAACTTACTCCCACTCATCATCTGTAAAACCATACAGATGTGAGAATCATACCTGGTAAATACATACCCTGGGGCAAGTGTCTAATCGGGAAATCAGTTTTCTTTTAACAGTACACAGTGAAACTGAAACATCGAAATGTTTCGTTGGGGTTTCCTGGTATTCCTAGTAATGTCTCTTCCATCATCTAGATTCACGACTGTAACCATATAATTCTTTGCCATTTCTCCAAATCCCTTTATATGTCTTTAGTCATTACCTTTTCCACACCCCTTTAGGCCAAATGGTTTTCTTCTTTCCCTACCGTTCGGCATCAGCCTAAGGTTTGGAAGAAGACTATCTAATAAGCATAAAGGGTGTACTGTCCTAATCCTAGGAGCATTCGCAATGCGAGAGAAGGTGAAGATAAAAGACAACCTGAATGAACTTTATTCCTATTTCTCCTGAACCAGGATCCATCCCCGAACTGGAACAAGTTCCTTTCGAGTTCGTATATAACCATACGATGGATTATCCAATAAACTGGGAACTTCGTAGTGATACGGAGTGTCCTGGAGAAATACAAAGGTGATTTAGGATTGGCGAAGAAATACTTGGTTTGGTCGTGAATAGCAGTCGCAATTTAGTTTGCCCTCTTACTAATCCCTTTCTTTGTCTTAACTTAATACCTTCTGTACACCGTTTAGGCTAACTGGTTTTCTTCATTCCCTACCGTTCGGCACCAGCCTAAGGTTTGGAAGAAGACTATCCAATTTGCGTAATAGGTGTACTATCTCCTAGACCAAGGAGTACTCTCAATGTGAGAAGGTGAAAAGAAAAGACAACTGAATAGTCCTATTCGTTTTCTCCAGAACCAGAAACCATCCTCGAATTCTTTCGAGTTCGTATATAACCATACGATGGTTTTGTCCAATGGAAGTGGATGTTCGTAGTAATACGGGGTGTCCTGGAGAAAAGGGTAAAAGTAGGAGTGGCAATGAGGTTTGCAACTCTGACAATCCAAAAGCCAGTGTTAAGAAGGTTCGGTCAACTTGGTCACTGAGTCATAGTCTAGGGTCGGGTCAATGGTCGCTGCCAAAGAGAGAGAGAAAAGAAACACTCAGCGTGCACTCTAGCCTAGATCAGAATGGTTATCACTTTATCTAATCTGGAAACCTCCCACTGTAACGTCAAATTCTTCCCCAAACCTGAAAGAAGAATTAGCCGGGATCACCCGAGGAGTAAACCAACTCATCAGTGGGAATCGGGATCCAACTCTCATCGCATGATAACGTGATGGAATCCGCTCACGTTATCATACTCCAGAAGGTATGCACATATCTGGCAAGTTTCAGTTCTTTTGAAACTCCCGATGTGGATTTTTGTCCCATGCTCTTATGACCTTGACTAAGGCCAACAAATCATAAGTCACATGTCAAGTTCTACCCGTCATTGTCCAGGTTGATTTGAACCCACCCTTACAAGCCCTTGACTAGGGCCAACAAGGCTATACGACTGTCCCAAACCAACGCATCTATCTATGCAGCATATGAACACCCAATAGTTACCAAACACTGTGCCTTGACTATGGCCAACAAACACAGCTTGAATACTATTGACTATCCATATGAAACGACGGAGGGCTACGAATGGTTTCTGGCGAAAACCTTTAACGTAATGAACTTGATATCGTTGAAGGAACTGATAGCTTTATAAAAATATAGTGACGAAAACCTTTGCTAAAGAGGTCACTCCCGGTGAAGGGATCTCGGCTCTTTCCACGTAGAATGAGGTGCAGGATATTCCAACTGAATACCAAGATGCAAAGCAAAAGTAATCGGCTATAGTGAAGTTATTGCCCTGATGCAAACTTCTGTCCAAGGGGTCACTCTCGGTGAAGGGATCTCGGCCCTTACCTCGTCGACTGAGGAGCAGGATATTCCAACTGAATACCACTGTGCAAAACAAAAGAGAACGCCCTTGCAATAACAGCTTTTTGAAAAAGTGTTCCAACAACATCAGAATAGGTTTGTTTATCTTGCATTGATCCGAATCAACGCAGTCCCACAATTGATCACACCACAAAGAACGAAAATAATGACGTACGTATATGCCATCCGCATTCGCCACTGGGTCCCGTCATCACCCGTTAGGTTAGCTAACTAACGACAGAGCGGGGACTGGACTAGCGCGGATGCAAAACATATACAACATCTACTAGTATATATATCAATATATAATATTTTGCTCAAGGCGTGATAAAAATGCAACATCACAGAAATGTGCAGCATCACAGAACAATACAGATATTTGGGATCCCCGGGTTTCATAGAGCCGCTACTGAAACCCGACGTTCCCTTGGTCGTGTGGATAGCCTGTGTAATGAGATCCTAGACCCCTACGGGCGCGTCAAGTCACCCGCCAAAACCTGAAGCGAGGCAGCCCCCTTCAACAACGTGAATGGACCACCCAGCACTTCACGGAATTCGGTAACTTGGGCACCCCACCTGGGTCAACCTGTACCCCCTACGAGTGCGGCGAATAGCCCGCCAATTCTAGAGTAAAGCCCCCTCCGTCTCAATGCCATGAGATGCGGGCCCGTTGCCCTCTAGAACCCGACTATCCGTGCACCCCTCCATAGGGTAATCCTAGTACAGAAAGTAAAATATACATACAATGGGTACATCGACCGCAACCTGGTCGTGTCCCAAAAGAATAATACAAACAGGCAGTGACGGCAGTCCACATGCTCGCCCCGCAATATCAAATGTACATATAAAACACAACTGTACTAACATTGCATCAAGGCTATCCTCCACGACCGATCCGCAACATCACAGCACAACACAGAACATCAACGTGAATGTCACGTTCGCAAATCCGTCTAAAAGGGCTATAGCAGATAGACTGGATTTACCGATCGAGTGACATTCACGGTCGCAGATATAATGTAAATACTGTGAACTAGCGTGTTTAAAACATCAGATCGAACAAATTTTATCAAGTGGGCCCCATGCAGTACTGTAGCACTTACAGAAAATCTGGGCCCAAAAAGAATATCCCAAAACCCCCAATTTGAACTCAGGAGCACTCTGCAAAAATTTGGTCAAATGAGGAGTCAAAAGCGCGGCGGAACCGCGGCCCAAGAATGGGTTTGGCCGCGGTTCCGCAGTCGTATGGTGAGATCACTTGACCAATTTTTCACAGATTGCTTAGAATTCTCTGCACAACATTCTGAAACACCCTGAAAAATTTTTAGACTCCAAAAAATTTTGACAGAAACTGTGCACACAAAATCGGGTTTTCGGGATCTTTGTTCGATCGAGGATGTAAACACACTAGACCATGCTAGGCTAAGTTAATGGCGTGGCTCTGATACCAATGTAAGCCCGCGGGGGCTCCCCGGCCGTCGATCCGACGCCGGAATACGGAAACGAAAAACTTTGCAAACTAGCAAACCGGCACCACCGCGCACTTTTCACCCGGATCGGGCCATTAACCTAGCTACTAGCAAACAACAAGATGGGTAGAGAAGTATACCAAGCGATCCGTGTCCTTCGGTCTTCGTCTCCACTCCGATCTCCCGCGGAAACTCTGTCCGTCACCTCCTCGTCGAAAGGGCACCACGTAGCCGGATTCTTTTACGGGCTCCCACCTCTGGACCGAGGCAACTCGGGCGCGAAGTTGGCTAGCCGACGCGTCCAAGATATGCTGTAGATGTAGTGTAGAAGGCTATATCTCTTTTAGGGTTTATGTTGCCATGGATGTGGAGGAATGAAGACAAGGAAATATGGTGCTTTCATTTTTCCTTGCATGAAAATGAGATGAAGAAAATTGCTAACACTCAAAAAGAATCTCTCTCATTTTCCTCTCTCAAGAAATGTGTGTGGCCGGCCCTCCTCTTTTTTGTGATGGGAAAAAGATGATTGAATTATATAAGGAGAAAAGCAAAGATCAACAAGAATAAAGGTCACCACAATATCTCATCTCATCATATCACACACAACCATCACATGAAAGCAAGTCAAGTGATGCAAAAAGCATCTAATGATGAAAGAACCATCATGAAGCCCCACTCATGCAAGATACCCCTCCATAAAAAAGTTATTTGCAAATGTGTAAATAGCCCCCTCCATCGGAAAGTCCGGCCGCGAAGGAACAAAAGAAAACCGGCCGGAACGGAATGCAAACTGGCAACTTCAGAAAACTGATCCCATAATAAATTACAGGAAAACCCCTCTACTGCAAATACATGCCCGCATTTGTATTCCCACTGAACACAAATGCAAAGAGACAATATCTACACTATCTAATACTAGGATCCGGCTTAAGCCAAAGCCGGCTAGTAAAAACCGTCCGATCACGATCCGTGCAATACCGCACGTATCTGATCGAACCCTGCCATATCTCCATACGGCCTCTACAGCGTTTCGCCCGAAACCTGAGTAACTGAGTGTGTGGTGGACTCTAAAGACTCGTCAATACTTTGGTTGTGGATTTAACCACTTGCACGTCAGAGGTATAAGCCAATACGTGACGGGTTACTAGGTATTGACCAAAAGGGACGTCGATGAGCGAACTCATCCTGACACCCTACTGAGCCTGTCAGTGACAATAACCGTACAGTCCGGTCCGTTCGTCTATGAGCATCGCATGGCGGGCCTAGGGGGTTGGTAAAAGTCAGACCCCCAATAGCGGTACAAGTCGTGTCGGAGTGTAGCCCAGAACACCCTGAGATACTACTGGAATACCTACCAGCAAATCTTCTGCCTTAGCCAAGGACTTTTCATGTTCTGGCTCTCCTACACACAGCACGACCTCACCCCCAATACCGGGAGAGACGAAGCCCTGCAGATCCGCTCACTGCCTCCATGTGGCTCGGGACTGTACCCAACTAAAACCTGTTTGCACGTCTCCTTTGAGCGTGGTAGGGTAGTAATCAAAGCACAGTGGGAACTCACACGAGACAAATGAAGATCTTAGGTCGATGAACCAACCTGTACACATGTCACCTGGGAACTGCTATCTGACGTCTGGTATAATCCCAACTAGCAGGTTCCCGGCGAGTCCTGTCCGGTGTACTCATAACCCAATGAGCACCTGTATACATCTTAGGTGAACCAACTGACACCAGTGGCTTATGAGACCGGCCACCGCCCCTCGTCGGGGTCTCGACTGTATACACTAGTCTACTCTGGATTATCGATGCCCTGTCTCGAAACTCCCACGACTAGGGACCTTTTAAGGATGTGCTTATAGACTCCAGCTCTTACGTATATGATCGCCCTCATACTGCTGGTAGTCAAGAAAGAATCCTAGGGGCTCTATCAACGTGTAATAGCGAGTCGTAAGGTCACCTAAAGCAGTACACGATGATAAAGATAAACCAGATAGCATACTATCATCTCGAGTAAGACTGTCCTACTGGGATAGGTCCTCCCCTCAATCATTGCAATCACGTGCCTGTGATCCAATAATTGACTATGAGGGCACTATCTCCAACACTTCATATTACCGAAACGTGCCTAGAGCTTGTCCGGATTCTGCTTTCAATATAAGCCGGACAACACCATATCTTAACAAACTTAAAACATGGTCTCCATTCTATATCACATATAGAATCTCAGGCAATTATTTAGACGGAACTTTATTCAATTAGTATGCAGCTGTTTTTAGTGTATACCCTAAAATTAAAAAGACAACTACAGAATATCGTGCTAAAGATCACCTCCTCGATCACATCGAAAAATCTTGATACTTCCGACGTCTGATCTTCTACTTTAAGTCGATGCCACGCACCCCGCGGGTTCGCGGGGAGGCGGAATGTGTGAAAAACGATAATAATTTGCTTCGTAATATCGACTAATCACCAAGATCGAAACTAAACCTTTAACTAACTACAAGACTATGAGGTTTTAACTACAAGTGAAAAAGTTATACCTCAAGTAACCGGTTCTTCTTGTGCTTGCTGTCCTCCTCTCCTGCGCGAGCTCCTTGGAGTGGTACGGATAGCGCCTCCTCGTCGGCCTTCTCGAATCGAAGACGATCCACCCGAGAGTTTGTATATCAAGCTCCTACCTCAATACCGAAGTAACTAGGGCACCTAGTTCGCTACACTAGATGACCTAGATGATATAGATGATATAGATAATATAGATGGATATATAAGTCTCTTTTAGTTTTATGATTCTCAACACATGAGACAAGAAAAGCTTAGAGGAAGAAGAAGAACTATATGAAGAAAAGCTAGTGAGAACTTAGCATAAAATTGAGAATGAACTCCTTGGTGTAAACTGAACTCTCTCTCCTTTTTCCATAGAATAAACCTATTTACAAAATGAGAAAGATTCAATAATCACCTTAGTGAGTCATGGGATGAAAATGCTCCAAGTGTCACTAAGTGCCATGCTCAAAATAATGCATAATTCCACCCCATTTCCTCCACCTCATAAATCAATAACCATTTAACATAAAATGATAAATAGATAATATGAGGATTAATCTTCTCGAAACATCTTTGAGTAAATTATAAAAATGCCCCTCTAGTGTACATACATACTCGTATCCGTATTCCGAAAAATACGAATACAAAAGAGACGAAAATAATCTATTAGTACAATACTAGGATTCCGGCTTAAACCAAAGCCTACTAGTATTATCTGTCCGAATCATCATGCATGCACAAGTACACGCACGTGATCGAACCCTGTCGTAAAACCGTACGACCTCTACATCTTTTATCCGATGCAAGGAAACCCACTGTGTGGGACTCTAAAGACTTGACACTACGTTGGCAGTGGGTTTAACCACAGGCCGTAAGCGGTACTAGTTGCACGTAACGGTCCCCAGGTATATGTCTAAAAGAAGTCCGATAAGAATAACTCATCCGAACTCTTACTGAGCCTGTCCGTGACAATCTCCATACAGTCCGGTCTATTCGTCTAAGAGTATCACATATCGGGCCTAGGGCGGTAGCCATCAGACCCCTAATAGCGCAATAAATCGTGCCAGGGTAGAGCCCAAAACACCCTGAGAAATTACTGGAGAACCTACCAGTAAATCTCACTTTCCCTGGCCAGGGACTTTGTGTAATGGCTTTCCGAACACAGCGTGATATCGACCCCCAATACCGGGAGAGAGGAATCCTATCTAACCGCCACTGCCTCTAAGTGCTTCGGGACTGCACCTGTAACATTTTGAAATATTTTAGATAATTAATTATTTTATTTATTTAATTAAAAATGTTATTTTAGTTTTATTTTAATAAAAAGGACCTTGTAATAGGTGGTAGATTAATTAAGTAAAGAAAGTAGTTGTTTACATAATAACAAATGTCATGAGGGGTTTTTGTGGAAAGTTTAATTCCTTGTGGAAATTAAAATACGTGTGAGAGTTTTTTTGTAAAGAGGGTTAGGTCATGGTTATGATTAAAATGAACTTCACATACACCACAACCTTAGGCTAAACCAAATAACTCCACCTCCTCCTTGCATGAAAACACCACCATCCTTCCTGGTGACACCACCTCCTAGTCTTATCATTCCTTTTCTTATCTTGTTTAAAAATTGTTCAGTTGATATATATCAAGTAGAAACAAATTAATTAGCTTAGAAAAAAAAAGAAATACTAAAACTCACCAAGGGAACAAAAAAAAGAGAAGAGAAAAGAAGCTAAGTACTAAGGATCATTACCACCACCCTCAAGCTAGGATAAATTGTGCTTGTGTATCTTTGAAGGAGCCTTTTTGTCGATCATTCAATAGGTATAAGTTTCAACCCTGCAGATTTTAATTCAATACTGTTTTAGTATAGAAGTGTAATATCGGTAAAATATCGTATTTTGTTGGATTAGTGCTCTGTTTTGAATTTGCTATAGTTTGGTTAATTTATAACAAAATCAAGTAGTACAGTTGCCTTATAAATTTGACCTAGAATAACCACTAGAAACACTGACCGATTCCTCGGATTTTCGGCCGGCGACATCCATCAAAATTCCGAGCTCGCCGGTTTTTGTAAGGAGTTAGGTGTTGGTTTTTCTAGGGTATCTCTCTATTTATAATTTAGGGTGTCTGGTATTGTTAGTTTATATTATATATTCCGTGTATAAAATCTGGAAGCAAATATCTGTTTTGGGGTAAAATTCTAAATACGATACGAATATTTCGTGTCATTATTCTGTTTTTGCCTGTTACGAACATCGAAGGGTTAGCTCAGGATAGTATAAGTTCTAGATAGTACACAATATTAGTATGTAGCATATTTAGTATGTAAATCTTGTAGTTTCATGTTTTCGCCGTATCGGAGTTTAGCCGTTTCTTATACGAAAGTTAATTTTGATATTAGGTTCGACCACGGGGACTTCGGAGACCGCAAGGAAGGGAAAATGATTGATGACATCCAAGTAGCTTTGACGTATTCCGGTGAGTAGATTAAACATCTACCGGGGATCTTGTATGGATGGCGTAATACGCCCGTAATTAGAAGTTTGGCTAATAATTTCCTTTGCATTGTGTATAGATTTAAAACTAAGAAACTTCATCATATGCATTCATATCTATAATTCCATTGTCTAATACTTGCTAGGACACTGCACTAATTATCGATAAGTCATGTTGCACATGCACATACCTACATGTTACACTACACCTCATAGGCAACTGACATGTCACGTATCACTTAGAACTTGCCATGTCCTATATGATTCCCTTCATACCATAAGCATCATTATTAGTGGTTGTTTGCATTATTGTTATTAATTGATACCCATCATGTCTTACTTTCAAAGCGTTGTTAATTGTAGCACAAAATGTATTGGATTTGAGAATTTCTGGATTTGAGTTTTATACACTATTAAGTTATATTAATTGGTTCTTCATGATTGATATGATATGTCCACCATGAGATATTGGTTTTATGATTTGGTTTTATTCCGGACTGAGTGGGGGAGCTATACGGTTACGGATTTTCACGCTATCCAGACTGAGTGGGAGAGCTATACAGCCGGATTCATGGTGGACCCGGTCGAGACCGAGGGGCAGGATAGCCGTATATAAGGTGGGGAGCCTAGCGAGGATACTCGATACCGGAGATAGTTGTAAAACACGGCGGATATCTGGTGGATACCGACTGATGTTACTGATTGACAGAATCGTTCGGGGAACGATGTCTACTAAAACAGAAGATTTGTGTCGATATTGGACACGGAAAATGAATCTTAAATTGGAAATGACCGATATTCAGTGATAATTGATGAGATTTTAGTATTTTGTTATACATTTGTTTAGTACATATTCATGAATCCATGTGATACTATATATCATGCTTATCTTTTCACTTTTACCGTTATTCCGGCATGCTTACAATATCACTATTAAATGTTTATTTTTGCTCACTGAGTTGGCAACTCACCCCCGTTGTGCCTTAGTTCCTTGCAGGAGACGCGTGGACGCATAGCAGCAGTGCGGATCCACTTGTCAGCTTATATCGCTTATTTTGCTAGGTGGGTTACCTACGTAGTAACCCCTATTTTAGTATATGTATTTTGGATCTAGTATCACTCCATCTGACCCTGTATATTTGACTTAGAACGAGATATGTTTGTATATGTTTTGTTTTGATTAAGTGAGATCGTCTAGTTGTATTAATTTATGCTTTCTTTACTTACGCATGAAATTCTTCGCTTGAGCGTCGTATTATTGTTGCATATTGATTTCCGCCGTTTGGCGTTATTTTGCTCCCAATTAGGGACGCAACTTATTTAAAAATTGTGTAAATGCTTTTATTAATGATTAATAAGGAGGTGCTGTCGAATATTTTAAATGCTAAAAATCAGTTGTTTAGATTTCATTTCTTAAAATCATTCGACATGCTACCTCATCCTTTTACTTAAAAAATAAAATTTCCTTAATTCCGCAAAAAGGGTTTTTGATCTTGGTTTTTGGCTTACTCAGATTGTGTCGACATCTTTAGATGTCATACAATCTAAGTGCCGGTCACATCTGAATTTCGGGTCGTGACAACACCCAACTACTACCTGTTTGCATGACTCAATAGAGCCATGGTAGGATAGTAATCTAAGAACAGTAGGAACACACTCGAGGCGAAGCAGCAGTGTCAAGTCAACGGACTGTGCTGCACTCATGTCACGTGGGAACTGCTACCTGACGATAGGTATATTACCGACCAACAATTCCCCACGAGTCCGTCCAGTGTAACTCATAACCTAATGAGCACCTGCATACTATCTTCAATATGACATACTAATGCCTGCGGGATAGACCATCTCCCCTGCTGGGATGAGAAGCGTATACACTAGTCTACTCTAGAGTATCGATACCCTGTCTCGATAATCCTACGACTAGGGACCATAATAAGGATGTGCTTATAGACTACCTAGCCCCCACTAGTGTGACTGCCATCACAACGCTGGTAGTTAAGCAAAAGATCCTAAGGGCTCTATCAATATGTATTAGCGATACATTAATAGAAACATATACACATATTTAGATAGATACAAACCAAGTAGCATACTACTATATTGAGCAAGACTGTCATAAAACCTGTGTATATCCCAAGCTTCCAAAATATAATAAACAAACTAGTACTACAATAATAGCATCTAGGGCATATATCACTAACAATCTCCTACTTGCACTAGGGCCATGTATTGGCATATCGCAGACCTATCATCTCGAATAGCCTCTCGAACTGTATCTGAGAGATAGCTTTCATGAGTGGATCATCGGTGTTGTTCTCCGTATCAACTCTCCTGTAACGCTTCGAAAATCATTTAGGCAGTTTTTCGTTAATCGGTAAAATAATCGGTCTTTTCCGTAAAAAATCAAAATAATTATTTTTCAATATAGACCTAATTATACAAAATTTAGATAAGATGTTGCTAGAATCTGGTCACTAAATTATCACTTAAAAATTTCTAGTTATTTAAAAAAATTCCTTAATTAATTATTTTTAATATTATTTTAAGCTTTTAAAAATACATTTAATTAGTGATAAATACAAATTTAAATGGGTAAATTACACAATTAGGAACCATTATAAACTAAAATTTAGTGTAACAAAAATTGTATCAAGACTTTTCAAGATTTTAGTTCTATGGTTTAAAAATTAAATCAAAAATGAATTTAAAATAGGTTTTCTTTGTAAAATTTGATGAGATATACATTAATTGACCTTTGAAGATGCTTTTTGTGTAGAATTTTCCACACAATTCTCTCTCACTCTCCTCCTCTACCCCCAGGCCGAGCTCACCTACAGCAAACCCCATTTTCCCCCTCTCTTTCTTGCTTCAAAAATTCATGTAAAAATCAACCAAAAATCCACAAAATTCACAAATTCCTTCACTAATTCAAACCTAAATCCTATTCTACCTCTTCCCAAACCCTAATTGGTTTAAAACAAAGAGAAAAGAGGCAACTTTGGAGGCTTAGTGCAAGGGAATCAACACTTGGGAGGTATAATTTTAATCTAGTTGTTAAATTGGTAGTTTAAGCATGCTAATTTAGAAGTTTATAGTGTTAATTTCATTGTAATGGTTTGTTTTTGAAAATTCTAGAAAAGGTTTGGTTTTGTAATTAGGGTTTAAAGCATGGTAAATGGGTTAATGTTAGTGTTGTGGCCATCTAGTGGGTTAGTTTGGAAATTTGTATTAGTTTGTGAACGCTACATCGTTAATTCGCGAGGTTTGCATCGGAATTTTTATGCAAATGCTTACTAGGTTTTCTAAATTATTAGGAGGTGATTAAATTGCGATATATTGTCGATAGTATTAGCATCTACTACTACTTTTAGGGTGTGCGAATGCGGAGTTTGGTTTAGTTGGGTTTTAGTTTTGACGGTTGCCCCGAAACGACGATTTTAGTTAAGGTTTTAGCGATTTTCGTGTGTTTTCCGCGCACCGAGTGCACGTTGTGCCTAACTTGTCAGTGTTGATTCTTTTATTTTGTGACTTGCGTCATTTCTTGATGTGTAATCTTAAGTTTGTGTTATGCAATTTTAGGATCGGTTGCGGAAACATCGGACGCGGCGCGCAAAGGCAAAGCGGTGGTTGGATCAGTTTAGCGAGGCGTCCGGGTGAGTAAATGTACACATCTATGGGGAAATCGTTTGGATGGCGTGAGGCACCCCATAGTTAGGATCACTTTATTACTTGCAAAATATATGCATAGTTATTTAGTTAACCATCTCATTCATATACATACCCGTCTAGTTATTCGTCTGCTGGCATTGCCTGGATATCTATATACCTATGTGTGATATCACCCCTTAGGACACTTACACCATTACCATTGGCTCATGTTGCATGCGCACTATTCATGTGAACACACACGCCTTGGTAATTGACATGTCACGAGCACTTTTGAACCTGCTTAGTTTAGTATCACCACTTGCATTATACATGATATATCGAATTGCATAGCATGTATATACCTTACATCATCATCATGCTTATATAGATTCCTAGTCACAAATCAATTGCATACCTTTGATATCATAAACATTTATCATATACAACATGTTGGGTATTATGATTTTCTTGAGGATTTCAGTACTGATGAGATTTCTGGATTTTTGGGGAAAACCGCAAGAATTTAATAAAAACTTATTATCATCATTTTCAAAATAAAGTTACGGTTTTCTCTTGATGTCTGGGTCGTCCACCATGAGTTTTCATGTTTTCTGTTGGATTTCGAGACCCGATTCGAGGAGTGGATGAACCGTCTCGGGTACATGGTGGGCCTGGTATGGTACCCCGGGGCAAGAAGATCGAGTTGTAGACTATGAGCCTGGCAGGGGAGGACTACCTACCGGTGATATCTGGCGCGGCGGATATCCGGAGGATACCGACCGTTGTCGTGAGATTTGATGATATGGGCCGATCCGGACTGACGGAGCCGATGTATTGAGATATTGATATAGTGAGACATTGAGACAAATATATTTCCATATTTGTTGTCGATGCTTGACACGGTTTCAGATGATTTCATTGATGGTACTTTAGCTATTGCACAGATATTCCTTTTCTAAGTTAAGAATACAGAGCTTATAGTATTTTAAACACTTAAAGATTTCGTATTGATGTTGCATACATGTGCATAAATACTAGTGGCATTACATCACATCTAGACATGCATGTTGTGATGCTTTTGCATGCATTCTTACGATAGCCTTATTAGATGTTATATTCTACTCACGAGCTGGCAACTCACCCCCGTTGTGCCACAGTGTCTTGCAGGTCGGACCCGTCAGCCTTATAGCGGCGGGCTAATCTTATCATTGGCTTCTTTTGCTCAGACTCGCGACATTGATCGTAGGTGGGTTGCGAGGACACTTTATCTCTTTTTGTACTATCATTGTATCTAGTATTCTCCATCTACCACTTCTTATTTGTATATGCGACCTAGTAATGAGACTGAGAGAATTGTGTATATATGGTTTCTCTAGGGTCGAGCTCGCTTGAGCCGACGTTGTGCTTTTCTTATTTTTGCATTTCTTTATGCTTATTTGATTGATATTGCATATATATTGCGTGTGGTTGTGATCCGCCTTGGGCGAAGAGCTAGCTCCCGCTTGGGGATGCCATTTTATCGTTACAAGTTATATATTTTGTTGTACCCATTTTTGGGGGCTAGTATTTACAAAGGAGACTCTGCCGAAATTTTCGGAAAAATTTTGATGTTTTTAAAAAGGGGTTAATGAAACTTGATTGATTTTAAAATCATTTTCATAAAAGGTTTTCCTTCACTCTGGTTGATTTGGGTTTAGATTTTCTGGGCTTTGGCTGACTTAGGTTATGTTGCACCTTTAGACGTCTCGTAATCTAAGTGCCAGTCATGTTCCGTACCTTCGGGTCATGACAAAGTTGGTATCAGAGCGTAGGCTTTACCTTTCTAAGTGTAGGACGACCCTTGGTAGATTGAGTAGGTGACTTAAGCAGAGTGGCGTAGCGTGGGTATGTTCCGCGGCATACTTACGATACGGTACTCAGCCTAAGTGACCTTAGGACATAATTGCTTGCATTTCCTCCTTGATTCCATGCATTCCTTGATTCAATCGCAATGTTCTTATTGCTCCTGTTTCTTATTGCAGCTTCGATGCCGCCAAAGACTACGAGAGCTTAGCGGGCTGCCGCTAGGGATGAGCTTCGAGTGGGCTCGTCTGAGGCGAGGATCGAGCGGGATGATACGCCTACCCCGCAGGGTCAGATTGATCCGCCCTCTCCAGACCGTATTTCCAGATTAGAGGCCGGTTTGCAGGAGTTGCGACAGATGATGGGATCTTTAGTTGAGTCCAGTCGGGCACAGAGATCCGAGGACGTTCCTTCCACCGCACAAACCACGATTGTACCTGTCTCCCAGATGGTTACTCTTGCTACTACTGCGACTATCCCCGTATCACTACAGGAGTTTATGAGGCTGAGAACTCCAGCTTTTACCGGCACGGATGTGACAGAGGACCTGCAGGCATTTCTTGATAGGATGGCTAGGATTTGCCGTTCGTTGAGGTGTTCTGATGATAGATGGGTGGAGTTCGCTAGTTTTCGTCTGGAGGGCCTTGCCCAGACGCGGTACGATTCAGTAGAGAGAGACCGAACTGCAGGTCTACCACCTATGACCTGGGACGAGTTTACAGCTGCATTTCTTGCCCGTTTCCTTCCGGAGAGTGTCCGAGATGCTTGAGCCTATAGTTTTGAGTCTTTGCGCAAGACTCCTGGGATGACAGTGTCAGAGTATGATATACAGTTTACCCAGTTATCTCGATATGCTCCGTACCTAGTAGACACTGAAGAGAAGAGGATAAAGAGGTTTGTGCGAGGGCTTAACACACAGCTATTCCTTGCCATCGGCACCCATCACTTTGACACATACGCAGCCGCGATGGATGCAGCCTTACTTTTGGAGGAGCGCATTTCTGAAATTCCGGTCGTTTCTGGTCCGAAGAGGATTCGTACTGATACGCCAGCCCAGCGGCAGATGGGTAGACACCGTGATAGATTCTTTCCGGGAGACGGTGGCGGCAGAGGATTGAGACGAGGTCAGTTATTTGGTTCATATCCATAGACCCAGCAGTCGTCGCCAGGATGTTTTCGGTGCGGGAGTCAGTACTATCGTATCAGAGACTGTACCATGGGGTGCCAGGCCGCGGCGACAGTGCCACATGTGACCTTACCACCTTCCCCACCTCCACAGAGAGCTCTACTTCCTACCCCTGATGAGGCTCCACGCCAGGCGGATGCTCCTAGAGGTCGTGGGCGTGGCGGTCCTGCTCAGAGAGGATGAGGCGACAGAGGCAGAGGCAGAGGCAGAGGCAGAGGTAGAGGCAGAGGAAAGCCAGCTATTAGTGGTGGACATGCCCGAGTGTCCGTGTTGACTCCTCAGGATGCGCAGGCATCCAATGCCGTCGTGACAGGTACTCTGCCAGTATGTTCTTTTGATGCACGTGTATTATTTGATCCAGGCTCCACACATTCCTATATATCCACATACTTTGCACCGAGGTTGGGCCGAGAGTCTTCCTTGTTAGATCAGCCGCTTGTCATTATTACTCCGGTAGATGAGTCGTTTGTTGGTCGTTTTGTGTACCGATCGTGTCCCGTTCGTATCGGGGAGAGAGATTCTTCAGTTGATTTGATTCTCCTCGATATGCTAGACTTCGACGTTCTTCTTGGTATGGACCGGCTAGCCACCTGTGGACTGCCGTGAGAAGGCAGTCAGATTCAGTTTTCCTGGTGAGCCGGTTCTTGTTATTCAAGGAGATCGTAGCGCTACCCTTCCCAGCTTGATTTCTTCTCTTCGTGCTGGTCAGCTCTTGAGGAAAGGGTGTCAGGGATTCTTAGCTTATGTTTGTGATACTAGTGCCACAGAGGTTCCATTGGACCAGGTCCCTTTTGTGAGAGAGTTCCTAGATGTATTCCTTGACGAGCTTCCTGGTCTGCCACCAGAGCGTGAGATTGAGTTCTGCATCGACTTGATCCCTGGCACGGGGCCTATCTCTATACCGCCTTATCGGATGGCCCCGGCGGAGCTTAGAGAGCTGAATGATCAGTTACAGGACTTGCTGGACAAAAGGGCTTATCCGACCGAGTGTGTCACCTTGGGGTGCTCCCGTCCTGTTTGTTAAAAAGAAGGACGACAGTATGCGCTTATGTATTGATTATCGTCAGCTGAACCGGGTTACTGTGCGGAACATATATCCCCTACCCCGTACTGACAACTTATTCGATCAGCTCCAGGGTGCAGGGTACTTCTCGAAGGTTGATTTACAGTCAGGTTATCACCAGTAGCGGGTTCGGAAGGAGGATATTCCGAAGACCGCTTTCCGTACATGATATGGTCATTATGAGTTCTTGGTGATGTCGTTCGGGCTTACCAATGTCCCAGCAGCATTTATGGACATATGAACCGTGTATTCAGGCCGTATCTTGATCATTTCATCATTGTTTTCATTGACGACATCTTGGTATATTCTCGGAGCCGGGAGGAGCATGAGCAGCACTTGCGTATCACATTGCAGACGTTAAGAGAGCATCAGCTGTTCGCCAAATTTTCCAACTGCTCATTCTGGCTTGACAGTGTCGACTTCTTGGGTCACGTGGTGACGAAAGATGGTATTTGTATGGACCCGAATAAGATCGAGGCAGTTCAGCGTTGGCCCAGACCGGTATCAATTACAGAGGTTCGCAGCTTTTTAGGTCTGGCCGGCTATTATCGACGTTTTGTCCAGGATTTCTCCCGTATTGCTGCACCGTTGACCGGGTTAACCCGGAAGGGGGTTCTTTTTGATTGAACCGAGGCATGTGAGGATAGCTTCCAGCAGTTGAAGACTCGTCTGACTACTGCACTAGTGTTATCATTGCCTTCTGGATCGGGCGGTTTCGTGGTATATTGTGATGCTTCTCGAGTGGGGCTAGGTTGTGTATTGATGCAGCACGACAGAGTTATCTCATATGCTTTTCGGCAGTTGAGGAAACACGAACAGAACTACCCCACTTATGATTTAGAGATGGCTGCAGTGGTATTTGCACTTAAGATCTGGAGACATTACCTATACGGCGAGTCGTGCCAGATATTCACTGACCAGAAGAGCTTGAAGTATATCTTTCAGCAGCGAGATCTAAACCTGAGACAGCGCCATTGGATGGAGTAGGTGAAAGATTATGACTGCGAGATTTTATACCATCCGGGCAAGGCGAATGTAATGGCAGATGCTTTGAGTAGGAGGCCCGGAGGTAGCTTATCTTTTTTGAGCGCAGTACAGATGCAGTCGACGGCGAATTGGCAGGTGTTATGTGACAGCAGAGTGCAGTTCGAGTTTACTCCTACAGGGGGACAGCTGGCCCATTTCAGAGCACGCCCACAGTTACTTGACCGTATCAGTGAGGCACAGTCCGGTGATGCCCGTATTTTAGAGATTATCGAGCAGATACGGCAGGGCAGAGTTTCCGAGTTCATGATTGATGATCAAGGGATACCTTGCTTTGGGACTCGACTATGCATACCGGATTCTGGGGGACTGAGGCATGATATCCTTGCGGAGGCACATAGATCAGTGTACAGTGTGCATCCAGGTTCTACCAAGATGTATCGTGATTTGAGAGAGGTTTACTGGTGGGACGGGATGAAGAAGGATGTTACAGACTTTGTATCGAGATGCCTGACTTGTCAGCAAGTCAAGGCCGAGCACCAGAGGCCAGCCGGCGAGTTACAGTCTTTGCCCATCCCTGAGTGGAAGTGGGAACAGGTCTCCATGGACTTCATTGTGGGTCTACCCACGACCAGTCGAGGGTATGACTCTATTTGGGTGATTGTGGATCGACTGAAGAAAGTGGCTCACTTCCTGCCAGTGAAGATCACTTTTGGATTTTCTTAGTACGGCCAGGTTTATATTGATGAGATAGTGTGACTGCATGGCATCCCGACTTGCATCGTGTCCGACCAGGGCACCCAGTTTACCAGCCGATTATGGCAGAAACTTCAGGAGGCTTTGGGCACCCGATTGAATTTTAGCACAGCTTTTCATCCGCAGACTGATGGTCAGTCAAAGCGTACTATTCAGACTCTTGAGGACATGCTCGGAGCTTGTGTTTTATATTTCGGTGGTAGCTGGGATCGTCATTTGCCTTGATCGAGTTCCCCTACAATAATAGCTTCCAGGAGACAATTCAGATGGCACCTTTCGAGGCTTTATATGGAAGGAGATGTCGATCGCCTGTATGTTGGACAGAGCTCAGGGAGAGCAGTATTTTGGGGCCGCAGATTGTACAGGAGATGACCCGAAAAGATACAGCTGATTCGGGACAGGATGAGAGCGGTACAGAGTAGGCAGAAATCATATGCTGACAGGCGCCGTCGCCTACTCGAGTTCGCTGTTGGCGATCATGTTTTCCTGAGGGTCTCTCCGATGAAGGGTGTGAGGAGATTTGGGCGGAAAGGGAAGCTTAGTCCTAGATATGTTGGTCCCTTCGAGATCCTAGAGCGTGTCGGTTCTGTGGCTTATCGGTTAGCTCTTCCGCCCAGCTTCCCCGATATTCACCCCGTGTTTCATATTTCGATGCTCCGCAAGTACCTTCATGACCCTTCCCATGTGATTCAGCACCAGACGATCCAGTTAGAGCATGATCTTTCATGCACCGAGCAGCCGGTGGTCATTTTGGATCGGCAGGTGAAGAAATTGAGGTCGTAGGTTATACCGTCCGTCAAGGTTCTTTGGCGTGGCCCGAACAGCGAGGAGGTCATCTGGAAGACTGAGGACGAGATGAGAAAGAAATATTCCCATCTTTTTGAAGGTGCGCGTAGTTAAATTCTAAATTCGGGGATCGAATTTCTTTAAGGGGGGAAGATTATAACGCTTCGAAAATCGCTTAGGCAGTTTTTCGTTAATCGGTAAAATAATCGGTCTTTTCCGTAAAAAGTCAAAATAATTATTTTTCAATATAGGCCTAATTATACAAAATTTAGATAAGATATTGCTAGAATTTGGTCACTAAATTGTCACTTAAAAATTTCTAGTTATTTAAAAAAATTTCCTTAATTAATTATTTTTAATATTATTTTAAGCTTTTAAAAATACATTTAATTAGTGATAAATACAAATTTAAATGGGTAAATTACACACTTAGGAACCATTATAAAGTAAAATTTAGTGTAACAAAAATTGTATCAAGACTTTTCAAGATTTTTGTTCTATGGTTTAAAAATTAAATCAAAAATGAATTAAAAATGGGTTTTCTTTGTAAAATTTGATGTGATATGCATTAATTGACCTTTGAAGATGCTTTTTGTGTAGAATTTTTCACACAATTCTCTCTCACTCTCCTCCTCTACCCCCAGGCCGAGCTCACCTGCAGCAAACCCTATTTTCCCCCTGTCTTTCTTGCTTCAAAAATTCATGTAAAAATCAACCAAAATTCCACAAAATTCACAAATTCCTTCATTAATTCAAACCTAAATCCTATTCTACCTCTTCCCAAACTCTAATTGGTTTAAAACAAAGAGAAAAGAGGCAACTTTGGAGGCTTAATGCAAGGGAATCAACACTTGGGAGGTATAACTTTAATCTAGTGTTAAATTGGTAGTTTAAGCATGCTAATTTAGAAGTTTATAGTGTTAATTTCATTGTAATGGTTTGTTTTTGAAAATTCTAGAAAAGGTTTGGTTTTGTAATTAGGGTTTAAAGCATGGTAAATGGGTTAAGGTTAGTGTTGTGGCCATCTAGTGGGTTAGTTTGGAAATTTGTGCTAGTTTGTGAACGCTACATCGTTAATTCGCGAGATTTGCATCGGAATTTTTATGCGAATGCTTACTAGGTTTTATAAATTATTAGGAGGTGATTAAATTGCGATATATTGTCGATACTATTAGCATCTAGTACTACTTTTAGGGTGTGCGAATGCGAAGTTTGGTTTAATCGGGTTTTAGTTTTAACGGTTGCCCCGAAACGACGATTTTAGTTAAGGTTTTAGCAATTTTCGTGTGTTTTCCGCGCACCGAGTGCACGTTGTGCCTAACTTGTCAGTGTTTATTCTTTTATTTTGTGACTTGTGTCATTTCTTGATGTGAAATCTTAAGTTTGTGTTATGCAATTTTAGGATCGGTTGCGGAAACATCGAACGTGGCGCGCAAAGGCAAAGCGGTGGTTGGATTAGTTTAGCGAGGCGTCCGGGTGAGTAGATGTATACATCTATGGGGATATCGTCTGGATGGAGCGAGACACCCTATAGTTAGGATCACTTTATTACTTGCAAACTATATTCATAGTTATTTAGTTAACCATCTCATTCATATACATACCCGTCTAGTTATTCGTCTGCTGGCATTGCCTGGATATCTATATACCTATGTGTGATATCACCACTTAGGACACTTACACCATTACCATTGGCTCATGTTGCACACGCACTATTCATGTGAACACACACGCCTTGGTAATTGACATTTCACGAGCACTTTAGAACCTGCTTAGTTTAGTATCACCACTTGCATCATACATGACATATCGAATTGCATAGCATGTATATACCTTACATCATCATCATGCTTATATAGATTCCTAGTCACAAATCAATTGCATACCTTTGATATCATAAACATTTATCATATACAACATGTTGGGTATTATGATTTTCTTGAGGATTTCAGTACTGATGAGATTTCTGGATTTTGGGGGAAAACCGCAAGAATTTAACAAAAACTTATTATCTTCATTTTCAAAATAAAGTTGCGGTTTTCTCATGATGTATGGGTCGTCTACCATGAGTTTTCATGTTTTCTGTTGGATTTCGAGACCCGATTCGAGGAGTGGATGAACCGTCTCGGGTACATGGTGGGCTCGATATGGTACCCCGGGGCAAGAAGATCGAGTTGTAGACGATGAGCCTGGCAGGGGAGGACTACCTACCGGTGATGTCTGGCGCGGCAGATATCCGGAGGATACCGACTGTTGTCATGAGATTTGATGATATGGGCCGATCCGGACTGACGGAGCCTGATGTATTGAGATATTGATATAGTGAGACATTGAGACAGATATATTTCCATATTTGGTGTCGATGCTTGACACAGTTTTCAGATGATTTCATTGATGGTAATTTAGCTATTGCACAGATATTTCTTTTCTAAGTTAAGAATGCAGAGCTTATAGTATTTTAAACATTTAAAGATTTCGTATTGATGTTGCATACATGTGCATACATACTAGTGGCATTATATCACATCTAGACATGCATGTTGTGACGCTTTTGCATGCATTCTTATGATAGCCTTATTAGATGTTATATTCTACTCACGAGTTGGCAACTCACCCCCGTTGTGCCACAGTGTCTTGCAGGTCATACCCGTCAGCCTTGTAGCGGCGGGCTTATCTTATCATTGGCTTCTTTTGCTCAGACTCGCGACATTGATTGTAGGTAGGTTGCGAGGACACTTTATCTCTTTTTGTACTATCATTGTATCTAGTATTCTCCATCTACCACTTCTTATTTGTATATGCGACCTAGTGATGAGACTGAGAGAATTGTGTATATGTGGTTTCTCTGGGGTCGAGCTCGCTTGAGACGACGTTGTGCTTTTCTTATTTTTGCATTTCTTTATGCTTATTTGATTGATATTGCATATATATTGCGTGTGGTTGTGATCCGCCTTGGGCGAAGAGCTAGCTCCCGTTTGGGGATTCCATTTTATCGTTACAGGTTATATATCTTGTTGTACCCATTTTTGGGGGCTAGTATTTACAAAGGAGACTCTGCCGAAATTTTCGGAAATTTTTTGATGTTTTTAAAAAGGGGTTAATGAAACTTGATTGATTTTAAAATCGTTTTCATAAAAGGTTTTTCTTCACTCTGGTTGATTTTGGTTTAGATTTTCTGGGCTTTGGCTGACTTAGGTTACGTTGCGCCTTTAGACGTCTCGTAATCTAAGTGCTAGTCACGTTTCGTACCTTCGGGTCGTGACATCTCCGCACCTCGATCTCCCGACGATCGACTGTCTCCCTAGTAAGGTGATACCGCCTCAAGATATGTCTGGACTTTTGATGGGACCTGGGTTCCTTTGCTAAAGCTATAGCTCCATTGTTGTCAGAATACAGAGGTATTGGATCAACAATGGATGGAACCACCTGAAATTCAGTTAAGAACTTCCTCATCCAGACTACTTCTTTTGCGGCGTCAGAAGCAGCGATATACACCGCTTCCATCGTTGAGTCAGCAACGGTATCCTGTTTGGAACTCTTCCAACATACCGCCCCTTCATCGAAGGTAAAGACATAACCCGACATAGACTTGGAGTCATCCTTGTCACTCTGGAAGCTGGAGTCGGCAAAGGCCTCGATCAGGAGGTCCTTTCCGCCGTACACAAAGAACATCTCCTTTGTTCTTCTCAGGTACTTGAGAATGTTCTTTACCTCTATCCAGTGTTTCTCCCCTGGGTTTGACTGATACCGTCTTACCACGCTTAGTGCGTAAGCAACATCTGATCTGGTACACAATATCGCATACATTATAGAGCCTACTACCGAAGCGTAGGGTATAATAGACTTGCGATTCCTTTCCAAATCAGTTTTGGGAGACATCTCTTTGGAGAGGGTGATTCCATGATAAACCGGTAGATTTCCGCGCTTTGAATCTTCCATACTGAATCTTTTCAGTACGGTGTCGATATACCCGAACTGTGAAAGTCCCAACATCTTTTTTGATCTATCACGATAGATCCAGATCCCCAGAATATAAGAGGCATCACCCAGGTCTTTCATGGAGAACCTTTGTGACAAGAATCTTTTGATAGATTGTAGCATAGGAATATCATTTACTATTAAGAGAATGCCATCCACATACAAGACAAGAAACAGTTCTCCCTACAATCTTACTATATAAGCATGGTTCATCTGGATTTTTGATAAAGTCAAATTCTTTGACCGTCTCATCAAAACAGATGTTCCAACTCCGCGATACCTGGTTTAATCCATAAATAGACTTAAGCAGCTTGCACACTTTCCCGCTGCTCCCACTCTGATTAAAACCCTATGGCTGATCCATATAGACACACTCTTCCAAATGTCCATTTAGGAAAGCCGTCTTTACATCCATCTGCCAGATCTCATAATCGAATGGATTTTAGCATAGCCACTGGAGAAAAGGTTTCATCATAGTCAAAACCAGGTCTCTGACAAAAACCTTTTGCAATAAGTCTATCCTTATAGGTTTCAACATGTCCGTCTACACCAATCTTCTTTTGAAGATCCATTTGCAGCCTACGGGTTTTACCCCTTCTGGAGCAAAGTCCAAAATCCATACTTTGTTGGTGTACGTGGACTCCATCTCGGCCCGCATTGCATGTAGCCATTTTATCGAGTCTCTGCTCTGAATGGCTTGCTGGAAGTTAGTTGGCTCATCATTATCAATGATGCAATCTTCTCTATACCATTTATGAGAAAACTGTAGTATCTCTCGGGCGGATGAGAGAGCCTACTACTCCTGTGGAGTGGCGCAGGGATGTCCGGTTCTTCTGAAACTTCCGGTTCTACCATGCTTTCAGTAATAACTTGCTGTTCTGGAATTTCTTCCAGTTCTATTGCGCTCCCACTAGTTTCTTTTTCTAAAAATTGATTTTCTAAAAAGTGGGCATGACGAGAAACAAAAACCTTTTATTCCTCCGCGTAATAGAAAAGATACCTCCTGGAGTTCTTTGGGTATCCCACAAACTTGCACAGTACTGAGCGTGCCTCGAGCTTGTCCGCATGCTGCTTTTTGACAAAAGCTGGACATCCCCATATCTTCAAGTACTGAAGATAGGGTTTCTTCCCACTCCACATCTAATATAGTGTGGTAGGCACAGTCTTGGTAGGAACCTTATTTAAAAGATATGCAGCTGATTCTAGTGTATAGCTGTAACGACCATGTTTTCTAATACCTAATAAAATATATTTTATTTAAATTTCTACTATCAAATAAGTATTTACGTGTTTCTTTTATAGAAGAATATTTTTTTTAAAGCAATGTTAATAATTTTCAAAGCATCGAAATATGATTAAAAGAATTTTCTAAAGTCTATTTATTGTTTTTATAGGCTTGAAATGTTTTAGTAAGATTTTATAACGCCTTAAAATAATCTACATATTTTTTATTATCAATAAAAGTAATTAATTCGTAATTAAAAATATTTTAAAGGATAAACTAGATATTCTATAATTTTAGTAACTAGCTAAAACCATAGGAACTGTTATATTACTTAGTTTTAGCCCAAAACTATTTTTATACTAAAGATAATTATAAAATATATTTTCTGAAATTTTTCCATAATTTTCCCGTGTTTTTAACTATTTTTAACAATTATTTTAAAAGCTAAATCCAATTTTTAAATAATAAACAGAATATTATTTTATATATAAAAAAAATTTAAAATCCCTTTGATGTGGACCGTTGGATCCAAGATCCAACGGCCCAGATCACACCGACGCACCCACGTGGTGGGGACCACGCGAAAACGCGTGGTCTCCACTCACTGACGCGCGCCTGTCGCGTGGCGACACGTGGCGGGCGGCGGGCGGCTCAGCGGCGCTTTCTGGCCCGTTGGATGCAGATCCAACGGCCATGAATTTGTGGCGGCGGGCGCAATCATGGCAGAATGATTCGCAATCATGGGCCGGCGTGATTTTCCGTGCGATTTAATGAATTTTTGGATTTTCTTGTTACCATTTGAACCCTATAAATAGACACCTTCAAACCTAAATTTCTCACACCTCAGAACTCCAAAAATTCTGAAAAAAATACCGGTGCCTTCGTATCGACGACGCCGACGCTATGGCTCTACCTAATTGCCGAGGAAAAATCGGGACGTGGAGCTTTTGCAGAGTTTTGTACCAGCCTACGTCTTCCACCGTCTACGTCTAAACTCTAAACAAAGGTAGGATCCGCCTCTCCTCTTTTCCTGTCACATTCTTCCTTCTCAATAACCTATTTCCAACTTATAATCATCAACCCTATTTAAAAAGTTGTTATTATATTTGTGCATATCTATTCCTTGTGCCCTCAATAATAATAATGTTAACCCCATTTAAAACGGTGTTTAAATTTCCTCTGTACACAAAATTATATTGCACACCCATAATACCGAAATCTGATATAATCCATGAATTGTCATTTCACCTTTGACATACCCATACTGATCTCGAAATAGGTTACTTCCACAAATTACCCTCGTTTAATTAAAGTATTATATTTGTTTAAAATAACTATAAGAAATAAAGATATGTGAAATAAATATTTGGATACAGTATACGTATATTTTACTTACAAATATTTTTAAATCCCCTTCAACCTTTTTGAAGAAGAAAATACTAAATTTAAATAACGATATCTTTTCAAAAGGAATATTTAGTATCTTATTAAAAGGTAATTTTAAAATAACACCAATCTAGGACAAAGGAAGGTTGCAGGCATCGGTCGTTTATCTAAACCAGACTTTGTGGTGCCTAGGCTAGACAAGTGAGAAAGGTAACTTTAAAAGGCCCGTCTCACGGTGATTCGTGAGCGGATCCCTTCTTTCCTTACTTGTGCTTACCTGGCCACAATTGGAGGTGAAGAGGCGATTTGAGGACCTCATAACTTGCCCTTATGGAATATTAGAGCAATCTAGATTTTCAAATAAAAACCTCTTGCAAAAGATTTTCAAATAAACACCACAACCTTTTATCGAAAGGATATTTTTCCGTAAATTATTATGTTTTTCCAAAACGATAAATATCCCAAATATCATGGTTTTTCTTAGAAGTAATAAAAGTTAATTAAACACTATTATTCTTTTTAACTAAGTTTTTCCTAAGATGACACGAAGTACTTTACGAACTTTAGAAAATAAAACGAGTGGTTGTAGAAGGCCATATTAAATGAGATCAATACTTTTTAAATTTCCAGTTTATGACAACATGACATATACAAAACATGATACGGTTAGGGTTAGAATGCGCGTACCTAGGTATGGAATATTTTATGAAAATCCCTGCAGGCAGGGTGAACAGTCCAAAGTGTGGACGACTATATAAATATGAAGATCTCGATATTTCGGGTGAACAGTCCAAAGTGTGGACGACTATACAAATATGAAGATCCCGATATTCCGGGTGAACAGTCCAAAATGTGGACGACTATACAATGTGGAAATTCCATGCCTAGAGGTATACGCACTAACTCTAATTCGTCAAAACCTTTATACTGAACCACGGGGATGGGTAGTTTGATTAGGCAAGGAAATTCGGAACTCGGATTCCCCTACCACTCGATCATGATCCCGGGAAGTGAAACGGTACATTTCACTTCCCTAGTTGTTGTTCCGTGGCCACAACGGAATAATCGCGAGTATCCGAACCTTTGTTTAACAAACTAAAATGTGTACAATACCTATTGATACTCAACACTAAACTCACATCATATGCTATACCTACCTGTTATCTCATTTATCTATCTTTCTGAGACACGAGTTATTCAGTATCATGGATGTGGATATTTTACCAGTTTAGACTTGTTGTTTATTATGGAACCGAGGGGTGGTAATACCTGTGCACTTGAGTGATATTCAAGCTAGACAAAGCTCCATCGTAGTCATGGGACACCTTTCGGGGATGTTCACGCTACCACATTGATTGCCATTCCAGGCACGAGCACCAGCTCATACTGCTTCCAGCTAGTCATGGGATACCTTAAGGACACGAGTATGTTCACCCGTCAATTCCATCCATACACACCTTGTTTAACCTGATCTAACTCTTAGACTGAATATCCGCTTGACTTGACTTGAACCTTTACCAAACATATACCTCACACAACTTACTCATATTCACATATCTAATATAACCGCATACCTTTATACACATGTACATCATACTCATTATATACACCTGTTCGTTTCTATACCTTTACTTTCTTATGAGGCAATCCTACCCAAGTATAACTCGCTGACGGACCTTCCTTTTCTTCCTCTATCCTTGGAATGTTCGGCAGATAAGAATGAGCATTATGGCGAGGATCAAGGTGTGAAGCCAGCTTATGAAGATTATGCAGACTAGACGATGGAAAATTAGCAAGATTTAATTTTTGTTGTTGCCCACATGTTTAGGGCTTTTGTTTTTCCTCGATGTAATTAAACTACTTAGTTTATTTTACTCTTTCTTTTGGGATGTAATAAAGTTTGGTTAATGAAAATAAATGCCTTTCGCTTTATTGTTTTATTTTTATACATAACCCTGCATACTATGATTTATTCTTACGCTTAACGTAACTGTATTGAATAGACCACCTTCAATACAGTTAGGTTGCGGACCGTGCCACGCCACTCTTTACCTTCTCTTGGGAAGTGGGGCGTGACAGGTTTTTGTGGTGGCCCATGCAGGTCCTCTTGTGTACTAAAATGAAACTATTAACTGACTTATTATATCTGTAAATCTCATCCATCTATACCGATATCATAGTTTTCCTATGTCCCATGTCCCTTCCTTGACATTCTATACCCTGTCCATGACCTTCCTTCTGGTCATGGCAAATCTTTCCAACGAGAATGACATGTCCGATTTTACTTTGAAGCTACATCTGGAGATTCAGACGACGAAGTCGTAGACTCTCAAGCGGTTTTCCGACAGCGACTCGGAAGACGAAGAAGTCGATGCTGCAACTCCGGAGTCTATGATGGTCAATGACTTCGAAGACGAAGAAGAAGATCCCGTGGAAGAGGAGCATATAAAGGATGGGCCAGAAAAAGAAGCTCCTGCGGCGGAAGAGAATCCTATGGAATATGATCCGGATGAAGATGTTCCTGCAAAGGAACATGATCTTATAGAGGGGGAATCGGAGGGAGAGGCTCCTGCCGAGGATAAGTCGAAGGACGAAGTTTCGAGTGAGGAGGAACTCGAGACCGAAGAAACTCAGGGGGTTGCCTTCACAAGGCACCGTGGGAATGGCCGTACCTTTCTTAGTGCGAGGACCTATCACCACTTGTTGAACTCCCGTAATCGAGACTAATAAGTCTTTTTCCTTTCTTTGGCCGAATAAAATGATGTAAGAATAGTATGGGCATGTCCTTACTTCCGGTTGTACTCTCCATATTGAAGTTGGATAATAAAATCTTAGTTTCGAGCAAAAATCTCTCTTGTGTCTCTTGCTCTTCTTATTAGTTTCTCTCTTGCATTAATTGTTGTTCTTCCATGCAAGTTATTATCCTGTCTCATCCCTCAGCCTGATTGTAACCTAACCTATTCTAATTCAGATCATCGATGGCTGGACGACACCATCATCACAACCGAAAGGGAAATGGAGTCAATGAAGTCGATGCTCAGCAAGCAGCTATGCTAAAAATGATGCAAGGACATTGGAGCAACAGCAGCGGCAGACAGCTGCCCTTCATCAGGAGCTACGAGAAAGTAGGCAACAACAAGCACAGAGTTTAAGTAAGGCACTGGTCCCAGTTCCTCAAGGAGTGGTGGGAGTGAAACAGTTCAGATCACTCCACCCTAAGACTTTTTCAGGGAAGGAAACTCCTTTAGAAGCTAAGGAATGGCTCAAGGGAACAGTCAATGATCTTAGTGCCGCTCAAATTCCGAAGGACGCGTGGGTGAATATCGCTAAGCTAGAACTTACGGATAATGCCCGAATATGGTGGGAGGCCGAGGAAAGCCGGCTGAAAGAGCCCGTCGACTAGGAAACATTCAAACGACGGTTCGACACTCAATACTTTCCCGTCGTAGCACACCTAAAAATGGAACGGGAGTTTATACAATTCCAACAGGGGAGTATGTGGGACAAATCGGTAGACGAGTACGCTTCGGAGTTCACAAGGTTAAGTCGGTTCGCGCATCATCTAGTGGCAACCCCAGAACTTTATGCTAAGAGATTCCGACAAGGATTGGACCTGAAGACGCAGTCTTCCATGTCTTCTGCTACCTTATCAACTTATGATGAAATCTTAGAGGCGGCACGAAAGTTTGAAGACCTTCAGAGACGCATAAGGAAGGATGACCGTTTGTCTGGCATTAAACGACCAGCCAATCAAATTCTTGAGGGATCATCTTCCAGTTTCAACGGGAGACAACAACCTAAGAGACCAGCCAGACCAACTATCTTTGGAAAACCAGCCGTTGTATGCAACCATTGTGGTAGGACCGGACACTACATGAGAGACTGTCGCATTTTGAACAAACTTTGCATAGTCTTTGGGTCTCCGGACCATGCTATTGAGGACTGTCCTCAGAGAGGGAGACAATCAGGCCCCGTCGACAAGCCGGCTAATTATAGGGCACCAACACAAGGAAACCGGCCACTTTCCGCCACTAAACCAACCGGTCAAGGGGCAACACCAAAAGGACCACCCTTGCCATCACAGGAGAGTGTTTTTCAGCAAGCGCAAAGGAATGGACCCAAACGTCAGACCTTCACCATGACGGCCGAGAAGGCTAATGCCATGTGGAAAGACAACAGAGGTATTCTTTCTTTTTCTCAACCTTTCTTTGATACCATGCTTAACCATCCTTCGATGCAAATCTTAGTTTAACTCACTATAATTCCTCTAGTTTTCGTAATTTCGACTAGTTGCCTTTATGTTATATCTCGCAAGTTTTTCCATCAATTAACAACCTCCATTCAACTTCTAAACTCTTCTATCTGGAAGCAACTACTGATTTTACATTTTCCTATTCCTTGTACCTAAACCCCTCAAAGACTTTCCATGCATCAAGTGATACACCAACTCGCGGGAGCGACACATGCAGCAAAGAGGAGTCCTGACAGCGTTACTGATTTCCGTGCCTAGTAGTGGCCACTCCTTTGAAAATTTCAAGTATGAAATTATTCTAAGGAGGGTAGATCGTAACTATCATAACCATTCTTGCAATTCTTAGCAAACCCAGAAGTTTTAAACATCCACAACGATTTTTCGGAGGAGTGACTTGGTGATATGATGTATCAGCGCGGCGATATAGTCGCAAACGTGTCAAGACATCTAACGACTTGTGGACGCAATTATCATGTTCAGATTTAGAACCGGCAATGGTAAATTTTCGTCTTGAAGATATAGAAACACTACTCTAAGGAGAACATGGGAATACGGATGGTTGAAACACATGAAGCAGGTGAGAGAGGTCAAGTTTTATATGGGAGAAGTACTGATCGATTGGGACAATCCTGAAGTTGGAGAATTTGTAAGATAATAGTAGAAAAGTGGAGATGGTGATTCAATGCAGCAAGCACGGAAAGCTCAGCCCACGACTCATTTTCCGTTTAACATCTTGGAAGGAGACGGTGGGTTTATATATAGCCTACTTTTGCTACTTTCGTTAGAGGGTATGCTGGGAACCCTAGCCATACTTTTGATCGTTTCGAGATCACGAAAAGGTTAGCACAACCTACGAGCAGCAACCGGTCGGAATACTAGAATGATGAAACCTTTAGCGACAAGACAATCCAGCTGGCTAGAGCTGTATGAAGGAAGAACTACTAGGCAAACATACACGGAAGCGAGGAAATGGGATGAGAGAGCGAGACCCAAAATGTTTAACCGCGATAATCCTTTCTTAGTGATTTCTTTCTTCCCTTGACCTACCTTCTGAAATTTCGAGGACGAAATTATTTTAAGGAGGGTAGATTGTAACGATCATGTTTTCTAATACCTAATAAAATATATTTTATTGAAATTTCTACTATCAAATAAGTATTTAAGTGTTTCTTTTATAGAAGAATAATTTTTTAAAGAAATGTTAATAATTTTCAAAGCATTGAAATATGATTAAAAGAATTTTCTAAAGTCTATTTATTGTTTTTATAGGCTTGAAATATTTTAGTAAGATTTTATAACGCCTTAAAATAATCTACATATTTTTTATTATCAATAAAAGTAATTAATTCATAATTAAAAAATTTTAAAGGATAAACTAGATATTCTATAATTTTAGTAACTAGCTAAAACCATAGGAACGGTTATATTACTTAGTTTTAGCCCAAAACTATTTTTATACTAAAGATAATAATAAAATATATTTTCTGAAATTTTTCCATAATTTTCCCGTGTTTTTAACTATTTTTAACAATTTTTTAAAATCCAAATCCAATTTTTAAATAATAAACAGAATATTATTTTATATATATAAAAAAATAATTTAAAATCCCTTTGATCTGGACCTTTGGATCCAAGATCCAACGGCCCAGATCACACCGGTGCACCCACGTGGTGGGGACCACGCGAAAACGCGTGGTCTCCACTCGCTGACGCGCGCCTGTGGCGTGGCGACACGTGGCGGGCGGCGGGCGGCTCAGCGGCGCGTTCTGGGCCGTTGGATGCAGATCCAACGGCCATAAATTTGTGGCGGCGGGCGCAATCATGGCAGAATGATTCGCAATCATGGGCCGGCGTGATTTTCCGTGCGATTTAACGAATTTTTGGATTTTCTTGTTACCATTTGAACCCTATAAATAGACACCTTCAAACCTAAATTTCTCACACCTCAGAACTCCAAAAATTCTGAAAAAAATACCGGTGCCTTCGTATCGACAACGCCGACGCTACGGCTCCACCCAATTTTCGAGGAAAAATCGGGACGCGGAGCTTTTGCGGAGTTTTGTACCAGCCTACGTCTTTCACCGTCTATGTCCAAACTCTAAACAAAGGTAGGATCCGCCTCTCTCCTCTTTTTCTGTCACCTTCTTCCTTCTCAATAACCTAGTTCCAACTTATAATTATCAACCCTATTTAAAAAGTTGTTATTATATTTGGGCATACCTATTCCTTGTGCCCTCAATAATGATAATGTTAACCCCATTTAAAACGGTGTTTAAATTTCCTCTGTACACAAAATTATATTGCACACCCATAATACCTGGAATCTGATATAACCCATGAATTGTCATTTCACCTCTGACATACCCATACTATAAATATGATCTCGAAATAGGTTACTTCCACAAATTACCCTCGTTTAATTAAAGTATTATATTTGTTTAAAATAACTATAAGAAATAAATATATGTGAAATAAATATTTTAGATACAGTATACGTATATTTTACTTACAAATATTTTTAAACCCCCTTCAACCTTTTTGAAGAAGAAAATACTAAATTTAAATAACGATATCTTTTCAAAAGGAATATTTAGTATCTTATTAAAAGGTAATTTTAAAATAACACCAATCTAGGATAAAGGAAGGTTGTAGGCATCGGTCGTTTATCTAAACCAGACTTTGTGGTGCCTAGGCTAAACAAGTGAGAAATGTAACTTTAAAAGGCCCGTCTTACGGTGATTCGTGAGCGGATCCCTCCTTTCCTTACTTGTGCATACCTAGCCACAATTGGCGGTGAAGAGGACCTCATAACTTGCGCTTTTGGAATATTAGGAGCAATCTAGATTTTCAAATAAAAACCTCTTGCAAAAGATTTTCAAATAAACACCACAACCTTTTATCGAAAGGATATTTTTCCGTAAATTATTATGTTTTTCCAAAACGATAAATATCCCAAATATCATGGTTTTTCTTAGAAGTAATAAAAGATAATTAAACACTATTATTCTTTTTAACTAAGTTTTCCCTAAGATGACACGAAGTACTTTACGAACTTTAGAAAATAAAGCGAGTGGTTGTGGAAGGCCATATTAAACGAGATCAATACTTTTTAAATTTCCAGTTTATGACAACTTGACATATACAAAATATGATACGGTTAGGGTTAGAATGCGCGGACCTAGGTATGGAATACTGTATGAAGATCCCTGCAGGCAGGGTGAACAGTCCAAAGTATGGACGACTATACAAATATGAAGATCCCGATATTCCGGGTGAACAGTCCAAAGTGTGGACGACTATATAAATATGAAGATCCCGATATTCCGGGTGAACAGTCCAAAATGTGGACGACTATACAATGTGGAAATTCCATGCCTAGAGGTATATGCACTAAATCTAATTCGTCAAAACCTTTATACTGAACCACGGGGATGGGTAGTTTGATTAGGCAAGGAAATTCGGAACTCGGATTCCCCTACTACTCGATCATGATCCCGGGAAGTGAAACGGTACATTTCACTTCCCCAGTTGTTGTTCAGTGGCCACAACGGAATAATCGCGAGTATCCGAACCCTTATTTAACAAACTAAAATGTATACAATACCTATTGATACTCAACACAAAACTCACATCATATGCTATACCTACCTGTTATCTCATCTACCTTTCTTTCTGAGACACGAGTTATTCAGTATCATGGATGTGGATATTTTACCAGTTTAGACTTGTTGTTTATTATGGAACTGAGGGGTGGTAATACCTGTGCACTTGAGTGATATTCACGATAGACAAAGTTCCATCATAGTCATGGGACACCTTTCGGAGATGTTCACGCTACCATATTGATTGCCATTCCAGGCACGAGCACCAGCTCATACTGCTTCCAGCTAGTCATGGGATACCTCAAGGACACGAGTATGTTCACCTGTCAATTCCATCCATACACACCTTGTTTAACCTGATCTAACGCTTAGATTGAATATTCGCTTGACTTGACTTGAACCTTTACCAAACATATACTTCATACAACTTACTCATATTCACATATCTAATATAACCTCATACCTTTATACACATGTACATCATACTCATTATATACCCCTGTTCGTTTCTATACCTTTACTTTCTTATGAGGCAATCCTACCCGAGTATAACTCGCTGACGGACCTTCCTTTTCTTCCTCTATCCTGGAAATGTCCGTCAGATAAGAATGAGCATTATGGCGAGGATCATTTTTAGTAACCGGCTGTTCTCCGGCAGGTCAGTAGTTTAGATAGAAGGAGAACAAACGAAAGTTCTCTGAAGCCAGCTTATGAAGATTATACAGACTGGACGATGGAAGATTAGCTAGATTTAATTTTTGTTGTTGCCCACATGTTTAGGGCTTTTGTTTCTCCTCGATGTAATTAAACTACTTAGTTTATTTTACTCTTTTTTTTAGGATGTAATAAAGTTTAGTTAATGAAAATAAATGCCTTTCGCTTTATTGTTTTATTTTTGTACACAACCCTGCATACTATGATTTATTCTTACGCTTAACGTAACTGTATTGAATAGACCACCTTCAATACAGTTAGGTTGCGGACCATGCCATACTACCCTTCACCTTCTTTTGGAAAGTGGGGCGTGACAATAGCCCCAGAAAGATCGCGGTAACTCAGCATTACTTATCATGGAACGTACCATATCCAATAAGGTCTGGTTCCGCCTTTCCGATACACCGTTGTGTTGTGGTGTGTATGGAAGAGTAAGCTTAGAGAGAATTCCATTCTCTTTTAGGTAATTCAGGATCTCGGCACTCAAGTATTCACCACCTCGATCAGATCTCAGTGTCTTGATACTTTTGCCGGTTTGTTTTTCCACTTCATTCTTATATTCCCGGAATTTCTCATAGGCCTCGGATTTATGCTTCATCAAGAAGACATGTCCATACTTAGAGAAATTATCCGTAAAAGTAATGAAATAAGAATAGCCACTTCTTGCATTTGTAGACATCAGACCACACACGTCACTGTGTATGAGTCCCAAGAGCTCGCTCACTCTTACTCCGTATCCAGTGAATGGAGTCTTTATCATCTTTCCTTTGAGACGCGATTGACAAGTTGCATAAGACTGATATTCGAAAGGATCCAAATATCCCTTTTTATGTAACTTGGTCAACCGTGTTTCGTTGATGTGACCCAGTCTACAATGCTATAAGAAAGCATGATTTAATTCTGGAGACTTTCTTTTGTGTGTGTTCTGGACATTGAAAACTTGTAGTTGGTTTAATACGTATATACCGTTGTTTAGTGTACCCGACCAAATCAAACCATGATTAAGGTGGATGTTTACAATATCGCTTACAAATGTAAAATCATAACCTTCTTTAGATAACAAAGATACTGAAATGATATTACAAGTCAAACTAGGTACATAGAAACAGTTGCGCAAAACCAAAAAATGTCCACTTGTCAATCCTAAGTGATATTCCCCTACGAACACAGCATCCACGCTCGCTCCGTTAGCAACTCTGGGGGTCATATCACCCGCCTCCAAAACTCTACGGGTTTTCAGTGCCTGCAAAGAATTACAGATATGAGATCCTGATCCGGTATCCAATACCCAGGAAATAGAGTTGATTGACAGAAAATTTTCAATTACAAACACACCTGAAGCTGAAGCTACAACCTGCTTCGCACCCTGGTTCTGGGCTTTCCAGGCCCTGCAATTTTTCTTCTAATGACCCTTCTTATGACAGTAGAAGCATTCTTCCTTCCCTACTGTCAGCCCCCCAACTTTTTCCATGTCCTTTCTCTCTACCTTATTGACCCCTCTTCTCGGTTTGGTGGGGTCCTTCTTCTTCTTCCCCTTGGCTTTCGCCTTGGATTTAGAAGGAGAAGATCCTTCAATAAACAGAGGGGGAGTCTCCTTGGACTTCTGCAGGGTGCCTTCTGCGCTCCTCAGCATGTTGAGGAGTTCAGGAAATGTACTTCTTTACCGTGAATATTGAAATTCAAGATAAACTGGGCATAAGTGGAGGGGAGGGATTGTAGAATTAAGTCTGTGTATAGTTCATTCTCCAACGTGGTCCCCAGGTCTGCGAGCTCTTCAATCAAGCTAATCATCTTAAGGACGTGGTCCCCTACAGATGACCCGACTGCCAACCTCGCTTGAAATAGTTTCTTCGAGATCTCATATCTTGCGATACGAGATTTCTCTCCATATAATTCCTTGGTATGGAGGAATATGGATTCAAGATCCATATTCTCATGCCGCCTCTGGTGTTCATTGTCTATAGAGGCCAGCACGAGGCACTTGGCTTTCGCACTGTCAATTTCCCAGGTCTTACGGATTTCCTTATCCACGACGCTGGAATCTGGACCTGGGATGACGGGAGCTTTAGTAGTAAGTGGATAGCCCAGTTTATCATATGTGAGGGCCATCTTGACATTCCTGAGCCAATCTTTATAGTTTGGCCCTGTCAGTATGTTTTTATCTAAAAAGTAACTTAAGGTCGGTCATCTTAGTCGCTGCATTTAGGAGAGAGAGAAGAAACACTTTAGCATGATACTCTTGCAAGTTAAGATTGGTTTTTTGTTTATCTAAACAGGATGGCTCCCACTGTTTCTTGAATCCTTTCTTAAACCATAAAAGAAGAATTAGTCAGGATTTAATCTCACCGTACAATTCTTGCTTAACCTTTCATCCAGGCTAGTGTCGGTACTTCAAGGGAGGTTTTACGACGTTTTCGCGAAATTTCTTAATTAAATAATCTCTTTTCCCTTAGAAGCGTAGCCCCGCTAACACCGTTCTAGACACCTACTTGGTTTATAGCATTGATCGTTAAGTGGAAAAATCTCCCGAGGAGTAGCATATACTCACAGTAGGATCGGGATCCAAATATCATTGTGTGATAAAGTTGAAGGAATCCTACCAAAATTATCACATTCCAAATGGTATGCAACACTAGCAAGTTTCAGTTTCTTTAGAAACTCTCGATGTGGATTTTTGCCCCATGCTCTTATGACCTTGACGAAGGCCAACATATCATAAGTCACATGTCAAGTTCTACCCGTCATTGTCCAGGTTAATTTGAACCCACCCGTACATACTCTTGACGAAGGCCAAAATAGTAGTACGACTGTTCCAAACCAACGCATCTATCTATGCAACAGATGAATATCCAGCAGCTACCGATCACTATACCTTGGCGAAGGTCAAAATACATAGCTTGAATACTACTGAATATTCAGCTGAAATGACGGAGGGCTACAGCTGGTTTTGGCGAAACTGTGAACGTAGTGAACTTGATATAATCGAAGGAACACGATAGTTTTTTAAAAGATTGGTTTATGCTCCGCATTTAAAAGTCTGTTGTTTTGAAAAAACCGAGTGGTTTTAAAAAAATGTTCCAACGATTAAGCTTTGGTTTGTTTGCTTTGCATTAATCTAATACTGTCCCATCGTTTACACCTATCATTACAGAGAGAAACGAAAATATGGCGTACGCTTATGCCATCCACATTCGCCACGGGTCCCCGTCTTACACCGTTAGGTTACTTAACTAACACCAAGCTGGGGGCAGGACTACCACGGATGCAAAACATAAGCAACGTCTAATATATAACAGATATATAATTATCATTCGTCTCACGCAACAAAAGGCATTCCATATCACATATGAACATATTAGATATACTAGGAATTCCGTGTTTCGTTTAAGCCTGTAACGAAAGACGGATTCCACGGTCGTGATGAATGGACAAACCCTACCCCAGACCCTTACGGTTGTGGCAAACTACCCGCCAAATTCTCGAAGTGAAGCAACCTCCCTCAACAAAGTGAGTAGGCCACTTGGCACGTCAAGGAACCCGGTAGTTTGTGCACCCCACCTTAGGTCCATCATAGAAGCAGAAAAAAGTAAAAAGAAATAATACAATGGTGGCTACAATCTCAACCCGGATGTGCCCTGCAAAAATAATATTACATCAAATTACAATTTACATCAAATGAAAGAAAGGCAACTCTCTTCTCACATCCCCGGCTATTCATTCACGATGATCCAATAATGTTCATATACACAAACCAATCACAAATATGTGCAACCCCCACTAACCGACGTATAGCAATTAGCGAAAGTTTAAAAACACATATAACAATACAGAAGAACCAATTAGCCAAGAACGATAGAAATTCAATCGAAACATATTTTCCAATTCTACCCGAAATGCAAACCGGCACACAAAAAAATACTGGGTAGAAACCAAATATCCCTAAAAACAGAACACCGAAAATTATAAATAACAGAAGAAAAAAGAGTAGAATCGCCCTTGACTCGGCGGCGGAACCGCGGCGAATCGCACCGATTCGCCGTGCTTCCGCGGCCGTCTTGGCGATTCATGCACTCATTTTTCTTCGCTGTTCTTACAATACCCTGCATGCATTTTTAGTACATCTGAAATAATTTTCTGGACAGTTTAAAAAATCGACAGCAAGTTAGGGTTTTGGTGTTTTCGGTTTTTTCCGACGATCGAAGTTCTAACACTTGCTAATAAGCTAGTAAAGGTTTAGTTAGCTCTGATACCACTACTGTCACCACAGTGAGAACCCCCCATGGGTCGGCATCCCTACCTAGTAGCTCTGATACCACTGTAAGTCGATACCACGCACCCCGCGGGTTCGCGGGGAGGCGGAATGTGTGAAAAACGATAATAATTTGCTTCGTAATATCGACTAATCACCAAGATCGAAACTAAACCTTTAACTAACTACAAGACTATGAGGTTTTAACTACAAGTGAAAAAGTTATACCTTAAGTAACCGGTACTTCTTATGCTTGATGTCCTCCTCTCCTGCGTGAGCTCCTTGGAGTAGTACGGATAGCGTCTCCTTGTCGGCCTTCTCGAATCGAAAACGATCCACCCGAGAGTTTTTATATCAAGCTCCTACCTCAATACCGAAGTAACTAGGGCACCTAGTTCGCTACACTAGATGACCTAGGTGATGTAGAGAATAGAGATGGATAGATAAGTCTCTTTTAGCTTTATGATTCTCGATACATGAGACAAGAAAAGCTTATAGGAAGAAGAACTATATGAAGAAAAGCTAGTGAGAACTTAGCATAAAATTGAGAATGAACTCCTTGGTGTAAACCGAACTCTCTCTTCTTTTTCATAGAATAAACCTATTTACAAAATGAGAAAGGTTCAATAATCACCTTAGTGAGTCATGGGATGAAAATGCTCCAAGTGTCACTAAGAGCCATGCTCAAAATAATGCATAATTCCACCTCATTTCCTCCACCTCATAAATCAATAATCATTTAACATAAAATGATAAATAGATAATATGAGGATTATTCTTCTCGAAACATCTTTGAGTAAATTATAAAAATGCCCCTCTAGTGTACATACATACCCGTATCCGTATTCCGAAAAATACGAATACAAAAGAGACGGAAATAATTCATCAGTACAATACTAGGATCCGGCTTAAACCAAAGCCCACTAGTATTATCTGTCCGAATCATCATGCATGCACAAGTACACACACGCGATCGAACCTTGTCGTAAAACCGTACGACCTCTGTATCTTTTGCCCGATGTAGGGAAACCTTCTGTGTGGGACTCTAAAGACTCGACACTACGCTGGCAGTGGGTTTAACTACAGGCCGCAAGTGGTACTAGCTGCACGTAACGGTCCCCAAGTATATGTCGATAAGAAGGCCGATGAGAATAACTCATCCGAACTCCTACTGAGTCTGTCTGTGACAATCTCCGTACAGTCCGGTCTGCTCATCTAAGAGTATCGCATATCGGGCCTAGGAGGGCGGTAGCCGTCAGACCCCTAATAGCGTAATAAGTCGTGCCGGGATAGAGCCTAAAACACCCTGAGAAACTACTGGAAAACCTACCATTAAATATCACTTGCCCTGGCCAGGGACGTTGTGTAATGTCTTTCCAAACACAGCGCGATATCGACCCCCAATACCGGGAGAGACGAATCATATCTAACCGCCACTGCCTCCAAGTGCTTCGGGACTGCACCCAACTACTACCTATTTGCACGACTCAATAGAGCCGTTGTAGGGTTCCTAGGCACTCTCAAGAGGTCTCACAAGGCATCAACCATGCCAATTTCAAATATTACGGGTGCCGGGAAACCCTAATACGGATCGTTAACTAGAAATTTAGGCGAAACAACGAGCTAGTTAACAACTTAACTAAAGTGTAACGGAAATACAACCTTTGTAGATCCGGTGCTCCACCTCCATAGCTCCGTGATGATGTCTCCTCGCTGTGATCATCGGATCCCGGGCTCTAGTGTCGGCTTCATCGGAGAATGGACGGGCTAGGTCATCGACTACGACGCCGAAGATGATCTACGTCGAGGCATCACTAGATCAAGCTCCAACTTCACCAAGTCAAGAAAACTTGTGAAGGAAACACCCTATACTACTTGGCAAGAGGTAGAGGATGAAGAAATAGGAGGTGGATTCACTTTAGAATTGGATTTCTCACTCTTTTCATCAAGTTGCCATTGATGAGGAAAGCTTTTTCTTCAAGTGAAGAAGAAGAAGAAGATGATAATATGATAAGTTAATTAAAAGGAATAATAAAAATGAATACTTATCATATCATAACCTTAGTTAGGTGTAGAGAATAGACCATGGTTAGTTATGATGGTTAGGGTTAAGCAAGAGACAAGAATGGTGGATTAGGTCAAAGCTTCATGAAGCTTCAACAAAACAACAAATAAAGCCACCATTCTTTTCTTATCATTTCCAAAATGAATAAACAAATAAAAGAATGAATAAGCAAAACCCTAATCATCATTTTAACCATGGTTTAGTTCTTTACACTTAACCAAATAAGCATGTATTATCAAACATGATACAATCATGTGCATAAAAGTATATCACACATACAACTTGCACAATCCAAGTGAGAAAATCCATTTAAAGTGAACCAATACTAGTTAATGCAAAGTAATATATCAAATATATAATTTACACATTAGATCATTAAATCAACACTTGATTTAACGATCCGGTCATATCGCATATAACCGACTAGTATCCTATGTATCGGCTTACCGAATTAATCGTTGATTCGATAACTAGGTTATATCGCATATAACCATTCGATACATTCGTCGCGAGAATGGAATACGGTATCGCATACACGCATTATTCTCGGTCCCGCACGTATCTCATATGCGCTCCTATTTCGTTTCGCTTGAGCCAGGAAACCTCTGTGTAGGACTCTAAAGACTCGTCAATACGCCGGCAGCAGATGATGATCATATCAAGCATCCACAAGCCGCAAGCGGTCTGCTAAACGTAACGGCCACCCGGGTATTGAGCGATCAGAAGATCGACGAGCAAGCCCGCTCACACTCCTGTGAATCCAACCAGTAACACTTACCGTACAGTCCGGTCTCGTCGTCTGATATGTCGCATATCTCGTCTAGGGGTGGTAAACGTCAGACCCCAATAGCTCGATAAGTCGTGTCGATATGAGGCCTATAACAGTTCGAGAAACTACTGGTAACACTTACCAGTAAATCTCAGCAACCCTGGCCAGGGATTTCCGGTTATAGCCAATCGAACACAGCGCAACATCAACCCCCTATACCGGGAGAGACGAATCCCCTCCTATCGCTCATTGCCTCCATGTGATTCGGGACTGTACCCAAAAACCACCGTTTTGCACGCCCTCTTGGACGTGGTAAGGTGGAAATCAAAGCACAGTGGGAACCACACAAGACTCTATGACGATCTTGGGTCAACAGACTACTCTGGACCAGTGTCACCAGAGAACTGCCATCTGACGTAAGGTATAATACCATCTGGGAGTTCTCGGCGAGTCCGTCCAGTGTACCCAGTCTCCACTGAGCACCCGTATATCATCTCTGATGTCAAACACCAATGGATATGGGATCATCTATCGCCCATCTGTATGGGTCGAGAAGGTATACGCTAGTATACTCTGGTATATCGATGCCCCGTCTCGATACACCCACGACTAGGGACTTTGAAGGATGTACTTATAGACTATCTGTCCCCACCAGTATGATCTGCATCATAGTCCAGGTAGTCAAGTACACATCCTAAGGGCTTTACCAACATGTAACAGAGAGACAATCAGTATACACGTTAAGGTAAAGAGCAACCAGATAGCATACTATCATGTCGAGCAAGAAAGTCCTACCTATATATGTCCCAGCATCCACTACAATATACATCCAATGTACAGTAATGGCCTCTAGGGCATACATATAACTAACAGCCGTGGTAGGGTAGTAATCTAAGAACAGTGGGAACACACTCGAGGCAAAGCAGCAGTGTCAAGTCAACAGACTATGCTGCACTCATGTCACGTGGGAACTGCTACTTGACGATAGGTATATTACCGACCAACAGTTCCCCACGAGTCCGTCCAGTATAACTCATAACCTAATGAGCACCTGCATACTATCTCCAGTACGGCGTACTAATGGCTGTGGGACAGACCATCTCCCCTGTTGAGATGAGAAGCGTATACACTAGTCTACTCTGGAGTATTGATGTCCTGTCTCGATAATCCTACGACTAGGGACCATAATAAGGATGTGCTTATAGACTGCCTATCCCCCACTAGTGTGACTGCCATCACAACGCTGGTAGTCAAGCAAAAGATCCTAATGGCTCTATCAATATGTATTAGCGATACGTTAATAAAAATATATACACATATTTAGATAGATACAGACCAAGTGGCATATTGCTATATTGAGCAAGACTATCATAAAACCTGTGTATATCCCAAGCTTCCAAAATATAATATACAAACTAGTACTATACAATAATGGCCTCTAGGGTATATATCACTAACATCTTCTTCATTCTTATACTTTATGAACTTCTTAAAATTTTCAGACTTTGCATTTCAATAAGAACGCGTGTCCAAAACTAGAGAACTTATACGTAAGCGGAATGAAGCATGAGTACCCATCCCTTGTTCGTATAGACATCGGACCACATACATCATTATATATAAGTCTTACGAGTTTACTAACTTTTCTTCCGTGTGTTGTAAATTTGAGAACTGTATTTTGGTTAAGAATATCCATACAGTTATTCTATGCACTCTATCTAATCAACATTTGATGAAGGTAAATGTTCATAACATAAATTTCAAAACGGGGTTTTAAAGAAAAATCAATGCATAATAACAGTTATTCAAAACCAAAAGTTTACTACTAGACAAAACTAGGTGACAACCCCCAATAGCAACATTTGCTCCGAATTCCGACTCTGAGAATCAAATCACCCTTTCCCAATACTCCGCTCGTTCTCAGCATCTGTAACCACTTAAAGATGTGGGATCTTGATCCGGTATCGAATACCCAAGAAGCAGAGTTAATTGAGAAACAATTTTCAATTACAAACACACTAAAAGATGAAGCATCATATGCTTCAAGGGGTGGCCAGGTATTCCCAGTAATGCCTCTTCAACTGCCCGAGCTCACGACAGTAGTTGCAACTCCTTTCCCGTTAACTGCTACCCATTTAGATGCCTCTATGTGTTACCTTCTGTACACCATATTTAGGCTGGTTGGTTTTCTTCTTTCCCTTCATTTCAGCTTCAACCTTGGGTTTGGAAGAAAACTATCCAACAAGCGTAACTGGTGTATTCTCTTTATTTAAGAAGCTCTCGAACTTGAGATAAGGTGGAGGTGGAGACAATTTAATTATATCAATATACAATTTACTTTCTCCAGAATCAGTGGCCATCCTCGGCTAAAATAATTTCTTCAAGTTTGTATGTAACCATACAAGATGGCTTTTCAAACAATATGGATCTCAACTAATCCGATACCACTCATGTTCGACAATGAAATAATCGCTAAGAATCACTGCGAGTGTTCTCTATCACTAAAAGTATCATGGTCGGGTAAGTATGTGAATTATGCCACTAATCAAGTCATGTACAATATGAATCACAACGTGTATTATGAGTTCAGAAAATCATATTAAATCATACGATCATAGTTAGACAAAATGATACAAAATAGATAGAAAGTAAACTTAATCATCAATCCAACAAAATTGATTTCAGGTCAATCGGGTTTCAGGTTTGCGAGTTACGGTCGTTACATTTTAAGTGTTCACTGCTGGAAATCCAGTTCCTGAACTGAAAGTCCATTTTGTAACACGTTTTAGTCCCTGTTGAAATCATAATTAGGCAATGCTACTGTTCAACTAATTGTAGGGATATGAGTTTAATTTACATCACAAAAGATGTATCAACAATAGTCGTCTTGGTTTAGGAGTTATGATCAGTTTATTGATGAAGGGTGTAAACTGAAGTTGCAGAAATCTGCCGTATATGTCATCAGTTTAAAATATGTTATAAATATCAAACTATATTGGAATGTAATGAGAACAGTACCGTTAGAAAAATAATTCAATTCTTTACACATCAATGTATGGTTCCATGCATTTGCGCATTTGAATAGAGAGGTTTAGATGTTCTAAAATAGGTAACGACGAAAATTCCTGCTCTGGACTGCAATCCAGAGTCGTATTCACCATCAGTTTACTATATCGTAATTAAGAAATATTCAATAGAAATTATCACAGGGTTATATATTATCCAATCTAGTTCGTAACGAGCCTAATCACGTCACGATACGATTTATATTCGATTTAATATGAATTTAATACGGCGTCAAGTTCAGTAATGTCCAGATTTAGTTGTCGCCATAAGTGGCATCATCTCATGTTCGAATCATTCACGTTTTGATCCCAACCTTCTACATGTTGTTAATTATCAGTAACAAAGTCTATTTAACATAAATTGAGAGTTCTACTAACGGAAATAGCTATATAACGACAAACATCGACTTTTAATAAATATTAACTATGCTATTTAATAACCATGGAACCACACTTATATTTTATAAGTATATATTTGTAGCATGATTTAGCAAGTATTAAACTTGCCTAACGATGGTTGCCCAGGGGTGTTGGCGGCGTGAGGCGATCGCGGTGACGGCTACGGTTTAGACGCGGCGATGACGTTAGCTACTTCTAGGGTTCAAGGCTTGGCATGACTTTGATGGTGCGGCGGGGGTCTTGATGCTGGTGTAAAGGTTGTGAACAGTGAGGGCTTTCGAGGTTGGCGAGGCGATCACTGTTGGCTATAGTGTCCTCAAGGAAATTATCGTAATCGCAGGAAGGTGATTATGATGATTGAGGGAGGACCTCTACCGTTAGAACAATCTTACTCGAGATGATAGTATGCTATCTAGTTTGTCTTTATCATCATGTACATGTTGATAGAGCCCATAGGATTCTTGCCTGACTATCAATATTATGATGGTGATCATATATGTGAGAGCTGGGGGTCTATAAACACATCCTTAAATGTCCCTAGTCGTGGGAGTATCGAGACTGGGCATCGATACTCCAGTGTAGACTAGTGTATACTGATCGAGACCCCGACGAGGGGCAGTGGCCAAGTCTCACAAGCCATTGGTGTTAGTTTGTTCACCTAAGATAGTATGCAGGTGCTCATTGGGTTATGAGTACACTGGACGGACTCGCCGGGAACGTGCTAGTTGGTATTATACCTATTGTCAGATAGCAGTTCCCAGGTGACATGTGTACAGGTTAGTCTGTTGACCTGAGATCGTCATTTGTCTCGTGTGAGTTCCCACTGTGCTTTGATTACTATCCTACCACGGCTCAAAGGAGTCGTGCAAACAGGTTTTAGTTGGGTATGTAGGGTTCTTAGGTACAACTATAAGGTTTCACAAGGTTTCAAACATGCCGTATTTAAAAATTTAGTGTGCCAAACAACCCTAACCTAGGATCTAATTAGAGTATTAGGGTAAGAAATAACAAGTAAACACCTTTACTTCTAAGTGAATGAGGAATACAGCATTTGTAGATCGGTCCTTCACTTCTAAAGCTCCGTGTAGTAGTCCCTTCGCTGCGAGTATCGATCTCTCGAACTCTAGTATGGGTTCTCTCGGAGAAATGAACAAGCTTGCTCGAAGTCTTCGAGGCCGAAGATGATCTACGTCGAGGAGACTCAAGCTCATGCTACCTCTTCACTAATTGTGAAATTAGTGAAGCAAACACCCTAAACTAAATGGCAAGTAGTAGAGGATGATGAAGTAGGAAATGGGCTCTCCTTAGATTTGTTTTTCTCACAATATTTTCTCACCTTAAGAAAAGTTAGTAAGCTTTTCTCATGAGGAAGAAGAAGCTCAAGTGAAGAAGATAAGAGAATGAACTCATGAGGTGAGAATAGCAACCAAGGGTGAGTTAGTGTCATACACTAACCCATGTAGAGAATAAACCATGGCTAAATTATAATGGTTAGGTTAATAAATATCTTTAGTAAAACAAAATTAGTGGACCAAGTCAATGCATCCACAAGCTTCTCAAAGCTTCATGCATGTGACCAATTAACCACTAATTTGGATTTACTTTAAATATTTAAACCCTAAATTATAATTAATATGGTGTATGTCTCATACACCCATGTAGTGTGTATCAACAACCATGACACAAAAGTTGTACATTAATATATATCACATATAAACTAATGCACACATGTGAGAAAAGAAATCATAAGTCAGCTAATATTAGTTAATGTAATCTAGTATATCTAATATACAATTATACATTAAATTATTAAATCAACACTTGATTTAATAATCCGGCTATATCACATATAACCGACTAATATCAAATGCAACAACTTATCGAATCAACACTTGATCCGATAATCCGGCTATATCACTGATTGATCTTTTCTTGACGTGTTAAGTAAAATGTTTCACAACCAAAGAAATTTATATCGCAATCAATTAACGGTGTCGATGTAGCGCGTTAATGAATATGGATCGTCCACTGAGATGCGTGAATTTGTTTGATCTTGCCTTAGATGAGTCGAAATGAAAATATAAAAGAAAATGCAAGAAAGTTGATTCAAGATTTGTGAGAATTGATTTTAAGAAACATAAAGAAAATAGATCTAGAATTAAGAATCAAGAAGATTTCCAAACCAATTTAGTTATCAAGATTATGAAGAATAGCTTGTAGGATTCGATCAAATTAGTAGTAGTGATGAATCCAGAGATGACTAATCTTATCTATTGATAATTTGTAGTTAGAACGATGGTGACGAATGAAGATTAGGGATCTATTGAAGAAACTAGGGTTTCTCCTTCTCTATCCCTTGTCTTTTCATTGATCATCATTTAGATCTAGCCTTTAGCGAAGAGAATCATCAATCGTTTAATCCCTATTTTGCAACGAAATTATCAAGAATGTGATCTCGCTCCAAATTAGGTCATTGATGATTCTTTTTCCTAAAATTCACAAATCTCATAAGACTTAAGATTAGTAAAAGGATCTTATCATCACTAGATCTACCGATTCTCTCGAATCCTCCACAAGCGGAAATTTCACTCACACATTATGAAAATTAAAGAATCAAGAATGAAGAATTTCATAATGCAAGAATGTAATGAAAACGAGAATTAACAATTTATCACCTTCATTAAATCTTCTTCAAATTTACACAACTCCTCAATTCGAGATACAAGATTACGCTCTCGATCTCTCCTTTGAAGAGGTGAATTTGTCGTCAATCTTTGCGAAGATCGATCGCCGTGAATCGCGGATCGTCGTGGATCTCTTGCTCGGATGACGAACGACATTGCGATGAAGAATCGTTGATTTCTCGCTTGATTTGCTTCTTAATGGATCTTGATTTGGCTTTGGGATTTGATTTGGGTTAGGGTTTGGATTGGATCACAAGTTGTGTCACTCAACTTGTGTGTGAAATTATTGAACCAATTAATAAACCCCCAATTAATGAACAAGCTCAACCCTATATCTAAATCTATTTTTATAAATTCAAATTCAAATTTCCCTCCAAAAGCTAGGTTATTGGAGAGAGCCTTCTAGAATAAGGTTGTTGGAGAGAGCTTTCTAGAATAAGGTTGTTGTGCAGAGAAGTTTTCAGAAGAAGTCTGTTACACTGGAGCGTTTAAGGTAAGCGAGGTTGTTAGAATGAAGCTTCTAGAGAGACACGTCACCCTAATCCCTCAACTCAGCCACGGAACCGCGGCAACTCGGCCGACTCGGCCGCGGATCCGCGGCCATTTAATGAGATCTCTGCATCATTTTTCTGTGCTCTTCTTCTGTTGATGTTTGGGTATTTTTCTGATATCTGGAATCTTTTTATCTCTTCTGAATCTCTGCCAGATTTGAATTCTTTGACTTGCTGTAATTTATCGGCACTTTTGTGATTCCGGTTCTTTGACCTGAGAATTTTCTGCACACAATCTCGATAAAATGTGTTGAGATAAACAATATCATGCGTGCAGAAATAAACACAAAATTTCCTATAAAGAATGTTGAATACATATACTACACGTGGTATTTAATATTTTCCAGACAAACTGGTAATATGTGTTATATTTATATCAACTATCCTTAAATGATCAGAATAATGAGGAAATTGATGTGTTACAAAATGCATTACTTTCGACTGAACAAATTCCCCCAAACTTAATTTTGATCGTCTCGAGCAAACTTGTTTTATTCAAGAGAAAGAGAAAATATAAGAAAAAGAAAAACTAACTAGTACACTTTCATAGGCAAACACGATTGCACTGAGCATGTGCAACAAGCCTTTAAATCTTTAGGTGTCCCTAGTAGGAGGAGTGTTGTCTCCTGAGGGTTTTCAGCAGATTGCACCCAAAAAATCCCATAATAAAAAGAAGAATGTGAAATTTACATATAAAGATTGGAATTATAAAAGAAAGACTTTGAAAATCAGAGTTTTCAACTACACTAGCTTTTCGGTTGTTATAAGCCCTATCTTAATAGTTATGAAAAGATGTTAGAAATCACATCATCTCTATTCTTCATTCCTACCTTTCTTCCAAACATTGATCATATACCCCTACGTGTGTGTAAATGACATCCTTACACTCGGAGAATTCAATTCAAGCTATCATACTCTTGTCCATCTACCTCAGTACTTTTAATCGGTGATTATTTAGATGGATTTGCTCACACATTTTTTCATGCGACCATTAATACTTCTTGAGATACTAACAGACCAATTACTCATGTGCTTACTTATTAGGCATAAATAGTATTTTCCTCGTCTTGCAACACCTAAGGCTTAGCAGTGACTCCCAAACCAGTTGGTCTAAGGCACTAGGTGATGAAGCACCCTCACTATATTTTTTTTATGCTGCCTTGGTGATTATAAAACCAGTGTTCATTTTTCTACACCATTTATATATTATTCATTTATAATTTTCTTCGTACTTTGGCTTTTAGACAAGAGCATTTCAAGGTATCCTCTACTATCCCGAGCTTCAAGACGTGTGTAAGTGCATATAGTAGGGTATCAACATTCAAATATTTGGCTTCCAGAATAGGAACTATTTTTCAGATTTATTTTTATCCTCAGATTAGTGACTTCTTTCATCTTACTAACCCTTTGGACAACGGCTCATAACTACTTATTGCTAGTTTCGTTTAAGAAAACTTCTAATTTTCTTGGTTTTCTTAAATTTTTCTAATCTTTTAGATGTAATTTTTCACTTTCTAATCTTTTATTATCTTATTTATATACAATTTTTTTATATTATGTTTTGTGCTTATGCAAAGTATGGTACAAAATGATGCGTAAATAAGCACAAACCTCCCCCAAACTTGTTTAGAATAGTGTCCTCACTGTTGCCATTTGTTAAATCTCAGAAATATGTAAGCTTGGGAGGAAAATTTATTAGCGGGGACAAGAATAAGTGAACGTGAAAATCTCCCCCAAACTTATTTTTGGCTCACAATTTTTTGAGGACAACTTTTATTTTCAAGAGCCAACAATATACCCCCCCAAACTTGAGTTAAACAATATTAAGTATTTTAAAATCACAAGAGGGGGTCAAAGTTACTGGTCAATGCAATGCTTTATAATGACCGAAAGTCAACACCAACCATTCGAAGATTTTATCAGTGAAACGCACCGGTTGGTGGAAGAACATGATGTATAGAGTCAGGAAGAAGTGGGGAAGAAATAAGTGGTGTGATGGAAAGGGTTTGCGTCTCGTTCTGCAGAGACGGCTCAATGATTGTGATGGATTACTCGCATTCTCGTGATTGTCAAGAAAAAGGGGTGGAGGTTCAATTTCTTTGTTTTGGAGATGATTCATCTCAACATCCGTGTTTGCTAAAAATACGAGTTCATCAGCGAAGCTTTCATCGATATCCCGAAGAATAATGTCATTGGAAAGAACGGGATGATACTCAGACTCCCTGAAAGGTTCAGAATAGGCGTTAGATGTTGACCTGGACAACTCAAAAGAAGGGTCCGTATGTGTATAATACATATCTGGGTCAAACAACAATGTATGAAAATTGTCTAGATCAATATCATGAAGCTGATCAAATTCGCTGCTGTCGACATCCATTAATTCGACAGAACATACTCGAGCATGAGGTTCGGAGGGTTGACTTCCCAACTTGTAAATGTTAAGCTCAATTGACCTGTTCCCGAAGGATAGGGTCATAGAACCGTTTCGACAATTGATTACAGCATTGGAAGTCGCAAGAAAAGGTCGATCTAGAATCACCGGAATTTGGTTCCGTGGGTTTGCTACAGGCTGTGTATCCAAAACAATAAAGTCCAAAGGGAATATGAATTTCTCGACTTTTATCAACACATCCTCTAACATACCCTTTGGTTTAGTGATAGATCGATCTGCCATCTGTAAAGTGCATTGCGATGGTTTTAATTCTCCGATACCCTATTGCTCATACACAGAATATGGAAGCAAGTTAACACTAGCGCCTAAATCGAGTAAAGCACGATTGATATTCTTACCCCCAATAAAAATAGAAATTGTAGGACACCTAGGGTCCTTACGTTTCCTTGGTAATTGTTGGGGAAAAGCTGTATGTACGGTACTCGACATGAAAACTTTTTTAGGCACTTGAGTCTTCCTCTTCCTAGTGCATAAGTTCTTAAGGATTTTTGCATAAGCTGGAACTTGTTGGATAGCATCTAGGAGAGGGATATTGATATTAACTTGCTTAAACATGTCCACAATCTTCTCCATTTGTGCATTAGGTTTGTTGGCCCTCAATCTGTTTGGAAATGGAGCTCTATCAATAAGTGTTGGGTCCAACATTTATGGAGAAGTTTGTGGGGGTAGGAAGGATGAAGTGGGTGGAGGGTTCGAGCCTTGGGGAAAACGGAGAATAGGCTCAGAAGAAGAAGGTAAATTAGACGAAATAGGGTAAGAAGTAGAAGTGGGAATGGAAGTGGAAGTGGAAGTGGACACCTGGGATTCAATTGATTCCTCAACATCAATCTGTTCACCCACATGATTGTCTAGCAATTTTCCAGATCTCAATGTGGTAATAGAACTCACATCATTATAATGCGAGGTTCCAGGATCAGGTAGGGGTTGAGCTGGAAGATTCCCTTTCTCTCTAGCACTCATTGCTGCAGTCAATTGTGCAATTTGTGCTTCTATCAATTTGATACTCTCACCGTGGGAGACAGTGTTTTGCACTAACGTCTGGATAGAAGATGTTAAAATGTCATTCGTTTGCATGGAATGTGTAATGAACATGTCGAGTGCAGAGGGTGTAGCAGTACCGGCAGAAGAAAGATCAAAGTTGTTGGCCAGGTTTTGAAAATTTTGGGGTTGAAAGGGGTGCTGACTCATTTGTGGTGGTTGCTGTTGTGGAGGGACACTTTGAAAATTATTCTGGTTTGGAACCGTGTTTTGAGTTTGGTATTGGTTCCAAGAAAAATCAGGGTGATTCCTCCAACCTTGGTTATATGTGGAAGAAGAATGATCGTTTCTAGGTTGTTGCTGAAATGCAGCATTAGTGTGACCTTGAAACGGTACATTCAAAGGACATTCTTCCGTCAAATGTGATGGGTTGGAATAGCAACCACACACGGTTTTGGGAAGTGTATATTGGTTTAGGAAGGCTGAAGAGATTCTGTTTTCTATAGCGTCAAGTTTCCTTTGTATTGCGGCCATTTCGGTTTTCATCATGATGGAAACATCGAGCTGATTGATACTTTCCCTAGACGATGGGTGACTAACACTTTCCCATTGTAAAGTGTTTTGAGCTAAATCTTCTAGGTATTTCCATACTTCACCATCATCTTTAGATAGGAATTGGTATTGACACATGGTTTCAAGCATCTGTTTAGTCATGAGATCAATACCCTCATAGATAACTCAACACAGATCCCATCTAGGGATTCCGTGATGAGGACATTGTAAAAGAATATCCTTGAACCGTTCAAAGCATTTCCAAAATGGTTCATTGGGAAGTTGGGTAAATTTGAAGATTTCGCTCCGAACACGGGCGGTCTTATGATTGGAATAATATTTCTTAAGGAATGCTGCAACGAACTCGTCCCATGTTGAAATAGGATATGCGGTTGTGTTGTAAAGCCACTTCTCGGCTAAATCGCACAAAGTGAATAGGAGAAGACGTAAACGCATAGCATCCACAGATAGTTGTGAATTACCCATCAAAGCACATACGTTTTTGAATTTGGTGATAAAAACGTATGCGTCTTCAGACTCGAGCCCGTGAAATTTGGGTAAAAGTTTGATAAAATGAGGTTTAATTTCGAAATTATCCCCATTGGCTGGCGGAATAGAAAGACAGGTGGGAAGGAGAACACGTGTAGGATAGCATCTCTCTTGGAGAAAAATGCATGGAGGATTCTGCACACCTGCCGACGGTGGCAGAGTGGTGTTAAAGTTTGATGGATATCCATCCATCGCGGTCGTGGTAGGTGGTGGGACGAAGAATTACCGACTCTGGGGTCGATAAAAGAAACGCGGACAAGACGGGAAATAGAATCCCGTGTCCAGCCTAACATGTGCTAAACAGTTGTAGCACAAGTGGCAGCGTTGGTGATAATTAGAGAAAATTTGGTTGGTGTTTGTTTTGAAAAATATGGATTTTGAAAAATCAAATAACAAAAAAATATGCACAAGCCACCCTTGCTCTAATGGTCACCTCGGTCAAGTCACTAGACCGCTCCTAGACTTCCAGAAGACAAACCACAGGATAAATCATCTGCTGCCTCTTTATCCCTTCTGTGGCCAGGTAAGTGCCAGGTAAGTGGGAGGTTCTCTACTACGTAAGTAGTGGGCCTAATTAAATAACCACTTGCCTTAAACACACTTGCCTTAGACACCACAAAAGAAACGCGGATAAGCAATAGATTACCCATGACCTCCTTCTGTCCTAAATGAGCGCGACGGTCTTTAGAGTCTGGTCTAGATATTTTTTAGTTAATGTGGGTGATGCGAATGCTAGTTTTGTGAATTTTTGGGCTTAGGAAGGGTAATGAAATCCCTACCTAATCTGAATTTGGTCTTTGCCCCTTAATTTCCATATTAAAATATGCAAACAACCAATTTCAAGAAACGCAACATATTTTTATTTAGCGGCGCTGTTTTTGCAAAGAATCTTGCAAGAAAATTGTTATTGGATAAGATCAGAGAGGAGAAGAGAGAACAGAGAATATACCACAGAAGTTTGGAACACTAAAACACCTAAACGGTGGAAGAACTGCCGCAAAAACCTGCAAAATGCCGCGGATCCGTGGTGGAACAGAGGAAATAGGTGATGAAAATTTTCCTGTAGGTTCCTGTGATCCTCTGGATTTTGTAAATCTTCTCCGAATCTTGATCTCACTGCTAAAATGATTCCGGAATCCCTCACAAAAATTTAAACACTAATCGTTAAGCACTTGAAGCGATTCTTGGATAAAAATTTGATGGAATAATAATTTTTCAACTCAAATAACAAAAACAAACAAATTGCGCACGCATCCCCGTCAACGGCGCCATTTGATTGATCTTTTCTTGACGTGTTAAGTAAAATGTTTCACAACCAAAAAAATTTATATCGCAATCAATTAACGGTGTCGATGTAGCGCGTTAATGAATACGGATCATCCACTGAGATGCGTGAATTTGTTTGATCTTGCCTTAAATGAGTCGAAATGAAAATATAAAAAAAAATGCAAGAAAGTTGATTCAAGATTTGTGAGAATTGATTTTAAGAAATATAAAGAAAATAGATCAAGAATCAAGAATCAAGAAGATTTCCAAACCAATTTAATTATCAAGATTATAAAAAATAGCTTGTAGGATTCGATCAAATTAGTAGTAGTGATGAATCTAGAGATGACTAATCTTATCTATTGATAATTTGTAGCTAAAACGATGGTGATGAATGAAGATTAGGGATCTATTGAAGAAACTAGGGTTTCTCCTTCTCTATCCCTTGTCTTTTAATTGATCATCATTTAGATCTAGCCTTTAGCGAAGAGAATCATCAATCGTTTAATCCCTAGTTAGCAACGAAACTATCAAGAATGTGATCTCGCTCCAAATTAGGTCATTGATGATTGTTTTTCCTAAAATTCACAAATCTCATAAGACTTAAGATTAGTAAAAGGATCTTATCATCACTAAATCTACCGATTCTCTCGAATCCTCCACAAGCGGAGATTTCACTCACACGTCATGAAAATTAAAGAATCAAGAATGAAAAATTTCATAATGTAAGAATGTAATGAAAACGAGAATTAACAATTTATCACCTTCATTAAATCTTCTTCAAATTTACACAACTTCTCAATTCGAGATACAAGATTAAGCTCTCGATCGCTCCTTTGAAGAGGTGAATTTGTCGTCGATCTTTGCGAAGCTCGATTGCCGTGAGTCGCGGATCGTCGTGGATCTCTTGCTCGGATGACGAACGGCATTGCGATGAAGGATCGTTGATTGCTCGCTTGATTTTATTCCAGTAACTACGGATTGATTGTCCCTACCTCTTCTCAATGGATCTTGATTTGGCTTTGGGATTTGATTTGGGTTAGGGTTTGGATTGGATCAAAAGTTGTGTCACTCAACTTGTGTGTGAAATTATTGAACCAATTAATGAACCCCCAATTAATGAACAACCTCAACCCTAGATCTAGATCTCCTTTTATAAATTCAAATTCAAATTTCCCTCCAAAAGCTAGGTTGTTAGAGAGAACCTTCTAGAATAAGGTTGTTTGAGAGAGCCTTCTAGAATAAGGTTATTGTGCAGAGAAGTTTTCAGAAGAAGTCTGTTATACTGGAGCGTCTAAGGTAAGCGAGGTTGTTAGAATGAAGCTTCTGGAGAGACAAGTCACCCCAATCCCTCAACTCAGTCGCGGAACAGCGGCAACTCGTCCGACTCGGTCGCGGATCCGCGGCCATTTAATAAGATCTCTGCATCATTTTTCTGTGCTCTTCTTCTGTTGATGTTTGGGTCTTCTTCTGATATCTGGAATCTTTTTATCTCTTCTGAATCTCTGCCAGATTTGAATTCTTTGACTTGCTGTAATTTATCGGCACTTTTGTGATTCCGGTTCTTTGACCTGAAGAATTTTCTGCACACAATCTCAATAAAATGTGTTGAGATAAACAATATCATACGTGCAGAAATAAACACATAATTTCCTATAAAGAATGTTGAATACATACACAACACGTGGTATTTAGTATTTTCCAGACAAACTGGTAATATGTGTTATATTTATATCAACTACCCTTAAATGATTAGAATAATGAGGAAATTGATGTGTTACAAAATGCATTATTTTCGACTGAACAATCACATATAACCGACCGATATCACAAATCGCGAGAATAGAATGCGGTATCACATACACGCATCAATCTCGGTCCCGCACATATCACATATATGCTCCTACTCCGTTTCGCATGAACCAGGAAAACTCTGTGTAGGACTCTAAAGACTCGTCAATACGCCGGTAGTAGATGATGATCATATCAAACACCCACAAGCCGCAAGCGGTCTGCTAAACGTAACGGCCACCCGGGTATTGAGCGATCAGAAGATCAACAAGCAAGCCTGCTCATACTCCTGCGAATCCAATCAGTAACACTACCGTACAGTCCGGTCTCTTCGTCTGATATGTCGCATATCTCGTCTAGGGGTGCTAAACGTCAGACCCCAGTAACTCGATAAGTCATGCCGATATGAGGCTCATAACAGGTCGGGAAACTACTGATAACACTTACCAGTAAATCTCTAAAGCAGCCCTGGCCAGGGACTTCCTGTTATAGCAAATCGAGCATAGCGCAACATCAACCCCCAATACCGGGAGAGACGAAATCCCCTCCTATCGCTCATTGCCTCCATGTGACTCGGGACTGTACCCAAAAACCACCGTTTTGCGTGTCCTCTTGAACGTGGTAAGGTGGAAATCAAAGCACAGCGGGAATCACACAAGATTCTATGACGATCTCGGGTCGACAGACTAACCTGTACTAGTGTCACCAGAGAACTGCCATCTGACATGAGGTATAATACCATCTGGGAGTTCTCAGCGAGTCCGTCCAGTGTACCCAGTCTCCACTGAGCACCCGTATACCATCTCTGATGTCAAACACCAATGGATATGGGATCATCCATCGCCCATCTACATGGGTCGAGAAGCTACACGCTGGTCTACTCTGGTATATCGATGCCCCGTCTCGATACACCCACGACTAGGGACATTAAAGGATGTACTCTCAGACTACCTATGTCCCACTAGTATGATCCACATCATAATCTAGGTAGTCAAGTACACATCCTAAGGGCTTTACCAACATGTAACAGAGAGACAATCAGTGTACATGTTAAGATAAAGTGTAACCAGATAGCATACTATCATGTCAAGCAAGAAAGTCCTCCCTTTATATGTCCAAGCATCCACTACAATATACATCTCATGTATAGTAATGGCCCCTAGGGCATACTTATAACTAACAGGGTACAGTCCCGAGCCACATGGAGGCAGTGATCGGATCGTCGGGGATTCGTCTCTCCCGGTATTAGGGGTTGATGTCGCGTTGTGCACGGGTGGCCATCACCAGAAATCCGTGGTCACGGTGGACGAGAATTACCGATCCAGAATCGATAGTTTCTCTGGTGGTGATGGGGTTCATGCCGACACTAAATGTCGCGTTGTTAGGGGTCTGATTTTATCCACCCTCTAGACTCGATATGCGATACTCTTAGACGAACAGACCGGACTGTACGGATATTGTCACTGTCAGGCTCAGTAGGGGTTCAGGATGAGTTTGCTCGTCGGCCTCCCTTTCGCTCAATACCTGGGTAGCCGTTACGTACAACTAGTGCCGCTAACGTGCTTGTGGCTAAACCCACTGCCAGCGTATTGACGAGTCTTTAGAGTCCCACACAGAGGGTTTTCACGGTTCAGGCGATATGGTGTAGATGACGTGTGTTGGTACATACAGGTGTCCGATTAAATATGTGCACATGCTGCACAGACTTTAATCGGACGGTTGATAATACTAGCGGTTTAGGATTAAGCCAGATTATTAAATCAGGTTTTGATGTAATAATTTATATATGTATTCTGGTATTATTGTTCGCTGTTCATTTTCTCTCTTGACTATTCGTATTTTTGTACGAATACGCGTATATATATTTCGATACATATACCGGGTTGTATTCCATATTTTATACAGAATAGCTTCTAGAAGTGGACACCTCATTTGTATAACTTTCCTTTTATGGAAATTCATTTGTTTCACAAATGAGGTGGAGGAGTGAGGTGGCATGAGCATGGGTCTTGGACATGTAGAGAGGCATGGGTCTTATTTGTTTATTTGAAAAAGAAAAAGAGATTTTTTTATGTGTGGATAATTGAGATGAGAGAGAGAGAGGGGGCAACCACAATCTATTGTGTGGACTTGGTCATTTTTTCACTTGCTTCATTTCTTACACTCTCCTTCTCACTTCATCACTTAGCCATTTCTTGAGTTGATCATGCTATTGTTTCCTCACCTCCTCCATCTTCTATGGTTGTTCCCTTGAGCAAAGGTGATGAGAGAAAAATATAGTGACACATTTCTACACCTCCACTCTCTATTGCTAGCAACCTTGGAGCGTCGGTTGCCTCGCTCAACGAGGCTGAAGCTTGCGTCGTTTCCCTCAGGTGGATCATCGTAGATGGAGGAAGAACGGCAACCAAAATCGATCAAGGATCCTCTAGGAGCTTGGGGATGATGGTTGAAGACCGAAAGACATGGATAAACTCAGTATAACCATCTAACTTCTTATATATAGCTTGCTAGTTTAGGGTTTAAGGTAGATCCGGTCATTGGGTAATGGTAGCGCCAGTTTAGTAAATTTTTGTTCCGCATTTGGACACGGTTTGATGGCCGGGGCGCTGCCGTAACCCAGCAATCATAGGCGACGACGGTAGCTCGCAAGGTGGCGTAGTGTGCTCGTGAGTGCGGGGAGAAGCTTGGTGGGTTCGTTGGCTATGATAGAAGATGTCGGCGGTGGTGTATTGTAACACCTTAGAATGTGATTAGTGGCTAATTACACTATAATGTGTGGTTTTTAGTAAAAAGTTTACCAAAACGATTTTCAAATTTTTTTTATCAAAATTAATGAATATTTTATTAGAATTTTTTTTAGGTTTGCACACACTTGTGCATGTAAACTAGGGTTAAACCATGTTTAACAACCATGGTGAACTAACCCATCCTTATTAAGCTAATTTGATTTTAATTATGGGTATTTTTTTAAAAAGGAAAATGAATTATTGTTTTGGGTTGACTTGGAGAGAGAGAGAGAGTAGGGATGATGGCTTGAGCCATGCTCACATTTAATGAGGAGAGAGAGGGGGGTTCACTAGTTATGCTCTCATTTCTTTTTCTCTTACCCATTCTCACTTCTCTCACTCTCACTCACACACACAACACCTACAGCAGCAGCAGCAGAAGCCCCAGCAGCAGCAGAAGCAACACCAACAGCAACAACATAACAACAGCAACAGCTTCAGCAACAGCAACAGCATCATCTTCAGCATCAGCAGTAGCAACAACACTAGCAACAGCTCCTCCTTCTCCTCTTCTTCTCCTCCTTCTCCTTGCACCTAGGGTCAAGGGAGGTATAATTCTTAGCCCAACTTCTTTGTTTGCTAGACTTGTAGTTGTTAGCTTAACTTAGTGTTTAATATGGATTTTTGGTGCTAGTTGGTGGTTTAAGTAAGGTTTAAGCTAAGATGAGATCTTTATGGGTTATATAACTTGATTAAGTGTTCTAGGTGCTGTGTAAACCTAGTAGCATCACTAGTTTTCGTTAAATCGCCTTAAAGTCTAAAACTTGAAATTTAAAATACGGTTTAGAAGAAAACTGTAAGATATTGGTGATCTGCTACAACTGTGATCTTTTTCTAGCTTAGCAAACACCTAAAGAATAGTATGCAAGCCCTTCTGAGTGTTGTGTTGAATTTCGAGCCAAATCCCTTCCCAAAAATCCGGCGACCTACCCCCAAATTCCGGTGTCGTCGGCCCCCATGATGAGTTAGGTGGTGGTGCTTGGTCTAGTGGTGCCTGTAGGTGTTTGTCTGTGTTTGGTATTATTTATTTTCTCTAATTGGTTGCAAGTAGAAATCTAGGAGAGTTTGGGTTAGTTTTAGTGTATCGGGGACTTTGACGATAATGTGATGGTTTGACTGAAAAATAGGATGATTCAGGGTGATTATAATTAGATCAGCTCTAATTTGTGCTGTTGATATCACTTAAGTCTACTAATTTCACCAAATTTTACTAGTGCACCCTATTGTTGCAGATTTAGTGTTTTGAAACGTTTTTAAACTAAACCTTAGGATACATGGAATCTGCTGTATCTAGGATAGTAATTTTTGTAAGCAAACATATACACTAGGCTGTGGATTGTGCTAGGATCATAGTATAGAAACCTGGACCCATTCCACTGGTTTTTGGACGATACCACACCCATAGCCGCTGGCCCAATTTTGAGGGTATGTGTTGAGTTTTTGCAGGTAGCTGTCTGTAGGAATCATAAGGTGTTTGGTCTTGTTTTATTTTCTTGTTTTTGCTCCAGATTAAATATGGGACCGTTTACCTATTTTTAGCATAGCGGGACTTGCGCGACATGTACGATACGAGTCGAGTTGGTTTGCTGTGTGGCATAGCGTGTCGCGTTGGGTTATAGCGTATGCACACACATTACGTATACACGCACGCGTTTAGTTCGTGACGCGAGTTTTTCGCTTGGTTTTAATATCGCGTCTTTGCAGGAGTTTAGCTTATGTGTATTCTTTGTGTAATTCTAGGTTCGCAGGCGGGTATGTCGGACGCCGCAAAGAGGGGGAAGCAGATAGTCGGCTACACTTAGCACGAGATCAGGTGAGTAGATTTAACATCTGCGGGGAAATCGCCCGTATGGCGTTAAGCGTCAGGGCGTTATAGGTTATTGTAGTCGCATATATACTTACATGTATTATTTTATCATACCCCTTCTTGCTGTATATAGAATTTGTAGTTACATAACACCGCACTGTCACTAACGGTTCAAGCTGCACGAGCACTATTTGTATGTTACACTCACACCATTAGTGATTGCCATGACACTCGCACTATAGGATTGCTACAAACCATACATCATGTTGATTACCGCATCATTGATGATTAGACATGTTTCTGCCACATATCGTGCACATTCATATTGTATATCCATATTAGTGCACATATACATTGCTACACTCATATTTGCGTATATATCCATTTGCACATCCGTACCTATATACATACATATGTTACATACATGGATGATATTGACTTGATTTCAAAAAAATAGGGACCGCATATGATATTTTCAAAACAGGATCCTTTTTAAAAGAGCGGTTTTCCCTTTTTACTCTTAGTGTCATACGACACATTGCATGGATTTACACATTGAGTTTTGGATTCATGTGATTTCTGGATTTGAGAACCGTTGTATTATTTTAAAAAAATACGCACTATTTTAAATACCCGGTTTCTCTTGATATGATATTTCAGTGCGTCCACCATGCGTTTTCTCGGTTCTGAGACGTGGGACATGTGAACCCGAATCGAGGAGCTGGATGAGGCCGATTGCGGGTACATGGTGGACCCGGTATGGTACCCCGGGACAAGAAAGGGATGCAGTGTATACAGACGGTGAGCCTGGCAGAGGGACTACTATCTACCGGTGATTGGTTGAACCTGACGGTTATCCGGAGGATATTGACCAGAGTCGAGAGATGGATACGGGACGACCCGTACTGCCGGGGCTGAGGGCCGATTCCGCAGACGGAGCCCGTGGGCCAATCCGGACTGACGGAGCCCGATACATGAGGATTTGCGTGTTGATGCTGGACACGATTATTTTATGATATTTCGAGTGCCGATGTTGGGCACTCACGATTCTATGAGGTTTACAGGATTTGAGGGCCGATGAGGGTGACGGTGCCTTAGTTTTTTTATTGGGATTTGGGTGCATTGATGGACACCGGTTATCTTTCCACCTTGATATTCCGTATAGATGTTATTTTATCCCATGCTCAGCATTCGTTATTATGCATCTCATCCTGTAGTCGTAGTACCGGATAGAGTAATTTGGCATGATTATTGGATACCCTGCTCATCATATATATAGATGTATTATCTTACACTTGTTATGCATGATTATTGCATACCCTGCTTATCGCATATAGATATTATCTGTTGGCATATGTTAGAGTATCGCAGTACGTGCATACTCGCGATTACCTTTATATGTTATCTACTATTCACGAGTTGGCAACTCACCCCCGTTGTGCCCAGTGTTTGCAGGTTGCCCCTCAGAGTAGTCGCGGCAGGCTACTTCTTTGCATCTTTTGATACAGATACCACTGCAGTTGGCGCGTGAGCCCTTTTGCTGATAGATGGGTTTTTGCGGTATCTGTTTATTTCCAGTTGTACACACTATTGTATCTAGTACTCTCCATCTACTATTCATGTATTAACTTAGAGACCAGTTGTGAGGACGATGTATACACTACTATAATATGGGGTTGCCCTTACGGACCCAGAAATTCATAGGGGCAAATATTTCTTGTCCTTACGGATTTATCCGTAGGGCCATATCGTTGTCCCTACGGTGCTTCACGTTCTAATTTTCCCTTTGGCCCTACGGAGCCGCAAGCCAGGTACCTACGGTTATGTCCGTAGGGGCATCTACATAGGTTATTAATAAAAAAAAGCACAGAAAAATTATATTCATCTCGTTCCCAAATTTCTCTCTCGACCTCCCGCGATCTCGTCGCCTGTTCCCGCCTTCCGTCGCTACCGCGCTCGCGAGCCTGCGCCAGCTTCGTCGGTCTTCCCCATACCTTCGTCGACTTCCCACGCCTCGTCGCCACCTTCGACGATCGTCGGCGACCACCAATTTCTACCGTCTCCTCCACCGCGCGCACGCTTGTAAGTAATTCTTAAATAATTTTTAATTTTGACATAGTCTAGGGTTCAGGCCAGGTTCGGGTAGGGGTGAGGTCATCGGTGTCGGCGTCGGCATCGGTCGGGTTCGGTTAGGGTTAGGGTTAGGGTTAGGTTGTGGGGTTCGGTTGGGGTTGGGGCTGGGGCTGGGGCTAGAGTTTGGTTGGGGTTGGGGTTGGGGCTGGGCTAGGGCTGGGGGCTGGGGGCTAAGCTGGGGCTAGGGCTGGGGCTAGGGTGGGGTTGGGGTTGGGGTTGGGGTTGGGGCTGGGGCTGGGTTGGGTTGGGGCTAGGGCTCGGTTGTGCTGGGGCTGGGGCTGGGGTTGGGGCTGGGGCTGGCTGGGGCTGGGGTTGGGTTCGGTTAGGGTTAGGGATATTGGCCAAAAACTCTCTTCAAGAGATTAACCAGTATCAATATTGGAGTAGTGAGCTTTAACAATGGTGAACTGAGTGCGCCAATGGAGAGCGGCCGTTTTGCAGCGAGAGGCTTAGCATATATAAGCAATATACAATTTACAAACAATAGCGGTAATCTATATAAACAACGAGATAATGATTTTCAAATTGGCCAAGTTAGACCCGACTGTTACTCCATTGACAATAGCCATCCTATAGATACCGTATATTTTGGTGGCCCTGGAGGGAGTAAAACATAATGTAAATGATGCACTCTTGCAAATGTGTTATCTTATTGAATAAAAAAGTTGCAATTGGGATGCTATTATTAGTACATGAGAATAATTTTTGTTGGATTCTATCATTACACATGCATCACGAGCTCTCGACAAATTTATTTACTCCACCTCATAGAAGTACAAGTCTTATACCAGTAAAGAACCATGAAAATTTGCGATTGGTTATGATAGGTTGTGGGACCTCACAGTGCCATAACTTTCTTGAAGGATCTCAAAAGTTTTATCATAAACCATTTTAATGCAAAAGCTAAATTTGATTGCTTTATCACAAGCTCTCTTCATCCTTGATAATTGATTCTTTTGAAGCATCGTAACTATGTTTTGCGTTAATGTATTTGCAATGTTGTAAATATGTGATTAGCTTTATGGCTTGACTTTAATAGATCTATATTCCTCTGTTTTTCCCTTACTTTAGAGTTGAACATGATCTTTTAATAGCAAATATACTGCCCTTTAGAATTCAGATATGGACCGATAAGAAGAGATGATTGTTATCATGTTAACGGCCACTTATAAAATTTCTCAAATCTTGATCTCAATGGTTTAAAATCATGTTACACATACAACACGAATGCACAACAAACGCATAATTAGAGAGCGATTCGAGCTGTTCAGGTTAAAACCAATATATGATACTCGATGATAATATGAAACCTTCATATTCCCATCGATACTCATATATGAAACTAAAAGCGCCACTTAATCCCCGTCTATCGGTTAACATACATGCGATACTCGTCGTGACATAGAACTATACGAAGGTTGTTAAATATCGGACGGTATAGCTCGATACTAACAACCGTCGTATAGTCTACGCGATGAGAAAATTCAATCGTATGGTAACCCATAGATTTGTCCCGTGTGGACAAGTTAAGAATGTATAAAGCAAACGCCTTCATTCACTTGTGTTTTCATCCGTTTCGAGATATTTCGTCGGTACCTTTCCGCTGGTTCTCCATATACAAAGATAGATTAGATGTTCATTTCAACGTTGTTTCACAGCTTTGAAATGATTATCTATTCTATTACAGTGTATTCGGAGAATAGCGGGGAGGTGCTGCCGAAATTTACTCGAAACGGTTGAAAGCACAAGTGATGGGCGTCCGCTCTATACATTCTTAATGGGATAGAAGCCTACCCCCGACAGCCGGAACACACACATACAACAAGAATACACAACAAATGCATAATTAGAGAGCGATTCGAGATGTTCAAGTTAAAACCGATACTCGATGATAATATGAAACCTTCATATTCTCATCGATACTCATATATGAAACTAAAAGCGCCACTTAGTCCCCGTCTATCGGTTAATATACGTGCGATGCTCGTCGTGACCTAGAACTATACGAAGGTTGTTAAATATCGGACAGTATAGTTCGATACTAACAACCGTCGTATAGTCTACGCGACGAGAAAATTCAATCGTATGGTAACCCATAGATTTGTCCCGTGTGGACAAGTTAAGAATGTATAAAGCAAACGCCTTCATTCACTTGTGTTTTCATCCGTTTCGAGATATTTCGTCGGTACCTTTCCGCTGGTTCTCCGTGTACAAAGATAGATTAGATGTTCATTTCAACGTTGTTTCACAGCTTTGAAATGATTATCTATTCTATTACAGTGTACTCGGAGAACAGCGGGGAGGTGCTGCCGAAATTTACTCGAAACGGTTGAAAGTACAAGTGATGGGCGTTCGCTCTATACATTCTTAATGAGATAGAAGCCTACCCCCGACAGCCGGAACACACACATACAACAAGAATACACAACAAACACATAATTAGAGAGCGATTCGAGATGTTCAAGTTAAAACCGATACTCGATGATAATATGAAACCTTCATATTCCTCATCGATACTCATATATGAAACTAAAAGCGCCGTTTAGTCCCCGTCTATCGGTTAACATACGTGCGATGATCGTCGTGACCTAGAACTATACGAAGGTTGTTAAATATCGGACAGTATAACTCGATACTAACAACCGTCGTATAGTCTACGCGACGAGAAAATTCAATCGTATGATAACCCATAAATTTGTCCCGTGTGGACAAGTTAAGAATGTATAAAGCAAACGCCTTCATTCACTTGTGTTTTCATCCGTTTCGAGATATTTCGTCGGTACCTTTCCGCTGGTTCTCCGTGTACAAAGATAGATTAGATGTTCATTTCAATGTTGTTTCACAGCTTTGAAATGATTATCTATTCTATTACAGTGTACTCGGAGAACAGCGGGGAGGTGCTGCCGAAATTTACTCGAAACGGTTGAAAGCACAAGTGATGGGCGTTCGCTTTATACATTCTTAATAGGATAGAAGCCTACCTCCGACAGCCGGAACACACACATACAACAAGAATACACAACAAACGCATAATTAGAGAGCGATTCGAGATGTTCAAGTTAAAACCGATACTCGATGATAATATGAAACCTTCATATTCTCATCGATACTCATATATGAAACTAAAAGCGCCACTTAGTCCCCGTCTATCGGTTAACATACGTGCGATGCTCGTCGTGACCTAGAACTATACGAAGATTGTTAAATATCGGACAGTATAGCTCGATACTAACAACCGTCGTATAGTCTACGCGACGAGAAAATTCAATCGTATGGTAACCCATAGATTTGTCCCGTATGGACAAGTTAAGAATGTATAAAGCAAACGCCTTCATTCACTTGTGTTTTCATCCGTTTCAAGATATTTCGTCGGTACCTTTCCGCTGGTTCTCCGTATACGAAGATAGATTAGATGTTCATTTCAACGTTGTTTCACAGTTTTGAAATGATTATCTATTCTATTACAGTGTACTCGGAGAACAGCGAGGAGGTGCTGCCGAAATTTACTCGAAACGGTTGAAAACACAAGTGATGGGCGTTCGCTCTATACATTCTTAATGGGATAGAAGCCTACCCCCGACAGCCGGAACACACACATACAACAAGAATACACAACAAACACATAATTAGATAGCGATTCGAGATGTTCAAGTTAAAACCGATACTCGATGATAATATGAAACCTTCATATTCTCATCGATACTCATATATAAAACTAAAAGCGCCACTTAGTCCCCGTCTATCGGTTAACATACGTGCGATGCTCGTCGTGACTTAGAACTATACGAAGGTTGTTAAATATCGGACAGTATAGCTCGATACTAACAACCGTCGTATAGTCTACGCGACGAGAAAATTCAATCGTATGGTAACCCATAGATTTGTCCCGTGTGGACAAGTTAAGAATGTATAAAGCAAACGCCTTCATTCACTTGTGTTTTCATCCGTTTCGAGATATTTCGTCGGTACCTTTCCGCTGGTTCTCCGTGTACAAAGATAGATTAGATGTTCATTTCAACGTTGTTTCACAGCTTTGAAATGATTATCTATTCTATTACAGTGTACTCGGAGAACAGCGGGGAGGTGCTGCCGAAATTTACTCGAAACGGTTGAAAGCACAAGTGATGGGCGTTCGCTCTATACATTCTTAATGTGATAGAAGCCTACCCCCGACAGCCGGAACACACACATACAACAAGAATACACAACAAACGCATAATTAGAGAGCGATTCGAGATGTTCAAGTTAAAACCGATACTCGATGATAATATGAAACCTTCATATTCTCATCGATACTCATATATGAAACTAAAAGCGCCACTTAGTCCCCGTCTATCGGTTAACATACGTGCGATGCTCGTCGTGACCTAGAACTATACGAAGGTTGTTAAATATCGGACAGTATAGCTCGATACTAACAACCGTCGTATAGTCTACGCGACGAGAAAATTCAATCGTATGGTAACCCATAGATTTGTCCCGTGTGGACAAGTTAAGAATGTATAAAGCAAACGCCTTCATTCACTTGTGTTTTCATCCGTTTCGAGATATTTCGTCGGTACCTTTCCGCTGGTTCTCCGTGTACAAAGATAGATTAGATGTTCATTTCAATGTTGTTTCACATCTTTGAAATGATTATCTATTCTATTACAGTGTACTCGGAGAACAGCGGGGAGGTGATGCCGAAATTTACTCGAAACGGTTGAAAGCACAAGTGATGGGCGTTCGCTCTATACATTCTTAATGGGATAGAAGCCTACCCCCGGCAGCCGAAACACACACATACAACAAGAATACACAACAAACACATAATTAGAGAGCGATTCGAGATATTCAACTTAAAACCGATACTCGATGATAATATGAAACCTTCATATTCTCATCGATACTCATATATAAAACTAAAAGCGCCACTTAGTTCTCGTCTATCGGTTAACATACGTGCGATGCTCGTCGTGACCTAGAACTATACGAAGGTTGTTAAATATCGGACAGTATAGCTCGATACTAACAACTGTCGTATAGTCTACGCGACGAGAAAATTCAATCGTATGGTAACCCATAGATTTGTCCCGTATGGACAAGTTAAGAATGTATAAAGCAAACGCCTTCATTCACTTTTGTTTTCATACGTTTCGAGATATTTCGTCGGTACCTTTCCGCTGGTTCTCCGTGTACAAAGATAGATTAGATGTTCATTTCAACGTTGTTTCACAGCTTTGAAATGATTATCTATTTTATTACAGTGTACTCGGAGAACAGCGGGGAGGTGCTGCCGAAATTTACTCGAAACAGTTGAAAGCACAAGTGATGGGCGTTCGCTCTATACATTCTTAATGGGATAGAAGCCTACCCCCGACAGCCGGAACACACACATACAACAAGAATACACAACAAACGCATAATTAGAGAGCGATTCGAGATGTTCAAGTTAAAACCGATATTTGCTAATATGAAACCTTCATATTCCCATCGATACTCGTATATGAAACTAAAAGCGCCACTTAGTCCCCGTCTAACGGTTAACATACGTGCGATAATTTATTCTTTTCAACGACAAACACATACACAAAGCATATACACGGATTTTCTCCTTTGTCAATAACTATCCCGTTCTTATATTTCTCAATATAGTCAGCATAACCTACAATTTATATGTTATACAGTCTAACATGGCCCATGAGTACGTCAGAGTTAAGGACTGGATGTATGTGGATTGGAAACAATGTATGCAACCTAAGTTTGTCGTAGGAGTTGCTGCTTTCCTTGAATTTGCACGCGCACATAATAAGATCATAATAGAGAAGATTCTCTGTCCGTGCGATAGATGTGGCAATAAGTACTGGCAGAAGGTAGAATTGGCAGAGCTTCATATTGTAAAACATGGGTTTACTAGACTTTATACAACTTGGAAATATCACGGGGAAGGAGAAGAATGCAGTACTGCGGCAGAAGAAGAAGGAGAACACGATAATGCGGCAGGAGAAGAAGAAGAATTCGGTAATGCGGCAGGAGACGGAAATTTATTTCCATCAGAAGAAATGGAGGATATGGTAGAGGCTGCCCTAGGTGAATCTATTCGTACCGAAGATGACATTCCTTCCGGTTAAGGACCGCGTGCGGATAAATATGAAAATTTCATGAATGATGCTAGGAAACCAATTTATGAGAATGCGAAGTATTCCACCCTCTCATGGTTCATCCAACTTTTCCAGATTAAGTGCCTAAATGGATGGAGCAACAAGTCATTCACAATGCTTCTTTCGTTCTTGAAAGATTCTATGCCTCCGGGAAATAATGTGCCCGACAGCTGGTACGAAGCCCAGAAGATGATGTCTGATTTGGGTCTAAAGTGCGAGAAGATTCAAGCATATCCTAAAAATTGCGTGTTGTACCGGAAAGAGAATTCAGATTTAAAAGAGCGTCCAACATGCAGAGAGGCCAGGTATAAGCTGAAAGATTCTGATAAGAAGCCTGATATACCTGTGAAGATAGCACGATACTTTCCCATAACACAGAGGCTACAGAGGCTATTCAGATGCAAGAAAACAGCCGAGGCAATGATTTGGCATCACCGTGCTCTTCCAAGCGAAAATGGAAAAATGAGCCATCTAAGAGATTCACCGGCATGGAAGGATTTCGATAGGAGGCACGCAATATTCAGTAGTGATCCTCGCAATGTCCGGCTCGGACTGGCTACTGATGGCTTCTGCCCATTCAACTATATGGCTGGAAGTCACAGCACATGGCCCGTTGTAATGATAATTTATAATCCGTCGCCTTGGTTAGCTATGGACCAATCATACTTTATGATGCCTCTTCTTATCGACGGACCAAACTCACCGGGGAACAATATCGACGTCTATCTCCGACCTCTGATCGAGGAGTTGAAATCTTTGTTCATTGATGGTGTAGAGACATGATTCAAACACAAATACAACCTTCATACTGCGTGCGGTTTTAATGTGGACAATTAATGACTTTCCTGCGTATGGAATGCTATCAGGTTGGTCCGTACATGGTCACAAAGCATGTCCTCATTGCCATGAACACACAACATCAAAATTCTTGAATTTTAGCAGGAAGGTTTGTTATTGCGGCCATCGACGTTTCCTGCCTCCAGACCACCCCTATAGGTTAGATACGGTTCACTTTGATGGTCATCAGGAGCTTCTTGGACCTCCATCCCCATTGTCCGGAGAGGACGTGACTGCTAAATGGGATGGTTACAATAACGTGACCTTCGGGATGGATCCGACGAAACAGGTCAAACCACAATATTGGAACAAGTTAAGCATTTTCTTCGAGCTTCCGTACTGGTCTACAAATTCAGTGCGTCATTGTCTGGACGTCATGTATATAGAGAAGGGAGTATCAGAGCACATACTTAACTTGCTTCTTTGTAAAGACGGGAAATCGAAAGACAACATGAATGCTCGGATGGATCTACAAGAGTGGGGAATAAGAAGTGAATTGCACCTAGACCGGTAGCGGGTAAACCGGGCAAGTTTGTACTTCCCAATGCCGCTTATCATATGTCACAACCGGAGAAGAAAAGATTCCTGCAGGTGTTGCATGATTTGAAAGTCCCCACAGGTTTCTCAGGATCATTCAGCAAGAAAATAAAAATTGTAAAGGGCAAGATCGATGGGCTAAAAAGTCATGATCACCATATTATCGTGGAGCACCTTCTTCCATTAGCCCTCAGGACTTCTCTCCCCGACTCGGTTGGTCTAGTAATCAACGACCTATGTTGTTTTTTCAGGGAGTTGTGTGCTAAAACACTGGAGGTTGCAACGCTGGATAAACTAGAAAATTCTATTGCGTTGATACTTTGCAAGTTTGAGCGTATTTTCCCACCGTCATTCTTCGATATCATAATACACTTGACGGTTCATGTTGCAACTGAGGCGAAGTTAGCCGGACCGGTACAATATCGATAGATGTATCCCGTCGAGAGGTACGTGTAATTTTTTGTTTCGCGCAATTTATAAATTTATTGTTGTCCTGTATGCCCGTATTTATTTATTCAACATATTCTCATTAGGTACCTCTACACTCTTAAGAAGTATATACGCAATAAAAATCGACCAGGGGGTTCTATCATGCAAGGTTATCTTCTTGATGAAGCAACCACATTTTGTTCCCGCTATCTGGACGAGAACATTGAGACAAGGCTTAACCGACCACGAAGAATTCAAGACGGGCCATATGATAAAGCCGAGTATAAGAGGGTAGACACTATGTTTATCAACAAGATATACCGGTTTATCTTGCTTAATTGCGCATGTCTTGAACAAATTAGAGAGTAAGTTCTTTTGGATTAATTGTTATATCTGTGTTTGTGTGTGTATGAAATGATATAATATTAATGTCATAATTATTTGTCGAAAACAGAATTCATTTTAATGAGGTACGTTAGGGGCATCCTGATTGGAACGAAGAACGTTTGGAAAAATACCATCAGGATAATTTTTGTGATTGGGTTACAGATCATGTAAGTTATTCGAATAACATTTTATTGCTATCGGTTTTAATCTAAACTTTTATCGTTATGTATTTGTCGTAAAATTTGTTTTGTTAGATCCTCGATTCAAACTTGTCTGCATCATTTGAGAGTGATTCAAGATGTTTAGCTCAATTTCCTAGTATAGAGGTTGCATATTACAAAGGATTTGGTGTCCTTGGATACAAATTCGAAGTTAAGGACATAGAAACATCTAGAGCCACTCAGAATAGTGGGATTGCGACGGTAAGATCGGACGGTGTGATTTACTATGGGTACTTAAATTGTATACTCGGCATCCACTATCCCGGACGATCAGAACCCTTTTATATATTCCAGTGTACTTGGTACGATCCGCGAACCGATACGGACAGGTGGAGAAGCAGTCTTGGGACTTGGAAAGATGAATATGGATTGACCAGTGTGAACACTTCGATTTTACGGTCAGGACGATCCGTTTATCTTTCCGAACCAAGCGTTCCAAGTATACTACTTACAGTGTTTGAAGCATCCGGGGTGGAGTATTGTATGCCGATGGAAACCCAGAGATGTCTACGATGTCCCAGAATACGAGGACAGCGATGAGGACGAAGAAGAGAGAAGGCTTAAAGTGCTCCGACCATCTATTGCGAAGGACGGGTTGTCTTCGACCGATCATGAAGTTACGTGGGTTAGAAATGACATCGACGATGAAATTCAAGTAGATATGTATAATGCGCCCACGAAACGAAAAAGGTTATCAGTAATGTTATATTATTACTTCACATTTTACGCTCTATACATATATAGTTAATACTTTTAATGATTTTCTAATGCGTCAACGAACCGTTTATCTAGATTTGATGACGATGTCGGGAGCAGCGAGGGGCGGCAGGAGCTCCAGCCGCGGCAGAGGCAGAGCGGTTCTGCCGCCCGGAGAGCTCCGTAGGGAGCTTCAGAGGGCCGGTCTTGCACCCAGATCGGAGACCCCTTCGGATGCCTCCTTCCATGTGGATTTTGCCACATCTCCAGGTATACTGCACGCATATCCATTTTGAATGTAATATTACAGATATTCATGCCTATTTATGTCAAAATTACTTATATTGTCAATGTTTGATTGTCTAGTTGTTGATGATGCGTCCACATCTGGGACAGAGGCCACTCCCGCTCCTCCAGGTATGTTTATATATCATATAGTGCATGTATATTGATTTAGAATGCTATATCATAAATACACACATTCCTTTTGCTCTTATTTAGCAATTTTTATTATTGTCTAGCTGTAGGTGGTGACACCACCGCACCTGCGGGTATATTTATATATCCTATAGTGCATGCATATTGATTTAGAACGTTATATTATTGATCTACATATTCTTTTTGCAATTACTTATATAATCTATTTTTAATTGTCTAATTATAGGTGGTGCGTCCACATCTTCCGCAGGGACCACTCCTGCCGCTTCCATACCCTCCGCATCGTCTGCAGGTTAGTATGAATAAATTTAAAATATTTATTCATTTTACATATGCTCTATAGAATAAATATGAACTTCATGGAAATTTAGTGTCGATATTTATTTTCTAGTTGGAGGGGATGCGTCCGCATCCGGGACCCCGGTTGTTCCTCACCGGAGGAACTATCGTCCCGCTCGTGCTGCTGCCTGGGCCCAGGCTCGTGCGATAGTCACCGGAGGTATATATCACACTTGAATTTTCATTTAACCTTGATTTCTTAATACAACTTTGTCTTATTATTGATTGTCTTGATATTTCGTGCAGACGCAGGGCCTCCCCATCCCCAGAGGGGGACTCGAGGCCCTAATCAGTCCCATAGGCTGAGGCCTGACAGAGCTAGGGGGGAGGCAGCATTCCCCCTTTTTTTTTACCCTTGACTATCGCTATACCGGTCCTCATGCCGAGAGGTTCGGCCGGTATATGGGGGACGAGAGCCGGCTCATGAAGAACTATCCACTTCATGTTGAGTGGGGCGAGCAGCACCAGCGCTCATCGCCCTCTTCTTTGATCAGTCTCGGGTATGTATTAATATATATTTTCATTTGATCTATCCAATATATTTATTATTAACACTTGCAATCTATTAACAATGTTTTTTTGTATTTTCAGTTGGATTACGATTTTCAGCCTGTAGCCGACCCTGATCACCCGGGGAGGGTGCTCGACCTTCATGCTCTGTACAATGGCCTGATGAAGAACATACAGGCCAAGGTCCGATACAACAGGAATGAGCTGAAGGCCGACTGCTACTCCCTGTGGATGGCGACCCCCGAGGCAGAGAGAGCGGCCCTCCTATCTACTCCGGCGTTTGCGAGAGTCGACGTAGAGACATGGCCTCTATTGTGCGCTTATTTCGACTCCCAACGCAAACAGGTATGTATTTTAAATGTAATTCATTATTTATGATATAATTTATTTCTTTGTGTTCCTTAACTAGAAAACTAAATGTTAATGCGTTGTGCAGAAACAGGCCGCTCAGAATACAGAGAACAAGAAGTCGGCGAAGAGGGGTCGCCCCACTTATACAGGTGGCTCGAAGAACATTACTCGAGCCATGGAGTTATCGGTAAATTACAATAGACCGACCTTTGTGATATTCTGCAATATTAAGAGTTATTTTCTAATATTTCTAATATTAAGAGTTACTTTCTAATATTGCAGACATCTCGGACCGTGGCGTCAGGTGGTACACCGAGCGTGCTGTCCGCATATCTTGCCGTCCACGGCACCTCGACAGATCCCGCCACGGGCGAGCTTCGATATCCCGACGTCGCTACCCAGGAGTACTGCGTAAGTGTTAATATTTTTTCTACCCAAATTTGAAATTTTAGTTTTGGAAGGTTCAAGTTTAAATTTTATACTTATACTTTACTGCTTAATGTGGGTGTAGGAGCGGATGGTTGAGCAGGCCCAGGCCTCGAGGATCGATTTTACCGGACAGAGCGATCCGAGGCTGCTGACCCCAGTTCTGTACGCCGCACACGGAGGGCACCATGGAGGTTGGGAGAGAGACCGGGGACTGGTCCCTAGCAGGGCCCATATGAGGTTGGACTCCACCCCGGCGGTTACTTCCTCCGTCTCCAGTGACCGACGTGTCCATCAGGAACTGGAGAGCTTGAGGGCCACCGTTCAGGAGTTGAAGGAGATGCTGGTATGTATACTACTTTATAGTAAAATATCATGTCATATTATATAGATATCAACATATCCATAATTAGTACGTAGCTTGAGCTTATTTGGTTTTAGACTTAAGTTTGATTAATCATACATACAGATGTAATTAAAATAAACAACAAACTAGATATCCAAACGGGGTTTCGAAATAACTTAATAATGATACGAATTCGAATAATACACAGTTCTTACACGCTTATTACACACGTTAGATCCAGACGCGACAGGGTACATCGGCCGAGCCTCCACATGCATCTCCTACGGCTGCGGCTCCGCAAGCCACTACATCGGCTGCGGTTCCGCAGACAGCTCCTATAGCTCCACCGCCCGCTCAGACTCCCGCAGCCGCGGCTCCCCAAGCGACTACCTCGACGGCGGCTGCGTAGACCACATCGCCAGCTCCACAAGCCGCTCAGACTCCCGCTCGCGCCGAATTGCAGAGTTTATTGACCGAGGAGCAGGCGCGCGTTATTCTATCGTTATTCAGAGGTGGAGCTGGATCGAACTAGGGTAGCTTTTTGGTTCTTATTTTTTGAAACATGTATTTATTTATATCATACACATTGTACTACATTTTGAAACGATATTGATATTGGTTTATATTTATATCATATTCAGTTTTTGGGTTTCTTTTGTATATTATATATATGCGTGAGATGTGATTATGAATACTGCGATATATGTTGTGTGATGATTAATTTTATATTTGATTGATGTATATATTATTGTGCACAGGGCGGGAAAAAATCAGGCAGCCCTTTTTTTAAAAAAAATACAGATAATATGTACCTACGGATTAATCCGTAGGTACACATGTTGCCCCTACGGCTATATCCGTAGGGGGGAAATATCAGCTACGGCTATATCCGTAGGGGCAAAATATCAGCTGTAACTGATATTTCCCCCCTGATTTCAGTACCAGGAGGTTGGGAGTGCCCCTACAGACATATCCGTAGGGGCCACGGCCTCGCCCCTACGGAGTTATCCGTAGGGGCAAAATATCAGAAATCCTGATATTTTGCCTCTACGGATAGGTACCTACGTAGATATCCGTAGGGGGTAGTATATGGCCCTACGGTTATGTCCGTAGGTACATTTAATATATTAAAAAACCGTAAATAATATAACTTGTTTTACCCTACGGCCTACTCCGTAGAGGCAACAGGACCTACACAGAAATCCGTAAGGGCAAGAATTTGCCAGTAGGGGCAAGTTCAAGGCTTCAACTTGCACCTTCGGCCTTTGCACCTACGGGGTATTTTTTCGCCCCTACGCATATCTCCGTAGGGGCAACCCTTATTTGTAGTAGTGATATTATTTTGTACTCTGGGTCGAGTTCGTTGTGAGCCGACTTTATTTATGCAGTTTTTCCTTTCATGATATTATTTTTTCCACTTTTATGGCTCATTCTTCGCTACGGCGTCGTATATTATTATTGTGCTGATTGTTTCCTCCGTTAGGCGTGATTGCTCCCGTTTGGGATGCTTTATTCTTATTGTATGTCATTTTACTTATATCATGTTTTGTACCCGTTTTCGGGGCTAGTTTTTACAAAGGAGGCGCTGCCAGAATTTTCAATAAACTAATTTAAACTTGAAGGATTTTTACTCGAGATTTCTAAATGTTTTCACAAATGTTTTCATCAAATGTTTTAAACACTCACTACTTTAAATGGATTTGATTTCTGGGCCCGGCTTACTTAGTTGCGTTACGCTTGTAGACGTTACGTGGTTAAGTGCCGGTCACGGGCCGAACTTTGGGTCGTGACAAAGTTGGTATCAGAGCATAGGTTTTACCTTTCGGAGTGTAGGGTGACCCTGGTATGATGGAGTAGGTAGCTGAAGCAGAGTGGCGTAGCGTGCATGTGTTCCGCGGCATACTCACGACGCAGTGCTCCGCCTAAGTGACCTTAAGACTTATTGATTGAAATTCCTTCATGATTATATACATTCTTGTGATTCGATTTCCGTATCTTTATCGAATCCAACTTTCTTTTCAGCCATTATGCCGCCAAAGATTACGAGGGCGCAGAGAGCGGCCGCGAGAGCCGAGATTAGAGTTGACTCGTCTGTGACGAGGATGGACCCGGGCAGCACACCCGTTGTACCAGAGCAGACTGTTCCTTCTTCGGCAAATCAGATCGCTATGCTATGGGCCGGTATGCAGGAGATGCGCCAGATGATAGGGTCGTTAGTCGAGACGCTTCGATCGCAGCGACCAAAGGTAGTTCCACCCGTTACGTGGACCGCGATGGTACCTACAGTACAGGCAGTTGCCCCTGCAGCTACAGAGGTCATCACAGTATCGCTATCAGAGTTCATGAGGCTGAAGCCTCCGGTCTTCATAGGCACCGATTCAGCCGAGGACCCATAGTCTTTTATTGATAGGATGGCCCGGATATGCCGTTCACTCAGATACTCAGATGCGAGATGGGTAGAGTTCGCGAGCTTTCGCCTGGAAGGTCTTGCGCAGAAATGGTGTGAGTCGATCGAGAAGGGAAGAGCAGCAGGTCTTCCTCCTATGACCTGGACCGAGTTTGTGACGGTATTTCTAGCCCGTTTCCTTCCCCAGAGTGTCAGGGATGCCCGAGTGCGCAGGTTCGAGTCTTTACGCCAGACGCCAGAGATGACAGTGGCAGAGTACGATGTGCTGTTTACCGAGCTATCTGTTTATGCTCCATATTTAGTGGCTACTGAGGAGATGCGAGTCAAGAGATTTGTTCAGGCTTGCTTACCCGTTGTTTCTTGCGATTAGCGCGTAGCGTTACGAGACCTATGCAGCAGCTGTAGATGCATCCTTATTAGTCGAGGAGCGCCTTGCTGAGTCTTCGGTAGTTCCAGGTCTGAAGAGAGTTCGTACAGATACGTCAGCACAAAGACAGCCGTTTAGGCGCCGCGACAGGTTCCGTTCAGGTACGGGGGTTAGCGGAGGATTGGGACGAGGTCAGCTATTCAGCTCTTATCCCCAGGAGGGTCAACCGGCACCATCTAAATGTTTCCGATGCGGGAGTATTTATCATCGTGTTCGAGATTTCCCGGAGCCACGTGAGGGCGAGACTGTCGTACCACATGTCACACTTCCACCTTCTCGACCCCATAGGGCGTTGCCTATTGTACCTACTGTTGCTCCGCGTTAGACTCATGCACAGAGAGGCCGTGGTCGCGGAGGGTTTGCTCATAGAGGGCGAGGTGGCCGAGGCAGAGGACAGCCAGCTGCCGACAGAGGACAGCCAGTTGCTAGTAGGGGACCGCCAGTCGCAGGTGGAGGACAGGCATGGGTTTTCGCGTTGACGCATCAGGACGCGCAGGCGTCTAATGCTGTGGTCTCAGGTACCCTATCAGTATGTTCTGTTGACGCACACGTGTTGTTTGATCCCGGATCCACGCACTCGTACGTTTCCACACACTTCGTGCCGAGTTTGGGTAGAGAGTCCGGTTTTCTTGATCGGCCGCTTGTTGTGACCACTCCTGTGGGTGAGTCGTTTGTTGCTAGACACATGTTCTGATCCTGTGTTGTCCGTATTGGCGAGAGAGAGTTGCCTGTCGACTTGATCCTTCTTGAGATGTTGGATTTCGACGTTCTTTTGGGCATGGATTGGTTAGCCACGTGCTATGCGTCTGTGGACTGCCGCGAGAAGACAGTTAGGTTTTGTTTTCCCGGCGAGTTGGTTTTTGTTGTGCAGGGGGGACCGTGGTGCCGCCCCTCACAGTTTGATTTCTTCTCTTCGCGCTGGACAGCTTTTGAGGAAGGGATGTCAGGAATTTCTAGCTTATGTTTGCGGTACTAGAGCTACAGATGTGACCAGGTTCCGATTGTTTGTGAGTTCCCTGATGTTTTCCCTGACGAGCTTCCTGGGCTACCACCTGAGCGCGATATTGTTTTCTGCATTGACTTGATTCCCGGCACGGGGCCTATTTCTATACCGCCTTATCGGATGGCCCCGGCGGAGCTTAGAGAGCTGAAAGGTCAGTTGCAAGATTTGCTGGATAAGGGCTTATTCGACCCAGTGTGTCTCCTTGGGGTGCTCCGGTCCTGTTTGTCAAGAAGAAGGACGGCAGTTTGCGCTTGTGTATTGACTACCACCAGCTGAACAGGGTTACCGTGCGGAACAGATATCCTTTACCACGCATCGACGACTTATTCGACCAGCTTCAGGGTGCAGGGTACTTTTCGAGGATCGACTTGCGATCAGGATACCATCAGTTGCGGGTTCGACAGGAGGATATTCCGAGGACGGCTTTCCGCACGCGTTACGGCCATTATGAGTTTTTAGTGATGTCGTTCGGACTCACCAATGCCCCAGCAACATTTATGGACTTGATGAACCATATTTTCAGGCCGTATCTTGATTTGTTCATCATTGTATTCATTGACGATATTTTGGTGTATTCCCGGAGCCGAGAGGAGCACGAGCAGCACCTGCGGATCACACTACAGACTTTGAGGGAGCACCAGCTATTCGCAAAATTCTCCAAGTGCGCATTCTGGCTTGACAGCGTAAACTTCTTGGGCACATGATTACACGAGATGGTATATGTATGGACCCGAAGAAGATCGAGGCCGTTCAGCGTTGGCCCAGACCCGCATCAGTTGCAGAGATCCGCAGCTTTCTAGGACTGGCCGGCTACTACAGGCGATTTGTACAGGACTTCTCCCGCATTGCTGCACCTTTGACCGGGTTGACCCGGAAAGGAGTTCCTTTCGATTGGACGGAGGAGTGCGAGCATAGCTTTCAGCAGTTGCGGACTCGTTTGACTACGGCGCCGGTGTTATCATTGCCTTCAGGATCGGGCGGATTTGTGGTCTATTGTGGCGCTTCTCGAGTGGGGCTAGGGTGCGTATTGATGCAGCACGACAGGGTGATCATGTATGCTTCTCGGCAGCTGAAGAAACATGAACAGAACTACCCCACTCACGATTTGGAGATGGCTGCAGCGGTCTTTGCACTCAAGATCTGGCGACATTACCTTTACGGCGAGTCGTGCCAGATATTTACTAATCATAAGAGCTTGAAGTATATATTTCGGCAGCGAGACCTGAATCTTAGACAGCGCCGTTGGATAGAGTTAGTGAAGGATTACGATTGAGAGATCTTGTATCACCCGGGCAAGGCAAATGTAGTGGCGGATGCTTTGAGTAGGAGGCCCGGAGGTAGTCTATCTTGTCTGAGCGCAGTGCAAAGGCAGTCGTCGGCAGATTGGCAGATTTTATGTGACAGCCAAGTGCAGTTCGAGTTCACGCCGATCGGGGGACAGCTTGCGCATGTTCATGCACGCCCACAGTTGCTTGACCATATACATAAGGCACAGTACAGTGATGACCGTTGTTCAGAGATTATGGCACAGATTGGACAGGGCAGATTTTCCGAGTTCGTGATTGATGATCAGGGGATACTGCGATTTGGGACTAGATTGTGCATACCAGATGCTGAGGGACTGCGGCGTGAGATTCTTGAGGAGGCACATCGATCGGTGTACAGTGTTCATCTGGGTTCCACCAAGATATACCATGATATGAGAGATGTTTACTGGTGGGACGGGATGAAGAGGGACGTCACAGACTTCGTGTCGAGATGCCTGACTTGTCAGCAAGTCAAGGCCGAGCACCAGAGGCTAGCAGGAGAGCTACAGCCATTACCCATTCCGGAGTGGAAATGGGAGCAGATCTCTATGGACTTCATTGTACGTCTACCCAGGATTAGTCGAGAGTATGACTCCATTTGGGTGATCGTGGACCGATTGACGAAAGCGGCTCACTTCCTGCAGGTGAAGACCACTTTCGGATTTGCTCAATATGCACAGATATACATCGACGAGATTGTACGACTGCATAGAGTCCCGACATGTATCGTGTCCGACCGAGGCACCCAGTTTACCAGCCGACTATGGCAGAGGCTTCAGGAGGCTTTGGGCACCCGCTTGAGTTTTGTTAGATATGTATATGCCCTAGAGGCCATTGTTGTATATATGATGTATATTATAATGGATGCTTAGATATATATATATAGAGGACTTTCTTGCTCGTCATGATAGTATGCTATTTGGTTTCAGTTTATCTTAACATGTTGACTTGTATTGGTTTACTGTCTTACTCTCACATGTTGATAAAGCCCTTAGGATCTGTACTCGACTACTGGGGCTATGATGAGATCATACTAGTGGGGCCACGGTACTCGATGAGTACATCCTATAACTGTTCCTAGTCAAGAGTATATCGAGACAGGGCATCGATACACCAGAGTTGACTAGCGTATACGCATCTTGACCCATATGATGGGCGATGGATGATCCCATATCCATCGGTGTTTTGACATCAAGGATGGTGTACGGGTGCTCAGTAGAGACTGGGTACACTGGACGGACTCGCCGAGAACTCCCAGATAGTGATATACCACACGTCAGATGGCAGTTCTCGGTGACACTGGTACAGGGTAGTCTGTAGACCCGAGATCGTCATAGAGTCTTGTGTGATTCCCACTGTGCTTTGATTTCCACCTTACCACGTCCAAGAGGGCGTGCAAAATGGTGGCTTTTGGGTGCAGTCCCGAATCATATGGAGGCAATGAGCGATAGGAGGGGATTCGTCTCTCCCGGTATAGGGAGTTGATGTTGTGTTGTGTTCGATTGGCTATAATTGGAAGTCCCTGACCAGGGCTGATATAGAGATTTACTGGTAAGTGTTACCAGTAGTTTCTCGACCCGTTATAAGCCTCACATCGACACGACTTATTGGTTACTGGGGTCTGACGTATACCACCCCTAGACTAGATATGCAACATATCAGACGAAGAGACCGGACTGTACAGGAGTGTTACTGATTGGATTCACAGGAGAATGTACAGGCTAGCTTGTTGATCTTTTGATCGCTCAATACCTGAGTGGCTGTTACGTTTAGCTGACCACTTGCAGCTTGTGGGTGTTTGATATGATCATCACCTACTACCGGCGTATTGACGATTCTTTAGAGTCCTACACAGAGGTTTCTTGACTCAGGCAAAACGGAGTAGGGGCACATATGTGATATGTGCACGACCGAGGATAATGCGATATGAGATACCGTATTATATTCTCGTGATATTTAGATATGAGCCGGGTCATCGGATCAAGTGTTGATTCGATGAATCGGTACATGATATATTAGTCGGTTATATTCGATATAGCCGGATTGTCGGATCAAGTGTTGATTCGATAATTTAATGTATAATAATATATATGATATATTGCATTACATTATCTAATATTGGCTCGCTTTATTATTTCATTTTCTCACCGGGTAATACATTGATATATATGCGATATATGTTAATTGTATTATTTTCTTTTGTTACAAAATATATTATATATGTGATATATAATATTGTAACATGATATGATTACTAATGCAATATGTTTAGTGGAGATTAAACAAGGTTAGGGTTTGATTTGGGTTAGTTCTTTCATGAACCTTTTAGAAGGTTTTCTTTTGTTTTGTGTTAAGATATTATGGTTGATATTTTCTAGTGACTCATTCTTAACCCAACCCAAACCCTTAGCCTTGGTTAATTCTCTACATGGGTTATCCTTGTCATAGTTGACCATGGTTACATTATTAATCATATATCATTTCATTATTCATCACAAAAGGAATTAATTCATTATTCATCTTCTTCTTCAACCTTGAGCTTTGAGAAAGCTGTCTAGGTTTCATTTTGTGATGGATTAAAAGTGAGAATTGGATATAAAAAGAAAGCATAAATACCACTCCATCATCCTCATCTAATCTAGCTAATTAGATTAGGGTGTTCACCTCTTTAGAGAGAGAGAGAGCTTGAGTTAAAGAAATTTCGAGATAGATCATCGGAGAAAAGGAACACTACAAGCTAGCATGGATCGTTCGAGTTGTGGAGCCTCTCTTGAGTCCGGGAGATTGTGGATCGAAACAAAGGGACTTCTACTCGGAGCTTATGAAGCGAAGGAGCGGACTACAAAGGTTGTAATCCCTTACACTTAGTTGTAAAGATATTTACTTGCATGTTAAACCCTAATTATCTAGCAAAGATCCCGGTTTTGGGTTGTTTGGCACGTCTAAATTTTTATTCGGGCATGGTTGATGCCTTATTAACTTTTGTATGAGTGCCTAGGAACCCTACAGTGGTATCAGAGCCTAGCAAGAGCATTAGGCGACGTGTATACGAAGTTAAAACTCCGATCGAACCCCGAAACGTCGAAATAGACCCCTCTCTAGAAATTTTGTAAAAATGTGATTTTTTTTGCATTAAAAATACTCAAAAAAATCAGCAGGGAATTCTAAGAGTTACTGTGCAAAACGACACCAAAATTCCACTAAAGCGCCGCGGAACCACGGCCGTACCATGCCTTCTGCGGCGGTTCCACGGCAGCACTGTAGCATTAGGGTTAGATTTTGGCACAGTACATCCGTAGGTATTTGTAGCTGCTTCTGGGTATTTTTAATCTAACTCAAGTGTTGAGTGTTCTGGGGATTATTTTGAATTCGTTGATTCGATCGGATAGTTTAATTTCGTTATGTTTTCCGGATATTTTATAAACTGTTAAAATGTTCGAACGGATATCATTAACTCACTTTTTTCCGGCACGAAAAACTTTCAAGTGTTGAATTTTTCTTGAGTTTAAATCTTTCGGAAAAATGTGCAAGTAACGCGGTGGTCCCTCTAAAAGAACACAAACCTTAACTCGATTATGTGACCGTCTGAACCGCCTCTAAAGCTTAGGGTTTGGGGCAGTACGGCGTGCCACATGTGAGGCGTTGGCTTGACCCTTCTACGGCTGGACCATTGGTACTGTGACATATTCTGGGATTATTTGAACTCCGCTCAAATGTTGAGCTATTTAGGAAATCTTGGGTATTTGATTATCCGATCGGAAAGTTTAATACTGTCTATTTATCTGGAATGTGATACAATATGTGGAATTCATATAGTTAAGCATGAAATGCGAAGTATATGATATTTCGGATTTATGATGTCTAAAGTGATTGTGGATTCCAAATGTTGTAGTTTTACAATTTCTTTTCTGTGACCGTAAGTATAGTATGTAGTTGTATTGACGGTTTTCGTTGCTATACATCAACGACGATCGGTGTATGCATACTTATTTACGTTGATGATATGAGATATTATGTGTTGCTGTGATATGTTATATTGGATCGTCGTGTTCTGAATAGCCGGGGGTTTTATGTGAGATGGGGGTTTTTATTTTCATTCATGTAAAATTCATTTGTATGTAATATTCTTTTATTGGGGCACTTCCGGGATGAGGTTGATGTCACCAGTGTATATTATTTACTTTTCCTCATTAGGTAAACCCAAGGAAGGGAGCACAAGTAACCGGGTTCTAGGGTACAGTGGGAGGCCATCTCGAGGAGTCGAGACCGGGTCTCCTAACCCTAAAATTGGCAGTGTTACTTGCCTCTCTCGTAGGGGTCTAGGGATGTGGGTTTGGCTATTCATCGCGACAGTGGAATCCGTGTTTTATACAGGCTCGTATTAAAACACGGACATCCTGGTATATCCAATATTTCATATATGTTCTTCTGCTGCAATGTTCTGTGATGAGATCATATTATTGCCTGAGACGAATGCTTATACTATATATATATGCTGATATATAAATATTATTGTTTTCGTTTCTTCTGTGATGCTTAGGAAGCATAAGCTGATGGGTTTTATTAATGAGATTAATAAAAGTAAAGAAACCTAAAAGATGTTGTAGAATCAAAATTTTATAAAAAAAAATTGGTAGCTACAGTTTTGCTTTGCATAGCAGTATATATGATATACCCTGCACCTTATTCGATGAGGAAAGAGCCGAGATCCCTTCACCGGGAGTGACCTCTTTAGCTAAACTGGCAGATACTACAAACTCACGGTTTAGTTTTTGACAGCTTATATAGTTCTTGCTTTGCACAGCGGTATATACGATATATCCTGCACCTTATTCGACGGGGAAAGAGCCGAGATCCCTTCACCGGGAGTGGCCTCTTTAGCGAAACTAGAAAAGCCTAAAAAACACTCCTTTTCAAAATCACTAGATTCTACGACGATATCAAGTTCATTACGCTCATGGTTTTCTGAAAAACCTGCGTAGCCCTCCGTCATTTCAGATAAAGACTATTTAGTATTCGTGTTGCGTTTGTTGGCCTTTGTCAAGGCGTAGTGTGCGGTAGATGACTGGTACTTATCTGTTTAAACATATGATGTGATTGGATTAGGGTATTCGTACGACCTTGTTGGCCTTTGTCAAGGGTTGTGCGGGTGGGTTTATTTCAATCAAGAAATGACGGGTTGAACTTGACTAGCTTCCTATGGTTTGTTAGCCTTTGTCAAGGTGATAGGGGTTAGAGGCAAAAGTATTATTGGAAATTTCAAGTGATGAAATTTGTAATGAGATTTTATACGTTCTATGAGATAGTTGGATCCCGATACCCACTGCGAGTAAGAGTTACTCCTGGGAAATTTTACACAGGACAATTAGCCGATCAAGTAGGTGTCTAGAAAGGTGTTAACGGGGTCATGCCTCTGGGAAAACGAGGTTTATTTTAATTAGGTCCGTGCGAAAGCACGGGGAACCTCCCTCAAGTACCGACACTGATTTGGCTGAAAGATTGACGAAATTGTAGGGTGTAATTAATCCCGGCTAATCTTACCTTTTAGGGTTTGAAGGAAGATTCGATAAAAACAGTGGGAGACGTCTTGATTAGATAAGATAATAACCAATCTAATCTTGCAAGAGCACATGCTAAAGTATTTTGTTCTCTCTCTCTCCAGGTAGAGACCAAGTCGGGCCATAATCAAGATAATAATATGGATGTATTGACTGAATCCGCTTATTATACTGAGCAGGGGATCGTTGGTCCCGTTCTTTCTTATAAGAGTTATAAGACTGAATAGGAAACAAGAGAATATCTGGATTCTCACGCCGTCCAAACGGAGAACATGCATGTTGATGTACCTTCTTCGGGTGTGTTAGTTATTGAGAACTGTTTCTCAGTTCACCCTACGTCCTGGGTATTAGATACCGGATCAGGATCCTACATATGTAAATTGTTACATGGGCTACAGAAAGGTAGAGAACTGAGAAAAGGTGATCATTCCGTTCAAGTAGGGAATGGTGCAAGTATTGCAGCCAAAGCAGTTGGCGAATATCACCTAGTATTACCAAGTAGTAATACACTGATTCTGAATGAGTGCTATTATATACCGAACATGATGTGCAATATTATATCAGTTTCTTTATTAAGTAAACAAGGATATAATTTTGTAGTACAGGATAATGTTATGAACATATTCCTAGATCAAAAGTTGATTGGATCAGGCTCGTTACATAATGGCATATTCATTCTCAATCAAAATACAGTCCTTAATATACAAAACACACACAAGAGGAAAAGTTCAGAAATAAACGAATCCTTCTTGTGGCATTGTAGACTTGGTCATATCAATGCGATACGACTAGCTAAGTTACATAAGGATGGATATTTAAATCTGTTCGAATTATCATCTTATGATACTTGCCATTCATGTCTCAAAGGCAAAATGACCAAAGCTCCGTTTAGTGGACACGGAGAAAGAGTTACCGAACTGTTAGGGCTGGTACATAGTGATGTATGCGGTCCTATGTCTACACATGCCAGGAACGGTTCTTCCTACTTTATTACATTCACTGACGATCTCTTAAGATTCGGATATGTATTCTTGATGAAACACAAGTCTGAAACTTTTGAGAAATTCAGAGAATATAAGCACGAAGTAAGGAACCAAACGGGAAAAAGTATTAAAATTCTTCGATCTGATCGAGGAGGTGAATACTTAAGCAATGAGTTCCTAGATTATCTAAAAGAGAATGGGATTCTCTCTCAGCTTACTCCTCCTTATACACCACAGTACAACGGTGTATCGGAACGGAGGAATCGCACCCTATTAGATATGGTGCGCTCGATGATGAGTACAGCTGAGTTACCTATTTCCTTCTGGGGGTATGCACTGGAGACAGCAGCATACCTATTGAATCAAGTTCCAACTAAATCTGTACCTAACACACCGTATGAGATATGGAGTGGGAAGAGACCATGTCTTAAACGAGTTAAGATATGGGGTTGTCTGGCCTATGTCAAAAGGCAAAATCCAGACAAACTCGAGGCACGGTCGGTTCTATGCAAGTTTGTGGGATATCCCAAATATTCACATGGATATCTTTTCTACCAGCGCGAAGAACAAAAGGCGTTTGTTTCTCGACATGCCACCTTTTTAGAAAATGAATTTCTTGCAAAAGAGCTTAGTGGCTTGGAGGTAGAACTGGAAGAAGTTCCAGCAACACAAACTGCAACTGAAGATTTAGTGGAACCAGAGGATTCAGTAGTACCCGACGAATCCTAGCCTCTCCGCCGATCTAGTAGGGTTTCTCATCCACTTGAGAGATACTACGGTTTTCTCATTGATGGTGGAAGCGAGAATTGCATCATGGAAGATGATGACCCGACTAGTTTCGAGCAGGCCATCACGAGTGGTGACTCTGTGAAATGGCTGGATGCAATGCGATCTGAGATGGAATCCATGTACACCAACAAAGTATGGACTTTGGAAAATGCTCCTGAAGGGGTAAAACCCATTGGGAGCAAGTGGATCTTTAAAATGAAAATTGGTGTAGATGGAAAAGTTGAGACTTTCAAAGCTAGACTTGTTGCAAAGGGTTTTCGTCAACGACCAGGTGTGGATTATGACGAAACCTTTTCTCTAGTGGCTATGCTTAAGTCCATCCGGATCTTACTTGCCATTGCTGCATACCATGACTACGAAATCTGGCAAATGGATGTTAAGACCGCCTTTCTAAACGGTGATTTAGAAGAGTGCGTGTACATGACTCAGCCAGAGGGCTTCGTAGATAGTGGGAGCAGCGGAAAGGTGTGCAAGCTGCTTAAATCCATTTATGGGTTAAAGCAAGTATCGCGGAGTTGGAACATCTGTTTTGATGTTGTAGTCAAAGAGTTTGAGTTCATCAAAAATATAGATGAACTTTGTATTTATAAGAAGGTTGCAGAGAGTAAGGTTGTCTTCCTCGTATTGTACGTCGATGACATACTCTTGATAGGAAATGATGTTCCTATGCTGCAATCAGTCAAGCTCTTCTTATCACAAAGATTCTCAATGAAAGATCTAGGTGATGCCTCCTGCATATTGGAAATCATGATCTATAGAGATAGATCTAAACGGATACTGGGATTGTCCCAATCGAGCTACATTGACACCATACTAAAGAGGTTTAGTATGGAAGAATCCAAGCGTGGGAACCAACCCACGATCTCTGGACTCACTCTCTCCAAAGAGATATCTCCCAAGACTGATTTGGAGAGAGCTCGCATGCAAGGGATACCCTATGCTTCGGCAGTAGGCTCTATCATGTATGATGCTATGTAGGAGACCCGATGTAGCATACTCACTAAGTGTAGTGAGTCGGTATCAAGCAGATCCTGGAGAGAGTCACTGGACAGCTGTGAAGAACATTCTCAAGTACTTGCGAAGGACTAAAGAGATGTTCTTGGTGTATGGTAACGGAGAACTCCAGGTGGAGTCCTTTACCGATTCCAGCTTCCAAAATGATAAGGACGACTCTAAGTCGCACTCGGGATTTGTCTTTACCCTCAATGGAGGGGCGGTATGTTGGAAGAGTTATAAACAGGATACCGTTGCAGACTCGACGATGGAGTCTGAATACATCGCTGCCAACGATGCTGCCAAAGAGGCTGTCTGGATAAAGAAGTTCATTAGTGAACTCGGTGTGCTTCCATCCATTGAACATCCAATACCTCTGTATTGCGATAACAATGGAGCTGTGGCTTTGGCCAAGGAACCCAGGTCCCATCAAAAGTCCAGACATATTCTGAGGGGGTATCACCTAATCAGGGAGATAGTTGATCGCCGGGAGATCGAGGTCAGGAGAGTAGATACGAAGGACAACACTGCGGATCCACTCACGAAGGCCATTCCCCAGATACAGTTTGAGAGATTATTCGGGATGCTATGTATGAGATACTACAGCAGCTGGCCTTAGTGCAAGTGGGAGATTGTTAGTTATGTATATGCCCTAGAGGCCATTGTTGTACATATGATGTATATTATAATGGATACTTGGATATATATAGAGAGGACTTTCTTGCTCGTCATGATAGTATGCTATTTGGTTTCACTTTATCTTAACATGTTGACTTGTATTGGTTTACTGTCTTACTCTCACATGTTGATAAAGCCCTTAAGATCTGTACTCGACTACTGGGACTATGATGAGATCATACTAGTGGGGCCACGGTAGTCGATGAGTACATCCTATAACTATTCCTAGTGGAGGGTATATCGAGACAGAGCATCGATACACCAGAGTAGACTAGCGTATACGCATCTTGACCCATATGATGGGCGATGGATGATCTCATATCCATCGGTGTTTTGACATCAAGGATGGTGTACGGGTGCTTAATGGAGATTGGGTACACTGGACGGACTCGCCGAGAACTCCCAGATGGTGATATTCCACACGTCAGATGGCAGTTCTCCGGTGACACTGGTACAGGGTAGTCTGTAGACCCGAGATCGTCATAGAGTCTTGTGTGATTTCCACTGTGCTTTGATTTCCACCTTACCACGTCCAAGAGGGCGTGCAAAACGGTGGCTTTTGGGTGTAGTCCCGAATCACATGGAGGCAATGAGCGATAGGAGATTGTCTCTCCCGGTATAGGGAGTTGATGTTGTGCTGTGTTCGATTGGCTATAACTGGAAGTCCTTGGCCAGGGCTGATATAGAGATTTACTGGTAAGTGTTACCAGTAGTTTCTCGACCCGTTATAAGCCTCACATCGACACGACTTATCGGTTACTGGGGTCTGACGTATACCACCCCAACACTAGATATGCAACATATCAGACGAAGAGACCGGACTGTACGGGAGTGTTACTGATTGGATTCACAGGAGAATGTACAGGCTAGCTTGTTGATCTTCTGATCGCTCAATACCTGGGTGGCTGTTACGTTTAGCTGACCGTTTGCACCTTGTGGGTGTTTGATATGATCATCATCTGCTACTGACGTATTGACGATTCTTTAGAGTTCTACACAGAAGTTTCTTGACTCAGGCAAAACGGAGTAGGGGCACATATGTGATATGTGCACGACCGAGGATAATACGATATGAGATACCGTATTATATTCTCGTGATATTTAGATATGAGCCGGGTCATCGGATCAAGTGTTGATTCGATGAATCGGTACATGATATATTAGTCGGTTATATTCGATATAGCCGGATTGTCGGATCAAGTGTTGATTCGATAATTTAATGTATAATAATATATATGATATATTGCATTACATTATCTAATATTGTCTCGCTTTATTATTTCATTTTCTCACCGGGTAATACATTGATATATATGCGATATATGTTAATTGTATTATTTTCTTTTGTTACAAAATATATTATATATGTGATATATAATATTGTAACATGATATGATTACTAATCCAACATGTTTAGTGGAGATTAAACAAGGTTAGGGTTTGATTTGGGTTAGTTCTTTCATGAACCTTCTAGAAGGTTTTCTTTTGTTTTGTGTTAAGATATTATGGTTGATATTTTCTAGTGACTCATTCTTAACCCAACCCAAACCCTTAGCCTTGGTTAATTTTCTACATGGGTTAGCCTTGTCATAGTTGACCATGGTTACATTATTAATCATATATCATTTCATTATTCATCACAAAAGGAATTAATTCATTATTCATCTTCTTCTTCAACCTTGAGCTTTGAGAAAGCTTTCTAGATTTCATTTTGTGATGGATTAAAAGTGAGAATTTGATATAAAAAGAAAGCATAAATACCACTCCACCATCCTCATCTAATCTAGCCAATTAGATTAGGGTGTTCACCTCATTAGAGAGAGAGCTTGAGTTATAGAAATTTCGAGGTAGATCATCGGAGAAAAGGAACACTACAAGCTAGCATGGATCGTTCGAGTTGTGGAGCCTCTCTTGAGTCCGGGAGATCGTGGATCGCGGCAAAGGGACTTCTACTCGGAGCTTATGAAGTGAAGGAGTGGATTACAAAGGTTATAACCCCTCACACTTAGTTGTAAAGATGTTTACTTGCGTGTTAAACCTTAATTATCTAGCAAAGATCCCGGCTTTGGGTTGTTCGGCACGTCTAAATTTTTATTCGGGCATGGTTGATGCCTTATTAACCTTTGTATGAGTGCCTAGGAACCCTACAAGTTTTAGTACATCATTTCATCCGCAGACCGACTGCCAGTCAGAGCGGACTATTCAGACTCTCGAGGACATGCTCCGAGCTTGTGTTTTAGACTTTGGTGGTAGCTGGGATCATCATTTACCCTTTGTGGAGTTCTCCTACAACAATAGTTTCCAGGATACTATCCAGATGGCACCTTTCGATTCCTTGTATGGGAGGAGATGCAGATTGCCTGTCTGTTGGACAAAGCTCAGTAAGAGCAGTATTTTGGGGCCATAGATCGTACAGGAGACGACCAAGAAGATACAGCTGATTCGAGATAAGATGAGGGCAGCTCAGAGCAGGCAGAAATCGTATGCTGACAGACGCCGCCGCAGATTAGAGTTCGCAGTTGGCGATCACGTTTTCCTGAGGGTATCTCCGATGAAGGGAGTGATGAGGTTTGGACGGAAGGGGAAGTTTAGCCCCAGATTCATAGGTCCCTTCGAAATCTTTGAGCGTGTGGGCGCAGTAGCATATCGTTTGGCTCTTCCACCCGACTTCCCAGATGTTCATCCTGTATTCCACGTGTCGATACTTCGCAGATACCTGCATGACCCTTCTTACATGATTTAGCATCAGACCGTTCAGCTCGAGCGCGATTTTTCGTTCACCGAGCAGCCAGTCGTGATTTTGGATTGGCAGGTGAAGAAACTTCGATCGAAGGTCTTGCCATCTGTGAAGGTGCTTTAGCGCAGCCCGAATGGTGAAGAGATCACTTGGGAGGCCGAGGGCGAGATGCGGAAGAAATTCCCTCATCTCTTCGAAAGTACGCGTAGCTATATATATTAAATTCAGGGACGAATTTTTTTAAGGGGGGAAGATTGTAACACCTTAGAATGTGATTAGTGGCTAATTACACTATAATGTGTGGTTTTTAGTAAAAAGTTTACCAAAACGATTTTCAAATATTTTATCAAAATTAATGAATATTTTATTAGAATTTTTTTTAGGTTTGCACACACTTGTGCATGTAAACTAGGGTTAAATTAGGGTTAAACCATATTTAACAACAATGGTGAACTAACCCATCCTTATTAAGCTAATTTGATTTTAATTAAGGGTATTTTTTTTAAAAGGAAAATGAATTATTGTTTTGGGTTGACTTTGAGAGAGAGAGAGAGAGAGAGAGTGGGCATGATGGCTTGAGCCATGCTCACATTTAATGATGAGAGAGGGGGGTCGACTAGTTATGCTCTCATTTCTTTTTCTCTTGCTCATTCTCATTTCTCTCACTCTCACTCACACACACAACACTTACAGCAGCAGCAGCAGAAGCCCCAGCAGCAGCAGCAACACCAACAGCAACAACATAACAACAGCAGCAGCTGAAGCAATAGCAGCAGCACCAGCTTCAGCAACAGCAACAGCATCATCTTCAGCATCAGCAACAGCAGCAACACTAGCAACATCTCCTCCTTCTCCTCTTCTTCTCCTCCTTCTCCTTGCACCTATGGTCAAGGGAGGTATAATTCTTAGCCCAACTTTTTTGTTTGCTAGACTTGTAGTTATTAGCTTAACTTAGTGTTTAATATGGATTTTTGGTGCTAGTTGGTGGTTTAAGTAAGGTTTAAGCTAAGATGAGATCTTTATGGGTTATATAACTTGATACTGTAAGTGCACGGCGGTGCCCCGGCCGTCAATCCGATGGCCAAATACGGAAACGGTGATAAACTTTAATTTTTGCGGACTTAGCAAACCGGCACCACCGCGCACTAAACACCCGGATCGTAACCATTAACAAGTCTAAGCTAACTACAAGACGGGTTAGAGATATACCGAGTGATCCGAGTCCTCCGGTCTTCTCGTCGTCGTCCCGATCTCCCGCGGATCCTCCGGTCGTCGCCTCCTTGCCGGAAGGGCACCACATCGCCTGTATCTTTTACGGGCTCCCACCTCAATACCGAGGCAACTCAGGCGCGAAGTTGGCTAGCCGACGCGTCCAAGGGATGCTGTAGAATAGAGTAGAATAGCTGTCTCTTTGGGGTTTAGGAGGTTGCCAATTTGGAGGAATTTTGCACTAGAATTTCATGGATCAAAGTTTGATGAAGAATGGAACATCACAAATGAGCTCGGCCAAGCCTTTTATTTGCTCACTGGAAAAAGATAAAGAAGCAAGCTCTCTCTGCTGCCAATTAATCTCAAAGCCACCATATATGAAATAATGCATACTCACTTCAATCAACAAAAAACAATATATATAATTCATCAACCCCATAAAAAACATTCCTGCACACTCATTTATCCCTTATGTAAACAAATATTAATTAATTAATCATGTTATCAATCTCCATACCTTAAACAGTGGCCGGCCCATCATAAAACAATTTCCAACATAAAAACAAAAACCCATACCCTCTCTAATCATAATAAATGCATCAATAGTAAAGATGCAATCATATCAATCCTTATGCAATAAACCCCTCCACAAAGTGTTAATTGCAAACTTGCAATTAACACCCTCCAACGAAAAGTCCGACCGGGAAGGAAAAAGAGAAAACCGGCCGGAACGGAATGCAAACTGGCAACCCCAGAAAACTGGTCCCATAAAAAATTACAGGAAAACCCCGATACTGTGCATACACACCCGCATTTGTATTTCGACCGGATACAAATGCAAAGAGACAAAACTACACTATCAAATACTAAGATCCGGCTTAAGCCAAAGCCGGCTAGTAAAAACCGTCCGATCACGATCCGTGCAATACCGCACGTATCTGATCGAACCCTGCCATATCTCCATACGGCCTCTACAGCGTTTCGCCCGAAAGCTTGAGTAACTGAAAGTGTGGTGGACTCTAAAGACTCGTCAATACTATGGCTGTGGATTTAACCACTAGCACGTCAGAGGTATAAGCCAATACGTAACGGGCCACCAGCTATTGACCAAAAGGGACGTCGATGAGCAAACTCATCCTGACACCCTACTGAGCCTGTCAGTGACAATATCCGTACAGTCCGGTCCGTTCGTCTATGAGCATCGCATGTCGGGCCTAGGGGGTGGGTAAAAGTCAGACCCCCAAAAGCGGTACAAGTCGTGTCGGAGTGTAGCCCAGAACACCCTGAGATACTGCTGTAATACCTACCATTAAATCTCCTGCCTTGGCCAAGGACTTCGTGTAATGGCTCTCCTAGACACAGCGCGACCTCACCCCCAATACCGGGAGAGACGAACCCCCGAAGATCCGCTCACTGCCTCCATGTGGCTCGAGACTGTACCCAACTAAAACCTGTTTGCACGACTCCTTTGAGCCGTGGTAGGGTAATAATCAAAGTACAGTGGGAACTCACACGAGACAAATGACGATCCCCAGGTCGATGAACTAACCTGTACACATGTCACCTGGGAACTGCTATCTGACGTCAGGTATAAGACCAACTAGCATGTTCCCGGCGAGTCCTGTCCGGTGTACTCATAACCCAATGAGCACCTGTATACATCTTAGGTGAACCAACTGACACCAGTGGCTTGTGAGACCGGCCACCGCCCCTCGTCGGGGTCTCGACTGTATACACTAGTCTACTCTGGAGAATCGATGCCCTGTCTCGAAACTCCCACGACTAGGGACCTTTTAAGGATATGCATATAGACTCCAGCTCTCACTTGTATGATCGCCCTCATACTGCCGGAGGTTAAGCAAGAATCCTAGGGGCTCTATCAACGTGTAATAGCGACCTGTCAGGTCACCTAAAGCAGTACACGATGATAAAGGCAAACCAGATAGCATACTATCATCTCGAGTAAGACTGTCGTACCGGGATAGGTCCTCCCTCAATCATTGCAATCACGTGCCTGTGATCCAATAATTGACTCTGAGGGCATTATCTCAAACAATCTTCCACTTGCACTCAAGGCTAATTATTGCGATGTCGCATACTCACAGCCCGTGTGATACCGAACACCCAACTCCTCTACTAGTCAGTCTCACAAAGCTCGTTTGCGAGACTATTGCGTTCGAGGAATAGCCTCAGCGAGTGGATCCGCCTTGAAGTTTCTTTCTATGTCTCTCTAAATCTCAAGTTCGCGGAGAATGCCGTCTCCCGAAATGAGCAATACCTGTCTTAGAATGTCTGGATGTCTGATGGGACTTAGCTCATAAATGAACTCCAAATCCAAACTTCTTAGACTGTGTCGTCAACTGAACTTAATTAGTATCCTGCGCCATGCCTCCCTCAGTATTGCCTTGGACCACCTGTCCAAAATACCGCCCCTCGTCAGAGGGAAAACTATAACTCTGACAACCTCCTTGTCGTCCATGTCACCTTGGAAGCCTGGAGTGATAACCGTCTCCTAAAGGAGGCAGCCGTTATCATATCCCTAGAACATTCACTTATGTTCTAAAACTGCTTCCGACTGCTCCTCCAGGATTGGATCAATATCAACTTATTGCATCTAGTGCAAGAACAACATCTGGTGTGGTACTTGACATCTCACGATTGACTCAATTGCCTAAGCAAGTGATCTGCCAATCATGCACATCCCTCTCTACTTTAGTCTATAAGACACCTTTAGAGAGGGTGACTCCATCACCTGCAGGTATACTACCATGCTAGGAGTCAACCATTCTAAATACTCTTAGAATGCTGTCAAAGTACCCTGATTGGGAAACCACCCAAATCTAGATCTAAAACCATAGATCTAGTAACCAGTATGTCTGATATAATGTCCAATTCCCATGTGGAGAAAACACTGTGTGACGACCAAAGTATAACCGATCGTAGTATAGGAATATCACTTCCTACTACCTTCTCAACAGATCCATCCCCTATTCTGATGACGTCAAACCTATGACTGTCACATCAGAAATAGATGATCTATCTCCGCTACATCTGCTTTGGTCTATAAATAGACATAAGCCTGATGTCCACCAATGCTTCCGCTGCTCCCACTGACTACGACAACCCTCTGGCAGAGTCATATACACGTACACTTCTGAAACTAGTTCAGAACAACGCTATACTCATCCTCCTGCCGGGTCTCGCAGCCTGGAACAACAGCAATGGCAAGTGTGGGTAAACAAGAACTTCCCTGTCACCGTCCTTGAGGCTACCGGAGTACCTCTCGGGTGCCTGAAGTTACCCACCTTATCTGCGGAGTGGCCAATGGAATGTCAAATCAGATTGAATCTTTAGGTTCCTTATCAAATCTTCAGTAATCGTTTGCGGTTCTGGAACACTTCCAGTTCTACCATGCTCCCACTTCTGTTTTTGAAAAAATCCATTTTTAATAAAACTGTGGCGAGTCTAGAACAATATTTCTATTGATCTGCCAGATGGTAGAAAGTCAACCCTCGTCATAGCCTGGGTCAACCCACAAACAGCCATTACAGAAACATGCCTTGAGTTGTCCAGTGTCTGGTTTTAATCATAAGCCGGACAACTCCCCGTACCTTAACAACGTTAAGATATGAATTGTTCTATATCCAATATAGAACCAGAGGCACTGATTTAATTGATCCAGATTCAAATCATGCAGCTATCTCCAGTGCATGTCTACTAAATGGAGAGAGGTCGATCAGCGTTACTCAACTTAGGAATGCTTCCAATTATGAGTAACCTGAAAGAGAAGCTATTTCTCTTTATCATTACTGTCAACTGAATACCATACACAAGTATCTACATCTTCGATCACCTTGAAGAATCCCGATACTTGCTACACCTGGTTCTCTACTCTATTCAAATACCTATAACTCCTCAAAACTTAGATCCTGTGTTTCTACGAAACACATGTCTAAGAACTAGAGAAGTCAAAAGTAAACAGAATATAGTATGAGGACCAACCCCTCTGTCCTAATGGACACTGGACAACATACAATACTCTGTATGAGTCCGCTGACTCTAACAACTCTTTCACTGTGTGTCGTAGGTTGAAAACTGTACATATGGTTAAGAAGAATTACACCGCTGTTTAATGCTCCTTACCTAACCATCTACTGATATAGGTAAATGTCATCGACATAATATCAAAAGGTATATCTCACTCTATGAAAATAGACGTACAGATATATCAATTTGAAATTGGTGCACAACAGCGGATATTCAAAACCAAATATTTGCCGACCGGCAAACAAGCCCAGGTGATCTCCACAAATATCACCGATTACAACGAATCCCGATATAATGAGGATGATCACCCAATTCCCAATGACTTACTCCCACTCATCATCTGCAAAACCATACAGATGTGAGAATCATACCTGATAAATACATACCCTGGAGTAAGTATCTAATCGGGAAATCAGTTTTCTTTTAACATTACACAGTGAAACTGAAACATTGAAATGTTTCGGTGGGGTATCCCGGTATTCTTAGTAATGCCTCTTCCATTATCCAGATTCACAACTATAACCGTATAATTCTTTGCCACCTCTCCAAATCCCTTTATATGTCTTTAGTCATTACCTTCTGCACACCCCTTAGGCCAAATGGTTTTCTTCCTTCCCTACCGTTCGTCACCAGCCTATGGTCTGGAAGAAGACTATCCAATAAGCATAATGGGTGTACTGTCCTAATCCTAGAAGCACTCGCAATGCGAGAGAAGGTGAAGATAAAAGACAACCGAATAAATCTTATTCTTATTTCTCCTGGACCAGAATCCATCCCCGAACTGGAACAAGTTCCTTTCGAGTTCGTATATAACCATACGATGGAGTATCCAATAAACTGTGGATCTTCGTAGTGATACGGAGTGTCCTGGAGAAATACAATGGTGATTTAGGATCGGCGAAGAAATACTTGGTTTGGTTGTGAATATCAGTCGCAATTTACTTTGCCCTCTTACTAATCCCTTGCTTTGTCTTAATCTTAATACCTTCTGCACACCGTTTAGGCTAATTGGTTTTCTTCATTCTCTACCGGTCGGCACCAGCCTATGGTTTGGAAGAAGACTATCCAATTTGCGTAATAGGTGTACTACTCCTAAACCAAGGAGTACTCGCAACCTGAGAGAAGGTGAAAAGAAAAGACAACTGAATAATCCTATTCGTTTTCTCCAGAACCAGAAACCATCCTCGAATTCCTTCGAGTTCGTATCTAACCATACGATGGTTTTGTCCAATGGAAGTGGACGTTCGTAGTAATACGGGGTGTCCTGGAGAAAAGGGTAAAAGTAGGAGTTTCAATGAGGTCTGCAATTCTGACAATCCAAAAGCCAGTGTTAAGAAGGTTCGGTCAACTTGGTCACTGAGTCATAGTCTTGGGTCGGGTCAATGGTCGCTGCCAGAGAGAGAGAGAAAAGAAACACTCAGCGTGCACTATAACCTAGATCAGAATGGTTACCAATTTATCTAATCTGGAAACCTCCCACTGTACCTCAAATTCTCCTCCAAACCTGAAAGAAGAATTAGTCGGGATCACCCGAGGAGTAAACCAACTCATCAGTGGGAATCGGGATCCAACTATCATCGCATGATGACGTGACGGAATCCGCTCACGGTGTCACACTCCAGAAGGTATGCGCATATCTGGCAAGTTTCAGTTCTTTTGAAACTCCCGATGTGATTTTTACCCCATGCTCTTATGACCTTGACTTTGGCCAACAAATCATAAGTCACATGTCAAGTTCTACCCGTCATTCTCCAGGTTAATTTGAATCCACCCGTACCTACCCTTGACTTTGGCCAACAAGGCAGTACGACTGTTCCTAACCAACGCATCTATCTATGCTGCATATGAATAACCAACAGCTACCAAACACTGTGCCTTGACTTTGGCCAACAAACACAGCTTGAATACTATTGACTACCCATATGAAACGACGGAGGGCTACGAATGGTTTCTGGAGAAAACCTTTAACGTAATGAACTTGATATCGTTGAAGGAACGGATAGCTTTTTAGAAAATATAGTGACGAAAACTTTTACTAAAGAGGTCACTCCTGGTGAAGGGATCTCGGCTCTTTCCCCGTAGAATGGGGTGCAGGATATTCCAAATGAATACCACGATGCAAAGCAAAAGTAATCGGCTATAGTGAAGTTAATGCCCTGACGCAAACTTCTGTCCAAGGGGTCACTCCCGGTGAAGGGATCTCGGCCCTTGCCTCGTCGACTGAGGAGCAGGATATTCCAACTGAATACCTCGATGCAAAACAAAAGTGAACGTCCTTGCAATAACAGCTTTTTGAAAAGTGTTCCAACAACATCAGAATAGGTTTGTTTATCTTGCATTGATCCGAATCAATGCAGTCCCATCAATTGATCACACCACAAAGAACGAAAATATACTGACGTACGTATATGCCATCCGCATTCGCCACTGGGTCCCGTCATCACCCGTTAGGTTAGCTAACTAACGGCAGAGCGGGGACTGGGCTAGCGCGGATGAAAAACATACAACATCTACTAATATATATACCAATATATTATATTTCGCTCAAGGCGTGAAAGAAATGCAACATCACAGATAATGTACAGCATCACAGAACAATACAGATATTTGGGATCCCCGGGTTTCACAGAGCCACTACTGAAACCCGACGTTCCCCTGGTCGTGTGGATAGCCTGTGCAATGAAATCCTAGACCCCTACGGGTGCGGCAAGTTACCCGCCAAAACCTGAAGCGAGGCAGCCCCCTTCAGCATCGTGAATGGACCACCCAGCACTTCACGGAATCCGGCAACTTGGGCACCCCTCCTGGGTCAACCTGTACCCCCTACGAGTGCGGCGAATAGCCCGCCAATTCCAGACTGAAGCCCCTCCGTCTCAATGCCCTGAGATGCGGGCCCGTTGCCCTCTAGAACCCGGCTATCCGTGCACCCCTTCGCGGGGTAACCCTAGTACAAAAAGTAAAATATACATACAACGGGTACATCGACCGCAACCAGGTCGTGCCCCAAAAGAATAATACAATCAGGCAGTGACGGCAGTCCACATGTCGGACGCTCGCCCCGCAATATCAAATGTACATAATACAACAGAAACTGTACTAGCATTGCATCCAGGCTATCCCCCACGACCGATCCGCAACATCACAGCAAAACACAGAACATCAACGTGAAAGTCACGTTCGCAAATCCGTCTAACCGGGCTATAGCAGTTAGACTGGATTTACCGATCGAGTGACATTTACGGTCGCAGATATAATGTAAATACTGTGAAATAATGTGTTTAAAATATCCGATCGATCAAAAATTAACAAGTGGGCCCCCAAACAATACTGTAGCATTCACAGAAATACTGGGCCCAATTTTAATGCCCCAAAAACCCTGTTTTCACAACAGAAGCCCAATGGAAAAAAACAGCCCACTGATCCCTTCAATCGGCCGCGGAACCGCGGCTCCATGTAGGGTTATGCCGCGGTTCCGCGCTTCTATGAAGGGAACAGTGTATCGTATTTTTCCAGTGGCCTTAATTCTTCTAGTAAAGTACTTTTATACAACCTGAAAAATTTTTAGAGACCAAAAAATTTCAACAGAAAACTGTCGTGACAAAATACGGGTTTTTGGACATTTCGATCGATCGGAACTGATAAACACATTACACAATGCTAGACTATGTTAATGGCCAGGCTCTGATACCACTGTAAGTGCACGGCGGCGCCCCGGCCGTCAATCCGACGGCCAAATGCGGAAACGGTGATAAACTTTAATTTTTGCGGACTTAGCAAACCGGCACCACCGCGCACTAAACACCCGGATCGTAACCATTAACAAGTCTAAGCTAACTACAAGACGGGTTAGAGATATACCGAGTGATCCGAGTCCTCCGGTCTTCTCGTCGTCGTCCCGATCTCCCGCGGATCCTCCGGTCGTCGCCTCCTTGCCGGAAGGGCACCACATCGCCTGTATCTTTTACGGGCTCCCACCTCAATACCGAGGCAACTCGGGCGCGAAGTTGGCTAGCCGACGCGTCCAAGGGATGCTGTAGAATAGAGTAGAATAGCTGTCTCTTTGGGGTTTAGGAGGTTGCCAATTTGGAGGAATTTTGCACTAGAATTTCATGGATCAAAGTTTGATGAAGAATGGAACATCACAAATGAGCTCGGCCAAGCCTTTTATTTGCTCACTGGAAAAAGATAAAGAAGCAAGCTCTCTCTGCTGCCAATTACTCTCAAAGCCACCATATATGAAATAATGCATACTCACTTCAATCAACAAAAAACAATATATATAATTCATCAACCCCACAAAAAACATTCCTGCACACTCATTTATCCCTTATGTAAACAAATATTAATTAATTAATCATGTTATCAATCTCCATACCTTAAACAGTGGCCGGCCCATCATAAAACAATTTCCAACACAAAAACAAAAACCTATACCCTCTCTAATCATAATAAATGCATCAATAGCAAAGATGCAATCATATCAATCCTTATGCAATAAACCCCTCCACAAAGTGTTAATTGCAAACTTGCAATTAACACCCTCCAACGAAAAGTCCGACCGGGAAGGAAAAAGAGAAAACCGGCCGGAACGGAATGCAAACTGGCAACCCCAGAAAACTGGTCCCATAAAAAATTACAGGAAAACCCCGATACTGTGCATACACACCCGTATTTGTATTTCGACCGGATACAAATGCAAAGAGACAAAACTACACTATCAAATACTAAGATCCGGCTTAAGCCAAAGCCGGCTAGTAAAAACCGTCCGATCACGATCCGTGCAATACCGCACGTATCTGATCGAACCCTGCCATATCTCCATACGGCCTCTACAGCGTTTCGCCCGAAAGCTTGAGTAACTGAAAGTTTGGTGGACTCTAAAGACTCGTCAATACTATGGCTGTGGATTTAACCACTAGCACGTCAGAGGTATAAGCCAATACGTAACGGGCCACCAGCTATTGACCAAAAGGGACGTCGATGAGCGAACTCATCCTGACACCCTACTGAGCCTGTCAGTGACAATATCCGTACAGTCCGGTCCGTTCGTCTATGAGCATCGCATGTCGGGCCTAGGGGGTGGGTAAAAGTCAGACCCCCAAAAGCGGTACAAGTCGTGTCGGAGTGTAGCCCAGAACACCCTGAGATACTGCTGGAATACCTACCATTAAATCTCCTGCCTTGGCCAAGGACTTCGTGTAATGGCTCTCCTAGACACAGCGCGACCTCACCCCCAATACCGGGAGAGACGAACCCCCGAAGATCCGCTCACTGCCTCCATGTGGCTCGAGACTGTACCCAACTAAAACCTGTTTGCACGACTCCTTTGAGCCGTGGTAGGGTAATAATCAAAGTACAGTGGGAACTCACACGAGACAAATGACGATCCCCAGGTCGATGAACTAACCTGTACACATGTCACCTGGGAACTGCTATCTGACGTCAGGTATAAGACCAACTAGCATGTTCCCGGCGAGTCCTGTCCGGTGTACTCATAACCCAATGAGCACCTGTATACATCTTAGGTGAACCAACTGACACCAGTGGCTTGTGAGACCGGCCACCGCCCCTCGTCGGGGTCTCGACTGTATACACTAGTCTACTATGGAGAATCGATGCCCTGTCTCGAAACTCCCACGACTAGGGACCTTTTAAGGATATGCATATAGACTCCAGCTCTCACTTGTATGATCGCCCTCATACTGCCGGAGGTTAAGCAAGAATCCTAGGGGCTCTATCAACGTGTAATAGCGACCTGTCAGGTCACCTAAAGCAGTACACGATGATAAAGGCAAACCAGATAGCATACTATCATCTCGAGTAAGACTGTCGTACCGGGATAAGTCCTCCCTCAATCATTGCAATCACGTGCCTGTGATCCAATAATTGACTCTGAGGGCATTATCTCTAACATATATAACTTGATTAAGTATTCTAGGTGCTGTGTAAATCTAGTAGCATCACTAGTTTTCGTTAAATTGCCTTAAAGTCTAAAACTTGAAATTTAAAATACGGTTTAGAAGCAAACTGTAGGATATTGGTGATCTGCTACAACTGTGATCTTTTTCTAGCTTAGTAAACACCTACAGAATAGTATGCAGGCCCTTCTGAGTGTTGTGTTGAATTTCGAGCCAAACCCCTTCCCAAAAATCCGGCGACCTACCCCCAAATTCCGGCGTCGCCGGCCCCCATGATGAGTTAGGTGGTGGTGCTTGGTCTAGTGGTGCCTGTAGGTGTTTGTCTGTGTTTGGTATTATTTATTTTCTCTAATTGGTTGCAGATAGAAATCTGGGAGAGTTTGGGTTAGTTTTAGTGTATCGGGGAATTTGACGATAATGTGATGGTTTGACTGAAAAATAGGATGATTCAGGGTGATTATAGTTAGATCAGCTCTAATTTGTGTTGTTGATATCACTTAAGTCTACTAATTTCACCAAATTTTACTAGTGCACCCTATTGTTGCAGATTTAGTGTTTTGAAACGTTTTTAAACTAAACCTTAGGATACATGGAATCTGCTGTATCTAGGGTAGTAATTTTTGTAAGCAAACATATACACTAGGCTGTGGATTGTGCTAGGATCATAGTATAGAAACCTGGACCCATTCCACCGTTTTTTGGCCGATACCACACCCATAGCCGCCGGCCCAATTTTGAGGGTTTGTGTTGAGTTTTTGCAGGTAGCTGTCTGTAAGAATTATAAGGTGTTTGGTCTTGTTTTATTTTCTTGTTTTTGCTCCAGATTAAATATGGGACCGTTTACCTATTTTTAGCATAGCGGGACTTGCGCGACACGTACGATACGAGTCGAGTTGGTTTGCTGTGTGGCACAGCGTGTCGCATTGGGTTATGGCGTATACACACACGTTACGTTTATATGCACGCGTTTAGTTCGCGACGCGAGTTTTTCGTTTGGTTTTAATATCGCGTCTTTGCAGGAGTTTAGCTTATGTGTATTCTTTGTATAATTCTAGGTTCGCAGGCGGGTATGTCGGACGCCGCAAAGAAGGGGAAGCAGATAGTCGGCTACACTTAGCACGAGATCAGGTGAGTAGATTAAACATCTACGGGGAAATCTCCCGTATGGCGTTATGCGTCAGGGCGTTATAGGTTATTGTAGTCGCATATATACTCACATGTATTATTGTATCATACCCCTTCTTGCTGCATATAGAATTGGTAGTTACATAATACCGCACTGTCACTAACGGTTCAAGCTGCACGATCACTATTTGTATGTTACACTCACACCGTTAGTGATTGCCATGACACTCGCACTATAGGATTGCTACGAACCATACATCATGTTGATTACCGCATCATTGATGATTAGACATGTTTCTGCCACATATCGTGCACATTCATATTGTATATCCATATTAGTGCACATATACATTGCTACACTCATATTTGCGTATATATTCATTTGCACATCCGTACCTATATACATACATATGTTACATACATGGATGATATTGACTTGATTTCAAAAAAAATAGGGACCGCATGTGATATTTTCAAAACTGGATCCTTTTTAAAAGAGCGGTTTTCCCTTTTTACTCTTAGTGTCATACGACACATTGCATGGATTTACGCATTGAGTTTTGGATTCATGTGATTTCTGGATTTGAGAACCGTGGTATTATTTTAAGAAAATACGCACTGTTTTAAAAACCAGGTTTCTCTTGATATGATATTTCAGTGCGTCCACTATGCGTTTTCTCAGTTCTGAGACGTATGACATGTGAACCCGAATCGAGAAGCTGGATGAGGCCGATTGCGGGTACATGGTGGACCCGGAATGGTACCCCGGGACAAGAAAGGGATGTTGTGTATACAGACGGTGAGCTTGGCAGAGGGACTACTATCTACCGGTGATTGGTTGGACCTGGCGGTTATCCGGAGGATACTGATCAGAGTCGAGAGATGGATACGGGACGACCCGTACTGCCGGGGCTGAGGGCCGATTCCGCAGACGGAGCCCGTGGGCCGATCCGGATTGACGGAGCCCGATACATGAGGATTTGCGTGTCGATACTGGACACGATTATTTTATGATATTTCGAGTGCCGATGTTGGGCACTCACGATTCTATAAGATTTACAGGATTTGAGGGCCGATGAGGGTGACGGCGCCTGAGTTTTTACTGGGATTTGGGTGCATTAATGGACACCGGTTATCTTTCCACATTGACATTCCGTGTAGATATTATTTTATCCCATGCTCAGCATTCATTATTATGCATCTTATCCTGTAGTCGTAGTACCGGATAGAGTACTTTGACATGATTATTGCATACCCTGCTCATCATATATATAGATGTATTAGCTTACACTTGTTATGCATGATTATTGCATACCCTGCTTATCGCATATAGATATTATCTGTTGGCATATGTTAGAGTATCGTAGTATGTGCATACTCGCGATTACCTTTATATGTTATCTACTATTCACGAGTTGGAAACTCACCCCCGTTGTGCCACAGTGTTTGCAGATTGCCCCTCAGAGTAGTCGTGGCAAGCTACTTCCTTGCATCTTTTGATACCGATACCACTGCAGTTAGTGCGTGAGCCCTTTTACTGATAGGTGGGTTTTTGCGGTATCTGTTTATTTCCAGTTGTACACACTATTGTATCTAGTACTCTTCATCTACTATTCATGTATTGACTTAGAGACCAGTTGTGAGGACAATATATATTATTTTGTACTCTGGGTCGAGCTCGTTGTGAGCCGACTTTATTTATGCAGTTTTTCCTTTCTTGATATTATTTTTTCCACTTTTATGGCTCATTCTTCGCTACGGCGTCGTATATTATTATTGTGCTGATTGTTTCCGCCGTTGGGCGTGATTGCTCCCGTTTGGGATGCTTTATTCTTATAGTATGTCATTTTACTTATATCATGTTTTGTACCCGTATTCGGGGCTAGTTTTTACAAAGGAGGCGCTGCCAGAATTTTCAATAAACTAATTTAAACTTGAAGGATTTTTACTCGAGATTTCTAAATGTTTTAATAAATGTTTTCATCAAATGTTTTAAAAACTCACTACTTTAAATGGTTTTGATTTCTGGGTTCGGCTTACTTAGTCGCGTTATGCCTGTAGACGTTACGTGGTTAAGTGCCGGTCACGGGCCGAACTTTGGGTCGTGACATGTGTGTCGTAGATGAGACCAGCCCGGGTTCGTGGGGTCACCGTCGGTGAAGTTGGCAGCGAGGCGGTCGGCAGGGATTGCAGGAAGTGGTGAGCTCGAGGTTGGGTTGAAAAGAGTTGGGTAGCTCGGGATGTGGTTGTGGTGATGAGACGATGGTGGCAGCGAGGAGGTGAGTGGTGGGTTGCTGGCGGTGAGGCGATGATCTCGACAGCTGCGAAGGGAGAGTGGGAGTCGGTGGCAGGGATGTTTAAAGGAGGAGTTGGGAGCTGAGGAGGCTAAAAACGATGATGATGGGTGGACAGCGAGGTGTTGGTCGTGGGATGGTCCGTCGTCAGAGGGCGGTTAAAGGAGGCGCCGCTGGAGGAGGTTGGTGGCCGGTGATTAGTTGAGTAGAGGCAAGGAGGGAGTTTGTTGGGTTGATGGAGATAGCCGGAGGAGGAGGAATACGAGGTGGTGCGGAGTCGAGTGGCTGCAACGTCGAAGCTCAGGTGATGCAGAAGGGGATACCGGGAGTTCGAGGACGTCGGTCGGCGGTAGTGACGATGGGGCTCTGTGGATTTTGGAGAGGAAGATTTTAGAGAGAGAGAGAGAGAGAGACTAAAAGAGAGCGAGAGGGATGATGAGAGAGAGAGAGCCCATAGCGAAAGAGGGGAGGGGCGAGGTCATGGTGGGAGCGCGGGTCGTGCAGCGAGGTTGAGGGAGAGCCGTTGAGGCATTTTCGAAAGAGTTGTAAGAGGAAGAGAGGGGAGAGAGAGAATACGATAGGAGAGAGAGGGGAAAAAGGGGAAAGGTTTGGTGTTAAGGCTCGGGTTGGGTTTGGGTTTTGGGGTTTTAGGCTGCTGGGCTTTAGGGAAAAAAGAGAAAAGAGATGGGCCGGCTACATAGGTTTAGGGTTAGGGTTTAGTTAGGGTTTTAAGGAATATGGTAAAGGTTTGGGGTTTTATAGGTTAGGGAAATAGCTAGGATTTAGGTTAAGAGTTAGAAAAGGAAAATTTTGAGAGATGACAAAAAAATAAGCAATATTAATGGGAAAAATAATTAGGACAAGAAAATAGGAAAAATAATTTGGAATAATATACATGAGATCATTAGAAAATATTTATTCAAATACGGATTTAAGTACAAGGTGGAACCGGTTATTACATCAACAATGAAAAGTTGTCGGAATCATATGAAATTTGGTGTATCGGCTTAATAGACGATAAAGATCAAGATGGCCGGTGCCGATCGTCGAATAAAATGATGGAGGGTGTATTTTTTAACGATAGCTGATGAAAAAAGCCTCCTAGAGTCTCTTTCCTCTCTCTCTATAGGGAGGGCGCTCTCTCTATCTCTCCATTGCAAACTGGTCTGTTTTTTTAAAATCAGGAACTCTTGATCCACGACATATTTGAACGATCCGAACCGTTCAAGTTGATCACCTTATTCTCAAATGTATGTGTATAAAAAGCCAAAGAATTTGAATATCTCTAACCTATACATCGAATGAGTGCAAAATGAACGTCTTTCAATATATCAATATAAATCCATCCGATGCATAGACTAGAAGTCTTCAAATCTTTTAATTTTTCATACACATAGACTTGAAGATAGGATGATCAACTTGAACGGTTCGGATCGTTCAAATATATCATGGATCGAGAGTTTCCGTTTTAAAAAAACGCGGACCGGTTTGTAATAGAGCATTCTCCTATATATATATATAACCCACCTATAGTGTGGGGTAATATCCGGAAACCCCCGTATACTTTAGCAGTTACCAGAAACCTATTGAACTTTCAAATAGTTACTCCACTGCCCTCGGGCCATTAGATTTAAGTTTTACGTGGTCCTTCCCAATTTACCTTCTTCTTCTAACAATGCTCATGTTTGTTTTTCCTTTTAAATCATACGACTTCATCCCGATTCAAGTGGGTTTTCGAAGGTTCGTTGATTTAAACCACAATAGAGATATTACATAGCTTCTCTAGACGAAATCTAGCTAATAACCCACGTAACATGAGTATTAATCAAGGTGTGGCTTCATATCCCCAAGCAAAGTTGCAGGCAAGTGGTTCTTTGGCCGCCTCATGCAGCTCCCACCAACAAACTATGATATTTTTTTTCTTGATTTCATCATCAACAACAAATTAGTTCATTGTTTTCACTCTAGCCATGGATTTGTTGATGATGGAATGGGTACTGCCTCAAATCCCAAAGGAAACCCCCAAACTACGTTCAAAATTGGAGTAATGCAGCATCCTTCATTATGCCTGCCGATCTTTTGCGTCCCTACCTCGATCTGCTAAGTCGTTGCCTCGATCTTGCTCAACTGGAGTCCTAATTTTGTTTGGGTCTATTCTTTCCAAAAGGGACCTGATATGTTGTAGTTTAGTAAAGATGAGAGGGGTAATTCGGTCATTTAGTGCAAGATTTAATGGAAGGAGGCAATGGGCTAACAAAATTGAAGTTCAATGAGTTTCTGGGTAAAGATTACAGTATAGAGGTTTCCGGATATCACCCCAAACTACAACGGGGTTTTTGTAAAATAAAGTATAGGTCCACAACGCTGTCCAAAGGATGTCCAAAAAATCTCATTTCTATCTTTGTTATCCTGGTGCATTATACCTTGCAAGACGGATATTTTAAAGGGTTAGGGTAGGTGGCCGCCTCACTTGGAACCAGGAGTTTTATAATCAGGATCAGTAAGGTCAATACTCACTATTTGTGGGAAGTAAATTTGGCAGCTTAATTCTATGAGGTTGGCTTTTGTGGGTTTCATGGCATTATCACAAACAGTTTGAGTGCACATCTCATTTGCACTTTTTAATCCATTCGGATGGCTGCAAAAATGCACTATAACACTTGAAAATTGTTGACAGGCATTGATATAAAGAGGAAACCATGAGCCTAGTTAATAAAAGCCTTAACATATCAACCAAATTTGTAACCAATTACAGCAGAGAGGTGAAGAAAGAAGCTATTTTGTTTCATAAATTGTAGAGCCACAATTTGTAATTATATACTGAGTGATAAGCAAATTGCATTATTTGCATAAATACTTGATATAAAGAAGATGCATTGGTAGAAAAGAAAGGATGAAAGGATTTCGTGTATTTAAGTAAAAGCTTTTGGTGTTGTAAATTGCTGAGCATAATATTTGAGAAAATATATTATTTGTTTATTCAAATAATTTTGGCCGGGCTCTAGTGCAAATATGAATCGAATACATACCCGGTGGTGTTTATCAACTGCCATCGGATACATGCTTGGTAATATCTATATTCGTTTCGTTTCCATATATGATATTTAAACACAAGCACGAGGGGAAAAGAGAGTGTTGTTTTTTTAGCTAAATTGCAAGAAATAACCCTATTTTTTGTTGGAACTAGCCTTACCTCCTGCTTTGCCTCTCAACTTTAATTTATTCTTAAAATGTACTTTATGTAATTAAAATATTTAAATGAAATAAGAAACAATTTTCTCAACATGTCTTTCATTTCAATATTTTAGTAATATTTAAATGATAAGAATAAGACAAATAATATTTTTAATTAAATGTTTAAATGAATTTATTATCAAATTTTCCTTCGTTTAAATATTTAATTAAAAAATCTAAATGACATAAGAAAGCCAAAAATAATATTTGGCTAAAAATATTAAAATGATGGAAAATTTAGGAATAAATTAAAATTGAGCAAGCAAAATGCTGCTTTTAGAAAGTTTGGGTTTTATTTTTTTGCTACAAAAATTAGGGATATTTCTTGGAATTTTAGCCTAAAATGAAATCCACCATAAATAAAATTTGGGCACGGATTTAGTTAAAGCATCCTTTGAAACTTTTTTGTCAAAGCGAGCTATTCATCATCCGCGGTGTGATACACGGACGGTTAAGAATTAGTAAAAGAAATATATCTTTCAAATAATTATTTCAATCTCAGCCGTCCTTATATCATATCACGGAAGGTGGATAACCGGATTTAATAAAAAAGCTTCAAAACCTGTTTTACCAAATCCGGTACATGCATGCATTGCAAGAATGTGCAACAATGATGTTAATCAAATTCAATCTCAGTCCAGGTGTACTGCACATGCAATTAAGATCTAGTTAACTTAAACAAAATAAAATATACCCTTAAAAAGAAGATATGTACTTTATTTCAATCTGGTCCGTCCTTATATAGCATGTTGGATAACCAGTTTGACAACAAAGCCTCAAAACCCAAGAAGACATTCTGTTGATTAAGCAATTGCTTTTTCCGATATAATTTGTGTGAAAAATTTTCTTTTACTTAAATAAATTTAAGTAAACAAAAAGGTATTAATTAAATAATACAATTTTTTTTCCTTGGTTACTGATGGGTGTCCTTTTCGGGCCTCCGTCAGATGTTGTCTCCCGTTGATCTCGCAGTGGACTTAGTTGATTATCTTCCTTCGCGTGTGGGTCTCAATAAGTTTTTGGAGGAAGAGGCGAGGTGAGGGAGTGGCTGCCGTGTACCTGCAAAGAAGTCCCGGGATGGTTTGGTACCACCAAGGACCCTTCGACGCTCAAGTTAGTGATGAGATCCGAGTAGAGCAGCGGCATAAAAGTATAAAAAATGGCTTCCTTGACCCCTCTATGATGGGGGTTTATATAGCGGTGGAGCACGCAGCAGCGGGCGCGAGAATCTCGCCATCGGTTACGCCCCCGACGTTACGCCCGCGTAGAAAGCGGATCGCTCGTTAATAGGGATCGTGATGGCATGGAACGTGGGATGTTGTTGGCGTAGAATCCACGCATGGCGAGATTCGCGGATCGGTGGTTACGCCTGTGAGTGGTGGCCTCGGTCGGAGGGCCGAGGAAGATGGCCTCGGCCGGGAGCTCGGGGGCGAGTGAGGAGGTTGAAAGGTCTTGGTCCGATGGCAGCTCGAGGCGAGCTGAGGGGCCGAAGAGGCCAATTTGCAGGGGCCCCGAGAAGGGCCAGCTTGTGCTTGCAAGTCGGGCACAGGGTGGCCCGGTCGGCCCCTGTGGGCCCTTTCTTCTGAGTTCTGGGACACGTCACACGCCACGTGTCATGATCTTGGGGGTCGCCAATATCGAGCACTATCATTAGCCCCCCACTCTTGTCCCGACCAGCTAGTGGTCGGGTCAAGAGTGGACTCCCGGGCCTCCCGAGTTGAGATTCCTTCTAGGGTTTCGTCGGGACGAGTCCTCGGGCCGTCGGTTGCCTTTTTCGCTAACGAATCAAGGCGAGATCTTTTGCATTTAAAGAAGGTGCACCGGTTCGTGCGTTCTGCAGTCGAAGCGACGGTCCACGTGTCAAGCGTCGATTAGCCGATGCGACGTGCGCAGGTCTGCGGCGTTTGATAGGACGCAGTCCAGCGCTGGGCTGCCACGTGGAACGATCAGAGCCGCTGGGTGTAAGGAGCCGTTTCGGCGGGAGACGATGGGCACCGTTGGATGAGGCCGTATGCAGCAATAAATATGGGTGGGGTCCGCCCTAGGGCTCTTACTCTTTCATATCTTCCTTCTTCAAGCCTCAGCTGCTCGGCGCTCGCCTCCCTTCTTTCGCTTTCAACCCTCGATGAATTTCTTCTCCCAGGTTAGATGTCTTCCTCTGTAGAATCGGTAGACGTCGTAGGAGTAGATGCTAGGGTTCCTTTAGATGTGTCTGAGTCTCCTCGGGGGGCAGGGGCTGGTCCCTCTCCCCGGGGTGGTGAGGCGGGGGCCGCCTCCAGGGAGGAGGAGGCAGATGTGGCCCCCAGCACCCCGTGCTGGGTGAGGCATAAGGACGAGCTTGACAACGCTCGGGCTCGCTTCCACATTCCCCCGCGCTACACGCTTCGTCTGGCCAAGGAGGGAGAGAGGGCCGATCAGGTGCGGGGCAGAGAGATTGCCCTGTACTTGGAAGCTTTGGGGCGGAATGCGCTTGCCCTTCTCTCCTAAGGTCATCGCCGCTCTGAACTTCTTCGGCTTGGCCCCCGGCCAGTTAGTACCGAACTCATGGAGGATTCTCCTTGGGTTCTTGATCCACCTGAGGCTGCAGGCGGTTCCTTTCAGTCTTTCCCTTCTCGATTCCACCATTGTATTCAAGAGTCACCCCGGCAGTCGAGCGGGCGACCCAAGATGGGTGTATTTTGCTTTTAGGAAGCGGCCCGGGGTTGCTGCCGCGACCGGGGTCGTGGCCTTGACCTCCTCCATTCATGAATGGAAAAAGAAAATTTTCTTCGTTTCCCCTCCCGAGGGCGAGGACTGGCCAGTGCCCACCAAATGGTCGAGGGAGAAGTGTCTGCCGGGGAGCCTGTCCAACGACCCCGCCGCGGTGAGAGTGGCGCCGTGGGAGCCCATCCCCAGACATGACGTGCTGCTGTCCGAGAGGGTCTTGAGCTGGGCCGGGCTTAGCCCCGTAGAGTTCATCGGTAAGTTAGGCTTGCTTTCTGGGTTTATATTATACTCGTGTTGCTGATAAGTTGGGCGTTTGTTTCGTGCGGGATCCATGGACTTCGGCGTTCTCCGAGATGCTATGCGCTAGCCGAGGCAGCCTACTAGGGCCGGGGGCGCCAGCTTTTCTCGGACGCAGCCCACTCCGGCCCCTACTGCCCCGGTGACGGCGCCTCGAGGACGCTCGGCGGCGGATCCCGCCCCGGGCCCCAGCAGAGCATCGGGCCGGAAGCGGGCCCTGATCGTGGAGGACACTGCCTCGGAAGAGGAGATCGGCTCCCCCCCGGAGCCGCTCAAGAGGAGTTCCCGGAGACCCTCCCGGGGCCGGTCTTCGCCGACCGTAGTGGAGGAGGGAGGGTTCCGGTTCGCGGTGCCGTCGGGGCTGTCGGTCGCGGACATCCTCCTGCACGAAATAGAGACCTCGGTCGGGGGTCGGGTTCCCGGGGGAACCCTCAGGGCTCAGCTGGCGTCGATTGCCCAGGAGTCCGTGCAGGTAAGCCCCCAGTCCATTGTGAGATTTGGTGTCTTCTTCATCTCTCTGATACTTTTTGCGTCTTCCCAGGTTCTCCAGCACGTGGCCATTGCCCTTCGCCTGGAGACCGAGGTCGTGGCCCCGGCGGCAGAGGCCATGGGCCAGCTCGCCGCTTTGCAAGAGAGCTCCAGGCGGGAGCAGGAGGCGATGTCGGCGAGGATCGCCGCCTTGGAGGGCGTGGTGGACGCCGGAAAAAGGGAGTTAGCCCGGCATCGTGAGGCCGCCGTGATCACCGAGGGCAAGCTCGAGGACTCTCAGGTGCCCGCCGGCAACCTGAAGAGGATGGTGAAGGCCCTCCGGAAGGAGCTGGGGACCGCGGCCGAGGCGGCTAAGTCGGCCGAGTCGAGGGCGGTGGCGATCTACAAGGGGTCGAAGGATTTTTACGACGACCTCGCCGTGGCCACGACTCGCATTTGGCATGACGCCCTCGATGCCGTTAAGTCTCGGATGCCAGGGTTCGACGACGCGGACCTCCGGGTTGAGTTCCCCTTCATGGGCGCTGACGAGCAAGGGGAAGAAGTCCCCGGCAAGGAGATGGCCGAGGACCCAACGCCCCCAGTGGTGGAGGTCGAGGACCCCGAGGTCACGCCCGGCCCCGAGGCGTAGAGCCCCCATTCTCTTATTTTCATTTTGTTTTCCTTTTGAATTTTGTAAGGCTGGGGAGCCAAAAAAATACCCTTTGTAAAAAGAACTTTGGTCTTTGGCAGTAGTGATAAAGTTCTTCTTCAGCTGTGATAAAGTTTTTCTTCAGCTCCATAGAATTGCGTTCTGCCATCTGTTTGTTTGGGATATTTTTGGTTGCGCCATTGTGCTTTTATGCCAGGTCGGCCCTCTGTCTGACGATCGTCCGTCGAGTTGACTGCAATCGCTTGCCGACGAGCGTTTCCGAGGACGTACTCCCTGGGCCCCAGAGTCGAGGGGAGATCATTTAGACTTGGACAGACTTGACATCCATTTCTGATTCGGAGTAACTTCCACCGTCTGGGGGTGACCGGGCAGGGTAGCTGCCTCGTCACCTTCTGCAAAGGCTTTATGCTTCTGTTGCGGCGGTAGGGGGTGACCCGCCAGGGATGGCCGAGCAGGGAAGATTCTCGGTTTCTTCTTGTGAGTGCTTGGATTTTGGCGTTTGAGGGGCTGCAAGAAGCCCACCAGGGATTTCCGGGCAGCGGAGCTGCGCGGTTGCCACTTGGCGAGGGCTTCGACCTCTGGTGTCGAGGATAGGGAACTACCGGCCGGAGTTTGACCGAGCAGGGTAGCTGCTCGGGTGCCTCTTACGAGGGCTTTTGATCCATCAGGACGGGGACCGAGCAGGGTTACTGCCCAATGCCTCTTGGCGAGGACTTTGATCCCTGTCGGTTGTGGTAGGAAGCTACCAGCCGGGGATAACCGGGCAAGGACCCGACTGCCTCGGGGAGGACTTTGGTCCTTGGCGCGAGAAAAGCTATATGGCTGTAAGAGACCTACCAAGGACCCTTGGCCGGGTAGGGTTACTGCCCAGTGCCTCTTGGCGAGGGCTTTTGTCCTGAAAGATAGCCGAGTGAGGGAACCTCGGGCCTCGACTGCCTCTGGGTGGGCTTTTTTGATCCCCGGCGTGGTGGCAGGGAAGATGCCCGCAGGGGATAGCCGAGCGAGGGAACCTCGGGCTCGACTGCCTTTGAGAGGGCTTTTTGATCCTCGGCGCTGTGGCAGGCAAGCTGCCCGCCGGGGATAGCCGAGCGAGGGAACCTCGGGCTCGACTGCCTCTCGGAGGGCTTTTCGATCCCCAGCGCTGTGGCAGGGAAGCTGCCGGCTGGGGATAGCCGAGCGAGGGAACCTCGGGCTCGAATGCCTCTGGGAGGGCTTTTTGACCCCCGGCGTTGCGGCAGAGGAGCTGCCCGCTGGGGACGACCGAGCAGGGTAGCTGCTGGGTTGAATCTTTGACGAGGTGCGACCCACCCGTCCAGCTGTAGGTGAGGGGAATGGGAACGGTCGGGGCAACGACGCGCGTAGCTAGCCTATTGGATACGGGGGGAAGGCGAAGCGCTAGGGGCGCGTCGCTTCGACTCCACCGAGGCTTGATGGCTGCCATATGGCGGCGACTCCCTGGGCGAAAGCGGGCGACGGTTGGGCTGCGCAGTGGGCTATATAAGGCTGGAGGAGTACTGGCTCTTTCATCCTTCATAAACAGGTCGCTGAGAATGCAGGACTTCCCGTTCACCATCCCCGACATCGTCCACTTCGAAGACGTGTACCTTTACGACCCGTACTGCAACGAGGACATGGTGCGGCTGGTCTACGGGAGCATCGAGGACCATTTTGGCCGGCTGCTCCCCCGACGCTCCTCCCTGCTGCAGCTGCTAATGTACTCCATCTGGAGGGCATCGTCGGGGCTTTACAACCCCCTGTCTGAGCTGCTCTTTGATGAGGTCGTGGGCAAGCTGCGGTCTTTGAGGCGTTTCGACTTAATCTCCGCAAACCGGCTGGCCTGCTCAGAGGCGCTCGTCCGCGATTGCTACGAGCTGAGGCACGGGGTCGACGCCCGCGGGGGAACCAGGGACAGAGGATGGAACTTGCGAGGCCCCGGTTGGCGGAGATTTTCACCGAGTACCACGAGCAGTGCTCGCTGCACCCCGTTCCTCCACTATTATAATTTTCTTTTCTTTTTTGGATGTATGGCTGAAGAGCCCATAATACCCTTTGAATAAACAAAGCTTTTCTTTCTTTTTTTCGCAATGCTCCATTGATCTTTATTAAATTAACAATAGATCCAAGGAAGAATTTATATTGCTTTAAAAGAAAGGTACATGCTAGTAGATGACTTTATTGGCTTGGTCCGAGCTCCGGGTAGGGCCGTCGGCCCCCACACTCGGCATAGGGCACGGGGCCTCCTGAGCTTCGGGTCGGCCGTCCGCTGAGACAAGCATGATCTGACGGATGGTCAGGTCGGCTGGAGGGCGATGCTGCTCCTGCTCGCGGTCGATCTGCCATTTGTCCCTCAGGTAGGCGGCGAGGTGCCCAGACCGGATGAGCTCTTCGATGTAGTCCCTCAGTTGTTTGCAGTCCTCCATAGCGTGGCCCAGTACCCGGTGGAAAGCGCAGTAGGGGCCCCGGGTTCTCTTTGCGGCCTGACGCGAGACCGGGGGGAACTTGAAGAACCCCTCGTTCTGGGCCTCCTCTAGCAACACTGCGAGGGAGACATTTAGGGGGGTATACTCCTGGAACTTCGGGTGGTAGGGCTGCTGATGCTCCGGCCTCTCCTCCCGAGCCCTCTTCTTCTGTTCGGGCTGTTCTGCCTGGGGAAGGTTAGCATTCACCTCGGATTCCAGCTGGACCTCGCGCTCGGTCCATGACTTGACCTCGGCCATGGTCTTAGGTTGCGCCAGCGCGAAGGAGCATAACCATTCCTTGTGCCTCTGGCCAGATCTGAGCGCCATAATGACGGTTTCGTCCCGGTGCTCGGGTACCTCGAGAAGGGCGTTGTAGAAACGGGTGATGTAGGCCTTGAACGTTTCCTTGTCCCCACTCTTAACCGTGAAGAGGTAGTCGACCGTGCGCTTCTGTCGACGGTTCCCCATGAAATGGCCGAGGAACTGAGTAGCCATCTCGTCGAAGGTCGAGATTGAGCAGGGCTCGAGCCCCCGGAACCAGTCCTGACCTGCGCGGATGAGGGTGGCCGGGAAGGCTCTGCACTGGGCGGCGTCGGAGTGATCCTGGAAGCTCATCCCCAGGGTGAAAGCGTCCAAGTGGTCCTTCGGGTCGGTTTTCCCGTCGAACAGAGAGACCTTTGGGGGCTTGTTACGCGAGGAGACACGCACAGCGAGCAGTTCTTCGATGAATAGCTTTGCGAGCGAGTCGGAGGCGTACTTAGCTCCGGCGCTCGAGAGGTGAGATTCTTGGCGCATGCCCTTGATCTTCTTCTCGAGGGCGTCGAGCCGACCGTGATACCCCGAGGAGTCAGCGCCTCGGGATGCCTGGCCCCCGCTGCGGGTGACTTGCGTCTGGGAGCGGCCCTGGTTTCTCTCGATGAGGTGCCTCAGGTCGCGGGATGAGGTAGCTCTTGAGTTGCCGGGGCGGACCCCTTCTGCGTGGCCCCGCCGATGCTGATGGGGTCGGCCACGCTTGTGGATAGGCGAGGTGACTGACATTTCCTCAGGGGGATAAGGGGCACGAGGAGGCTTGAGGCGAGGTGTTCTGGCGGCGGATCCCGGCGGCCCTAGGGCGCTCGGCGGGACTCAGGGAGCACCGGTTCAAGGGACCGGCGGCCAGAGGATGCAGCCTGTTGGTGGTCGGCCGTTCAGACAGGGACAGAGACTTCTGGAGGCGGTGGAGCGGCGATCTGGGGCCCGGGCGCGGCCGTTTGTACGCGGACGAGGGCCTCCACGAGAGATTGCAGGTGATCTATCCGGCCTGCGAGGGCATTGATGACGGTCATGGGAGGGGGTTCATTCCCGCCTTCGGTGAGTGGAAGGCGGTGGCTGGTACCGGGATCCCTAGGATGGTCGTCAGCTATGAGGGTGGAGATAGGAAGGCCAACTTTGTATTTTGTGGAGTTGTGTTCCTACAGACGGCGCCAACTGATGGTGGTCCTTTTCGGGCCTCCGTCAGATGTTGTTTTCCGTTGATCTCGCAGTGGACTTAGTTGATTATCTTTCTTCGCGTGTGGGTCTTAATGGGTTTTTGGAGGAAGAGGCGAGGTTAGGGAGTGGCTGCCGTGTACCTGCAAAGAAGTCCCGGGGTGGTTTGGTACCACCAAGGACCCTCCGACGCTCAAGTTAGTGATGAGATCCGAGCAGAGTAAGGGCATAAAAGTGTAAAAAATGGCTTCCTTGATCCCTCTGTGATGGGGGTTTATATAGCGGTGGAGCACGCAGCAGCGGGCGCGAGAATCTCGCCATCGGTTACGCCCCCGACGTCACGCCCGCGTAGAAAGCGGATCGCCCATTAATGGGGATCGTGATGGTGTGGAACGTGGGATGTTGTTGGCATAGAATCCGCGCATGGAGAGATTCGCGGATCGGTGGTTATGCCTGTGAGTGGTGGCCTCGGTCGGAGGGCCGAGGAAGATGGCCTCGGCCGGGAGCTCGGGGACGAGCGAGGAGGCCGAAGGGTCTTGGTCCGGTGGCAGCTCGGGGCGAGCTGAGGGGCCGAAGAGGCCAATTTGCAGGGGCCCCGAGAAGGGCCAGCTTGTGCTTGCAGGTCGGGCACAGGGTGGCCTGGTCGGCCCCTGTGGGCCCTTTCTTTTGAGTTCTGGGACACGTCACACGCCACGTGTCATGATCTTAGGGGTCGCCAATATCGAGCATTATCGGTTTCATGTTGATGATGCTTGATATCGGCGATCTCCCAGATCGTGACACATGGCAGATGACGTGTCCCAGAGCTCAGAAGAAAGGGCCTGCTGGGGCCGACCAGGCCATCCCTGTGCCCGACCCGCAAGCACAAGCTAGCTCTACTCAGAGCCCCCATGCATAAATAGGCTTCCTCGTCCTCCCAGCTCGCCTCCGTGCTATCACAGGACCAAGAAGCCTCGGCTCTCCCTCTCGCCCCCGAGCTCTCCCGCCGAGGCCATCTTCCTCGGTCTCATCGACCGACCGACGGCACCATTCGCAGGCATAACCGCCGCTCCGCGAATCTCTCCATGCGCGAGATCTCCGCCGGCCACATCCCACGTTCCATGCCATTACGATCCCCATTAGCGAGCCTGTCTCGCCGTTAACGGGAAGATCCGCTTATCACACGGGCGTGACGTCGGGAGCGTAACGGCCGGCATGATTCTCGCACCTGCCCCTGCATGCTGCCGCCGCTATATAAACCTCTCTACCAGAGGGATCAAGTAAGCCATTTTTTGACTCTACTAAGCCGTTACTCTGCTCGGATCTTGTTACCGACTTGATCGTCGGAGGGTCCTCGGTGGTACCAAACCACCCCGGGACTTCCTTGCAGGCACTCGGCACAAATCTCCTCCAACCCATTGAGATCCACACATCGCAGGAGATCACGCTCCAGATCAAATCCCAGCCGTCAACCGCAGCCATCGGCAGATCAACGGGAGACAACATCTGAAGGAGACCGGAAAGGCCACCTCCATCAGCTGGCGCCGTTTGTGGGAACTAACTCCACGAAAACAAAAGTTCGTCTCCCGATCTCCAACCACATGGCGAGCGATCACCCTGAAGATCCAAGCACCAGCCGGCGCCTCCCCCTCAACGGAGGAGCGGATCATCCTCCGCCGAATGACCTCACCTCCTCCTCCGTTAGCTGCCACTTCGCGGCCTCCGACAGTCGCGGGTCCCCAAAGCCGTCCCATTTAACCTCGAGGTCTCACATCAAAGAGCTTCGCCCCGAATCTCGTCGCACCCATGTGTCTTACAAGGCGGTGGCGGTCAGCTCGCCTGCTTCCAGGCATGACCAGCACCCCTTCCTTCGACGGGGTCACGCACACGAGACTCACCGGGACGGCTCAGAGACGTCCTCGCCGGAGGATCTAAGGGGCCTCGCCAGAAAGAGACGGGGCTCATCAAAAATCATGGACGTGTCAGCAGGGGGTCCATCAAGCCCCTGTGAGACTCCGCACCCCCCGCCGGCAGTAGAGGCCGACGGTCGCCCGATGAAGAAGGCCAGGGACCGCGAGCCGATCACTTTTGACGACGGGGGCTTCCATGGAATATCTCTGCCACACAATGACCCTCTAGTGATCACTGCTCGGGTCTATCAATACGAGGTGCACAGGATACTGGTCGACTCGGCCACCTCCATCATACATCCTCTTCCACGACTGTTTTCTGTGCATGGGGCTCACCCCGGCAGACCTAAGGCCGACCTCGCACGTCCTTTCAGGGTTCACCAACCACTCCATCCAGACGGAAGGGGTGGTCACTCTGCAGTTTAACGTCGAAGAGGCCGGCCGCACGCGAACATTGCCAGTGGAGTTCATCGTAGCAAGAATCCCATCGGCCTACAACATCCTCCTCGGCCGCCCGACGCTGAACTCACTCCGGGCCCAGATATCGACCTATCACCTGGCAATGAAGTTCCCCCTCAATCAGGGTGGGATAGGTCGGGTCTATAGGGACCAACGGGTCGCAAAGGTATGCTTCACTGAGACGTCTTCGTCCGAGCAGCCGGCCAACGAAGCCGAGGTTGAAGACGACATCAAGGGCTCGTTGGACACCCGAGACGAGCAAAAAGAGGTTCGGGGGACCCCGGTCGAACCACTGACCGAGGTGCCCCTGGCAGAGGGGGACAATGAAAAAACCGTCAAAGTCGGATCACTTCTGACTGGAACTCAGCAGGAGGACCTGATTGGTTTCCTCAGAAAAAACTCCGACGTCTTCGCCTGGGCGCCTGCTGGCATGCCTGGGATCGACCTTAAGATCATTTCTCACAAGCTCGGGGTTGACCCTACGGCCCGACCCATCAGGCAGAAGAAGCGAAGCTTCGCCCCGGTCAAACAGAAGGCTATCGAAGACGAAGTTGATCGACTTCTCGCTGCCAACTTCATCCGGAATGTACCCTACTCGGAGTGGTTGACGAATGTAGTTCTGGTCAAGAAGTCAAGCGGGAAGTGGCGCATGTGCGTCGACTTCACCGATCTCAATAAGGCCTTCCCCAAGGACAACTACCCCCTCCCTCGGATAGATCAGCTCATCGACAGCTCGGCCAGCCACGAACTGTTGAGTTTCATGGATGCTTTCTTCGGCTACAATCAGATCCGTATGAATCCGGCAGACGAAGATCTCACCGCATTCACTACAAACCGAGGGGTATATTGATACAAGGTGATGCCCTTCGGCCTCAAGAACGCCGGAGCTACGTACCAACGGTTGGTCAACCGTATGTTCAAGCCGCAGATCGGCAGGAATATGGAATTCTATGTTGACGACATGCTTGTCAAGTCTCGTCGGCCGACCACGCCAAGGACCTAGGCGAGGCCTTCGAAGTGCTCCGCAAATTTAAAATGAAGCTAAACCCCACCAAATGCGCATTCGGAGTCACCGGAGGAAAATTCCTCGGTTTCATGGTCACTTACCGTGGAATCGAGGCTAACCCAGAGAAAATAGATGCTATCCTCAACATGGCCGCGCCCAAGTCCAATGTCGAGATCATGCGGCTCACAGGACGAGTGGCCGCTCTAAGCTGTTTTATGTCAAGGTCGGGGGAGATGTGCCTCCCGTTCTTCAAAGCTCTGAGGAAGATCCGGAGGTTCGAGTGGTCGGAGGATGCCAGATCGCTTTCGACCAATTGAAAAGGCACCTCGCGACCCCACCACTGCTCACCCAACCAGTCGAAGGAGATGAGCTGTCGTTGTATCTTGCGGTATCCGACCAAACAGCGGGCTCGGTGCTCGTCCGAGAGTTCGATGGAGTGCAGAAGCCGGTGTACTATGTGAGCCATGTCTTTAAGGATGCAGAAACGAGGTATCCAGCCATAGAAAAGATTGTCTTGGCCCTCCTGGTGACCTCAAAGAAGCTACGACACTACTTCCAGGCACACACCATCTTCGTCTTCACCGAGCGCCCGTTGGGGGCTATCCTCGCATCCCTAGAATTCTCGGGCCGCTTAGAGAAGTGGAGATGGGAGCTATCTCAGTTCGACATAAAATATCGCCTGAGGCACGCCATCGAAGCGCAGGCCCTGGTCAATTTCATCGTTGAATGCACCATCCCCGGCAAAGAACCGGAATCCGCGCCAGCCCTCGCAGCCCGACACCCCATCGCGGAGAGGCCCGGTTTGGTCCCTGAGTGGGTCATTTACGTCGACAGGTCTTCAACCGAGGAAGGCTGTGGTGCCGTCCTCATCATCCGGGGTCGGAATGAGGCAGAAATGGAGTACTCTATGAAGCTCGGATTCAAGGCCTCAAATAGCGCGGCAGAGTATGAGGCCCTACTAGCTGGACTGCGCATAGTCTCCGGGCTGGGGCTGAAGTCGATTCGAATCCGCAGCAACTCAGCCTTAGTCGTCGGCCAAGTGACCGGCCGCTTTGAGGCTCGGGAACCCCTGATGATGAAGTACCTCGACGAAGTGAGGAAGCTTCGGAAAAAATTTGACGAAGTCTAGGTGGAGGAAATACCCAGGCAGCTCAATGCCCAAGCCGACGCCGTGAGCAAGCTGGCTTCGTCCTACTCGGCCAACAACAAGCGGTCTGTCCTCTTCGAAACCTTGCCCCAGCCCAGCATGGAGGACGGAACGACGATACTCCATATATATATGGCGCGGGAAGACGACCAAGATTGGAGAAAGCCCCTCGTAGAGTTCCTAAAGGACGGTACGCTCCTAGAAGATCAGGGAGCAGCCCGCCGTCTTCGAGCCAAAGCCCGTCACTTCATCTGGAGCAACGGAAACCTTTACAAGAAATCCTTCACCCAACCCCTGCTCCGGTGCATCGACCCCCACGAAGCCGACTACGTCCTCCATGAAATCCACGAAGGGGTCGGTGGCGCACACCAAGAGGCCCGATCCTTGATTCAGAAGGCATTGCTCCAGAGGTACTAATGGCCCACTGTTCATGAAGACACCCAGAAGCTCGTCATAAGGTGCAAAAGTTTCCAACTCCACGGCAGCATACCACGCCTTCCAGCTACCGAGCTGACCGCCTTAACATCCACATGGCTATTCGCCCAGTAAGGGTTAGACATGATAGGCCAGTTCCCCACCGGTGCGGGCGGGTACAAATATGTCCTCGTCGTGGTAGACTACTTCACAAAGTGGATCGAGGCCGTCCCTATCAGGAAACAGGATGCCGCCACGACCATCAAGTTCCTGCAGAACAATCTGATACTTCAGTTCGGCATCCCAAGGTGTATTATCACCGACCACGGGATGAACTTCGAAAATGAAAAAGTGAAAGATTTCTGCGGCGAATACCATATCCTCATGAAATTCGCCGCGGTCGCGCACCCCCAATGCAACGGGCAGGCCAAAGTTGCTAACCGAGACATCCTTCGAGGTCTCCGGACCCGCCTAGAAGGACGACAAGGCAGTTGGGTCAAGGAAATGCCCCGGGTCTTATGGGCCCTGCGCACATCAAAGAAGACCCCCACTAGGGAAACCCCCTTTAGCCTCTGCTATGGGACCGAGGCAATGGTCCCAGTGAAGATCGGGCTACCCAGTCATCGGGTCGAGCACTTAGACGACGAAGCAAACACCTCGGTGCTAGGGACCAACCTGGACATCTAGTTGGAGAAGAGAGACCGGGCTCAAATCAGAGCTGCCGCTTACCAGCAACAAACTGCTCGATACTACAATGCGCGGGTCAAGCATCGCTCCTTCAAGACCGGAGATCTGGTCTTGCCGCGGAATGAGTTCGCCGATCAAAGTAGGCTACACAAGTTTTCCTCGAAGTAGGATGGTCCTTTCCTCGTTTCCGAGGTACTCCCCGGCGAAGCCTATCGTTTAGAAGACGCGGACGGACGCAAGTTCTCGCGGCCTTACAACGCCGAGAAGCTCAAGCTATACCAATGAGACCAAGGCCTACGAGTGTGTACCTCTCTTTTCGCAAGACGATGTAAATGTTCTCTAAAAATCCTTTCTATTTCAAATAAAGGGAATGTTAGAGCATTGCAAAAAGGAGTAGTTCTGTCTTTTGCGATCAAAGCCCTCGCCAAGAGGCAACCGCGCAGCTTCACTACCCGGTTATCCTTAGCAGGCCTCCTAGGGCCCCTCCAGCGCTAAGGATCAAAGCCCTCGTCTAGAGGCATCCGCGCAGCTACCCTGACCGGCTATTCTTGGCCGGTAGCTCCCCTACACACAACGCCAGGGATCAAAGCCCTCGCCAAGAGGCCACCGCGCAGCTTTACTGAACGGTTATCCTTAGCGGGCCTCCTACGGCCCCTTCAACGCTAAGGATTAAAGCTTTTGTCTAGAGGCAGCCGTGCAGCTGCCCTGCCCGGCTATCCCTGGCCGGTAGCTTCCCTACACATAACGCCAGGGATCAAAAGCCCTCGCCAAGAGGCACCGGGCAACAACCCTACTCGGCCCCCATCCTTCAGGACAAAAGCCCTCGCCAAGAGGCACCGGGCAGTAACCCTGCCCGGCCCCCATCCTTAGTAGGCTTCTTACAGCCCCTCCCGTGCTAAGGATCAAAGTCTTTCCTAGAGGCGGTCGAGCCCGACCCTTGCTCGGCTATCCCCGGCTGGTAGCTTCCTACCACAACCGACATGGATCAAAGCCCTCGCCAAGAGGCAACGAGCAGTAACCCTGCTCGGCCCCCATCCTGAAGGATCAAATCCCTTACCAAGAGGCAGCCGAGCTCGACCCTTGCTCGGCTATCCCCGGCTGGTAGCTCCCTACCCATGACGCCAGGGATCAAAGCCCTCGCCAAGAGGCACTATACAGCTGCCCTGCTCAGTTATCCCCGGCTGGTAGCTCCCTACCCACGACGCCAGGGATTAAAGCCCTCGACAAGAGGGACTGAGCGGCTACCCTGCTCGGTCATCCCTGGTTGTACCCTACCTACGAAGCTAAGGATCAAAGCCCTCGCCAAGAGGCACCGAGCAGCTACCCTGCTCGGTCATCCCCGGCTGGTAGCTCCCTACCCACGACGCCATGGATCGAAGCCCTCGCCAAGAGGCACCGAGCGGCTAACCATCTTGGTCAGCCCCGACTGGTAAATCCCTACCCGCGACGCCAGGGATCCAAGCCCTCGCCAAGAGGCGCCAAGCGGCTGCCCTGCTCAGTCATCCCCGGCCGGTAGCTCCCTACCCGCGACAACAGGGATCAAAGCCCTCGCCAAGAGGCATCTGAAGCCCTCATAGTGAGGACACCGAGCTCTCTTCGGCTCAGCACATCTGCAACGGGCAGCCTACTGCCCATCAAACGCCGCGGATCTGAAGCACTCTCTAAGAGACGCCAGGTCTACATAAGCCCGAGCGATCCCCCCTCGACTTCGGGGCCATGGAGATACCTTCTTTCCAACAAAATCAACTTGACGCACGATCGCCAGACGAAGAACTGACCTGACATGGAAGCTAGACAGTGCAAGTCCGAATATTCTACGAGTATTCTTCACCGAACAAAGGATAATGTGCAAGTAATGAAACAGCAAAAGTTTTATTCGCTTAAAAACCAATATCCTTACAAGGGTATTGTGGGCTTCCCGGCCTTATCAAATGGCCCGAAAGCTTACAAAAAGAGAGAAGAGGAAATATCAAAAGCCTTGTTCCCCCTACGGCTCACTTCCCTCATCATTGTCTGCCAGAGGCTTGACCACCGAGAGCGGGACCCGAGCATGGAGCTCACCATCAGCAAACTCGGGAAACTGCTCCTTGACGGTATCAAGAACCTTGTTCCACGCGACGGCGGTTGTTTCCCCCAATCAGAGAAAAGCACTGTTTTGAATTTCAAAATTCAAAAATTGAAGCAACGCTTCAGATCTCTTACGCTGCGCGGTGCGCGCCACGTGTCAAAAGCATACACGCCAGCGCTGCGCCCTAGGCAGCGCACCCCCAATCAGAGCAAAGCTCTGTTTCAAAATTCAAATTTTAAAAATTGAAGCAACGCTTCAAATTCCTTGCGCTCTGCGCTGCGCGCCACGTGTCGAATGCAGGCGCGCTAGCGCAGTTGCGCTGCGCGTCTTGTGTCAAACGCAGAGCGCTGCGCTCTGCGCTGCGCGCCACGTGTCGAACGCAGGCGCGCTAGAGCAGTTGTGCTGCGCGCCACGTGTCAAACGCAGGCGTGCTAGCGCCAATTGCGCCAGCGCTGGAATTTAAAGAATTCCCCACCGTTAGATCAAAAGATCTAATAATAATAATAAATTATTAAATAATCAGAATTAAAATTCTGTTCTGGAAAGGTCTTTCCAATCTTATTAAAATAAGAAGATTATCTTCTGTAAAAACATAAGCCTTAGGATCAAAGATCTAACGGTGGGAAATATTCCCAAATCAATCAGAGAAAGATCTCTTCAACTAATTTAACAAATCAATTGGCCCTATATAAAGGCCCCAAGACTTCAAGTCTCATATAGAAAAAACTCTCTGCAAACTTTGAGAAAAACTCAAAGAGAAAGAAAGGCAAGTCTTTGAAGAAAGAAGATCATTTCTTCATCTTTAAAGGTAAAAAAACAATTGATTCTTGAATAACAGAGATGAAATCATCTCATTTAAAAAGAAGAACCCTTTTCTAAAAATATCAGAGATCTAAGAACAAGATCAAGGTCTTCAATAAAGAAAAGAAGAAGAAAAAGATCAAAAACATCTAATTATAAAAGATTAAAAGTAGTAATTTACTTCATTCACAGATCTTTTGATCTATAAAGGCATAGCCTTTTGATAAGAACAGGAACTTTGGTTCTTGGATCTTGAGGCAAGGCCTCTTTTGAAGAACAAAAAAAAACTTGTTCTTTGATCTTAAATTGATCAAAATGCGCTCTGTGCTATTGGACAGTGCTTGCACTCTTGAATTGCGCTTTTGCGCTTATTGGACGGGCGCACAGCGCCAAAACGCGCCACGTGTCAACCACAGAACAGTTTGTGCTTTGCGCTTCTAAAAATAGCGCACTGCGCTCTTGGACTGATGCATAGCGCCAAGCGCGCCACGTGTCATTCACTGGCGCACCCTTAAATCAGCGCAGCGCGCTCATGAATTAAAAGCGCAGTGCGCTAACAGACTTGCGCTTAGCGCTGAGCGTGACACGTGTCACCTTCGCATGCGCTAGCGCAATGCGCTCTTTGATTGGCGCAAAGCGCCTGACAAGCTACGTGGCGCACTGTCAGGACACCACTTTATTCCTGATAAATGCTATGCATTATTAAAAGGGCAGAGCCCAAACAAAGGCCTAATATGTAAGACTACGGTAGCGCCCCGGCCGTCTGTCCGAGGCCAAAATGCGGAAACAAAAACTTTTCTTTACTTAGAAATCGGCGCTACCGCGGACTATAAACCCGGATCGGACCATTAACCTACTTGATAACTGGAGAAAGGGTAGAGAGCTATACCGAGTGATCCATGTCCTTCGGTCTTCAGCCACCATCCCGATTTCCTCGCGGAATCTCCGGTCTCGATCTCCTCGTCGGAAAGGGCACCACATCACCGAGTCTTTTTACGGGCTCCCACCTCTGAAACGAGGCAACTCGGACACGAAGTTGGCTATCCGACGTGTCCAAGATTGCTGTAGACTGAGTGTAGAAAACCTTTGTCTCAAGGGGTTAATGAAGTTGCCATTTGTAGTGAGGAGAAGAAGAAGTGAACTCTTTAGATGAACTAAGGATTTTTGTGCATATCAAAAATGAGATGAAAAAATCCTCACACACAAAATGAATGGGGTTCCTCATGTGTGGCCGGCCATGCAATAATGGAGGAGGAAAAAATGGCAAATGAAAATGTAATGATCACAAAGAAAATGATTCACCTCAATAATCATATCAACCATTCCCTCATCAAGTCCCATCTCAAAAGCTAGTGATGATGAACCAAAAGAAGTCAAAGGATGCAAAGGATGCTAGAACCATCATGAAGCAACCACTTACAAAAAACACCCTCTACTTTGCAAATTTGCACCTTTGCAAATAACCCCCTCCACACCAATTTTTAGCCAAAGAAAGATAGAAAGGAAAATGGCCGAAACGGAATACAAATTGGCAACTTCAAAAAGACGATCCCGTAATAAATTATAGGAAAACCCCGCGACTGTATATACATACCCGCATTTGTATTCCGACCGAATACAAATGCAATGAGACAAAATCTACACTGTATAATACTAGGATCCGGCTTAAACCAAAGCCCGCTAGTATTATCCGTCCAATCATGATCCGTGCAATACCGCACGTATATGATCGAACCCTGCCATATATCCATACGGCCTCTACAGCGTTTCGCCCGAAACTTGAGAAACTGTCTGTGGGGGACTCTAAAGACTCGTCAATACTTTGGCTGTGGATTTAACCACTAGCACGTCAGAGGTATTAGCCATATGTAACGGGCTACCAGGTATTGACCAAAAGGGATGTCGATGAGCGAACTCATCCTGACACCTTACTGAGCCTGTCAGTGACAATATCTGTACAGTCCGGTCCGTTCGTCTATGAGTATCGCATGGCGGGCCTAGGGGGTTGGTAAAAGTCAGACCCCCAAAAGCGGTTCAAGTCGTGTCAGAGTGTAGCCCAGAACACCCTGAGATACTACTGGAATACCTACCAGTAAATCTCCTGCCTTAGACAAGGACTTCGTGTAATGGCTCTCCTACACACAGCGCGACCTCACCCCCAATACCGGGAGAGACGAACCCCTGTAGATCCGCTCACTGCCTCCATGTGGCTCGGGACTGTACCCAACTAAAACCTGTTTGCACGACTCCTTTGAGCCGTGGTAGAGTAGTAATCAAAGTATAGTGGGAACTCACACGAGACAAATGACGATCTCAGGTCGATGAACTAACCTGTACACATGTCACCAGGGAACTGCTATCTGACGTCAGGTATAATACCAACTAGCATGTTCCCAGCGAGTCCTGTCCGGTGTACTCATAACCCAATGAGCACCTGTATACTGTTAGTTATATGTATGCCCTAGAGGCCATTACTATACATAGGATGTATATTGTAGTGGATGCTGGGACATATATAGTGAGGACTTTCTTGCTTGACATGATAGTATGCTATCTGGTTGAACTTTACCTTAACGTGTACACTGATTGTCTCTCTATTACATGTTGGTAAAGCCCTTAGGATGTGTACTTAACTACCTGGACTATGATGCGGATCATACTAGTGGGGACATGGTAGTCCATAAGTACATCCTTCAAAGTCCCTAGTCGAGGGTGTATCGAGACGGGGCATCGATATACCAGAGTAGACTAGCGTGTACCTTCTCGACCCATACAGATGGGCGATGGATGATCCCATATCCATTGGTGTTTGACATCAGAGATGATATACGGGTGCTCAGTAGAGACTGGGTACACTGGACGGACTCGCTGAGAACTCCCAGATGGTATTATACCTCACGTCAGATGGCAGTTCTCTGGTGACACTGGTACAGAGTAGTCTGTTGACCCGAGATCGTCATAGAGTCTTGTGTGGTTCCCACTGTGCTTTGATTTCCATCTTACCACGTCCAAGAGGGCGTGCAAAACGGTGGTTTTTGGGTACAGTCCCGAGTCACATGGAGGCAATGAGCGATAGGAGGGGATTCGTCTCTCCCGGTATAGGGGGTTGATGTTTCGCTGTGTTCGATTGGCTATAACCGGAAATCCCTGGCCAGGGTTGCTGAGATTTACTGGTAAGTGTTACCAGTAGTTTCTCGAACTGTTATAGACCTCATATCGACACGACTTATCGAGCTATTGGGGTCTGACGTTTACCACCCCTAGGCGAGATATGCGACATATCAGACGATCAGACCGGACTGTACGGTAGTGTTACTGGTTGGATTCACTGGAGTGTGAGCGGGCTTGCTCGTCGATCTTCTGATCGCTCAATACCCGGGTGGCCGTTACGTTTAGCAGACCGCTTGCGGCTTACGGGTGTTTGATATGATCATCACCTACTGCCGGCGTATTGACGAGTCTTTAGAGTCCTACACAGAGGTTTCCTGGCTCAAGCGAAACGAAATAGGAGCGCATATGAGATATGTGCGAGACCGAGAATCATGCGTGTATGTGATACCGTATTTCATTCTCGCGATAAATGTATCGATTGGTTATATGCGATATAACCTAGTTATCGAATCAAGTATTGATTCGATAAGCCGATGCATAGGATACTAGTCGGCTATATGCGATATGACCGGATCGTTAAATCAAGTGTTGATTTAATGATTTAATGCATAATTATATATTTGATATATTACTTTGCATTAACTAGTATCGGTTCACTTTAAATGGATTTTCTCACTTGGTTTGTGCACATTGTATATGTGATATACTTTTGTACACAAGTTTGTATCATGTTTGATGATACATGATTGTTTAAGTGTATGTTAAGATTAAACCATGGTTATGTGATGGTTAGGGTTATGATTTTATTTGCTTACTCATTTATTTATTTATTTATTTATTTCATTTTGGCAAAAGAAAAGAAATGGTGGCTTGCTTTGTTTTACATTGAAACTTCATGAAGGTTTGAAAAAGTCCACCATTTTTGTTTCATGCCTAACCTAACCATTGACCTAACCCTAGTTTATTCTCTACACTTGACCATGGTTGATTATGATAAGTATTCTTTTATTTTCTATTTTCTAAATAACTTATCATATTATTCATCTTCTTCTTCTTCATCTTCTTCACTTGAAGAAACTTGCTTCATCAATGGTGATTGATGAAAACAAGTGAGAAATCCAATTCTAAAGTCTACCCACTTCCTATTTCTTCATCCTCTACCTCTTGCCAAGTAGTAGAGTGTGTTTTCTTCATAAGTTTCATCACTTGGTGAAGTTGGAGCTTGATCTGGCGATGCCTCGACGTAGATCATCTTCGGCACGAAGCCGACGACCTTGCCCGCTCTTTCTCCGATGAAGCCGACGCTAGAGCCCGGATTTTGATTTGGACAGCGGAGATGACTTCATCGCGGAGCTATGGAGGTGGAGCACCGGATCTACAAAGGTTGTATTTCCGTTTACTTGTAGTTAAGTGTTAACTAGTTTATTGTTTCGCCTAGAAATCTAGCCAACGATCCGTTCTAGGGTTTCTCGGCACCGTTTAAATTTAAAATTGGCATGGTTGATGCCTTGTGAGACCTCGTTAGGGTGCCTAGGAACCCTACAGTGGTATCAGAGCCTAGCTAGAGCCTTAGGCGAAGTTTAGACTTCGTTTGAAGTCCGAACGACCCGAAAACCCAAACCCAAATTTGCTCTCTGGACAATTTTGAAAAACTGGGATTTTTCCAGATTAAAAATATTCAGAAAACTCAGTAAAATAATCTAAGAATTACTGTTTAAAACGGGGGCTCTGAATCGTTAATAGTGCGGTGGAACCGCCGCATATGCATGCATAATGCGGCGGTTCCGCGGCAGGTTTGACTCTTCAGTCACTTTTATCTGCACAGTAATTCTTATATATTATTTCTAGTGTTTCTGGGAATTTTTAATATTTATTCAAGAGTTGAATTTTCTGGAGTTGTTTTGGGGATTCGGTGTTTCGATCGGAGTATCAGATTTTGTCTATATGGGTTTCCGGATAATTTTTAGAATATGTTAAAAAGTTCGACCGGATATAAATACCCAATTTTTCCCCTGTCGGGAAATTTCCAAGTGTTTGATTTTTCCGTAGTTTAACGACGTTCTAAGTAGTGCAAGTAACGCGATGGACCCTCTAGAAGACAACAAACCTTAACTCGATTATGTGACCGTCTTGAACTGCCCTTTGAACCTTCGGGTTTGGGGCAGTACGGCGTGCCACATGTGAGGCGTTGGCTTGACCCTTCTACGGCTGGACCGTTGGTACTGAGGCACGAACTGAATGTTGTTAGACTTATTTCATGTGTTGACCTGTTTCCGGGAAACTTGGGTGTTCGAATATTCAATCGGAAAGTTTAACATTTTCTGTTTATCCGGAATGGGATACAATAATTGGAATTCACAAGTAGTTATGAGATAACTAAATGAATGTTATAAACATAGCAGTTTAGTCTCACTTGATCGGTTGCCACGGAATTTTGATGTGATCAAAAGTCCGTCGCAATCACGTAGCGTACGCGGATACTCGCCGGGTAAACTTAATAGACAGCCTCACTCCATAGCCCCGACCAAGTGACTGTAGGAGAACCCCGTCGCCGAAAGCATCCGTTCGGGTGCTCGCGGTAGCGGTGTTCCGCCTTGGTGCACTTCGTCGACGGTAACGGGGGTGCGGCCATCTACTGAAGTTTGCGACGAGCATTCGATCAGGATGTCGGGAATCTTGTTGAATTGCCCGACTTGATATTGAAAAGTGTTTTCGATAATGAGACTAAAATGCGGGGTTTATAATTGTTAGGCATGCGATGTCTAAAGAATTCATTTGATTAGGCATGCGATGTCTAAAGAGATTGCGGATTCCAACTGTTGTAGTTTTACACTTTCTTTTCTGTGACCGTAAGTGTAACATGTGATATCGCCGGTTTCGTTGCTATATGTCAACGACAATTGGGATGCGCATATTTACTTACGATGATGGCATGTGATGTTATGTGTTGCTGGATATGTTATATTGGATCGTCGTGTTTGAATAGCCGAGGGATGAGTGTTTTTCATTTTCATTCATGTAAAAACTTGTATGTAATATTCTTTTATCGGGGCACTTCCAGGTTGCGGAAGTTGTCACCCTTTGTATATTATTTACTTTTCCGCTCTAGGATAGACCCAAGGAGGGGAGCACAAGTAACCGGGTTCTGGAGTCCAGTGGGAGACCAACTCGAGGAGTCGAGTCCGGGTCTCCTAACTCTAGAATTGGTAGGGTTGCTTGCCGCTCTCGTAGGGGTCTAGGGGTATGGGTTTGGCTATTCATCGCGACCGTGGAATCCGTGTTTTATACTGGCTCGTATTGAAAACACGGACGTCCTAGTATATCCAATATTTCATATATGTTTCTTCTGCTGCGATATCTGTGATGTGATCATGTGATGTTCTGTGATAGATACAGTATATAGTATATTTGATATATTATATAGATGTTACTTATGTTTTACACCCGCGCTAGCCCTGCCCTGCTCTGTCGTTAGTTACCTAACCTAACGGTGCACGAGGGACATCGAGGCGAATGCGGATGGCATAAGTGTACGTCATATCTATCTGTGATGTTTAGGTATTTAAATGATGGGACTTCATTAATGTGATTAATGAAATAAAAGAAACCTAAGATGTTGTAGAATCGAATTTCAAAATAAAACAGGTAGCTACAGTTCTTGCTTTGCACAGCGGTATATATGATATATCCTGCACCTTATTCGATGAGGAAAGGACCGAGATCCCTTCACCGGGAGTGACTCCTTTAGCAATAACTGGCAGATGCTACACACTCGGTTTGTCTTTTGATTGCTTTTAAGTGTTTTTGCTTTGCACAGTGATATATATGATATATCCCGCACCTCATTCGACGAGAAAAGGACCGATGATCCCTTCACCGGGAGTGCCTCCTTTAGCAAAACTAGAAAAGCCTCAAAAACACTCCATTTCAAAATTCATTCGATCCTACAACGATATCAAGTTCATTACGCAATAGGTTTTCAGAAAAACCTGTCGTAGCCCTCCGATATTTCAGATAAGTTGTATATAGTATTCGTGCTGCATTTGTTGGCTTTCGTCAAGGTGCAGTGTGCGGTAGCTATATGCTGCTTATCTGCAGCATACGATACGATTAGATTAGGGTAGTCGTGCGGCTTTGTTGGCTTTCGTCAAGGGTCGTGCGGGTGGGTTTAATTCGATCAAAAAATGTACGGGTTGAACTTGACTAGCGGGCTATGGTTTGTTGGCTTTCGTCAAGGTCATAGCACGTTAGGGGCAAAAGATTATCGGGAATTTCAAGTGTTGAAATTTGCAATGAGATTGCATACCTTCTATGAGATAGTTGGATCCCGATACCCGCTGCGAGTAAGAGTTACTCCTGGGAGAGTTTTATACATTACAATTAGCCGATCAAGCAGGTGTCTAGAAAGGTGTCAACGGGGTTACGCCTCTGGGAAAACGAGGTTTACATTAATTAGGTTCGTGCGAAAGCACGGGGGACCTCCCTCAAAGTACCGACACTGGCCTGGCTGAAAGATTTGCGAAGTTGTAGTGTGTAATTAATCCCGGCTAGTCTTTCCTTTTAGGGTTTGAAGAAAGATTTGATAAAAAGCAGTGGGAGCCATCCTGATTAGATAAAATAATAACCAATCTATTCTTGCAAGAGCGCACGCTGAGTGTTTTCTTCTCTCTCTCTCCTGGTAGCGGCCATATCACGCCTTAATCAAGATAATAATACGGATTTTTGACCGAACCCGCTTGTTATATTGAGCTGAGGAACGTTGGTCCCGCTCCAACTTATAATTGTTATAAGACAGAGCAGGAAATTGGGGATTACCAGAATTCCCGTGCCGCCCAAACGAAGAGAGTGCATGCTGATGCATCATCTTCGGGTTTGTTCATTATACAAAACTGTTTCTCAGTATTCTTTACGTCCTGGGTATATGATACCGGATCAGGATCCCTGAAATGTAATCTGTTACATAGGGCTACAGATAGGTAGAGAACTGAGAACGGGTGATAAGTTTCATGAGGCAGAAAACGGGGCAAGAGTTGCAGCCAAATCTGTTGGTCACTGTCACCCTGTATTACAATACATTGATTCTGAACGAATGTTATTAGATACCGAACCTGATATACAAAATCATATCTGTCTCTTTATTAGTAAAGAAACGGTAAAATTTTGTATTGTTGGATAATGTTTTGAACATTTCCTATATCAAAAGTTGATCGATTCAGGCACGTTATCTAAAAGCATTGATGTTCTAAATCAAACTACAATTCTTTAGTATACAGAACATACACAAGAGGAAGAGTTCAGAAATGAACGAATCCTTCTTGAGGCATTGCAGACTAGGTCATATCAATGCGACCCGACTAGCTGAAGTTACATGTAGATGTATATTTAAATCAGTTTGAATTTACATCTTGTGAAACTTGCCAGTCATGTCACAAAGATAAGATGACCATAGCTCCGTTTACTGGAAACAGAGAAAGAGTTAGTGAACTCTTGGGATGATACATGTTGATGTATGTAGGTCCCCTGTCTACACATGCCAGGACTGGTTCTTTATACTTCATTACGTTCTCTGATGATCTTTCGAGTTTCAGACCTATGTTCCTGTTGAAACACAAGTCCGAACCTTTTGAGATATTCACAGAATATAAGTTAGAAGTAGAGAACCAATATACGGGTAGAAGTATTATGTCCTTTGATGTGATCGAGGAGGAGAATACTTGAGCACGGAAATCCTGGTCTATTCTAAAGGAGAATGAGATTCTCTCTCAGCATTACTCCTCCGTATACACCATAGTACGATGGTATATCGGGGCGGAGCAATCACACCATATATGATAAGGTGTGCTCTATGATGAGAACTACTGAGTTGCCTATTTCTTTTAGGGAGTTATGCACTTATGAAGCTGCATATCTATTGAATAGGGTTCGAATCAAATCTGTTGCCTACCACTTCATATTTGATATGGTATGGGAAGAGCCCATGTCTTAAGTTATTTAAGATTTGGGGTTGTCCGGCCTATGTCTAAAAGCAAAATACGGACAAGCTCGAGGCAAGGTCTGTTATGTAGAACTGGAAATGTTCCAGCTATACAAACTACAGCAGATGGTTTGGTAGAACCAAAGGATTCAGTAGATTCCAACGAACCTCAGCCTCTCCGCCGATCTAGTAGGGTTCCTCACCCACCTGAGAGATACTTCGGTTTCTCTATGACAGTGGGAGCGAGGATTGCATCATGAGATGATGACTCAACTAGTTTCGACCTGGCCATCAGGAGTGGGACTCTGTAAGAATGGCTAGATGCTTAGTGATCTGAGATGGAATCCTTATACACCAACAAAGTATGGACTTTGGTTGCTATATCTGAAGGGTTAAATCCCCATCAGGAGCAAGTATATCTTGAGAAGATTACTTGGTGTAGATGGAAAAGTTGAGACTTTCAAAGCTAGACTTGTTAAAGGCTTTCGTCATCAACCAGGCATGGATAATAATGAAACCTTTTCAAGCATCTATGCTTAAGTCCATCCAGATCCTACTTACCACGGCTACATACCATGACTACGATATCTGGTAGTTGGGTGTCATGACTGCTTTTCTAAATGATATTTTGGAAGAAAGCGTCTATAAGTACACAGCCAGAGGGCTTCGTAGACAGTGGGAGCAGCGGAAACGTGTGCAAGATGTTTTAAGGATAAAGCAGGCATCGCGGAGTTGGAACATCTGTTTTGATGTAGTAGTCAAACAGTTTGACATCATCAAAATGGTAGATGAACCTTGTATATACAAAAAGGTAGTAGGGAGTATGGAGATGATCCTCGTAGAGTACGTGGATGACATACTCTTGATAAGAAAGGAGTTTCTTATGCTACGCTCGATCAATCTCCGCTTATCACAATGATTCTCCATATAGGATCAAAGTGATACCTACTAAATCCTAGGTTTTGGATCTATGAGATAGATCTAAATGGGTGTTAGGATTCTCACTAGTTGTAGTGAGAAGGTATCAATCGACCCTAGGGAGAATCACTGGAATGGTTCCAGGGTGATAAAGACGACTGAGTGTCAGTCACAGGCATTGTCTTTACCCTCAGTAAAGGGACGGTATGTTGGAAGAGTTCCAAGCAAAATACCGTGACATACTAGACGATAAAGGAAGGATACATCGCTACTTAAGATGCTACCCTAGAGGCTGTTTGGGTGTATATTGGTTCATGAGATGAACTACGTTCCTACCATTGTGAGACAATGGAGTTGTGGCTTATGCCGAGGAACGCCGGTCCCATCAGTGATCCAGACATATTCTAAGGCAGTATCACCTGATCATGGAGATGGTTGATCTCCAGGGGATCGAGGTCAGGAGAGTAGACTCAGAGGACAACACAGCGGATCCACTCACAAAGGCCTGTTCCTAGAGAGAGACTTTTATGGGATGGTTGAGTATGAGATACTTCAAACCACTGCTACAGATGGCCCTAGTGCAAGTGGGAGATTGTTAGTTATATGTATGCCCTACAGCCCATTACTATACATAGGATGCATATTGTAGTGGATGCTGGGACATATATAGTTAGGACTTTCTTGCTTGACATGATAGTATGCTATCTGGTTGAACTTTACCTTAACGTGTACACTGATTGTCTCTCTATTACATGTTGGTAAAGCCCTTAGGATGTGTACTTAACTACCTGGACTATGATGCGGATCATACTAGTGGGGACATGGTAGTTGTTCATACCATAATATTGTATTTTATATTCCCCATTCTTATGCATTTTACAATGAAAACAGGTGCTTTTGACGCATGTCTGCTACATGTTATAGGTTACAGGTTCTTGGACAGGAAACAGTGAAAACGATGAAAAGATAATGCAAAAGTGGACTTTAACCAACAAACAGAGAATCTTGATCAAGCCTACATAAAGATCAGTTCACAAAGCAAGATTCAAGATATCGACTCAAAGCGAACGGTTAAAAATCCATTGCGAATTGTTCACTGGAAATCTGGAACTAACCTAGAAGCCCAAATGGAAAACAACATATATAAACAGGAATAAAAAGTCACCAGAAGCCAGCACAAAAAAGCCCAGAGCCCAACTCCAGATTTTGGCCGCGGAACCGCGGCCAAACCAGGCCTCGCGCCGCGGTTCCGCGGCCGTCTAGTGCACGGAGTTCGAGAATTTTTTCCATAATGCAGAGGCGGCGCGGATCTTTGACTTAGTGTTTTCTTAGAGGGCATTTTTGTAAATACAGATGTGCGAATCAAAATGTAACCTAGGGTTTCCTATTATCTATAAATAGGACTCTAATCATTGTAATTTCTCATGCCTCGCTATGCCTTTTTTCATTAATAAATTTTATAATTCTTTTTGGAGAGCATCGGTGTTTCTTTTCAACTCATGAATTCAGATCTGACAACCCTGCGTTGATGATTGGAGAGATGCATCTGTAAGTAGATTTAATTCCTTGCTCTAGTTTAGATTTTAATTCCTGCCCTACGTAATTTTCATTCTCTGCCCTAGATAAATGTTCTTCAATTCCCTAATGAGTGAGTAGTCTTCTCGCTTGTTAGGGTTAGATCTGGGGAAGGTTTGAGAGACGAAGATCTCTCATCCCCTTTCTTTCCCGTCATATATTTTTATAGGACTCCATGCATACCTTCTTATTCCGCTCCCTACGGCACCCTATCCCTCGAGGTAGCGGTGATATCGTAGTATAAAGGCCCGGATTTTAAGGTTTTCCATGGAGGTTAGGGTAAAGATTAAGAAAGGAAGGACAAGGATCTAGAGGAAGAACAATCTTCCCAATCATCCTAATCCCTTTTGTTAAGATTTACCATAACACCTAATTAGATCTTCATATGGGTATAGAAAGCGGTGAGATTTATAGACTTTCCAAACTTAATCTAGACCTAACCTTAGCAAGATTTAGATCTAGATTAATTCAGTTTTTAGATTTAATAATTAATCCGAACAACCTTCGGAATTAACTCGTTAGCGCGATTAGGAAATTCACAACATCCCTGTGGACCGACCCGTACTCACCGGCTAGCTGCAAAGCGACGCCGTTCTTGATTGCGGTTACAAATATTTTTGATCTATCTTTTAGAAAGCGCAAGCACGCTTGAATCAATCAATCAAATGGCGCCGTTGCCGGGGATGGCGTAGAATTTTCTTTTCGTAATTTCGGGTTAATCTTAAAATTAAAAAATCATAAAAATCTGAAAAAATCAAAAAAAAAAAATCATAAAAATATATCAATTGTTATTTTTTGGAAAGGGTACTTTGTTGTGTGAATCTTGCAGGAACAATCGAGACGGATCTGGAAAAATCCAGAAAGCGAAACAGAAATCAAAAGATTGGAACAGAGGGGGATTTTCAAAAAAGAGAGCCAGAAAAATTTTGAAGCCCCAAACTCCCCAACTTGCCGCGCTTCCGCGGCCAATACCCACTTTAGGCCGCGGAAACGCGGCCGTCTTGACGATTCGTTGCACCAAAAATTTTTTGGGGATCTTTGCCATCAAGAGGAGCGCGTAACCGCGGTGGGAACCAGGATTTGCCGCGGAAGGGCGGCTCCACAGTGACGTCGTCAGGTGAAAATTCCTCTGTAAGCTTCTCTGTTCTTTCTATGGAGATCTAGATATATCTTTTCTGAAATATTTCTGCAGGATTTTGTGTGCTTAAAAATATTCTCCCTTCCATATAACAAGTCTTGTGCAGGATTTTTTGGGCCCCGCTTGAACTAAATTGATTGCAAGAAATATTTTGTTGTTGCGTATCTTTTGTCAAATATCTTTTTGCAACAGTTTTTTCCAAATAAAGATTCTTGTGATATGCTTAAGATAATAACTGATTGCAGGTAATATATTTTAGATTGCATATCTTTAATTAAAAAAATCTTTTTGCAACAAACTTTCAAACAAAGAAAAAGAAAAAGGAAAATCTTTTATAGAAAACTTGCAATCTTTTGCCCCAAATAAATCCTTGCACCATCACCCAACTTTCTTTCTTTGAACCTTTCTTCTTCTAACATGGGTACCCCACATAAAAAATCACTTGCCGAACTTTGGTATCCTGAACCTAATTTTGCGTCGTTCAGCAATTTGTTCGGTCAATATAAAGACGATCCCTCCATGCCAAAAAAATCTTTGAAAGATCACATAGAGGAGTCTAGGAGAAACAGTTTGACTTTTCAACCCACTTTGTGTCAACCTAGTCAACCTTTACCACCTACATATGTTGACACCACTTTTCCAAGTCCTGCTGTAACTCCTAGGCCGATGTCCATTGCTGAGCATATTGCTCAATCTCGTAGCCGATCTTTCACCCCTCTCCACTCATCTAGTTCTAGGGATCCGCATGATTATTCACCTTCTTATCCGCATGTTGACCCTACCCCAGTCCAAGAACTTTGGTATCCCGAACCTAATTTTGCATCATATGTCAATGTGTTCGGTCAACTTAAAAACGATCCCTCCATGCCTAAAAAATCTCTGAAAGATCACATAGAGGAGTCTAGAAGAAACAGTTTGACTTTTCAACCCACCTTGTGTCAACCGAGTCAACCTTCACCACCTATATATGTTGATACCACTTCTTTAAGTCCTTCTGCCACTCCTAGGCCGATGTCCATTGCTGAGCATATTGCTCAATCTCGTAGCCGATCTTTCACCTCTCTCCACACATCTAGTTCTAGGGATCAACAAGACTATTCACCTTTTTATCCACATGTTGACCCTACCCCAGTCCAATCACCCACTTCCTACCAGTCCTACCCGACTTTCCCACCGTCACTAGACCCTGTTCCTACACAGCCTTTTGGGAGTTTCACATATCCAAACAATTTTGAATCTTTTACCGAAACCCCCTTACCACCCAAGTCTAGTTTGGAAGAGGCGTTGGAGGAGTATATCGCAGCAACAGATAAAATGGTTAGGAATGTGGAGGCGTCCGTGGCCACCCTTATGCAACCTAGTGAACCGGTAGCTTGTGTCCCGCTAGCTCCAAATTTTTCAATGTATGAGGCGGCAGTTGGACGGAGTGAGAATGAGAGAGGATTTTCAAATCAAACCTACCCTTACCCAATAGAAGCCCACAACTCATGTTTTCCATCAATTGCCCTAAATAGTTCACCTGTTGAAAATAAAAATGAGTTGTGTGATTTTGTAGTGTTTGATTTGCCAGATTGTGAAGAACCCCCTTCGAGTGAAACAGCACCTAATCCGTTTGACCTTTACACTTCCACTCTAGAACCTACATTGATAAACATCCATGCTTTCGAGGAGGTGTCTAAAGAAATTGACTTTCACTTGATTGAGGATATAGACGCCGGGAATATTTCGGATGATGAACCTGTCGATTTAATTGAAGTTTTATGTTCAAATCATCATCCCGAGTTATTAAATTTTTCTCCCGAATCTCATATGCGTCTTGATTTTGATGATAATGGCATGGATGAGTTGAATATCGAGGAGAATTATGAGGATAATTATGAGGATAGTCTTGAGGATAATATTGAGGTTGAACCATTTTTATTTGATGTATCGGATTTTCCAATTCAGCCTCCTGAACCTTTGACTGTTATATCACCCTCCCTCTTTCCCATTGTTCCGACCGAACAAATGACCGCTACGCTTTCTTCTCCTATACCAAGTTCGGCGTACCCATGTTTTCTCACGACTCTTGAGGGATTTGATCCCATTTCTCGACGAGTTGATAGGTTAGCGCAATCGCTTTTAACATATCGGTCATCACAAATTGCGCTAATTTATTCACTCAATTTACACCCTCAAGATCGTCCTCCACTTCCTTCTTCTTTTCGCCATTCTTCTCCCCCACCGAGACCATATTCTACCATCCTTCTTTCCACACGGTCTCGCGTGCTTTTCATATCTTTTCTTTCCATCCCATTCTTGCACCAGCTATACCATTTCCACGATAAGATTTTTGAATGGTTGGTGTTAACTTTTGGCTTGTGTAAGGCCAAGCTTAAGTTTGGGGGGAACCTTTGTATATATGTATATATATTTTCGTTTTCTTTTTCTATAAAAAAAAAATTTCAAAACATTAAAAATATAAAAAAAATTGTAAATAAATAAACAGGGGAATGCCGGTATTTTGACCCTCTTGGTTTAGCATGACAGTGAGGACACTGTCAAGTTCAAGTTTGGGGGTATGCTCGGTACGTCTTCTTCCTTCGCATTCATTTGTACATATTTTTGCACTTGCATACTTATTTGAAAACCCATAAAAATTTGAAAAAAATTCAAAAATTATAAAAATTAATGTATTCAATTTTGGCTAATTGACTAGAGTTTGACAAATAGATTAACTAGCTAGGAACAACTAGATCTTAGACTTAGTAAATTAAAAACCCTAAAAATAACCTTCCTTAAAGTTTAACGGTAGAAAGTATATGCCTTGTAGTTTATTTGGAAATAGGCAAATTTTGGGTTCACTTCTTGGGCTAAGTCGAAATGAGGGAATAGTATTGATGTTCTTATTAGAGTATAAGTTTGAAAAATAGTTCCTAGCTTAAGTCTAGATTCTGAAAACGTATACCCTACAATTTGCACAATCACGCACCTTGAAACTTGGAATAGTAGAGGAGACCTTGAAATGCTCTTGTCTAAAGTCCTTAGTACAATGAAAAAGAAAAAAAAAAGTGAATAAAGGAAAAAAAAATGGACACTGGTTTTTGTGATTACTTAAGGATTACTTAAGGCTGTAAAAATAGAAAAATATTTAGCGAGGGTGCTTCATCACCTAGTGCCTTAGACCAACTGGTTTGGGAGTCACTGCTAAAGCCTTGGGTGTTGCAAAGACTAGGAAGTACGCTTTAAAGTGCTAACGCATCTTGTAATCGGTTGTTGGTACCTCAAGAAGTATTAACAGTCGCATGAAGGATGTGTAAGCAAATTTCACTCACCAACTAATTAGTACTTTGGACAATGGATGAGAGTACGATTGCTTGATTTGAATTCCCAAGTGTAGGGGTGATCTATACACACACGTAGGGGTATGTGATTGGAATCTAGATAAGAGAAAGGAATGAAGAATAGAACTTGTATCTTTAGTAGAGTTGATAAAAATTCCTAAGTGGAGATATAACCCTAGAAGGAAGACTTAAGAAATGCCGAAAGCTAAGTGATTCTACATAACATATATAATCTTAAGTTAAATAATGAGGAAGTGTGAAGAATATGGGTGGATAATTTGCGGGTCGACGATAATAGAATTCTTAGTTAGAAAACCTAATTGGAGAACAAAAGTCGAAAAGCCAAATTGATAGGATTTTGTGGGTGTAATCCGCTGAAAACCCTCAGGAGACAACACTCCTCCTACTAGGGACACCTAGAGGTTTAACGGCTTGTTGCACGAGCTCAGTGCAATCGCGTTTCCCTGCGAAAGTGCGGTTAGGTTTTTTGTAGAGAATAAAACAATAATTTTGCTCGAGGACGAGCAAAAGATAAGTTTGGGGGTATTTGTTCATACCATAATATTGTATTTTATATTCCCCATTCTTATGCATTTTACAATGAAAACAGGTGCTTTTGACGCATGTCTGCTACATGTTACAGGTTACAGGTTCTTGGACAGGAAACAGTGAAAACGATGAAAAGATAATGCAAAAGTGGACTTTAACCAACAAACAGAGAATCTTGATCAAGCCTACATAAAGATCAGTTCACAAAGCAAGATTCAAGACATCGACTCAAAGCGAACGGTTAAAAAGCCCAGAGCCCAACTCCAGATTTTGGCCGCGGAACCGCGGCCAAACCAGGCCTCGCGCCGCGGTTCCGCGGCCGTCTAGTGCACGGAGTTCGAGAATTTTTTCCATAATGCAGAGGCGGCGCGGATCTTTGACTTAGTGTTTTCTTAGAGGGCATTTTTGTAAATACAGATGTGCGAATCAAAATGTAACCTAGGGTTTCCTATTATCTATAAATAGGACTCTAATCATTGTAATTTCTCATGCCTCCCTATGCCTTTTTTCATTAATAAATTTTATAATTCTTTTTGGAGAGCATCGGTGTTTCTTTTCAACTCATGAATTCAGATCTGACAACCCTGCGTTGATGATTGGAGAGATGCATCTGTAAGTAGATTTAATTCCTTGCTCTAGTTTAGATTTCAATTCCTGCCCTACGTAATTTTCATTCTCTGCCCTAGATAAATGTTCTTCAATTCCCTAATGAGTGAGTAGTCTTCTCGCTTATTAGGGTTAGATCTGGGGAAGGTTTGAGAGACGAAGATCTCTCATCCCCTTTCTTTCCCGTCATATATTTTTATAGGACTCCATGCATACCTTCTTATTCCGCTCCCTACGGCACCCTATCCCTCGAGGTAGCGGTGATATCGTAGTATAAAGGCCCGGATTTTAAGGTTTTCCATGGAGGTTAGGGTAAAGATTAAGAAAGGAAGGACAAGGATCTAGAGGAAGAACAATCTTCCCAATCATCCTAATCCCTTTTGTTAAGATTTACCATAACACCTAATTAGATCTTCATATGGGTATAGAAAGCGGTGAGATTTATAGACTTTCCAAACTTAACCTAGACCTAACCTTAGCAAGATTTAGATCTAGATTAATTCAGTTTTTATATTTAATAATTAATCCGAACAACCTTCGGAATTAACTCGTTAGCGCGATTAGGAAATTCACAACATCCCTGTGGACCGACCCGTACTCACCGGCTAGCTGCAAAGCGACGCCGTTCTTGATTGCGGTTACAAATATTTTTGATCTATCTTTTAGAAAGCGCAAGCACACTTGAATCAATCAATCAGTAGTCCATAAGTACATCCTTCAAAGTCCCTAGTCGAGGGTGTATCGAGACGGGGCATCGATATACCAGAGTAGACTAGCGTGTACCTTCTCGACCCATACAGATGGGCGATGGATGATCCCATATCCATTGGTGTTTGACATCAGAGATGATATACGGGTGCTCAGTAGAGACTGGGTACACTGGACGGACTCGCCGAGAACTCCCAGATGGTATTATACCTCACGTCAGATGGCAGTTCTCTGGTGACACTGGTACAGAGTAGTCTGTTGACCCGAGATCGTCATAGAGTCTTGTGTGGTTCCCACTGTGCTTTTATTTCCATCTTACCACATCCAAGAGGGCGTGCAAAACGGTGGTTTTTGGGTACAGTCCCGAGTCACATGGAGGCAATGAGCGATAGGAGGGGATTCGTCTCTCCCGGTATAGGGGGTTGATGTTGCGCTGTGTTCGATTGGCTATAACCGGAAATCCCTGGCCAGGGTTGCTGAGATTTACTGGTAAGTGTTACCGGTAGTTTCTTGAACTGTTATAGACCTCATATCGACACGACTTATCGAGCTATTGGGGTCTGACGTTTACCACCCCTAAGCGAGATATGCGACATATCAGACGATCAGATCGGACTGTACGGTAGTGTTACTGGTTGGATTCACTGGAGTGTGAGCGGGCTTGCTCGTCGATCTTCTGATCGCTCAATACCCGGGTGGCCGTTACGTTTAGCAGACCGCTTGCGGCTTGTGGGTGTTTGATATGATCATCACCTACTGCCGGCGTATTGACGAGTCTTTAGAGTCCTACACAGAGGTTTCCTGGCTCAAGCGAAACGAAATAGGAGCGCATATGAGATATGTGCGGGACCGAGAATCATGTGTGTATGTGATATCGTATTTCATTCTCGCGATAAATGTATCGATTGGTTATATGCGATATAACCTAGTTATCGAATCAAGTATTGATTCGATAAGCCGATGCATAGGATACTAGTCGGCTATATGCGATATGACCGGATCGTTAAATCAAGTGTTGATTTAATGATTTAATGCATAATTATATATTTGATATATTACTTTGCATTAACTAGTATCGGTTCACTTTAAATGGATTTTCTCACTTGGTTTGTGCACATTGTATATGTGATATACTTTTGTACACAAGTTTGTATCATGTTTGAAGATACATGATTGTTTAAGTGTATGTTAAGATTAAACCATGGTTATGTGATGGTTAGGGTTATGATTTTATTTGCTTACTCATTTATTTATTTATTTATTTATTTCATTTTGGCAAAAGAAAAGAAATGGTGGCTTGCTTTGTTTTACATTGAAACTTCACGAAGGTTTGAAAAAGTCCACCATTTTTGTTTCATGCCTAACCTAACCATTGACCTAATCCTAGTTTATTCTCTACACTTGACCATGGTTGATTATGATAAGTATTCTTTTATTTTCTATTTTCTAAATAACTTATCATATTATTCATCTTCTTCTTCTTCATCTTCTTCACTTGAAGAAGCTTGCTTCATCAATGGTGATTGATGAAAACAAGTGAGAAATCCAATTCTAAAGTCTACCCACTTCCTATTTCTTCATCCTATACCTCTTGCCAAGTAGTAGAGTGTGTTTTCTTCACAAGTTTCATCACTTGGTGAAGTTGGAGCTTGATCTGGCGATGCCTCGACGTAGATCATCTTCGGCACGAAGCCGACGACCTTGCCCGCTCTTTCTCCGATGAAGCCGACGCTAGAGCCCGGATTTTGATTTGGACAGCGGAGATAACTTCATCGCGGAGCTATGGAGGTGGAGCACCGGATCTACAAAGGTTGTATTTCCGTTTACTTGTAGTTAAGTGTTAACTAGTTTATTGTTTCGCCTAGAAATCTAGCCAACGATCCGTTCTAGGGTTTCTCGGCACCGTTTAAATTTGAAATTGGCATGGTTGATGCCTTGTGAGACCTCATTAGGGTGCCTAGGAACCCTACATATATATCTTAGGTGAACCAACTGACACCAGTGGCTTATGAGACCGGCCACCGCCCATCATCAGGGTCTCGACTGTATACACTAGTCTACTCTGGAATATCGATGCCCTGTCGCGAAAACTCCCACGACTAGGAACCTTTTAAGGATGTGCTTATAGACCCCAGCTCCCACGTATATGATTGCCATCATACTGCTGGCAGTCAAGCAAGAATCCTAAGGGCTCTATCAACGCGTAATAGTGACCTGTAAGGTCACCTAAAGCAGTACACGATGATAAAGATAAACCAGATAGCATAATATCATCTTGAGTAAGACTGTACTACCGGCATAGGTCCTCCCTCAATCATTGCAATCACGTGTCTGTGATCCAATAATTGACTCTGAGGGCACTATATCCAACATAATAGGCATAACAAAAATAAAATGTTAAATATTTTTTACTGGACTTAGCCCAATTCTGGCCATAAGTCCTCAATTTAAATTGAACTGAGCACATCTGCTCTTCTAATCAATTCACACCCGGTTCGAGGGTACATCTCTTCACTCCTCTGACATCTGTCGTTGTAATCCTTCAACGTCGTCAGAGAGGTGACGGATCCCGACAACCATACATTACTACGGACTGTGAGGTCCTTAAACGCACGGACTATGATGTCCTTAATCTTGACCGCGATGTCTTAAAACTAACGTTGGACTGTGGAGTCCCTAAATCCACGGATTATGATGTCCTTAACCTCGACCGTGATGTCTTAAAACTAACATCGGACTGTGAGGTCCTTAAACTCACGGATTATAATGTCCTTAACCTCGACCGCGATGTCTTAAAACTAACAATGGACCGTAATGTCCTTAAACTAATTATCGACCGTAATGTCACTAAACTAAACAACAGAGCCCAATTGCTCTCTTGTCGGATCTAAACGATCCCGTTAAGTTGATCTTAGTCTAAAATAAGACTAATGCGTCCTTAACAAACGTTTAAGTTGATCTTAGCCTCAAATAAGGCTAACGTATCTTTAAACACAACCTCCCAAACCCAAATCTAAGAAAGATACGGATTTGGACTAGTCCACGTCCTACGGGCGACAACATAACTTAGTCTCCGTATACAATCCACGGGCAACCAAACACAAAACAATCACCCATGACATGAAGTGACCATATGGAGAAGGAGAAAGTTGTTACCGTGATGCGGTAGCGTAATTAACTACAGGGGCTTGCGCCTGCAGGGAAGAGCGTCCCCACAATCAAAAACCCCTCAAGCGAGGGGGAATCTGACAAAGTCTGCTACATTGGCCGCATCCGTTTAAACCTTCGATACACGATGCCATAAATCAAATTGGTATCTTCGGAGAAGTGGACGGATAGCACCAATTAGCATCTGCCCCGAATTTCAGGCAAGACGAACCTACGAGGTCGCGTCTCTGTGTTCGGAGGGGAACAGATTCTGGCACGCCCGGTGGGAGCTTTTCCTCTTTCCACTCCACACTTCGTGTGTCGTGTTCGCGAAACAATCGCGGTTTGCTAATGGTTGCCCTTGGGTTTTAAGGTACTAAGATTTGGCGTTTTGCTTGCTGCAGAAAGCAAAGAATCAATGGCGTCCACTTGTGCAAGATGTTCCAACTGCAACTACAACCTACACTCCACCTCACCTGGAGGTGTAGCTTATGGAACTCAATCGGCGTCCCTGTTCATGATGCCGGTGGAACAGGTCACCCAGGCTACTACTGGATTGTTTTTCGGGACTATGCTCCCGCCAACGAGCTTCATCGCTCCCGTGCCCATACCAGAAGCTCCTAAGAAGTCGGTCTTCGATCGACTTACAGCTACCGCGGCCCCTCTCAATGGGTCGTCCAGCACCGGCGCCTCGGTCTTCTCCAGATTGGGTCAAAATTCCTATGGGCCCACAATGAAGCCTGCAATCCCTGAGAAGGTTATTCCGAAGAGAGTAACCAACTCTGCTCTTGAATTCGTCAAGGCGGCTTCTCCTGCCAAGTGGTCGGTCTTTACAAGACTGACCGTCCCAACTCCCTCTCCTGCTACTCAAAGAACATCAGTCTTTAACAGGCTGACACCAGTAATGGCCCCTCACTTGAACAGGGGGCAAGACAAGGCCATCCCCGTCACCGAGCCAACTCCATCAGCTTGACATGCTCGACGTCGCCACCGGCGTCGAGTGAGGAAGTCAGGAGGCAACACCCTTTCTGGGCTAACTCTACCAGCCCCGGCGGCGGAAATTAATGCTACTGTTCCAACTGGGAACAACTTTGAGCTGCTAAATAAAGTGCGTAGGAATTCTCCTACCGCCGTACTAAAAAGATCTCCTCCTCTGGCAGAGAATGTTGCGGAAGCAAAGCCAGAATAGTCCCCACAGCGGCTGTCCTCCAAGATCTACAAAGTCTGGCGGTAAGTCCGGAACTCAGTAGTTGATCAAGATTACCCTCGCCGACAAAAAAGGACGAAGGTTCAACAAGAAGAAAGCCATCCTGCCAAGCCACGAAAAGCTATCGGGGTGCCCACTGCGACTGCCCCCTCAACTTCGACCACTCATAAGAAGAGAAGGCCGGAGAAGATCCCCGTGCCTGCGACAAATGTCAAAGGCACTGAAACCAAACGCCCTAAGTCTGGGGGCATGGTGGTCCATACTATTTACATGGCATCCGGAAAGGAAGATAGCCGCGCTTCTACGGGCCACCGACCACTCACTTGATCCATTACAAGAGCCCAGGAACAGCAGAAGCAGAAGCTCCAGGAGATGCTGACTGCAATGGCCGCACTCACCGGGCCAAAAGAAAGCCCGGAGGCGTCATCGGAACAACGTCGCGAACACGAAACCGATGCTGAATTCCTTCGGAAAATGCTCGAAAAGAAGGACAAGGAGGCTGCTGAACAAGCAGCCAATATAAAGCAAATGGCTCTTCTGTTCCAAGACATGGTGGGCATGATGATCCACCCGGATCCCCCAGCTGAAGATCCTCCGATTATCCTCGAAGACGACAAAGGAGAAACGTCAAATCCACCTCCGGCTCTTTCGACAGCCAAAGAGGAAACAATCTCTAAGGCCGCCCTGGATGATTAATTGCTCAACAAATACGAGTTCACCAGGAAAATGAAGCGGCCGGACAAGTCGTCAAGACGGGGCGACCATATCCGGGCTGGTATGATCAGATAAAATACCCGCCGGGCTACACGATCCCGAAATTCCATGTCTACAAGGGGACAGGCAATCCCCATCAACACGTCGCTTAGTTCAGGGCTCTTTGTGGCAACACCGGCGGCAATGATAAGCTCTTGCTTCGCCAATTTGTCGGCAGCTTATCGGAGACGGCGTTTGAGTGGTACTCCGAGCTTCCAAACGACTCCATCAAAACTTTCGCAGAGATAGAGTTGCTATTCACCCAGCGATTCGCGAGCGCCAGCGAACGCACCCCAATAACAGCGTTGATCAATGCAAGGGTGAAGCCGGGCAAAACTTGGGTTCAATACGCATTCCGATGGAGGAACCTGTGGTCGAAATGCGAACTGCGCATCGAAGAAGCACCAGCGGTGAGCATGTTTGTGGGTACCCTAGACCCTCATGCAACTATTTCACAGTTCATGATGTTCTTTAAACCGACCACGTTCCAGGATTTAATCGATAAGCTAGCCCAGATGGATTAGATGGGTCACAGACCGTCTCCCCCGAAGCCGGAACCGCGAAACGACAAGGGCAAAGGGAAGGCAACCTTCGTTGCGAACACCTAACAGCAGCCCGGTGCCCCAAAACTAGCAGATCAACTAAAAGAGAGACAGCGCTATTACAATGAGAAAATGAAGCGTCCTTACTCATTCCCACGGAACAAAACGAAGAGGTTGTTCGAGCTGGCGGTGCGCAACAGGCTTATCAATTTGCCGAATCCAAGGCGACCACCGCAACCCAGCGAAGTGAATAATCTCAATTACTGCCCTTACCACCAAACGGTAAGCCATCCGATCGGGGATTGATTCGTCTTTAAAGGATGGATCGAAGATCAATACCTACAAGACAAGTTTGCGCTGTCCGAGAAGTGGAAAGTAAACCCACCACAACCGCACACTCCTAAGAAGACGGACACACCGGGGGCAACGTGCTCTTTTGTTGAAGAAGCTCCATGGGAGGTCGTGCTTTCAGCCAAAACCAAAAGGATGTTGAATGATCTTCAGACATGCCCGGCGATCAGGTGGAAGAACCCGCTGGAACCCCAGATCATCGAAGGGATGCTGAAGCCGCGCCCAACTCCAAAGATTGGTGGTGATAGCCAAAGCGTTCATGCTCAGCCGTCAAAGTCTTCGAAAAAGAAGAAGAAATCCAAAAAGCCCATGAAGCCTGGCGACAAGCGCACGGACCTACAGAAACAGATTGACGCGCTAGAAGAGTACAAGCAGAAGGCGCGAACCCCAATCACGCTTCAAGAGTTCCTTGGCCACGTCCTTGAGGACGAAGATGATAGAGAAGACTCATCAGATGGATCTGAGGATTACGTAGCAAGTTGCCATGTGATCTCTCATTCATCGCTAGACAATGAAGAAGCTCCCTGCACAAAGAGACTGGGGGCAGAGCCTGAACCAGAGATTCTGGGGCCGTCAGATGAAATGATCGACGCATTCCTAAATGAAGCTCTTCTGAAAAGTAAAGCCAATTGGAAGCGATCGGGCTTGGATATGTTCGGTCCAAGAAACGGGAGCTACTCCGCGACTGCTATGTCGTACATGACTTTGATGAAGAAGGAGATGCTCAATGGGATAATGCTAACCCTGAACCGGAAAAGGCTCCCGATGTGAAAATGCCCAGTCCGTCGTTCGAAGAACAAATGGACAAGATTATAAGGGAAGCTGGTCAAAAAGTTCGAGATGACCATAACCGCGAAATGGCCATCTACGAGAAAGCCAAGACGCAACGCCTTCTCCAACAGGCTGCGAAAAATGAAAATGCCCCTCTCTGTCAACCTGTTGTAAAAAAGGCCTGACGCAGAGGTAGAAACAAGCCAAAAAGCGGAAAAGGCATTCAGCAACGACAAAGCGGGACCAAGAAGTCACGCGAGCGGGAATCGAGCGGTCCGGATTTATCCCTTATGAAGAAGATGAGTCGAGCATACTCTTTTCATCAAGACAAGACAAAGAAGATACTTGATCTTGCCATAAGACAACAAATGATTATCCTCCCAGAGTGCAAGCACCCCAAGCAAACAGGCGAAGTCTCTCACCCGAACTATTGCTCCTATCATAGGGCAATAGGACATCCTCTCGAAGACTGCTTCACCTTCAAGAACTGGGTCGAAGACCAATATCAGTTCGGCAAGTTCGCTCTATCCGACAGTTGGAGGGTAACACCGCCGCAGAAGCATGAACCCAAATCCACGAGGGTAGACCCAGATCCACATCAGTCTTGGAAGCGAGCTCGTACTTGTCATATGATAACGATATCAAAAGAAGAACCCGAGAATATGGATGACTTACCCTGGTGCTTCGAAAACAATGATGACGAGGTGATATCAGAGTTTCCTCCGGCGCCAAAAGAGCTGGAAGATGGAATACACACTACTGCAGATAACCTCAAGAAAATTGATTTGGGGACGACAAGCGACCCGCGGCCAACATTCGTCAGTGAGCTGCTATTTGAAGAAAGGGTGGCTGCGCTAAAAGACGTGCTTATGCAGCATAGAGATTGCTTCGCATGGAACTATTCCGAAATGCCAGGATTAGATCCAGAGATTGCTATCCATAAATTGGCAATATCCCCGGACGTCAAGCCAATCAAACAAGCACCGAGAAGAATGCGGCTCGAACTTGAGAGCATCAACGCCGAGGTCAAGAAGCTAATCGATTCTGGCTTCATCCAAGAGGTTCAGTACCCTAACTGGATCGCTAACATCGTCCCAGTGATGAAGAAGAATGGGAAAGTGCGCATATGTGTGGACTTTCGGGATCTCAATAAAGCCTGTCCAAAGGATGATTTCCCAGTACCAGTCACTGAGCTGATGATAGACAATACGTCCACTCACGAAGTTTTCTCCTTCATGGACGGATCTTCAGGATACAATCAGATAAAGATGCACCCTGAGGACCAGAAGCACACCGCTTTCCGGACCCCTTTGGGTATATTCTGCTATAAGGTAATGCCTTTCGGTCTAAAGAACGCCGGTGCCACCTATCAAAGAGCAATGACGAAGATCTTCGATGACCTTATACATGAAATCGTCGAATGCTATATCGAAGACCTTGTGGTGAAAAGAAAATCATATGAAGAACATCTCGAGCATTTGAAGATCGTATTCCAGCACCTTCAGCAATACAACTTGAAGATGAACCCTCTCAAGTACGCGTTTGGAGTTTCTTCGGGCAAATTCCTAGGATTCATCGTCCGACACCGAGGTATCAAGATAGATCCGTCAAAGATCAAGGTGATCATGGAAATGCCTCCGCCAAGGACTCTCAAGCAATTGCGGTCTCTCCAAGGAAAGCTCGCGTATATCCGGCGATTTATAGCCAATCTCTCAGGCAAGTGCCGTCCGTACAGTCACTTGATGAAGAAAGGGACCCCGTTCGTCTGGGATCATAAATGCCAAGGCGCACTAGACGAAATCAAGCAGTATCTGTAGAACCCGCCAGTGCTGGCTGCTCCGGTCAAGGGAAAGCCTCTCATTCTGTATACAACCGCCCTCAAAGATTCCTTAGGCGCATTATGGGCACAATAGAACGACCAAGGGAAAGAAAGAGCTCTCTATTACTTGAGTCGAGTTCTCCTGGGGGCAGAAAGCAATTATTCTCCCATCAAAAAACACTGCCCGGCGTTGATCTTCGCGATAACGAAAATCTGGCACTATGCATTGGCACATGAGGTCCGTCTCATATCGAGGGTAGATCCTCTCAAATATTTGATGTCAAAGGCCATACTGATAGGTCGACTCGCTAAATGGGCCCTGCTCCTGATGGAGTTCTCAATAACTTACCGGCCTCTTAAGGCAGTGAAAGGCCAGGCCATCGCCGACTTCCTCACTGAACATCCGATACCGGCCGATTCCCCTTTGAATTGCGAACTGCCAGACGAACATGCGTTTGATGCGATCGACGGTAGTGGTATCCGGAGGATGACCATAGAGACTTTTATCTCCCCGGCGCCGCCGTCATGCCCTTGTCAGAGATCGTCGTTCCGGGCATGGATGAGGAAACCTTTTTTGTAGGGTTCTTAGGATTGTGGTTGTGCGGCTTTGCGCTCCCCATGCACCCGCACCACATGCGGCCATCTGTCTTCTACCCAGCGCATCGGATGGTGGTTGGTTTGCAGTTGTCAGTAGGAATCGCTGGGCTGGCTTACCTTTATAATGGACTTAGCATAGCCGCGGACGCTAGTGAGCCTGGGGTGCAGCCTGCTAACTTCCCGATGCACTACTTCACCTCTTGGATGGAAATGCATGTGCACGGGGTGTTCGGCGCCCATAAGATTCCTCCGTTCTTTGAGAAGTGCAGACTCCCAAGAGTCATACGGTTGGTCGGTGCTTCGATCGTGGTTGCACCTCCGCGGGAGGCTAGGGGGCTACTCCTTCGTCCACACCTGGTCAGAGCGAATGTTTCCTTTTTGGATAAGGTCATAACCATAGGCTCAGAGACCACCAAATCGGTAGTGCCGCTGCGCGATGATTTTAAGGACGAGGCTTCCATATTGAAGGCTCGGGAGATCCTCCACCTCTACTCCATTCGGCCGGGCTACCTGGTGTACAGGCAGAATGAGACGGCACTCTTCATGAGGTATAACCCTCACCGGTTTTCTCAGCAATCGAGCTACAACAAGGGGATCCCGATGGAAGCTTTCTTGGAAAAGCCCGTGGTTAGCCGAGAGGGGATAAGGAATGCAATGCACCATTTTATGCGGCTTAACACGGGTTCCTATTTCTTCATCAGCGAGCCAAGCTGTGTCCCCAAAGTCCTCAACGCGTACGTGGCCTGGTACGCACACGCAATGGGTCCAGTTATCCATATGGAAAAGCGCATGCTGGTTGACAGCAAGGGTACGCCTCCCGGCGGCGACCGCAAGGCTCCCCTGAAGCCGAGGATCCCGGTTATTCCTCTATTGAAAGGTGCTGGAGTTGGACCTTCGCGCGTGTTGAGCTCTCCACGCGGGTTGCCGCTTCGCGATACTGTGGATGCGCCATCAGCCCCCCGTGCTCCAGTGGAGACGGTAAATGTGGTATCGCCGGAGTCCGGCGCAGGCACGGATATCGAGACCCGCCGCCCTAAGATGCCTGCAAAGCGCAAGTCGATCTCGGGTGCACCCAGGGCTGACGGGTAGAAGAGGAAGAAGAAGTTGTTAGTTGTATGTATGCCCTAGAGGCCAGTATTGTACAGATGATGTATATTATATTGGATGCTTGGACATATATAGAGATGAATTTCTTGCTCGATATGATAGTATGCTATCTGGTTACTCTTTATCTTAACATGTACACTAGACTCTTTATACTGTCTTATAGTTACATGTTGGTAAAGCCCTTAGGATATGTACTTGACTACCTAGACTATGATGCAGATCATACTAGTGGGGACATGGTAGTCCATAAGTACATCCTTCAAGGTCCCTAGTCGTGGGTGTATCGAGACGGGGCATCGATATACCAGAGTAGACTAGCGTATACGCTTCTCGACCCATGAGATGGGCGATAGATGATCCCATATCCATTGGTGTTTGACATCAGAGATGGTGTACGGGTGCTCAGTGGTGACTGGGTATACTGGACGGACTCGCCGAGAACTCCCAGATGGTATTATACCTCACGTCAGATGGCAGTTCTCAGGTGACACTTGTACAGGTTAGTCTGTAGACCCGAGATCGTCATAGAGTCTTGTGTGATTCCCACTGTGCTTTGATCTCCACCTTACCACGTCCATGAGGGCGTGCAAAACGGTAGTCTTTGGGTACAGTCCCGAGTCACATGGAGGCAATGAGCGATAGGAGGGGTTTCGTCTCTCCCGGTATTGGGAGTTGATGTTGCGCTGAGCTCGATTGGCCGTAACAGGGAAGTCCCTGGCCAGGGCTGATCAGAGATTTGCTGGTAAGTGTTACCAGTAGTTTCTCAACCCGTTATGAGCCTCACATCGGCACGACTTATCGGGTTATTGGGGTCTGACGTTTACCACCCCTAGACTTGATATGCGACGTATCAGACGAACAGACCGGACTGTACGGTAAGTGTTACTGGTCGGATTCGCAGGAGTGTGAGCGGGCTAGCTCGTCGATCTTCTGATTGCTCAATACCCGGGTGGCCGTTACGTTTAGCAGACCGCTTGTGGCTTGTGGGTGCATGATATGATCATCATCCGCTACCGGCGTATTGACGAGTCTTTAGAGTCCTACACAGAGGTTTCCTGGTTCAAGCGAAACGAAATAGGAATGCATATGAGATATGTGCGGGACCGAGAATAATGCGTGTATGTGATACCGTATTTGATTCTCGCGATTAATGTTTCGATTGGTTGTATATGATATAACCTAGTTATCGAATCGAAGATCGATTCGATAAGTCGAGACATTGAATACTAGTCGGTTATGTGCGACATGACCGGATCATTGAATCAAGTGTTGATTTAATGATTTAATGTATAATTATATATTTGATATATTACTTTGCATTAACTAGTATTGGTTCATTTTAAATGGATTTTTCTCACTTGATGTGCACATTGTATATGTGATATGTTTTGTGTACACTTGTATGTATCATGTTTGATGATGCATATAGTTTTGGTTTTGTGTAAAGAATGCAACCATGGTTATGAGAGTGGTTAGGGTTTATGGTCTATTCTCTTATTATTTAATCCATTCATTATTTATTAAATGGATTTATGAAATACAAAATGGTTTCATTTTGTCTTGAAGCTTGTTGAAGCTTCATGAAGCTTTGACTAATGATAACCATTTTGTCATCTTGCTTAACCCTAACCACTCCCACTAACCATGGTCTATTCTCTACACTTGACCATGGTTAGAAGATGATAAGAATGGATTTTATTATTCATTTTACTTAACACTTTCAAAAAGAATTCTATCATCTTCTTCTTCTTCGCAAAGTGAGAAAGCTTGCTACTTTAATGGCAAGTTGAGATCTAGTGAGTTAAATCCAAATCTAAAGTGAACCCACCTCCTATTTCTTCACCCTCTACCTCTTGCCAAGCTGTTTTGGGTGTTTACTTCACAAGTTTCACAAGTTTGTGAAGTCGGAGCTCGAACTAGTGATGCCTCGACGTAGATCATCTTCGGCACGAAGCCGACGACCTAGCTCGCCCGTTTCTCCGACGAAGACGAAACTTGAGTTCAAGATTCATGATGGACAGCGAGGGCATGGCCACGAGGAGCTAAGGAGGTGGATATCCGGATCTACAAAGGTTGTAGCATCTAACCTATAGTTAATTTGTTAACTAGTTTTATTTTTCGCCTAGACATCTAGCAACGATCCGTTAACTAGGGTTTCTCGGCATCATAATTTTTAAATTTGGCATGTTCGATGCCTTGTGAGACCTCTATAGGGTGCCTAGGAACCTTTCAGTGGTATCAGAGCCTAGCTAGAGCCTTAGGCGAAGTCTAGACGCGATTTGAAGTCCGAACAAACCCGAAACACCAAATCTATAATGCTCTCTGTACATTTTCTAAAAACCGGGATTTTTCCAGATTAAAAATGCCTAAAAAATTCAGCAGGAATATCTAAGAGTTATGGTGAAACACGATCTCTTAATTCATCTACCCAGGCGCGGAAACGCGGCAGAAGCATGCCTTCTGCCGCGCTTCCGCGGCGCACTGTTCATATTGCGCAATAATTATTGCACAGTAACTCATATTTAATTATGCTGAATTTTCTGGGAATTTTTAATATTTATTCAAGAGTTGAATTTTCTGGAATAGTTTTGGGGATTCGGTGTTTCGATCGGAGTATCAAATTTCGTCTTTGTGTTTTTCCGGATAATTTTTAGAATATGTTAAAAAGTTCGACCGGATATAAATAACCAATTTTTCCCCTGTCGGGAAATTTCCAAGTGTTGGATTTTTCCGTAGTTTAACGACGTTCTAAGTAGTGCAAGTAACGCGATGGACCCTCTAGAAGACAACAAACCTTAACTCGATTATGTGACCGTCTTGAACTGCCCTTTGAACCTTCGGGTTTGGGGCAGTACGGCGTGCCACATGTGAGGCGTTGGCTTGACCCTTCTACGGCTGGACCGTCGGTACTGAGGCACGAACTGAATGTTGTTAGACTTATTTCATGTGTTGAGCTGTATCGGGAAAACTTGGGTATTCGACTGTTCGATCGGAAAGTTTAACATTTTCTGTTTATCTGGAATGTGATACAATAATTGGAATTCACAAGTAGTTATGAGATAACTAAATGAATGTTATAAATCTAGCAATTTAGTCCCATATGATATTGAAAAGAGTTTTCGATAATGAGACTAAAATGCGGAATTTATATCTGTTAGGCATGCGATGTCTAAAGTAGTTGCGGATTCCAACTGTTGTAGTTTTACACTTTCTTTTCTGTGACCGTAAGTGTAGTATGTTCATATCGCCGGTTTCGTTGCTATACATCAACGACAATTGGGGTATGCATACTTACTTACGTTGATGACATGTGATGTTATGTGTTGCTGGATATGTTATATTGGATCGTCGTGTTCGAATAGCCGGGGGTTTTTATGTGAGATGAGTGTTTTTCATTTTCATTCATGTAAAAACTTGTATGTAATATTCTTTTATTTGGGGCACTTCCAGGTAGCGGAAGTTGTCACCCTTTGTATATTATTTACTTTTCCGCATTAGGATAGACCCAAGGAGGGGAGCACAAGTAACCGGGTTCTGGGGTCCAGTGGGAGACCAACTCGAGGAGTCGAGTCCGGGTCTCCTAACCCTAGAATTGGCAGGGTTGCTTGCCGCTCTCGTAGGGGTCTAGGGGTGTGGGATTGGCTATTCATCACGACCGTGGAATCCGTGTTTTATACTGGCTCGTATTGAAAACACGGACGTCCTAGTATATCCAATATTTCATATGTTTATTCTGCTGCGATATCTGTGTTGTGACTCTGTGATGGATATAGTATATAGTATATATGATATATTATATAGACGTTACTTATGTTTTACACCCGCGCTAGCCCTGCCCTGCTCTGTCGTTAGTTACCTAACCTAACGGTGCACGAGGGGACATCGAGGCGAATGCGGATGGCATAAGTGTACGTCATATCTATCTGTGATGTTTAGGTATTTAAATGATGGGACTTCATTAATGTGATTAATGAAAGATAAGAAACCTAAGATGTTGTAGAATCAGATTTTAAATAAAACAGGTAGCTACAGTTCTTGCTTTGCATAGCGGTATATATGATATACCCCGCACCTTATTCGATGAGGAAAGGACCGAGATCCCTTCACCGGGAGTGACTCCTTTAGCAATAACTGGCAGATGCTACACACTCGGTTTGCTTTTGACTGCTTTTGGGTTTTTGCTTTGCATAGCGATATATATGATATATCCCGCACCTTATTCAACGAGAAAGGACCGAGATCCCTTCGCCGGGAGTGACTCCTTTAGCAAAACTAGAAAAGCCTCAAAATCACTCCGTTTCAAAACTTCATTTGATTCTACAACGATATCAAGTTCATTACGCTCATGGTTTTCAGAAAAACCTGGCGTAGCCCTCCGTCATTTCAGATGAGTAGTAGTTAGTATTCGTGCTACGTTTGTTGGCCTGCGTCAAGGCGCAGTGTGCGGTAGCTAACTAGTATTTATCTGCTTATGCATATGATGCAGATTGGATTAGGGTAGTCGTGCGACTTTGTTGGCCTGCGTCAAGGATCGTACGGGTGGGTTTAATTCAATCAGGAAATGACGGGTTGAACTTGACTAGCGCACTATAGTTTGTTGGCCTGCGTCAAGGTCATAGCACGCTAGGGGCAAAAGCATTATCGGGAATTTCAAGTGTTGAAATTTGCAATGAGATTGCATACCTTCTATGAGATAGTTGGATCCCGATACCCACTGCGAGTAAGAGTTACTCCTGGGAGAGTTTTACACATTGCAATTAGCCGATCAAGTAGGTGTCTAGAAAGGTGTCAACGAGGTTACGCCTCTGGGAAAACGAGGTTTACATTAATTAGGTTCGTGCGAAAGCACGGGGGACCTCCCTCAAAGTACCGACACTGGCCTGGCTGAAAGATTGGCGAACCTGTAGTGTGTAATTAATCCCGGCTAGTCTTTCCTTTTAGGGTTTGGAGGAAGATTTGATAAAAAGCAGTGGGAGCCATCCTGATTAGATAAGATAATAACCAATCTGATCTTGCACGAGCTCACGCTAAAGTGTTTTCTTCTCTCTCTCTCCAGGTAGCGACCATTTCATGCCTTAATCAAGATAATAATATGGATGTATTGACCGAACCCGCATGTTATACTGTGCTGGGGAACGTTGGTTCCGTTCATTCTTATAAGAGTTATAGGAATGAACAGGATATAGGGGAATACCAGGATTCCCATGCCACCCGAATGAAGAAAGTACATGTTGATGCATTTTCTTCGGGTGTGTTCGTTACTGAGAACTGTTTCTCCATTTGCTCTACGTCCTGGGTATTAGATACTGGGTCAGGATCCCATATATGTAATCAGTTACATGGGCTTAGAAAAGGTAGAGAACTTGGAGAAGGTGATAAAGACATAAGAGTTGAAAATGGTGCAATTGTTGCAGCTAAGACTGTCGGAGAATATCACCTTGTATTACGAACTGGAAATACATTGGTTCTGAACGAATGCTATTACATGCCGAACCTGATATGCAACATTATATCGGTTTCTTTATTAAGTAAAGAGGGATATAATTTTGTATTACAGGACAATGTTATGAACATTTTCCATAACCAAAAGTTGGTTGGATCAGGCACGTTATGCAATGGCATTTATGTTCTAAATCAATCAACAGTTCTGAGCATAACAAACACACACAAGAGGAAGAGTTCTGAACTCAATGAATCCTTCTTGTGGTATTGTAGACTGGGTCACATCAATGCGACACGACTAGCTAAGTTGCATAAAGATGGATATTTAAATCCGTTTGAATTTTCATCTTATGACACTTGCCAGTCATGTCTCAAAGGCAAGATGACCAAAACTCCGTTTACGGGACACGGAGAAAGAGTTACCGAACTCTTGGGACTGATACATAGTGATGTATGCGGTCCCATGTCTACACATGCCAGGGATGGTTCTTCATACTTCATTACATTCACTGACGATCTCTCTAGGTTCGGGTATGTGTTCCTGATGAAACACAAATCAGAAGCTTTTGAGAAATTTAGGGAATATAAGCAAGAAGTTGAGAACCAAACCGGAAAAAGTATTAAAATCCTACGATCTGATCGAGGAGGAGAATACTTAAGCAATGAATTCCTGGACTTCCTAAAAGAGAATGGGATTCTCTCTCAGCTGACTCCTCCATATACACCACAGCACAACGGTGTATCAGAACGGAGGAACCGCACCCTATTAGATATGGTGCGCTCTATGATGAGCACAGCTGAGTTACCTATTTCCTTCTGGGGATATGCACTGGAAACAGCTGCAGACCTATTGAATATGGTTCCCACCAAAACCGTGCCGACCACTCCATATGAGATATGGAAAGGAAAGAGACCATATCTTAATTATGTTAAGATATGGGGTTTTCCGGCCTATGTAAAAACGCAAAATCCGGACAAACTCACGGCAAGGTCCATTCTGTGTAAGTTTATTGGATATCTCAAACATTCGCGAGGGTATATCTTCTACCACCCTGAGGAACAAAGAGTGTTTGTTTCTCGGCATGCCACCTTTTTAGAAAAGGAATTTCTTGAAAAAGAGATTAGTGGTCATGAGGTAGAACTGGAAGAGGTTCCAGCTGCACAAGCTACAACAGAAGATCTGGTGGAACCAGAGGATTCCATAGTTCCCGATGAACCCCAGCCACTCCGCCGATCTAGTAGGGTTCCTCGCCAACCTGAGAGATACTACGGTTTTCTCATGGACGGTGGGAGCGAGGATTGCATCATGGAGGATGATGACCCAACTAGCTTCGAGCAGGCCATCACGAGTAGGGACTCAGTGAAATGGCTGGATGCTATGCGGTCCGAGATGGAATCCATGTACACCAACAAAGTATGGACTTTGGAAATTGCTCCTGAAGGGGTAAAACCCATTGGGAGCAAGTGGATCTTCAAGAAGAAACTTGGTGTAGATGGGAAAGTGGAGACTTTCAAAGCTAGACTTGTAGCAAAGGGTTTTCGTCAAAGACTAGGTGTGGACTATGACGAGACCTTTTCTCCAGTGGCTATGCTTAAATCCATCCGAATCATGCTTTCCATTGCTGCCTTTCATGACTACGAAATCTGGCAAATGGATGTTAAGACCGCCTTTCTAAATGGTGATTTAGAAGAGTGCGTGTACATGACTCAGCCAGAGGGCTTCGTAGACAGTGGGAGCAGCGGGAAGGTGTGCAAGCTGCTTAAATCCATTTATGGATTAAAGCAAGCATCGCGGAGTTGGAACATCTGCTTTGACGTCGTTATCAAAGAGTTTGATTTCGTCCAAAATCCAGATGAACCTTGTATCTACAAGAAGGTGGCAGAAAGTAAGGTTGTCTTCCTCGTATTGTACGTGGACGACATACTCTTGATAGGAAATGATATTCCTATGCTGCAATCGGTCAAGCTCTTCTTATCACAAAGATTCTCAATGAAAGATCTTGGTGATGCCTCCTGCATATTGGGGATCAGGATCTATAGAGATGGATCTAAACGGATTTTGGGATTGTCCCAATCCAGATACATTGACACCATACTAAAGAGGTTTAGTATGGAAGAGTCCAAGCGTGGGAATATGCCCACGATCTCTGGAGTCACTCTCTCCAAAGAGATGTCTCCTAAGATTGATTTGGAGAGAGCTCGCATGCAAGGGATACCCTATGCTTCGGCGGTAGGCTCTATCATGTTTGCGATGCTATGTACCAGACCCGATGTAGCATACTCACTAAGTGTAGTGAGCAGGTATCAAGCTGATCCTGGAGAGAGTCACTGGACAGCTGTGAAGAGCATTCTCAAGTACTTGCGAAGGACTAGAGATATGTTCTTGGTGTATGGTAACGGAGAACTCCAAGTGGAGTCCTTTACCGATTCGAGCTTCCAGAGTGATAAGGACGACTCTAAGTCGCAGTCGGGCTTTGTCTTTACCCTTTACGGAGGGGCGGTTAGCTGGAAGAGTTCCAAGCAGGAAACCGTGGCAGACTCGACGATGGAGGCTGAATACATTGCTGCCAATGATGCTGCTAAAGAAGCTGTCTGGATCAAGAAGTTCATTTCTGAACTTGGAGTGGTTCCATCCATTGAGCATCCAATACCTTTGTATTGCGATAACAATGGAGCGGTGGCTTTGGCCAAGGAACCCAGGTCCCATCAGCGGTCCAGGCATATTCTGAGGCGGTATCACCTGATCCGGGAGATAGTTGATCGCCGGGAGATCGAGGTCAGGAGGGTTGACACGAAGAACAACACGGCGGATCCACTCACGAAGGCCATTCCCCAGATACAGTTTGAGAGACTCTTCGGGATGCTCGGTATGCGATACTACAGCAGCTGGCCCTAGTGCAAGTGGGAGATTGTTAGTTGTATGTATGCCCTAGAGGCCAGTATTGTACAGATGATGTATATTATATTGGATGCTTGGACATATATAGAGATGACTTTCTTGCTCGATATGATAGTATGCTATCTGGTTACTCTTTATCTTAACATGTACACTAGTCTCTTTATACTGTCTTATAGTTACATGTTGGTAAAGCCCTTAGGATATGTACTTGACTACCTGGACTATGATGCAGATCATACTAGTGGGGACATGGTAGTCCATAAGTACATCCTTCAAGGTCCCTAGTCGTGGGTGTATCGAGACGGGGCATCGATATACCAGAGTAGACTAGCGTATACGCTTCTCGACCCATGAGATGAACGATGGATGATCCCATATCCATTGGTGTTTGACATCAGAGATGGTGTACGGGTGCTCAGTGGTGACTGGGTACACTGGACGGACTCGCCGAGAACTCCCAGATGGTATTATACCTCACGTCAGATGGCAGTTCTCAGGTGACACTTGTACAGGTTAGTCTGTAGACCCGAGATCGTCATAGAGTCTTGTGTGATTCCCACTGTGCTTTGATCTCCACCTTACCACGTCCATGAGGGCATGCAAAACGGTGGTCTTTGGGTACAGTCCCGAGTCACATGGAGGCAATGAGCGATAGGAGGGGTTTCGTCTCTCCCGGTATTGGGAGTTGATGTTGCGCTGAGCTCGATTGGCCGTAACAGGGAAGTCCCTGGCCAGGGCTGATCAGAGATTCGCTGGTAAGTGTTACCAGTAGTTTCTCGACCCGTTATGAGCCTCACATCGGCACGACTTATCGGGTTATTGTGGTCTGACGTTTACCACCCCTAGACTTGATATGCGACGTATCAGACGAACAGACCAAACTGTACGGTAAGTGTTACTGGTCGGATTCGCAGGAGTGTGAGCGGGCTAGCTCATCGATCTTCTGATCGCTCAATACCTGGGTGGCTGTTACGTTTAGCTGACTGCTTGCGGCTTGTGGGTGCATGATATGATCATCATCCGCTACCGGCGTATTGACGAGTCTTTAGAGTCCTACACAGAGGTTTCCTGGTTCAAGCGAAACGAAATAGGAATGCATATGAGATATGTGTGGGACCGAGAATAATGCGTGTATGTGATACCGTATTTGATTCTCGCGATTAATGTTTCGATTGGTTGTATATGATATAACCTAGTTATCGAATCGAAGATCGATTCGATAAGTCGATACATTGAATACTAGTCGGTTATGTGCGACATGACCGGATCATTGAATCAAGTGTTGATTTAATGATTTAATGTATAATTATATATTTGATATATTACTTTGCATTAACTAGTATTGGTTCATTTTAAACGGATTTTTCTCACTTGATATGCACATTGTATATGTGATATGTTTTGTGTACACTTGTATGTATCATGTTTGATGATGCATATAGTTTTGGTTTTGTGTAAAGAATGCAACCATGGTTATGAGAGTGGTTAGGGTTTATGGTCTATTCTCTTATTATTTAATCCATTCATTATTTATTAAATGGATTTATGAAATACAAAATGGTTTCATTTTGTCTTGAAGCTTGTTGAAGCTTCATGAAGCTTTGACTAATGATAACCATTTTGTCATCTTGCTTAACCCTAACCACTCCCACTAATCATGGTCTATTCTCTACACTTGACCATGGTTAGAAGATGATAAGAATGGATTTTATTATTCATTTTACTTAACACTTTCAAAAAGAATTCTATCATCTTCTTCTTCTTCTCAAAGTGAGAAAGCTTGCTACTTTAATGGCAAGTTGAGATCTAGTGAGTTAAATCCAAATCTAAAGTGAACCCACCTCCTATTTCTTCACCCTCTACCTTTTGCCAAGTTGTTTTGGGTGTTTACTTCACAAGTTTCATAAGTTTGTGAAGTCGGAGCTCGAACTAGTGATGCCTCGACGTAGATCATCTTCGGCACGAAGCCGACGACCTAGCTCGCCCGTTTCTCCGACGAAGACGAAACTTGAGTTCAAGATTCATGATGGACTGCGAGGGCATGGCCACGAGGAGCTAAGGAGGTGGATATCCGAATCTACAAAGGTTGTAGCATCTAACCTATAGTTAATTTGTTAACTAGTTTTATTTTTCGCCTAGACATCTAGCAAAGATCCGTTAACTAGGGTTTCTCGGCATCATAATTTTTAAATTTGGCATGTTCGATGCCTTGTGAGACCTCTATAGGGTGCCTAGGAACCTTTCAGAAGTCACTCCTCTCTCTCGACGCGATCCTCGGTTTAGAGCCTGAGGCCCCTCTTACCGAAGGAATAAGCGAGTATGGCAGCAATAAGGGCTTCTCGGTAGACCCCGCAGACACCGATCTGGCGGCCGCTATTGCGGCTTCTGAGCGATCAGCGAGGCTCGAAGCGATGTTGAATAAACTCGCTCAGTCAGATAATCATTGACTGCTTTCTTCGTCATTTTATCGCATTTTTATCATTATTTTTGGCTAATACTTTCTTCCATTTTTAAACAGGTGTCACTACCGAAGAAGCCATTGCTGCCTCTTTAAAAACTTTCCAGGAGGAGGAGAAGAAGCGCGTTTTAATGGGCGTTGGTACGTCTCGCCTTATCAAATTTTTTGTCATCTTTTCTTATAGTCAACCTAACCTTCTTCCTTTGTTTCTTTGCAAGGGCTACACTAGCTGATGCGGGGACTCTCCCTGGGCCAATTACTGAAGTCCCGGCCTCTTCGGGGCTGCCGAGAGAAACCCAACTCGAAAAGCCGATGAGGGATGCCTTGAAGGATTTGGAGGCAATTCTGAATGCGGATGACGACGCCTCGTTGAAGGAGGCTTCCAAGAGGTCCGTCATAACTGCCCGGGAGGAGAGGAAGCGTTTGAGGTGCGAAGCGAAGGAACGCAGAGCCGCTTTGGCCATGGGGGCAAGCTCAAGCGCCGTTCCTCCTGCTGTTACTCCTCCAGAAGAGTCTCCGGTCGACCTGTCCACTGCCCATAGGTGGGCGGTGCGTGCAGCTCGGGGGGCCAATGATCAATCCACCTCAGGTAATGTGTTTTTCCAAGATTTATTTGTAAGAATTGTGAACTTGTCGGTTCTTATATATCTTGTCTTGCAGGGCTAAGTCCAACCGAGGGGGACGCGGAGACCGTCGAACCCAAGGGAACAGAGGAGGAGGCACCGGCCGAACCCGAGCCGACGGTGGACAACGTCGCCAAGGTTGCTGAGCCTGAGCTGGAGGCTGAGGAAGCTGCACCCGAGAAGGTCGTTGATGCCGAGCCTGAGGTGGCGGCAAATGAGATGACTGCAATAACTGAGCCCGAGGTAGTGGCGGATGAGGCACTTGAAACCAGCGACCCCATGGTGACGGCGGATGAGACAATGGCGACCGCCGAGCCTGAAGGAGTAGCGGGTGAGATGGGCGTGATTCCCGGGGACGAGCCAGCCGCTCTTTCTCAAGAGTCTGGCAATGCTCCAATCATTGCTCTCCCTGCCTACGGTCCTCCGCCGTCTCCTGGTCGGGCGAGCACGACGACAGCCCCTGTCGAGTCCGGTGACGAGGCCACGGGAGGTGGACTCGTATCGATGGAGGAGGGAGACGCCTCCGTTTCGGCCGGCGGCTCATCAGGTAAATTTCGAGTTACAATCCCCTTTTTTATCTTGCAATCCTTTCTGACAAGTTTATCCTTGTTTTTTAACGTAGGTGCGGCCAGTGCCGATGCTTCATTGCTCGAGGGAACGCCGTCAACTACTGCCTTGGCGGTGGTCACCTCTCAGCCCTCCCTTGTACTGTCAAAGATGTTGGAAGGTATGGATTTGCAACCTATTAGTTTTATCTTTCAGCCGCATAATTTATGTACTAAAGTTGTACTGTTGTGTCTTTTCAGGAGTGCTTTTTGATCATCTCTATCAGGTGTTGCACCCACACTTCTCCTTCCCATCTGAACTTGCTTCTTCCTCCGGCGGCGTTGGTGAGTGTAGTTTCCAATTGATGTCTTTCTTTTTCAGTAATAGAATTATTTCTAACTCTCTCTCGTCCTGATTGCAGTACCACAAATCGAAGGAGGGGATGAAAGATCGGTCGCGCCACCGGCCCTTCCGGCTTTGCCAACTGCTGCAGCTGGTATAGTAAACTATCGCATCGATGACTTTCTTCGTATTTCTCAAACCGTCATCTAATCATACTTTGTCTTTTTAGCTATCGTTCCGATCCCGGCGCCCTTTGAGTCTCGCGTTATAATGCCGGCAGGCCCTTTCCTGAGACGTCCGTCCTCGAAAGGCGCCGCGAATAGTCTGCGCATGGTGAGCGACTACATTGAGGAGCTCGACGTCGAGACTCCTACGTCCACCGCAGATTTTGCTACGGTGGTTAACCCAATGCTGGCGATACTCGTAAACTTTCATAACGAAGGTATCGTCGCGTCTTGGGTTAATCACTGCAGGGAGATCGAGGTCCGCCTGCATCAACTGGAGTTTATGCGCCCTGCTCCCGAGACCTTAGCCGCAAGCAATCAAAGAACAGTGTGGATTGAGCAAAGAGCTTCTTACGTCCAACACTTGGAACAAGAAGCGGCTTTAAGGCTGAGGGAATGCCAAGAGACCTCGAGCGAGACGGCTCGTCTGCGTGCTGAGGTTGAGGCGAACGCTGCCCAAGTGAAGGTTATCTTCGAGGGCCTCCTGGAACGCATCTCTCATGGGCTAAACTTGAAGCGGAAGCTCGATGCTGCCGAGCGTGACGCCCAAGGTCGTGAAGTAGCTCAGCAGGCTGTTGGGGAGCAGCTTGCATCTTTCTTGCAGCAACAGGCTCAAGTGGAGGCGGAACTGGCGGTGGTGGCCGATCAAGAAAAGGCATGGAAGGAAGTGTGCGAACAACAGATAAAACTATTTAAGACGCTTCCTTCTCAGTAGCTGCCTTTGTATCATTATACTTGTAAAATTTTTCTTTTTCGAATAAGATGTATCCATTCTTTATTCTTTTGTACGATTCTCCTTGTACTTGCTTGAATTAATAAATAAAGATACACATTTTTTCTTTGCAATGTCTTGTACTATTTCTTTGCTTTCTCCTTTCTCTTATTATCAGCATGCTGTCTTGATAAACATGGTTGACAGATAATAGAGTAAGAATCTTGGTTTCTTCAAGAGATAGCGATGGCTTAGGCCACATGTTCAGATCTGCTGCCTAAGACTTTTCAATTCTATGAGCCGTGAGGGTCTCATAGAGACTTTTCTCCCTACGGATCGAGAGGATCTCGTAGGTGGATTTTCTTCTTAGGAATCGTGAGGATTCCTAAGTGTATTTTCTCTTACAAGTCGTAAGGATCCTATAAGAGAATTTTCCCTCTTACGAGTCGAGAGGACTCGTGAGCGATTGTTTTCCTCCTCATCGAGATTCGACTTTGGAGAGTGAGACCCGTGAATAGTATACAAGAGACCATTTTAGGCCGACTTGCAGGGTCCCGGTGCTTAGGAAACAAGTTTTTTAATTCCTGTTGCCTAAGGCTTTATCTTGTAAGTTGAGACGAATCGGGAAGTTCTCGCGGAGACACTGGTTTCTCTGCGGGCCGACATGAATCAGGAGGCTCTCATCAAGGACGCTAGTTTCCCTGAGTTGAGGATTTTGCCAAGGACACTGGTTTCCTTGGGGTTGAAACGAGTCGAGGTGTTCCTGCAAAGATGCTAGTTTCTCGGCGGGTCGACGCGAATCGGGGTGTTCTCGTCAAGGACACTGGTTTCCCTGAGTCGAAGGATTTTGCCGAGGATGCTAGTTTCCTCGAAGTTGAAACGAATCGGTGTATTCCTGCAAAGACGCTAGTTTCTCTGCGGGCCGACGCGAATCAGGAGTCTCTCATCAAGGACGCTAGTTTCCCTAAATTGAGGAATTTGCCAAGGACACTGGTTTCCCTGGGGTTGAAACGAGTCGAGGTGTTCCTGTAGAGACGCTAGTTTCTCTGCGGGTCAATGCGAATCAGGATATTCTCATCAAGGACACTGGTTTTCCTGAGTCGAAGGATTTTGCCGAAGACGCTGGTTTCTTCGGGGTTGAAACGAATCGTATTATTCCTACGGAGACACTGGTTTCTTTGCGGGCCGACGCGAATCAGGAGGCTCTCATCAAGGACGCTAGTTTCCCTGAATTGAGGAATTTGCCAAGAACACTGGTTTCCCTGGGGTTGAAACGAGTCGAGGTGTTCCTGTAAAGACACTAGTTTCTCTGCGGGTCGACGCGAATCAGGATATTCTCGTCAAGGACACTGGTTTCCCTGAGTCGAAGTATTTTGCCGAAGACGCTGGTTTCTTCGGGGTTGAAACGAATCGGAGTATTCCTACGGAGACACTGGTTTCTCTGCGGGCCGACGCGAATCTGGAGGCTCTCATCAAGGGCACTAGTTTCCCTGAGTTGAGGAGTATGCCAAGGACACTGGTTTCCCTGGGGTTGAAACGAGTCGAGGTGTTCCTGTAGAGACGTTGGTTTCTCTGTGGGCCGACGCGAATCAAGATATTCTCATCAAGGACACTGGTTGCCCTGAGTCGAAGGATTTTGCCGAAGACGCTGGTTTCTTCGGGGTTGAAACGAATCGGAGTATTCCTATGGAGACACTGGTTTCTCTGCGGGCCGACGCGAATCTGGAGGCTCTCATCAAGGACGCTAGTTTCCCTGAGTTGAGGAGTTTGCCAAGGACACTGGTTTCCCTGAGGTTGAAACGAGTTGAGGTGTTCCTGTAGAGAAACTGATTTCTCTGCGGGCCGACGCGAATCAGGAGTCTCTCATCAAGGACGCTAGTTTCCCTGAATTGAAGAATTTGCCAGGGACACTGGTTTCCCTGGGGTTGAGATGATCTCTGGTTATCTTTCGGGCTTTATATGAGTTGCCGTCGAGACTGTGAAGCTAGGAATCTAATCTTCGCTTCATTTGCTGGCACTGTGTCTGCTGTATCGAGACGAATGCCACAGTCGTCTCTAGGCTGTTAGTGAACCGTCGAGATTTGGCTTTGCTTTCTGGTGGAGCCTGTTGGGAAGGTGTGGTTCCGTCTTTGTTTGTGCCCTTGGATTGTATACAGGGATCGATTTGATCTTGACTGTAGGGCGAAAGTTTCATATTTTTTTTGTCTTATTTCCGCGATGCTCTATCATTTCAGCTTTTATATTGCGAAGGTCATGATTGCCCAATCATTTCGGCTATTTTTCGCGGTGCCCAATCATTTCGGCTGTTTATTTTATTTTTACTCGCTGCTTTTTATTGCGAGTTGCCAAATCATTTCGGCTATTTTGTGTACATACGTTTTTACTTGCTGCTTTTTATTGCAAGTTGCCCCATCATTTCGGCTATTTCGTATGCATGTGCGGCCTACTGGATTTTCGCCGTAAACCTGAAATTAGACACCGATTTTGGCATCAGCATCGCTACAACTGGAATATTGCCAGGAGCGAATCATCATTTGCCTCTGTCGATGTCGAACAAAGGTGGCTTAGAGAACAGGGTTAAGGTCCTGTCGACTAAGGCTTTTGACTTCATGAGCCGTAGGGGTCTCACAAAGGTATTTCTCCCTACAAGTCGTGAGGATCTTATAGGTGTATTTTCTCCTTAGGAATCGTGAGGATTCCTAAGTGTATGTTCCTCTGTAAGTCGTAAGGATCCTACAAAAGGGTTTTCTCCTTGTAAGTCGAGATGACTTACAAGGGTTGTTCATCATGCGAACATATCCCCAGTCATGGATGGGACTTGGTTAGGGAAATGTTTATTCGCGCCCATAGATTGTATACAAGGGTCAGTACTGAGCCGCTTGTAGGGAAATATCCAAAGGTTGTGGGGGATTTGCTTAAGCACAGGTTTAGGTCTCTGTAACTTAAGACTTTCAAATCTTATAAGCCGTGAGGGTCCCATAAGAGAGTTCTCCTTACGAGTTGTGAGGATCTCGCAAGTGTACTTTCTCCTTAGGAATCATGAGGATCCCTAAGTGTGTTGCTCCCTTGTGAGTCGTAAGGATCTCACGCGGGTTGTTTCTCCTTACAAGATCGAGAGGACCCTGCAAGTGTCTTTTAACGAGGTTGCGCCCTTTCGGGTTTTCACAAACACTCGCCTGTAGCCCTGCTGTTTTTACTCACGGAGCCCTTTCGGGTTTTCATCCGTGCCCGTTTTGCTTATGGACATACCGTTTCTTTTTATTCTTTTTTTTATTCCTCTTTTTTTACGAGGTCGCGCCCTTTCAGGTTTTCACGAACACTCGCCGGCAGCCCTGCTGTTTTTACTCACGGAGCCCTTTCGGGTTTTCATCCATGCCCATTTTGCTTATGAACATATCGTTATTATTATTATTTTTATATATTATTTTTATTCTTTTTTTTATCTCGTCAGCCTGAGGATGCTGCGGTAGTAGTTTAAAGACGTTTCGGTCGTCAGATAGTTTTAGGACATAGTGGTCCATCATTAGTTTAAGGATGTTTCGGTCCGTCTTTAGTTTTAAGGACATTTCGGTCCGCCATTAGTTTAAGGACGTTTCGGTCCATCATCGCCGTATTTGAGGCGAATATCTAGTTTACTGACTTTTCGGTCTATGGGGTTTTCCTTATGAATGAGCATGATGCCCCCAGCGTATCCATCTTTTTCAGAGCGTGCGGTTGTTGCGGGTTCACCTTCCAGTTTTCGGAGATGACGAACTTGCCCTGTTGGTATTGGTCTTCAACCCAGTTTTTGAAGACGTAACAGTTTTCGATCAGATGGCCTAATACTTGGTGGTAAGGGCAATAATTAAAACTGTTGACATCATCCAGTTGTAGTTGGTGTTTCGGCTTCGGTAGAGTGATAAGCTTGTTATGCACTGCCACTTCAAACAGCCTCCTTGTTTCATCCTGGGGAAATGAGTAAGGACGTCTTAGCCTCTCCTCGAGGGATATGCGTGGACGCATATTGTTTTGACGAACGACCGGTCTAGAGCCACTCGACTGTTGTTGAGTGTTGGCGACGAAGGTCATTTTCCCTTTTCCTTTATCCTTTTTGTTCGATCCTTTGTTTGCGGGACCGAGATTTTTTCCGAGTAGCGGGCGATTGCGCGGCTTAATGTTCTCGCAACTCCTCAACTCTTTCATTTTTGAAATAGATTCTTTGAGGAGAGGGTTGAGGGCAACTTCTTTGTCAGAGTCGCTTCCAAAGGTGATAATTTGCGATCCCTTGGAATCAGCTATATGACAGTCGTCGACGGCTCTTTTGCGCTCATCTATCGCATTTTTCCGATGTCTACGAGTTTCACACTTTGTTCGGTTAAAGTGTTGCTTTTGGACGACATATCCTTGCCACCAACACTTAAAGGAGTCGCTGTCTTCGGTAGGATGTATGATCTTCTGATGATATAAGCAGAAGTTAGGATGCATCTGTACTCCGTCGAGAGTATTTTCTTCAGAAGGTGGTAGCTTCATTCCCACTGATACGGCTTTGGCGAACCTTTTCCTCGTCTTGAATTTGTTTTTATCCGCAGCGGATGACTTTTGATTCGACGGAAGTGCCTCAACTCTTTGGTCTAATAGTCGGTGCTTGGCTCCTTCCGGTATGGCCATCTCACGCTCTTAATTGGCTTTAACTTTCTGACGAGTTTCAATCAGGAAGACATCGATCAACTCGTCTGACGGCCGCAGAATTTCTGGTTTAGGGTTTGCCCTCGCTTTCTCGGCGCAAGGAACCTCTTCATCATCTGCAAACGAGTGAGAGATCACATGACAAGTCGCTACGTAGTCTTCGGATTCATCTGATGAGTCTTCCCCATCGTTTTCGTCCTCGACAAAAGAACAAGCTGTCTCCATCGTGTCCGTCTTCTTTGGAGTGTGCGGCTGTGGTGGGTTTATCTTACAGTTTTCAGACAACGCGAACTTGCCTTGTAGGTATTGATCCTCGATGCATCCCTTAAAGACAAAACAATCCTCGATCGGGTGACTTACTGTTTGGTGGTATGGGCAGTAATTAGGATTGTTGACATCGCTTGGCTGCAACGGGCGTTTTGGATCCGGCAGATTGATGAGTTTGTTACGCACTGCCAGCTTGAACAGTCTTCTCGTTTTATTCTGAGGAAACGAGTAAGGACGTCTTAGTTTCTCCTCGAGGGATGGGCATGGACGCACGTTATTTTGGCGAACGACCGGCTTTGAGTTGCTCGGCTGTTGTTGAGCATTGGCGACGACGGTCGCTTTCCCTTTTCCTTTCTCATTTCGAGAGTCTGGTTTTGGAGGAGACGGTCCATGGCCCATCTGGTCCATTTGGGCTAATTTGTCGATCAGGGCCTGGAACGTGGTCAGCCTGAAGAACATCATGAATTGCGAGATGGTCGCTTGCGGATCAAGAGTGCCCATGAACATGCCTACGGCAGGTGCCTCTTCGATGCGTTGTTCGCATTTCGACCATAGATTCTGCCATCGCGTTGCGTATTGAACCCACGTCTCGCCTGGCCTTATCCGTGCGTTAATCAGCGTTGTTATCGGGGTGCGTTCACTAGCACTTGCGAATCTTTGTGTAAACAGCAGCTCCATGTCCGCAAATGTTTTGACAGAGTCGTTAGGTAGCTCCGAATACCATTCAAAGGCTGTTTCTGCTAAGCTGCCGACGAATTGGCGAAGCAACAATTTGTCACCGCCTCCAGTATTTCCACATAAGGCCCTGAATTGAGTGACAAGCTGATGCGGATTCCTTGTCCCCTTATATACGTAGAACTTAGGGATCGTATATCCTGGCGGGTAACTGATTTGGTTATACTAGCTTGGATAGGGTCGTCCAGTTCTAACAATTTGCCCAGCCGCTTCATCCGCCTGATGAACCCGTATCTGCTGAGTTATATATTCGTCCATGTCAGCTTTGGAGATTGTTTCCTCCTTGGCTGTTGAAAGGGCTGGAGGATGATTAGAGGTTTCCCCTCCGTCGTTTCCGACAATGATTGGAGAGTCTTCAGCTGGAGGGTCCGGCTGTAACATCATCCCTACCATATCTTGGAAGAAGAGTGCCATCTGTTTTATGTTAGCCGCTTGTTCTGCGGCTTCCTTGTCCTTCTTTTTGAGGACTCTGCGTAAGAAATCAGCATCAGTCTCCTATTCGTGACGCTGTTCTGATGATGCCTCCGAGCTCTTTTTCGGCCCGGTAAGCGCAGCCATTGCAGTCATCATTTCCTGAAGCTTCTGTTGCTGCTCCTGGGCTTTTGTCACGGATCGGGTGAGCGGTCGGTGATCCGTCGAAGCACGGCTTTCCTCCTTTCCGGAAGCCATATAAACAGTGTGTACTACCATGACCCAGACTTGGGGCGTCTGTGTTCAGCGCTTTTACGGTTCGCCATGTTCACAGAGGCTTTCTGCAGCCTCCTTTTCTTTTGAGTGATTGGAGTTGAGGGGGCCATTGCAGTGGGCACCCAGCCAGTCGTTGCTTTCTCTGGCTTGACAGAGTAGCCCTTCTCCTGCCGAACCTTCATCTTTTTCTGTCGGTGGAGATGGTCTTGATCAATCACCGACTCCTGGACCTGTCGCCAGACCTTGTAAATTTTAGAGGACTGCCGTTGAGGGGGCTGCTCCAGCTTCTTCTCTGGAGTATTCTCCACAGGTGAAGGAGTTTTCTTCAGCAATGCAGTAGGAGAGTTTCTGCGCACTTTGTTGAGCAGTTCAAAGCTGTTCTCGGTTGGAACAATGGCTTCGATCTCCACCGTCAGAGCTGGTGGAGTCATCCTAGAGGGGGAGTTGCCCCCAGCCTTCCTCACTCGGCGCCAGTGGCGACGTCGAGCGTGTCTTGCGGGTGGAGTTGTTTCAGCTATAAGGGTGACTTTGTCATGCCCCCTGCTTTGAGGAGAGACTGGGCTGCCACGTGTCGCGCGGCGCAGAGCGCGGCGCAACTGCGCTGCCACATGTCGCGCGGCGCACAGCGCGGCGCAACTGCGCTGCCATGTGTCGCGCAGCGCAGAGCGCAGCGCAACTGCGCTAGCGCAACTGCACTGCCACGTGGCGCGCAGCGCAGAGCGCAAGTCAGCTGAAACGTTGCTTCTTTTAATTTTGTCTTAAACAGAGCCTTGCTCTGATTGGGAGTGCTGTCTTGGGCACTGCGCCGATATATCAGCATTTGACACGTGGCGTTTTGCATGCAGCGCACGGGATTTGAAGCGTTGCTTCAATTTTTGAATTTTTGAAATTCAAACAGAGTTTTGCTCTGATTGGGGGAAACAACGGGTCCCAGTAACCACACGTTTCACGGACTGTGGAGTCCTTAAATCCACGGACTATGATGTCTTTAACCTCGACCGTGATGTCTTAAAACTAACATTAGACTGTGGAGTCCTCAAATCCATGGACTATGATGTCCTTAACCTCGACCGTGATGTCTTAAAACTAACATTGGACTGTGAGGTCCTTAAACTCATGGACTATGATGTCCTTAATCTCGACCGTGATGTCTTAAAACTAACAACGGACTGTGGAGTCCTTAAATCCACGGACTATGATGTCCTTAACCTCGACCGCGATGTCTTTAAACTACGGTATCCTGGAAAACATCCAGAGCAGAGCCTGGTCCTTGCCAAACACGATAGCGAACCCGCGGGAAGCATCTAGAGCGACCCCTGACTCCGTGAAATGCGGATAAGGGCAACTTCACCCATCACTTGCGAGTCCTCACGATTCGTAAGGGAGTAAATTCTCTTGTGAGATCCTTACGACTCTCAAGGGAAAACACACTTAGGAATCCTCACGATTCTTAAGGAGAAAATTACACCTACGGGATCCTCTCGACCGGTAGGGAGAAAATTCTTTATGAAACCCTCACGGCTCATAAAATTGAAAAGTATTAGGTGACAGATCCTAACCCTGTTTTCTAAGCCATCACTACCTTACAAGAAGCACAAGATTGACAGTTATATACTATCTACAGACCGCACTTACTAAAATCACATGGCAAACAACACAGCAAGAAAGAAGAAAGCAGAGAAATGACACAAGACATTATGAAGAACGTGTATCTTTTATTCATGAATTCGATCGGGTACAAAATGCATCGTATTAAAGAATAAAAGAACAAATACATTTATTCAAAATTACAAATGGTACAAAAATTTTATTGAGAGGAAAGCGCTTTTAGTAGTCCAGCCAACCGCTCGCGCACTTCCCTCAGCCCCTCTTCCTGATTGGCTACCGCGGCCAACTCTGCTTCGACCTGGGCTCGCTGCTGCAAGTAAGATGAGAGTTGTTCCTCGACGGCTCGCTGAGCCGCTTCACGATCTTGTGCATCACGCTCAACGATATCAAGCTTTTACTTCAATGTTAACTGTTCACACCAGAATATTGCATTATTATATTCCCCATTCTTATTCTTTTTATAAATAAACAGGTGCATTTGACGCATGTCTGCTACATATTACAGGTTACAGGTTCTTGGACAGAAAATAGTGAAAACGATGTAAAGACGATGAAAAAGTGGACTTTGACCAACAAACAGAAGACTCTTGATCAAGCCTACAACGAAGAACAGTTCACAATCAAGAAGGCAATGCAAGGTCCAAAATTACAAAGCGAACGGTTAAAAATCCATTGCAAATTGTTCACTGAAGATCTGGAACCAATGTAGAAACCCAATTGATAAAAGAACCAAAGAACCAGAAGCCCAATAAGACCAAGAACAAAACCCTAAATTTTCAGCACCCAATCTTTCTAAAGGGCCGCGGAACAGCGGCCCAAGCCTGCTATTGCCGCGGTTCCGCGGCCATATTGTGCCCGTACGCGAATATTTTTTTACCAAAATGTTTAGCGGCGCTGAAAAGTTGACCTTGGGCTATTTTTGTAAATTTAGACATGCGGATCAAAATGTAACCTAGGGTTTCTATCTCCTATAAATAGAACCCAAATCATTGTATTCTTTTTATGCCTCCTTTTAATAATAAATTCCAGAAATCTTTATGGAGAGCATCGATGCCTCTTTTCACTTCAGAAATTCAGATCTGACAAACCTGCTTTGATAATTGGAGAGAGCCATCTGTAAGTAGATTTAATTAATTGCTCTAGTTTAGATTTTAATTCTTTGCCCTAGGTAGATTTAATTCATTGTCGTAGAAAATTGTTTAGAGTTAGCTTTGGGGAAGGCTTTTGAGATATGAGATCTCCCATCCCTTTCTTACCCAACAAATATTTACAATAGGACTCCATGCATACACGCACACACCGCGCCCTACGGTATCCTACCCCTCGAGGTAACGATGACACCGTAGTATAAAGGCCCGGTTGCGCGCGTTTTCTACGGAGGTTAGGGTAAGGATCTCTAAAGGAAGGACAAGAACCTAGAGGAAGGAACACCTTTCCGAATGGATCTAATCCCCTTTATTGATAATTACCATAACTCCTCATAGATCTTCATTCGGGTAGAGAAAGCATTGAGATTTACTTGCATTTCCAAACCATCTCTAAACCTAACCCTAACAAGACTAGATCTAGATAATCGTAGTATAGAATAATTAGGTTTTTAGATTTAATAATTAATCCGAACACCCTTCTGAATTAACTCGTTAGCGCGACTAGGAGATTCACAACATCCTTGTGGACCAACCCATACTCACCGGCTAGCTTCATGCGACGCCGTTCTTGATTGCGGTTAATAGATAGTTTTTGAGATCAATCAAATGGCGCCGTTGCCGGGGATGGCGTAGAACTTTCCTTTTTGCAATTTCGGGTTAATCTAAAATTAAAAAAATTCATAAAAATCTAAAAAATCCAAAAAAATATTTAAAAAATATATCATTTGTTATTTTTTTGGAAAGGGTACTTTTTTGTGTGAATCTTTGCAGGATTGACGGATCTGGAAAAATTCAGAGTCTAAAAAGAAAAAGATACATCAAAACAGAAGGGTATTGCAAGGACAGAACAGAAGAAATTTTTTGGAGACCTAAAGCCTCGATACCATCGCTAAACCGCGGCCTAAGCGCGCTCCCGCCGCCTTTCCGCGGCTCTCTTGCATCATCATCGCGAAATTTTTGCACGGTTTGTTTCCTATTTCTCTCCTATGCAAATCCCCATATATCTTTTGTCAAATCTTCTGCAGGATTCCTTTCGCTTTAAAAATCTCTCTTTCCAAATAACAATCTTGTGCAGGATTTTTGCGCCTCGTTTAAACTAGAAATTGATTGCAAGTAATCTTTTTTGTTGCATATCTTTTCTCGAATATCTTGTTGCAACAATTTTTCTAAATATAGATAAAAAGAAAAAGGAAAATTTTATTACAAAACTTGCTAACTTTTTCCGCAAATAAATCCTTGCACCAACCAACCTTCTTTCTTTTCCCTTTCTTCTAATATGGGTACCCCACATAATAAATCACTTGCCGAACTTTGGTATCCCGAACCTAATTTTGCGTCGTACGTCAATTTGTTCGGTCAATTTAAAGACGATTCTTCCTTACCTAAAAAATCTTTGAAAGATCAAATAGAGGCGTCTAGGAGAAACAGTTTGACTTTTCAACCCACTTTGTGTCAACCAAGTCAACCTTTACCACCTCCATATGTTGACACCACTTTTTCAAGTCCTTCTGTCACTCCTAAGCCGATGTCCATTGCTGAGCATATTGCTCAATCTCGCAGTCGATCTTTCACCCCTCTCAACTCATTTAGTTCTAGGGATCCACACGACTATTCATCTTTTTATCCATATGTTGACCCTACCCCTGTCCAATCACCCACTTCCTACCAGTCCTACTCGACCTTACCAACCTCACTAGACACTGTTTCTACACGGCCTGTTTGGAGTTTTGCATATCCACACCATTTTGAATCTTTTACCGAAACCCCCTCACCAACTAAGTCTAGTTTGGAAGAGTCGTTGGAGGCTTATATTGCAGCAACAAATAAAATGACTAGGAATGTGGAAGCGTCATTGGTCGCCCTTATGTAACTTATTGAACCGGTAGCTAGTTTCCCGCTAGCTCAAAATTTTTCAATGTATAAGGAGGCGGTTGGACAGAGTGAGAATGTGAGAGGATTTCAAAATCAAATCTACCCTTACCCAATTGAAGCCCACAACTCCGGTTTTCCATCGATTGTCCTAACTGACCCACAAGTTGAAAATAAAAACGAGTTGTGTGATTTTGTAGTGCTTGATTTGCCAGATTATGAGGAACCCCTTTTGAGTGAAACCGCACCTAATCCTTTCGATCTTTACACCTCCACTCTAGAACCTAAATCGATAAATATCCATGCTTTTGATGAGGTGCCTAAAGAAATTGATTTTCACTTGATTGAGGATATAGACGCCGGGAATATTTCGGATGATGAACCTGTCGATTTAATTGAGATTTTATGTTCAAATCATCATCCCGAGTTATTAATTGTTTCTCCCGAACTTCATATGCGTCTGAATTTTGATGATAATAGCATGGATAAGTTGAATTTTGAGGAGAATTATAAGGATGGTATTGAGGTGAGTTTTGAGGATCATATTGAGGTTGAACCATTTTTGTTTGATGTGCCTGATTTTCCAATTCATCCTCCTGAACCTTTGACTATTATATCACACTCCCTCCTTTACATCGTTCTGACCACGCTTGACGACTGTGAGCTTGAAACCTTTTCCTTTGAATCTGACATAGTTCTCACAGACGATAACACCTACGAGTGTTTCACTTTTTCGGACGATGTTGATGACTCACAGCCCGAGTTTGAGTCCTTTACATTTTCAGATGAGTTAGTTGAACTATCAGACTCGGTTGCTTATAGTAGTTTCGAACCATTAATGGAATCGTTCAAGTTCGAGACAATTTACTACGGTGAGAAAGAGACTATCCCTAATTCACTCCCTGTCGTCATTCCTATTGTTCCGACCGTACAAGAGAGCGTGACGTTTTCGTTTCCAATACCAAGTTCGGCTTACCCATGTTTTCTTGCGAATCTTGAGGGATTTGACCCTATTTCTCGATGGGTTGATAGATTAGCGCAATCGCTTTTAACACATCGGTCATCACAAATTGAGCTAATTTATTCACTCGATTTACACCCTCAAGATCGCGCGCTCCTTCTTTCTCTTTTCCGCCCTTCTTCTCCTCCACCGAGACCATATTCTACCTTTCTCTCCACACGGTCTCGTGTGCTTCTCATCTCCTTTCTTTCCACCCCATTCTTGCACCGACTATACCTTTACCACGATAAGATTTTTGAATGGTTGGTGCTAACCTTTGGCTTGTGTAAGGCCAAGCTTAAGTTTGGGGGGAACCTTGTTGTATATATGTATATATATTTTTTGTTTTCTTTTTCTATTAAAAAAATTTCAAAACATTAAAAAAAATTATAAATAAATAAACAGGGGAGTACCGACATTTTTGACCTTCTTGGTTTAGCATGACAGTGAGGACACTGTCAAGTTCAAGTTTGGGGGTATGCTCGGTACGTCTTCTTCCTTCGCATTCATTTGTACATATTTTTGCATTTGCATACTTATTTGAAAACCCATAAAAATTGAAAAATTTCAAAAATTATAAAAATTATTGTATTCAATTTTGGCCATATTTGACTTGAGTTTGACAAATAGGTTAACTGGCTAGGAACAACTAGATCTTAGACTTAGTAAATTAAAAACCCTAAAAATAACCTTTCTTAAAGTTTAATGGTAGAGAGTATATATCTTTGTAGTTTATTTAAAAATAGGCAAATTTTGGGTTCACTTCTTAGGCTAAGTCAAAGCAAAAGAAAAGTATTGATGTTCTTATTAGAGTATAAGTTTGAAAAATAATTCCTAACTTAAGTCTAGATTCTGAAAATGTATACCCTACAATTTGCACGATCACGCACCTTGAAACTTGGAATAGTAGAAGAGACCTTGAAATGCTCTTGTCTAAAGTCCTTAGTACAATGAAAATAAAAGAAAAAAAATATGAATAAAGAATAAAAAAATGAACACTGGTTTTTGTGATTACTTAAGGCTGTAAAAATAGAAAAATATTTAGCGAGGGTGCTTCATCACCTAGTACCTTAGATCAACTGGTTTGGGAGTCACTGCTAAAGCCTTGGGTGTTGCAAGTCTAGAAAGCACGCTTTAAAGTGCTAACGCGTCTTGTAATCGATCGTTGGTACCTCAAGAAGTATTAACGGTCACATGAAGGATGTGTAAGCAAAATTCATTTAAATTCACCTACTAATAAGTACTTTGGACAACGGACAAGGGTATGATTGCTTGATTTGAATTTCCAAGTGTAGGGGTGATTTATACACACACGTGAGGATATGTGATTGGAGTTTAGATGAGAGAAAGGAGTGAAGAATAGAACTTGTATCTTTAGTAGAATTGATAAAAATTCCTAAGTGGAGATGGAACCCTAGAAGGAAAACTTAAGAAATGCCGAAAGCTATGTAAGTCTACAGAACATATATAATCTTAAGTTAAATAATGAGGAAGTGTGAAGAATAAGGGTGGATAATTTACGAGTCGAAGATAATAGAATTCCTTGTTAGAAACCTAATTGGAAAACAAAAGTTGAAAAGCCAAATTGATAGGATTTTGTGGGTAGTATCCGCTGAAAACCCTCAGGAGACAACACTCCTCCTACTAGGGACACTTAGAGGTTTAACGGCTTGTTGCACGAGCTCAGTGTAATCGCGTTTCCCTGCGAAAGTGCGGTTAGGATTTTAGTGAATAAAAAATAAGTTTGCTCGAGGACGAGCAAAAGATAAGTTTGGGGGTATTTGTTCACACCAGAATATTGCATTATTATATTCCCCATTCTTATTCTTCTTATAAATAAACAGGTGCTTTTGACGCATGTCTGCTACATATTACAGGTTACAGGTTCTTGGACAGAAAACAGTGAAAACGATGTAAAGACGATGAAAAAGTGGACTTTGACCAACAAACAGAAGACTCTTGATCAAGCCTACAACGAAGAACAGTTCACAATCAAGAAGGCAATGAAAGGTCCAAAATTACAAAGCGAACGGTTAAAAATCCATTGCAAATTGTTCACTGAAAATCTGGAACCAATGTAGAAACCCAATTGATAAAAGAACCAAGAACCAGAAGCCCAATAAGACCAAGAACAAAACCCTAAATTTTCAGCACCCAATCTTTCTAAAGGGCCGCGGAACCGCGGCCCAAGCCTGCTATTGCCGCGGTTCCGCGGCCATATTGTGCCCGTACGTGAATATTTTTTTACCAAAATATTTAGCGGCGCTGAAAAGTTGACTTAGGGCTATTTTTGTAAATTTAGACATGCGGATTAAAATGTAACCTAGGGTTTCTATCTCCTATAAATAGAACCCAAATCATTGTATTCTTTTTATGCCTCCTTTTAATAATAAATTCCAGAATTCTTTATGGAGAGCATTGGTGCCTCTTTTCACTTCAGAAATTCAGATCTGACAAACCTGCTTTGATGATTGGAGAGGCCATCTGTAAGTAGATTTAATTAATTGCTCTAGTTTAGATTTTAATTCTTTGCCCTAGGTAGATTTAATTCATTGCCGTAGAAAATTGTTTAGAGTTAGCTTTGGGGATAGCTTTTGAGATATGAGATCTCTCATCCCTTTCTTACCCATCAAATATTTACAATAGGACTCCATGCATACACGCACACACCGCGCCCTACGGCATCCTACCCCTTGAGGTAACGATTACACCGTAGTATAAAGGCCCGGTTGCGCGCGTTTTCCATGGAGGTTAGGGTAAGGATCTCTAAAGGAAGGACAAGAACCTAGAGGAAGGAACACCTTCCCGAATGGATCTAATCCCCTTTATTGATAATTACCATAACTCCTCATAGATCTTCATTCGGGTAGAGAAAGCATTGAGATTTACTTGCATTTCCAAACCATCCCTAAACCTAAACCTAACAAGACTAGATCTAGATAATCGTAGTATAGAATAATTAGGTTTTTAGATTTAATAATTAATCCGAACACCCTTCTGAATTAACTCGTTAGCGCGACTAGGAGATTCACAACATCCCTGTGGACCGACCCGTACTCACCGGCTAGCTTCATGCGACGCCGTTCTTGATTGCGGTTAATAGATAGTTTTTGAGATCAATCATTAACCCATCAGAGATACATTGCAGAAGGCCCTCGAAGATAACTTTCACCTGGGCAGCGTTTGCGTCGACCTCAGCACGCAGTCGAGCAGACTCTCTTGAAGTTTCTTTGCATTCCCTTTGCTTTAAAGCCACTTCTTGTTCGAGATGGCGGAAGTAAGAAGCGCTCTGCTCGATCCATGCCGCCCGTTGAGTGCTCGTGGCCAAAATCTCAGGTGTCGGACGCTTAAGCTCAAGCTCGTGCAAGCAAGCCTCGATCTCCCGGCAGCGATTAACCCAAGACTCAACGACGCCCTCACCGTGAAAGTTCATGAGCGTCGCCAGCATAGGGTTAATCTCTGCGGAAAAATACGCAGCAGATGTGGGAGCCTCTGCGTCGAACTCCTCAATATACTCACTTAGCATGCATAGGCTGGTCACAGCACCTTTGGATGATGGACGCCTTAAAAAGGGCCCGGCCGGCATTATAATACGAGACTCGAACGGGGTTAGAGTCGATGTGATTTCTACAAAATAGATCATAATCAGATGTCGGCTCAAGAAATAAAGAAAACAAGAAAAAAGTAGAGTCTACTATACCGGCTGCAGCAGGGGGCAGAGCTGGGAGTACTGGTGGCGCAACGACAGCCACGTCCTCTCCTTCGATTCGTAAGGCTACACGCAATATAAAGAAGAGTTAGCAATAATGCGACTGCCCGTTAAAGAAGAGGACGTCGTTTAAAGAAAACACTCACCGACACCAGCAGGCGGACTCGTCTCGGACAAGAAGAAGAAGTGTGGGTGCAGCACTTGGTACAGGTGGTCAAGAAGGACTCCTACAAAGATACAATAATGCAGCGTCAGTATATAAATTATACAGCTTAGAGATAAGACCGGTGGATCACAAATCCATACCTTCCAGAATCTGAGACGGTGCGAGAGAAGGAAGAGGGGTGGTCACCGTTAGGGCGGTAACTGACGGCGTTGTCTCGAGCAGCTCGATTTCAGCACTAGCCACACCTGCATTAGAAGCAAGATAAACTTTCTTAGGAAAGATTGCAGAATAAAGAAAGAAGGGCGGTGACCCAAGATTTACCTGAAGAGTCGCCGGCCGGAGCCCTAATGAGGGCGTCACTTGATGCAACGGTGGCATCTCCCTCCTCCATTGGGATGGTGATTGATATGAAAGAGTGTTGTTTGTAGTTTACCGCAATCAATAACGGTGTCGCATATAGCTAGACCGAGATGAGTACGGGTCGTCCTCTGGGAAACGTGGAACCTTTTACTTTTACTTTAGATGTGTTGAGAAAGAGAGGAAGAAGAAAGAATTTTATAGAATGGTTTCTAGATCTACGTTAAACAAGAATGTAAAATATAGATCTAGATTATTTTAAAGATGTAGTTAATATAATAAGGGGGCTTGTAGGGTTCGTTAGGATTTAGTAGTTATGGACGATTAATTAAAAGTTACCCTTTTTATCCATTAATAGATTTAGAACTAGAACGACGGTGATGCGTGTAGATTAGGGTTTCTGGAGGGAAAAGGAATCCCACTCTTAACCCTTATCTCGACACGGAACTCCGTTCATATCTAGCCTTTACCAAAACAATCATTAAGCTAATCTTTAATCGCGGTCGGAACTAGCAAAGAATTGCTAGCGCGCCCGATTAGGATGTTAATGATTCTTTTGATAAAGTTCCTAAACTTTATAGGACTTAAAAAGGGTTTAGTTATTTTCATCGTCCATTAGCCTACCCTAATCCTACGAACCCTAACAAGCGGAGAATTATTCGCGCATGTTAGGAAAAGAAGATGAAAAGATAGAGAGGGAAAACATAATGTAAAATGCAAAAGAATTAAATAAAACAACTACCTTTATTAATCAACTTGAACAATCTACACTTTTATTCCATAGGAAATGATTACAAAACTAGTTGCTTCTCGATCTTTCCTAAGGAGGTAGTCGAACAGTCGATGATCAGCCTGAATGCGTGAGCGTCTGGAGCTTCGTGATCTCTTCGGCTTGATAACTTTTCCAAGAGGCTCTCAGTGCTCTTTTATAGTGCAAAGCCAGAATCTTCTTGTTGAAAACTTGGTAAAATTTATCATAGATTTATGCTAAGAAATCTCATGCTCTAACTCCCTGGAATTGCGGCGGATCCGCGGCCCAAGGGGGGTTTGGCCGCGGATCTGCGCTCGAAGGTAAGGATCTCTTGACAGAAATTTTTGGGCTTTGTGATTGTGACATGTGGCAATCCTAGGCACCTTCAGAATTCAAAAATCTTTTCTCGGTTGCTTCCAGACTTGGTCTCCAAGTTTTGCTTCTTAATTTGGCAAGTTTTCTTCAACAACTTGATTTATTTGATAAATTCTGCATAACAACTTAGAAAATTCTGCACAATAATCTCAAATAATATTTAGTAGGCTTAGTTCTACTAGGATTTGGTCAATAGATTTATTTGCATACATTTTCCTACCAAATGCTAATTAAAATATATTAACACATAGAAAATGGTGTTTTTACACATAAACCCTCATATGCATAATATATTACAATAAAGTCCTTTTTTAATATGAAAATGGTAAGAAAAATGTAATACAAATGTGCAGTTTTATCAACTGAACAAACACCCCCAAACTTATCTTTGATCGTCCCGAGCAAACTAGTTTATTTAAGAGGAGAAAAAGATAGGAGAAAACTAAGCACACTTTCGTAGGCAAATACGATTGCACTGAGCACGTGCAATAAGCGGTTAAACCTCTAGGTGTCCCTAGTAGGAGGAGTGTTGTCTCCTGAGGGTTTTCAGCGGATTACACCCATAAAATCCTATAACAAAAGAAAGATGGTGAAATTTACATATAAAGATAAGAACCATAAAAGAAAGACTTTGAAAATAAGAGTTTCCAACTATACTAGCTTTTCAGTTGTCATGAGCTCTATCTTAATAGTCATGAAAAAATGTTAGAAATCACATCATCCCTCAATAAAATATCGTCTTTATTCTTCATTCCTACCTTTCATCCAAACATTGATCATATAACCCCACGTGTGTGTAAAGAACATCCATACACTCGGAGAATTCAATTCAAGCTATCATACTCTTGTCCATCTACCTTAGTGCTTTTTAACTTGATGAATATTTAGATTTGCTCACACATTTTCATGTGACTGTTAATACTTCTTGAGGTACTAACCAACCGATTACTCATGTGCTTGCTGATTAGGTGATAATATTTTCCTCGTCTTGCACCACCTAAGGCTTAGCAGTGACTCCCAGACCAGTTGGCCTTAGGGCACTAGGTGAAGAGACACCCTCGCTATATTTTTTTATTGCTGCCTTGGCGATACAAAACCAGTGTTCATTTTTTTCTTTCACCATTTTTATATTTTCTTCATTTTTTTTTCTTCATACTTTGGCTTTTAGACAAGAGCATTCAAGGTATCCTCTACTATCCCGAGTTTCAAGACGTGTGTAAGTGCATATAGTAGGGTATCAACATTCAAATGTTTGGCTTCCAGAATAGAAACTATTTTTCAGACTTATTTTTATCCTCAGATTAGTAACTTCCTTCATCTTACTAACCCTTGGGACAACAGCTCATAACTACTTATTACTAGTTCGTTTAAGAAACTTCTAATTTTCTTGGTTTTCTTAAACTATTCCTATCTTTTGGATGTAATTTTTCACTTTCTACTCTTTTGTTATAAAAGAAAATTTTTGAAATTTTTGAAAATATTGTGCTTATGCAAAATATGATGCAAATTGATGTGTAAATAAGCACAAACCTCCCCCAAACCTGTTTACAGCAGTGTCCTCACTGATGTCATCCGTTAAGCTCAAAAACCTGTAGACTTGGGAGGAAATTATTAAAGGGGGCAAGAATATATGGAAGTGAAAATCCTCCCACAAACCTATTTTAGGCTCACAATTTGTAAAAATCATTTTCTTTCAAGAGCCAAAATATACCCCCCCCCCAAACTTGAGTTAAACAATTTTAATCTTTTAAAATCACACGAGGGGGTCAAGGTTATTGGTCAATACCAAGCTTTGCAAAGACCGAAGGTCAACACCAACCATTCAAAAATTTTATCGATGAAGCACCAAGGTTGGTGGAAGAACATGTCACCTTTCGACGTGAAGAAATGGGGAGGTGATAAGAGGTGTAATGGAAAAGGATTGCGTCTCAATTTGGAGAGACGAAATAGTGATAGTAATGATGGATTACTCGCATTATCATGATTGTCCAAAAGAAGGGGTGGAGATCCAATTTCTTCATCTTGGAGTTGATTTATCTCAACACCCATATCTTTTAAAAATGCGAGTTCATCAGCGAAAATTTCCTCAAAGCTTTCATCGATACCCCGAAGAATAATGTCATCAGAAAAAATAGGATGATCGTCCGACTCTATAAGAAGTTCCTCATCAGCGTTAGATGTTGACCCGGACAACTCGGTGGAAGAGTCCGTATCAAGCAACAACATATGAAAAGAGTCAGTATCATGAGATTGATCAAATTCGCTGCTGTCGACATCTATTAATTCGACAGAACACACATGAGCATAGGGTTCGGAGGGTTCACTTCCCAACTTGTAAATGTTAAGCTCAATTGACTTCTTTCCAAAGGATAGGGTCATAGAGCCGTTTCTACAATTGATTACTGCGTTGGAAGTGGCCAAAAAGGGTTGACCGAGTATCACCGGGATTTGATTGCGTGGGTTCGCCACAGGTTGTGTATCAATAACGATAAAGTCCACAGGGAATATGAATTCCCCGACTTTGATTAACACATCCTCTAGCCCACCCCTAGGTTGGGTGATAGATCGATCGGCCATCTGAAGAGTGCAATGCGCAGGTTTTAACTCTCCGATCCCTAATTGCTCATAAACAGAATACGGAAGCAAGTTAACACTAGCACCTAGATCGAGTAGAGCACGATTGATATTTTTACCCCCAATAGAAATAGAAATTGTAGGACTTCCAGGGTCCTTTCGTTTCTTGGGTAGTTGTTGCGTAAAAGCAGTGCTCACATTACTCGCAAGGAAAACTTTTTTAGGTACTTGAACTTTTCTCTTCCTAGTGCACAAGTCCTTTAGGATTTTCGCATATGACAGAACTTGTTGAATAGCATCTAGGAGAGGAATGTTTATGTTAACTTGCTTAAAAATTTCCACAATCTTCTCCATTTGTGGACTTGGTCTGTTGCCCCTTAACCTGTCTGTATAAGGTGCTTTATCAATAAGGGTCTGGTCCAACATTGGAGAGGATTGTGGGGATGGATTCGATCCAAAAACTGGAATGGGAATCGACTTAGATAGATTTGGCGAAATGGGCGAAGGGTTCGAGCCTTGAGGAAAACGGAGAATAGGCTCGGGTGAAGGTGGGAGACTAGACGAATTAGGGGAAGAAGAAGAAGAAGCTGGGGTATCAAATGTGTCACTATCATCAAATTGCTCACCCACTCGGTTATTCAGCACTCTCCCTGATCTCAACGTAGTAATGGCATTCACATTATGACTTTGTGAATGGACAGGATTCGGTAGGGGTTGAGATGGGAGTTTCCCTTTCTCTCTCGCACTCATTGCGGCGTTTAACTGTGCGATTTGGTTTTCTATTGATTTGATACTCTCCCCATGGGAGGAGGAGTTTTTCGTTAGGGTATCAATAAAAGACGTCATCTCAGCCGACAATTTCATGAATTGTTTCATGAACATATCCAAAGTTTGTGCGAGTGAAGAGTTATCAGTACCGGCCATTTGTTGTGTAGAAGTATTGGCCGGATTTTGGAAATTTTGTGACTGAAAGGGGGGCTAATTCTGTGGTTGTGGTTGCTGTGGAGGAGGTCTTTGATAATTGCTTTGTTGGTTTTGATTCCAAGCAAAGTTAGGATGATTCCTCCATCCTTGATTATATGTGGAAGAATAAGGGTCGTTTCTAGGTCGCTGCTGAAAAGCAGCATTAGCTTGAAACGATGCATTTATAGGACATTCTTCCGTTAAGTGTGAAGGATCCGAACAACAACCACAGACGGTCTTAGGAAACGTGACCTGATTTAGGGAGAATGATGAGAACTTGTTTTCAATAGTGTCGAGTTTCTTCTGTATCGCTGCCATTTCGGCTTTTACGCGATAAAAATATCGAGCTGGTGAATACCTCCCTTAGTTGAAGGTGGTCTTACGCTTTCCCACTGCAACGTGTGTTCAGCAAGGTCTTCCAGATATTTCCAAGCTTCACTGTCATCTTTAGACATGAAATTGCATTGACACATTGTTTCAAGCATCTGCTTTGTCGCTGGATTAATGCCCTCATATATAATCCGACATAAATCCCATCTTTGTATTCCGTGATGGGGGCATTGGACAAGCAGGTCCTTGAAACGTTCAAAGCACTTCCAAAATGGTTCATTGGGAAGCTGGGTGAACTGGTTGATCTCGCTCCTAATATGGGCAGTCTTATGGTTTAGGTAAAACTTCTTAAGAAATGCTATGACGAATTCATCCCAATTAGTGATAGAGTGTGCGGCAGTATTATAAAGCCATTTTTCTGCCAAGTCGCACAGTGTGAATGGGAGAAGACGTAAGCGCATAGCATCTAAAGTCAATTGTGAAGTACCTATCATTGCGCATACGTTTTCGAATTTGGTGATGAAAACGTACGCGTCTTCCGACTCAAGCCCGTGAAATTTGGGCAGCAGATTGATGTAGTAGGGTTTAATTTCGAAATTATCCCCGTTAGGTGGTAGAAGAGATAGACAAGTGGGAAGAGGACCACGGATAGGATAGCATCTCTCTTGGAGAGAGATGCGCGGTGGATTCTGTGCACCTACGGGCGGTGGCAGCGTGGTGTTATATTCTGATGGAGTGCCGTCCATCTCGGTCGTGGCGTGTGGTGGGGGAAAAGAAGATGAAGAAGTACCGACTTCGTCGTCGATAGCAGGAACGCGGACAAGACGGGCACTAGGATCCCGTGTCCAGCCGAGCATGCACTAAGCGGGTTTGGTGCAAGTGGCAGCGTGTGTGTGGTTTTAAAATTGGCTTGTTTTTGAAAAAGTGGGACTCAAGACAAATCACCCTAAGATGCATACGCAACCATAGAACTAAGGTCACCTAGGCCCAGTCTCTAAACCGCTCCTAGACTTCCAAAGGACAAGCTGCAGGATCAATCCTCTACCGCCTCCGTACTACCCTTGTAGCTAGGTAAGTGCCAGGTAAGTGGGAAGGAACCACGTCGTGGGCCTAATTAAAAACCACTAGCCTTTGACACACTTGCCTAGGCACTACAAAAGTAATGCGGATAAACGATAGATTACCCACGACCTTCCTCTGTCCTTATTGAGCGCGACAGTCCTTAGAGTCTGGTCTAGATATTTTTTAAATTAATGAAGGGTTGATCTATATGCTCAGTTTGTGATTTGTGGGGCTTAGGAAGGGTGATGAAATCCCCAGCTAATCTTGATTTGGTCTTTGCCCCTTAAAGTCCGTATTAAATATGCAAAACAAAACCAATCACAAAACATTTGCAAAAAGATTTTTTTTTAGCGGCGCGATTTTTGCAAAGAATCCTGCAGAAGATAGATTTTATTGGATTTGAGAGGAGAGAGAAGGAGTTAAGAAAGATACCAGAGAAGTGTGAAACCCTAGATCTCCTGTTTCCTCAAGTCCGTGACTCCAGATTCCCTCGCAAAATTCACACACAAATCGTTAAATATGCAATTTGCAGTTTTATTTTAATAATGATATGAATCGTCTAAGAATTCAACACAAATAGTAAAAATAAAAAATTACGCACGTATCCCCGGCAACGGCGCCATTTGATTGATATGAAAGAGTGTTGTTTGTAGTTTACCGCAATCAATAACGGTGTTGCATATAGCTAGACCGAGATGAGTACGGGTCGTCCTCTGGGAAACGTGGAACCTTTTACTTTTACTTTAGATGTGTTGAGAAAGAGAGGAGGAAGAAAGAATTTTATAGAATGGTTTCTAGATCTACGTTAAACAAGAATGTAAAATATAGATCTAGATTATTTTAAAGATGTAGTTAATATAATAAGGGGGCTTGTAGGGTTCGTTAGGATTTAGTAGTTATGGACGATTAATTAAAAGTTACCCTTTTTATCCATTAATAGATTTAGAACTAGAACGACGGTGATGCGTGTAGATTAGCGTTTCTGGAGGGAAAAGGAATCCCACTCTTAACCCTTATCTCGACACGGAACTCCGTTCATATCTAGCCTTTACCAAAACAATCATTAAGCTAATCTTTAATCGCGGTCGGAACTAGCAAAGAATTGCTAGCGCGCCCGATTAGGATGTTAATGATTCTTTTGATAAAGTTCCTAAACTTTATAGGACTTAAAAAGGGTTTAGTTATTTTCATCGTCCATTAGCCTACCCTAATCCTACGAACCCTAACAAGCGGAGAATTATTCGCGCATGTTAGGAAAAGAAGATGAAAAGATAGAGAGGGAAAACATAATGTAAAATGCAAAAGAATTAAATAAAATAACTACCTTTATTAATCAACTTGAACAATCTGCACTTTTATTCCGTAGGAAATGATTACAAAACTAGTTGCTTCTCGATCTTTCCTAAGGGGGTAGTCGAACAGTCGATGATCAGCCTGGATACGTGAGCGTCTGGAGCTTCGTGATCTCTTCGGCTTGATAACTTTTCCAAGAGGCTCTCGGTGCTCTTTTATAGTGCAAAGCCAGAATTTTCTTGTTGAAAACTTGGTAAAATTTATCATAGATTTATGCCAAGAAATCTCATGCTCTAACTCCCTGGAATTGCGGCGGATCCGCGGCCCAAGGGGGGTTTTGGCCTCGGATCCGCGCTCGAAGGTAAGGATCTCTTGACAGAAATTTTTGGGCTTTGTGATTGTGACATGTGGCAATCCTAGGCACCTTCAGAATTCAAAAATCTTTTCTCGGTTGCTTCCAGACTTGGTCTCCAAGTTTTGCTTCTTAATTTGGCAAGTTTTCTTCAACAACTTGATTTGTTTGATAAATTCTGCATAACAACTTGGAAAATTCTGCACAATAATCTCAAATAATATTTAGTAGGTTTAGTTCTACTAGGATTTGGTCAATAGATTTATTTGCATACATTTTCCTACCAAATGCTAATTAAAATATATTAACACATGGAAAATGGTGTTTTTACACATAAACCCTCATATGCATAATATATTACAATAAAGTCCTTTTTTAATATGAAAATGGTAGGAAAAATGTAATACAGTTTTATCAACTGAACAGATGGTCTCACCCCCCGTTGCCTCATCGCCCGACTCTACAAGAGCCATCATCACGCTCGCGACGCCGAGAGACGACAAGGAACCGTAAGCAGGGAGAGCGATGATCGGAGTGGTGCCCGACTCTTGAGAAAGAGCAGCCATCTCATGCTCAACGATCATGCCCGTTTTATCCACTACCACCTCGGGCTCAGTGGTCGCAACCGTTTCGTCCACTGCTGCCTCGGGCTCGGCCATAGCAGCCGTCTTATTCGCTACCACCTCGGGCTCAGTGGTCGCAGCTGTCTCGTCCATCACTGCCTTAGGCTTGTCCGTAGCAGCCGTTTCATCCACTGCTACTTCAGGATCGGCCGTAACAGGCGTCTCACCCCCCGCCACCTTAGGCTCAGCATAGGTATCCATTTCAGGCATAGCAGTCGTGACTGTCTCGTCAGCCACTATCTCGGGCCCGGCAACTATGGTTACATCACCTACCGTCGCCTCGGATTCCGCAGCTACCTCCTCCACCACCCCCTCAGGCTCAGCGGTCGCCGCCACTCCTTCAGTAGGGCTCGGCCCTGCAGGACAAGATATATAAGAACTGATATTTAAAGTTTTGACAACGAAGCCTCAAAACTCATTACCTGGGGTTGATTTACCGTTGGCTTCCCGAGTTGCACGTGTCGCCCGTCTATGAGCAGTAGACAAGGCGATCGGGAGCTCCTCTAAAGGAATAGCAGCGGGAGTAATAGAGCTTGAACCTGCTCCCGCGGCCAAAGTGGCACTACGCTCCCTTGCTGCGCGCCTCAAGCGCTTCCTTTCCTCCCGGGCCGTCACAACGGACCTTTTGGAAGCCTCCTTCAGCAAGGCGTCGTCGTCCGCATTCAGGGTTGCCTCCAGAGCCGTCAAGGCTTCCATCATCGGTTTTTTAAGTAGCCCCTCTTGCGGCAATCCCGAAGAGGTCGGGACTTCGGTAGCTGGCCCGGGGAGAATTTCAGCATCGGCTTGCGAGGTAGGCCTTGTGGTCCCTGCGATAAGATAAAGAGAAGGTCAGATTACTTATAAGAAATGGAAGCAGAAATATAGAGAACCGAAATGTACCAAGGCCTAAGAATGCTCTAAGTCGTTCCTCCTCCTCGAAAGTATTGAGAGAAGCAGCGAGGGCTTCTTCGGTAGAAATGCCTGTTAAAGAAGGAAAAGCGTTAGTCAAAAACAAAGATAGAGGTACGATGCAATGACAAAAAATATACAACTAATGATTACCTGATTGCGCGAGTTTAGCCAACCACTCGTCGCGCCTTGCCAATCGCTCGGAAGCTGCGATGGCAGCCGCCAGATCAGTGTCATCTGGCGGCATGAATAGGTTGTCATTGGTCCCGTACTCACTCAAGCCCTCGCTAAAAGGAGCATGAGGTTCCTGACCAAATGCAACGTCAGCAAAGAGGATCGACTTCTTCTTCCTCTTCTGCGCGCGAACTCCGGTCGCACCCAAAATCAGCTTACGCTTCGTGGGCGCCTTGGGACGGCGGGTCCCGATGTTCGAGCTGTAGGGTTACTTGGCACACTAACAAGGTTCTACAAGGCATCTACCATGCCAAAATCAAATTTTTATGTGCTGAACAACCCTATGCAAGATCGTATACTAGAGATTAGGCGAAACTAAAAGCAAGCAAACAACTTTAACTACAAGTGAAAGGGATTACAACCTTTGTAGATCCGTTCCTTCACTTATAAAGCTCCATGTTGACGTCCCTTCGCTGCGATCATCGGAATCCCGGACTCTAGCGATGGTTTCTTCGGAGAAATGAGCGAGCTAGGTCGTTGACTTCGAAGCCGAAGATGATCTACGTCGAGGAGACTCAAACTCAAGCTATTCCTTCACTAGGTCATGAACTTTGTGAAGAGAACACACTCTACTACATGGCAAGTGGTAGAGGATGAAGAAGTAGGAAGTGGGCTCACTTTAGAATTGATTTTCTCACACTTTTTCTCATGGCACCATTAAAGCTAGCAAGCTTTTCATGGAGCTTGATGAAGAAGAAGATGAAAGGATAATTCATCCAAATGAAAACTTATCCTTTTAATCATTGCACCATGGTTGAGTTAAGCCCTCATGCTTAATTCATGTAGAGAATTAACCAAAGTATGAGGTTAAGGGTTGGGTTAACTAACATCCTAAGGAATGACAAAAGAGTTGACTATATCAATGTTGCATACAAGCTTCATGAAGCTTGATAACTTTGACCAAAGTCTCATCTCTTTTGTTATTTGTTAGGAAATTAGTAAACCCTAATTTAACCTAAACTTGATATAAGTCTCATACACCCATCTTGTATGTATCATTAAGCATGATACAAACATGTACACTTGCATATATCACATATAAATAATGTGTACAATCTAGTGAGAAAATAAATCTTAAGTGAGCTAATACTAGTTAATGTAATGTAATATATCAAATATATAATTATACATTAAATTATCAAATCAACTCTTGATTTAATAACCCGGCTATAACCGACTAATATCATGTGTAACAACTTATCGAATCAACACTTGATCCGATAACCCAGCTATATCGCATACAACCGATCAATATCATAAATCGCGAGAATAGAATACGGTATCTCATATCGTATCAATCTCGGTCCTGCACATATCACATATGTGCTCCTACTCCGTTTCGCTTGAGCCAGGAAACCCCTGTGTAGGACTCTAAAGACTCGTCAATACGCCGGTAGTAGGTGATAATCATATCAAACACCCACAAGCCGCAAGCGGTCTGCTAAACGTAACGGCCACCCGGGTATTGAGCGATCAGAAGATCAACAAGCAAGCCCGCTAGTACTCCTGCGAATTCAATCAGTAACACTTACCGCACAGTCCGGTCTGTTCGTCTGATATGTCGCATATCTTGCCTAGGGGTGGTAAACGTCAGACCCTAATAGCTTGATAAGTCATGCCGATGTAAGGTCCATAACAAGCATGAAACTACTGATAACACTTACCAGTAAATCAGTGCAACCCTGGCCAGGGATTTCCAGTTATGGCCAGTCGAGCATAACGCAACATCAACCCCCAATACCGGGAGAGACGAATCCCCTCCTATCGCTCATTGCCTCCATGTGAATTGGGACTGTACCCAAAAACCACCTGTTTGTACAACTCAGTAGAGCCGTGGTAGGGTGGAAATCAAAGCACAGTGGGAGACACACAAGACTCTATGACGATCTCGGGTCAACAGACTAAGCTGTACCAGTGTCACCAGAGAACTGCCATCTGATGTGAGGTATAATACCATCTGGGAGTTCTCGGCGAGTCTGTTCAGTGTACCCAGTCTCCACTGAGAACCCGCATACCATCTCTGATGTCAAACACCAATGGATATGGGATCATCCATCGCCCATCACATGGGTCGAGAAGATATACGCTAGTCTACTCTGGAATATCGATGCCCCGTCTCGATATTCCTACGACTAGGAACATTGAAAGATGTACTAATGGACTACCCAGGCCCTACTAGTATGATCTGCATCATAGTCCTGCAAGTCGAGTACACATCCTAAGGGCTTTATCAACATGTAATGGAGAGACAGTAAGTATACATGTTAAGATAAAGAGCAACCAGATAGCGTACTATCATGTCGAGCAAGAAAGTCCTACCTATATATATCCTAGCATCCACTACAATACACATCTTATGTACAGTAATGGCCTCTAGGGCATACATATAACTGACACGAGCCCATGCTGGATTCGGGCGAAACCACGTTTACCGTCTCCATGGGAGAACGGGGCACTGATGGCATGTCCACGAGATCAAAGGGCAATCCACGCATGGGGCTTAGCATACATGGAGGCTCAACTCTAGCATCTCCTCTTAGTGGAGGAGGGACAGGGATCCTTCGCTTTAAGGGAACGTTGCGATCGCTGGCGGGGGGCGCACCCTTGCGATAAAGCTGCATCCGCTTCTCTTCTCTGATGACGGTGCCCATCGCGTGCTGATACCAGGCCCCGTATACGTTGAGGGCCCTTGGAATGCAAGTCGGCTCACTAATGAAGAAGTGGGAGCCCGTATTTAACCGCATAAAGTGATGCAGTGTACTCCGTATTCCCTCTCTGGTGGCCGCAGGCTCTTCCAAAAACACCTCCAGTGGGACCCCCTGGTTATAACTTAGTTGTTGGGCGAAATGATGGGGGTTGTACCTCATAAAAAGCGCCGCCTCATTCTGCCTGAACACGAATAAGCCCAGCCTAATGGAGTATAAATATAGAATCTCCCGGGCTTTCAATACGGAGGCCCCGTCCTTGAAATTATCGCGCAACGCCAACACCGCCTTGGAGGTCTCCGGGCCGATTGTCAGGACCTTGTCCGTGAAAGAAATACCCGCTCCGACCATGCGCGGACTAAGAAGCAACCCCCTAACCTCCCGCGGAGGCGGATTCACGATAGAACCACCGATCAGCTGCATAACTCTCGGGAATCTATACTTCTCGTAAAACAAGGGTCTTTTATGAATACCAAATACCCCGAGCACGTGCATTTCCATCCACAAAGTAAAGTAGTGCATCGGGAAATTGGCGAGTTGCACCCCCGGTTCAGTTGCATCCGCCGCCACGCTAAGACCATGGTACAGGTGGGCCAACCCGGCAATTCCGATGGCCAATTGTATACCAGCCACCATTCGATGTGCTGGGTAGAAGACGGACGGCCTCATATAGCGAGAGTGAATGGGGGGCGCGAACCAGCACAACCATAGCCCCAGAAACCCTAGAAAGAAAGTCTCCTCGTCGATGCCCGGAGCAGCGATTTCCGACAAAGGGATGATTGCAGCATCGGGGAGGTAAAAACCTTTTTGATCGGCTTCCAGTGCTGGTCGACGATCTAAGCCAAGGCCGAAGGGGTCGTCAAGCTTGGCAAATTTTTCGCCCCGTTGCGATAGAATCTCCGGTCGAAGAAAGCGGGTAATGAGGTCTGCGAAACTAACTCCCCGGCCTCCCGATTCCAAGAAAAGACTCTCATACATATTCAGCACCTTTACCAGACTCGGAAAATGGTGCTGAATAGCGTTCTCTGGCGTTAAGTCCATCACCAACGGCTTGGTGGCAAAAACCTATTCGTCCAGAGGAAGTAGCTCCTCGTAATGCTCCCCCCTCACCGGCAGACCGAAAATCTCAGCAAATTCTTCTAGAGAGATAGAAACTTCCCTGTCCATTAGAAGAAAGGTATGGGTAGGGATGTTCCATTGCTCCACGAACGCCTTAATCCACCATGTCGGAGGAGTAGAATACTCGAACAGTGAGGCGTAAACTGCAGGGTATAGACCGATCTTCATCATGTGCACCTTCTTCGCTGACAGAATGTACCTGGCCCACTGCAGATACCCTGCCGAGTGTCAAGGGGTCAACCCGATGTTGTAAGGTTGTCCCCAAGGGCGCGACTCGCCCTGGCATATGCGCCGTCCTAAAATATCCAAGGCTGTCGGCAGCTGCATGGGTATGGCAGCAATCGAAGGTTGAAGAAGACCCTCCGAATTCCAATTTACGACCTCCACGGCATAGTTCACCGGGGGTATGTCTGCGTACGAGATCGACGAGATCGGACCCGATGGCGTCGCACAAGAGAAACTTCGGCGACCTTTAATTATTTGGTCGTACCACCTACCCTACAGGTGAAGGCTTTTGTATTCCGGGTCATAATCCTTAATAAGAGCAAGAACCTACCGGTCTACAGGTGCTTCGGGGAATCCTCCCTCTGAGCGGAAAAACGGAAACGAGAGATCAGAAGACATGTCGCCTGCAAGAAAGAATGAAATTCAAATTATTAGTGTCATAATTTAATGTTAAAAAAATCCCGACGCTCGGTACTTTGAAATTTGTACCACACTGCAATGCAGTGGAAGGGAGACCCACAAAATCCAGATGACAATACATCAATTAATAAGACAGGCTCATCATTGGATGAGACTGCCAATTAATGAGGAAATCCTCAAAAGAATATTCTTATTAAATGAGAAATCCTTCGAGACAAAGAGAAAATCTCCCTATCAGAGCAAAGCTCTATAACAGAGTGACACTTGTCAAACTCTGGTTACGAGGGAATAAAACTCCTTAAAGAGCCTAGCTCTGTAATGATGATGGAAAATCCATCAAAGATTAATGAAAGTTAATTCCTAAGAATTAAAATTCTAGGATCTTAAAGATCCATGAAAAACTCTTAAGAGTTCTTCATCAAAAGATCAAAAGATCTATACTGTCAAAAGAGCATAGCTCTAACCCATGGACTAAGAAACCCTAAGGAAAGATCTATTTAGATCTATGGGTTCATGAGAGCAAGGATCTGTTTATGAAACCCTAAAGGTTTTCTTTCTTTAGATCAAAAGATCTCTGAGAGCAAAGCTCTGATTAATGGGTTAGAATTAATTTAATTTAATTTTTTTACCTAAATTTTCTAAAGTTCTAACTCTTGAGAGTTCTTGGAAAGAAGAGCAAGGCTCTGAGATAAAAAGTTCTTAAAGAGAAGATGATAATCATCTGAGAACCAAGGGTCCTATTTATATGCGCTGAAACGCCTCCTCACTTTCTGAGTTGATCCAACGGCTCAGATGTTACCACCGCTGCACTCACGTGTGCGCCACGTGAGAGCAACGGTGGGGGGGCATTTGTTTCCCCCAATCAGAGCAAAACTCTGTTTTGAATTTCAAAATTCAAAAATTAAAGCAACGCTTCAGATCTCTTGCGCTGCGCGCCACGTGTCAAAAGCAGACACGCTAGCGCCAGGAGCGCACCCCCAATCAGAGCAAACCTCTGTTTCAAAATTCAAATTTTAAAAATTGAAACAACGCTTCAGATTCCTTGCGCTCTGCGCTGCGCGCCACATGTCGAACGCAGATGCGCTAGCGCAGTTGCGCTGCGCTCTGCGCTGCGCGCCACGTGTCCAACGCAGGTGCGCTCGCGCCAATTGCGCCAACGCTGGAATTTAAAGAATTCCCCACCGTTAGATCAAAAGATCTAATAATAATAATAAATTATTAAATAATCAGAATTAAAATTCTGTTCTGGAAAGATCTTTCCAATCTTATTAAAATAAGAAGATTATCTTCTGTAAAAACAGAAGTATTAGGATCAAAGATCCAACGGTGGGAAATATTCCCAAATCAATCAGAGAAAAATCTCTTCAACTAATTTAACAAATTAATTGGCCCTATATAAAGTCCCCAAGACTTCAAGTCTCATATAGAAAAAACTCTCTGCAAATTTTGAGAAAAACTCAAAGAGAAAGAAAGGCAAGACTTTGAAGAAAGAAGATCATTTCTTCATCTTTAAAGGTAAAAAAACA